>CM069063.1:20217114-21608781 GCA_035220775.1 Malus fusca
AAGGGGGTGGCCAAGCAGCCCGGCTGTAGTTGGATCAGCATCAATGGTGTTGTGCAAGAATTTGTTGTCGGGTGCCCTTCGCATCCTCAAGTTGAGATCATATATAATACTCTAGATGGATTGGTGAAGCAAATGAAGATAGCAAGTTTTTAGGGAGTTCACAAGCACCCAAGGAAAATAAGGTTTCTGCATTCGAATAAACTCATGCAATGGACTTGTGACTCAAGTGATTAAGAGCATTTATGCTTACTACCGCGGTTATGTACTTGATCCTTCCTCCCTCAACATCATTTATTAAAAAAGGGAAAAATAATGATCAATGTGCCTCCTCTTCTGTATCATCTTGGTGTGTGTATTTTACCTTGGTACACCACTACATTGCAATCCAACAAGCAGTCTCACAGACTTGAAAGAGATCCTCCCCTTCTGAAGGAACTGCGCTTCCCAGGCCAATTTTGGTGTTCAGCAATTTTTTTTTTCATTTTTTTTCCGCTAATGAGAATTTCGTGTTTTATGATGGAAAATGATTGTATAGTGAAAGGCTTAACTACATCTAAACCTGTTGAAACTGAATTTAAGTCTCACTCAATTCCTTGAAACTCAAATTTTGTAACTTAACCCCCTAAAACTCAAGTCTCAGTTTTCTAGTGTCAAAATTCTTTAACAAATCCTTCCAAACTGCTTACAGAGTTACAGGGCATAAGTGAAAACATATTTTATGGGAGTATTTTGGCTCACCGACCTAAACTTTGGTGTATGCTCCCTATATACCTAATCATTTGTCACATGTCATTTCGCTTAAATTTTAGTTAATTTTTTTTTTCAAAATTGAAAAAGTAACATTTAATGTGAAAGTTAACTAGAGCTTGGTGAAAAGACACATGACAAATGATTAGGTGTATGATGAGCATACACCATAGTTATGGTGGTAAATAAAAATGCACCTTTTATGGGGAGCTTTAATGAAAATGGGTTGGGTTAAGTTTACTTTAACCAAAAAGGAAATTTTATTTGAACCATTGTACCCTTTTTTACCCCCAACTTATTTTTTATGCCCATGTTATTTTTAATTAAAGGATTAATTTTTTTTTTAAAACTCAATTTTATTACCTAAACTAACTTCCCAAACCCAATTCAAAATATAAATGTATCTTTGTACCCATTTAAAAAACGAAATCCCAAATTGAAATTTTTATTGAAGTTTGTATCTGTGCACTAGGGGAGACAGATCTCCAATGTGTTCCTAAAAAGTTTGAATCTGTTGAGGGTATGTTAGAATATTTGAACCGCTTTTGTTTAAAGAATGCCGGCACAACTTTACAGCACCTAGGAGAAATTAACAGATGGTGTTTCTAAACATGCTCATATAATTTGTTCGTGTAAGAAGCATTGAAAGGAGAAGGAGAGAGAGAGATGTCCCATGTCCAATTTGTTTCCTCCTACTTTAGTGATACATCTGGGTACAGATTTTAGAAATAATGAAAATAAAATAGGCTAACCATGTATTTAGGGTTGGCCAATGGCCAGTATAGCTTATAGTACCTATGCTTTTTTCGTGGCTCTATGATTCTGTGAACTGACTAAAGTGTAACTTTTGGTGGTTAGGGTGGTATGATGTAATAGTCCTTCAAGTTGGTGAATGCAAGTAGACATTTAAAGAGGGGATGTGGCAACTCTCTCAACTCCACGGCCAAGATTAGGTTTGATAGTCTCTAGGAATTCTTCTCTATATATCCATGTCGACAAGGGGTCAATAAATTCAAGAGGCATATAATTATCATTCATCGATAAATCCATGTCGGCAAGGGATTAAAACTTCAAAATCATCATCCATCGATAAAAATAAAAATAAAAACTTGTCTTTCTCTACAAGAGTTATTAGGGTTTTAGCCGGAGCAAACGTAAGATAAAAAAGAGTGATGGTAGGGGTTTAATTATAGTGTGTAGGTTTATTGAGAAATTTTTAGTTTTATCATTAATTTCGTCTTATACTTGATGGTAATTGTACAAGAGGGTAAAAAAGACAATTAACATTTAAAATTTAAGTTGGGTGTAAAAAGAGGTTACATAGGTTCAAATAAATTTTCCCTAACAAAAAACCATCCTATTGTTGTAGGCCTATTTGATTGAAGGATCTTTAGGATTTAGAGAGAGAGGGGGCTGGTGGCAATTAGAGAGAGGAGAGAGTGATTTAATTGTGAGGTGTGTTTGTATCATCCCATTGTGCCTTTATTTATAGTAGTAGGATGGGTAAAAACCTTTCCCTTCAAGATTACAACATTTAATAGGTAATCAACTCCTAACAGGAATATACGATACATTCCCATATCTACTAGGATTTACACAATCACATTCCTATTCTAAATATGACTACAACACTTCCCTTTGAGTGTGTAAATACTCAACAAACCATCGCATCAAATCTTCAGCAGATAAGGTAGAATAGTTAATGAAGTCATTGGCACAACGGGTGAACGCGAGTCTCAAATTTAAGATAGTATGCATTTGTAGTAAAACTCACAAAACCTCGCTATGGTAAAACCCAAGGCATGAGGACAAACCCATAGACTAAGGAGAAAAGTGAGAAGTATGCATAATGTCTAAAACAAACGTCAAACAGGACGAAAGTAGTGAACTCAATGAAGTATGATCATCTCAGAATGGGTGCCTAGTTAAAATCTCGTTAGGTAGCAAAAACCTAGTGGGAAAAATGCTCCTAATTATAAGAAAAAGAGTACATTAAGATCAAATAAGTGTGCTTCTAGATATTCCCCCTGAGTTAGACATAACTTCTAAATAAGAGAACTACAAGCGATTCAACTCAGATAATTTACACATACCGATTCCTTGGACGAGCTTCTGAAAAGTAGACTTGGGCAACGACTTGGTGAAGAGGTCAGGTAGGTTGTCCTGGGAACGGATTTACTTGACTTCAATGTTCTGATGCTATTGTTGTTGGTGTAAGTAAAAGAACTTCGGCGCTATGTGCTTGGTGTTGTCTCTCTAGATGTATCCTTTCTTTAACTGCTCGATACATGCTGCATTGTCTTCAAAACTAGGGTCACTAGTTGGTGCCATTTTCCTCTTCCGGGGTTGTGAATCCTTCGAACCAAGGGGTCTGCCACGCTTTAGGTTCGGAGCAGATGATTGGCTAGCCGCCAATGTACATGCCACGTGGAAGGTGCGACCTCCCCACATTCAAGGATGGTCCAGCCTTCCCAGGCGAGTTGTGGACGTACGCGGGTACATCTATCCTTGCAGGTGCGTTTGCAGCGGGTATATGTGAACTTGTCACCTTTGCTAGATCATTAAAAGCATCTGGCATGCTTTGAGCAATGCTATGAAGATCTATAATTTGTCGCACCTCAGTTTCAGACTGGGTAGTGGGAGGATCTAAATGAGACATAGTGGGAGTATACCATGACAATTCGCGATGTTCTATAGGAACGTTAGCATGCTTATCTCTCCCTAACGATGGGAAAACTGTCTCATCAAAGTGACAATCTGCAAAACGTACGATAAAGAGACCTCATGTCAAGGGTTCTAAGTAGCAAACAATTGATGGCGAATTATAACCGACATAGATTCCCATTTTTCTTTGAGGACCCATTTAGGTATGTAGTGGCAGTGCTATTGGCACATAAATAGCGCATCCAAACACCCATAAATACGAGACGTCATGCTCGTATCTAGTGACCAACTATAACGGTGAATGTGGTTAGGTAGATGTGGGCTTCAGGAGGACCAACATAGCTGTGTGCAATATTGCATAGCCCCAGGCAGATACCGACAGTTTGGTTCTCATAACTAAAGTTCGAGCTATCAATTGAATGCACTTTATGAAAACTTCTGCCAGGCCGTTTTGGGTGTGAACATGGGGTATATGATGTTCCACATCAATCCCTACTGACATGCAATAATCTTCAAAAATCTGTGACGTAAGCTTTCCAGTGTTATCCAGTCAAATCGACTTAATCGGATAATCAGGGTGGTGAGCCCTTAGCTTAATGATTTAAGCTAGGAGTTTAGCAAATGCAGCGTTGCGTGTAGACACCAGGCAAACATGTGACCATCATGTCGATGCATCAACCAACACCATAAAGTATCTAAATGGTCTGTATGTTGGTTGGATAGGTCCACAAAAGTCCCATTGAATCCTCTGAAGAAACTTAGGGGGGGTCGTGAATGATCTTTGTATGTGAAGGTTGAGTATTCAACTTCCCTAAAGAACGTGCTTTGCATGGTGGGAGTCCAACATAGGGAGGTAACCGATGCCTATGAGATGATTTGAGGATATGGCGCATCATGTCACGTCCAGGATGTCCCAAACGGCCATGCCAAAGCAACAAAGTGTCCTGGAACTTAGGCATAGGGTCGGCCACACTGTGGGCTTCTATGCCGCGAATGGTTGTGATGTACAACCTACTCGGGAAACGTTCCAACTTCTCGTGAATACGCTTTTGGCTATATTCATACGAAGTGATACAAAGAAATTCAGAACCATTATCTTCAGTGGTTTCAATATGATATTGATTAACGCAGCAACGTTGTTCCGGAACATGGAAAATAAAGTGCCTCTTTAATGGTTAAGATTGTACCGTTGGACAACATGATACATGCTTTTCCGTATCCTTTAATCAAGTTGGATGGGCTTGAGAGAGTTATCAAAGGAGCTTTCTTGGGTATTAAGTTAGTAAAATAGTGTCGTTCACGCAAGATGGTGTGCGTGGTTGCACTATCTGCTAGACAACTAACTTCCCCACTAGACATACCTAGATATAAATTGATTGAATTGGTCACATGCATAAATATAAGTCCATTTCGATTAAGCAATTCGAGAAAATAATATCCATTCCAATAACAATCCATAATTCAAAACAAACCAAAACCATACAAATTATTCTAAATACTTAGAAAAATTGTTCAAAAATTAAACCATAAACCTAGAAAAATAGGGGGAAAGGGCTGTCCACTCTAAGTGGGTTCGGTCACTAGGGGTAAACACCCTAAAAATATGTCTAATTTACTCATTCATAGGAACTGACGTCTCCTGAAAATCCGATATCTCCATTGATGTATTTGTATCTTCTGGATGATCCACATATGCAAAGTTAGACTCAAGACCGAAATGATACTTGGCAATAATCTCAGGGGAAGCTCGGAATATGCGTGACCAATGATCCCTTGATCCACAGTGGTAGCACATGTCTAGTTCAATAGAAGCAGGCTAAACGGGAGCTTTTCTCGTGTTCTTGAAGTTCGCGGCCTTAGGGGCAAGTGGTAGACGCTGCTGGGTCACATTTCCTCCCTTAGGTGTGGCACTCTGTTGACTTTGGGCCCGTGGTTGGGCTTACCACCCATTGCCATGACCACAACGATTCTTTCGTCATTTATGGCTGCTAGAATTGGTCGCATTCACTTCAGGTGCGGCGTTCGAGCCAGTTGGTCAAGCTTGATGATTCTTCATCAAAAGCTGGTTCTGCTTTTCAGTGAAAAGTAAAACAGAGATTAAATCCGAAAACTTGGTGAATTTATGTGCCCTATATTGTTGTTGCAGGACAATATTGGTGGCATGGAAGGTTGAATAGATCTTCTCCAGGAGATCTGATTTAGTTAGTTCCACTTTGCAGAATTTTAGCAGTGAACGGATTCTACAAACTTCAAAGTTGTATTCATTCACGGACTTAAAGTCCTGGAAGCAAAGGTGCTGCCAGTCGTGTCTTGCTTCAGGCAAGTATATGTCTTTCTGGTGATCGAAACGGTGAACCAGAGTAAGCCAGAGGGTGTGTGGGTCATGCTCAGCGAGGTACTCGGTCTACAGTGCATCATGTATGTGTCTTCGAATGAAGATCATTGTAGTAGCCTTGTGAGCTTCATCAACAGGTTTGTTGGCGATGGGTGCCTCGATGGTGGCTCTAATACCCTTTGCAGTCAGATGGAGCTTCACGTCTTGAACCCACTTCAGATAGTTTCTTCCATAAACTTCTAGAGCGGAGAAATCGAGCTTGTTCAAGTTCGACATGTCCCTAAAACGGATGGGAAAAAACGTGATTAGTCATATAGTAAGCCATAGACATATATCGTAGAACATACAGGTTCTATAGACATGTATTGGTTTAATTTATGCAAGAAAACTACAGGTTTCATGTGGTATGTTTTGAATGAAAACTTTGGGTTTCAAAGGCACTAAATTTGAAACTACAGGTTCAATTTAGTTTTATGAACAATTAGTTCATAAGGAGAGGTTCCTGCAAGAAACACATAATGCAATATACTAATTTAAGTGTAGTGGGTTTGAGTTTCTTCGGGAACTCAAGTGTGAGAGCTTCGTTACTACGAAAGTATGTCAACGGTTCAAAGTATGAAAATAAATCATTGAATTGTTAATGTCCAAAGGTGATCTTCATGTCAATAATTTTGGATTCATTATCAAATTAATGGATTGTATGTCACTTTTAATTAATTCAATAAATCGGGCCATACAGAGTCGATTGTAGAAACAAAAATAATAGCATTGGGTCGAAAATACCATAACCCAAAAATTAGGCTAGGTGCCATAAGCAAAAGAGCTCGAGTCAACTGCAGTAGCAGCTCATGGGTGGTTTCAGGCCATGGGCTGAGTGACAGAAGCATGCCCAAAGGCCTACGAGAGTAGGAGAAACCCCAGCAACAGGCCGAGTAATCTATGAGCTAACGTGGCGCGCAGGCCGAGTAATCTATGAGCTAACTACGTCCTTCGGTGAATGCGGGGCGTGCCAACTCGTCGGCCGAGCTCGGCCGAGGAGTAAATTTGTTGATGTTACGTTGGGCGCGCGGCTGACTTCTGCGTCTTGCGATTGCGGCCGAGAAAGGAACACGTCTCGGCCTCTTGGGCTCTCGAACCTGAAGACAAGGTTACTATCTTACGAAGTTCAATATCAAATTCGGCTTTCAACGTGCCGAATGTAATAACTTGTAACACCTCACTTCGTCGAGAAGGCTAATGAGATGACCTCGACCAATAAGGATTCAGAAATCCTTCTCGACCGAGACTTGGATAGGTAATCAACCGTCCTCGCCGTAGTGCTGTTGATGCCAACGGAAGATGCTGCGAGATCGGCTGATTCTACGGTGACAGAGCTATCTATGCCGACTTAAGATATCACCGGTTGCTTTCACAGTGCCGTTGATGCCAACAGAAGATGTGTCAGCGAAAAGAGAAAATAAAAAATCTCAAAGTTGTTGAGAGGGTTTGCGCAGGGCAGTTTTGTGTGTTGAATTGTAGGTCATTTGAATGTGCACAGCCTTCCCTATTTATAGCACCGGATCTCCTTGAATCCGAATTGAAATCCTACTCGGACTAGGTCATTCCCTCCGGATCATCACCAACTCGACCAGTCATATTTTCACTAGGATTGTGAACCTAGTCCTTAACCGAGCCGGATTCGCTTCCAGGTTATTAATCCTGCCGAGACTCCTCATTGCACTAGGACTCGACTTGTTTTGCGTTATGACCTAGCCGACCCAGGTTTGGAGGCCCACGTACTGAACGATCCACGCCGCAAGGCCGAGCATGATTCTTTACTCGGCCCAAACTTTTATTTTAGGCCCAAACAATATCTGATAATAAATCATTATTAACAGATAATTATGATAAAAATCATAACTTTAAAAATCATTATCCTTTAATAATGACCTTTATTTCTTGATCCAACAGTCAGGAGCTATGTTCACTCAACGACCTTGATTTCACAGGCCGATGTTGTAAATTTGGGTCCAAACATTGCCCCCCAGTTTCCTTAAGCTTCGGCTCGTAAGCCGAATGGTTAAGGAAATTAGCTCAGTCGAAGAAATGTACGGTCGAGGAGTCCACTCCATAGCCTGACACGTCTTGAATATGATCAAAGAAGTAATAATCTTGGTAGCTCGGCCTTTCAGGTCGAAAAAATTCATTTAGGCCGAGGTCGAGGAAAGTTATGTATGCTTGGCGGGCCGAGAAACACCAAGATAATTTCTGTATCGCCGAGAAGCTTTAATAATTTTTTTTACTCGACCAAATCTCCTCGGTCATGCTAAGCAGCATTAACAATAACTTGCCGTGGTGAATCTTGATTGTAAGTAACTCGCCGAAGAGACATTGGGCCGAGGCCGAGAAAATCTTGGCCGAGGTCAAGCAGAAATCCTGAGCAGTTCGGCCTACCCCTAGAAAGGATGCAGCAAAAGTGGACATCATGCGCCAGATCACCACCAAAAAGTAGCTTACCTTTTAGCTATTATAAAGGGAATAGTGGAAATGTGACGTCCAAACTTTTTTTTTTTTTTTTTTTTTTTTCACATATATATATATATGTTTTGACCAAGGCTTTGTTTCGTAATGGGGCCGAGGCCGAGGCTTTTGTAAGCAAAGTTCACAAATAAATGCATTCGGCCAAAATAGTCAAACAAGTGTATTCGACCAAATTTTTTATTCGGCCAGAATGTTTCGGCTAGAATGTTTCGGCCAGAATGTTGTTGCCCCCTTATTTTCTTATGCATCGGCTTGCATAGCCGTATGTTTAAGAAAATAATATATATATATATATATTTAACAAACGAAAAGAAAAGTGGCCGAACCATAGTTAGGAGGAGGCCAACGATGCTTTATTCCAAGTCGAGATCTTGTAATAACAAAATCTTGACATTGATTTCGCTCTAGGCCGAATAAAGATTTTCCTCCAAATATTTTTGACTTGGCGAAATTTTTTTTATCATCGACCGCCGAATGTGTTGAACAATTGTTATGCCTCCCAGGCATAATTTCGGCTTTTAATTCAAACAACTTAGCCGAACGGGACTTCTCCATATCGGCCTTATCACTAATAATCATGTCGATTGGCGTGATTTTTTCGATTAGGCCTATGTCTCGGCCTTGTTCGTCATTGGAGCACTTTTCTGTCGAATCATTTTCTAAGTCGATTTGTGGCTCAGAAACTTGAATTTTTCCTTCTAGGCCTACCACACTTTCAGTCTCGACTGAGAAAATAGGTGGCCTAGGTTTTTCTTTTTGGCCGACCATATTTTCAGTCTCGACCGAGAAAATAGGTGGCCTTTGTTCTTCGGCCAAATTAACAATTTTCTTAGGTCGAATATTGGTTGTGGCCGGAGTGGAAATTTGCCCCCCGGCCTCTTGCCTTTCAGAAATTCGACCCCATCTCTCGAAAAGTTGTTTTTGCTCCTTTAATATGCGATGAAACTCATCCCATGAAGCCTGATCGAGATATATCATGTGAACTTCGTAGTTTTAGCACTGGGTCCCACCGGGCGTGCCAAAATGTTGACCCTAAAAACTACCAAGCCTACGTGGCGCGCAGGCCGAGTAATCTATGAGCTAACTACGTCCTTCGGTGAATGCGGGGCGTGCCAACTCGTCGGCCGAGCTCGGTCGAGGAGTAAATTTGTTGATGTTACGTTGGGCGCGCGGCTGACTTCTGCGTCTTGCGATTGCGGTCGAGAAAGGAACACGTCTCGGCCTCTTGGGCTCTCGAACCTGAAGACAAGGTTACTATCTTACGAAGTTCAATATCAAATTCGGCTTTCAACGTGCCGAATGTAATAACTTGTAACACCTCACTTCGCCGAGAAGGCTAATGAGATGACCTCGACCAATAAGGATTCAGAAATCCTTCTCGACCGAGACTTGGATAGGTAATCAACCGTCCTCGCCGTAGTGCTGTTGATGCCAACGGAAGATGCTGCGAGATCGGCTGATTCTACGGTGACAGAGCTATCTATGCCGACTTAAGATATCACCGGTTGCTTTCACAGTGCCGTTGATGCCAACGGAAGATGTGTCAGCGAAAAGAGAAAATAAAAAATCTCAAAGTTGTTGAGAGGGTTTGCGCAGGGCAGTTTTGTGTGTTGAATTGGAGGTCCTTTGAATGTGCACAGCCTTCCCTATTTATAGCACCGGATCTCCTTGAATCCGAATTGAAATCCTACTCGGACTAGGTCATTCCCTCCGGATCAACACCAACTCGACCAGTCCTATTTTCACTAGGATTGTGAACCTAGTCCTTAACCGAGCCGGATTCGCTTCCAGGTTATTAATCCTGCCGAGACTCCTCATTGCACTAGGACTCGACTTGTTTTGCGTTATGACCTAGCCGACCCAGGTTTGGAGGCCCACGTACTGAACGATCCACGCCGCAAGGCCGAGCATGATTCTTTACTCGGCCCAAACTTTTATTTTGGGCCCAAACAATATCTGATAATAAATCATTATTAACAGATAATTATGATAAAAATCATAACTTTAAAAATCATTATCCTTTAATAATGACCTTTATTTCTTGATCCAACAGTCAGGAGCTATGTTCACTCAACGGCCTTGATTTCACAGGCCGATGTTGTAAATTTGGGTCCAAACACAAATATATAAACATATACAATATATATATCGTAAGGAAAATATAAACATAGAGGGGTTCATGCATCATGGGGAATGTTTTTCATGCTTCAAGGACGTTTCAAATATCTTACTTTATTTTAAGCATACCTGATTAGCAGAAAACAAATATGAGCCTTTGAATTTTGTAGAAGATAGCCTTCTCCTACGATGCCTCAATCCTCAATTCCTTAGCTTCTGGTAAGAACGTGCTGATAACGTGTTGTATGCCTATTTGATTGAACGATCTTTAGGGTTTAGAGAGAGAGGGGGTCAGCGGCAATTAAGGAGATGAGATAGTGATTTAATTGTGAGGTGTGTTTGTATCACCCCATTGTGCCTTTATTTACAGTAGTAGGATGGGTAAAAACCTTTCCCTTTAGGATTACAACATTTAATAGGTAATCAACTCCTAATAGGAATATAAGATACATTCTCATATCTACTAGGATTTACACAATCACATTCCTATTCTAAATATGACTACAACACCTATAACTTTATCTAATAAAAAGAGTTTAAACTTTAATGGAAAAGACTTAAATTTAAATAAAAAAAGGAGGAAATTTTTTTAAAATGTCATACGAACTTGTACATATTTTTCAGTTTGTCATATAAACTAAAAATTAAATCAATTTGTTATCTCACCCTAACTCCGTTAAGTTTTCCATCCAAAATAAGTCATGTGCGAGGCACACGACTTGTGTTCAAGATTATTTCTGTCATTTAAGATCTTTTTACAAGTTCTTTACTTTTCTTTAATAAAAATCTTAATTTTGTGTTCGAGGGTATTCATCCGGATCTTTGTGTTTGAGCAGCGTATATGCATCTACAAATCAATTTGCTGGCACCAAACCTCAACTCGTTTCTCATATTACAGAGCCCATATAAAAATTGATTTCATGACATGGTAAACTGAATACCCTAGAATTGTTTTGATCAAATGCAACTTAATAGAAGGAATTGAGGTGTTAAAATGACAAAAATAATTATGAACACAAGTCATGTGCAAGGCACATGACTTATTTTGGATGGAAAACTTAAAGGAGGTAGAGGGAGATGACAAATTGATGATTTCGAAAAGTTGGTATGACAAATTGCTTAAAATTTTAGTTTATATAACAAATTTAAAAAATGGGCACAAGTTCATGACATTTCAAAAATTTTCCCTAAAAGGACAAAAGTGTTGCGATCCTATTAGATTAGGAATGTGATTGTGTAAATCCTAGTGTATCTAGGATATCTTGGAATATTCCCTTTAGTAGATATTATCCTATTAGAGTTGTAATCCTATTAGGGTAAGGATTTAACCTATCCTACTATTATAAATAAAGGCATAATAGGGTGATACAACACACACCCCAGAATTACATCTATCTCATCTCTCTCTTGCCACCGGCCCTTTCCTTCTCTAGTCCTACAACACATTATCAGCACGCTATTGCCAGAAGCTAAGGAACTAAAGGATCATAGGAGGAGGCTCTATTCTATACAATCAAAGGCTTAATCGTTTTCTGCCAATCAGGTTCTTTTAAAATAAATTAAGATATTTGAAACGACCTTGAAGCATGAAAACATTCCCATGATGCATGAACCCCCCCTATATTTATATTTTCCTTTCAATTATATATATTGCATATGTGTTCATATATTTTGTCGATATATATATTGTTCATGCAATACGCAATTATGCTATGTGGAATTTGTGAGTCAAAGCATCGAAATTAATTTAGAAGCAATTAAGGTTTTTAATCCTAGAATTCGAAGAAAAAAAAATTGAGACTTTTGCCGTCGAGCCCTATCGCTAGCCTGTAGCCCAGCCGCATGGAGCAACTTGGGACGACGTTCTGGACCACACGGTAGCAGCCCTTTGGGCTTTGCTACACACGCACAATACCCAGGTCCTCAACCTGGTAGGGTTCTTTTACGGGCCTATAACCCTTGCCCACTTCCAAGGGGCTTGCAACTCTCAATGGACCTGTCCACTGTGTCCATGGCCCATAAACCAGCAACCCTCTATGCTACTGGGTCTCGTCCCATGCACTAGGCTCGCTTACAGCAAGCCTGTGTTGCTTGTTAGGCTTCGCCAACCCTTGACCCAACATGCCAACAATTTTAGAGCTGATGTGCTTATACTACCCCAGCCCAAAAACCAAACCCCAACCGCTGGGCCTGCCTCTGCACCATTTTGAGGCCCAAAACCAGCAGCCTAGTTGCTAGGTTCTTTCCCAGAACCGGCCCGTGGCCTTCAGCCATGATTGGGTTGCCTTTGCAGCCAACCCATGGCCTATTAAACCCTTTTAGGGCCTTGCCCCTTATACGGCAATCGTCCCATTGATATTAGGTTATGCTTTTTCGAATCCAAAGCTATTTTTTAGCATTCCTACTAATATTAAACCAAATGTTATTATTTTGCTTCTACTATCAAACCTGAATTGTTACAATCTATTGAACTAATTAAAGAGACCCGCAGTCAATTAATTTGACAATTAATCCAAAATTATTGGCCTGAAGCTCACTTTTTGGTAATTAATGATTCAACAAATTATTTCTTTTCTGTGAACCGTTGACTATCTTTCGTAGTCTTGACGCACTCACACTTGGGTTCCTAAAGTAATCCACAAATCTACTACACTTAGTTGTATATTGTATTCTGTGTTCTTGCAAGTACCCCTATATATGAACTAGACGTTCAAAACTAAAATCGAACATGTAGTTTCGAATTTAATATCTTAACTCGAAGTTTTCATTCAAAACATACCACATGAAACCCTTAGCTTTCATGCTTAAATTAAACCAATACATGTCTATAGAACCCAAATGTTCTACAATGTATGTCTATGGTTTTCCATATGACTAATCACGTTTTTTTTTGTACCCTCTGTTTTAGGGACATGTTGAACTTGAACAAGCTTGATTTCACCACTTTGGAAGTATCTAGAAGAAACTACCTAAAGTGGGTTCAAGAAGTGAAGCTCCATCTTACTACAAAGAGTCTTCGAGCCACCATTAAGGAACCTACCAACGACCCAGTCGACGAAGCTTAGAAAGCTACTATTATGATCTTCATCCGAAAACATATCTGAAGACATATCCCCGATCACTTCGATCACTAGAAAAAAATTTACTTGCCTAAACCAAGACACGACTAGTAGCATTTACACTTCCAAGACTTTAAGTCTGTGAATGAATACAACTATGAAGTTTGTCGAATCCGATCACTGCTTAAGTTATGTGAATAGGATTTAACTGAAGAGGATCTCTTGGAAAATGCGTATTCAACCTTCAATGCTCCAATATTGTACTACAGCAATAATATAGGGCACATAAGTTCACCAAATTTCCAGATTTGATCTCTATTTTACTTCTCACTGAAAAGCAGAACCAGCTTTTGATGAAGAATCATCAAGTTCGACCTACTGGCTCGAATGCTCTACCTAAAGCGCATGCAACTAATTATAGCAGCCACAACCGACAGAAACCCCGTCGTGGCCATGGAAATTGGCAGCATGCCCCACCACAGGCCCAAGGTTAACAGAGTAGAAGCCCACCCAAGGGAGGAAATTTGAGCCATAAGCGTTAACCTCTTGCCCCTAAGACCCCAAACTTCAAAAACAAGGGAAAAGCTACAGTTCAACTGGCTTCCACTTTAGTAGACATGTGCTACTGTTGTGGATCAAATGATCATTGGTCACGCGTATGCCGAGCTACCCTTGAGGCTATTGCCAAATATCATTCCCATCGTGAGACTAACTTTGTACATGTGGAACATCCCGAAGATTCTACTACAACTAAAGAGGTTTCAAATTTTCAGGAGGCATCCGTTCCCATGGAAGAGTTAAGTTTATTGTTCTAGGACTTGTTAGGGTGTTTTACAGCCCTAGTGGCCAACCCCCCTTATATTTTTTAGTTCATGGTTTAAATTTTTGGTCAATTTTTCCAAGTCTTTGGAATTATTTGTTTGGTTTTAGGTTTGTTTTGAATTATGGATAATTATTTTTATGGATATTATTTCTCGATTGATTAATTGAATGAATGAAATTATATTTATGCATGTGACCAATTCAATTAATTTATTTCTAGGTATGACTAGTGGGGAAATTAGTTATATGGTTGATAGTGTTACCACGCACACCATCTTGCGTAAGCAACACTATTTTACTAACTTTGTACCTAAAAATACACCTTTAACAACCCTCTCAAGCCTATCCAACCTGATCGAAGGATACGGAAAGGCCCGTATAATGTTGTCTAATGGTATTGAATTAACCATTAAAGAGGCCTTCTATTCTCCACATTCTGAAAGAACGTTCTGAGCTTTAGAGATATTCGAGATAATCAATATTATGTTGAAACCACTAAAGAGAATGGTTTTGAATTTCTTTGTATCACTTCTTATGAATATGGCCAGAAATGTATTCACGAGAAGCTAGAACGTCCCCCGAGTGGGTTGTACATAACGACCATTTGATCCGTAGAGACCCACTACGTGGCCGGCCCTATGCCTAGGTTCCAAAGCATTTTCCTGCTTTGGCATGATCGACTGAGACATCCCAGACGAGATATGATGTGCCATATCCTCAAAGTATCACACGAGCATCACCTAAAATCTTATCCTGACCATCTACCATGCAAATCTTGCTCCCTGGGGAGGTTGAATATTCAACCTTCAGCTACAAAGAGTATTCACGACCCCCCTAAGTTTCTTCAGAGGATTCAAAGGGATATTTGTGGACCTATCCAACCAACATGCGAACTATTTAGATACTTCATGGTGTTGGTTGATACATTGATACATTGGTCATTTGTCTACTTATTGTCCACACGCAATGCTGCATTTGCGAAACTCCTAGCTCAAATCATTAAACTTAGGGCTCAACACCCTCATTATTTGATTAAGTCAATTCGATTGGATAATGTTGAAGAGTTTACGTCATAGACTTTTGACGATTATTGCATGTCTGTTGGGATTGAATTTGAACATCATGTACCTCACGTTCACACCCAAAATGACCTGGCAGAAGTTTTTATAAAGCGCCTTCAAACGATAGCTCGGACTTTGGTTATGCGAATCGAATTGTCAGTATCTGCCTGGGGCCATGTAATATTGCACGCAACTATGTTGGTTCGCCAAATGCCCACCGTTACCCAACCTCATTTACCATTACAACTGGTTACTGGATACAAGCCTAACGTCTCGCATTTACGTGTGTTGGATGTGCAGTCTATATGCCGATAGCGCTGCCACTACGTACCAAAATGAGTCCTCATAGAAGAATGGTAATCTATGTCGGTTATGATTCGCCATCAATTATTCCCTACTCAGAGCCCTTGGCAGGAGATATCTTTACCGCACGTTTTGCGGATTGTCACTTTGATGAGACAAACTTCCCGTCGTTAGGGGGAGATAAGAACATTAACTTTCCTGTAAAACACTGCGAATTGTCGTTAGAACCCCACATTGCCCAGTCTGAAACTAAAGTGTGTCGTATTCTAGATCTTCATAGCATTGTCTAAAGCATGCCGGATGCTTTTACTGATCTAACAAAGGTGAAGAAATCACATATACCCACTGCAAACGTACCTGCAAGGATGGACGTACTTAAAATATGCCATAACACCACCTTGGAAGGCTAGACCGTCCCCGAATGTGGGGCGGCCGCACCTCATATGCAGCCCGGTACACTGGCGGCTAGCCAATAATCTGCTCCTACCCTGAAGCGTGGCAGACCTCCTGGTTCAAAGGATTCACAACCCCAAAGGAGGAAAACGGCACAAACTAGTGACCCTAGTCTGAATCCGACCATCGCTTACTCATTTGTTACAACGCATAAGGTTATTCTAGATTACAGTGCTGTCTTAGACGAGACAAATCGGTTTCCCAAAAATCATGAGATTTCGGTCCATTATGCATTATTGGATGGGGTTTGGAATTGGAATGAGATGATTGTTGATGATGCATTCACGTATACAGTTGCTACCGACATCATGCTTAGCAATGACATTGAACCACGTTTCATTGATGAATGTTGACGTGGAACCAATTGGTTAAATTGGAAATAAGAAATCTAGGTTGAACTCGATTCACTTGCGAAACGCAAGGTGTTTGGGTCCGTACCTCCTACTCCACCACATGTGAAGCCCGTAGGCTACAAATGGGTTTTCGTGAGGAAGTATAATGAGAAGAATGACATAATGCGATACAAAGCACGCCTTGTAATGCAAGGTTTCTCTCAACACCCTGTGATTGATTATGTGGAGACGTATTCTCCTGTAATGGACGTCATAACGTTCCGCTATCTTATCGGTTTGGTAGTTTTCGAAAAATTGAATATGCAACTTATGGACTTGGTAACCTCATATCTCTATGGGGATCTAGATACATAAATCTACATGAAAGTTCCATGATGACTGCCATTGACTGGTTTAAATTGTTCTAGACCACAGAACACCATCTCGATTAGATTTAGGAGATCACTCTATGGATTGAAACAATCTGGGCAGATGTGGTATAACCGTCGAGTGAATATTTGACAAGTTAGGGTTATGTGAATAATGAACTATGCCCATGCGTGTTCATTAAAAAGTCACATTTCGGATTTGCGATCATTACAGTTTATGTCGACGACATGAACCTCATTGGAACTCCTGCAGAGCTTAAGGAAATTGTTGTTCACTTGAAATCGAAATTTGAGATGAAGGATCTTGGGAAAACTCGATATTGTCTCGGCCTGGAGATTGAGCATTGTTCGGATGGAATCCTAGTACATCAATCGAACTACACCCAAAAGGTATTGCGGCGTTTTAATGAGGATAAAGTGAAGCCTTCGAGTACTTCTATGGTCGTTCAGACTCTAGATGCTAAACAAGATACCTTTCATCCTAAGGAAGATGAGGAAGAGATTTTAGAGCTTGAAGTTTCATACCTAAGTGCAATTGGTGCTTTATTTTACTTGGCTCAATGCATTAGACCCGACATCACCTTTGCTGTTAATCTTTTGGCTAGATACAGCAACGTGCCTACACGCAGACACTGAAATGGTGTTAAAGACATTTTCCACTACCTTAAAGTATGTCAGATTTAATCTTGTTCTACACCCATGAATCCTCAAGAGAAGCTGCCACCCCTTCGATCCTCGGAATGATTCCTGCCTCATTAGTTACGCAGATGCTGGTTATCTGTCTGACCCACATAGGGCATATTCTCAAATGAGCTATATCTTTATCTTTGGAGACATCTCTATATCTTGGAGGTTTACCAAGCAAACGTTAGTTGCAATTCTTCGAACCATGCTGAGATTCTCGCCTTGCATGAAGCCTCACTGAGTGCTTTTGGTTGAGAGCAATTATGGAACATATTTGAAGCACTAGTGGTCTTACTTTCGTCGTTGACCTTCCTACGACGATCTTTGAAGACAATGCAGCATGTATCAAGTAGTTAAAGAAGGGATACATCAAGGGAGATAACACCAATCATATAGCTCCGAAGTTCTTTTACTCTTACCATCAACAACATCATCAAAACATTTAAGTCAAGCAAATATGTTCCCAGGACAACCTGGTCGATCTCTTCACCAAGTCATTGCCCAAGTTTACTTTTCAGAAGCTCATCCAAGGAATCGATATGCGTAAATTATCTGAGTTAAATTGCTTGTAGTTCTCTTATTTGGAAGTTATGTCTAACTCAGGGAGAGTATCTAGAAGCATACTCACTTGATTTTAATGTATTATTTTTCCTATGATTATGAGCATTTTCCCACTAGTTTTTGCTACCTAACGAGGTTTTGATGAGGCACCCATTCTAGGATGATCATACTCAGTTGAGTTCACTACTTTCGTCCCGTTTGACGTTTGTTTTAGACATTATCCATACTTCTCACTTTTCTCCTTAGTCTATGCGTTTTTACCTACCTTAGGTTTTACCATAGCAAGGTTTTGTGAGTTTTACTACCAATGCATACTTTCTTTAAATTTGAGACTCGCATTCACCCGTTGTGCCGACTATTTCATCAACCGTTCTACCTCAACTGCTGAAGACCTGATGCGAAGTTTTGTTTGATTATTGACACATTCAAGGAAGAGTGTTGCAGTCCTATTAGATTAGGAATGTGATTGTGTAAATCCTAGTTAATCTAGGATATCTTGGAATATTCCATTTAACAGATATTATCCTATTAGAGTTGTAATCCTATTAGGGTAAGAATTTAACCTATCTTACTATTATAAATAAAGGCATAATGGGGTGATACAACACACACCTCAGAATTACATCTCTTTCTTGCCGCCAACCCTCTCCCTCTCTAGTTCCAAATATAGTTCAATCAATTAGGCCTACAACAAAAGGTTTAATATAATAAAAAAAGAAAAATTCGAGGAGGACTCGCTTAAAAACCAGTATATGCGGACTCTCTAGCCATGTGCAGCTCTCTCAAATGAATAAATACAGCATATGGGTCCTATTATATAAATTAATAAAAAAAAACTAAAAATTAAGACTTAAAGAGAACTTTAACGAAAAGCTCCGGGTACTGTTCACTTTAACGAAAAACCATATTTTTACACTAAAAAGTCAATCTTGATACTATTCACTTTACCTTTTATTTTATTCTTATCGTTAAAACTCAAACTTTTCAAACCTTTTTTATTAGTTTTCCTAAACATTTCTTTTAAATCATTTCTCTCTCCATCTTTCCATCTGCAGTTGGATCCCACCAAATTCCATCCTCACTCTTCCATCTTCTTCACAGTTTATCTCCCAAATCATCTTCGGCAAGTTCACCACCAAACCCATCTCAAAACCCTATTTGACGGGGAAGATATATGCATGATTTGCCTATGAAGATTCAATATAGCCTTCCCTTGATGGAAAATTAGAAAATGCAAAGGTAGAATTTGTTCGGGCAGGAAATCTCCCGATGAGGGGTCCCTGGTTCGAGCACACAGCTCCCCGAGGAGTTGGCACTTTGGTTGATTGTCGGGCTCCTACTTGCCGAAATGCTACAAGAAGAAGACAAAATTAGTTCTGAAAAGTGCCTTTGTGGGGCCTTAGGTGTAGGCTTTGAGGCTCGCAATCAAAACTAACTAAGTGCTAAGGCGTGCTACTGCCATCTCTGTATAGCAGATGTAAAACAAGTGTATTTAAGCCTCACTTGTGCCCCAAGTTATTATGACTTCTTATTATCAAAGGATTGTCGTAGATGTGTTAAGTCTACATTAAGTTCTTTTCTATGCCTTGAGATCAAAGACTTTTAGTTCGTTATCTTGCATGTTTAAAGGGTAGAGGTCCAGATCTGATCAAGTCATCAACTTTAATTCACTTTTAATCTTCTTATGACAATAAAACTACTAAGTGAACCAGATCTGAGAACTGATGGAACTATGGATCATCGAAAGATTGGAAATGACTTGAATATATATTGGGGAATACATTATAACACCAGATCTATTAATTGAAAGACGAAACGAAGAGAGGGGGCAAGATTTCACCTTGTTGGGCAAGGTTAAACGTCTTGCGGTCTCTTCTTTATTGTAGTTACAAAGGGTTAGGTACTAAAAGAGGGATGAATGGTAAATGAGTTTACACAAGAGAATCGATACTACAACATTTAGAAAAGGTAACAAAGCTTTTACATAGACAAAAGATGTCTTTCTAAAAGAAGTCTAAGGCTAAAAGGTTGCATAATCTGGACAAAGCACAGCTTTCTAGATATTTGCTTGACTAAGAGGCAAGTTGTATGTTTGTTTTTTTTATTGGTTTAGTGTCCTTGTCTCTGGGCCCTCTTCCTCTTTTTATAGGCGAATTAATCTGATTGTACTGTTTCTGCTCTTACCCGAAAGCAATTGAAGGGTAGTGAGTCATCAACATTTTTACATGTTCTACCATTCAAAAAGTGCTTTTGGGCCGGGAGTAGGTGGATTTCCATCGATTGTCACTTCTCTTGTAAACACCTAGCCTTTGCATTAAATGGGAAGCCGTCATATTATCTCGAAATGGGTATATAGGCTTGACTCTGGGCCTCGGGCAAAATCTCTTTTATTGAGCTATTTTAGGCCCTCTTCTCTTCAAGTCCAAAGTTAAATATTAACCCAAACAGAATCGAAATTGAAAGAGACTGATATTTCGAGTTCAAATTGATCAAATTCTTCTCCCTAATTCTTTTTTCATCAATTTCCCATATGCACTTGAAGTACACAAGTTTCAGATCTTGTGTTATTTTTTCCGTTTATAGATCCCAATTGTGGATTAGCCCGAGTATTTTTCATGGATATTTTGAACTTTGCAACCATACTAAGAGAGAGAGAGCAACTGTAAATTCTGGACAGAAAAGTACAGTGGCTTCTGGGTTTCATCAGAGAAGGGAGAGAGTGGGGAGGAGAAAGGGTGGGATAAGGAAGACAGAGAACGGGAAAGAGTAGAAAGTGAGGGAGATAGCTTTAATTCCAAATATAGTGTTTAGTTACACTATTTATGAAACTAAATACTATATTTGAAACTGAACGATACCACATTATATTTGAAACTGAACGATACTACACTATTTTTGAAACTAAACACTATTTTTGAAAACTAATTAATTATTTCTAAAATTAAACACGAGTACTACTACTATTTCTAAAAAAAAAAATTCTAAATAAACAAACTATTTATATAATCGAACACTAATCATTTCTGAAACTGATAATATGTATTACACTATTTCTAAAACAAAACATGGACAATTCCAATCCCATGTGTTCTTAGCACTGACATTTCCTATGTTTGGATAGAAGAATTTGGGTGAGAAATGAAAGTCTGTATGCTGGTTCGATTGTCCATTCAACAATTTCACACTTTCTTTTCCACTAAACAACTTAATAAATCATTAATTAACACAAAATAATCAGAATATATTTAGAAGTTTTTAATCCAAAAGAAAATTAGGGTGTTATAAACAAAACGGACCCTTGAAAGCAAACTATTCAAAATCACTGATATAGCAGAAAGTGAAACTATGCTAGTACACAGAAAACTTGAGCTGCGATCTAAAAGTTTGCAGCAAATTAACCATGGCAGAGAATGAACAATGGACAAAACTCAACTGGAAAGTGCACACTAGCATTTACTGCTTTGGGGCCAAGAAACTAGTGGCCAATGATTTGAAAAATAAACTTGGAAAATGGCTATTTTTTTTCCTTCTTTCTGTACATCGCCTCTCTCTAGGTTTAAAAAAATTGAAGAAGTCCTATCTCTCTAGGTTTAAAAAATAATGAAGATTCAGAAGGGTGCATGTGAAGCCAATGTGTACCTCTTATCTCTTCATTTTTTTTAGGAAAACTAGTGAAAATGGCTTGAAAACTTTGAGTTTTAATTATAAGGACAAAATAAAGGATAAAATGAATAGTACCAGAATTGACTTTTTAGTGTAAAAATGTGGTTGTTCTTTTAAGTGAACAGTATCATGAGCTTTTCGTTAAAGTTCCATTTTTTTTAGGAAAACTAAATAAAAGGGTTTGAAAGCTTTGAGTTTTAATGATAAAGACAAAATAAAGAGTAAAGTGATTGTACCATAATTGACTTTTTAGTGTAAAAATGTGGCTTTTCGTTAAAGTAAACAGTACCATGAGCTTTTCATTAAAGTTCCCATTTTTTTGTTTGGAAAATACCCTAAAATGGGACAATTTCTTAATTTTAGAACAGAAATAGGACATTTCAAATATGCACACGGCATGCATAACAATCGGACAGAAATATGATTTTTCCTACACTTTGAAATGACCAAATTGTCCTTCCATATAAATGGGTTATTCAGAAATTTCAGCCTTCATTTCTCATTTTGTAGAGAGAAACAGAGAGGAGAGAGAGAAAATCTCTTTCCAATTCCAATTCGAAGAATCCTAACCCACCCATCTTCATCTAAGAGCTCTCTCTAACCCACACATCTTATTCATCCAAGCTCTTTCTCTTACTTTCTTTCTCTCTTTCCTCTCTCTACATTTCGAATATGCACAAAAACTCTCTTTAACCCACCCATCTTCTTCTATTTTTACCTTTTCATTTGTAGGTTTTGTGAACTGAGTTTGCTTAATTTTGCTTTTTGATTGATGGATTTTGGAGTTGAAGTAATTGGTTTGGTGTTTCTTGGAGGAGACCCAAATCCTTCAATTTTTATTTTTTATTTTTTTTACCATTTCTCTAATTTATATGTGGGTTTTCATTTCTTTTGTCTTTTCTCTCCCTCTGCTCCCTCTCTCTCGATCCAAATTTACAAGTACGAAAATAGAGTTTCGTTTTTACTGCAATTAAATGAAAAACGTATTAAATGTCAGTTGCCTTTTGGAGAAGAGATAAATTTGAGGGAAAAGAGAGAAATCAAAGTGGAAAGAAGGAAGAGAGAATGATATGGACGAAATTGTTTCGCATACTCATTTGCTCTTTTCATATTAAGCTCGCTCATACACTGTATGTATATGACATGCACATCCTATGCTCATAGATCTAAGTTCAACCAAAAAACCCATAGCTCACAGGTCTCTCTTCGAAATTAGAAAAATGACCTTAAACATTATATGAAGAATCACAGATTCAATAATTTGAATTTGGTATCAAATTTGATTGGGTTCAAATATTTCAAAGATTTGAAAATTGTAGTTTGAATGGGCACGAAAGAACCCAGCTGAATCATAGAAAATTGTTTCACGAACTCGTTCACTTTTTTCGTATTTACAGGGCCTGCCTTTGAACCGAAGGAAAAAGTAGTAAACTACATTAATAAGATGAGTATCAAAGATATAAATACACACCATAAACACTATATACACACCACATGCACATAATATGTGCAGTACATGCACATGATATGCACAGAGCGGAAGAAACTTTAACGGCAACATATTGGTATATTGGATACAATTAAAACATAATTGTTACGTATATAAGGTTACAGTGATAGTTTGAAAAGTCTTGTTACATATATCAACCACCACTTAACCGTGCATATGGAAAACATGATACTCATTGTCGTTATTTCATGGGCATGCATGACCCTTAACGTCCTCTAAGCTTCTTTTTTTTTAATTTTATTTTTCGTCGAGGCCATATAGGTTGTGCTCATACCGCTAAATTCCAAGGCACAACATATGTGCATCATAACTAGTGAACATTCCCGCTTTTCATATTAAGATGTAGACATGCATACCTGTTGACCCTAAAAACTACAAAGCCTACGTGGCGCGCATGCCGAGTAATTAATAAGCTAACTACGTCCTTCGGTGAATGCGGGGCGTGCCAACTCGTCGGCCGAGCTCAGCCGAGGAGTAAAATTTGTTGATGTTGCGTTGGGTGCGCGGCTGACTTCTGCGTCTTGCGATTGCGGCCGAGGAAGGAACACGTCTCGGCCTCTTGAGTTCTCGAACCTGAAGACAAGGCTACTATTCTTACGAAGTTCAATATCCAATTCGGCTTCCAATGTGCCGAATGTAGTAACTAGTAACACCTCACTTCGCCGAGAAGGCTGATGAGATGACCTCGACCAATAAGGATTCAGAAATCTTTCTCGACCGAGACTTGGATAGGTAATCAACCGTCCTCGCCGCAGTGCTGTTGATGCCAACGGAAGGTACTGCGAGTTCGGCCAATTCTACGGTGACAGAGCTATCTATGCTGACTTAAGATATCACTGGTTGCTTTCACAGTGCTGTTGATGCCAACGGAAGATGTGTCAGCGAAAAGAGAAAATAAAAAATCTCAAAGTTGTTGAGAGGGTTTGCGCAGGGCAGTTTTGTGTGTTGAATTGGAGGTCTCTTCTCCCGTTGCACAGTGCCTCTGTACTTATAGGGAAGTGTTGCATTGATCCCTGAGCATTGCATGAGATTTTGTTTTTTTGCGTGGATCAGACTCATAATGTAACTATCCAACCAATTTAAAACCTCCATCATTATCTTCTTTTCTCCTTATTTTGTCCATCATTATCTAAATATAATGATAATCTCCACGTGCTGGAACCAAGGTGCAATTATGCACTTATCAAAAAGTTCAAACTTGATCCCATATTTTCCCTCTTTTCAAAGCCCACGAAAGTTGATGTAATTTGTTTGACTAGATTCTTGGCAGGATGCCAAGGTTTATTCGGCCCCACCTTCATTCATGCATGTGAGCTAACCTTTGGCCACATCACACCACCATTTCGTTATCCCATCCGTAGGATGAAGTCCATCATAACCCACATCCCAGCCATGCCACATGATAAGAGTCCTAAGCCGAGCTGCTCTAATCCACAAGGTAACAACTCCAAATTAATTCGGACTATTTCGCTTGCTGTATCCCATTTATTTTGTACAAGAAAATCAAGATGATTTATTTTATTAAAAGATAATTATTATCATAACATTATCTCTTAACAAAATAAAATTATCTTAACTTTCTTATTCAACGGTTTAGAACCATGCTCACTCAACGGCCTCGATTGCACGGGCCGATGGTGTAAATTTGAGCCCAAACATTGCCCCCCAGTTTCCTTGAGTTTCGGCTCGTAAGCCGAACGGTTAAGGAAATTAGTCATTTGTGCTCAGCTCGGCGATTTCCCCAGTATCTGTTATTGACCAACCCTCTTAGCTAACATATATCGGCAAAAATTTGGCCGAGGAACATCATCGCTGGCCGAGGTCTACTATTGAGTGGCCGAGGATCATTAGCTATATGCTTGGTGGTCGAGGAACTCCATCATTGGCCGAGGTCTTAGAGTGGCCGAAGACCAACATCATTAGCTATGCATATATATATATATATACAAAATCAAATCTTGGCCTTGGAATAATGTTGTCGGCCATGCAAATTTTTATCACATTTTTGTTTTTTGGCTTGATGACTAATCACCTTCATTTGATGACCAAAGCTATGGTCGAAGAGATATATGGTCGAGGGCAAAATCCTCTTGCCTTCCACGAACCATATTGGTTGTTCTGAACTGTAAATTATCAGGCCGTTATTTTGGTTTGGCATGTACTGTTGACACGCATAACTCATGATCTCGGCAAGATTTGTCCCACTTGGCTGACTCTAGAAACCAATCTTGCTGAGTGACAGGCAAAGCCAACTAATTGACTCTATAAGTTTTGGCTTCTCGGCAGAATTTGTGTGAAGCCTATAAAAGTCAAAGATTCCACCGAGAGTAATACTCTGCTATGCTTTTGTAACACCTTCACCGATGGTTATGGCTTCCTTCGACCAAAGAACAACTCACGGTCGAGCAAACACGGTCGAAAATTTTACCGTCTACAAGTCTCGGCAGAACTACAAACATCATGAACGAAGCTACTAAGTCGTCGTTGGGCTCGACAATTTACGTAACAACCCAGTCGTGCATATCCATCCTACCAAGTCAAGAATTGCAGCCAATAATCTCCAATCCACGCTGGTGTGGTGAATACAAACTATTGTCGTTCGACCAAGTTAGCCTTCCAAGAAGTTCCACAACCCCATCGAAGAAGTTGACCACCAAAGCTCCAAATATGCTCTCATAGCCCATTTGTATACAAACATTTTAACCAAAGATCATGGTTAATCATTCGACTCCACCAAATGGCTTTCCGAGATTCCATGGAATAGCATCCTTAGTTATTTGATGCTTTTGAATTTGTAGGGATGCCAACGTGGGCGACAATCTCCCAGAAATTAATGTTGGAATCAAATATTCTCCACCACGTGAAAGCCTATCACCCAACGAAGGTAGCCATTCTTGCTGGATTGAGCATGCAACAAATAATCTATGTCGGCAAGACTTAAAAAAAAATGAATCTTATCCAATCTGCCGATATGTTATGTCGGCAAGGCTTAAAAATGATTCATTTTCAATCTGCCGATATGTTGATGTGCCCCCTTTATTTTTCTTAAGCATCGGCTTAATTAACCAGATGATTAAGAAAATAATTTTATTCCTTTGCTTAATAAAAGAAAACAAAAGTGGCCGAGCTATCAAGAGGAGGAGGCCAACGATGTTTTATTCCAAGCCGAGATCTTTTCACATCAAAATTTTCACTTTGAGATTTTCCAAAGCCAAATAAAAGATCATCTCCAAATATTTCTTACTTGGTGAAATATTTTTCATTTTCGGCTACCGAATGTGTTGAACAATTATTATGCCCCCCAGGCATAATTTCGGCTTTTAATTCAAATAACTTGGCCGAATGAGATTTCTCCTTATCGGCTTTATCACCAATAATCATATCAATTGGCGCAGTTTCGGCATCTAAGACCATGTCTCCAATTACCATATAAATTTATGTGGTTTTATGGTCTGAAGTCGTGTATCGGTCTCGTTCGTCATTGGAACACTCCTCTGACGAATCATTTTCCAAGTTGATTTGTGACTCATAAATTTGACCTTTTTCTTCTAGGCCTACCACAATTTCAGTCTCGACTGAAACAACAGGTGGCCTAGGTATTTCTTCGGCCGTCTTGGCAATTTCTTGAGGCCGAATTTTGATTGTGGCCGGAACGAAAAATTGCCCCCCGGCCTTTGGGCTTAACCATTTTTCAAATGGAATTGAGTTGTAGTCAGAAACGTAAGGAAAACGTTCTTCATCTAGCCAGACATTAAATCGAGCCCTATCTTCGTTTACCCATTGCTCTTGCAGGGTAACATGAGCTTTTATTCTCAACATGTGAGCAAATGACTTTTGCATCTCTCTATGGCCACGAAGAACTTTTTCCACTTCCCAAGATCTTTTACATTCCTCATTGTGTTTTTTCAATTCCTCTAGGAGCTCGTACAATCGGCTACATGGAGCCGGATTGACATCTTGATATATCATATGAACTTCGTAGTTTTAGCACTGGGTCCCACTGGGCGTGCCAAAATGTTGACCCTAAAAACTACAAAGCCTACGTGGCGCGCAGGCCGAGTAATTAATAAGCTAACTACGTCCTTCGGTGAATGCGGGGCGTGCCAACTCGTCGGCCGAGCTCGGCTGATGAGTAAAATTTGTTGATGTTGCGTTGGGTGCGCGGCTGACTTCTGCGTCTTGCGATTGCGGCCGAGGAAGGAACACGTCTCGGCCTCTTGAGTTCTCGAACCTGAAGACAAGGCTACTATTCTTACGAAGTTTAATATCCAATTCGGCTTCCAATGTGCCGAATGTAGTAACTAGTAACACTTCACTTCGCCGAGAAGGCTGATGAGATGACCTCGACCAATAAGGATTCAGAAATCCTTCTCGACCGAGACTTGGATAGGTAATCAACTGTCCTCGCCGCAGTGCTGTTGATGCCAACGGAAGGTACTGCGAGTTCGGCCAATTCTACGGTGACAGAGCTATCTATGCCGACTTAAGATATCACCGGTTGCTTTCACAGTGCTATTGATGCCAACGGAAGATGTGTCAGCGAAAAGAGAAAATAAAAAATCTCAAAGTTGTTGAGAGGGTTTGCGCAGGGCAGTTTTGTGTGTTGAATTGGAGGTCTCTTCTCCCGTTGCACAGTGCCTCTGTACTTATAGGGACGTGTTGCATTGATCCCTGAGCATTGCATGAGATTTTGTTTTTTTGCGTGGATCAGACTCATAATGTAACTATCCAACCAATTTAAAACCTCCATCATTATCTTCTTTTCTGCTTATTTTGTCCATCATTATCTAAATATAATGATAATCTCCACGTGCTGGAACCAAGGTGCAATTATGCACTTATCAAAAAGTTCAAACTTGATCCCATCTTTTCCCTCTTTTCAAAGCCCACGAAAGTTGATGTAATTTGTTTGACTAGATTCTTGGCAGGATGCCAAGGTTTATTCGGCCCCACCTTCATTCATGCATGTGAGCTAACCTTTGGCCACATCACACCACCATTTCGTTATCCCATCCGTAGGATGAAGTCCATCATAACCCACATCCCAGCCATGCCACATGATAAGAGTCCTAAGCCGAGCTGCTCTAATCCACAAGGTAACAACTCCAAATTAATTCGGACTATTTCGCTTGCTGTATCCCATTTATTTTGTACAAGAAAATCAAGATGATTTATTTTATTAAAAGATAATTATTATCATAACATTATCTCTTAACAAAATAAAATTATCTTAACTTTCTTATTCAACGGTTTAGAACCATGCTCACTCAACGGCCTCGATTGCACGGGCCGATGGTGTAAATTTGAGCCCAAACAATACCACATGCACATTGTAGAAACACTTTCACAAATTTCTGCAATTGGACACTTGAACTAGAAATTGTTCGATCGTAGTTTTCTAGCACGTCAAAACTTGAAATTTATTCCACAACCCATATGCCCCAACATGAAACACAAACCCTAATTTAACTTCTAAGTATTAATTCATCTTACAAACAACCCATTTATTCCATAAATCATTGATGAAGGAACTTGGAACTAAACACCCTACCTTACTATGCCTGCCGAAGCCTTAGTCATTGGAAAAAATAGAACTTTCTAGCCAAAACAGAAAATATGGTACAAAACTCAGCTCACTCTTCTCACCTCTCTCTCGTATCCCTTTGTTCGAAATTAGAGGTATGAGGTCAACCCAAAACCCAGCTCACTCTTCTTGCCTCTCTTTGGACTTCCCTCTCTTCGAAATCTGATCTTAGAGATCTGAGCTCAACCAAGAAATCCAGAGCTCTCTCGACAACCCTTTCTTCCAATTGAGAACAGTGATGCAATGGGCTGATGATTTTTAGTATTTATATTAGTAATTTCGGTTTTGTGCATGATTGGTTTGTCCTATTTCTATCCCAAGATTAAGAAATTGTCCCATTTTGGAGTATTTCCCTTTTTTTTTTTGTCATCTAATCTCTTCATTTAGTTTACTTTTATTTTTCTTCTTCCTCATGGAACATTTAAAAAGCAATTTGTGTGTAAAAATATTTCATCTATCAATTCCATTTCCTCGGTTATTGTAGTACTCCTGTTTTCTCTTCAGTCCTCACTCCTCAGTGTAAAGGCTTGATTTAACAAAATAAAACATACTTCAATTAGTTGGTGTGCACTTGCACATACTTTGAGGTGAGTTTTTTTTTTTCTCATTTTTATTTTTTATCCTTATCATTAAATAAATTTATTAGATGACTTTTGGTTAATACTTAGGGTGCGTTTGTTGCACCGGACTATCTCGGATACTACTAGCTTCAGGGATTAAGTTGGACTGGCTTAGACTAGACTAAGCTGGACTAACTTAATGAAGTGTTTAATGCAGTGTCAGACTAAGAAACTGGACAATAACAAATTCTAATATAATATTATTTAATCTAATATATATTAATATTTTATTATTTAATCATTTTTTCTTTTTCTAAATTCTCTTCTACTCTCCTGAAAATTCATTCCACACTTGCAGATCATTCAAACAATTGCAGAGCAAATCAAATGCCAATTCCAGATCACATCAAACCCAATTCGAAATCAAAACCCAATTTAAATCAAAACCAAATGAAAACAAGAATCCAAAACCCAATTTACCGCCGTCGTAGGCTCCGGCGTTTTTGGCCTCCCATATTCCTTCAAGCGCACTGGGTGGCTCACCCATCGCTGGGTTCACAAGATCCCGTCAATTGTGCAAAGCCGACAAGACGACTCGAGTTGGACGAACAACGGTAAGTGTGGGATCTTCCTCAGTTCAAAATTATGGGTTCAGGTGTGATCTCGCCAGAGTTGGCGAGTTGTGGTGTGATGGTGGTTGTCGGTGCTCAAGAGAACAGAGAGCAGAGAAAGGATGAGACGGAGCATACGAAAACGGAGCAAACAAGGTCTTAACAGCCCCATGGGTATTGGGGGTCTCGCTAAGAACTCCTAGCGAAGCACTTTATCCATGCGAGTCCCATTTAATCTCATTAAACATAATCCCACTACGGAATAAACACGGGACTGGACTAATAGTTAGTCCAATCTAGTCCAGTAACAGTTAGTGAGGGCAAACAAACGCCCCCTTAAAGTTTTGAAATCTTTTTCATTAATTTTCCTTTTTTATATGTGTGTCATATTGTTCCATGTGGCTAAATAGTCAACAAGGGAAAAAATTTCAATTCAAAATTATCTTTTCAAATAAATAAAATAAAGTCCAACACAGTTTTTTGGGACCCATCTTAGCAACAACGGGCCTTATTTGTTGAACATAAGAAAATTTAATGGGTTTGTTAACAAATTTTGACAGTATGGGGGCAAAGTGAGGTATGAGTTGAGTTTAAGGGAGTTAAATGATAAAAATCGAATTCCAAAGGATTAAGTTAGAATTGAGTAAATAAGCCATTGCAAAAAGCAAGAGACTTGCCTAAGACCGTGTGTACGGAAGGCAATCTGTTTAGACAACAAAGCATATAAAAGAGAGGAAAATGGTATGGAGATTATATTGGATAACCACATGTGAGAGAGCTGAAACCTACTTGTTTTTACGGCCCTACATTTATTAGAGAGCTAGTTCATATATTGTCCACAAAATGTGATTTTTCTAGCATTATTTTAAAAGAAATCTTCTTCAAAATTTAATATTAATTGTAATCCACGGATGCGCGCTCTTAACTTGATCGGATGAAAGATGAAATTTTATGAAGGGCTTTAGTAAACATAAAAGGTTAATCTTTGAAATATATATATACTAGATAAAAGTTGATTAATGTCAAGATTGGTAGAGGAGCCAGATGCTTGTATTAGAAACAAACTATGTACTTGATCAAATGACATAAAAGATATCAATATACAAATTCATGTGAAAAAACGTAAGTACAACTCATCTACATCAATAAAATTTGTATGCATCGTATTACTCGATTCTTTTCACGAAAAACAACTAACATGATAATATTACTACATGTCTCGAGAAAAAACAAAAATATACACAAGTGTTTATAAACTTAGTGAAGGAAAAATTTTGTCCTAGCTAAGAACATGTAAGAACATTTGAATACATATGCTAACAATTAACTCTTTAAAGTAGGCATGCATCCAAAAACAATTCATAAAACCCATGACTTTCAAAGCCTAGTATATGGTGAACCAAAAGACTCTTTAACAACATTAAAGAAAATTAAGAATTTAGAGATTCTTTACCCTTGAAGCTCATCCTTGATTACACAAGGGATTCACCCAAGTGGAGGGCCTTCAAGTCACCTCCTTGCTCCTTTGATCTTCCTTGTGATTTTCCTCCTTTTAGTGCTCCTTTGCTTCTTTGAGGATTTGAGGATTAGTTCTCCAAAACACCAAAAGTTTGATGTCTCTAAGTCTCTTCACCAAGGATGTATTTTGTGAGGATGAAAATTGATCACTTAGGGAAGTAAATTTGCTAGATAACTATCCCTAAGTAGCCAAGAAAACCCTAATTGAAAACAAAGCTATAAAGATGAATTTATACTTCATTTCTTAGGTGAGTGGCAAACTTGCAATTAAGCAAGTTTTGACATTCCTCACCCTAAATGGCCGGCCATATATTGTTATTGGGCTTATTGCCCATTTTGTTTTAGTTGTCATACAACTTAAACATAATGGGCCTTGTGGACCAAAACACTTTTGGGCCCCGAAGCCCCAAAACCAACTTAAAAGCCCAATACGAACATTTCGTATAATTAATTAACTAATTAATTAATCTTGACCATTCTTCAATTAATTTCTTCACATACATCCTTATTTGGTGTGCGATCCATTAGGTTCCAATTAGCGAGGCAGTGGGCGATGTTACTCTTAACTATCGATTGTGAATTGAAACCACATTTCAATTCTCCCTTTTTGATGATTAGTGTTTGCTAATCAATAGGACTTCCACAAACCATGAGTGACACCTAGCAGTATGTCATGGTTACCCAAGCTAAGTAGAATTGGTTGGAGAACCTATCCAGTTACAACTACAATGCAATACGGTCCTTCTCTAATACAATACTCTTAATCACATTGTTTAAGTGATAGTTTGTTTCATGTCTACTATCCAATGTGATACTTTCTTATATGATTCCCTTGAATATGATTTGGAACATCTTCCTTAGTCATATTCATTTGCTTTGGCCAAAGACTTTAGAATCATATTTTAGAGTATTCTCCTCCCACCATGGAAGGTTAGAGATCCCTTGTTGTGCATTCATATGCCTACATGACTAGATCGCATGACCCCAACAATGCCGTGGACAATCCGAATGAATGCCTTTGTCATGATCAAAGATCAAGGACCTAACCATTAGACATCTATGATGCCTCAGGTCAAAGGACTACTTTGCATATTGTAACCTTAGAGTTCGTACATGATATGTATGTTTGAACTCTTATTAATCGCAGTTCAGTGTACTCGATCACTCTTTCGAGCACGTATGTGTTTGTCTTAGTGTCCAACACCAAATGACTTGAGACTAGTTCATACTCACGTTTGAGTCAACATAACACATACTAACCTTAGCGGATTGTCAATGCCCAATTGGCAATCCTATGGTTAGGAACGTTTTAGGAATGAACATAAGAGAAAGGTCTCCTTAATCTAACTCATTAGATCACTATCTCTTATGTCAAATACATCCCTTGGATTCTCTTATTGTTTAAACACATGATACAATAAATAGTGAATAACAATAAGTATTGCCCTTCCATTAAACATATAAAAGTTTAACATATTAAGTATTCCAAAAAGCTATTACATCAAATGAGTGGCTTTGTAGGCATACTTCCAACACTTAGCTGCTAAAATATCATATCATAACACCAATTTTACAATGGCAACATAAAACTTGATTAATGTAAAGATCAATGGATGAAACATCATGATTTTAGTCAGTCAAGGACCGGAACCCCCATTAATTTTGTTTCATGTAAAATAATGCGATTCTTGTCCCACATCAGTTTTCTTAAGAAAAAAAAAAATATGTAAGTATCTACATCCACAACTACTGAGTTAAAGAAGATTAATTATAAAAAATTAATAAGGGTGTGTGTAAATAGTACTATCCTTGGAAACAAATTACATGACAAAACGTATGTACTTGGCCAATTGACAGATAAGATATCAATAAACAAATCCAATGCTTCGATCTAGTGAGTTTGTTTGACTATGGCCACGGGTAAGGTGAAATTTCTCATAGCCTCTTCTGGTCCAGAAATGATGAATAATTGTAACTTGCCACCAGTTGTCCTTTTTTAAAAAAAAAAAGTAAAAATATGAAAAATTAAGTGGAACCAAGACATTTTACATGTCAAGAAAATACACATCAGTTTCCTAAAGAAAAAGGTATTCGTCAACATATATATGCGCATATAGCACAAAAGCATGTGACAATATATAGCACAAAAGCATGTGACAATTTACGGTAGAAGAGCGCATACATGTATTAGAAACAAACTACCATTATAAACCGGATGTATTTGACCAAATGACACAAAACATATCAATACAAAAATTCATATAACAAGGCAAGTAAAGCCAGTACATTTTTACATCAACTCATCTCTAAAACTTTGTAAACAATATCAAGATTGAGTTGCAACAACAATGTCATTACATGTTTAGACTAGAAAAAAAAATACACATCAGTTCTTCAATACAAAAAAATAATATGAGAAATGCTAAGGAGACTCTCTCAAAGCAGGATTCTTCATAGACTTTCTGTCACCTCACAGTTTAACATCAATTCTCGTGCTAACACTATAAAATATTGTGTCAAAAACATAAGGTGGCAAATAGTTCATGAAGAGTCCCACTTTTAACAGAGTCTCCTTAGCATTTCTCAAAAAAGTATTTATATAAAGCACAAAAAACATATCACTTAGTACTATGGTCTAGTGGTATTCCTTGTAAGTGAGAGGTCTTGGGTATGATTCTTGCCAAAAGCGAATTTGAACCACATTATTGTTAGCCTATTATGAGGTTAAGTTCACCCACCCCCTTAGTATAGATAATATATCGTTTGCTAGAAAGAAAAAAAACGCACAAAAACATGACATGGCACCAATTTTACTAGGAACATAATCATGATAACAATGATGACAAATAAAAGTTCAAAATTACCAATACTATGTCTTATATCTCAAAATTATAGGAAATTATTATTTTCAATGTAAATTCCCTTAAAGTATGCATATCTTAATATATGATCCTAGAAAGGGGAAAATTTGAAGATTCAATACAGCAAATCCTTGATTCTCATGCTTCTTATTTCGTTATATGTACTCTTCAAGGGAACAAAAGATTCTCCTTTTGATTTTTCGTGGGTTAGTTGAGCAATTTTTTCTCTAGTTTTATTGTTTACCGTATAAAGATTTATTTATTTTCTAAATTTTCTATATAGAAATTGATGCACAAACAGAAAGTATCTTGATTTTTTTAATTAAGAAGTGAACTTTTTGTAACACCTCAACTAACTAGGAGCATAATAAAGAAAGACAAAAACACAAAGTATTTTACCTAAAAATCGCAACTTTTCAGTTCTTAAGGCCTCGTTTGGCAGCTCGGACTGTACTGACTATTTCTGTCGGATAGGATAAATAGCCACCGGATAGTACTGACTAAATTAGTCCGGCGTTTGGTGCAGTTTCGGACTAATAACCGTATTATTTATACTGTGTTTGATATTATAACGGATAGGAGGAATCAAACTTAAAATAAAATTTAAAAAAAAAAACAGAAATCCTCTCTTTTGTTCCCAGATCTCTCCGCCGCAAACCCCCCAAAATCCCTCCCTCTCTATCCTTTCTTCTTCTTCCCCGTCTGCTCCCTGAACGAAACCCCACCACAAGGGCAGCAACAAGAAACCCAGCAAAACCCACCTTTCAAATTCTCATCGTTTTTTTTCCCAATCCTTTTTTTTTTTTTTAGCTACAAATCAGCCCAGCAAAAGTACTGAGGAGGACTGGGTTCGCTGGAAGAACTGAGGAGGAAGAAGAAGAAGAATATGATGGAATTTGAACCATAACCATTTAGTACAATGATATAGTATTATTTTGAATTCAGCGAACCATAACCATTTAGCTACAATCGGGTTCTTCTTCTTCTTTCTTCCCTGTATTCTTCTTCTTTCTTCTTCAAATCTTTGAATTTCCCAATCCTTCTCTTTCTTCCCGTATTCTTCTTCTTCTTCTTCTTCAAATTCCATCGTTTTTTTTTTTTTTTAGTTTTTGCTTTGCAGGTTCGCCGACTAAGGAATTGGGTTTTGGGATTTGTGGGAAGGAGGGGGAAGAACAAAGGGAGGGGAAACGAAGAAGAAGATGTTCACCTCTGTTGACTGCATGGTGGTGGGCGGTGGAATCAGTGGGCTCTGCGTCACTCAGGTGCTGGCTACCAAGCACGGCGACGCTGTTCCGATTGTCATAGTCACGAAGGCTAAGGACCAGGTGGGAGGCAACATCATCACCATCGAGAAGGATGGCTATGCTGGAGCAGAGACATGGTTGCGTCTGGAGAGGAAGGACCCGACTAAATTGTCCCGTGGTTTTGGAGAGGATAAACAAGCGGGTGTTTACCGTATAAAGTAGGTGGGACCGGATTGTTTAATCGGGTGGCTATTTAATACAATTGGACACCAAACACCGTACTCCGTATTATTAGTACTATCCGATGTCTTATACGGTGTGCCAAACGGGGCCTAATAGATCTCACACTAATTTTCAAAATAATAAATGAACCCTAGCTGACACATAGATCACTGTGGATGACGCGCACAGGTCTCACGCGCCAGCTGTTGGACAAAACATAAAAAGTACACATGCTCTTGGTATCACATGCCAGCTGTTGAACAAAACACACTAGTAGAAAAACTATCTGCGCGACCAAATTTTAAGCGACGAAGCAGTTTTCGTCACTCAAGGATCCTTTGCGGGACAAAATAAAGGTATCGTCGCACAAACATGAAGGCCATAAAAAATATATCAAAATATTAGGCAACAAAAGCTTCTCCGCGCAGGAAGGCTTAGCATGAGAAACTGAATAATTTGTCGTGCAATTTCTGGAAAAAAAAAAAGGTCGGTAAATGAAGATTTGGCACCAATATATTGCATGACAAACGAATTTTTGTGCGATGGAGCAGGTTGTCGTGTAAAACTTGTGCGACAAACACTTCGTCGCGTAAAGCACTTTGAAATGGTCGATGTGGTCGGTGAGACATTTAAGGCAGAGTAATTTTGCAGACTTTGCATGTTGGGGGCTTCGTCGTGCAAAAAGCTTCACGAGTTCTATAAAATCTCAGATCCACTATCCCTTTTTCCTCATTCTCTTCCCATCATTTTCCCCAAACCCCTTATCCCCTCGTTTCTTCTCCCCCAAACACCTCATATCTCAATTCTTGTTTCCCTTTTCCGTGACTCTTTCTGTCAACAATCTTTGATTTCCAAGGTAAGTCTTTATATATCTAAATGAAGAATAATTTTGTTTCGATAATTAATTTTAATTTATAAATTATGTCTCATAAGTTGTGGGTTTTCGAATATAGTCAAATTATACTATTGTAGATGTTCGATTCCGTTGTTGCTCCAACTAAACAGGAATATGAGGAGAAGGATCTCGGACAGGTAATACCAAAATTTTGTTTGAATTGTATGGTTTTTTTTTTTGTTGAAATTTTTTACTAGTTTATTATAATAAAAGTTGACGAATTACTTACTTTGATTATTAAAATTTGTTTTTTTCTGTAGAGAAACAAAAACAAAAATGTCAGGGTGGGCCAGAAGCGAGAATATTGACGGGCCAAGGCGAATCAAATATGACATGCAGCTTAAAAGACCAAAGAGGGAGACGCAAGCCATGCTTGGGCACAACATAGGTGTAGAACGAGTGTCCTAGGGAGTTGGCATCTTGGAAAAAATGCCAGAGGACTTGAAGAAGTCTTTGTTGGATGAGGTATCAGTAAGTGCCAATTAGTAATTTAATAATTTTTTTTGCTATATAATATAGGGAGCTTTAACGAAAAGCTCCCGGTACTGTTCACTTTAACGAAAAACCACATTTTTACACTAAAAAGTCAATCATGGTATTATTCACTTTACCCTTTATTTTGTCCTTATCATTAAAACTCAAAGTTTTCAAACCCTTTTTCATTAGTTTTCCTTATAATATATTGTAATGTTTAATATTTTAGTATTTTGTGCATAATAGGTTGATTTTATTACTGATGAAACGGACCCTAACCTGATGAATTTCATTGATTGCATATTCAAGAGGCGTTACCGGGAGTGGAAGCATGACGCCGATCGAAATGCAGAAGCACCACCAGCGTAGTAAATGTTTTATTTAGATGTTATGAATGAATAAAATAATTTTTTAGCATGTAATCAGATTATATTAATATTTGTGAACGGTAACCTTAAATATTTTCTTAATTTGTATTTGGATTAAATATTTACTTTAAGTATTTGTTTGCTTTATTTGATTTATTATATGGATGATTTAAATATCTCATTTAAATATTTTATTTTCTTTAATTTAGTAAAAAAAATTAGTCCATATTAATTAAATTAAAAAATTAATAAATAACTCTCGTGACAAAGCTCTTGTCGCGTAAAGGTCCTATGTGCCACGAAAGTCAAGTTGGTCGTGCAAAGGTACTTCGTGGGACGAATTCAACATTGTTCGCGCCAAGATACTTTGAGTGATGAATCTTTCGTCCATTTCCTATCCCTTCCTCGATCTATCCCTCTCCGGTAAGCAATTTGATTTTGTATTAAAAAATTTCAATTGTGAATTCAAACTAACAAAATTAAATGCAAATATTTTTGTAATTTTTGTGATTTAATTTATTTATATGCAAATATTTGTGTACATCATGTAGAAAAATATTTATGTTGTATGGAGTTAACAGTACTTAACTTCATATATTTTTGTTCAAGAAAAGCTCAATTTTCCATTTGAGAATTAGTTGGATTTCGCGCATGGATGCGAAGCATGACTGCGGTCCAATTGATTCTTGAATTGTCCAATTTTTTAGACAGTTTGGGAATGCACAGTTATGTGTCATAGTTTTTGGTTCATGAATTATGTTTCGATCATGGAAATTTTGGTAGCATCTCTTGACAAGCGCATGCTAGCTACGTTGTGCACTTGAAGAACTGTAGGAATGCCAAAAAAATTTCATGTCGAAATCTAATTTGATGGAGTCGTAAATTACGTTACATAACTATGTTGTTACACTGAAGGATAAGGTGACAAGACAGTTGAAGTTGTTGTAATCATACTACTTTAATTGTGTTTGCAAACAAAATGGACATATAGTGGATATATAATCCGAACAAGGTTGTTGTTAAATACTTGGATAGAATATATCAATTTATTAAATTCACAAGTAGACACAACCAAGTTTCAACTCAAATCCGGTGTCTGTGTAGGAAGTGTAACAATTCAAATTTGGAGACATTCGAAAATGTGCGATTTTCATTTAGTAATAATGGGGTAATGGAGACCTATAGTAGAGGAAATTATCATGGGGAAAGATTAGACCATGCTTTGCCTTCATACGTGACATGAGTGGAGATTGTTTAATCTAATATGGATCGTAATGAACAAGTTATGGATATTCTAAATGACGCTTATCCATATGCCTCGATGAACACCATTAGGAAGGGGAAGATGACGCCTCTCCAACCATGGACAGTGAAACATGAAAAAAACATGAAAAACTATTAAGAAATGTCATTGTTGAGTCCCTGGATCAGACCCTCGGTCGTAGGCCTGGTAAGGTTGTCCCAGGGATGGGAAATCCACGACATCGTGACATTGCTGCCTCCTCTTCTCGACAAAGCACGAGACAGGTCACCACGTTGACGCAAGAAGTTGTGAACATGAAGCAGAAGCTTGTGGCTCAGGATGCCCAGCTTGCGAACTAAACTACTCAACTTTCGGCATAGTATGCCCAGCTTGCGATCCATGACGGTAAGACGAGCTAGATCTTACACGCTCTCTAGTTGTCTGATTTCCAATTCATGATGCCACCAGCTGCTCCTCAGCCAGCAGATGTTCCTCACCACCTTTGAGCTCCCAACCACTCCACCCAGCAGGCCGATGCAGTAGACCTTGATGACTTTCTTCTGTAGTTTTTTTTTTTAATATTCAGATATTATAAAAAAATTCAACTTGTACGCACATTTTCATACATATATATATATATATATGTGTGTGTGTTATATAATATTTTTCTGTTTATTAATTATTGTTTATAATTTAATTAAAATAATTACAAATTATGTAATTTAACAAAAATATAAATGAAAAAAAATTAAGAAAAACCTTTGCGTGGCGTAATACCTTCATCGTATACGATTAAAAGCAAGGAAGACCTTCGTCGTGCAGTATCTTGAATGACGAAAATTTCATAATTCAAAATATTAAAATTACTCGAAGACCAAATATTATGTGACAAATTTTGTTGCATTCTTGTTTACTCAATGAAACAATTCTTCTCACACAGCCTTACCTAATGACTAGTTGTCGTGGCCGTAAACTCAACGCGACGACAAGCTATCGTACCCTTTGTTTTGGCGCGATGATACCCTAATGACTAGTTATCGTACCCTTCAGAGCATGTGTTATTTTTAATCACTACTACATATATATATATGTGTGTGTGTGTGTTATATAATATTTTTCGTCGTGCCAATGTTTAAGCGACCGAAGTTGAAGTTCGTCACGGAAACTGTTTATTGTAGTAGTGATTAAAAATAACACATGCTCTGAAGAAGAAGTCGAACCTGGTATAAGGAGTCCACAACAACCAATTAGCCACCAAACCACTCCATATCTTTGTGTAAAGGTTGATTCTATTATTATTTAACCAATTGTTTTTTTTTAATGGGTAATGTTGGGGAGACAACATTTACAAACTAAATGATGTGTCGCCGATAGGAATAAGCACGTTTATGAATGCTTAAGTAATAATCCAATCATCAACTTCCATGTCATTTCGTTTACAAAATTTTATCTATAAATTGAGTCTCGCTCGCATCACCCTTTTTTAATAGTCATATATAAATGAGTTTTGTCTCTCCATGTAATAAAAATAAAACCAAGTCTTTCTCTGAAATTAAAACAATTTTTCCAACGAACTTTGACACTAAGATAAAGAGGTATTTCACTAAAATTCAACTTAATTAGCAAGAACTACAATAGCTGGGCTAAAGTAAAATAAGTAAATTGAAAATAGAAGCATAATAATATTCCACATTTTATCTAGAAACCGCGCTGAATGGGAGAGTGAAGCGGAATGAAGAGTAATTCTATTGGTCGATGAGTGTCAACTTCATGCAGTAAGAGATTGACAAGGATATAAACGCTTTATTTTCAAAGCCCGAAATCTGTTAACCCAAAACATTCCTCATATTACTCAAACTCTTCCCTTTTCTCATCCCCTAAAATCTTTTCCTTTTCCTTTTCCCAACTACAAATCTTTTTTTTAATGTCTGTATATATTATCTTATATTTTTAATTATGATATTCTCTCTTTGGGTGCAAAATAATTATAGGCCCATTTGGATTAAACCCTAGCTAGCAATATATGTATGTTCCCCATTGTGAAAACCTCGTACCTTCTCTCTCTATCTCTATAGAGCTTACACATCTCTAAACCCAACCTAGGTCTTTAAAACCCTTCAGCCTCAGCCTCAGTCATTCCTCCTCTCTTATCTCTCTTTCAATTTTCCCATATTTGATCGGTTACAAAGCATAACATTAATGGAGATGAAGAGAGGAGAGGTTGCGCTTCAATGGTTTAATACTACAGGCCCGAACAACGACCATCTAGTCCTCTCCCCTTGCATCTTCCCTGAAAACCACCTTCGTCGCGATTCTCCTTCTGCTTCCTTGCCGGACATCTGTTGGGACCCTAGTCTGGGGAACGTTTCTTATCAAAACGCCATGCTCCCAAATCATCTATACCAAAACCCTAACCCCTCACAAAACACCAATCTCAATAATAATACTGATTTTGCTGATCAGAGCCAAAATCAGCATCATCTCCCTGCTGCTTTGAATCGACTGAGCATATCGAATAACAATTCTCATCATCATGATCATCAGCCGCAGCCTGGTGGTACTGCGTCGAACCTAAGAGCAAACAGCTTCTCAGGAGGTAATGGTTTTACTACTCAATACGCATCCCCTCATCATGTGCAAGAGGAGGAGGAATATTTGGAGAGGTTGAAGAATCAGTATGTTTTGTTGATGGCACAGATGGATCAGTACGTGAGGCTTCATGGATCCTTTTCCAATCATGGTACCACTAATAACCATAATTTCAATGGTGCTCTTCCCCATTCTTTGTCAGCGGCACGCGGTAATTTTCCTTTGATAGAGGTGGAACCTATTTATACAGGAGGAGCGAGTCGGGGTGGGAGTAGTAGTACTTCTAGGCCAAATAATATTGCTCAATTTTCCTCTGCTGATCAATTTGGTGCTTATGGATATCATCCAATGAGGCCTAATAATTCGCTGCGAAACGGATTAACTAGCAGCCGCGGATCATCATCAAGGTATGCTAATGGGTCAGGACGACAGCGTCTACGTACTAATTTCTCATCATCATCGTCATTGGAACAAAGCGGCCAAGTGATGACTAGTAGTAATTTAATTACCAAAGATCATGATCATGGCATCAGGGGATCAAGGTTTGCTAATGGCTCTGCACGGCAGCAGCATCCAAGTACTTTCTCTCTGACTTTAGAAGAAATAAGGGGCCAAATTGCTTTGGTGGCCAAAGATCATGCCGGGTCTAAATTTTTGCAGAAGAAGATGGAGGAGGGCAAGCCGGAGGAAATTACTATCATTTTCTCCGAGGTCATGGAGGCGGATTTCCGTGAATTGATGGTTGATCAATTCGGCAACGAACTTGTTCAGAAACTTGTTGAAGCAGCCAACAAAGAAGGATGGTCCAAAATGCTTGACTTGGTGATGAGTGATGAGAAAAACCTCAAGGACATATGCACTGATCAGCACGGGTACAAATGATACGTCATTGATTTTTTATTATTTTTTTCTAATTTTTTATTTAAGTAAGTGACGGTGATGACAATTCAAAATCTTAATTCATGTCGTGATGTAAAGTACTCTCTACCACCGAAGCTACAAGTCCTCAAAATTATATTTTTAAGTGAACCGAAAACCAATTTTTGATTGTGTGGAAGTGTTTGATGTTGTAGAAGTCGAGCAATGCAGAAACTGCTGGAGCGCGTTGAAACCCGTGAGCAACAGTCGGCATTCATGCGGCTTCTGAAGCATATAACGATTCCCTTGAGCAAGACCCAGCCTGGTTATTATGTGATTCAAGTTTGCTTGAAACATTTCTCTCCTGAATCCACCAAGGTAAGGAATGTGCTTTTCATATATATATATATATATATATATATATAATGAGATAGTTAATCTTATGATAATGCAAATTGAGGCAGCAGCAATTACTTAAGGACGTTTAGTATGTGATTTAATTCTTGAGGTATGTGTAAAAATTAAATTGATCAACTGCTCACTATTCTTATCGTGTATCTTATTAAGTATGATTGATTTAATTACTGCGCTATCTATCATCTTGTGGAGGAAGAAATTAAGGCTTGCAGCTAAAGGATCAATAATCTATCATTTGTATATGTACCAGGATAAATTACTTGTTCAATGCACCAGGATAAACGTATAAGCTTTAAGTTTTGTTTAGCATTTGAATATGTATGACAAACTGGTATGACCTACTAATTTTCATGTTGGATATGTGAAAACAGACAGCTGGCTTGTAGTGGGCACACATTTCATTTCGTTCATTTTTAACTTTATATGCATAAAATGCATAAGAAAAAGTTTATCATTTGAAAAAATTTATGTACACATTAATTAGTTACATATGTACAATCAAGTCCAAAATAAGATGTTGAAGGAAACTAAATATAATTTTTTTGAACTACTAATTTTCCTGTTGGACTTTGTTTTGCAATTTGTTCTTCATAGAGAAAGTATATACACAATCTTGTAGTTAAAAGCACCACCATTTTATTATCTTAATGACTTGTTTGTTCTTCATAGAGGTGCGATATATAATGAAACAAGCTTGTAGTTAAAGGGATCAACCATTTTATTATCTGTACTTGTTTGTTCTATATAGATCTGATATATAATGAAACAAGTTTGTAGTTAAAAAGGTTCAATTATTTCATTGTCTTTAAGACTTGTTTGTTCTGCATAGAGGGGCGATATAAAATGAGACAAGCTTGTAATTAAAAGGATCAACCATTTTATTATCTTTAAGACATGTTTGTTCTTGATAGAGGGGCGATATGTAATGAAACAAGCTTATAGTTAAAAGTATCAACCATTTTATTATCTTTAAGACCTGTTTATTCTTCACAAAGAGGCGATATATAATGAAACAAGCTTATAGTTAAAAGTATCAACCATTTTATTATCTTTATGACCTGTTTGTTCTTCATAACCAGGCAATACATAATAAAACAAACTTGTAGTTAAAAGGATCAACCTTTTCATTATCTTTTAAGAATTGGTTCTTCAATCGATAGAATAACAAGAAATTAGCACAGCGAAACATTAGAGGTTGTGCATGGGTACGTGGCTAGCTAGTTCTTCAATACACACATTGGCTTTGGGATACATGTTGTAAATGTGTATGCCACAACTTTCTAATACTTTGTATGTTTGGACAAAAATTTGTTAATTTTGGTAATGATTAATTAGTTAGATCTTAATTTTGGTTATGATTAGTTGGATCTTAATTTTGGTTAATTTTGTACCTAATTTGTATAATATGAATTGTTGTCATGGTATATTTTATATAGATTTCGTAGCTGAACTTATGTATTAGAGAGTTAATTTCCAATTATAAGTTTCTCAACTGCAAATTGTTTTTATTTTGCAGGGTCTTCTGGAACTAGTATACGAAAACTGCCTTGCTCTTGCAAAAGACAAATTTGGGTGTTGCTTAGTGCAAAGTAGTGTTCATTATGCTTATACTGAAGCTAAAGAGCGTCTTGTGGCTGACATAACTGAAAATGCTCGAGTTCTCTCTGAAGATCCATACGGGTTTGTCCTCTAACCTACATGTTTGCCATATATGTAAATTGTTTTACGTTTAACTACATTTCTCAATTCTCAAGTGGAACAGTTCTGTTGATTTTGACACGATATGTGAGTGATGTAGTCATCAACGCAACGAGTAGATGGAATGTATATACTATTGTTTGAGATATATTTACTTCTTTCTTGTTAACCATTTGTTAGGGTAAATTAGATCACCTCGTCATTTCATCTCATTAGAGAACTGCGGGCAATATGTTGGCAGTAGTGAAATCACACTTTTCCCTTTAATTTGTTTTTAAACTTCCTTCTCATTTGGAATTATCTGAAGGAACAATCATATGTTAACTTTATTTATAATTTTAAATAGGTCATATCTTAACTTGTATATCAGGTTGTTGTGGTTCTAGGCAATATAATAATGGGAGTTTCAACGAAACACTTTCGGTATTGTTCACTTTTAACGAAAATGACATTTTTACTCTAAAAATTCACTCATGATACTATTCACTTACAACACATTTTTGTCTTTTTAATTAAAACTCAGTTTTCAAACCCTTTTCATTAGTTTTCCTTATAATATAACTAGCTTGTTAATTTGGACCATGATTTAGGTGGACTTTGTATTACTAGGTAGTGCTTAGATTAATCGGCCATAATGATCGGATTCGTCATACCTATTCAGAAAATCTCAGTGATTATTCCATATAGTTCCTGAACTGATAGCAAGAATTCTAGGGTTTCTAAGAATTCAACGATGATAAGGAACTCGGATTGATTTCTATGAAAAATGAACTTGGTTGATTACAAAGGTACGTAATATCTATGTATACTTCGAGCTCATAATTATAAGTTAAATAATCTCCTATTCCCATCCACTTTCCTCCCATCCTCTCACACATTGTTTTTTGTCTTATTTTCTTTATAAAACAAATAAATATAAGACATTGATGTGGCTTAACCATGACCGTATAAATAGGAGGGGAGGGAAGGGGAGAGAGATTAGGAGGTGAGAGAATCCTCCTCCCTAAGTAACAAGGTTTTAACTATACGTAGAAACATAACATGTTTCTGGTATCTCACAAGTATTACCTTAATCTAATTATAGTTGACATCATATATCATCTATGATACTATATTCTATTTTTGTTTTTTACCAGGAACTATGTCGTGCAGTACATAATTGGATTAAAGAACCCGCGTGTTACAACTGACATACTAGCACAACTTGGAGGTAGTTTTGTTAATCTATGCATGAATAAGTATGGCAGTAATGTGGTTGAGAAGATCTTGAAAGAGGCTGGAGAAGAGCATGTCAATACCATTGTTTACGAGATGATTAATAGTCCACACTTTTTGGCTCTTCTTCAAGATCCTTATGGGAATTATGTTGCTCAATCTGCTTTGGGAGTATCCAAGGTAAAATCATACACAAAATGCTTTTGCTGCACTAACTTGTTAACTCCTTTGGGTTGATTATGGCAATATCCAAAAATCGATATGAACGTAATCTCATTTAAAATGTATGGTGTTAGATTGATAATTCCATATTCGGTGACATAAAATCTTAGGGGTGTGCTATCCACACACCCCATTTTACTTCTCACACACCCTTGATAATTTATGTCCGTTGATCTTCTTCAATTCATCCGATCCGACGGCCGAAAATTAAAAAGGTGTGTAAGAAGTAAAATAGGGTGTGTGGATATCACATCCCAAAATCTTATATATATCTAAAATGAGAGGACATTACCTTGATACTTGTAAACACTTGTAAACAATTATTAAATTTAATAATCTTTCCTTCGTTAAGTAATCTTGGATGCCTCCTTTGTTGGATTATTGTAACTTTCATGAAACTGTATAGTATTTATGTGTCTATCTAATATCTATTTGTCATTACATACTAGGTCACATGACCATAGTCTCATAGCGATAGATACAAACAATTCATACCGCCATTGGATGAAATTTTTCTCTCTTATTTTTTCCCTGTTATATTAGAGCGAATCAAAACTCTGATGTATTCTAATCTTATCTTATTACACAACCTACTTTGCTTTTTTTTTTTTTTTAATTCCAATATTTGGACATACATACCTTCGAAGAAATTTGAACTTTCTATTTTCTGTTACCTCTTATGTCCACTGATCATGTCTTAAAGGAATAAACAGTCATGGTTTAGAGCGCTTAGCTCTCTATCACTTGTGTGCACAATCAAAAATAATTTGATACCAATGTACATGTTGTAGTGATCTAATCTGTATTTGTTGGCAAAGCAGGGAGCTGCTCATAATACTCTTGTGCAACTCGTTCGGAGCCATTACCCTTATCTCCACAGTCATCTTTACGGGAAAAGGGTGCTGGACAAAACCAGGGGTCACAGGCATCGTTACTAAATCATGTAAACCACAAAATGTAGCTTGACCAGCAGACGGAAGCGCCATAACCTTGCCGATTCTGGGCTTTTGTTATGTTGCATTATCTTTCTATCCCTAACTCTTTAGAGTAAACTTCTTACTGTTGTTGCTAGGCTAAATGTTTTAGTGGCAACCTTGTTGTGGTTGTTAATTATAGTATAATTGTATTAGGAGGACTAAACTTTGTTGTTGTTATGTTGGCTTTTTTTAAGGCCGTTGTGGTAGGGAAGTTAGCGTGGAGGAAGAGTTCCATCTGCACTATAATATGGCATGTGTTTCAAGCGCTTGATGTACTAACCAAGCCATTAGGTGGATGTTTGTAGATTATGGAGGCTTCCCAATGTTGCTAAGTTATAGAGATTTTGATCTCAGAATATTGATATATAATCTATGGTGTTTTTTAATATTTGGTTAAGATTTTACTTTTGACAGTTATGCATGCGTGAATAACTGTCAACTATTTATGTATGAAGTCATCAACAATCACGTGGGTGATTGTCGCTAGCATTTGACTTTGATTTTGTTGTTGCTACTTGCTAAAGAATTGCTAAAGAATGGCTTGAACTTATGTATTGAACTCGTAGAGAATTCAATGGAGATTGTCACTACTTTATTATAGCTTCTTATCAATTAAATCAAATTATTCAATAATATTTCCGTCAAAAAACAAAGTAATCAAATTTGTTACTCATGACGGGCCATACGATGGTGAAAAACTTCCCTTAGGGTGAAGATTATAGAATTATTCTATCATTATTAACTTTCAATTGGAATTGTCTACGTGCAAGTATTGTAGCTAAATCTAAAAAATAATACCAAAATTAGGTAATAAGTACCCTGAAATTAGATGATAAACACAAAACTAGATAATAATCCTGCAGTGTCTTAACCATTTAGACCCACAGTTCTTTTGAATACAATTTATCTTAGTTGTGAGGAAGATTTGAACTCGAGTGCATAACAATTCTTTTGAATACAATTTATCTATAGTTGTGAGGAAGATATAAACTCAAGTGCATATGAAAGAGCAGGTCTGTTCTAATCATGATGGCTACACCAAAGTCCCTTTAACAGTTAATTTATTTTTATTTATTTATTTGGAACAAGAATAGCCGAGGATCCATATCTTGTAAGCGATAATACAAGGAGATGAGAAGGTGAACTCACAGATCAATCAGAAAAAACCATTCATTTAGGAGAAATCTCAACTGGTGTAACATGTTGACCAAAAACCAGTAACCCCCACACAGCAGAAACCTAACAAAACAATGCAAACAAACCACATGATAATTTCAATTTTTCGCTACCTCACTGGGGATTAATATTTTGCGAAAAGCTCACAGAGCTTTGTTTTTTCGTTAATACAAGCATCGACACTATTGTTAAACCATCTAGATGATGGTCTCAACGACACCGTAAAGAGGCAGTAATACATCTGAACTTAATACGAATCATAAACTAGGCCATTCCACAAAAGCACGTGAATTTGTGACTCCGCAAATGGCGAAGGAAGAACAGCTCTGCTTTCTAATAACAACCAAAACAGATAGCTCTGGCTTTACTCTGAATCTGATGAGTCGGCCTTGCTGCTTTGCCGGACGCTCCTGGTTTGTGCACTAGACTTCATAGACGATTCACCTTCATAAAAAATGACTTGGGCTTTAGCCAACCTCTCTTCCAGTTCTTCTGTGCTGAAGTCGTCTTTCCCACCAAGCTCATCGAATCCAACCTATTGCAAAATGGACACCAGCCATTAGAAAGCAAATTATCAATTTAGTCTATGGTGTGCAAGTCCTTCCTATACATACCACATAATCATCCACTTTGGCATTCTTAATAAGAGCAATGGTTGGAAGAACAACAATCTTGAGCTTCTCCGCTAAGAAGGGACTTTTCTCAGCATTGATCCTCACAAAACGTGTCTCCATGTGTTGCTTCGCCAATATACTCAAGTGCTTGTCCACTACCTGCAAATGAAATGTACATATAAATTGTTTTTCCTAACTTTTGAGTAAACTTTATCAGTAATACAAGTACTCATTAGATGAAACCTATGATATCTAACCGATACCAACAACAGCTAGAAGTGATATTGTAGAAGCCCCATATACTTTTAGAGGATCAAACATTTTGGGAATAAGCACTGAAATCAGAACAGCTACATGTTCGAAGTAACCCTGCAACTAACTTTATATCAATTACCCCTAGCTCTCTACAATATGCATCTAAGACAAAAGTAATACTTCTTCATATCCAAAACATCCACAAATTTGTGAACATTGTCCATGCATTTTAACTTCCAATCAACAAACCCTAAACAGAAAGACTTCAAACGCAACTCCAGAAAACGGAAAATGCCAAACTTCAAGACTAACTTAGTTTGCAGGTGTATGCTCAATAATTTCATCATATCTATTCAAATTATCAACGAGGTTCCGAAAGAACTCATCTACAATTTCCTTTTTTCATCCATATTGTTTCCTCTCTGTAAAGAATTGCATCCTCCCCTCTCCGTTTATACTCTTGAACTTCTGCGTGCCCCGAGAAATGAACACCCAACTTAACCAATTATAAAGCACAGCATCTACATCACTCCCTCCAATCACCAAATACAAAATTCAAAATTCATACAATGCCCCTCATGCTACTTTCCACACTTCAAGCTCAGAAAACCCAACAGTTTACACTAAAGTACAGCTTTTTCGCCGAAATTCAAACAATTACACCTAGAAAATACACCCCAAAACTAGAATTTTAACAGAAAGCTTCAATTTTCCTACAATGGTACTTAAACAAAAAGTTAAAATTCAACCTTGCAGGGCCAATTTTCGCGGTAAAAGTGGCAGACGACCCGGTCGCTGGCCTTGACGGCAGAGAAGAAGTCCTTCTCGGAAGGAATCTCAGAGTACTCGCCATGTCCGAGGGAGATCCAACGGCTGCGCTTCTCCGCCATTTTCTTCATTTGCTGAAGCCTCCGCTCTCTAAGCGCCTCCAGATCATCATCGTCAACTCGATCTAGGGCTGCGATCTCCTCGTCGAGCTTGTCCTCCACCGCCTTCGCAACCGTCAGCAATTGCTTCTCCAATATCTACCAGAAATCATCGAAAAGCTCAGTTTTTGAATGTACATATGTAAATGTATGTAAAAATGAGAAGGAGAGAGGTTACCTCTTGAACCGCTCGGTTCTCCATTGTTGAATTGGATGAATTTGCAGAAGATTTTTTCGAAGAAAAAATGAGATTTCGGAGGGGAGAGAGGGAAAGAGGGCGGTCTCTTTTCTGTTCTGGACGAGAGCAATTGCAGACGACGCGTCTTTGTCTGGGGTTTGAAACCGAACTGGGCCTGGTGATGAGCGGGCCTTGTCCACCTGTTCGGGCCGGATCTATCTCTCGAACAGCTCCTCAGGGCTCTTGCCTGTCGAGCAAGACTTGTTGCTTGGTGTGCTGCAATATGAGTTTGCTATTAGATTGAATTGTACCTTTATGGGGTCTTTGGTTGAGGCTCACAATCAAAACTAACATGGATCTAAGCGTGCCACTATTATCTTTATATAACAGATTGTTGTTTAGTTGTGAATTGGGTTAATTACTTGCACCACAAGTTACTTAGACATCTTGGTTATCAATGGATTGTCACAAATGGTTTAAGTATGTATAAAGTTCTTTTTCTTGCCTTGTAAACAAGGACTTTTAACTCATGATATTGTATGTCCAAAATGAAGGGGGTTCAAGGTCCTTCCAACCATTACAGTTAAAACTTTAAAGAAATAAAGTCACTAAGTCTAGCCAGATTGATCACATGTGAGACTTTGAACGAAAAACAGTTGAAAGTGATTTAGAACACAATGAGATATGCATTAAACAACAAATCTAATTTATGTAAGTACAAGCAAAAGAGACTCAGGCAAGATTTAACCTTGTCAGATAAGGTTCAACTTCTTGCAACCACCTCTCTTTGGGTTTACAGTAGACTATGGGGAACAAAATGTAAATAGGTTTTACTAGAGGGAATCGATACTACAATACTGGAGGAAGGTAGTAGAGCTTCTAAACCTGACAAAAGATATCACTTCAAACATAGGCATGTGGCCTATGCCTTGTTGAAATGGTTTTCAATTCTACTCAGGCCTATCGACTTGTCCAAGCCCAGTCTCCTCTTTGCTTTTGTATCATTGGGCCTCCATCCGCATAAAATCCAGTGTCAAATTTCCACTCAAACACCACCATGATCTAAAATCTTTTTTTGTTTTGTTTTTAATATTGATATTATCTACGTGAATAATGCTTGGTAAATCAAATTTGCAAACAATTAACTATATGATGCGTGATTAATAAAAAATAAACACGTTAATCAACAAAACACTTGTAATAATACAATCATGTTATATTATTTACAAAATTTAGTTTAAGAAGTTGGTCTCGGTAACATTACCCTATCTATATTAATGGGGTGAGGAAAGTGAACTAAATTTCACAATGGGTTAGTTATAATAATTTAGTTTGTATTCACCATTGAAGGTAATCAAATCAAAGATCCCTCACTTACAAAAAAAAAAAAAAATATTACCAAGAAACTGTAATAGTATGTGGCCCTTTTTCTGAAAGTGCTACTTGTACTGTATTTAATATTTATTGACTGTGTATCGAATTTTTGTTAAAGGTTAATTAAACCAACTTAGGTGGATTGAGTTTTGTCTTTTCTAAAGATGTAATGGACAATGTAAGTAGACACAAAGAAGTTAAGGATTACATACAGGGGGAGATATATACATACATATATATACATACATACATATATATACATACATACATATATATATATATATATAATGGACAATGTAAGTAGACACAAAGAAGTTAAGGATTACATGCAGGGGGAGATATATATATATATATTGATTTTTTGAACAAACAATATTATCTACACTAAGAGAGTGAGGGAATAGGTTAAGACTGAACATATTTTATGTGACTGAACATGACATAAAGTTGTGATAAGTTAGATACCATACACATAATTATTTGGTCTAGTGGTACTCACAAACAAATCCATTAATGGGCATCAATAATGTTTTAAAAAATGGTCATGCTAGGGAGACAAAATTTACAAACTAAATGATGTGTCACTATTAGGAATGAGCACGTTTATCAACGCTTAAGTAATAAATCAATCAACAACTTCCATGTCCTTTAGTTTCCATAATTTTGTTTACAAATTTAGTCTCCTTAACTGACACAACCCGACCCGGAATGTCCACTAGGATCTCGAATCGAACCGTGCTGGCCGACACCTAGAAGGTGACGAAGCCATAAAATGTGATAGAGTGTAGAAAAATGTGAATAAATTTGAACCTAAAAGTGTTTAAATACCAGAGTGCGTTGTGAGCGGGAGCGAACCCATTTCACACGCGATGTCAGAGCATAAGTAAAGTACAGTAGCATGGGTAGGAATCATACCCTCAGAGGTAGCCATCAATACTAAGATTCGCCACAGATTCTCGTTGATACGAACTTAGCAGTTAAAACTTGGAGGGCACAAAACAGAGAGTGTGAGTAAATAATAAAACCAAGCTTCCCAAAGTTATTACCTTTCTAAAAGTAATGCCCCTCAATGTAAAACCCGTATCGTTTTCATAAGACAATAATATATATATACACACACATACACATATTAACGAGTAGGCCAAATGAACTTAATCAATATAGGATGATATACCAGCCGGAGTCACCTAACGTGACCTGTACAACTGCATCCATATCTCATCAATCAATGCTAGCATATAAGTCGGAGTCACCTATAGTGACATGTACGACATATTCATATCTCATCAATTAATGCTCATAAGTCGGAGTCACCTATAGTGACCTGTACGACATATTCATATCTCATCAATCAATGCTAGCTCATAAGTTAGAGTCATCTGTAGTGACATGTACAACATATTCATATCTCATAAGTCGGAGTCACCTGTAGTGACCTATATGACATATTCATAATATGTCAGCCGGATCCACCTCTTGTGGCCTGTACGGCTAAGTCTATAGCTCATATCTCAATCTAGTCGAAGTCACCTCTAGTGACCTATACGGCACTACGCCTACACACGAGTTTAAACCACTGTAGTGGTCTATACGACAGGACTGGGTGTAAATGAATACGCTCAAGTGCTACGATCACGTGAAGAGTCACCTACGAGTCGGAACCACCTATAGTGGTCTGTATGACAGGCATGTGCACCTACCTTGAATTCAAGGTGAACGTATGGTGCGGGAGGTGAACATTACGTGAAGGACTGTGCCCTGGCCACGGGCGAGAGCACTAACACCGGGGTGCAGGTTTATGAGTTTTAAATGCGTCTAATACAACATGTATGACTCATAAGCAACCTGTACAACAATGCCGAAGTTGCCTACTATTGTCGGAGTTGCTTAAAACATAAATGTAGTCATACCATAACCCCATCAGTTCAACTAATACCGTATACTTACCTAAACTTACCTATGTGTCATGCGTTCACCTTTGCACTTCAAAGCGTTCACAATAATTATGTGCAAGAAATATACATATGGATATACCAGGATGTAAATCTGAAATTCAACCATATCATAATATTTCCAGATATATATATATATATATATATATATATATAAACATGTAAACAAATGGCCTAAAATGTGATAACTGTAACGCCCCACTCTCGAACCATTTACTTTTGGGAATAATTGTCAGTGACAAGCCCAGTAAAACACTAGTTTAAATTAATTATCACTACTTACGATTCTTTACTTCAATCACTAAATTTCTTACGTAGCGATTTATGACCAACATTTAACCATCAAATTCATAAGGTTAAACCTCGCTTTTTCCACCAACCTTCTTCACATTGATCAATTCCCCAAACAAAGCTGTTGTCTCAATTATTTAGTCTCATTTATTGTATGGCTGCATCTAACGTCTCGTTAAACTGCCTACGTACCCTAAACAAGGATCAAGTCATTCGTAGTTCACTATAATTATTTGTAGGTACATACATAAATCACTTTAGAAACGTTTGTGGAACCATCAATTATATACATATGATAAGGGGAAAAGATCCACTCACCTGGAGCCCACGCTATGATTCACTAGCACGTTCATCGAGGTGTCTCGAACAATTGGCGCCTATAACAATTATCGAATCACATCTCAGAACTCTTATCAATAGAATACGTAATTCACATAAAGCACATCCTCAAGGACATTCTAAAATGATTTGAGATCCATTGACCAAGGGTCAACCGTCGGTCAAAGATTGACGGTTGGGTCCACAACCCTACATAACTCAATCCAGGAGATTTGCAACTCAGATTTTTGATCCGTAACTTCCAAAGATACACATTGTGCTTCTAAAATAACATACTAAAATTTCTTCACCATCCAACGGTCGGATCTCCACCAATTGCCCAAAACCAAGTGGCGGTTAACATTTATTTTATAAACTTACAAATCCAATTCGGGAAGATCCGTAAGTCGGATTCCAGATCCGTAAGTTTCTATGGTTCTCAAATATTACGTACTATAATGTATTAAAGTGTGGTGACGATCCAACGGCCGGATCGTCGATTACCATCCTAATCAAGTGGTGGACCTTAGTGGAACTTTGCCGGATTCTGCAGATTTTGCATATTTCTTGGGCGATCTTTGGAACTCCATATCTCACTTGTTTCTCAACCAAATTCAACTCATAATATACCAAATCGAAGATAGAGAAATGTAGAACACAATTATACCATCTTGGAGTCCAAATGGTGGCCGGCGGTGGCCGGAAAATGGTCTGAAAGACGGCTGTCCACAGGAAAACTGGTAACTCGCTGGAATTTCTGGGCAATATTTCAACGTCTATAACTTTGTCAATACTCAACGAAAACAAGTTATTCAAAAACGGAAATCATAGTTCTCGACGAGACGAAGAGATTGGTACCTTATACGATGGCTAACTCACCGTGGTTTAGCCGAAAACGCCCCGAAAGTGGAGGAGGCCGTCGGAAACTGGGCAAACTTAAAATCGTTATAACTATCTCATTTCTCCACCAAATTAAATGATCCAAACAGGAGAATTCATCTACAAAACATGAGGAATTGATTTATAACTGCTACTAAGGGCAATTGGGCCGAGAAACACCTCAAATCACCACGAACCGTACGAAACCCTCGATTTGGGTAGTTGTCGATTCACCACCAAAACGAACTCCGACGCCTCATCCAATGTTTGGGCCTTGTCCCTGGGGTTGATGGGAGTCTTTTGGGTGTGGTCATCGATAGTATTTGTTGACGGATTCATCAGAAAAAAGGGAGAAACCCGCCTGAACCACAGTGGGTTTAGAGCCTTGATTTAGAAAATTGGATAAGGAATTTAATAATCTAACACCATAGGGAGGTTGGGCTTGACAAGAGCTTTCCATAGACACCAAAATCACCTCGAACGGATGTCGGACGGAGGAGTTAGAGCCGGGTCAAGAAACCGGGTCGAGTCGGGTTGTACGGATCCAAGAGGATCCGGCATTCCTTCACCTCCCTCATTTCTCTCCCTTCTCCCTCTCCTGATTGGGCAAATTCTAACTCTCTCCTCTCCCTATTGGTCACACACTTCCTCTCATTTTTCTTTTATCTTATTTCCTTTGCATCTCCACCATCCATTCCCCATTTCCTTTAATCTGGGCCACCCACGTGGCACTCCAGATTTTCCCCTCAACAAAATCTGAAATTAATTAATTTACTAAAATGTCCTTAACTTTAAATGTTAATAACTCTTTCGTTATAGCTCCAAATCACATCCCGTTCGCGCCCATGCGTCAGTAGCGATGAGCACAACAAGAATACGCCAAGAAAATGAGTCTCATATGACAGGACACGGTAGTCAACACAAGTCAAAGCTCTGCCTTGAAGGGCATTTTCGTAAACTCAAGTATTAAAATTATAAAATCATCATTTTTAGGGACGGGCTGTTACACTAGCATTACCCTAGACACTATATTAATGGAGAAATTTAAGACTAATTAGAAATTTTAAAATGACGGAAATTGAAATAACGAGATTTTATATTTTAGAATTTGTGAATTTTCTTCTTTGGTTAACTTAAAAGAACAATGAAATTGAATACGGAATTTGTTATTTTTAAACTCTCAATCATAGAAATTGGGAAATAACACATATTTACATGGAATTTAAACTTGGAAATTAGAGGTCTCAAATTCCAAGTTTTTTTTTTCACGCAGAAATTCTAAATTTCTATGTTTATGAATCTAAACTTGAGAATTGGGGCATGTCAATTTATAAATTCCGACTTTTACCCAAATTTCACGTTTATTCCCCCCATCCAAACATAGTGTTAAAAAAAAAAACACTTGATTATAATCCCTAAATAAGATCTTTTTTTCATTAAAGTTGGGTGTAAGATTAAATACTGATTTTGGTCCTTTGACTTTATATATCACCTAACATCTAGCTAATAATTATTAACTTTTGTTTTGTTTTATTCTGAGTATTATAAATAGGAGATTTTTTACTAATGTGTATTTAATACGGGTAAAAAAATTGCTTAAGTGATAACAATCCATATGTGTTTATATGTGACACACCCCGTCCCGAAGGAGGGCGTGCTGGCCGTCACGTGAGAGTGACGTAACCATTTACACAGTTCGGAAGCTCTTAAAATACAATTACTAAATGGAAACCCCCGAGGGTGAGTCCTACTTTTGTGAATTCAGTCAGAACACCGTTGGGTTCCTCGTGGCCACCAAAGCTCTGCTAACTTAAACCTGGAGGGGCGAAAAACAAAATTGAGTGGGTCAGCAAAACAAAGCTTTTCGAAAATCTTTCATTTAAAACATTTCTAACCCCTCGCTGTAAAACCTGTATACTTTCCCGGAAAATAGCATATATAAACATATATATAAGCAAATATCTCAAATCACTATGCTTTAACACTTTTTAGAAAAATATGCCATGCCAAGTGTCCAAAAACATAATATAGATGCTTTCATAAATCTCAAATCATCAATTTTTCTTTCTCAAAACCCAGAAAGTATGCCATGTTATAAAAACTTTCAAAAACCGAAAGAATGATGCATCAATATAAATCAGGTGAAAATAAATCAACCTGAGACCCTGAAGTGGTCCTGTACGGCTAATTCTAAAGCTCAACATCCAATCCAACCGGAGTCACCTCGGTGACCTGTACGGTCCAACTCTGCACGTCACTCGGAACTACATATAGTAGTCTGTACGATGACAGGTGTATAAATACGCTCTAGTGCTTCTCTCATCAATCATCAGCGCGCATAACTAAGGTCACCCACTAGTCGGAATCACATCTAGTGATCTGTACGACTAGCATGTCGGAACCCTCACATGGTCTGTACGACATCCACCTACTTGGATCCAAGGCGAGCGTGCGGTGTGGTGAATAATAATATAAGCACTAACACCTAGGGGCAGGTTATGAGCTTTCAATGCAATTCGTATAAAATAATTCATCTGAATAATAATAAAACTCACCTGTGCGTCCACCGCGTCAATTCACATATATATATGCATCAATTATCAATTCATATAGCTTATATCATTCATATCATGCATGCATGGCATTTTAGAAACATACTTTCATTAAAACTCAATTTCTGGGAAAATTCATAGTATATAGGTATAAATAGAAAGTACTGCCCACTCACCTGGAGTTCGCCCTACAACTCCCTAGCACAATACGCCAAGGCGTCATGACGATCGGCGCCTAAAACAATAATCAAATCCAACCTCAGAATTCATATCGATATAATATATAACTTATATAAAATACGTCACTACGAAGTTCGATCCAGAAGATCTGCCACTCAGATTTTAAATCCATAACTTCCAGAGGTCCACAATATATCTCTAGGACAACATCCTAAAATTTCATTACCATCCAACGGTCGGATCTCCGTCAATTAACAAAACTAAGTGACGGTTAACATTCTATATTATGGACTTACAACTCCAATTCCGGAAGATCCGCAAATCGGATTCCCAATCCGTAAATTCCTATAATCCTCAAATATTACGTATTACAACGCATCAAAGTTTGGTGATGATCCAACGGTCGGATCGTCATTTCACATTTTCACCTAAATGCGAAACTATAAAACGTTATTTAAAGCACCTAACCAACAATTCTTAATAACTTCTCATACGGTGCTCAAATTGGGTATATTAATATACCACATTGACCTACTCGACGTCACGGACGTCGACAAATTTTTAAAATAATTTTTTGATGTGGCACGCGCCCCCACGCGCCAGGGAAAGCACGGGTCCACGCGCGCCCACGCGCACCTTCTTCCTCGCGAGCTCGCGGGACTGGTTTTTCCGGTGGCCGGAAAACTGGGGAATTTTCAAATGCTCCGTTCTCCTTCGTTTCTCAACCATTTTCTTCGTATAATATATCAATTTGAAGCCCTCAACATGTAGAATCAGAATATACTACTTTTAAGCTTCAAAAACAACTAAATCTCACCGGACAAATCCAAGCAAAACCGGCCAAACTTAACCCTCGTGATCCCGACGTCCAAATCCTTCCAACGAAGCACTCCGAGCTTCCTTGGGACCTCACGAAGCTCACTATAAGCTTAGAATTCCCTGAAACACAACATATTACGAGTGCATGAACAGTGACCAAAAATGAAGGTTCGGGTTTCACGTGATTTCGAGGGTTTCACTTCCTAAAACTAGTACCATTCAACTCAGAACGTCAAAAGGATGAAGAACCATACCTTAATAGCTTCGATCCGTGCCGTTTGGAAGGTTTGTGAGTGTGGTCCGTACGTTTGAGGGTAAGAGAGAGAGAGTCGAGATGGAGGAAAGAGAGGGAGAGAGAGGCACGGGGGAAGGAGATAAGGAGAGAGGTCTTGCGTGGCCCAACCAAAACCAATCCTCACCATCCATTTAATCCCTAATCACAATATTTACAAACCAATAAATTTAATCCAACTTATAAAATTAATCCAAATAACATCACACCCATGTACCTTAATACCCGCTAAGGGTAAATCCGTCATTTCACATTCCCGTCAAATGTATCTCCGGGACGGGCTGTGACAATATGCATGTCTATATATGTATATATAATTTGTGTGCCTATGTATATAAATATATTTATGTACCGACATATGTGCACCTACATGTACCTTTTGTGTACCTATACATAAAAACCTATGTATAAATGTGTACCTATATATATGAGCCTATATATATTTATGTACCTTTATAGTGTATATTGTTTATTGTGTCTCTCATCTTAGTTCATTTGTTTAGTTTTGTGACTGTCTATACAAATTTTTACATAGAAGTCAAATCTCAATAGCAAAATGTTTTTAAAAAATCCAATTTAAATTGCTAAATTTGATTTGCATAAAAAAAAATGTCTTATTTTTAAGGCCTAATTGATGATTAAATTAAGAATTTTAGAAAGAAAATTTGAAAATGATAAATGTCACAGCCTGTCCCTAAGGAACGTTTGACGGGAATGTGAAATGACGGGATTACCCTTAGAGGGTACTAAGGTATGTGTGTGTGACATATATTTTGGTTTACATACATACTATCATAAAATCTTGGAATTATATTAAGGTTTGATAAAAATTGGTATGTATGTTTTGTGTGGTTAGGGATTAAAGGAATTTGGATATTGGATGGTTTTTGTTGGACCACACACGGACTCACATTCCCTCTCTCTTCTCTGTGCCTTCTCTCTCTCTCTTCCTCACGGTTCTCTCTCACTTTCTCCCTCTCTAAACCGTACGGACACACTCACCGTCGAGCCTACAAGCACGGATCGAAGGTTGTGAAGGTACCATCGTGCTCGTGAGGACTATACGAACTCAACCACACCCATTTCAGGTAAGAAATCTTTCGATTTCACGTCTAAATCACAAGCACCGATTTTGGCACTGTTCATGAACTTTGTGTTGGTTGATTTTTAGGACAATCCAAGCTTATAGTGAGCTTAGTGAGGTCCTAAGGAAGCTCGGGGACGTTCGTTTGGAAGTTTTGGACGTCGGGATCACCACGTTCAAAGTTGGCCGGTTTTCGTGGGATTTCTCATGTGAGATTTCGTAGTTTTTAGAGCCTTAAAGTAGTGTAACGTGAAACTACATGCTTAGGGCTTCATTTTGATATAAAATGTGTAGAAAATGGTTGAGAAACGAAGGAGAACAAGGCGTTTGAAAAATGCCCAGAATCCGGCCACCGGAAAAACCAGTCCGGCGAGCCGAGGTAGGAGATGCGCGTGGGGGGGCGCGTGTACCCGTGCCCTCCTTGGCTCGTGGGGGCGCGTGACAAGCCCAAAATTAATTCTAAAATTTTTTCGACGTTCGTGACGTCGAGTAGGTCACTGTGGTATATTCATATACCCAAATTGAGCATCGTATGAGAAGTTATTGAGAATTGTTGGTTATGTGCTTTAAATAACGTTTTTATAGTTATTTCGCATATAGGTGACACCTATCCTGAGGACGAGCACATCCAGGGACGTCACGGGGTTACGACCCATCGACTTATCAGTGAGTGGACAGTATTTTCTGTTTATACCTATATACTATTAATTTTCCCAGAAATTGAGTTTTAATGAAAGTATGTTTCTAAAATGCCATGCATGCATGATATGAAATTATGAATTGATAATTGATGCATATATATATGTGAATTGGTGATGTGGACGCACAGGTGAGTAGCAGGTGAGGTTATATGGTTTATGTGAATTGTTGATGATATGTATTATGTTGATAGCTCATAACCTGCACCCATGGTATTAGTGCTTATATTATTCACTGCACCGCACGCTCGCTTTGGATCCAAGTAGGTGCATGTCGTACAGACCATGAGAGGGTTCCGACATGTCGTACATACCATGATAGGGTTCCGACATGCTAGTCGTACAGACCATCGAGGTGGTTCCGACTAGTAGGTGACTTTAGATTATTATACAGATGATTGATGAGAGAAGCACTAGAGCGTATTCTTACACTATCCTTATCGTACAGACTACTGAGGTAGTTTCGATTTATGTGCAGAGTAATGCCGTACAGGTCACCGAGGTGACTCCGGTTTGGTTTGGATATTGAGCTATAGAATTAACCGTACAGGACCAACTGCAGGGTCTCCGGTTGATTCATTATTTCACCCGTTATACTGATGCACCCATATTCTGTTATTAGCATTTATATCATGGCATTTTCTCTGATTTTGATAAAGAATGATGATTTGAGATTTATGAAGATTTATATGCTATTATACTATTTTCTGGGAAAGTATACAAGTTTTACAGCGAGGGGTTCGAAATGTTTTAATGAAAGGTTTTCGAAAAGTTTTGTTTTGCTGACCCACTCAATTTTGTTTTGCGCCCCTCCAGGTTCTAGTTAGCAGTTGGTGGTTGGCGAGGGCTTCTACGGCATTCTGACAGATTCCTCAATGTAGGACTCACCTGCGGGTGTTGTAACTTAATTATGATCCTACTTGACTACACCTAGTTGCTTAAGCTCTGTTGTTGTGTGTGTTCACACTTTAACTCACTCTAGCATGCTAGTTGGTTTTTATTCCTTAGTAAATCTTGTATCTTTGCTTCCGCACCGCACTTATGGTTACGTCACGCTCACGTGACGGCCAGCATGCCTTGATTCTAAGATCGGGGTGTGTCAATAAAAGTGGGCAATGGTATTTAATATAATGTGATAATGAGTTTTAAATTTAGGGACTAAAACTCGATATACAAAAGCATCCCGCTTATAATGAAAAAGTAATCTCACGTAAGTCCTTAAGTCTAAATGCCTTTAAAAAAAAACCTCCACGGAAAAGCTAGGAGTTGACCCTTTGAAGGTTTGAGCTGCTTATGCAATCTTATCTTCTATTCGATATTTATCAACAATCAATGACAAAAAAAAATAAAAATAAAAAAAAATAATATATATATATATATATATAAAAATTCGAATATGCTAATAAACAATAAATGCAAATCAATAATTTGGCAGTGGACAAAAATAAATTAATATTAAACAGATAAACTGAAGATCGAGGCTTGTGTACCGCAATATCTTTGAAATAGAATTTCAAACACTCTCAGACTTTGAAAGGATAAGTCTAGTGAAAAATAAAAAGATTAAATAAATCCGAAATTAATTTAATAAATTAAAAAATTAACCCATATTTTGATAATTAATTATATATTAAAGGATGAGTTTGTTGTCCTTAAATCCTATAACATCCCAAAGTCCAAATCCAACGTTCAAGCCCAATTTGCTCCCAATGGTCAATCTTTCCAATTACTTTATATGTGAAATTTCCCAACTTGGCCAATGTGGGACAAATACTCAAAAGCTCCAACACCTTCCTCCAACTACTCAATGAATTTCCAATTCTAAACTTCTTTGTGTCTACATACATTGTGTGATTTTGTTTCTCCAGCTCCCAACCTCCCTTCCCTCCCCCTTAGGCCTGGCCCATACGATGGGGCAAGTGTTAAAACACAATACCCAATTCCACCCACATTCTCAAATCACAAACCCAATTCCACCCTAACCAAACTTCGACCACTCCACTCTGTTGGCAAACTTTTTTAGAAGATTTTAAGAAATTTTGGTGATTTTTACACGTAATTGACATATCAAAGATTTTTATTTTTTATTTTTTCTAAATTCGCTACTTATAATATTTTATCTTTAATTTTTTAAGTATGTTTTAAATCCAAATTTCATGAGTGAAATACGAAATTGTCAAAGTAAAAACTAAAAACAAACATTGCATGACAACTCTACCAATTCGAAATCGATCGCAATCCTTGACAATGTAAATTATGTAATTCACATTGTGACCTGCGAACTTTTGTTACCTCACCCGCTGTATTTATTTCTTTTACTTGGTGCATACAAATATGATTCCTAAATAATCTTCAAGTTCAACTTCTTCAACATCATTTTGGTCTTTTAGTTCTACACTTGTAGACTTGTAGTGGCTTCAACATCAACGGAAATAGGATTTGAAGTACTAGAGGCAACTTTCTCAAACCAAATGGGAGTTTTACAAAGTATTTGGCAATCTCACAACCTATAACCCCAATACACCTAGTAGCCCTCACACATCTTGTGACGAGAGTGTAGTTGCGTCTTGCATGGAAGAACAACTTATATGACATATGTTCACCATTACGTTGGCGTCACGATAATAAGTTACAACATATGACTACGTGATAGAAAACTAATACATGTTATTGTATTATTAACACATAATGCCACGTGACAGTAAATCTGTGTCATATAAATCTTTCTCTTTGTGTGAATGGTCCAATTAATTAATTTCCAACATCCAAAGGCTCATGTGATCTTTAACAGCATTGATTTTTCATTCTATTTTATTAAATTTGGTCAATAAACAACGTTATTTTAGTTTTAAGGTTTTTGAATTGCAACTTGCATATACGACGATTCCCAAAGCCAAAAGATTCTCCCTACCACCGCCCAGTCAGTATAGCATTCATGTCCCCAGTCCAGATCTCGCTAATACTAATTGCTATGCACATGTTCTTGTCTCGTGTTTTCCTTCTCTCTTCGCTCCGTGTTTGTATTAATGTCAAAAATGTTAAAACAGTACTGAAAGTTAATGAACGAGAGTTTGAAATCGGAACGTAATTGGTTAAAAGAAAAATTAAATGAATTAATGATTTCGTGGTGATTTGAAAGTTAAAAGATAGTTTTAGTGGTAAAAAAAAAAATATATATATATAAACCTCTGTGATGAAGTCTGTTAAAATTTAGACTCAAAATTAAAAATTTCGTCAACTCTCTGTTAATTATTAACACATAAGCTCACATGTGATGTGAGGCTAAAATGATAAATTTAGTCTCACATGTGAGTCTTACAAGCTAACAATTGATGGAGAATACCGTTTTAGCCTCATATGTGTGGCTCACGTGCTAATAATTAACGGAGAGTATGAAATTTTCGATTTTGAGCATAAATACTAACAGAGTTCACCACATGAGCTTAAATCCTAATCTTTTTTACTACATGAGCTATCTTCTAGTTATTCTATCACCATGGAGACTAATAATCCAATTTTATCGCTAATGAAAAATACCGTAATCTTGAAAATAAAAACTGAAAAATTGAAATGATTATGAAAAAAATAAAAAAGAAGACAAATAATTTATTCATTTTATGAAAATCCAACTGCCATTGGACATAAACAACCAAGATCAAGATCACAACATAAAACTATATAACTGGACTCATACCAAACATAAAAGGGATCAACTACTAATTCTTGCTATTATTACTAAAGCAGACCAACTTTAACCCTAATTAACATTCTCCATAAAGATTAAACTAGACACAGAAAATTTGAGTAATTAAATTAGGGGCACTTGGGCTTGCCCTTGTCGTTCTTCTTGTCCCTGTAGCAAGGGCACTCGTGCTTGTTCCCATAAGTCCCAGACGGCACACACTTGCACGCTTCACAGCATATCCCACAATACTTTATGCATCGATCCTGAACTCCTGCTACTGCACACCTCGTCGAGCACTTGTCGCTGCAATATGCTGCAAGATTAATAAACCCACTTAACATCTTAACATACGGTGATCAAACTAATTAAACTTTTCAAAACAGATGACATGCATGGTTCGACGAGTAAGTTCTGTTGTCGTACTTATATCATCAAAATGCCGATCTAAACTATATGGTTTAACACAAGTTTAGATAATTAATGGTCGAGATTCACAGTTTAACAACCAGATAATATGGCAAAAGAGAACATCTCCATTTACTTGGGCAAAATCTAAACACTTACGTGAAGTAGCGAGGGCCATGGCTGGATCCATGAAAGAGGAGGTAAGAAGGAGGAAACAGAGGAGTGGAAAGTAGAGCTTCATCTTGCCTGGTGAACTCAAAGGACGAGTCGTAGTTGAGAAGTGTACTTGAGGCAGTATGGAGGATTGTGAGAGCTCAAGCTGGTATTTAATAGCGAATGAGAGAGAACTTGAGTTGGCAACTTTGGATACCCTCCAAAAAAAACCAAGTCAATATTTTTTTTATTTATTAAACAAGTTATAGAATAGTGTAAATGATCTTAGATTTTTTAGTTGACATTAATAAAAAGAGGAGTATATAATGTTTATTTAAAATTCAATTTTTTTGGGTTATATTTTCTGAATTAACTTATCTATAATTTCATTAATTTGTAAACATGGAAACCAACTAGTACTATGTAGTGGTATTTCTCTGGTTCACGATTTAAGTTTAATTATCATAAATGACAAGTTTATTGTTAAATTATTATGTTACATCTATTGTGTGGTTTAGTTCTAATTTCTTACCCTTTAGTGTAAATATATTTTAAGGATAATGTTAGAGAGACTAAATGTGTAGAATAAATTTTGTAAATAAAATGGCATGAAAGTGATTGGATTATTACTTAAGCGCTGATTAATGTGATTATTTCTTATTAGTGATATATTATTTAGTTTGCAAATTTGATCTACAAAGCATTACTTATATTTTAATATTAGTAGTACAAATTACCCTATACTTGTGCACAGAAATTCTAAATTCAATTCTCATCTCACATCGCCTGTTAAAAATGGAATAACTTTGTGCAAATTATCTTTACAATGATTTTTTTTCTTACCCAAAGAAATTTATTTTTACTTGTTCTAATTTTATTTCAGTTTGGAAAATAATTTTTTTAGTAAAATTTAAATATATAGGACAAAAATAGTACGTGTGCAGTTGGGATGATGAACTAAGAATAAATGAGGGATTTGGTCTCACTGCACAGCTGGAAGGGTGCAACTTTTGGAACATATTTATTGAGTCCGTGAGGTAAGAGTGCGATACAGAGAGGCGGTCCACGCGGTATTTTTGCACTGTGAGTAGGCTTGACAATTCCTGACACGACCCGATAACCCGACACGACACGACACGAAATTAACAGGTGTTCGGGTCGACACGATAACGAATCGGGTGTTATCGGGTAACCCGATAAGCACCTGTTAAGATAACGGGTTGGTTCGGATATACACGTGGGTAACACGATACACGATAAGCAGAATATTAATTTAATAATTTTATAACCCTAAAAAATACTATAATAATTATATATATTAATTTAACAATTTTATACCCCTAAAAAGTTTAAAACTATAATAATTTTATCTATATATATATATATATATATTATATTAACTATAATAATTATATATACTATAATAATTAGGGAGTTTTAACGAAAAGTCCACGGTACTGTTCACTTTAACGAAAAACCATATTTTTACACTAAAAAGTCAAACCTGGTACTATTCACTTTACCCTTTATTTTGTCCTTATCATTAAAACTCAAAGTTTTCAAGCCCTTTTCATTAGTTTTCCTTAATAATACCCCCAAAATATTAACTAAAATAATTATATCCACAAAATATTAACTAAAATAATTATAATAATTATATATACTATAATAATTATACCCCCAAAATATTAACTATAATAATTATATATATGTATTAAGTTTTAAATTAAATTTATACCCCTAAAAATTATAATAATTATACGTACAAAATAAATAGATTTAAATCTACATAATATATATATATATACACACACCATTGAACTTGATGGGATACACGAAACTAATTTCAACGATCCAACCATTAAACTTGTTTGTATATGTTTCGAGACAAAACTTTTCGACGGTTATAAAACAAAAAATCACGATTTAACGGTTATTTTAACTCCGATTTTGATGATTTTTTACAGCTACACTCGTTGACCCTATATGAATACAATGAATAAATTTGATTTTCAATTTAAAATATTTACACTAATGGATACCACAAAATCTTATGTTATACTTAATGAAAGTATAAATAAACTCTAAGTGTTAGTGAATCTATTGTTTTAATGAGATAGAAATTCTATGAAACTAATTTCAACGATCCAACCGTCAAACTTGTTTGTATATGCTTCGAGATCGCATATGCCAAAAATCACAAAAAACAAACATTCAGAGATCAAGTAATGAGACAAAAAATTTCGACGGTTATAAAACAAAAAATCACGATTTAACGGTTATTTTAACTCCGATTTTGATGATTTTTTACAACTACACTCATTGACCCTATACGAATACAATGAATAAATTTGATCGTCAATTTAAAATATTTACACAAGTGGATACCACAAAATCTTATGTTATACTTAATGAAAGTATAAATAAACTCTCAGTGTTAGTGAATCTATCGTTTTGATGAGATACAAATTCTATGAAACTAATTTCAACAATCTAACCGTCTAACTTGTTTTATATGCTTCGAGATCGCATACACCAAAAATCACAAAAAACAAACATTCAGAGATCAAGTAATGAGACAAAAAATTTCGACGGTTATAAAACAAAAAATCACGATTTAACGGTTATTTTAATTCCGATTTTGATGATTTTTTACAACTACACTCATTGACCCTATACGAATACAATGAATAAATTTGATCGTCAATTTAAAATATTTACACAAGTGGATACCACAAAATCTTAGGTTATACTTAATGAAAGTATAAATAAACTCTCAGTGTTATTGAATCTATCGTTTTGATGGGATACGAATTATATGAAACTAATTTTAACGATCCAACCGTCAAACTTGTTTGTATATACTTCGAGATCGCATATGCCAAAAATTACAAAAAACAAAAATTCAGAGATCAAGCAATGAGACAAAACATTTCGACGGTTATAAAACAAAAAAATCACGATTTAACGGTTATTTTAACTCCGATTTTGATGATTTTTTACAACTACACTCCTTGACCCTATACAAATACAATGAATGAATTTGATTGTCAATTTAAAAAATTTACACAAGTGGATACCACAAAATCTTATGTTATACTTAATGAAAGTATAAATAAACTCTAAGTGTTAGTGAATCTATCGTTTTGATAGGATACGAATTCTATGAAACTAATTTTAACGATCCAACCGTCAAACTTGTTTGTATATGGTTCGAGATCGCATACGCTAAAAATCACAAAAAACAAACATTCAGAGATATATAAATGAGACAAAACTTTTCGACGATTATAAAACAAAAAATCACGATTTAACGGTTATTTTAACTCCGATTTTGATGATCTTTTACAACTACACTCCTTGACCCTATATGAATACAATGAATGAATTTGATCGTCAATTTAAAATATTTACACAAGTGGATACCACAAAATCTTATGTTATACTAGTACTTAATGAAAGTATAAATAAACTCTAAGTGTTAGTGAATCTATCGTTTTGATGGGATACAAATTCTATGAAACTAATTTTAACGATCCAACCGTCAAACTTGTTTGTATATGCTTCGAGATCGCATACGCCAAAAATCACAAAAAACAAACATTCAGAGATCAAGTAATGAGACAAAACTTTTCGACGGTTATAAAACAAAAAATCACGATTTAACGGTTATTTTAACTCCGATTTTGATGATTTTTTACAACTACAATCCTTGACCCTATACGAATACAATGAATGAATTTGATTGTCAATTTAAAATATTTACACAAGTGGATACCACAAAATCTTATGTTATACTTAATGAAAGGATAAATAAACTCTAAGTGTTAGTGAATCTATCGTTTTGATGGGATACGAATTTTATGAAACTAATTTTAATGATCCAACCGTCAAACTTGTTTGTATATACTTAGAGATCATATATGCCAAAAATTACAAAAAACAAAAATTCAGAGATCAAGTAATGAGACAAAACATTTTGACGGTTATAAAACAAAAAATCATGATTTAACGGTTATTTTAACTCCGATTTTGATGATTTTTTACAACTACACTCCTTGACCCTATACGAATACAATGAATGAATTTGATCGTCAATTTAAAATATTTACACAAGTGGATACCACAAAATCTTATGTTATACTTGATGAAAGTGTAAATAAACTCTAAGTGTTAGTGAATCTATCGTTTTGATGGGATACGAATTCTATGAAACTAATTTTAACGATCCAACCGTCTAACTTGTTTGTATATGCTTCGAGATCGCATATGCCAAAAATCACAAAAACAAACATTCAGAGATCAAGTAATGAGACAAAACATTTCGACGGTTATAAAACAAAAAATCACGATTTAACGGTTATTTTAACTCCGATTTTGATGATTTTTTACAGCTACACTCCTTGACCCTATACGAATACAATGAATGAATTTGATCGTCAATTTAAAATATTTACACAAGTGGATACCACAAAATCTTATGTTATACTTAATGAAAGTATAAATAAACTCTAAGTGTTAGTGAATCTATCGTTTTGATGGGATACGAATTATATGAAACTAATTTTAACGATCCAACCGTCAAACTTGTTTTTTATTTGGCTCTTATTTTCGAGTGTAGATGTAGTACTTAAATGACAAATATGTTTTAATGTTTTGAAGTAATATTTATGTGGTAATGTGTGGTATGTGCAAATTTAAGAAAAAAATATATTTTTCTTAACGGGTCATAACGGGTCGGGTCAATTTACCCGTTGGGTAAAGTGACCCGACCTGTTAAGGACCCGTTAAGATAACAGGTGTGACACGACACGACCCGTTAAGATAACAGGTGTTACACGAAAACGACACAAACACGACAGACACGACCCATTTGCCAGGCCTAACTGTGAGTGAACTAGATTCCTCGTTTTTTACCCTATGTTCAGATGCAAAGAAATGAGTTTCACAATTCTGTACAAGTGTTAGTCGTAGACCTGGCATTCGTGTCGTGTTTTCTGTGTTCATGTCGTTTTCATGTCATACCCGATATCTTAATGGGTCGTGTCGTGTAACATCCGTTAAAATAAACGGGTAAAATGATCCGACCCGAAATCGAACTGATAATATTAACAGGTAATATGACCCGACTCGTTACCCGTTAAGGAAAATATATTTTAAACCAATAAATAATCAAATAAAAAACATAATACTAAATAAGTATATACATACCATATTGTCACATCCAAAACATAAAAACGCATTTTTCTTTTAAGTATATTTTCACTTACCTAAAGTCTTTAATAGTTTTTTAATTAATGTAGAAGTTTAAAAAAAATATAGAAAAAATATATAAACGCTTGTAATGACAAGCTTTACAACTTTCATGAAGAGCTTAACTTCGAAATTCGCCACTATAATCATATAAATCATAGATCAAAATTTAACCGTTGATTGTTGTTTACATTTACGCTTCATTGTTCTCATCAAATTTTGTTTTTTTTCTTCATATTTTCTTTTTTGAAACTTGATCGATTAAGGGATGCAAGAAGATGAACGGTTTGGATCGTTGATATTTTATTCAGAGTTTTACGGTTAGTGAAAATATTGCTTAATGTTTATAAAGTTTCTACAAACTATATGACATAAACTCATATTTCAGTTAACAGTAAATATCGAAACGTGATATCAAAGATCTGAATCGTTCATCTTCTTACATCCGCCAGATGATCATGTTTTCAAAAAAGAAAATTTTAAAAATGAAATTCAGTAAGAAGAATAAAACATAAATGGCAATCGACGGTTAATTATAAATTTAAGGTTTATGAATTATAATGTTGGATTTCAAAGCTGTCCCCTTCATGAAAGTTGTAAAGTTTGTCACGATGAGTGATTGTATATTTTTTTTACATTTTTTACACTTCTACAATAATTATTATTAATTTTATTAATTTTTCCCTCAAATAAAAAACATTATTCACGAAGGTTTGGAGGATTTTAAAAACCTAAACGATAATGCAAGTGTAACCATTATATACTCGTGGAGGAATAATGATGAATCACGAGTGTTTATATATTCTTTCACATTTTTCTTATGTGTATGTATGTCTTCTTAGTTCTCGTCTATACAAATACTGTATTAGTTTATTTTAATTTTGGACAACAACATGTTAAGTAAAATTTATCCTAGTAATGATAATAAGAAACTCTCATAATAAAAATAAAAATTGACAAAAACTTTTTTTTTTAAACTTATATAGAATAATAATACAAAACTATATATTTAATATAGAATATATTGTATATATTAATATGGTTATTGTATTTTATAATAAATCTTTTAGTAATTAAACTTTAAAATTATCAAAATAATTTTTTTCTTAACGGGTCGAAACGGGTTACCCACGTGTTACCCGCGTGTATACCCGTTATTAACAGGTCACCCGATAAGTTATTGTGTTGACCAGAAACCCGTTATTTTCGTGTCGTTTTCGTGTCATGTCAGAAACTGCCGGGTCTAGTTAGTCGTTGATTGTAAAGAGTTTTTATAAGATTTTTATTTGCATCCTACAAAATGTTGAATGCATTTCATATTAAAATTTAATATTAAATGATTTATGTACCCTATTATGTAATGACAATTTCGACCTTATTAGGTTTTAAAAAAAAAAACAAGAAATTTCTAAAAACACCCTAAATCACTTTTAACGTATTAGTTACCTTCTTCAACTATTAAAACCCCTCACTCTCCATTGTTGAACAAAACCCTAACCAAGCTATGAGCATTGTTTAAGCTATCTGCATTATTTATTCCCTGATTTTGATTTCTGTTGATGCACAAAACCGGAGGTCTTGGAACAACGTAAATCCGACTGTGAATCTGCAAGAAATGTAAATGACACAAGATGTATCGTGGTTCACCCCAAGGTTTGGGCTACGTCCACACTGATTGTATTTCTCTGACTGTATGTATGAATTACAAGGATGATAGGGAGTCCCCCCCAGAGAAAGAGAGTGTTGTTGTGTTTGTGAGGGCATTGCCCTCTGTTGGGTTCCCAGAGTCTTCCTTGTGAGGGGGGAGAAGTCCCCTTTTATAGAATAAGGGGCTCCTCCTTTTACATAATTATGGGCTGGGTGATGAGGCCCAATGTGTCAAAGTCTGAGGCCCATTATGTGTGGTACCAACAGTAGTCCCTCAAGTCTTCAGTCAAGAGAGTCTTTTGGCTGGAGACTTCAAATCCATTCCATGTACGGGCCGAAGTGACTAAATGTCTTGAACCAGTACTCAACCCAAGACAATGCTCAACATAAAACAATACTCGGCTAGAGGTATCACACGTTACGAGACTGCTCGGCTGGAGGCGATGCTCATTGCGAGGCTGCTCGGCTAGAGGCTATGCTCGCGGCGAGGCGTTTGCTCGTCTGGAGGCGATGCTCGTTGCGAGTACTAGTGAATGATTTAGTACAAATGACATTAGGAAATATTGTGAGAGAATGATCTCTATTTATAGAAGAGAGTTTCTAGTTTAATTCTGACATTGACACGTGTCGTGTTGTGATTGGCTTTTGATGTTGACACGTGTCGTGCTATGATTGGCTTCTGATGTCGACACGTGTCGCGCTGTGATTGGCCTCCTGGTTAGAGGGAAATTCTTCTGGGTCCTTGATGGTATAACGTTGACCGGTACTCAGTAGTTTCGGGATTGGTCAAGTATGGTACAAACAGTGCTCCCCTAAGTTCCCGTGTGAGGGAAACTCCTCGGTTGGGGACTTGCAAGATCTAAGCCATTGAATAATCATGAAACTTCTAAGTATCGAAGTGTGGTATCATTTTCACTTGCCTTATCTGTCTCATACGTAGATGTGGCATCTTCTCTGGAAGTACTTTTCCTCCATCCAGGGGTGGTATCTTTAACCGATGAAGATGCACAAGGTAATGTATCAATTTCACTTGAAGCTTACTTGTAGTTTCGGGCTTAGTCAAGTGCGATACAAAACCCTATAGTAGGAGTCCCCCAAGTTGGCTTATGTATAGATGTGTTGGAATGTATGATGTTTATGTATGAATGTGTTGGAATGTATAATGTTTATGTATGATGTTTATGTTGATTGATATGAGTGATGCTTATGAATGTTTTGCTATGCATGAAGGGATCCATGTTTTTGATATGTGAACCATATTGGTTGTAACACTTAGTATCACATACTTTGTGTCAAAGTATGCATGTTGAAGCTCTGAGTTGGAGTATAAGGGTAGGTCAGCGTAGACCAAGTGTTCCAGTGCTAGGAACGCAAAAGACTCATAAGAAGTTGTTTGAATTCTCTATTCTCTAGATATTTGCTTGTGTGACAAAAGATCTCAAGCGGTTGAGAGTCAAAACATTTGTAATGTGTATGTCTTCTTATAATAGCATTTCCTTCAGTACCTAGTCATCCACTTTGAAAGAATGAGGCTTGGCCCCATAGTCATAATAGTCGACGGTACGTTCACCCCTGGTTGTCTTGACACGAACTTTTATCCCTCTTGTTGTAATGAGCTTGCTGAGAGTAAAAATCCTTCATCTTACCAAGAGACAGATACGTTTGGTGACTTAGCGAGTAACTAAATGAGGCAGGAGATGATGCAATGGGTGTCTGAATGGCCAAGATCTCATCACTTGGTAGAACTTGACTTCCACTTCCCACTTGTTGATAGGGGTTAACCATATGAGGGTTCCCTTGGTATGTCCTTGCTTCGGCGGAGGCGTGGTTGTAAGCTTGTGCCATCACCTCAGAGTAAGTCTTCCAAGTGTTGGCATTGATCATGTACTTGAAGAAACAATCACGTAGGCTTGCCATGAAGGCCTTGAGAGCTGTCTTGTCATCTGCCTCAGCGCAGCGAGAATACTCATAGCTGAAGCAACCGACATACTCTCGTAGTGACTCGTCCGGCTTCTGGCGAATAGTGTACAAGTCATATGTATAATGCAAGCGATCGGTCTGGAAGATGTGTTGAGAAACAAACAGTTTCCTCAGTTCCTCAAATGAGTCTACTGTCTCAGGTGGAAGACGACAATACTAGTTTAGAGCTCCGCCAGAGATGGTGGAGGGGAAGAGAAGACATTGTTCTTCGTCGGTCTGCATCCGATATGCCATGGTGGACTCAAAGAAGTTAAGGTGTTCAATTGGGCCCTCCATTCCAGTATATAGTTGTAAACCAAGCTTTTGTTTTGTCTTCGCTTGAATTGGGTGTCGAGGATCTTCCTTGTGAGAGGGCCAGGCCTGGGTTGGTTCCAGTCAGGTATCTCGGCCTGACGTTTGGCCTTCAACTTGTTTACTTCTTCAAGGAGCTGTAGGATAATGTGGTCTTGAGTAGAGCCATGTACCACTGGAATTTTCTTTCGTAAGTTTCCATCGTCTCTTGGAAGTTGGAAAGTTTGAGCAAGGGCGTGTGGTTTTTTCTTGGACTCGCATACTGACTTCTAGGGCGAGTCTGTCGGAATACCTCAAAGTCCCCTGTACCTTCATGTTCTTCTGGGACCTGCTGTTCCTTCCCTAGATTGGCAGCGAGCTTAGCTCGTGGGAGTGGACCGAGTCTTTCAGAAACCCTTGGGTCATTGATCTTCGAGCATATGTGGAGGGGATTCTCTCGACGTTGCTTTAGGAAGTCTCGGCAGTCACGATAAACGGCTTTCGATCCTTCCAACCCTTATGCAAGAATGTGTTTTCCTCCACTTCTCCTCATTCGGGTCGAAGCATCTGGGTTGAGAGAAGTCTCATGTTGATCAATGTTTTGATGATTAGCTCGTTCCTCATCAGGGATACCCATGTCAAAGGGAGGTGACCCTCCATGTTGGGGGTACCCAGATGATGGTTGATGTCCACAAGGGCAACGAGCTCGCGTGTTTGAGTACGCCTAGTTTTGTGGAGCGTCTCAAAGAGCTTCTCATACTGCTCCTAGAGGACCTCATTCTTCATTGCTATCTTGTTGTTCTGAGCTTCTAGCTCATCGACTTTAGCTTGACGAGCAGCCCTTTTTCTTTCATTCTTTCGTTGCTTTGCACTAGGTGCAAGAGGGGTGTCATTCTTTGTGCTGTGGCTTCCTTCGCTCCCCATGTTGGAGAGGGATGACTGGTAAAAAAAGAGTGTACAAATGGTGGAAACCAGCTTGGCAAAGCTGAAGAGAGTGGGAATAATTGTTGTTCCCACAGACGGCGCTAAATGTTGATGCACAAAATCAGTGAGGACTTTGGTACAACAGAAAATGTTAAGTTTGTGGCCTTCACTAGATTGCTTCGGTCACTAGTGTGAATAAGTATGTAAATGGATAGGGACATGGAAGCAAACACAAGATGTACGTGGTTCATCTAGATTGGCTACGTCCACGGAGTAGAGGAGTTCTAATTAATTGTGAAGGGTTTACACAAGTACATAGGTTCAAGCTCTCATTTAGTGAGTACTAGTGAATGATTTAGTACAAATGACATTAGGAAATATTGTGAGAAAATGATCTCTATTTATAGAAGAGAGTTTCTAGTTTCATTCTGACATTGACACGTGTCGTGTTGTGATTGGCTTCTGATGTTGACACGTGTCGCGCTATGATTGGCTTCTGATGTCGACATGTGTCGCGCTGTGATTGGCCTCCTGGTTGGAGGGAAAATCTTCTGGGTCCTTGACGGTATAACGTTGACCGGTGCTCAGTAGTTTTGGGATTGGTCAAGTATGGTACAAACACTATTCATTTACCCTTCTTGGTCTTAGCAATGTAGTGGGAGCTGCAAACTTCACGTGTTTTAACTTTGTCAGAGCACTTTGAAAAAGTGGTTTGTGGTATCTGGAAAGCTGATTTTGCGTGTGAAGATTGCAGACAAGCTTTATCCAAGAAAATCTATCTCTCGAAGTTCGGAGAGCGATGCCTCTTCGGTTTTCGAACAAGCAATCCTGTCGGGGATCTGGCTCTTGAGATTCGGAGAGCGGTGCCTTTCGATTTTTAAGAAAGCAATCCTGTTGGGAGTCTGGCTCTTGAGATTCGGAGAGCGGTGCCTCTTCGATTTTTAAGAAAGTAATCCTGTTGGGAGTCTGGCTTTCGAGATTCGGAGGGCGATGCCTCTTCGATTTTTGAGCAAGTAATAATGTTATTCCTTTACCCTTCTTGGTCATAGGAATGTAGTGGGAGCTCCAAGCTTCACATGTTTTAACTTTGTCAGAGCGCTTTGAAAAAGTGGTATGTGGTATCTGGAAAGCTGATGTTGCGTGTGAAGATTGTAGACAAGCTTTATCTAAGGAAATCTGGCTCTCGAAGTTCGGAGAGCGGTGCCTCTTTGGTTTTTGAACAAGCAATCTTGTCGGGGATCTGGCTCTCGAGATTCAGAGAACGGTGCCTCTTCGATTTTTGAGAAAGCAATCCTGTTGAGAGTCTGGCTCTCGAGATTCGGAGAGTGGTGCCTTGCCACGGATGTGAGTAAAGGTTGGGCATTTTTGCCAGTCTGCCTTGCCACGGAGCACGGAGGTTGACACACATTGGGACTTTCTAGTTATCAAGCAGTGGTGCTGTTCCTTTACCCCTGTGGGTAATAGTAGGGTAGCTGGACCTTCAAAAATTATGTGTCTAAACTTTGTCAGAGATCTTTGGCAAAATTATCTGTGGTACCGGAGGAGCTGATGTTGCTTGTGGAAAGTGGTGCCGCTTCGAAATCCAGAGAGTGGTGCCTCTTCGGAATCCGGAGAGTGGTGTCTCTTCGATAAACAAGCTTTGCTTCATTTCAACGTATTGTGTTAAATACACCAAGGCCTTCTTCACTAAGTTCTTTGAATTTTTTCTTTTGTTGAAGCTTGTATGTTGAAGCTTTGTGAGTGAAGCATGTAGGTTGAGGTAGTGCTCCCTTAATTTCCCGAGTGAGGAAAACTTCTTGTTTGGAGACTTGAAAAATCCAAGTCACTGAGTGGTCGTGAGACTTCCGAGTATCAAGGTGCAATAGCATATGGTAGGAGTCCCCCAAGTCTCCGATCGTGGGAGTTGACGAATGAGGCATTTCCTTTCTAAATGGTAGCCCAAAATTCCTTCTTCATATATATTTGTTATGAAAGTTGTTAGGCCCAAAGAAGAGGAGGCCTAGGCAATTTTTTTTTTCAAATTTTCGAATTTTTGAATTTTGGAATTTTTGAATTTTTGAATTTTTGAATTTTTGAATTTTTGAATTTCCGAATATATATATATTTTTTTTTAAAGCTTTTTGGTGAAGATTTGGTGTTGAAGCTTTGTAGGTGAAGCTTTGAGGTTGAAGCTTTGTTGGGCACCATGAATTGATTTTGCTTCACACTATCTTGATCAAGATAGTGTGAAGCTTTTGTAGGTGAAGCTTTTGTGTTGAAGCTTTGTATGTGAAGTTTTTTGTGTGTGAAGCTTTTGTGGGTCAAGCTTTTGTGGGTCAAGCTTTTGTAGGTGAAGTTTTTGTGGGTCAAGATTTTGTAGGTGAAGCTTTTGTGGGTCAAGCTTTTGTGGGTGAAGCTTTTGTAGGTGAAGCTTTTGTGGGTGAAGCTTTTGTAGATCAAGCTTTTGTAGGTCAAACTTTTGTGGGTGAAGCTTTTGTAGGTGAAGCTTTTGTGTTGAAGCTTTTGTGGGTGAAGCTTTTGTGTTGAATCTTCTGTAGGTGAAGCTTTGGAGTTGAAGCTTTGTAGGTGAAGCTTTGAAGTTGAAGCTTTGTAGGTGAAGCTTTGAGGTTGAAGCTTTGTTGGGCACCATGAATTGATTTTGCTTCACATTATCTTGATCAAGATAGTGTGAAGCTTTTGAGAATTTGTAGTTGTCTTCCATTGATGAAGCTTTGTTGAATTTCCTTTTTTTTTTCTTTTTTTTTTTTTGGGAAACTAGAAATTTGAAAATGTGGGAGAGACAACATATACAAATTTTACTTCCACACTGTTGAGCAAGAGATTGTGATGCAAGCCACACCTTGTAGTAGTCGAAGGTTTGGATGAACCATATAAATTGAATTTGCTTCGAACAGTCTTGAATTTGCTTCGAAGGTTTGAGAATTGTAGTTGCCCTCCATTGATGAAGTTTTTGTTGGCACCATAAATTGGTTTTGCTTCACACTGTCTTTATCAAGAGTGTGTGAAGCTTTTAAGAGTTGTGGTTAAACTCATTTGATGAAGCTTTTGTTGGTACCATAAATTGGTTTTGCTTCACATTGTCTTGATCAAGAGTGTGTGAAGCTTTTGAGAATTGTGGTTACCCTCCATTGATGAAGCTCTTGTTGGCACCATAAATTGACTTTGCTTCACACTGTCTTGATCAAGAGTGTGTGAAGCTTTTGAGAATTGTGGTTGCCCTCCATTGATGAAGCTCTTGTTGGCACCATAAATTGGTTTTGCTTCACACTGTCTTGATCAAGAGTGTGTGAAGCTTTTGAGAATTGTGGTTGCCCTCCATTGAGTGTGTGAAGCTTTTGAGAATTGTGGTTGCCCTCCATTGATGAAGCTCTTGTTGGCACCATAAATTGGTTTTGCTTCACACTGTCTTGATCAAGAGTGTGTGAAGCTTTTGAGAATTGTGGTTGCCCTCATTTGATGAAGCTCTTGTTGGCACCATAAATTGATTTTGCTTTACAATGTCTTGATCAAGAATGTGTAAAGCTTTTGAGAATTATGGTTGCCCTCCATTGATGAAGCTCTTGTTGGCACCATAAATTGATTTTGCTTCACACTGTCTTGATCAAGAGTGTGTGAAGCTTTCTACGAGTTGTAGTGTTTGCATTGTTACAGTGGGGAAATGTTTGAAGCAGATGCAAGAGGGCTGAATAGCTTGATCTTCGTATGCCATGCACTGAAGTTGTTGTTGGCTTGCAATAAGGCTTTGTTGGTGACTATAACTCTTGTTGGGCATAAGTGCTCCCCTAGTTGAGTTGTCAAGCTTGAGGGTTTTTGATTATTTGTGAATGCTAGGAGTTCACATGTACAAGTTGTACCACTCGTCTTCTGGTAGGTGGAATGAATGGTGAGTTGCTTTCATCACTTGGTTGGTGGTACGAAGGTGAGTTCCTTCATCACCTTTCATCACATTTCATCACCTGGTTGGTGGCACGAGGATGAGTTCCTTTTTCCCCTAGTTGGTGGCATGAATGGCAAGTTGCCAAATGATATTAAAGTACGAGTTGTACATTTCATCACCTGGTTGGTGGCATGAGGGAGAGTACGGGTTGTACATTTCATTACCTGGTTGGTGGCATGAGTGGCAAGTTGTCAAATGATATTAGAGTACGGGTTGTACATTTCATCACCTGGTTGGTGGCATGAAGATGAGTTTCTTCTTCACCTGGTTGGTGGCATGAGTGGCAAGTTGCCAAATGATATTAGAGTACGGGTTGTACATTTCATCATCTGATTGGTGGCATGAATGAGAGTACGGGTTGTACATTTCATCACCTGGTTGGTGGCATGAATGACAAGTTGCCAAATGATATTAGAGTATGGGATGTACATTTCATCACCTGGTTGGTGGCATGAAGATAAGTTCCTTCTTCATCTGGTTGGTGGCATGAGTGGCAAGTTGCCAAATGATATTAGAGTACGGGTTGTACATTTCATCACCTGGTTGGTGGCATGAAGGATAGTACAGGTTGTACATTTCATCACCTGGTTGGTGGCATGAAGATGAGTTCCTTCTTCACCTGGTTGGTGGCATGAATGGCAAGTTGCCAAATGATATTAGAGTATGGGTTGTACATTTCATCACCTAGTTGGTGGCATGAAGATGAGTTCATTCTTCACATTTCATCCTCTGGTTGGTGAGAATAAAGGCAAGATGTCTAGGCATATTGTAGCAAGTGTCGAATGACACAAAGTATGTTGAACCCTTTCAAAGCACAGTTGGCTTATGTATGAATGTGTTGGAATGTATGATTGAACGAATATACTGTGAAGCTGTTCGTTTATTTATATAGTCTTGTTGACATATACTGAGACTTTGTTTCATGTTGGAAGCACTCATGTTGAAGCTTTGAACCCGAGTGTTTCATTGCTAGGAATGTAAGAGGATTAGGACCGAGTTGTCTAAATAACCTGTTTATTGAATTCATGCCAAATAGTCTTCATTACATAGGATGCCGACCGGCTGAAGTTTAACACCTGTACAATGTGAGTTTACTTATAATGGTACTTCAAGTGATCAGCGTTCCATGGATGGCCAAGGGTCTTGCCATTAGAGCTTCTAAGCTTGTAGGAGCCAAGGCGACTGATGCCAACAACTTCAAACGGTCCATCTCAGTTTGGACTAAGTGTTCATTCACTAGGGACTTTGTCGCAGAGTAATCTTTTCTTCAATACCCAGTCCCCCACTTTGAAAGAACGAGGTTTGACCCTTGAGTCATAGTAGTTGGAGATGCGCTGCTTGTAAGCGACATTTCTCAAGAGTGCCTGGTTTCTGTGTTCCTCGACTAGATCTAAGTTGAGGGTAAGTTGTTTGTCATTTTTACTTTGCACGTAGTTCTGGACTCAGAACGTTGCTTGCTCAAGCTCAATTGGGACAACTGCCTCTATACCAAAGGCAAGTGAGAATGGGGTTTCTCATGTTGATGTCCGATACGAAGTGCGGTATGACCAAAGAACTTAGGGTACAAATTCTGGCCAACAACCTTTAGCCTTGTCCAAGCTGGTTTTCAAAGTTCGCTTGATTATTTTGTTGATGGCTTCAACTTGTCCATTAGACTGGGGATGAGTTGGGGAGGCAAAACATAAGTTGATGTTGAACTTAGAGTAGAGCATCTTGAACTTATTGTTGTCGAACTGTCGCCCGTTGTCAGTGACTATCACATTGGGAATGCCGAATCTGCAAATGATGTTCTTCCATACGAAGTCTTCTATTTTTGCCTCAGTAATGGTTACCAAGGGTTCTACTTCGGCTCACTTTATGAAGTAGTCAACTGCAACGATTGCATAGCGAACTTTGCCCTTCCCTGCAGGCATTGGGCCGATCAAATCAAGTCCCCATTGGGCGAAGGGCCAATGACTGATCATAGGAGTGAGCGGCTTGGGAGAGGAGTGAGGAATAGTTGCGTAGCGTTGACACTTATCACATGAGCGAGATATTCTGATGGTATCTTGGTGGAGTGTTGGCCAGTAATATCCTTGGCGAAAAGCCTTGTGTGCTAGGGATCGAGATCTAGCATGATCTCCGCAGACTCCTTCATGTATTTCCCGAAGGACAGTTTCCGCCTCTGCGGGCGTAAGGCATCTTAGGTATGGTAGGTTAAAACCCCGCTTGTAGAGTTGGTCATTAATGATCAAGTAACGGGTAGCCTTGTATCGAATTTGCTTAGCTTGGACTTTGTCATTTGGAAGGGTGCCATGAGTAAGGAATCTATAAATCGGGGTAATCCAACTATCCCCCTGTTGTAAGTTGCACACTTCTGCAGCCACGGTGCTTGGTGCTGCCAACAATTCGACCTGAATTTTTCTTCCAATCTTGTCTTCCACCGCTGAGGCGAGGTGAGCCAAAGCATCTGCATGACTGTTTACCGCTCGAGGAATTTGGGTGATCTGGTAGTGGAAGTGCTTGAGCAACAATTGTGTTTATGCCAGATATACTGCCATGGAGCTATCCTTAGCGTCAAAGTTGTTGGTTCTATTTTCTGAGCTTCCGAGGGTAATGAAACCACTTCTTTAAGCGTAGAAACAATGTCAACAGGATATGTGAAGTCGGCGATGAAGTCTGCCACTGCTTGGCCATTCTCAGCTGGCTTTGGTTGGTAGGAGATGTCAAACTCACCCAATGCTATCGCCCATTTGATCATTCGCCCAGAAGTGTCAGGACTTTAGAGTATCTGTCGAAGAGGATGATTGGTAAGCACGATGATGGAGTGTGCTTGGAAGTAAGGGCGAAGTTTTCGAGCAGACATGACCAATGCTAGAGCCAATTTCTCAATGTTGGAGTATCGTGTCTCCGTATCTTGTAAGGCCTTGTAGCGTAGTAGACAGGCCGTTCGACATTACCATCATTTTGAATGAGAGTGTCACCAACCTCAGGTTTGGAGAGCAAATGGGCTTTACTCATGTAGTCTTTGAGGTTCTTGAATGCCTCAGCACATTCATCAGTCAATGTAATGTACTTCTTACTTCCCTTAAGTACTTTGAAGAAATGAGCACATCTGTCGGTGGCCTTAAAGATGAACCTAGTTAAGGCTGCCACCTTGCCAGTAAGGCTTTGGATGTCTTTTGAAGTTACTGGTTCCTTCATGTCGAGGATTGCTTTGATTTTCTCGGGATTAGCCTCAATGCCTCGTTGGCTTATCATGAAGCCTAAGAATTTGCCAGAGCCTACGCCGAAGGCACATTTGTTGGGGTTCAACCTTATTCGATACCTTTTCAGAATTGTGAAAGTTTCAGATAGGTTGGTGATGTGTTGGTCAGCATGTTTGCTCTTGACTAGCATATCATCAACGTAAACTTCCATGCTCTTCCCAATCTGTTCGGCGAACATTGAATTGACCAGTCTCTGATAAGTCGCTCCTGCATTCTTTAGGCCGAATGACATGACTTTATAGCAATATAGTCCCCTGTCATTAGTGAAGGCTGTGTGTTCTTGGTCCGGAGGGTTCATGAGGATTTGGTTGTATCCTGAGTAAGCATCCATGAAGCTCAGGAGTTCACACCCTGCCGTAAAGTCTATAAGTCTGTCTATGAGAGGAAGAGGAAAGCTATCATTCGGGCATCCTTTTTTTAGGTCGGTGTAATCGACACACATTCTCCACAAGACCTTTTGGAGCAGGAGACTTTCCTTGGTCGGATTCTTCTTAACAAGGACAACATTTGCTACCCACGTTGGATAATTGACTTCGCGGACGAAGCCTATGCCTTTGAGTTTTTCAACTTCTGCCTTCATTGCCTCGTACTGTTCAGCGTCATAAGATATTCGCTTCTGTCTCACTGGCTTGGTCTTGGGGTCAATACTTAAGCGATGACAGATTATATCTGGAGAGATGTTTGGCATGTCCTCGTATGACCAGGCGAAGACCTTAGTGTTCTCTTGCAAAAAAGAGATCAATGCCAACTAAATGGGTGGTGACAAGGTGGTACCAATCTTCACCATGCAATCCGGATAATCTTTTAAGATAGAGACCTTCTCCAACTCTTCAGCGGGTTGTGTTTGCTGGGTGAAAGAGTCATTTCGAGGATCGTCGGGTTGACTGTTGCCACCGTGAAGATCCAAGTTGGCTTCGTCTGGGCTGGTCTTTATGACTTGGTCATGTATAGAAAGGGTTTCCTTGGGCACAGACATATGCTGTTGCTTGACTGAAGTGTTGTAACATGATCGTGCACTAAGTTGATCTCCTCTGATGTAACCATTGCCATTGGGGGTTGGAAATTTCATCAACAACATATGTGTGGATACCATAGCCTTGAGATCATTGATGCATGTGCGTCCGAAGATGACATTGTATGCCGTTGGGCAATCAACCACCATGAAGTTAGTGGTAATGGTAGCTGTGTAAGGGCTTGTACCAATGGTGAAAGGTAAGTGTATGCTCCCCAAAGGTTGCATGATATCACCGGAGAAGCTTATTAGAGGGGAAATCGAGCGGTCGAGCAAGTGTTAAGCTATATTAAGTGCCCTGAAAGCTTCAGTAAACATGATATTGACCGAAGCCCCCGTGTCTACCAGGATTCGTTGTACTTCAAAGTTGGCTATGTGAGCTTCCACGATCAGTGGGTCGTTGTGAGGGTAGATGATACCTCTTTCTTCCTCAGGGTAGAAACATATTGGATCCCAGTTAGGCTTTTGATACTTACCTCCCCTGATGTCTTCCACGTGAAACGCTTGGTGGCCAGACCTTAAAGCTCGTTCACTATTTTTCATGGCCCTGTTGGAAGATTTAGATATGGGTGTGCCACCACTTATGGAATATATCACATTTACCTGGTGTTGGTTACGGTTACCCCTTGGAGGGTGAATGAGGAATTGATCAATTTTTCCTTCACGTGCCAAAGCTTCAATATGATCACGAAGGGTGATACACTTCTCGCCGTTATGGCCGTTATGCTCGTGGTAGCAGCAAAACGTGCCCGTGTTCTTCGTGGGCTTGTAATCCGGGTACCTCGGCTTTAGCTTCGGTATCAAGTGTGCTATGCTGGGGTAAATGGCCACGCATGTGGCGTTCAAAGGTGTGTATGCCTCATATCTCAGGGTAGGGGCTATCATGAGATGTGCTTGACCCACTGTGTTGACTGCCTGGGGTCGAGGATTATCATGGCGATACCCTTGGTTATCGCAGTAGTGTCCCTTACTTTTTTTACTAAAATGAGACTGGTGAGGATGGAAATCTTTCCTTTTCCCCTGAGATTGATATGTCTGTTGAGTTGGCAAAGTATTAAGTAAGGCAGGGGGAGGCACCGCTGCCGTTTGGAAGGTTGAGGTCTTCTCATTTGGTTGGATCTGGCTTCCACTCCCTACTTGCTGATAAGGGGTGGTTGTGGGGGGTTTCCCGTGATATGTCCTTGCCTCGGCGGAGGCATGGTTGTAAGCCTGTGCCATCACCTCAGAGTAAGTTTTCCAAGTGTTGGAATTGATCATGTACTTGAAGAAACAATCATGTAGGCCTGCCGTGAAGGAATTGAGGGCGGTCTTGTCATCTGCCTCAGCGCAGTGAGAATACTCATGGCTGAAACGACCAGTATACTTTCGTAGTGACTCGTCCGGCTTCTGGCGAATAGTGTACAAGTCATCTGCAGAATGCAAGCAATCGGTCTGGAAGATGTGTTGAGAGACAAACAGTTCCTCAGTTCATCAAATGAGTCTACTGTCTCAGGTGGAAGACGACAATACCAGTTTAGAGCTCCGCCAAAGAGGGTGGAGGGGAAGAGAAGACATCGCTCTTCGTCGGTGTGCATCCGATATGCCATGGTGGACTCAAAGAGGTTACGGTGTTCAATTGGGTCCTCCCTTCCAGTATAGAGTTGTAAACCAAGCTTTTGTTTTGTCTTCGCTTGAAGGGGGGTGTCGAGGATCCTCCTTGTGAGAGGGCCAGGCCTGGGTTGGTTCCAGTCAGGTATCTCGGCCTGACGTTCGGCCTTCAACTTGTTTACTTCCTCAAGGAGCTGTAGAACAATGGGGTCTTGAGTAGAGTCATGTACCACTGAGATTTTCTTTCATAAGTCTCCATCGCCTCTTGGAAGTAGGAAAGTTTGAGCAAGGGCGTGCGATTTTTCCTTGGACTCGCCGTACTGACTTCTAAGGCGAGTCTGTCGGAATACCTCAGAGTCCCCTGTACCTTCATGTTCCTCTAAGACATGTCGTTCATTCCCTAGATTGGCAGCTGGCCTGGGTCGTGGGAGGGGACCGAGTCTTTCAGAAACCCTTAGGTCATTGATCTTCGAGCATATGTGGAGGGGATTCTCTCGACGTTGCTTTAGGAAGTCTCGGCAGTCACGATAAACGACTTTCGATCCTTCCAACCCTTCTGCAAGGAGGTGTCTTCCTCCACTTCTCCTGCTTTGGGTCGAAGCAGCTGGGTTGAGAGAAGTCTCATGTTGATCAATGTTTTGATGATTAGCTCGCTCCTCATCAGGGATACCCATGTCGAAGGAAGATGACCCTCCGTGTTGGGGGGCACCCAGATGATGGTTGATGTCCACAGGGGCAACAAGCTCGCATGTTTGAGTACGCATAGTTTCATGGAGCGTTTCAAAGAGCTTATCATACTGCTCCTGGAGGACCTCATTCTTCATTGTTATCTTGTTGTTTTGAGCTTCTAGCTCATCGACTTTAGCTTGAAGATTAACCTTCTTTCCTTCATTCTTTCGTTGCTTCGCACTTGGTTCAAGAGGGGTGTCATTTGTGTGCTGTGGCTTCTTTCGCTCCCCATGTTGGAGAGGGATGCCTGGTCAAAAGAGAGTACGAATGGTGGAAACCAGCTTGACGAAGCTGAAGAGAGTGGGAATAAGTGTCGTTTCCCACAGACGGCGCCAAATGTTGATGCACAAAATCAATGGGGACTTTGGTACAACAGAAAATGTTAAGTTTATGACCTTCGCTAGATTGCTTTGGTCACTAATGTGGATAAATATGTAAATGGATAGAGACAAGGAAGCAAACACAAGATGTACGTGGTTCACCCAGATTGGCTACGTCCACGGAGTAGAGGAGTTCTCATTAATTGTGAAGGGTTTACACAAGTACATAGGTTCAAGCTCTCATTTAGTGAGTACTAGTGAATGATTTAGTACAAATGACATTAGGAAATATTGTGAGAGAATGATCTCTATTTATAGAAGAGAGTTTCTAGTTTCATTCTGACATTGACACGTGTCGTGTTGTGATTGGCTTCTGATGTTGACAAGTGTCGCGTTGTGATTGGCTTCTGATGTCGACACGTGTCGCCTTGTGATTGGCCTCCTGGTTATAGGGAAATTCTTCTGGGTCCTTGACGGTATAACGTTGACCGGTGCTCAGTAGTTTTGGGATTGGTCAAGTATGGTACAAACAATTTCAAAGGAGATTAGTCCCAAATATATGCTTGTGATTTCCCAGAAACTATACTACCCAAGCCCTATTATTGATTGATTTAAGCCTAATATTTATTTTCAATTCCTAGAAAACCATATTACCTAAATGCTTCTCTCTTAGGAACTTCTCTAATAATATGCATTTTTTTATTTTCTTGGCACCTCATTGTTTTTAGTGTTGAATTACTGCAATATAACTCTGTTTGGACCGAGCTTGGGATTATTCTTGGCCCAATGACATTGATCTAGAATTTTCTTGTGGACCGTCCAGTTAAGGCTGGCTGAATCCTATTGCGAAGGGAATTGGTTTAGATAAGAGTGAAGTAGTCGAAACCTAGTGCAACTTGGAGTCGTAAGGTTAAGGGTGCTGAGAATTAGGTGATGAATCTGGTTTGTTTAAAAGTTTGGTTCAGAGTCCTATTAGAGTCAGGATTGGCCGAGACCTAATTAGATTACATTGAGGAGTTCTAATCCGAATACGATTCTAGCTCGGCCATGAGGGGGTTGGCTACTATAAATAGAGAAGGGAGTGCATTATTCAAGTCCTCCAATTTGACACACAAATTGCCCTGCGCAAAGCTTCTCAACAACCTTTGAGATTTTATCCTTCTCCCCTTTCTCCTACCAACACATCTTCAATTTGGATAAACAATACTGTGAAGGCAACTAGCAACATCTTCAGTTTGGATAAACAACATTGGAGTCGTAGAATCAGCCGATCAAGGAGCACCTTCAGTTTGGATAAATAGCACTGCTTCGAGACCGACTGGTTATTTATCCAAGTCTCGATCAACAAGGATTTTCGAGTCCTTGTTGGTAGAGGTCATCTTATTAGCCTTCTCAGTGAAGTTAGGTGTTATAGGTTACCAGGCTTGGCACGTTAAACGACGAGTTGTTTTATGATTAGATATTCACAAGTATCTTTTAAAGTTCGACATTCTGACGGTCGAACCACATTCACCATCAAGACATACATCTCTTTTGAGTATTTGTGTCCATATAGTTTGGTATCAGTTCGGCATGCTTATATCCTCACAAATATAATCATCGTGACTGAACCCGGCGCCAACGATCCGTGAACTTCGCAAGACTAGTAGCCATGTCTTCAAGCTCTAGAACCCAAAGGCTGAGATGTGTTCCTTCATTGGCCGCAATCATAAGATTAAGAAGTCAGCAACGCGCTCATCGCAACATCAACATTTTACTCCTTGGTCGAGCTCGGCCGTCGAGTTGGCACGCCCCGTACATAATGAAGAACGTAGTTAGCTCATTAGTTACTCGGCCTGTGCGCCACGTAGGCTTGGTAGTTTTTAGGTTCAACAAACGCATTCAATTTAAGGGTGAATTATTGCAATTACCCATTCCATTCAATTGGCGCCTTTCAAGTGTTTGTTTTCTTCTCTCCACATAAAGCACGCAAGATGTTAGGGTTTTTTCCTTCAAAAAAAAATTTGAAGAATGTGGGGTGTATATAAAATGTACAGTGTATGTAGAAAATATAAGGTGTATGTTGAGAAGGTAGGGTGTGAGGGTATTATGGGGAAGTATGTGGGGTTTATTAAGATATTTTTAATTAAAAAAGCAAATGTGAGGTGTATTAAGTATGTGAAGTCCAATTTTATAAGTCTCTTTTGATATAGGTCCAAAATTGGAGCTAAATCAAAAGTAAGTACACAATTTTAGGCTCCAAAATTGGAGCTAAATCAAAAGTAAGTGCAAAATTGGACCCATATCAAAAGAGACTTGTAAAATTGGATTTATTTCAAGTTTCTCATTTATTTATTTATTCAACAATAGGTGATGTGTTAATATAATAAGCCTTTTTATAATTAATTAACGGTTAAACACCACTTATCGCGTGGACAGTTGTTCTTAGTATGAACACGCGGTTTAAGGCCACTTGCATTTGTGTCTATCAAAAGAGGTCCTTGTAAGACTCAAATTCAAGAAAAGAAATTTACCTACCACGTTTGTTTGTTTGTTTTGGCTTTGTGATTAATTCACTTCCCTATAATGTGGTGTCACATAGGGTATACCTACCACCATATTATAAAAGAAATTTACATAGTGCCATCGGATTAATTGCCTTGTATTATAAATTTGTGGTAGGAGTCGTATGACTAACATAGGATATAACAACCACTACATTATATTAGAAAATTATTGCACCCCTTCAATTCCCTCTTAATTGTGGCCCATTATTCTCCTTTTATTTGTTCGATTCAACATTTGAAAAGAAAACAAAAAAGAAAGAAGAGGAGGAGTTAAGGAGGTAAACGAGCGTGTGCAAAAATCATTTTCCTTAGGTTAGTAGTACGAACAAATAAAGCCAGGGTAAAAAGAATGTCCACCTTTGAGTTTTGGGGGATCTTGCCGTCTAACTCAAGCTGTGGAAGCTCAAGTCAGGCATTTTGTGTGAAATTGTAAATTATAACCGAAACTCCGCCAGAGACCGATGCTCTCCGTAAAATTCTTATTCATACCAGCACTAACAAGTTTATTTTACAACCAGAAGCAAGCACCTATGACAGACACTCCGTAAGAGACTACTAACTACCTTCTAACCCATATAGCCAGCCGAGGCTGGCACTCATTACACGGCATATCACATGTACCTGTACAATAGCAAAACAAATGAACTGTATCTTTTACTCAAGTAAGCATCTGCCAAGAATCAGCTCTACCAGCCACTGGATCTCATCCAACAGTTGCGACGCATGCAGGTTCAATTAGTACGTCCACAGTCCCGCACAGGAGAGCAAACGAAGATGGGATGGGGCAAAATGTGATGTACTGGTAGACCAAACTGATGGTAGAGATGTTTGCGTTTTTGCACCTTTGCAGACGCTTTCCTAGGACATAAGAGTTGTTCACATGCATGCGTAGCTTACAAATAAGGTACATGCATACATCAACCTCCCATATTATTGGTTGGGCAAGGCTGCTGACCATCAAGGTGTTCCTTGGCATAGTCACTGGATGCTAGCATGTTGACCTGCAATGTTGCACGCAGAAAACCTTAGTGTCTCACGTGATGACGTTTTTCAATAACATAAATATACAGAAGCATAAGTCCTATACCTTGACAATTTCGGACCTCGAGCTTGGACGCATATATGTTCCCAAGATGCTCATGTTGAATTCCTGGGTGCAAGATATTTTTGGGAAAAAAAATATTTAGGTTAATAATGGAGAAACATTAATCCTTGGCATCACTTGGATACTTGAAAAAAAACTACGTTAAACATAATGTAGCCTGCACACTGCTAGAGGATTCTTTTGAGGTGAGCAAGACATAACAGTGTTGTTCTTTACAAGTTTACGACTTTATCATTGTGGCATGATTTGAAAAAGCAACCGAGACTACAGCACAAAATTAAGCTGACCCATATATAGAACTATTGAAGTCTTCGATAATTTATTGCTAATCAGAATATTAGTTTCCGTCCAAAAAATAAAAAGGAAGATAGTTACAGCATGAGAATTCTGTAACCTGTTAAAGTATAAAAGGGACACGCTAAAATTCATGAAATCTCTATATGTTTACAAGAAAAATAAAGTTGCATGAAAAAAAATAACTATAAGTCTAAGTACTCTAGTAATCACTTATGAAGAGTGTCTCCTATTTCTTAACCTTTTCCCCCCTTTTAGGGGTTAAGTGGGAGGGGTTATTTTTAAGAAATTAACCCACTATCTCATCTAACAATAGTATGAATGTTTACAACTCTACTCGATTGACCAAAAAAGTGGATACCAGTAGTAAGAATGAAACTCACTCTGAAAGGATCTCCCCTTAACGATTGCACAAACATAGAACTTCCAGATCCTCCTCGTCCCTGCATAAAAACTGAAATTTGTATCATTGTTTTCTTCAAAGTAACTAGTGTCTAGTGGAATTCACCATTAGTAGATGAAAATACTTCTTCAAATCCTTTTCCCCTACCCCTTTTGAATTTTATTCCCTTTTTCCTCCTTTCGATATTCTCAAGTTTAAGGCATTACCTTTCACTGTATTTTTGGTTTCTTTCATCTCCTATTTTCATATTCCTTATTATTGAGAACGAATCGTAAAGCTTATTTTTGCCAATGATAATGATAACTTGCAACTTCAATCAAATACAAGGTGAAGCACTGCCAACAACAGTAGAGTTTGGCATCATACGTAGAAAGAACATTATCCTATTTCACTAGATGGTATTTGAACATGCATATCTGACAAAGAAACATTGTTTCCTGGTACTTTAAATTAGAAATTAGTACCTCCAAAGATATATCCCTCAGCCGCCTCCCAGTTTGAGCACAACATATGCGGACTACATGCTCATCACAACTCCCGCTGATGATATAATCCCTTCCATTCATGTAATAGGATCGGGTATAATTCTGAGAGCTTCCTGTAGAGGCTATCTCAAAATTCAAGTGAAGTCTCCCATCAACTGCCAGAAGTTGTCGAACCTGACATCATCAACAAGGTAATCAGTATGCTAATATGTCTGGAAGGACAAGTGAACCATAACAAAATAACAATGAACAAAATATACCAAAAAAGGAAAAATAGCTTAAGCTTTCAACAGTAACGCCTCCTACATATCCCACAATCTACAACTAACCTGACTGAGTGCACCAACTTGATGGTAACATCAATTTCCTAATAAGAGACCTTACTACAAAATTCGAGTGAAATAATAACAAAATAGAAAGAAAAAAATACATCTAAAAACTTTATAGGAAAAGAAAAAAAACATGCCATTTTAACAATTGAACATTTTACTTTCCACCATTTTTACCCTGGAAGCATCAAATCTTACCAATCGAACCAAGTTTGATTCTTAATCAGGTATCCAACATCATGTCTAGATCAACGCCAATGGTCAAAGAAAACACATTGACAGCCCAAATTTATATAGTAATAAACAAATCAAAAAATTACCTTATTGTCAACAGTTGACACTAGAAGATAATGATCATCTGGAGAAAAGCAAACCATCACATTACCCCTAGGGCTTGAAGAAGTATAGCAAGGATGTATTGGCTTCTGTCTTAGATCCCACATCTTGACATCCTTATCAAATGAAGAAGTCGCAAAAAGAGATGGGGAATAGTTTGCAAACTTCAGTACATTAATATGCTCCCGATGCATATCAGTAAACACCTGTAAGCGTCTTCCACTACTTATGTCATACAAAGAAACATCTCTTGAGTATCCACTAGCAAGAAATAGTTCGTCCGTGGAGTTAACATGAACAGAAGTCAACTGGTCAAACTCGTCAAAAGTCACAGAACCAGCACTATGGTAGACGCCCCTTACCATTGATCGTGTATGATGGATATCATATAATTTCAATGAACCGTTATCTGACCCAGCTATTAGCTGACATTCAACGAGGAAAAAAGTAAGGCAGAATTATTATTTGCCAAATAAGGAGATAGATAGACGTCTAATCTTTACAACATGATACAGTAATTTTAAATTCAAATTAACAATCTAAAAGGACATAAAATTGAATGTAGACATAAAAATCAGGCTCGCTATCAACTTTGGAGCAATCTTGTACCCATACTGTGGTTATATGCATGTCCGATTGTCCATCAAATACCATATCTTATATTTCTACCTATACCTACAACCTGGCCAAGTTCTTAAGTCAAAGAAATTCCTTTAGAACGTAGACCTATTATATGACAAATCAAATCCCACATACTCCATTCAGTTGTCATGAATGCTGTTACCAGCCATTGTGTTTTGAACACTTTTCTGGCCAATTAAACCGCATACAATGAGAAAAACAAAACAATCAAAGAATGATGCAGCATTCTGGGATTGATAGGTGCAACAATCTCCGAAGAAGGAAAAATAACTTCAACTGTTAATTATATATTAAGAATAATAAATCATGACTTTGCATACCTTAGAGGGATACTTCTTGAGCCAACAGAGTCCCAGGACACTATTCATTGCTCCTGATGATGGGATATAACTGACAATTTTTTCATTCTCATGGTTGACTACAACTACTTCACCATCTAATGTTCCAAAGACCATTAGACTAGAGTCAGATGGATGATACTCAAACTGCCTAGGGCGAAAGCTCCTACTTTCACCTCCCAAGTTACTGCCTGAAACCGATAGCGGGTGCAAGAAAGGCCAGGCAGAAGATCCCATTTTAGCAGCACAAAGAGACCTTGTATAGAAGTGTTGAGATTTTCCATAGAGATTTGATGATTTCTGACCAGGACTTTGCACATGAGTTTGGCTTGCTCTTATTTCACGCTTCTGTAACATGTGGACAATATTCTCTTTATGCTTCCTCTGATAAGGTAGATTCTCAAAACACTCTGAAAATTTAATCCTCGCTCTTTCCTGATCAATCTTTCCAATAGGCAAGTTATCCAAACTTCTCAAATGAGGTAATGAGGCTATCATGTACTCTCTATAATGTTTCTCAAAACATATTGGTGAAGGATGATAAGAAATATATTTCAATTCAATGTCTCCAATATGCCTTGTGAAGGTACATTGCAAGGACTCCTCTTCATTTTGATTCTGTGAGTCATCAAGAGAAGCATGTCAAACAAAGTAGAAATTTGATTATCATGAATACAGAAGAAAGGGTTGGATGACAAAGATGACTACAAAATTACAACATTTTATAGTAGAACAATAACGCTTAGTAATTATCTTTATATGAAAGACAGCAATTGGACCTCAAAAGCTTAATTTGTTAGGCAACAGGCCAACAACGGATATCAAGCTAACTTGCACCCTCATGTGCAACCCCGTGTTGCAACTTAGCATGAAGAAAAATAAATACATAAAGGTGCAGTTCCCCCATGCACCTTGAAAATTAATAAATAGAAGGGGAATGGGACTTGGAGATTTCAAACACATGGAGATCTGATAATCTGATTCCACGTGAGGCAACCATTGACCCCAAAAGCTGAGGCTGTTAGAGAATGGGAATACAAAGCATATCAAGCTTACTATTACGGAGAATTGTAATAATACTATAATAATGTACTAGGATGACAATTTCAATAGGATTTGGAAAGGTAGTTGCCTGCTCCATTATACTGTTGTTGTTGCTTGCTCCATAGTAAGATAATCTACTTAAAAATTCCCACTTAGAACACTCAACACATAATCAAATGCAAAGACCAATGTTATTACCTCATTTTGCGGATCGGCCTGTCTATTCCACCTTGAGAAAACATTTGATAATAGCCCTGCAGAACCATGTTCTTGCAGGGGATTCGGTGAGTCCAGTTCACTATCATCTGATGAATCTTCATCCATGCTTTGTTCATCATCATTTACACCCATATTACCCACTACAAACAAATTCCGTAGCACCTCTTCAATGCTTGAATTGTAATCTGTTGGTTCCCCAACACACATGGACGGTCGCCCACCATAATGAACACTATTTGGCAGATTGGAATCAGTTTTGTCATCTGGCTTCCCACTAGATGATGCAGAAAAAGGGCCAACATTATTGCAGCCCGACCAATTCTGAAATCGAAGTTCAACCAAAGAAGGGAGTTTAGAAAGTACAGCGATGGTTGTCCAGAGATTTGAAATTCTTGTCTCACACAGAGAAAGACACTTTAGGTTGGGCATGCAAGTAAAACAATCCTCCTGAAAACTAGTGAGCTTTGTACTAAAATCAAGGTTAAGGGTGTGTATCCGCATGAACTCCCCCATCATGTTGAGCTTCCGAAAATGCGACGACCTCAAGTTTAAAACTTGGCATGTTAGACCTCTCTGAGAAAGATCCCTAAGAATTAAACTTGAATTAGTGATAGCAAACAATTTACATAGGAAAATCAATTTGATTTACAGATATACATTTCTCTATACAATATATTTCTCTCAGAAAATAAATAATAAACATGACTCTACACTACTCAATACACATAAAGAAGGCAATGTGCTTACAATAACCTAAAATTCATTATAAAGGAATACTGAACAACTTAATAGAAAAAACCAGGTCTGAAACATATATTTTGACATTCCAAATTTAAGCAGATTCTTTATTGTAAAACTTTGATAATATAACTCAGTTTTGTCAATAAAATTCAATTCGCAAATTTCTGTGAAATTCCTAACCATTCCAATATTAGGATGCATAATGGCTACAAGATGGTATAGATAGCTAACAATCACCTACTAATTTGCCAATACGTTTGGTTGTGATCCACTCAGTATTTTAGTCGTATGGAAACAAAGACACAATACACATGTACAACAAGTATCCCTCCTCATCATTGCCTCTCGCATAATAGTCCTCTTATTAAGCTACTACTATGACAGTGAGTGTTGTACCAGATAAGATGTAGGATAATTTAGAATAAAACAATCAACACAAAACCAATTAAAACCAGTTCCACTCTATACCTCGAGAAATTCTTTCCAAATGACAAATCATAGAGATCAACGACTCGAAGCTTTTGATTAATAGCGCGCATCAACAACAGAGCATATTTTCCATCCAGAACATACAATGATTTATTGCATATGTCAACTGCTTCAACCTCTGAATCATCAAGCTCCATGCATAAATCAAGAAGTGGCGGGAAATCAGTATCCTTAAGGTGGTCTAATGAAATCTCCAAGCTACATACTTCCTGGCAATATTTTTTAACCTTAGCCTGAATAGTAAACAGAAAGCAAGGAATCAGATTAAGAATAGTACTATAACTATTTCAGACCACCACTATTAACGATTTTGGTGTAAATAATATGCATTATAAATTTTAAATGCAAGTAATGTTGATCATTACTGTTCAATTGAACAGCCCAATATAACGGATTAAGCTACAGAGGAGCAAGCTACGTGGATTTGAACTCCATATCTATTACTTTATACTCTTAAGAAATATCCCACTTCCCAAATTCGTGCTTGTTGTTTCCTTTCGTGCCCATGGCATGGTTTACGGTCCTATTTTTTGACAAGCATAAGGCATGTCATGTCGTTTTTTGGTCATCTTAAACACTAATGCTGATGTCGCTTTGCCCATCTAAACTCTAACAAATACAATGAACACATTCATTTTAATGAATAAGAGAAATTCCTAGTTCTACAAAGCCACAACTACTTTCAACCAGAATTTCATTAACAAATGGACCAAGAGAATTAAACCTTAAAACTAATTAATAAATTCATCATTAAAATAAAAATTGGGAGACCATTCATCACTGACCTTGAAGAGAATGGACAGAATTGCAGGATTTGGTAGGACACAGTGCCTCCTGCAAGAATTAATATACCTAAAGCACCAAAAAACAAAAAATCAAATCAAATCAAATCAAATCTTATCAATTAAAATATTAACATTAAAAATAAAAATTACAGCAGAAACAAGTCCAGACATTGTAATTCATACAAGTTGAACTACTAAACCGCAAATAATCATCCAATATTTCACACTATTTTGACAAAGAAAAAGTAGGAAGAAGAATCGATTCAAAGGAAGATGACCTTTCTTTCAAAATTTGGACGTCGATTGCCATGGCGACTGAGCTTTGCAATTACCAACTAACCACGGAGGGATTTTCTGATCGTTTCCTGCGCAGGTGAGGTGCGTTTCAGACACTGATGACGCGGGTGTTGGGAAGTTGGATAGCTTACGGGCTTTGTTTAGCTTTTGATGGATAAGGCCCATCTCCTTTGTAAAATATACCATGGGCCATGGGTCGTAAGTTTTGAAACCATAATTGAATGGTTCAAAAATGTCAAGCTCAACCCAACTAGCCCATTTTGGAATGGGTCGTTTTTCTCCTAATTCAAATTGAGCTTGAACGTAGGTCGTCTCCAAACGAAAAAGCTAAACATAACTACGTTCAGAATTATAGAAATTATTTTCAAATTAACAGTGCCAGACCATACTTTTATATCATCTTCAACCTATCAATAAGTGGAAATAAAAGAGTTGGAACTGCAAATCACGTCACAAATCGTAACAAGTTGAACTCAATAACCTATCAATACATTTATCATTTTCAGTCTCCCAATTTTTAGTCTTTCGCTTTTCTTTTGTGTTTTTACGTTTCCATTCAATAAAAATTGATCCAAAAAAAAATAATAATAATTTGTTTACCTGTAATTTGTTCAACTACGATTTCAATGTAAAACTGGATTAAATCGAACCTGCATAAAAATAAAAACTAGAATTGTGTTATTCCTTGTAATAGGAAAACAAATAGCAAGGGATGGTGCTATCCACACACTCATTTTTACCTTTCACAAACTCTCTTAATTTTTTGCTAACGAATCGAATGAATTGAAGTAGATCATGGGACAAAAATATTAATAAGTGGGTGTGAATAGCACTACCCAATTTCTTAAGTTACCGGCTGTTACGACCACCTACAGCCCATAAACAAGCTCTTAACTTTGAAGCCCATTTAGGCCTAGTTGGATGATTTCAACTGGTTATTTAATCTGCAATTTTCTTCTCTTGGCTCGCACACGGCAGCCTTGTCCGACTAAAACGTCGTCACCATTTTTGGTACTAGTAGTTGTTAAACAAGGATGTCATTGCTGAGGTTTACTGAATCAAAACTAGTACAGAATAACGTTTCAACTTTTACTTTTTGATACCAACCATATATTTGCATTCAACATTCTGTTTGTCCAGCCGAGACATTTTTATCTTTTTTTTTTATAAGCGATATCTAATGGTTCATTTAAAAAAAAAAGTTACACTAAAGGGAGGATGGAAAAATGTTTAAACTCAAAATGCAGTGTAAAAAGAAAAACCGTAGCTATTTACTATGGCAATTCATCACCAATTTGTATGAGAAACACCTCCACAAATAATCACTTGATTTGATTCAAAGGAGCCTCTCATGAATGATAATTAATGTAAAGCTGATTGTGTATGGCGAAATACTTTGCTATATTTCTGCATGCTACCATTTTTTGCAGCAAAGTTTATAAAAAAGATTAGTCTTGCCAAGCTTCGTGTTCATTAAGCTATGTTTATTAAACAAGGAAGATTCAAACTTTAAGTTGCGTTTATAACTAGTTGGGTTCATGATGGCTTCAGTTATTTCGATCAAATGCAGACACATATTTATATGCCATGTCCTTTGAAAAAATAATGTGAACCCAAGACACTTTTAATAGTTCACTATTACGAAAAGAAGTACCACTAAACTAGAAACTAGTTAATTCTTAGAGTAAAGCAAGTCTTGCAATTAGTGGCATGTGTCCATGTTTTCAGCGTGGGTTGGAAATTGGATATGTTGTGAGTTGGAGTTACATAAATAATCAATCTAGTGAGTACATTTGAATATATATATATATATATATATATATATATATATATCCATCTTTGCTATCGTTATAAATTATGGATAAAATGCAATTGATTATCTTGTATCAGAGAAGCGACGACCATAATGATTTACGCACACTTTTATTTTTTATATACAATATATTTATTTTTATCTTTGATTATTCTTTGATTTATTCAATATAATAAGCATAAATAAATAAAGTATGCATGCGTAAAAATTTGTCCCTTGAATACAAATTAAACGGATTGTGATTGTCCTCTCATGTTTTCCCTTCATCCCACGTCTAATGTCAGATAAACTCATAAGCCGTCGATACTTTGTTATTGAGTCTATAAAAAAAATTATAGTGCAAATAATTTCGGTACCTTTCTGACCTAATCAATTCTTACTAGTGGACAATGACATGCAATATATAATCCCATATGCAAAAGAAAAGAAAAAAGTGTCAAAGAAAACGGCCTAAGCCCTCATATGTACACGCTGCCCACAATTGGCTAATTTTCTGAAACAAGAAAAAAAAAAAAAAAGCATATTTGACAGACCCAACTCAACAAAAAGATGCCCCTCCCCATATCTCTTTCATCTCAATTCCCACTACTTTTCAAGTGCATGTTGGCTGCTCTCCATCTTCAAAGGAAAAAAAGCATAAAAGTTGAGCTTGCCATCACAAACAATCACCATGCAATCACTATTTAAAACCGTCGCGGTGGCGTCATGTTCCAATCAAATAATGTCATACATAAATTTCTAACTAAATGACATTGTATTAATAAATCGAAATGACACATAACAACAAATTATTTTATAAGAGTTGATCTCTTCTTTCGTACACAACACACATTTCTTTTTTTGCTTAAATTAGGACAGCACGTGCCTTTGAAACGTAAGGAGGAAGGCTGTTGCCTGTTAGTGACATAAGAAGAAAAAGGAATCATGGTTTGGGACCCGAAGACGAAAGAAGAAGACCAGCATGCCTTTTAGGGCTGGTTTGGTATTGATGTGCTTTGAAAAAAAACTGCTGTGAGAATAAGCGGTTTTGTTGTGAGAATAAGCGGCTGTGAAATAAATCAGCAGAGTGTTTGGTAAACTTTTTTGTAAAAGTGCTTTTGAAAAAAAAAGCAGTTTGATAGTGAGTCTTTTCATTAAAGGAGCACTGTAGCTCCGTATGCTTTGAAAAAAAAGCCAGTTTTCCAAAGCTGCAAATAGCAGCTTCAACTTTTTCCTTTGATTTCAGCTTATTCCCACAGCAGCTTTCAAAATAAGTCATTTTTTTTAGTTTACCAAACACCTAAAACCCTCACAACTTTTTTTCATGGGTGCTTTTTTTTTAAGCACCTCACTCCCAAACCACCACTTAATCTTGTTATTTTCAATTTTTAACTATCATATGCTACTGCTAGGCTAGATTAGTAACTAACACATGCAAAAGAACGTGGCTTCCTGTGCAGGTCTAAACGTTGAAACAAGTGACAACTTCATAAATATAATCATAAACAATAAAAATAGCCATTATCATGAATGAACTAGAGAAGGTTATGAGTTTATTATAGCGGTTGAACGCAACTAATATGTGAGTAGCATTCAAACGCTAACCATTTAGTAGATTGAAACGGCCCTAACAACTCGATTAGACACACTTGTTTTGTTGGGATTATATATATTTCATCATTTAACCTAAAAAAACAAACAATTTGAATCATGAGATAATCAGTGGCAAAACCATTAATCATACCTCAAAGTGTCCTATAGTATACAAGTTAAATAATTTTTTTAGACTAAAGAAATGCTCGCGACGCGTACAACTTTTTTGAGTCCAGTCGATTTATGTTGAGTTTTGTCAGTGAGGTATTTCATTGAGCACCTGTTGACCTGTTGACCTGTTGACACTGTCAAACCATATTGTCACGGTATGTTGAGCTTCACCTACGAAGAAGGTATCTAATCGAATACTTGGTGGGCACCAATGGGCCTTGTATCATAATGCAATAATACTTTTGGGAGACCTTCCAATCCATTTTTCCGTTTCCCGTAGGGTCCCAGAACCCAACTAGTCCCTGAATGAATCCGCCCACCGAGATAACACTATAAAGGGGACCTAAACAAGTGATTATCATTGTATTAATCTACTATATAGTTATATCCTAAGTTGTATATTAATTAAGCAAACGTAGATTATGTTAGAATATTTTTTTTTACATACTATATTTTGAAGCTGCAACTTTGGACGATAAGATCATATGTCGAATCGGGTATGGTGTGCATTAGAAATATATAAACCTGAAAAATGACTAAGAATAAAGTAGAGAATGATGAGAAAACCCTGTTCATTGCATTATTATTATATTCATGTGCAAAGAAGATGGCTTTGTTTACAAGGAACAACAATTTTGTCTGCTGCATGCAAATTGCAGCTCCCTTTTTACCACAAATAAATAGAATAAGCCCCAACTGAACCCATGATCTTTCAGTTCTCATTCCAATGGCCCGCAGTTTAATTGCATTAATTTCTTTTTTTTTATATATATTATTTTTTAGGGTTTGAGATATTTTTGTGGGATGGATGGATCATCAATCATGGGACTGGAACAGAGAAAAAGATTATTAGAGCAATTAGAGTCCAAAAGTATAAAATCTGAGGTATAAAATCAGCATCACACATGAGATGCCACCATATACCCAAACACAATCCGATAATGCAGATCTGGTGAGTGGTGAGTCTGTCTTGTCATTCTCGTCCATCTTTTCTCCATATCTTCAAGAATTTTAATCTCTCTAGCTATATCTATCCAAATCAAGCAAAAACATGATTGCTAAAACAATGTATGGATGGCAAATTCATGCATGTCACGTGGATTAACAAATGCCTTATAATTTAGTAAATAAGAACATTTTTTAAAGAATACTCTAAAAATGAGTTTTAATATATGAGTGGACTGACTCAATTACTAGAGTGATGTAGTTTCGCATGTTTCACCACTTCTCTGTTCATTTTCAATACTAATTGTGAAACACCATGAGCAGCAGGATGTTGAGGTCCAGAATTCAAAGTGAAAATGTTTATTCGCCCGTTACGGAGGTTCCCGCCGATACCTATGTTCCCCAAGGGGCACCAGTGTAGATTGATGAAATCCTACCGGAAGTTTCTCAGCTATACCGGCCTTTAATGGATGATGCTTTTCAGACAAGAGAACTTCATCTATGGTTAATCCAAGTCGGAAGTCCTCAACAGGCAATGGTACTCACCTCATCACTAAATATATATCCTACGGTGAGCGAATCAAGTCATTTTAGAACGACTCTGGTACTCAAATACAAATGATATTGTAAGAGAAGTTAGTAAACTTTTGTTGGGGGACTTTTAGGTCGAGGTGGACTTGGGCTTTGAGAACGTCATCTTGTCTCCCTTGGTGCGGATTCGTAACAAGTCCCGGGATATCTCGAAAGAGATAGCTCGTCTTAGGAAATACCCCAGTAACATCAATAGCTCGATGATAACATAAAATATCAAGATAATGACTTGCTCAAGTGAAGCGTGGTGTGGAAGTTAGAAGATAAACTAGGCTTGATAGGGAAAGGGACTTGGATCTTTGGTCTCTCAAGCAGCCCAAAGTCTTCCATGACCTCGATTACACGTAGGCCCGATAACTTTCTGTAACCATCCACACCACAATCCACTTGGCAAGTCCTGAATACGTGACTTGGGCTTAGCATGATTTGTGGCTAAAGAAGCATGACGCAATGCATAGGCATGAGCATGGCATGTCATGGCATGTTTGTGAATATATTCTTCGTCGATCTCGTGCCTAGGCATGTATTTGGGCTTGAATGTAGGCTTTGCATGACAATTGGGCCTTGAGACTTGGTTAGGTTGGTGTGTGACATTTTTAGGCCCTAACATTAGACCCTTTGATTATTTGGGCTATGAGATATTTTGAGTGGGCTTCCTTTTTTTTGGAATTTGGGCTTCCTGATGTGACTCTTCATCTTTTCGAAGGGCAACTGATCACTCCATGCCGTTGTGTTCCCTTGCTTCCCGTGCACGTCCAATCATATAGAGAAACTCTAGGTATCTCCCCGCCTCCACTTGGTAACCATTACAAACTTCTCTTCTCCCTAGGACAAATATTTAATTTGTCCTTGCTCTTCCTTTCCTCATTCTTCAAAATTTTCATAACTGTTTTTCTCTCCAAATTCTTCTCTGCTTTTTGAGCTGGGTTGTGTTCTCCCGTTCATACTTCTTCAAGTTTTGTAACAAGGCTTTGTTCAGGTAAGGAAATTCTTCCATTGACCCATTTTCGAATTTTTCTTCTCATTTTTGTCTTCTGTGTTTGATGGTAATGAAATTAGGCATGCATCTTTCCTCTTTGATTATGCGTTTCAAAGATTTTGGGGTTTTATCATTGACGCACAAAGGGTGTGGATATTTTCTTTGGGAAATTCAACTTCACTCATTGGGTAGCCTTGCTGCTTCGAAACCATGTGTGTTTGCCTTATGTGATTTCTCTCTTGCTTTCCATGTATGTTATGCACTTGTCATTTAGCTTTGCCTTTTTGCATGTTGGTGCGCGCTTGAGCGGGATTGATTGATCAATTGCATTGATCTGTTCGGCATGATTCGCTTGACTGCATATAACCTGTATTTTGCTTGGGTACACATATGACACACTTTCATTGGCTAGATCTTTTAGGACTTTGATAGCATGGCATGTGTATGGAAATATGCATGTGTTTTGCGTGAAAGCATGTAGGGAAAATAGTCTCATGTTAAAGTCATGGATTTTGCATAAAAAGCTTAGACTTTTATGAATGTACCCTTTTGCTTTCCCGAAGCGCGTTTGTTTGCCTTTTCAGGGTAGATTCTTTATCATGTTTCGCCTTGTATACTTGCACGTTTCTTCCTGCATGCTGCACTGGCTTGTGATATCTATGGTTTGATGCCTGCTTTCCATAGGTGCATTATGGTTACGAAGTCACCAAAGTGCCTAACTGCGATTGATGGGTCCTTCACTACTGAGGACTGACTTCGACGAGGCAAGCCGCCGCCTTCTCTTGGTTTTCAAAGCAAGGCTTTCAAGGGGAAATAACCTTCCTTAGATTCGGTCCCTCATTTTGATGTTAGACGTATTTCTCGATGCTGCATTGAGAATGTGTTATTTCCCGCCGTGCTGATCCACTTCGAGTTCTCCTGTGGTGAGGCCACTGGCTGGGCAGATGGGGTGGATACTGAGCTTAGCTTTGCTAACCAATGTGTGACTTTGACAAGGGCCAAGGTTTTGGACGCTGTCTTCATAACCAAGAAGTAGGTTATTCGTCTCGAGCCCGAATTTCTTTGTCACGTGGTTAGGCGGTGGAGTACAGAGACCTATACTTTTGTTTGTGCTTGGGGATAATTTACCCCCACTTTAGAAGATGTTGCCAACATTATGCATCTTCTAACTGTGGGTAATGTGGATCCCTTCTGTTACGTCATTCCTTCTGCAGACACCGATATTTTTGATGTTTTGAAGAAATATGCTCCTACCTTTCTGAGAAAGGCTTTTCACTTCAATGAATGGATCAAACATTTTTGGCAGAATAAACAAAAGCCGAACTATAGGTTCAAGGCCATGTTGTGTTTGTGGCTAGGCCACTTCATTTTCTATGATAGTAAGGATACTTTTAGTCGCCAAGTAATCTCTTGGGCCATGGCAATCGCACGTGGCCAAGTGGTTCCGCTGGTTTCGTTGTTCCTCGGGCTCTTCTACCACAAATTGGACCAGCTTCACACCCTGGAGGAGCAGGTTGCAGGTAGTGCTCCGTTGAAAAGTTTTGTTTGTGCTAGCTTTCTTCAAATTTTCTTGTGGGAGCGTATCAAGGGTTTGAAGATAAATCCCTACCATTCAGGCTTAGTAAAGAGCCGTTATGTTATTAACTCCACCTCTTATTTACTTGAGAAGCTCCCACTGGCTTGTTGTTGGTTTGGGAAGATTCCAGCGAAGAAGCAAGACTTCCTAGAGCTTCTAGATGATGTGAACATTTTTATTTTTCGTCCATACGTGTCAGTCCCCAAAGGTTTTGCCTCTGTGATGTTCTTTATTGATGTTGCCTTTGATAATGATCCAAATGTGATGTCAATTCCTCTATCTGAGAATTTGGATTTTCCCTTGCTTACCGAAAAATCGTTGGCTTTGCTGGCTCTCTCAGTCCCTTTTAAGGGGGAAGATAGTGAGGAAATGAATGCAGTTTACTCTCATTTCTGAGTACGATGGCTACTGGGTTTTGATCAAGGTGTGCCAATATCTTTCCCTACTGAAGCTGAAACCTCTTTCAGCATTCTGTTTTGGAGTTATGTGTATAAGCCTACGGCATGTTTTCACCCTCTCCAGTACATTACCGATCAAACTCTAGTAGGTGGTATCTCTAAAGGCTATGGTGCTTACTGGTTGAAGTGTTTCTCTGCCATTGCCAAGTTTCATGATGACAAACAGCCGCGGTTGTCTCCCAGTGTTGCCAGTCATCCTCGATTGGTGCTAGAGCCCTCAGCGGTCATTTTTGGTTTGAAGCGCTGGTGCCCTACCGCAGCTGAGGAAAATAATGTTTTCGATGATTCTTCCTAGAGCACGAAGAATAGTAGGGTGTTTGGTTTTGACGAAGGGAAGTGTACAAGTCAAGGGAAGAGGTGGCTTCGGGTATATTTTCTTTAGCTTGACTTCCTTTGTTAACTTTCCTCTTGCATGCTTTTCCTAAGTGATTTACATGTTGTGCCTCAGATGATGCAATGAAACACTTCAGGCCTCGCATGGTAAAAGATGGCTTCCTAGTAGTAAGCCTGATGATTCCCTTACTCCAACGAAATCGAAGAGCGAAAGTTCCTTGGGGAAGCCAAAGCTTGGTAAAGAGTCATATTCCCTTGTTTCTTGCTTTCATTGCTTTGTGGTTGTGTGCTGATTATAATTTTTTTTGTTATAGCCAAAACTCCTGCCAAGGAAGTAGCTTCTGCTGGCCATGCACGTAGAACCTGGAGTGCTTGAACGTCTGCCTCTTCCGGCACTCCCAAGCCTCATGAGTTCCTTGATATTACTGAGGCAAGTGAGGAAAAGCTGAGCGCTGGGGAAACTGAAGGCGATGAGGTAGCTGGAGAGGGTTTGGCCGCTGAGGAAAGTAGCAATAGAAGTGCCGAGTCCGACCCTGGAAGTGGGGAACATCCTCAGGCTTCCCTAGGGAAGGATGAAAACAGCGGCAGACCAAGCAGGAAGGATGGCAGCAAGGCAGTAGAGGATGTTGATCTCGATGAAGTCGACGAGTTTTTGAATGATGATGTTTTGGTGGAAGAGGAAAATATAGAGGTATGTATCCCTATTTTTCTTTGATGCTTGCCCTCGCGTGAATTTGCTACTGTCAACCTTCTCCTTAAGTCTTTGAATTTTGCTTAGGCCTCTTATGAGCCATGCTACTTTGTATCTCTGCTTGTTGATATGTTTCCTTACTTGTGCATATTTTCTTTGCTTTCCTTGTAGGTGAATGATGGTGTTGCAGGGGCTACAGAAGATGTTTAAGCCTCCAGTTGCGTTCTCCCCGAGCCCAAAGTTTTCCTGAAGAGGTTCTTTCCCTTGAGGAGCATGCTTCGGGTGAAGAGTGGGCATCGTGGCATGAAGCCCTCGAGAAGCTCAAGCATAATATTGCTAATGAAGCTAAGGTGCTAAGTTTGATTGAGGAACTGATTCCTTCCGGTGAGGCTTTCTCTTCCCAGGTAGACTTTAGGGAATAAAGGTTCGTTCTAGACTAGCTGAAGCATTGGGCAGGTTCTTTGAGCGCGCTGGTGACACAGTCGTGAGCTTGATAGGTTTATCTTATTTTATCCATGTGATGATCTTTGAAGAACTTGGGACCCTGCTTTACATACTTCCCCATTAGAACTCACCGAGCACAAACTGATATGTTGGCAAGATATGATCAGTGGCGTGCCAGTGGGTTTTCTAGTCGAGACGCTGGGAGAGTTGCATGACACCATGTTTAGGCTTCGGCTTGAAAAAGAGAAGGGTGTCTTGGATCAATTCATCAAAGTCAACAAATTGATGCGTGCTCTTGAATTGCAGCGTAAAGAACTAGAGGTTGAGAAGCTCAAGTTGAAGAAGTTGGTATGCGGGAGCTCCAAGGAAATAACGGCATGCCTTCAACTTGCAGTGGATCAGTTGCACGCTGACACCTCTAGTAGTTCCTCCGAGAGGTGGTGTTTTGAGCTTAACTCCTCACATTTTCTCAGTTGCACGCTTTGCATGGCTGTTTGCATTTTTCTAACCACAACTTCTTTTTCTTGGCAGAGCATGAACCTAGAGATGTTGAGGTAGGGGACCATGAAGACAGTCATTTTCCTCATGCCATTTTTACTTTTAGTTGTAATTTCCATTTGAACAACTAGCTTATTGCTTTTCGAATAATGGTCGTGGGGCCACTTTGCTTTGTATTTTGCTTATTTGCCTTGGATTTTTTCCTTTGGCTTTGGATGTTGATATTGAATTGAGCATGATGCTTGTGATGTCTTTAATCTTCTTTCCATGATATTGGCTTTTTCTTGCATGAGAATTTGCTGGATAAGCTTTTGTTTAGGCTTCTGATACACAAGTTTGAGTTTTTGCCTACAATCCTGGGGAAATAGCTAATCCTGCCACTTGGTACTTTGCCAGTGAGCTACCCTGAGGAAAGATGAAAAAGATGTCGTAGCTTCCATAAGGAAGCAGAGCAAGTTAAGAAAGCTTGACTTGCTTAGCATTGGGTTTTGCAATGTTAAGTTTGGCATTAATTTTGCATTGATAGGCTTAGGCATTGTTGCATAAGTATAGCTTTTAGACAAGCTTTAGTTGCTTGACTCAATGGTTTTGCATGGCGTGTTGGCTCGGCATATTGCATGAGCATTGAACCATTGAGCAACTTGCTTAGCATTGATTTTGCATTGATAGGCTTTGGCATGTTGCATAAGTATAGCTTTAGGAAAAGCTTAAGTTGCTTGATTCAATGGTTCTGCATGGCATGTTGGTTTGGCATGTTGCATGAGCATTGAACCATTGAGCAGCTTGCATGGCATTGATAGGCTTGGCATGTTGCATAAGTATGGCTTTGAAAAAGCTTTAGTTGCTTGACTCAATGGTTTGGCTTGGCATGTTGGCTTAGTATATTGCATGAGCAGCTTGCATGGCATTGAAAGACTTAGCATGTTGCATAAGTATAGCTTTGAAAAAGATTTAGTTGCTTGACTCAATGGTTTTGCATCGCGTGTTGCTTGGCATATTGCATGAGCATTGAACCATTGAGCAACATGCATGGCATTGATAGGCTTGGCATGGGCTTTTATTATAGCCTTGGCATGATTACTGCTATAGCTTATTTAGAAGAAATCCTTCTAGTTACCCTTGCCAATGTAAAGAAGCGAATGTACCAAAGATTTTGACAAAATACTCATTCATTTCATTAAAATTTGGGGTACATCAATCGTTGCATGGCTTTACAAGGCCTCATAGAGGTGATCATTGCATAAAAGAATCTTGTTCATCTAAAATAAGCATAAGCGTTTTAGCAGTAATAAGGCTTTAGCAACTTTGCATTGATAGGCTCCATTAGTGTACTTTCTTTGACTGAGGTCAAGTAATAGTAGCCACTCTGATAGGCTTCCTTGATCATAAAAGGTCATTCCCAGTGTGGGGCAAACTTCGAAGGTCCGAAAATCTGCTTCCTTATATGTTTGGCTATCCTGAGGATGAGATCTCCTTCCTTGAAGTTGCGTGGCTTGACTGTTCGGTTGTAGGCTTTGGTAACTTGTTGGTGGTATATGGCTGCTTTCCTAGCTGTTTCTGCCCTCTTTTTCCTCGAGTAGCTCAAGGTATTTCCACCTCCAGCTTGTGCATGCTGCAGCATCCTATTCCACATCATTGAATGCTGAAACTCTTGCTGTGGGCATCATCATTTCCACATGGGAAATAGCTTCGGACCCATACACCAAAGAGTAGGGAGAAAAACCTGTAATGTTCCTTGGAGATGTGCGATATGCCCATAAGACGTCTCGAATATGTGCGTTCTAGCCCCCAGCATAGTTGTGTACCATTTTGCTTAAGATTCTCTACAGTGTCTTATTTATGGCTTCGGCTTGACCGTTTCTCTAAGAATAGTACGTCGTGGAAAGGCGGTGCTTGATTTCTTAAGCATCAAGTGTGGCACTTAATTGTCTATGGACAAAAGGTGTGTCGTTGTCGCTCACTATTTTGTAAGGTATACCAAATAGGTAAGCGATGCATTCCCTGATGAAATTGGATATTGTTGCTCCCGTTGCTTTCCTGAGAAGGATTGACTTTACCCATTTTGTGAAGTACTCAATGGCTATTAGGATCCATATGTGACCTTCGAAAGTTGGATTGATTGTTCCTATCAAATTAAGCCCCCAAGTATGGAATGGCCACAGAGTACGTATGTCTTACAGTAGCATTAAGGGCTTGTGGATTAAGTTTCCATGAACTTGGCATGCATGGCATCTCTTGACCATATTGTGCGTGTTTTCCTTCATGGTTGGCCAATAGTATCCTAGACTTAGCTGTTGCTTGTATAGCTTCTTCATTCCTAGGTGCTAGCCGCACTCTCCAGCATGTACCTCATACATAACTTGTGATGATTCGGATGGCCCAAAGCATCTCAATGGTTCCCTATTAAATCATTTTCGGTATAGAGTTGCCCCATCCACGAAGTACTTCTTGCATGTCCCTTTTAACTTGCGTGCGTCTTTAACATTGCTTGGTAGTGTTCCATTGATGAAGAATGTCAGGTATGTGGACCTCCAATCATTAGTGATGGAAACTCCAAATGCCTCTTCTGGGGAAAGTGTTTTGCTGCCTTTTGGACATTAGGCTTGGATGCATGTGGCTTGTTGCTTCATCTCTAGCCAGTAATACCTTTTTCTTTGTAGTCGGCAGTAGAGACTCACAACTTGGTCGACTCTGCATGAGGTCTGAAGGATCTCGTGCAACCGACTTTGTGCTTCTTTTGGTCCAAGTCATTGGGTTAACACCCATCCAGGTAAATGTTTGTAGAGTGTCCCAGTAACATTGATGTACTTCTTAAGACATTTGATGCTGAGCTTTCCGCTTGGCTCAAAAAGTTCTCTTCTAACAGTTTCCCTCCAGTCATCATATTTTGGCGCTTCTTCCAAGAAGGCTACATCAATGGCTATGGCTTACCTTTTAATCACAGTAATGTTAGGTTGTTCTTTGACGAAGGTAAGCTTGGAGCCAAGTGTGGCTAGGGCATTTGTATATCTGTTGGTCGTGTCGGGAATGTGCTCCAACACCACCTGTTTGAAACTTTCCATGAGTTTCTCGGCCATAGTGCGCTACGTTGCCAAAGTTATTTCCTTCACTACGAAATGTCCTTGGACCTGGCTCAGGACCAAATTTGAATCCCTTATGACTCGTATCTTCCTTGTGCCCATTTCCCTAGCTGTGGAAATGCTTATAATGGAAGCTTCGTACTCGGCTACGTTGTTTGTGCATGGAAAGTTTAGCTTGAAGGATAGGGCAGTAGCTTGGCCCTTTGGATTGATAAGTACAATGCCAACTCCTCCTCATGTGGTTGTAAAAGAACCATCGAAATGCATGACCCACATCTCCTCTTTCACATCAACGACAACTATCTTTGGCAGTGCACCAAGGACTTCCTTGGAGATGATGGTCTCTTCTTCTTCGAGGAATAATGCTAGCATGTCTATCATAGCTTGGTCTTTGATAGAGTTAGGTGTCACACATATAATATCAAATTCGAAAAGTTGGAGCAACCAATGAGCTAAACGACCAGATAGTATAGATCTAGTGAGCAAGTACCTTAACGGGTCAAACTTTACCATAAGGTGTAGCTTGTGGGCTAGGAAATAATGCACAACCACTGTGATCCGTAGAAAATAGCTAAGCAAAGGCGTTCCGTTTTCTCATAGTGGGTTTTGGCTCATTTTAACTGTTGGTTGACATAATAAATTGGTGTTTCTTCCTAAGCTGGATTGTCCTGGGCAAGCAGGGCTCCTACGACATTGCTTATTACGGCTAAGTAAAGCTTGAGCAGAATGCCTAGGATTGGTGCCTTCATGGTAGGAAGGTTGGTGACTAGCTACTGGACCTATGATAGGCTTCACCGCATTCCTTGGTCCACACAAATTTCTTCCCTTTCCTGAGATTGCTACTGCTAATCCTGGGATGAAGCGCCGAATGTAAGACAGTTTCCTCATCAAGCTTTTTAACTCATTAGTATTTGTCGGTGGTATGAAGGCTCATATGGTGCGCACCTTGTATGGATTTACATCAACGTCACGCTGATGCACTAAGAAGCCCAGGAACTTGCCTGAGGAAACACCAAAGGCACATTTCTTAGGGTTCATCTTCAACCTATATGCTCTACATCTCCTCAGCACTTTCCTTAGCACTTCCCAGTGCCATTCCCTGGTCTTGGATTTCACGTAAAGTCATCCACATAGTCTTCCACTTCATTCCCCATCATGTCGTGAAAGACTGTTGTCATTGCTCGCTGATAGGTAGCACCGACGTTTTTTAGTCCAAAAGGCATGACCGCGTAGTAAAAGTTTCCAAATGGCATGCGGAAAACCGTCTTCTCAGCATCTTTGGCAGACATCTTGATTTGGTTGAAGCCATCCATGAACGACATCATGCCTTGCTCTGAGGTTGAATCGATCATGATGTCCATGTTAGGTAGTGGAAACTCGTCTTATGGGCATGCTACATTGAGATCTCGGTAATCAATACAAACCCGGATTTGAACAATGTTCTTCTTCTTTACTGGGACGATGTTGGTTAACCAAAGAGGGTGCTTGATAGGCTTGATGAATCTGGCTAAAAAGAGCTTTTCTACTTCAACTTTGATTTTAGCTTATATTACTGGGTGGAAATTCCTCATTTGCTGCACGATAGGCTTGATCCCAGGCTGTGTATTTAGCATGTGGCACCCTAAATTCGGGTGAAGGCCTGGCATCTCTTCATAACTTGATAAGTACAAATTATACTACTTATTCTATCCCAAAAAACGACATTTTGAACTGATATTTTTGCTTTTAGTTGAGGTCATGACATGTTTATGTATTTTTTTATAGCTAGATTAATATGACAGAGAATTATATTATAAGTCATTGGTTTCCATGGCTAGTCAAATAGGTCTGGGAATTGTTTCAAATATCATCGACCTATATTTGTGTATGTCATTGGGCTTCAATAGTTTACATTGGTAGTATTTAACTTTTGTGAAGGGTGAAGGAAAAGGCACGTGACCACTTCAACAACAAGGTTGCATTTATCTTTTCATTTGCACGAAAAAGAGAGAAGAAAGCTCTGCTTTCTCTTTTGATATACATACCACCCCAACAACTCGGTTCAGGAATGAGAATGGTTCAGAAAGATGGGCACCCAAATTTCCATTTCAAATTTCAGTTCGTGGGTTCTTAGCAGGAGCATGGGTTCTACTGATTTGGGGATTTAGCCACTTTCATATTTATTGGAAGTCAAGTTGGGAGATTAAAATTTCTTTTAATTTTTTATGAATTCAATAATATTTCCTGTTATGTTTCGGAACTAATTTCTTTTAGCTAGGGCTACGATGTAGCCATGACTATGAATGCTTAAATTTTGAATTGAATTATTTTCAAGTTTTCAATTTTGATTGAGTAGTTTGTTGTGCATATATGCTTGGTTTTAGTCTTGGTGATTAGCTACCATCTTGACTTTTACTTAGTAAATTTGATGCAAGTTGTGCAGATTCCATGTTTTCAACTTGAGTGATAGCTTCTTGCAAATACATGCCATAAATTACCTAGTAGTAGATGCCATACTCTAGGATTTGTGTAGTCTTTATATAAATTTCTACTGATCGTAATGAGTTGCATTATGTTAAACTAATCTAGATGCCATGGATGGTTGCATAGTGGAATATACGTAATAGTCTAGATGCCATATATATTACATGAATTAGGGAAATTTGACTATCAATGAGATTGAGTACTTGTTAATAATTCGTTGCAGGAAATAAGTAGGATTGGTTATGGTGAGTTAGACGCTCTAGCGTTTTACTCGATTGAATTACAACTTGTTTTCTTGGCTACCACTTTTTGTATTGTGATCACAAGTTCTTGTTTTCATTTGTTTTATTTTACTTTTAGTATCAACTCTCAAAACCATCATTATATATATATATGTGTGTGTTAAATTTCACTATGTTGCAATTGGATTTAAGTTAGTTGTTTAAAATTGGATTAATTTATGTGGGATGATATTAAGTGCTTGGTTTCTATACTATCGAACGATTTGTACGCTTGCGAGCATAAAATTTGGAACTAAGTTGGACTAATTTTGGTTAGTTTAAATTTCGCAACATAACTCTAGGCAAAGGCGTCTTTGAACTCTTTCAACATGCTGACTAGTTCTTTCTTTTCCTTAACAGTTAAGTAAACACTAATAGAAATCATTTTTTGTACAGAGGGATCATCGCTTAGGTTTACCTCTTCAAGCTTTTCTGCCACTGCAATGGATCCACCTTGCATGTATTTCGGCACATACATGATTTTCTTCAGGGATTCGTCTTCGGTAGCATTTGCTTGGCGTGCAACGCCTCCATACTTGGGGCTTTCCCACACAATGTGGTCAGGCCCCCCAACCCATCATAAGCGGTAGACAATGCGATCGTCAGGAAGAACGACCCTGGAACATTGAGGTGGAGTGTAGGCAAGAACATTAGCTCTGGCTGTATGCATTTTCCTTTTTCCACAGTGGCTAGGAATTCTTGGTCACTAAGATCTCGAACTTCTTCCCAATGGGGTAAAGGTATCCATAAGGCATGTGATATCTCACTTCCGGTACTTGAGAAATCATTATAGAACTCAGCATCAAAATAGTGAACTTCGTCCAGGTTGAATGACATATGGTTTCCTAGGATCCGAATAGGCCTCAGACCAATCATTCCCTTGACACACTGGTGGTAGGTGGAGGTCACGAGTTTGTGCTTAATTATCCATGGCTTTCTGAGCAAAGCGTGGTAAGCCACATTGATGTCCATCACATAAAACTTAGTAAAGGACCTGATAGGGCCAATCTTCAAGTCGATCTCGATATATCCCATAGTTTCCTCACTGATATTCCCACCCATTAATAGAGATTTGAGACCTTACCACCTTTGTTCTTGGGACGCCTGCTAGATTTAGTACTGGCAAGGGCAAAATGTTGAGCGAGGATCCAATGTCCATCAAAGCTCGTCTGATGAAGACGTCGTTGATTTGTCCTTCCAAGTACAGTGGCCTTCGGTGTTCGGGGAAAGCCACTTCCATATCTTCGTCAGTGAAGATGATGACGTTGTTGTTTTCAAGGAAACCCTCTACGGTTGGGCATTATAGCATCAAGGGCCATAGTATTCGAAAACATGTATGAGAGCTTTCACAGCAGTAGTCCTTGCTTCCGAGCTGTATTCAAGATGGTTGAACATGGATTTAAACTTTGGGTTTTCTTAGAAGACCTGCGCTATAGTGGGCCTTTGCCCTAGGGAAATGTGACACTCAACCATGTCGGGTTCCATGTCAGGAAGGTTGTACAAAGTCATAGCCATCATTTCATGGTTAAATAACTGCTCTTTCGAGGCTCCCTTGTTGTATTCTTTAGGCATATCAATGGTAAAGACCTCGTTACCTAGGCTTGGGGCGAAATCCATAAGATTTGCATCCTCATCTCTCCATCCCTCAGCTTAAGGCCATGGCGTATAATAGCTCTGCGACTTGGAGTATTTGCACCAGTAAGCCTTCTCCATGTTCCCGGACGGTTCCCAAATGGCTTTCGGTGGCTTAGGATCATGGATTCATGGATGGTAATCATCGTAATCTCCAGAGCATGTGATGACAGCTGCCATCTTCTTCCCTCAACGTTTCAACAGAGGGTCATTATGTATGGCTTGCATCTTGCATGTCAACTCTAGCGTCCCTTCACAATTTTTTGCATGGAGATTTTTTCGCAAAGTTTGGCATACAATAAAGGGATGTCCCACATACTAATGGTAGCGGCACTACCTGGGATCCTTTCTGTCTTCCTTGGAATGGGGTTTGTATGGCCAGGGTAACTTGATAGTCCCATCTGTGAGCATGGTATCAAAGATGGCTTGGAACTCTTTGTCACTGCATGCTAGCGGATGATAGGTTTCCCTATCGCTCTCAATTTCCTTCATTTTCCGTAGGTTGTAGTCAGATATGTCATCCACGGCTAGGGCATGATGAGCTTCATTTTTGTCAGTTTTCCAGGATCTCTCCGTGGAAGGTTTGACCGACAAGCTAGTCTTCCTCACTGCCTCCAAGAGCCTCAAGAACTGGTTGATATTGATGCTCTCCAAATACACCCTGTAGTCAGCTACAATACTGCTGATGTAGATCTCAACAAGAGCTTCCTCATCCTTATCGTCATAGCAGTCAAGGGCAAGGTCTCGGAAACGTTTGACAAAAGTCATTGGATCTTCCCCGTGCTTTTGGCGTGTATTATTGAGTTGAGTTGTCGTGACCCTTTCCTCATGTTGGAAGTATTTTTTACAAAACTTGCTTTCCAGCTCTTCCTAGGTCTAGATGGAACCTGGTGCGAGGTTGGTGTACCAAGTATAGGCATGGTCAGTTAGGCTTTTTGAGAACTCCTTGAGATAGAGGTTGCAGTCCCCGACATGAAGACCCAAAACATCAATGAAACGGCTTATACCTTAGGGCTGCCCTTCCTCCCATAAAAAAGAACAAGGTTATGAGTCTCGTATCCCTTAGGATATGGCATGTGGAGAACATTGGTTGGATATGGTGGCTCATGAATATATTTCCAGTCCTCCGAGCTCTTGTGCAGCTCTTTTTCGAGCATGACTATGACGTCTTCCTGAGTGACAAATGATGATGCTTTCTCAGGACCCTTGCCAATAGCAGTAGCTGACTCCTCCTGAGAAGCCTTTTCCCTGGGCGTGCAGTCACTGTCACTGGCTTTCTTGTTTGGCTTCAGGATTGAGTTTTTCAACTCTTTCACGTACGCATCAATTTCCTTTTGGGCTTTACCTAAGGCATGAATGGCTACGATGATGTCCGGCATGTCATATTCATCCAAGTTTTCTTGGCTTTCCTGGCATTGGCCTTCATGTTGAGACTAGTCGAGTTGGGAAGCAGCCTCACTTGTGTCTGAGGCATTGCCACTCATGGTAGTGTTTCTTTTGGATTTAGGAGCCATTGAATGAAGATTGCGACCTATCCCCAGCAGGGTCGCCAATTTATGTTGGTAGACTTTTAGGTCGAGGTGGACTTGGACTTTGAGAACGTCCTCTTGTCTCCCTTGGTACAGATTCGTAACAAGTCCTGGGATATCTTGAAAGAGATAGCTTGTCTTAGGAAATACCCCAGTAACATCAACGACTCAATGATAGCATGAAAGATCAAGATAATGACTTGCTCAAGTGAAACGTGGTGTGGAAGCTAGAAGATTATTAGTTTACATGAGAGAGAAGGTTGGCATGGTTGCATGGCATTCTTAGCTACATGTTTTGGGCTTTCCTAGGGTGATAGCAAGGCTTCTAATGGTTGAGATGTTTGATAAAAGATTGTGGAAATTGCTAAGGTTGCATGAATGGTGATGCTTGAGGCTTGGAGTAACCTTCTGGACTAAAATTGAGTTATTTGGGTTTCTTCCTGGGTGGTTCTATCTTACTGAGTTTTTTCTATATTCCTCCTCTCTAATGGCTTATCTCCTTCTTTATGTAGGTGAAGGGTTCTTCTTTAGGCTTAAAAGGAATATCCTTTTGTGGCTTGGTCTTCTCCTTCTTTCTTCCTAGCTATCTTATTATTCCCCTTTTGGTGTAAACTAGTTGCACTGTTAAGACCTGTAGATTGCTTCTTCTTGAGGCATGTCTTTCCCAGGGCGGCGGCTTTCCGTAAACGCTAAATTTGGTAGCGTGTTTCACGGCTTATGCGCGTTGGCTGTCTATGCAGGCTGGGAAGGGAAAGTCAGCATTAAATGCCTGACTTGCTAGGCTTTAACATGCATTTAATGCAAGAATCTAGTTTAATCCTAAATAAGGGGGTTGGCTTGCTAGATAAAGGGATAAACTAGGCTAGTTCTCTCTCAATGATGCCTGCATGGAATACAAAAGGTATGGGATTGGATCTTTGGGCTCCCAAGCAGCCCAAAGTCTTCCATGACCTCGATTCCACGTAGGCCCGATAACCTTCCATAACCATCCACACCACAATCTACTTGGCAAACCCCGAATACGTGACTTGGGCTTAGCATGATTTATGGCTAAGGAAGCATGGCGTGATGAATAGGCATGAGCATGGCGTGGAATGACATGTTTATGAATATATTCTTCTTCGATCCTCTGCCTTGGCATGTGTTTGGACTTGAATGTAGGCTTTGCATGACAATTGGGCCTTGAGACTTGGTTGGATTGGTGTGTGACATTTTTAGGCCCCAACAACTTTATATCTCGAATGGAGTGCAGGAGCAAATGGTCATATGTGTTGAAACTTATAAGCAATGTTATGGAACTAAGCTCTGGGAAAAGCATTTATCTCACATACATGATAAAATTTTGGCTCTTGATCGGTATCCTTTATTTAAAGAGAAGAAGAAATAAAGAGTACTTAACGAAAATTGTAACACAAACAGTACCTAACGAAAACTAGCCGCATGATGTACGATGAACGGACACGATTGATTGATCATCCAGATCCTCACAAAGAGGATCGGTATTGATAGGGATTTTACTACTCATGTGAATGCGATAAAAACTCCTATAATACTTGCAAGAATCACAAGGTTGTTGTAGTATAAACGGATCTCGCAAGGTCGTTCTCCACAGTGATTATTAAATAATTCGAAACAATCCAAATTCCAATTAATTATTGTAAAGTAGAAATTGAGATGATTGATTTTATAACCTACTTAAATTTAAAAACGAATTTAATTAATAAAAATAAGACAAAGTGCAATATTAAAACTAGAGGGAAAAGAAAACAGTTTTGGGAGAAATCAAATTAAGAAAGCACTAGGTTTCCACCATCACCTAGCAATCCTATGAACTTTTACCAATTACTTATGATCTACACATGCCACTTTGAAGGTTAGGTTTTCCAAATTTATATTCTACTTGGAACCTCCAACATAGAACGTATATCTAACTTACAACCCGTCCGGACGTTCGGATCAAATCTGAACATGAAAGACTCATTATGCTTTATGAAAACCCTTTGAAAAACCATGCAATCCTTAAGACGTGGTGTTCATCCTAAGTGAAATTACAATTATTAATCACAAGAAGCCAGGGTCAATTTCAGGGAACCTTCCAACCAAAATTGCATCAAATTACTTTTCTAAAGATCCTAATGGTGATCAGGCATTAAGACAATTAGATAGTTTTTATCCCGGTGATTAACAATTCAAAGTATGCATGCAATCAATCATAAGCAATTAAATAAAAATCACATATTCATGCTAAGGATCAAGACTTCGCCCTAGCAAAAGAAATTAGTTACGCATATTCATAATTGAAATAATAGAAAATACTACTAAGAAAAGGATTGAAAACACCTTAGAGTAGAAAATCTCCAAAACCCTAGCACTTCTCTCTGTCTCCAAAATTGCATAAAATAAAGCGTAGTGAAAAACTGTAAGCGGCCAAGCAATATATTTGCTAAGCCCCCCACACAAACCCTAAAAACAGGTCATTTATTCCCACTAGGAAACTAAAAATAATAATCAAATAAAATAGGAAACATAACCCTAAATTAAATGGTAAAATTCTCCTAAAATCTGAACAGCCACGTTTTGGACCCATAAGCTGCTCCAAAACTGGCCCAATATAGCTGGATTTAATTTTTGGAATATTCTGAACACTTCTCCAGAAGGCCACGAACCCATCTGAGGTCATCTTGGGCTCCAAAAACGCAATTTAAGCCCAAAAACGTCATTTTCCAGCACTGCGCATTACTCCTTTATTTTATCGCCAGAAAATAACCGCTTGGTGGAAAAGTCCCAAATTTTGATACGATCAAGCTAAGTGACTCACGAACGTCTTCCAACTGGAATTACTCCAAAATTCGTCCATTTTATCCTGTTTTGCTCCAGAGGAAGTCAAAAGTCCTATATTGAATATATTGAAAATACAATTCAAAGTATCAAAATTCTTCCAAAATATTAACCAAAATATACTAAGATTAGGGTAAAATATATAATATAAAATCTACTCATCAGGTATCCTTCATTTTTTCAAAATAATTTCGTACAAAGTTAGTAGCATCGCTTCTAGCTTTTCAATTCATACTAGCACATTGATCAGAACAGATATAGAGGAGAAAATAAATTAGAAGTTCACACAATTAATTTTTAGCATAAGGCTGGTACGTTCCATAAATATTTGACAATTTACGTCCTCAAAACATAGTTGCTAAAATCAACTATAGCTATTTTCTCGTTATATTTTCTTTTTAGCGTTGGATATATTTTAAGCTTGAATCTTCACTCCCTATCGATAAAATTGAAACTTATGTTAACTTATGGTTATTCCTTCATGGTAATGGTAGATAGAATTCTAGGGTTTTCATGAATATATTTTTCTCTGTTATTCATCTCACACAGAGGAATATATATATATATACTTATACAATCCCCTACCAACTAGGAAGTAAATATCCTAAATATATTAGGATATCAATTACATACTCAAAATATCCCTACATTCCTTATTCCAAATATAGACTCACGGCAACACTCCCCCTCAAGTTGGTGCGTAGATATCACCTAAGCCCAACTTGTTAAGTGAGTCCTGAAACACTCTTGATGACACGGCATGAGTTAACACATCTGCCAACTGATCTCCAGACTTCACAAACGGAATATCAATCAATTTAGCATCCAACTTCTGTTTAATAAAATGCCTATCTACCTCAACATGTTTTGTACGATCATGTTGAACTGGATTATTAGCTATTTCTCTCGCAGCTTGATTATCACAATACAGCAACATAGCTCCATGTGGTTTGAACCCAATCTCGGTCAAGAGGATTCTTAGCCATAACAATTCATAAATTCCATGTGTCATACCACGGTATTCAGCCTCTGCAGTGGACCTAGCAACCACATTCTGTTTCTTACTCCTCCAAGTTACAAGATTACCTGCAACAAATGTAAAGTACCCTGATGTAGAGTGCCTATCAGTAACATTTCCAGCCCAATCAGCATCTATGTATCCTTTTACTTCCAAGTGCCCATGCTTCCTGAAGATCAACCTTTTTCCAGGCGCACCTTTTAAATAACTCAAGATTCGCATTACTGCAGCCATGTGATCCTCACTAGGAGAGTGCATGAATTGGCTCACCACACTAACTGCATATGCAATATCTGGCCTTGTGAGAGACAAGTAAATCAACCTTCCTACTAGCCTTTGGTACCTTTCCCTGTTTGCTGGAACTTGGTCAGGATAAATTGCTAGATGATGATTCTGAACTATAGGCGTTTCTGCAGGTTTACATGCCAACATTCCAGTCTCAGACAAAAGATCCAAAACATACTTCCGCTATGACAAATAAATACCTTCACGGGAACGAGCAACTTCAATTCCCAAGAAGTACTTCAAACCTCCTAAGTCTTTCATCTCAAACTCTGAAGAGAGATGCCCCTGTAAACTCTTCATCTCCTCGATATCATCACCAGTAACTACCATGTCGTCCACATAAATTATTAACAAGGTGACCTTTCTTTCCCTTCGTTTGATAAACAAAGTATGATCAGCATTTCCTTGTCTGTAACCATATTTCTTCATTGCATCGGTGAATCTCCCAAACCATGCCCTCAGCGACTGTTTGAGTCCATAAAGCGCTTTCCTCAACCTACACACCTTGCCTGTCCTGTTTGACACCTCAAACCCAGGTGGAAGTTCTATGTAAACCTCTTTTTCCAGGTCTACATGTAGAAAGGCATTTTTTACATCAAATTGCTTCAACGGCCAATCAAAGTTAGCGGTTAAAGACAAAAGTACACGAATAGTGTTCATCTTAGCTACCGGAGCAAATGTTTCTTGATAATCTACCCCGAAAGTCTGTGTGTACCCCTTAGCAACCAACCTTGCTTTGTATCTGTCAATGGTTCAGTCTGCGTTGTGTTTGATGGTGAATACCTATTTGCATCCCACTGGTCTTTTCCCTTGGGGTAGCGACTCTATGCTCCAAGTCCTGTTTTTCTATAGAGCCTGCATCTCGACTTCCATTGCTTTTGTCCACCGAGAATCTAGCAAAGCTTCTTCCACTCTTGTTGGGATTTTGATTCCATCCATTGTATTCACCATGGCTCGATACTTAGAAGACAATCGATGTGTAGAGACATAATTTGCAATAGCATATCGGACTTTTCCATTAGGAGAATACCTGTCTGGTGGTTTCCCACGATTTTGTCTAGATGGCAACACATATGTACTTTCAATATTAGTCAAATCACGAGCGTCATTAGGTTGAGATAAACTTACCTCATGGATATCCTCGGGCACATGGACGGGTACAACCGGAGATGAGTTATTTATTGAAGTGTATTGGTCGTCCAAACTATGAACTAATGGTTGCAGTTCACTGTCGTCTCGATATGGTGTTTCTAACCGTGCACTGGGCTGTGCACCAAACTGCTCACCCGCTGCCATGCCTTCATGCCCACTCCCAGATTTGGTCTCGCTGGCTGCTGCACAGCCTTTCAAATATGGGGCCTCACTTACACTAATGGGTTCAGGCCCGTGGATTTCACCAGAAGGCAGAAGTCGGCCCTGCTGGCAGTCACCGTGGCAAGCATTCTGCTGGGTTTCACGTGGCTGCCCAGTAGGGAGATCAATCCAACTGTAATCTTTATATGTATTTAGCTCCCCCTGAAGGTTATAGTTGGTGTGATCAGTGACAAAGAACATCTCATGCTCGGAAAACGTAACATCCATGGTGACATAGGTATGCTTGGTGAGTGGGTGGTAACACTCGTACCCTTTTGTTTGGCCAGTAAATCCCAAAAAAATACATCGAACTGCACATGGGTCCAACTTGCTACGTTGATTTTTGTGGAGATGTACATAGGCCACACACCCAAAAATACGGGGTAACAACTGAAGGGAAGAGGTTAATGTCACATGGTCAGCAAATACCTCCATAGGGGTGCGGAAATTGTGTATTCTGGTAGGCATGATTCATCAAATAAACTGCATATTTAACAGCTTCTGCCCAATAAGAGTAAGGGGCGTGAGCACCAATGAGAAGTGCTCGAGTGGTTTCCATAATATGTCGATTTTTGCGTTCAGCGACCCCATTTTGTTGTGGGGTGTGTGGACAAGAAGTCTCGTGAAGAATGCCATGATCTTGGAAAAATTGAGAGAGTTCAGTACTGAGATATTCGCCACCATTATCTGATCGGAGAACCTTAAGAGGAAGAGAGTATTGATTTTCAACCATGTGATAAAATTGTTGAAAATTTTTCCCAACCTCACTTTTATGTTTCAGAGTATAAAGCCATGTCATTCTGGTGCAATCATCAACAAAGATAATAAACCAACGAACACCATGAATAGTAGCAACTGGATAAGGTCCTCATACATCAGAATGGACTAACTCAAACGACACTGTTCTTTTATTTAAACTCAAATGATAAGAAGTACGGTGGCTTTTTTCCAGAATGCAATCCTTACACTGAAAATCAGAGTCTGAAATGCCACAAAATAAAGGCGGAAGTAATCTTTTTAAATAACCAAAAGAGGCATGGCCCAAACGACGATGCCATAACTAGATTGTCTTATTCTTGTTTGACTCGCTACTGCGCACTTGGTTCACTCTGCTTGCGGACACATCATCCACATAGTATAACCCTCTCCTCTTAGTACCACGCCCAATTATCGCCCGAGTCTGGATATCCTGAAGTAGGCAAAAAGTGGGAAACACTAACACAACACAATCTAATTGCTCAGTAACTTGACCAACAGACAGTAAATGATTGGACAATGACGGAACCAGTAGTGCATTATGAATAGACAAAGATGGAGTAAGGGAAATAGAACCAGCTCGTGACAGGAGCAATATCACCATTGGCTGTGATGACATCCTCTTTAGAAGGTGACGTCATATGATAAAATAATGATGTGTCGTAAGTCATATGATCTGTAACTCCTGAGTTAATTATCCAACCAGTATCCCTCTTGATAGACGATATTAAAACAGTACCGATTTTACATGAGTCTTCCGAGTTTTCATTCATTGAAATCTGGTTGATGAGAGATAATAATAGACCAGAGTCATCAACTTTGGATGTTGCTTCCAAGACCCGGCCTGCTGATTGGGCTTCTGTCGTGACCAGATGTGACACATTGAGCCTCGGTTGGCCTGCTGCGACAGCTGCAATGTCGCTGCTACCTGCCTTGTCTTGTTGGGCTTTGGGCCCAACGTGGCCGCCTACATTTGTTGTCATCCCCTGTCCAGTAGCTGCCACACGGACCTGACCCGAGGTACGTTTATTCCCCTTAGCTTTTAATTCTTTCTTCCTTTCCCAGTACCATTCTGGGTAACCATGAATTTCAAAACAGGTTTCCTCCGTGTGTCGGGTTCCATTACAGTGATTGCAATGGAGTTTATCTTTATCAATATCCTCATGCGTACGTGATGACTGAGAGTTTCCAAAGGATGATGAACGATAACTTTGCACTTTAGTTGCCATAGCCATAGAAGGTCATGCCGTGATGCTCTTTGTTCCCATCATAGTGGCCTGCCTCTGAGCTTCGCGTCGTACTAGATTAAAACATTCCTCAATTCCAGGGATAGGCTTTATCCTTAGAATCTCACTCCGTACTTGATCGAAACCACTGTCTAACCCAGCAAGAAAATCGTACACCCAGTTGACCACTTTGCATATCCCGGATCATCTTCCTCGACCATCGGAATTTTCCCTGTTAGATACCCTAGCTTGCCGAGCCCTGAAGCATGAACCTCCATCATCTTCGACCATACTTTAAAGTTCGAGTCACTCAACCGATACCCGAAAGGAATGGCATTGATGTTGGTAGATTCGCCTTGGTTGGACACGGTATGCTCGGGAATCAAGCTTGCCTTATGTTCTTCAGCCATCGCACAACTTTCTAGAATGGGTTTTAATTAGATTTTCGCAGGCTTTGATGTTCACAAAGGCTGCAATTCAATTTGGTTGTTTCTAACACAGTCTGAGATTCAAACCGTGAGAGAGTTTTACTGGGTTTTTGTGATTGTCAAAGGCAGGCCGAACCTGCTCTTAATACCAAGATAGAATTCTAGGGTTTTCATGAATATATTTTTCTCTGTTATTCATCTCACATAGAGGAATATATATATACTTATACAATCCCCTACCAACTAGGAAGTAAATATCCTAAATATATTAGGATATCAATTACATACTCAAAATATCCCTACATTCCTTATTCCAAATATAGACTCACGGCAACAAACTTATGGTTATTCCTTCATGGTAATGGTAAATAGCAGCAGTGGAAAAATCTTTCTCGTGCCCTAGGCCCCTAGCTGTGTGTATATGCACTATACAAAGAAAATCATAAAGTTGAAAGTTGAAACGCGTTTTTTCTTGGGTCCCCAAACGCGGGAACTTTTATACCATTTTCAGTTTTCACGAGTCTAATTCTCCCATTATTCCACATAACCTTTTCTAAGTGATGGAATTACCGATTAATTAGTAGCTCTTTGGGATTTCATGGAGACATATAAATTTGATTATTTGATAAGAGGGTGAAATTTGTGGTGAAAGTATAAATCCTACATCGAGGAAGGAAGCCTTGCATGATAATTTAAATAATCATAAGAGCATCTCCAAATAAGATGTCAAATATAGTATGTCAAAATTTTATTTGATGGCTGATGTAGCAAATTGAATACAAGTGCTAAATTCTTTTCTTTTCCAATGGATGTGTCAAATATTTATTTTATTATTTTATTGGGCCTAGAGTTACATTAACTATTAAAAAATAATCAAAATTAGTTTTAGTTTTTATTCTATTGATTGTTAATGGGACTCATGCATTAAAAATTAAATTAAATATATTTGACTCATTCTTTGTGTGTTGTAGAAAAAGGCAGCTAGAACGCAAGGAGTCAAATAACTCACATGCCACATTGATGGGGATTTTACCACCTACCAAAGTAGGGATAAAAATACTTGCAAGAGTACAAGGTTATCGTAGTATAGCAGCTCAAGTAAGGTCGTTCTCCATCAAGGTTCTAAAAATCGCTAGGCACTAGTCGAGCACCGGGCAGGGGCCTAGCGCCTAGGTGGCTCAGGGCCTAGGCAGCCTTGGCGGATTTATGTAAATTTATTATATATCATGTAAATAAGTGCCTATTTACACCTAAAAAAAAGTATACTTGTATGGATAATAAAAGAATGATAAAATGCAAAAATAGAAGTAGAAGAATACACAAATTATATACATCCAAAAAGTTCAATATTTAAAAAACAGTAAGCATATAATCATAATGAGGAGGATTTGGATGATATACTAAATTCTTCTTGTTCATGAATCATGATCTTTGTATTGGATTAGACATAGACTAAATTATTTAACCTTGTCGTATCTAGTCTTTTTTTTCTTTGTATGTATCCCCTCAAAAGTGCTCCAATTCGTTTTACTATTGGATCAACTTGTAGTAAATCCATAATTTGCAAATTAGGTATACCATTTCCATAAGTATACCACCATGAAACCAAAAAATAAAAAAGCACACAATTAATAAATAAATATAAATATATATATATATATATATAAAACCTCCTAGGGCCGCCTAGGACCACCTAGGTGCCGCCTAGCTTCCAACCGATTTTTCCAAACGCCTTGCCCAAAATTGGGGCGAGGCTCCACCGCCCAACGCCTAGGCCAATTTTTAGAACAGTGTTCTCCACAGGGATTGAATCAATAATGTATCTAAATACCAAATCTTAATTAATTATTTGAAAACAAAGCTTGGAAAAAGGTAATTTAATGACCTAAAATATTAAAAATGAATTTAATTAAAAATAATTGAATAAATTGGCATAGTAAATAAAACAAAAGAAAATAGTTTTAAAAATAAATTTGAGCACTAGTGTCACATCCCGGCCCAGGCCCCACCACATCCCGGGCTCGACTCCGCCGTAGCACGATATTGTCCGCTTTGGGCCCCGACCACGCCCTCACGGTTTTGTTTCTGGGAACTCACATGAGAACTTCCTAGTAGGTCACCCATCATGGGATTGCTCTCGCACGAACTTGCTTAAATTCGGAGTTCCGATGGAACCTGAAGCTAGTGAGCTCCCAAAATGCCTCATGCTAGGTAGAGATGAGAATATACATATAAGGCTTACATGAAAAACCTTTTGTGAAAACCTTTTGAAAACCTTTTGAAAACCTTTTGAAAGCCTTTTGAAAAACCTTTTGAGAACATGCAAGACTCATTAAGTTTTGTGAAAACCTTTTGAAAAACCATATAACCCTTAAGACATGTTGTCCATCCTAAGAAGTTACACATATTAATCACAAAAAGCCAGTGCCAATTCCAGGGACAACCCTTTGCCAAAATTGCATCAAATTACTTTTCTCAATACCCTAATGGTGGCCAATCGTCAAGACAATTAAATTATATAGTTTAAACGGGTTAATCAAAACCTGCATGCATAATATCATAAGCAAATTGAAAAGAAACTACATATTCTTGCTAAGGCTCGTGGCCTCGCCCTAGCAAAGGAAACTAGTTACTAACAATCATAAAACAAAATAATATTAAAAACAAGGAAAGAAAACACCTTGAAAATAAACTTCAAAGATGTGTTTCCTCCTCTCTTCTTTACCCTAATGGCTAAAAAGTCTTATTTATACAACTACAAAATAAAATCCTTACTAGAAAAGGTCTTCTAAAAACTAGGAAACAAAATAGAATAAGATAACTAGGAAATAAAAGGTTTCCTATTTAAACCAAAATTCGGACTTCTCAAAAAATCACACTTTTGACCAACCAATTCGATTCCGATTTGGTCCCAAAATGTCTCTTTTGAAATTTGAAGACGTCCCCTACAAATCCTCAGGAGGAATCTTCCTCAAAATATGTCATCTTGACCTTCAAAATACCCAAAACGTCCAGAAACGTCAATTTGGGAAAGCTGCGCGCTGGGTCTTTATTTCTGCCACGGTCAAACAACTTGGTAGAAAAATCTGAAATTTTGACACAATCATCTTGAAAGACTCACAAACATCCTCCAATTATAATCACTCCAAAATTCATCCGTTTGGTCACTTTTTGCTCCAGAGGAAGTCGAATGTCCTACATTGAAAATATAATCCAAAGTAATAAAATCTCACAAAATAACCAATAAATTAATACTAAGATTAGGGTAAAATATATAGTATAATATGACTCATCACACATCATATATGGCATATCCATTGGAGAACACTTAAATATCTTTTAATCCTATTTGGCATATTTGACATCTCCTTTGAAGATGGTCTAAGTCTCTCCCTCTTATTGTTGGTTAATTTTAAAATAGATGTTCACATTTTAATATAAGCTTAGTTAGCTAAAGGTCAATAAAATCTTTACTAATTAGTCATAAATCATAAATCAATACTCAATTTTCTTTTAGGACATAATCAATCAAATATTTATAATAATTATTTATAGGTCAATGAAGCATGTCACATGAATTTAAGCTAGTTAGAAAATAACTATTATACCCTTATACCTTTCTCTTGACTTTTTTTTTTTTTTTCTTTTTTTCTCCTCTCTCTAATTCTTATCTACTCCCTATCAAAACTCATTCCCCAGCTCCAAATCCTATCAGCCCCTCAAGGTAGAACCTGATAAGGGTTTGTAACTACGAAAAGTAAAGCTAATCCCAGGGAAATTTTTTCATATTAATTAGAACCATATATATGGCCAGTAGAGATATATATGTTGACTTGTATTGGGATTCATGCGATTGTGGGATTCCTATTATCATGGGTTTCCTAGTTTGGGATGTATTCCTTGTAATCAATTGTAATTATTCTTTCCTTATTATGATAGGATTGTATATACACCTCTGAATGAGAAGAATACACATAACATTGAAAAGCATTCTTTCTTCTTGGCACCAAAATTAAGTTAGAAAAAAATCGAGCCCCAATTGGGTTGGTATTGTCGTGCTCAACACACTTTTCATTGTACCTCTGTTCTGACGTAAACAGTGAGCGACTTAACGTCGTTGCTGTCCGAGCTCATTATCCCGTTTTCTGATTGATTGCAGCGAGCGACTCAACGTTGTTGCTGCCCACGTTCCTTCAGTTTTCCTGTCTCCATGTTCCAGGTTTCCATCACCACACTACAGACTTTAATTTGCACTGATAGCAAGGCAAATGGCTGAAGAAAAGGCAAATGGTTCTGTGCATATTCTTGTTGCTGCTCCAATTATGGTGCATTTGAATAATTCCAATTTTAACATTGGTATGGTATTGGATGAGAGGAACTATGATTTATGGGCTCCTCTTATTCAAATCCATATCGTTGGAAGGAAGAAAATGGGGTATCTTCATAGGTCTATCAAGGCACCCAACGAAGACGATCCTAAATATGATGATTGGTTATCTAAAGATCAGAGAATTAAGAGTTGGCTATTGTCTTCAATGAAGCCGGAGATTATGAAGTGGTACATTCGGTTATCTACTTTGAAGGAGATTTAGGACACTTTTAAGGCAACCTACTATGATGAGAATGATGAAGCTAGAATTTATTCTTTGAATCATAAGGCATCACGTCTTCGTCAGAATGGTCGACCTTTGGCTACATATTTCGGAGAATTAACTGAGATTTTTTAGGAATTGGATCACTTTAATAAAGTGTCCATGGAGTGTGAAAACGACATTAAAACGTTTCACAAATCCACTGAGAGACAAAGAGTCTATGTGTTTCTTGGTGGCCTCAATGATGTTTTTTATTAGGTTCGTGGAGAAGTGCTGCGAAAGGATCCCCCGCTTGGGTAAATGCCCACAAGGTAAGTGCCCACACTATGGCATGACAGGACACTCCAAGAGCTGCTGCTTTGAGCTGATTGAATATCCAGAGAATTAGGATAAGAATTGTGATCCCCGCTGCAACAAATCATGAGCCTCCGTTGTAGAAACAAAGAATGATTCAGATCAGATAGCAAACAAGGCATCCACCATGATTGCTGCGGCAGGTAGTAGTGATGGTAAGGCACTAAATATTTCCACTTCAGTTACGAATAATACATGGATAATTGATTCCGGAGCTACTGAACATATGACTTGTGATTCTAGACAGGTTCCATCCCTAAAAACCTCCTAAAAAACCTTGGTCAATATTGCTAATGGGGATGCCGCCCCAGTTGTCGGGGAAGGCATAGTTGTCCTTTATGATATCATGAAACTTGACATTGTTGTTATGGTTCCCTCCTTAAATTATAATTTGTAATTTGTTGCCCAAATAACTCTTGTCTTACCCTGTTTGGTTATTTTTTGGCCCTATTTTTATGTTTTTAAGGACATCCGGACGCGAAAGACGATTGGTTATGGTATTATATGAGGGAAGCTTTATTACTTGGAGTTGACTACCAGTAGTTTTAGCCTGCTGACTCAAGCTCTTTCCATAGACGATTCTCAAAGGGATACTAATAAAGTGTCAAACATCTGGATGTGGCACCGACGCCTTGGGCATGCTTCTTTTGGTTATCTGCATAAATTATTTCCTAGTTTGTTTGTTAAGAATGATGCTTCTTAGTTTAAGTGTGATGTTTGTGATTTGGCTAAAAGCCATCGAACTTCTTTTCCTCCAAGTTTAAATAAAAGTTTGGTTCCTTTTATGATTGTGCATTCTGATGTGTTCCCTTGAAAATAGCCACTCTTGGTGGTGCTTATTGGTTTGTTACTTTTATTCACAATTGTACAAGAATGACTTGGGTTAGTTTTTTAAAGTCGAAAAACGAAGTTAAGTCGGCTTTTCAGAAGTTCCATAATATGGTTGTTGTGCAGTACAACATGAATATCCAGGTTCTTCGAAGAGACAATGGGGGAGAGTATGTATGTTAATACAGAACTTCGTTCCTTTCTTGATATGCATGGTATTGTTCATCAAACCATATGCCCGTATACTCATCAACATAATGGGGTTGCTGAACGCAAAAATAAACACTTGTTAGAGGTGGTTTGTGCCTCGCTTGTTGAGGAACATCTTCCTTTACATTATTGGTTATTTTGTGAGATTTTAATACTTTGGATCATATTTCCAATGTAGGACATTCGACTTCCTCTTGAGTAAAAAATGATTAAATGGATGGATTTTTGAGTGATTCCAATTGGAGGATGCTTGTGAGTCTTTCAAGATGATTGTGTCAAAGTTTCAGATTTTTCTGCCAAGCCGTTTGACCATGGCGAAGAAAAGAATGCCCAGCGCGCAGCTTTTCCAGATTGACGTTTCTGGACGTTTTAGGCATTTTGGAGGTCAAGATGGCATATTTTGAGGAAGACTCCTTCTAAGGATTTGTTAGGGACATCTCAAGCTTTAAAAAAAAAAAAAAAAAAGAACTTTTAGGACCAAATCGTGGTTGATATGGTCAGTCAAAAGTCTAATTTTTGTAGAAGTCCGAATTTCAGTTCAAATAGGAAACCTTTTATTTCCTAGTTATCTTATTCTATTATGTTTCGTAGTTTTTAGAAAACCTTTTCTATGTAGGATTTTATTTTGTAGTAGTAGAAATAAGGCTTTTTAGCCATTAGAGAAGAAAACAAACACATTACTTGAGAAGAGGGCATTACTTTGGAGAACTCAGTTTAGAGAGCTTTTGATGATTCAAGTTTATTTTCAAGGTGTTTTCTATCCATGTGCTTAATAATATTTTGTTTAATGATTTTTCGTTACTAATTTTGTTTGCTAAGGCGAGGCTATGAGCCTTAGCAAGAATATATAGTTTCTTTTCAATTTACTTATGATATTATGCATGCAGGTTTTGAATTATTAATCATCGTGTTTAAAACTATCTAATTGTCTTGATGATTGGCCACCATTAGGGTATTTAGAAAAGTAATTTGATGCAATTTTGGCGAAGGGTTGTCCCTGAAATTGGCGCTGGCTTTTTGTGGTTAATATGTGTAACTTCTTAGGATGGACGACACGTTTTAAGGGTTATATGGTTTTTCAAAAGGTTTTCACAAAATTTAATGAGTCTTGCATGTTCACATTCAATCTGGACACTACGGACGGGTTGCATGTTAGATATACGTTCTATGTTGGAGGTTCCAAGTAGGGCATACTTTAGGAAAACTTAACCTTCAAAATATGCATGTGTAATTCATAAATAATTGGAAGAACTACGTAGAATTGTTAAGTTGACGACGGAACCCTAGTGCTTAAATAGATTTTCAAACTATTTTCTTTTGTTTTTTTTACTTTCCCAATTTATTTAATTATTGTTAATTAAATTCGTTTTAAATATTTTAGGGGCTTATTATATTAACACCCCACAAATTGTTGAATAAACCCCACATACTTAATACACCCCACATTTACTTTTTCAATTAAAAATTATCTTTATACACCCCACATACCTCTCCATAATACCCTCACACCCCACATTCTCAAAACACACATAATATTTCTATATACACCCCAATTTCTTCAAATTTTATAGGGTAAAAGACTGTTTACTACCCTCATGTTTTGTGGTTTTCAACATTTAGTACATCAAGTTTTTTTCGTCTCAGATTCATACCTAAAGTGTAAATTTTGGGACAGTCTCATACATTCGTTAGTCAAACTGTTAAATCTGCCGATAATTGTGACGTGGCGCCATGATTGGGCGCCACGTGTCATCCACGTTTTTTTTTCTTTTTTTTTCTTTTCTTCTTTCTTCTTCTTCCTTCTTCTGCAACTTTTTTTTTTCTTCCTCCTTCTCCTTCTTCCTTCCTTCTTCTTCCTTCTCCTTCTTCTCCTTCTTCCTTATTCTTCCTTCTCCTTCTCCTTCTCTTTCTTCTTCTTCTTCCTCCGAATCTGGGGAAGTTTTTTTTTTTTCTTCTTTCTTCTTCTTCCTCCTTTTTCCTCCTTCTTCTTCTTTCTTCTTCTTCTTCTTCTTCTTCCTCCGACTGCAACCTTTTTTTTTTTTCTTCCTCCTTCTTCTCCTTCTTTCCTTCTTCTTCTTCTTCTTCTTCTTCTTCTTCCTCAAATCTGGGGAAGATGAAGGTTTTTTTTTTTTTTTTTTTTTCGAGGAAGATGAAGAAGAAGGAAGAAGGAAGAAGGAAGAAGGAGAAGAAGAAGGAGGAAGAAGGAGGAAGAAGAAGAAGGAAGAAAAAAAAAAAAAGTTGCAGTCGGAGGAAGAAGAAGAAGAAGAAGAAGGAAGAAAGAGGAAGGAGGAGGAAGAAGAAGAAAGAAGAAGAAAAAAAAACAAAAACCTTCATCTTCCCCAGATTCGGAGGAAGAAGAAGGGGAAGGAAGAAGGAGGAAGGAAGAAGGAGAAGGAGGAAGGAAAAAAAAAAACCATCATCTTCCCCAGATTCGGAGGAAGAAGAAGAAGAAGAAGGAAGAAGAAGGAAGAAGGGGAAGGAAGAAGGAGGAAGAAAAAAAAAAAAAAAAAAAAAGAGTTGCAGTCGGAGGAAGAAGAAGAAGAAGAAGAAAGAGGAAGAAGGAGGAAGAAGAAGAAAGAAGAAAAAAGAAAAAAAAAACTTGATGTACTAAATGTTGAAAACCACAAAACATGAGGGTAGTAAACAGTCTTTTACCCAATTTTATAATACTCATTTTTAATGTTGATGGATTGAATCTAGATACCCTGCTATTCTCAGGCTAATTAGTTATGTGATTGACTTGTTTTTCGTTTCCAGCTTGATAGCATATTATCATTAACCGCTTTGGACACTAACACTTATCTTAAAAAAAATTTATCTTTGTGCAGATTGGAAAATCTTATGTCACTTCTAAACTCAAGAATTATCCAAACTCAAGATCTTATGTAACTTTTCTATAACAAAAAAATAAAAAAATAAAAAATAAAAAAGAATTATTGAAAGTTTCAAGCCGTTGGTATTGCAATTCACAAAGTTGGTTTAAGGCATAAGTTCTGAAATTTTTCGACATAGTAAATGCCGGGATGTGTTATAATGTGTGGTTGGAGAGAAAATAATTTCTTACAATCACAGTGACTTTTAGCATTGGCATATTCATAGACATTTTGTTAGGGTTTTCTCAATCAATGTGTTGGTAGTTTCATTAGTTGGGATTTTGTTCAATAATGGAGGGTGTGAGGGTTTTGATAATTGAAAAAGATAAATAATACGTTAAAAGTGATGTGGGGTGCATTTGGAAATTTCTTTTTTTTTATAACTTAATAAGGTCGAAATTGTCATTGCATAGTAGAATACATAAGTAATTTCATATTGAATTTTTTGTGGGGTACATTCAACAATATGTGAAGTGCTAATAGAAAAAACCTATTTTAGGTCATAAAATCAGCCTTTTTCAAACTTTGTTTTCAAATAATTAATTAAGATTTTGGTTTTGCATAAATTATTCATTCAATCCCTGTGAAAAACGACATTGCTTGAGTTGCTATACTACGATAACCTTATACTCTTGCAAGTATTTTTAAGTTTTTTTTTTATCTTTACTTTTGCAGGTGGTAAAAATCATATCAAAGCACTCACGTCTGCGGCCTATCTTATTAATCATCCTCCTTCTCGCACTCTCGACTTCCAAACACCGTTTCAGGCCCTCATGGCTCAGACTAGCTGTTCACCGGTTCCAAATCTTTCCCCGGGGGTTATAGGGTGCATTGCTTTTGTTCACCTCCATCCTCCTTAACGAAATAATAAACTTGAGCCTCGAGCTTTCCATTGCGTGTTTGTGGGTTATGCCACTACCCAAAAGGGATATCGTTGTTATCATCCTTCAACTAAGCAGATGTTAATCACTCCATATGTGATTTTTCATGAGAATGAAATGTTTTTCAGTTCCTCCAAGTCCTTACTTCTGGGGGAGTATCGGGATAAGGAAGTTCGGTTTTTTGACTATTTTTCTGCGGCTGGAAATGAGTTGCATGAAGAGCAGCTATCCCAATTGGAGCCCACGGCATCTGATGATCAGCAGGCAACTGAACAGCAGCCCACTGACCAGCGGCTGACTGAACAGCAGTCCACTGACCAGCGGCCCATTGAACAGCAGCCAACCAATCAGGACACGGCCCTTGGGCCTCGGGAGAAAAATCAGCCCACGGGTTTTGGGCTTGAAAGAGAGCTGCAGCCCATGTTCTTAAATGAAACCGAGCAGCAACGGCTAGCACGGGATCCTTCTCCAGATGTTATTACAGATCAGAATATGGACTCGTCTTCTGTTAGTACACATAACCAATCGGCTTCTCCACCGGATGCACCTCCACTTAATCGCCTTCCAAAGCGTATTAACCGAGGTATTCCTAAACTCACTTACGAGGCAGATCCTAAGTGTAAACATAAGTACTCCGTGAGTGAACCAAATTCAGATTCAAGGGTGAGATATCCATTAAATAATTATGTGTCTACCCGTCACCTGTCTGAATCAAATGTGTTCCTTCACGGAGATCTAACCGAGGAGATTTACATGGACCTTCCGCCAAGGTGTAATGATCCGGACATACGGAAACAAAAGGTATGTAGGCTCAGGAAGTCATTGTATGGGTTGAAGCAGTCTCCAAGAGCCTGGTTTGGTAGATTCACCAAGTCCATGAGAGCATTTGGCTACAAACAGAGTAATTGGGATCACACATTATTCCTGAAACGCAAGAACGGTAAGATTACAGCTCTCATTGTATATGTGGATGATATGGTGGTTGTCGGTAATGATCTGGTTGAGCAAGCAGCCTTGCAGAAATATTTGTCCACGAATTTTGAAATGAAAGATCTCGGTTCTTTAAAATATTTCATTGGGATTGAAGTGTCGAGGTGTAAGTCCAGAATATTTCTGTCACAAAGGAAGTACATTCTTAACTTATTGGAAGAAACCAGTTTGTCAGCGTGCAAGCCGGTGGGTACTCCGTTGGCAGAAGGAATAAAGCTAGGTATCGATCAGAACCAGGTACCGGTTGATAGATGGAGGTACCAAAGGTTAGTAGGAAGATTAATGTATTTGGCCTATACTTGGCCGGATTTTGCTCATGCATTAAGTGTAGTTAGTCAATATATGCATAATCCAAGAGAACAACACATATGTGCCGTTATGAGAATATTGAGTTACTTGACAGGGACCCCGGTTAAAGGAATTTTGTTTCGAAAGAATGGGCATTTCAGAATTGAAGGTTATACAGATGCTGACTGGGTAGGATTGACGGATGATAGGCGTTCAACATCCGGGTATTTCACCTTTATTGGAGGATATCTGTAACATGGAGAAGCAAGAAGCAAAATGTAGTAGCAAGGTCAAGCGCAGAAGCTGAATATAGAGGTATGGCACTTGGTATTTGTGAAATCTTGTGGCTTAAGTTTCTATTACAAGATTTGGGGGTCAAACATGCTCGGTCAATGAAGTTATTATGTGACAGTAAAGCAGCTCGTGATATTGCACATAATCCGGTGCAACATGATAGGACCAAGTATGTGGAGGCTGACAGGTTCTTTATCAAGGAGAAGTTGGACGGTAAAGTAATCGAGGTTCCTCCCATAGGAACTGAAGATCAAGTAGCGGACATTCTCACCAAGGCGGTTTCTAGCGACAAGTTCTAAAGGTTTGTAGACAAGTTGGGCATGTGCAACATATATGCACCAACTTGAGGGGGAGTGTTGACTTGTATTGGGATTCCTACGATTGTGGGATTCCTATTATCATGGGTTTCCTAGTTTGGGATGTATTCCTTGTAATCAATTGTAATTATTCTTTCCTTATTATGATAGGAATGTATATGATTGTATATATACCTCTGAATGAGAAGAATACACATAACATTGAAAAACATTTTTTCTTCTATATATGGCTTAGAAAATATAGATCATAAAACAGCCTAACTAGAACCAAATTTTCCATGAGAGGCTACATAAAACTAACAACACTTTCCATTGTGCAAATCAGTAATATCCTCCCAAGTGCAAATCAATAATATCCATCATTTTCTCTTTAGCAGCGGTGACGGTGATGAGCGGTGTAAATGGAAAATCCAAATGCAAATCAAGGTGGAATTTGTTTGATGTCTAAAGACTTGTCAGCCACCTTCCTTCTCTCTTTTCTCCAATGTGATTGGTATTTTTACTTTACAAGTTGAGTAAAACTTACAGGCCGTCATAGGGCAAATGCGGCCAAACATTTCCCTTGTTTACGTTTATACAAACCATCGTAATTTGCTCAGCAAAAATAAATAAATAAATAAACAAAGAGCAAGCAAAAGGATGTAACAAATTCCAATTACAAAGGTTTTGGTCGTGGGGATTCTTTTCTAGGGTAGTGTCCATCAAAACCCTCTTGAATTGCAGGTGTGTTTGCGAGAGTTTTAGGGTCATCAATTCAGAATTAGGAAAATGACAATGCGTTGTAGTGCCTGAATTCAAATGTAACCATCGTGCAAGGTGTGAAGCATAGGAAGCGTGTGAATGATAAAAAAAAAATAGAACCACAAAAAGGACACTGTGTTGCAGTGCCTGATTCAAAAGTAAAAACAGAACTAGAAAACAGACAACACAATGCAATGTCTGAATCAAAATGAAAACAAAAGAAAAAAAAAACAGAACCAAGAAACAGTAATGCAGTGTCTGAATCCAAATGTCAAAGTAACGTAAAAAACATAACTAGGAACTAGGCACTGCCATGCAGTGTCTGAATCAAAATGTTAAAAAACAGACCCCAAAAACTGACATTACGCTGCAGTGTCTGAATCCAAATGTCAAAGTAACGTAAAAAGCATAATCAGGAACCGGATACTACAATGCAGTATCTGAATCAAAATGTAAAAAAAAAATTAAAAAAAAAAAGAAGAAGAAGAAAACAGAATTAGGAAAGAGACATTACAACGTCTAAATTCATATTGACCAATTCCAAAATACAAATAATAGGAGAAGGGGGGTGTCAGTTGAAGTGTGTGGTATTGCTTAAATTTTTTTAAAAGTAGCTTTATGAAAAAGTTGAGACATAAATTGTGCTTGGTAAATGAGTTTTTTTTTTTTTCAAAATTGTAGGTCCAAAACAGTAGAAAGTAGAAACAGGTCTACCTCTGTTTCTCAAAAGAGCACCTTTTTTTTTTTGTAGAGGCGCGCAATTAATGGAACTCTAATAAGGGCAATATTACACCCTCCCCTTCTCGTAACCCAATGTGTCTTCTCTTGCAATTAATGAAACTCTAATAAGGGCATGATTTATGCACACTTTTATTTCTTCTACACAATATGTTTATTCTTGATTCTCCTTTGATTCGTTCAATTCATTGAGCATAATTAAATAAAGTATGCATGCGTAAAAATTTGTCCCTCGAATACAATACTAAACGGATTTTGATTGCGCTCTCATGTTTTCGCTTCATCCCACGTCTAATGTCACAATACGTTTACGATTTGATTAAAAAAATTATAGTGCAAATAGTTTTGGTACCTTTATGACCTAATCAATTCCTCCTAGTGGAAAATGACATGCAATATATAATCTCATATGCAAAAGTAGGAAAAAAGTGTCAAAGAAAACGGTCTAAGCCCTCATACGTACACACTGCCCACAATTGGCTAATTTCTGAAACAAGAAAAAGAAACAAAGCATATTCTAATTCTTTGGAACCACCACGGGGTGGCTTAGTAGTTGAAAACGAATTTCAGGTATGTATTCCACATAGCACGTCCTAGGTTCGATTACTGGTGTTGGTGAATCAAATGATGGTGGTCAGGGGACGCTGAAATGCCTCTGTGAGTATTCTCTGCCCCCATAATGATGGACTGCCGTGACGAAACTATCAGCTTGTCTCCTTTGTTTGAAAAAAAAAAAATCTAATTCTTTGGCGATCGAATTTTAAACCCTAATTATCTGGCTCTCTTTGGTCAATTGTCATCCCAGATTTGATAGACCCAACACAATAAAAAGATGCCCCCCTCCCCATATCTCTTGCATCTTCAATTCCCACTACTCCTTTTCAAGTGCATGTTGGCTGCTCTCCATCTTCTTCAAAGAAAAAAAAGGCATAAAAGTTGAGTTCACTGTCACAAACAATGACCATGCAATCCAAAGCTTTTGCCTCAAGCTTTCTCTAAAGCAGTCACGGTAACGTCATGTTCCAATCAAATAATATCATATGTAAATTTTTAATTACATGACATTGTATTAATAAATAAATAAAACACATAACAATGAATCCATTTACAAGAGTTGCTCTATTTCTTACACAACACACATTTCTTTTTTGGACAAGGATTGTCTGCCCTCTCACTTCCGGTGCCCTCCTGTTTTGTGTGGTCACGGTTAAGCCATGTCAACATTTTATATTGTTTTTTTTATAAAGATAATAAGACAAAAAATGAATAGTAATATAAAATATTGACGTGGCTTAACCATAACCACACAAACAGGAGGCACGGAATGGCATCGGAAGTGGGAGGGCAGACAATCCTTGTCTTATTTTTTTGCTTAAATTAGGACTGCACGTGCCTTTGAAGCGTAAGGAGGAAGGCTGTTGTCTGTTAGTGACGTAAGAGGAAAAAGGAATCATGGTTTGGGACCCCAAGACGAGAGAAGAAGACCAGCATGCCTTTTTATCTTGTTATTTTCAATTTTTAACTATCATATGCTGCTGCTAGGCTAGATTAGTAACTAACACATGCATAAGAACGTGGCTTTCTGTGCAAGTCCAAACGATGAAACAAGTGAAAACTTCATAAATCTAATCGTAAACAATAAAAATAGCCATTATCATGAATGAACTAGAGAAGGTTATGACTTTATTATAGCGTTTGAACGCTACTAATATGTGAGTAGCATTAAAATGCTAACCACTCGATTAGACTCACTTGTTTTGTTAGGATTATATATATTTCATCATTTAACCTAAAAACATAAACAATTTGAATCACAAGATAATCAGTGGCGGAACCATGAATCGTATCCCAAAGGGTCATATAGTATACAAGTTAAATAATTTTTTTAGACGAAAGAAATGCGTACAATTTTTTTTGAGTTCAGTCAACTTATGCTAAGTTTTGTCATTGAGGTATTTCGCTGAGCACTTGTGCGCCGTTGACACTGTCAAACCATATTGTCCCAGCATTTGAGCTTCACCTACGAAGAAGGTATCTAATCGAATACTTGGTGGGCACTACTGAGTTATGTACCAGACACTACAACAAAAATGAGCACTGCACACAAAAAATTATATGTGCCCTTTGAGGCCAAAAAGCACCAACAATTGTGCTCATAGACCAATGGCAACAGTGCAGCTACTATCTTTGAGTCTGTGCCCTCTATGGGCGTCACCATTGCTGATAGCACACAGTATGATGTTTTGTGCCCAAAGAGGCAGGCACAAATGGACCATTATTTGTGCCTCATTTCTGACAACTTGTCAGATACATTTTCCAAACAAGTTGGCACTTCATTTTGTAATTGTGCCAACATGAATTAAATATTAAAAAAAAATTGAGGAAATGAAATTTTTTAATTTTCTTAAAATGAAAAGGCCTACAACACATTCCCAATCTCACAAACATAATGTAATGTTACATATTTTATCTCTAATACAATAAAACTTGAAAGCACATATTTTTGGACAGATTCGTTTTCCCCAGCAAGCCTTGCACCTCATCAGAAGCCATAACAAATATAGTCGAATTCAAAACAAAATTAGTCCAAAATTAACACCTAAAAAGGAGTTAGTTAAAATCAATACATACAAGGTCCATATCTGCCATATCAAAGATTCATATTCCTCACTCCAGGTTGTAAAAGTAGCTTCTGGGTCTGAGACAACACATTTCTTCAGCTCATAGTCACCTGAATCGAAAAAATATGTAAGTTTGCATATTATTTAGGGTCAAAGTGAGTTGCTTATTTTAATGACATATCTAGTATATATCATCAATAAACCTGCAATTTTAAAGGAGAAAATGAGTCTTAACTGTTGGAAACAATGGATAAATAGAATATTCACAAATATACAACTAAACAATGGAGAAAATGAATCTTAACTGTCGGTGATACTTAAATCTTCAAAGCATGGATCGTCCAAATAGGGAGACCAGCTTGCTGCTACTTCCAAATCTCGGGTAACAAGACAAACACACAAACAAAAGCTGGTACTCTTTTAGTCTTTAGTAAGAATAATTAAAGAAAAAAGTGCATCTTATATACAATTCCAAGAAGACATAGTATAACTAGAATGCAAAACAGCAAACCCCTCAAGCCATTTCTCCTTGCAGAGATTGATAAAAGCATTTGTATATCTTCTAAAGATACCATCCAATCGATCCACCAAAATATCAATATCTTGTAGTTCAGGCAATTAAATTATGGGTAGAGCAAAAACAAGCTTTTATGATTTAGTTCTACAAACTGATTCCTACAGATAATGAAACCAATAATTCCTAATACCATTGCATTTGAATTCGTCGGAAGCCAAACAACCTTCAACCACCACAGATAACACAGTATTGACATCCCCTGCTCTGACAGCCTCTAAAAAATGACCATAAGTAAGAAATATATCAATCAGTAAAATACATTATCACATTGGATATCGCTGAAAAAATGAACTATAAATTTAGACTACCAAGAAGCTCGTGAAAATGAAGGTGACATCATTCACACACAGCAGCAAGAATGAGTATGTAATGGCTTCCAAATTTTTAAATCATGATTCATTTTCTTTACCTGATCAAATGCTATATATCCTTCCTCCCACATATTAATTGGTGTAATTCTGCTATGTATACATGCACTCGTTCGTGATTGAAACATAATTACTTTTGCCAGACACTTTCGTAACATTTTTTATTTCTTCATGCATGGCAATCAATCTTCACACAGATTAACACATGAAAAAGCAATCCAGTCCCAATAATGCGATTCTACCTCTTTCGAATGTAGAATAAAAGAGAGATGCAAAAAAATATCTCAAAATAGGTCATTTCGTACAACATATAACACGAATTTTAGGAACTTAGGAGATAATTAGTAGTTGGCCTGGAGTTTAATTGACAGAACACATAAGTGTAATGGAACAAAAATGCACATCTCGTCATGGGCATCGCAATTAACTGTATGACACTGAGAAATTTTCACATTCAATGATGATGACGTTATCCTATAGTCAAATTGAAACTTCCCCAAAAGAAACCTAATGTAAATTACCTAAATCAGAGTCAGATCTGAGCAAAAATATTAGGGAATATCTTCTATAGTCAAATTGAAACTTCCCCAAAAGAAACCCAGTTAAAAACAGTCAAGAAATGAAGATTTACATAATTTAATTATCATATAAACACCAGTCTGCGATCATGAATTCGAAACAAGAAATACTAAAACAAAGTACTACCTAGAAACCAAAACACATTAAAATTGAAAAATCTTAGAAAAAGATTACCTGATTTTACCAACGCGATTTCTGATTCAGGCTCTACATCCACCGACCTTCCCAAACCCGACCCACCCCCTCCACATAAGTGTTCATGCACATAGAGAAATTGCATGTAAACATACAATATTGTAAATATCGTATAATTTTATGAGAACCACAAATCAGACACAAATACATACTTAGAAGTTATAACCAAACATTATGAGAGGCATTCTTAGCTTGATGGCAAATAGAATATATTTGTACTATATATGAACACTTGGAATTTACAGGTTACCCACCTGCACATCACATTCATCAACTACCGTCATGTATTCCAGGATAACAAAGTGGAACCAGGCGCCCCAAATGAAAACAAGACAATTAACTACTTCAAGTTTAAACGAGTAAAACGGATGTGAATCTTTTCATAAGCTCTTCCGTAAACTTCCAGAAGCTACTTGTGACACTAGGATGAATTTATGCAAAAAGAAAATCCAATCTTTGACATGCATACAAAAAAAATACATACGTGGGTGGGTCTAATTCTTCTCGGCCCAGGTTGGAAACAAACTTGATTCACCTTCCTCGTCCCAATCTTTGACATGCATACAGAAAATGGATTTAAAATTCGAAATCTAGAATCGACCCCAAAACTAAAAGTTTTTATTTTGGAAAAGAATTTACAGTGGAGGACAGCCCACAAGGAGAGGATCATTTTTACCTCTTGGGTCGAGGTCCGATTCTGGCAGGTTTGGCAGAAAATTTGTCGGAAAATCCGCGGCCACCGTTTCTTAGATCTAAAATTGACGAAATTCGGCTACGAATTTGTAGAAACTAACTTGGGGGTTGGAAATATGACGTGAAGAGGATTCTGGAGGTTTAATTTGACGGTCGTTGGTGACCGGTGGACGGCTTGCGTGAAAGAGGAGAGAGAGAGAGAGGACGAAGGGGGAAGGGGGAATGGAGGAAAGGGAAAATGAGGGGAGAGAGGAGCTGGACGTTTGTGATGGGAAGAGAGATTTGTTTTAAGCTTTTCATATTTTTTATAAATGTATTTAACTTATCCTATCTGAAATCTGAAGGCAGGTACACTACAAACCTCCTTTGGTTTCCTTGCTTGCCCCCATAAAAATCCCAAAAGTAAATATGTAAGGACACAAAACTTACTTTTTATTTAAATATATTAAACTAGAGGGCACAATAACCTTTGTCGTGTTTTTGCAAATTAATAAAAAATTTCCAAATCCGACACATGCAAGGCTGGATGGATATACAGCGCTGCCGACAAACATATTTTATAGACACAAAATGCTTTTTGTGCCCATCTTCAGTAAAAAAGTTGTCATTTGACCCTACTCAGCATGGTTTCCGTGCCCATTATTGTTTTGTGTCTGTTTTTTTTAACATTGGGCACCATCTATGGTGCCCTCTAAGGAATGAGAACTGTTTAAGCTTTTTGGTGGTCAAACTGACACAAAATTCTCAATTGTGCCCTTTGTTTTGTACCCAAAGCTCATTTTTCTTGTAGTGAGAAAGCCATAATACTTTTGGGAGACCTTCCAATCCATTTTTTTCGTTTCCCGTAGGGTCCCGGAACCCAGCTAGTCCCTAAATGAATCCGTCCACAGAGAGGTAGACCTAGCAAAACAAGTGATTATCGTTGTATTAATCTACTATACAGTTGTATCTTAAGTTCTATATTAATTAATCAGACGTAGATTACGTAAGAATATTTTATTTACAAACTATATTTTGAAGCTACTTTGGACGATAAGATCATATGTCTAATCGAGTATGGTGTGCATTAGAAATATATAAACCGAAAAAATGACTAAGAATAAAGTAGAGAATGATGAGAAAACCCTTTCCATTACATTATTATTATATTCATGTGCAATGAAGATGGCTTTGTTTACAAGGAACAACAATTTTGTCTGCTGCATGCAGATTGCAGCTGCCTTTTTACCATAATTATATAAATTAAGCCCCAATTGAACCCATGATCTTTCAGTTCTCATTCCAATGGCCCGCAGTTTAATTGGACTAATTTCTTTTATTATTTTTTTTTTTTAGGGTTTTAGATATTTTCTGGGATGGATGGATCATCAATCATGGGACTGTAACAGAGAAAAAGATTATTAGAGCAATAAGAGTCCAAAAATATATCTGAGGTATAAAATCAGTATCACACATGAGATGCCACCATATACCCAAACACAATCAGATAATGCAGATCTGGTGAATGGTGAGTCTGTGCTGTCATTCTCGTCCATCTTTTCTCCAGCTTCAACAATTTTAATCTCTTTTGCTATGTCTATCCAAATCAAGCATAAACATGATTGCTAAAACAATGTATGGATGGCAAATTCATGCATGTCACGTCGACTAACAAATGCCCTATAACTAGCAAATAATAATTTTTTTTTTCTAAAGAAAAATCCGAAATTTCTCACAATGCTACGTTCCATTCAACATTGTAACAAGCTGCTATCAATGTGATGATTTTTGGTTTTTTTTTTGTTTTGTTTTTTTGGTTTTGTTTCTTACCGGTGCTCATGATGTGGTACGGAATCTCCACTGTGTCAGGGGACCAAGCAGGGCATAGGAGTCGACTCGCCTTCAACAGCTTCGTGCAAAATTAGAGTGATTCAACATGTGGTTCTGCCTGTTCCACCACTTCTCCGTTCATTTCCATTACCAATCGTGAAACACCATGAGCAGCAGGATGTTGAGGTCCGGAATTCAAAGTGAAATTTTTCATTTGCCTGTTACGGAGGTTTCCGCCAACACCCCTGTTCCCTAATGGGCACCAGTGCAGGTTGATGAAATCCCGCCAAAAGTTCCTCAACTATACCATTGTTTAATGCACGATGCTTTTCGGACAAGAGAACTTCATCTAATGTTAATCCGAGTCAAAAGTCCTCAACAGGCAATGATCCTCACCTCATCACTAAATATATATTCTAGGTGAGTGAATTAAGTCATTTTAGAACGATTCTGATACTCATATACAAACGATGTTGTAAGAGAAGTTATATCTCAAATGGAGTGCAGGAGTAAATGGTCATATGTGTTGTAACTTACAAGCAATGTCATGGAACTAGGAAAGGGATCCTCTCTGGATCCCTTCCACCAAATTCACCCAATCAATCAATCCAAGCCTTTGAAATTTGATCAAACGACTACAAACAGGGGGCCCCTTTAAAAGTTATAATAATTTTAGCCATTGGATCAAATTTCAAGAGTCCGAATTAGGTGATTTGGTGGATTTGGTGGAAGAGATCCGAAGAGGATCCCTTTCCATGGAACTAAGCTCTATGAAAAGCATTTATCTCATATACATGATGAAAATTTGAAGATCCACCAATATATAGTGACGCATAGAACTTTGAAGATTAACCACACTAAGGGGGATAAGGTGAGCTTAGCCTTACAATAGGCTAACAATAATGTGATTCAAATTCGCTTTTGGCGATAATCGAACTTAAGACCTCTCACTTACAATTGAATAGGAATATCACTATACCGTAGTACTAAGTGGCAAATTGTATGTCTTCTTAATGCTTGTAATTAAAATCGGTCACCTCAAAAAATATAAAAATAACTAATTAAGAGTAGATTATAAAGGCCAAATTTATTATTATAAAATAAAATTTTAATAAATGTTGTAGCCTATTTTATCTTACAAGGTTAAGGGGAGCCGGTGGCAAGGGTAGAGAGATTTAGAGAGATGTGTTTGTAGAATTGTAGGGGAATGTGTGTGTTATCCCTCCTACATAGTGCCTTTATTTATAGTAGTAAAGGGAGAGAAGAAATTCCTTCATCCCCAAGGAATACAAGTTGTAATAGGAAAGGATAACTAGAATCAAATCTAATCTAGGATTTACACAATCAAATCTAAATACTCAAGGTAGATTTAGCATCATGCAAAAGTTGAGAAAGTCGACTCGTCGGCACTGATTCTAAGGAACAACGCTTATTCTGAATAAGGTAGGAACTTGCATAAGTAAGTAAGTCTCATTAAAAAAACTCTAAGGCTATGGCAAAAACCTGAGAAGGGACAAAATCCATAGTCTAAGGAAAAATGTGTGAGAAATGCAAAATCAAAAGAAACGTGTACGGGACATCATCATGGATATGACCAGCCTAAGGTGGGTGCCTCGTTAAAACCTAGTTAGGTAGCAAAAACCCAGTGGGAAAAATCCTAATCGTAGGGAAAAAGAGTACATTAAGATCAAGCAAGTATTCTTCAGGATACTCCCCCCTAAGTTTGACAATATTCCAAAGAGAAATAGCAATGTTACAAGTTAGAAAGTTTAAGCATACCAATTCCATGAACAAGCTTCTGAAACATCGTCTTCGGCAGTAATTTGGTGAAGAGGTCGGCCAGATTGTCTTGTGAACGGATTTGCGTGACTTCAATCTTCTGATGCTCTTGTTGTTGATGTGAAAAAGAAAAACTTCGACACAATGTGCTTGGTGTTGTCTCCTTTGATATAACCTTTCTTGAGTTGTTCGATGCATGTTGCGTTGTCTTCAAAGATCGTCGTAGGGACATCTACGGCGGGGTAGAGATCGAAAGAGCTTCAAATATGGCCCACTACTGCTCTCAACCAAAAGCATTCCCGAGTTGCATCATGTAAGGCGAGAATTTCAGCATGTTTAGATGAAGTGGCAACTAAGGTCTGTTTAGTTGACCTCCAAGATATTGCAGTGCCTCCAACGATAAAGACATAACACGTTTGAGAACGCGCCTTGTGCGGATCAGACGAGTATCCTACGTCAGAATAATCAACAAGGCAAGAATCGACTCAAGAAGCCGAATGTGCGGCATCACTTGATGATCTGTAGGGATAGAACAAGCCCAAATCCGTAGTACCCTTAAGGTAACGAAAGATGTCTTTCACACCAGTCTAGTGTCTGGGTGTAGGTGCATTACTGTATCTTGCCAAAAGATTAATAGCAAAGGAGATGTCAGGTCTAGTGCATTGAGCTAAGTACAATAAAGCGCCTATCGCACTTAGATAAGGAACTTTAGCCTCCAAAATATCTTCATCATCCTCCTTTGGATGAAAAGGATCTCGTTTTGCATCTAGCGATCGAATGACCATAGGAGTGCTCGAAAGCTTCGCTTTATCCTCACTAAAGCGGCGCAACACCTTCTGGGTGTAGTTCAATTGATGTACTAGGATTCCATTCGAACAATGCTCTATCTCGAGACCGAGACAGTATCGAGTCTTACCTAGATCTTTCATCTCAAATTCTGACTTCAGGTGCGCGGCAGTTCTTGCGAGCTCTTAAGGAGTTCCGATGAGATTCATGTCATCGACATATACTGCAACAATCGTAAATCCAGAATATGACTTCTTAATGAACACACAAGGGCATAGTTCGTTGTTCACATATCCCTGACTAGTCAAATACTCACTCAGACGGTTATACCACATTCTTCCGGATCGTTTCAAATCTTAGAGTGAATGCCTCAGCCAAATTGAGAGCGTGTTCCAGGGTTTGGAAATATTTGAACCAGTCAATGTAAGTCCTTCAGGAAATATTTGGCTTGGTATTGGCGATTTGCATGGTGCAAGGTCAAGGGTTTGAAGTGTAAACGTGAGTCATTAAAAATAAGTATGTAAATATATTGTACATATTAAGAGTCCTTTATTAGGAAGGATTAATTGTTGTGTCCTTTATTGATTATTGTTTCCATATAGAACAAGGATTGTATTTGTATATATTTCAAGGAAGTAATACAATGAAAATTATCCCGTAAAATTCTATTTGGCATCAGAGCCAAGGCTACCATAACCCTAGTTTTTCTGTTGTGCTCAGTCCGCTAGTTTTTTTCTGCAATTCTTCTCGCAGAAATCAGTGTCGCTGTGTGGTGCGTGTGCAACAGTATTTTTTTTTTTGTGAAGCAGAATGACATCGGAGGAAGGCAGTGTCGTATTGAAGTTGGAGGGCAATGTTTGTAACCCAACCAATAATCCAGTATTGAATCCTGTCGTTATTCAGAGTGATGCATCTGCAGTACCAAACACCGTGAAACTAAATGGATCAAATTATCCTCTTTGGTCCAAGGTTTTAGAGATGCACATCACTGGACGCGGTAGGAAGGGCTTTGTGATTGGGAGTACCAAGGAGCCTGCTGAGGATAGTGTCGAGTATGAGACGTGGAAGACAGAAAATGCAATAGTAAAAGGGTGGTTAATTAATTCCATGGAACCTGCGATCATGGGATTTTTTATTCACCTGCGTACTGCTAAAGAAGTTTGGGAAGAGGTGGCTTGGAGCTATTATGATGGTTTGGATATTTCTTAAATTTATCAATTGAAGGTTAAATCTTTCAGATTCCGTCAAGAGGGCTGGCCAGTTGGTGTGTATTATGTTAATCTCAAGTCCGTTTGGCAGGAGTTAGATCAAAGAAGACCAATCAAGATGGGGTGTGTTGTGGATCTCAAGACCTTTCGAGAAGAAATTCAAATTGATTGTGTGTATGCCTTTTTGGAGGGTTTGGATGATGTCTTTGATAAAGTACGTAGTGATATTCTACGTACTCAACCCTTACCATATGTTGATGAGGTGTTCTATGTTGTTCGGTGTGAAGCACAACGACATGCCACTATGATGGGTGGAAGTAACAATCAAGGAGGGATGTCGTCCATGGCCATGATCTCTAGGCCAGCTGGTGCTCCTCGTCCTAATAATCCTTTTAATCAATCATTAAATTGTCGTCCCTTCAACTGAGAAAATAAAGATGATTTGAAGTGTACTTTCTGTGGACAAACACGTCATACTGAGGATACGTGCTTTGCTAAGCATGGGGTGCCTAATTGGTTTCCATAATTGAAGAAAAACCTGCGTGTAAAGGAGCGTGGAAGTGCGGGCAATAATGGAGGCCGTGCCTCCCTAGCTACTGCTCCACCGAAGGTTAAGGAGGCTGAGCCTACTTCTCATAACCCGAGTCAAACCTTGTTGACTCGTCCTCCACCGCAGGTACTGTAGGGCATGGTCTTTTGGCATCCGATACTGAGCATCATACAGGTTGGATTCTAGACTCTAGTGCAACAGATCATATGACATATGATAAGAATATGTTTCAATGTATGACAACATCTCACAGGGAATATATTGCCACCGCCAATGGTAACCGTGCCCATGTTGTTGGTGCTGGCACCGTGTATCTCACGGCCTCTCTCCCTTTACATCGATGTTTACTTGTTCCATCTTTATCACATCATTTACTTTCCATACCACAGGTTACTGAACAATTGGATTATGTTGTTCTAATATATCTGTCCTTTTGTCTACTTAAGGATATTCAGACCAAGAAGATAATTGGACGTGGCACTAAGAGAGAGGGGTTGTACTATGTGGATGATGTCGTTCCTAGCAGAGCTCATGCAGTACTAGTTTATTGCATTGTCGATTAGGGCATGCATCCTTTAGATATTTAAGGCATATGTTGCCTAGTTTATTTAGTGGAATAAATGAATCAGACTTACATTGTGAAGTATGTATTCTTGCTAAGAGCCATCGTGCTTTGTTTCCTCCTAGTATGAATAAAATACCTTTTCCGTTTGATCTTGTGCATTCAGATGTTTGGGGGCCTTCTCCAGTTACTACTTCTTTAGGAATTCGGTGGTTTGTTACATTTGTTGATGATTGCACTCATATGACATGGCTTTATGTGTTGAAAAATAAAAGTGATGTTAGTGCCATATTTTGGTCCTTTACTTAGATGATTCAGACACAATATTCTTCTATTATCAAGGTTCTTCGTTCTAATAATGGAGGAGAATACATCAATTTTGAGTTGTCAGAGTTTCTACGTGATCAAGGGATTCTCCATGAAACCACGTGTCTGCATACTCCATAACAAAATGGGGTTGCCGAGCGTAAAAATCACCACATTTTGGAAACAAATCGTGCCTTACTCCTTGGGGCCTCAATTCCTTAGCGTTTTTCGCCTAAAGCAGTTACCTATGCCGTGTATGTTATTAATCGTATGCCCTCTCAGGTGGTTAGTTTTCAAACACTTCTTCAAGTCCTCACACAACATGCTCCAGTGGTGTCAAGTAATACTCTTCCCCCTCGAGTCTTTGGTTGTGTGGCTTATCTTCGTATTCAGAAAATACATTGTAGTAAATTGGATCCATGTGCACTACGGTGTGTCTTTCTGGGTTTCTCTTCTCACCAAAAAAGGTATAAGTGTTACCATCCTGAAACCCATCATATGTATGTAACCATGGATGTGACCTTCTCTGAAATAGAATATTTCTATACTTCCGTACCTTCCACTTCAGATCACCAGAAGGAGAACACTGTTAGTAATCTGAGTTGGTTAGATCTAGGGGGAGATGTGATCATTGAATAACGTGTAGGACTTGGAATTCTTGGTGTCAAATGTATATTGGTTACCGAATGTATTGTCAACTCGGATGATGTTGGTGATTTGAGGTTGAATCTGACCGAACCCATAAGAGAGTCTCGGCTAGCTATTACCGAGGAATGTCCTGTTGTTCAGCAGTCCTGTCACATCCCGGCCCGAGCCCTCACCACATCCCTGGCTCGACTTCGCCGTAGCACGATATTTTCCGATTTGGGCCCCGACCACGACCTCACGGTTTTGTTTCTGGGAACTCACACGAGAACTTCCCAGTGGGTCACCCATCATGGGATTGCTCTTGCGTGAACTCACTTAACTTCGAAGTTCCTACGGAACCCGAAGCCAGTGAGCTCCCAAAAGGCATCGTGCTAGGTAGAGATGGGAATATACATATAAGGCTTACATGATCTTCACCCCTGGGTGATGTGGGATCTTACAAGTCTTTTGCCGAGCCCACAACACATACCCTTGCCGAGCCCAGTGCACCCTCTCTCTCTAGTTCCGACGTGCCGCCCAATACATCTTTTCTGAATATGCCTGAGGTAAGTATCGTAAATGATTGTGTAACTAATCCGAGTAATAATGTGAGTACTTATAAATTGCCACTAAGACAAAATCGAGGTGTGCCTCCTGATAGGTTTTCTCTTAAAGGGAAGGTGAAGTATCCGATAGCCAATTATGTATCATGTAACAAGCTTGCACCAGAATGTCAGACATTGGTGAGTAATATGTAGTCTATTCAAGTACCACCTCGAGTGGAGGAAGCTCTAAAAGATCCAAAGTGGGCAAAAGAAATGGATGAGGAGATGTTGGCATTACAGAAAAATAATACTTGGGAGGTGATGATGCTACCCGCAGGAAAGAAGACAGTGGGATGCCGATAGGTATTTACAGTTAAATATAAGGTTGATGGAAAGGTAGACAGATATAAAGCAAGGTTGGTGGCTAAAGGGTAAACTCAAACATATGGGGTGGATTATCAAGAGACTTTCTCCCCGGTTGCCAAGATGAATACGGTACATGTTCTTATCTCTTTAGCTGCAAATATGGACTGGCCATTAAAACAGTTCGATGTGAAGAATGCGTTTCTCCATGGGAATTTGGAGGAAGAAGTATATATGGATTTTCCTCCTAGATATAGCAATGGTGGGAATACCGGAGTATGTCGGTTGCGTAAGTCACTTTATAGGTTTAAGCAATCGCCTCGTGCATGGTTTGATAGATTTACTCAAGTGATGAAAAGGAATAAATATCGTCAGAGTCATTCTAATCATACTTTATTTGTAAAGCGCAAACAAAATAAGTAACAGCCTTGATTATTTATGTAGATGACATGATTATAACAGGAGATAACGTTGATGAGATGTCCAAGTTGCAAAGAAACCTTGCAGCCGAATTCAAAATGAAGGATTTAGGAGATTTGAAGTATTTTCTAGGAGTTGAAGTTGCTCGCTCGTCTAAAGTTATCTTCTTGTCTCAACGTAAGTATGTACTGGATTTATTAAAAGAGACTAGTATGTTATGTTAGGATGTAAGCCGGTAGAGACTCCTATTGTTGAGAAACATCATTTGTGTTTAAATCTGAGTCAGAAACCGGTTGACAAAGGTAGATATCAAAGGCTTGTAGGGAGACTGATTTATTTGGCTCATACTCGTCCTGATATTGCCTATGTTGTGAGTGTTGTGAGTCAGTTCATGCATTCACCGAATGTGGATCATATGGATGCTGTTATGCGTATCTTGGCAAACTTGAAGTCGGCACCTGGAAAATGAGTATTGTATGGGAAACACGGGAATTTGAGAATTGAAGGGTTTACTGATTCAGATTGGGCAGGTGATGTAAATGGTAGAAGGTCTATTTCTGGGTACTTTACCTTTGTTGGAGGGAATTTAGTGACATGGCGAAGTAAGAAACAGAAGATGGTGTCACGGTCTTCAGCTGATGCCGAATATAAAGGAATGGCTCAAGGAATTTGTGAAATCCTTTGGTTACGAAAACTTCTTTTGGGACTTGGGTTTAAACCGAAGGAGACCATGAAGTTGTATTATGACAACAAGTCAGCAAGAGATATAGCTGATAATCCAGTGCAGCATGATAGAACGAAGCATGTGGAGGTGGATCGGTATTTTATTAAAGAGAAGCTTGAAAAGAAGATTGTATCAATACCGTTTGTGAATTCAGAGGAGCAACTTACGGATGTTCAGTGTGTGGTCGAAAGTTCGGTGACTCACTTGTCAAGTTGGGCATGTGTGATATCTATGTACCATCTTGAGGGGGAGTGTAAACGTGGGGAGTGTAAACGTGAGTCATTAAAAATAAGTATGTAAATATATTGTAAATATTAGGAGTCCCTTATTAGGAAGGATTAATTGTTGTGTCCTTTATTGATTATTGTTTCCATATAGAACAAGGATTGTATTGGTATATATTTCAAGGAAGTAATACAATGAAAATTATCCGGTAAAATTCTATTCGAAGAACCCCATTGTTTCCCAATTTCAATTTTTTTTTTTCAATTCAATTCATATATAATTCAATTTTGTGCAAATGCAATTCAATCATTTTAATGCATGTACATATATTTGATGCAATTCATGGGAAATATCAAATTTACATAATTCAACAATTATGAATATAATGCATACACAATTTATGTAGAATCTAAAATTTGAAAAACGTAAAACTGAGTCATGCATTATGGTGAATGTTCATGCTATCAGGGTTGTAAAAATATCGGGATAAAAACCGTTGTTTTGAAAGAACCTGATTGCGTGATGATATGGATGAACTGGTTTGATGCAGAAAATTTCCTTGTCAAATTCCTGAGCGCTGTGGTAGAAGCGTACTGATAATGTGTTGTAGCCTATTTTATCTAACAAGGTTAAGGGGGGCAGCGACAAGGGTAGAGAGATTGAGAGAGATGTGTTTGTAGAATTGAAGGGGAATGTGTTTGTTATCCCTCCTACATAATTAGGCCTGGCAAATGGGTCGTGTCTGTCGTGTTCGTGTCGTTTTCGTGTAACACCTGTTATCTTAATCATCATGACATAAGATTTTGTGGTATCCACTAGTGTAAATATTTTAAATTGAAGATCGAATTCATTCACTGTATTCATATAGGGTCAAGGAGTGTAGTTGTAAAAAATCATCAAAATCGAAGTTAAAATAACCATTAAATCATGATTTTTCGTTGATAACCATCGAAAAGTTTTGTCCTGTTACTTGATCTCTGAATGTTTGTTTTTTGCGATTTTTGGCGTATGCGATCTTGAAGCATATACAAACAATTTTGACGGTTGGATCTCTGAAATTAGTTTCGTAGAATTCGTATCACATCAAAATGATAGATTCACTAACACTTAGAGTTTATTTATACTTTTATTAAGTATAACATAAGATTTTGTGGTATCCACAAGTGTAAATATTTTAAATTGAAGATCGAATTCATTCATTGTATTCATATAGGGTCAAGGAGTATAGCAGTAAAAACTCATCAAAATCGGAGTTAATATAACCGTTAAATCTTGATTTTTCGTTGATAACCGTCGAAAAGTTTTGTCCCGTTACTTTATCTCCGAATATTTGTTTTTTGCAATTTTTGGCGTATGCGATCTCAAAGCATATACAAACATGTTTGACGGTTGGATCGTTGAAACTAGTTTCGTAGAATGCATATCCCATTAAAACAATAGATTCACTAACACTTAAGAGTTTATTCATACTTTCATTAAGTATAACATAAGATTTTGTGGTATCCACTAGTGTAAATATTTTAAATTGAAGATCGAGTTCATTCATTGTATTCATATAGGGTCAAGGAGTGTAGCTGTAAAAAATCATCAAAATCGGAGTTAAAATAACCGTTAAATCGTGATTTTTCGTTGATAACCGTCGAAAAGTTTTGTCTCGTTACTTGATCTCTGAATGTTTGTTTTTTGCGATTTTTAGCGTATACGATGTCGAAGCATATACAAACAAGTTTGACGGTTGGATCGTTGAAGTTAGTTTCGTAGAATGTGTATCTCATCAAAACGATAGATTTATTAACACTTAAGAATTTATTCATACTTTCATTAAGAATAACATAAGATTTTATGGTATCCACTAGTGTAAATATTTTAAATTGAAGGTCAAGTTCATTCATTGTATTCGTATAGGGTCAAGGAGTGTAGCTATAAAAAAATCATCAAAATCGAAGTTAAAATAACTCTTAAATCGTGATTTTTCGTTTATAACCGTTGAAACGTTTCGTTCCGTTATTCGATCTTTGAATGTTTATTTTTTGCAATTTTTGGTGTATGCGATCTTGAAGTATATACAAATATTTTTGACAGTTGGATCGTTGAAACTAGTTTCATAGAATGCGTATTCCTTAAAAACAATGGATTCACTAACACTTAAGAGTTTATTCATACTTTCATTAAGTATAACATAATCCACTAGTGTAAATATTTTAAATTGAAGATCGAGTTCATTCATTGTATTCATATAGGGTCAAGGAGTGTAGCTGTCAAAAATCATCAAAATCAAAGTTAAAATAACCGTTAAATCGTGATATTTCGTTTATAACCGTCGAAATTTTTTGTCTTGTTACTTGATCTCTGAATGTTTTTTTTTTGCAATTTTTGGCGTATGCGATCTTGAAGTATATACAAACATATTTGACGGTTGGATCGTTGAAACTAGTTTCGTAGAATGCGTATCACATCAAAACAATAGATTCATTAACACTTAAGAGTTTATTCATACTTTCATCAAGTATAACATAAGATTTTGTGGTATCCACTAGTATAAATATTTTAAATTGAAGATCAAGTTCATTGATTGCATTCATATAGGGTCAAGGAGTGTAGCTGTAAAAAATCATCAAAATTGAAGTTAAAATAACCGTTAAATCGTGATTTTTCGTTGATAACCGTCGAAAAGTTTTGTCCCGTTACTTGATCTCTCAATTTTTGGCGTATGCGATCTTGAAGTATATACAAACATGTTTGACGGTTGGATCGTTGAAACTAGTTTCGTAGAATGTGTATCCCATCAAAACAATAGATTCACTAACAATTGAGTTTATTCATATTTTCATTAAGTATAACATAAGATTTGTGGTATCTACTAGTGTAAATATTTTAAATTGAAGATCGAGTTCATTCATTGTATTCATATAGGGTCAAGGAGTGTAACTGTAAAAAATCATCAAAATCGGAGTTAAAATAACCGTTAAATTGTGATTTTTCGTTGATAACCGTTGAAAAGTTTTGTCCCGTTACTTAATATCTGAATGTTTTTTTTTTTGCAATTTTTTGCTGATGCGATCTTGAAGCATATACAAACAAGTTTGACGGTTTGATTGTTGAAATTAGTTTCGTAGAATTCGTATCTCATCAAGTTCAATGGTGTGTGTGTGTATATATATATATATATATTTATTAAGTAGATTTAAATTTATTTATTTTGTACGCACTTAATTGAATGGTATGTATATTTAAGCCGATCTAATGGTCACCAATTTTTAATATTTAATTTAATATATATATATATATAATTATTATAGTTTTTGTTAAATTAATATATATAATTATTATAGTATTTTTTAGGGTTATAAAATTATAAAATTAATATTTTGCTTATCGTGTATCGTGTTATCCACGTGTATACCCGAACCAACCCGTTATCTTAACAGGTGCTTATCGGATTACCCGATAACGACCCGATTCGTTATCGTGTCGACCCGAATACCTGTTAATTTCGTGCCGTGTCGTGTCGGGTTATCGGGTCGTGTCAGGAATTGCCAGGCCTATACATAATGCCTTTATTTATAGTAGTAAAAGGAGAGAAGAAATTCCTTCATCCCAAAAAAAAAAAGTTGTAATAGGAAATAATAACTAAAATGAAATATAATCTAGGATTTACACAGTCACACTTAAGCTAGGAAAGTTTACAACAATAAATACGAAATAATCACCAATAATTGCACTCGTGGAAGATGTAGAATGTCGGGTGACCCTCCCCAACAAACTAAGGGCATGTCTAGACCACACAGAATGGACATTTGCATCATCTCCAACCTGATTGGGAATTAAACTATATATTTTGCATCATTTTTTTTCAAAATAATTTCGTAGAAAGTTAGCAGCGTCTCTTCTTGCTTTTCGACTCATATTACCACATTGATCAGAAAAGATATAGAGGAGAAAATAAATTATAATTTCACACAATTAATTTTGGCATAAGGCTAGTACGTACTGAAAATATTAGATAATTTACAGTTATACGACCTCAAAACATACTTGTTAAAAATCAACTAGCTATTTTTTTTGTTGTATTTTCTTTTCAGCGTTGGATACATTCCAAGCTCTGTATATGCACTGTACAAAGAAAATCATAAAGTTGAAACGCGTTTTTTCTTGGGCCCCCAAACGCGGGAACTTTTATACCTGTTCGGTTTTCACATGGCTAACTGTCCCGTTATTCCACAAAACCTTTGTGATTTAAATGGACACGTATAAATTTGATTATTTGATAAGAAAATGAAATTCGTGGTGAAAGTATTAATCCTACGTCGACAAGGAAAGTCTTGCATAATAAATTAAATAATCATAGGTCTCTCTCTTATTGTTAGTTAATTTTGAAATAGATGTTCACATTCTAATATGTTGGCTAAACTATTAATTAAATTGCGTGTTTGTCAGTATTTATTTGACTGTATAATCCAAATTGAGAGTTCAGCATCATAATACTTGACATAAGAAGTGACATTATTGAAGAAAATTTAGGTTCATTATAAAACCAATTGGCAACATGGGGAATAGTTCAATTAGGTATCGTTTGGTATGCAGACAAGACGGAACGGAATGGGACGGGACAGGACGGAACGGAGAGGGAGCAAAGATGCCCTCGGATGGAAACAAGGAGGAAGAAGAAGGAGACGGAGAGGTTATAATTTTATGTTCCACGGATGTGAAACGAGTCGTTCCAAGGGGGTGAGGTGGAACGAAAATTTATCCAAAACTCATCCCGTGGAACAGCGCGTTCCACCCGTTTTAGGCGCACCAAATGTGGGACGGAACGCCTCGTCCCATTCCGTTCCGTTCCGTCGCATGTACCAAACGGTATCTTATTTATAAACATATGCAAAGCCACTCCTCTTATCAATATGAGATTCATTCTCGACACGCCTCATTGAGTGTGGTGATTTGCAAGCCTAATACATGGACAACACAAATCGGGTTACGTGAAGCACATGTAGTTGTTAGGCTTCACACGTGAGACAATTTGCTCTGATACCATGATTTTTTTTTTTTGAGGTTTCATCATAAAACTAACTGAAAACATAGAAAGACTAGACAATTACTTATAAGCACATGCAAGATTCCTCCTCCCATCAATATAGAATTCATTTTCAACAAATATTAAGATGATGTGCCACATATTTAGTATAGTTTTCATAAAAAGAAATTTTCTTCTCGTAAGCAATGCTTATCTTTATATATTGTCCAGTAATTGTTTGAAAAATCCCAACTTTAAATTCTTGTAACTATAAAAGAAAAGAAAATATACCGAAATTAGTACTAGTTGGTCATGCATACTTAACTTTTAGTTATAAGTCTTACATGAGGATGGGAAAACAAATATATATATATATATATATATTTCAACTCCTAATCAGAACATGTTCAGGAGCATGACCATCTAGGGGCCATCTTCTATGTCACCACAACTATTGACACTTTAGCATCCTCTCACTAGGTCAAAGCATGGATGATACTGTCAACAAACGTCAAAGGTTGCCTCTTTTATGTACTATAAACTCATTCTATGCCCGGCGGCTGTAGCCATAACCTACCAAACCTTAACACCCAAATCGTTTTACTTTTGTGATGTTAGGGGCCACTTGTTCACTGATCGTGATAATTAGTTTGATATAACACAGTATAATTAAGGGATCTAATTCTTAGATCTGTGTTCGAAATCTTCAATCTTTGTTGTCTTTTAGAATAATGTTGCACTTGTTCTATATGTATTCGCATCTCTTCACGCGTCACGTGTTGTTAAGCAAGAGGCAGAGCTTAAAGAAATGGAGGATAAGCTTAAGAGAAAAGATGGAGATCGAAGAAGAAGAAGAAGGAAGCTCAAAGGTTTCTGTGACTGTCTATTTATTTTCTTAATGATAAGTCATTACAACAACACAACTATATATAGAGACATCACAACACTTAGCTTTCTCTAATAACCTTAACTAACTCTATAATTCATTGACAAATAGCACAATTCACAACCATCCAATATACTCTAACATGCCTCCTCAAACTCATGTTGGATGAGCCAAACATGAGGTTGGAACAATGAATTCTAAACAAAGGAGCACTAAGTTTCTTAGTAAGGATGTCTGCAAACTACTCTCGAGAAGAAACATATTGAACCCCAAGTTTCTTCTTTGAAATTCTTTCTTTGACAAAGTGAACATTCACCTCAATATGCTTTGTTTTTCGGATGCTACACAGGGTTAAAAAACTGACACACCCTAACCTAGAATGTCCACCTGGACTCCAAATCAAGTTATGATGATCAACACCATGAGGGTGACGAATCCATAAAGTATAGTGATGTGGAAAGTGTGAATAAATTTAAACCTAAAAGTGCCTAAATATAAGAGTGCACTTGTGAACAGAAATGAACCCATTTCACACGTGATGTCAGAGCATAAGTAAAGTACAGTAAAGTAGGATGAGAATCACACCATCGAAGGTAACCACCTATACCAAGATTTGCCAAGAATCCTCGTCCACACAAAAGCTCAGCACTAAAACCTGGAGGGGCGAAAAACAAGGGTGAGTGGGCCTAAAAATAAAGTTTTATAAAAACCTTTTTGAAAACATTATAAACCCTGACCGTAAAATAAGTATAGTTTCCAAAATATACATACTACGTATAGTATAAAAATACTTACCGTAGCCTGCAATATCTCAATACTTCAATACGTCACAAATTCGTAAATAAGCATATAACTTCTAGTAATCACAATATCTCGCAGAAATAAATAAATCACATCTCGTGCTCATCAACAAATGATGACACACGAGTTTCATGCAAAGGTATTCTGACACGAACAAGACTGGTGTAATAATGATTTACGCTCTAGTACTACAATCACGTGAAGACTAGCACTATGCACATCACATACGAGTCCTAATTGCCTATAGCAATCTAGGACAGGACTAGGTGTAATAATGATTTACGCTTTAGTACTACAATCAAGTGAAGAATGACACTATACGCATCACATACGAGTCCTAATTGCCTATAGCAATCTAGGACAGGATTGGCACCTACAATGGATCCAAAGTGAGCGCACGGTGCGATGTGAACATATGAGTGAAAGACTGGTCCTGGCCCAGGCGAGTACTAACACCAGTGTAGCAGACGATGAGCAAATAACGCAAATATGATCATGCAATGGTAAATCGATAATTTGATTCAATAACCCTAGTCAATGAAATACTATTCATAACCGTAAATACCATTAAATCATCCATACTAACACGCATACCTGTGCATCCCGTAGGACGTAGTATAATTGCATGAATTCCGTCAATATCGTAATTTAATACATGTTACCCTAATCTAGGTGTAACGTAGAAAATTCTTTATCAAATATATAAATGGAAACTAACAAATATATATATACACACACACACTATATAAAAGAAAAGACCCACTCACACATACTGGCAAGGACATAGTTGTTCGAACTAGGAAAGCGAAGTTTTCAATAGTAATGCACCGAAGCATAATATTGGGATCCGTTAGTAAAACTTGATTAAAACATTTGAATTTGGGAAAACAGAGTGCTGATTTGGAATCAGAGCGTCGAAATACGCTAAGAGGGGTCCCGGGGAAAATTTGTAAAAAGTCAACTGAAATGCCCCGGTGGTCAACTACGTTAAAACTTTAGAATTTCACTAAATGGATGCCAAAAATAGACTCAGGGCATTGAAATTAGCCTAAGAGGGTTTTCGAAAAAAATCTGAAAAAGTAAACAAAAGTCAACTAACAATCAACATTTAACTTTAACATAATATTCTTTCCTCAGAAGGAATATGCTGTTAAAGTTAACGGAATATTCCCTTCAATTTTTTAGTGGATCCAGGTCGGTCTCGCAAATCTGGGTTTGGATTCCGTCTTTTTTTTTTCTTTCCTTCTTCTTCTCCGGCCGGTTGCCGCTGCAACCACCGAAATTTGGGAATCTTGGCCGAGAAACTTTCCCTACTCCACCTAGCTTTGAAACTCAACTAAAACTAGCAATCTAATATACCAATTTGAAGCTCGAAAGGAGAGGAAGAGAAATATACCAACATGGGGTCTTGATGTGGTCGGAACACGGCTCGAAGCCGCCAGATCTCTCGCCGGAAAACTGGGGAAATATCCTCCCAGTGTGTTTTCTGCATCAAATCGTCCCCCAAACTCATTTTTAAGGTTAAAACAACATAAGAGCTTCAAAATAAGAAGGATTTGAGGGTCTCGAGGCTCACCATGGTCGAAGAAATGAGTGAACAGTGATAAAAGTCATTGTGCAGTTCCATTTTTCCACTTTGGTGTTCTAAGAAAACTGGGTACAATAGTAGTGGTCTTCCGCGAGGTTGATGGTGATGATATGGTGGTGATTTGGTCGTGAGGTTCGTCAAAGTGCGGCGAGGTGGTGATGGTGCTGCTCTGCTCCATTGTTTTTATTAGGGGTGGGCACTTAGAACAGAAAACCAAAACCGAAACCGAAATACGAACCAAATCGAACCGCACCGAACGGTTTGGTTTTGCGGTTTTGAAATGGTTTCGATTTTGAAACCAAACCGCAACATAGAAAATGGTTTGGTTTCGGTTTTGGCTTTTGAAAACCGCACCGAAACCGAACCGCACCGCAAATATTAATAAACATTTAATTAAATGTCCATATTATATTTCATGTTTTAATTGGTTGTTTGTTAGAATCCATACACTTAGTATAGGACTCAACAACACTAGAATATCATCATTCATCACTTTCTTTTGTTCATTAACTTGAAGGACCTTTGTTATTTTATACCATCACACACACATATATGTACAAGGGTGGACTAATCTTGTTATCAAGAGTCGAACAATGATCTAATAAAGTCCCCTCATTTGAAGCATGATATCACATATTCTAATATCAAAGTTTCGCTCATGTTTAATGAATTCAAATTTATTCAACTTGTTTTATGATAAACATTGTAAGGGACACCCTTTTGTTGCACAAACATGTTTTAACATCACAACTACATGCAACATGCTAATTGTTTACATAATAAATGTCTTTTTCCTATTGCTATTGGGAAATGCTTATTAATATGTTAAATTGCAAATTGTACATTTTTTCTTAAAAACCAAACCGAAACCGTTTGAAACCGCACCGAACCGAACCAAACGGTTTGGTTTCATTTCGGTTTTGGCTTCAAAACTGCACCGAACCGAACCGCAAAAAAATTCGGTTTCGGTTTCGGTTTCACTCAAAACCGCACCGAACCAAACCATGCCCACCCCTAGTTTTTACATAGAGAAGAGAGGGATAGTTTAAGGGAAAAAAAGAAGAGAGGGATGAGAGATGAAAGGGAGAGAAATGAGAGTTGAAAGAGAGAGGTCTGCGAGATTAGGGGACACGAGGGAATGGGGAGATAATGGGTTGTGGGCCCCACTGTCTCACAAGGCAATGTCACAAAAGACAAAACAGAAAAAATATTCTCGCGATGTGAAATTACCAAAATGCCCTTCACGTTCGTCGTTCTATAAAATTTTAACCGTAACTACAAATTTGTAAAGAAGAAATGAAGCTAGAGCGATTGCATAAAGGAGAATTTCGTTCAGTCACGATCAGATAGCAATGACTCAAACTTTCCTTCTCCTTCAGTACAATACTATAATATAATACCTTTAATAAAACATAAAGTCAAAAATAGATATATAATAACATAACGTCAAAATACATATATAATAAAGTGAAGTTAAAATAATTGTATCGAAATCAAAATTGAAAATAGAAAAATTTTCAGCTACGCAATCGTATCGTCATGTACTTCGAAGGTATGTGTGTAGTATCTTTGGGTCGAGCCCAAACAATAAATAGATAAATAAATAAATAAAAATAATAACGTAGACGGGCCTTCTTATCCACTTGCTTAACGGATCCAACGAATAAGTTATTGATATTACAGTCTGCAGCCTGCAATACCGATAACTCACTGTTGTCATGACAAGCAAGCAAATAATTCCCAATGGTGCAATATTACCATCTTGCCCCTCATTGGGAAATACACATAAATTGTCCGGTTAATGCCTCAATCGCTCACACGTACTACCCCATCGGGTGATAACGTCAATAGCACACAAATTTGCTACATCATAAATTTCATTCTTCAAATACCTGTTTGCAATACTCTTCCGTCAATTATGTATTATGCATAAAATCACTATACCACATCTCAAATGGTGCCATACCCAAAACCGAAATTTTAACTGTAGTTACATGCAACCCTAATAATGATAAATGTCTGCTACAACCATACTAAGTTTGCATAACAGACAAAACGCAACATGTACACTACGGTCTGGATAGTTCGTTCAAACTGGCCATTAGTCTGAGGGTGAAATGTGATATTGGCCGAAAACTTAGTATACATGACCTTCAAGAAGACTTCCCAAGACTTGGAAGTGAAACGCACATCACAGTGGGATACGGTAATGACATGCACACCATGTAGTCGAACAATGTAGTTTACAACAACTTAGCAAGTAGATTCATAATGAATTTCTCTCAAATTTAGCAAAAAATTATGTCGAGAAGGCTAAAAGAACACTAAAGAATTTGGAAGTCAAAACAAGTTTATCAATCTAGAACACAAAGTAACTGAATTAAATACATCTATCTTGCTACAACTGTAGCTTCCGGAATATTCAATCACCAACGTTAACGATTCGCTCAGCAGAGTATTTGTTGGGTGATTGAAGAATTAATGGTCACAACTAAATTTCAATGTCCGAGCAATTCTCCTAGATAGTTTGTCTGTTTCCAGAATAATACAGAATGCAATAGGGTAGACGTGTACCCAAGGTTGACTGGAATGCCTTCTATTACCAAAGGTGAATATGGAACACAGTTAGAGTAGATGTCGATCGAAACGCCAGAAAATCTGAAAAAATTCAAAAATGAGAAATTTTACTAAGTGGTCTAAAATATAGTCCCTCAGGTTAACAAAAAGTTAGCTGACTTGTCAGGGTGGTCGATAATCACCGAAACATCATCATGACCTCTACATGTATAAGATACCTCATAGCAGGAGCTTATGGTGATACTTCCCCATCTCCATTTGGATACAAAAAGTGATTATAACCACTTGAACGATTCTTGATGATTTGTAAGTAATGTCATATCAACACTAGTGAATTCCAACTAAAATGGGATAGGGTAGCCTGAAAGTGTTCAAGCGTACATGTGTCATTTACTGCGATCATCAGTAACTATGTTTGCACAACCTGGGTGATACACGATAATGCAATCATAGGCATTGATTTGTTTCTTCCATCATAGCTGTCAGAAATTTAATTATTTTCCTATGAAGATGTATTTGAGAGATCTAAGGTTGGTAAAGGTTTTGGATACATTCTCCACAGAAAAGTGTCATTGGATTTTCAAGTAAAGACAGTAAATGTTGACTCTAGGTCGAGAGTAAGGTAATTCATTCCGTACGCTTCTGACCGTCAGGAAGCATAAGCGATACTCCGTCATGCTACATCAGTACGTAGTCAAAGCATTTAGTGAAACATCACAGTAGATTTTAAAATCATCGGCGTCATCGAAAAGCGTACGAACAATGGTCGAAACAAGGCAACGCCTCAGTTGTCACAACTTTATTCACATTCGACATCTCAATTAACTAATTTTCCTCGGCCAATTTGGATGAAAAACGCCACAGTTGAAAAGTCACTAACAAACGGCCGATAAATTGACAAGGCCAAGGATGACGCATATTTCACAACAATTTGTGGGAAATATCAAATTATCTACATTTGCAACTTTTTTTTTTTGGAAAGTGACAAGAATTTCGTCTGCTGAGATCACGTCTCCCATGAAAGTATCAATCAAATCAAAGCTAACCGTTGATGAATTTGGTATAAAGTTGATTGCTAGTGTTTAGAGAATTTGATTTTGTTGTTGGAATAAGTGAGAAAGTCATCGATAAGACTACTATGAATTCGTCAGGCTATGGAAGAAAACTTGGGCTCAGAGGTTGGTCGGGTAGACCATCAATTTGAAGTATGGTATAACAGTGCTAAACATCACCCGATAGAGCTACTAAAATCTAGATACGGTCTTAAGGTTCGTTTTGTCTTCGTGACTAGGTTTGGGTTCCCAAGATAAGGTGTTTGGTTTGATAAATTCCTAGTTGGTAAGCTTTTGTAACTAAGTTCTCTTAATGATGTAGGAGTTGTTCGAAAACACGCAAGGAAAACTGGTGTAGTACAAGAAAGTGGATCGATGGTGTACTTCACTTCACCATTTGGTGATATACCAGGTAAAATTTTGAGAAATGACGCCAAATGTATATGTCCTCGAAACATACCATACTACTTTCTTTCTCTATGACATGTACTAATAGGTCTTCACAGCTTTCTCGATACTCAATTCGCTCTTACAGTAGGAATTAACTCATGCTCCAATTCTGTTTGTCTATGAAAGTGACCTAAGGGAAGACTGGTCGGGAATGTTCAGGTTACCTAAATGGGTAATGTGGTTAAAACAACTACGAGTTTACTATCCTCCTACAAGGCTTGCCTTTAAGTTTCCATGATTTTAATTTCTTCGGCTCAGATAGTCACTTTTAATCGATCTATCAGTCGCGTCGCTAATTAACGCACATATGATATTTTGATATTGTTTGCTACCTTAAAACTATGAAATGGCATTCTAGCATAAAGGTATCGCTCCTAGATACTAGTACATGTGTCCGGTATCAGAAATCATACCGCCTGAATACTAATTGACAGTCCCTGGATATCCGAAAGTATCGTCAATTAGCAGCGCCACCGTAGGCTGATTATAGGTTAGAGCATGCTCGGGTAGATGGTTTCGGATGATTGGTAGAGAACTGGTCCTATGAGGTGGTTTATATGATTCTAGGAAAAATTGATTACTGCTTTTGGGACTTTTACTACCCGAATGTATAACAACTCATCTCACAAGCCTATACTCATCGAAGTGATGAGTACAACATCGAAAGGAAATCTGGGAACTAGTGTTCGTTAGAGAGTCCTAAGGCTGGGAAAAGGAAATTGCTAATAATCTACTATAGAACGAACTTAAACAGAAGTCGATCTTCCTCCTAAAGATCCAAAATGATCACTAATGCGTTTGAAAAGATTAGTGCTATCGGGGACCAAAAGTGGTTGTCCCCCATATGTTCTTCCATCGAGTAGGACCACTTTAGCACCAGGTTGTCACTCAAGATGTTTCTAGAAATCTCAACAAAAGTAAAACTTCATAGGAATTCTAATAGGTGGTATACTAAGAGGTGCTGCCAAGAATTAAACAAATTTTGGTTTCATATCTCGAAAGGTTTGGTAATGATGACTGGAGAATAGTGATGGGGTTGATTGGTAATTCTCTGGTGATACACAACTACATTAGTCCTGCTTCAGGGCCATCAATTCATTCTAAATCGGGATTTTTACTTAGTAGGGAGGTTCTTTGTTTAAGTCTAGAGGCAGTCGCTAAAATGGTTCTTCTAGAAGGTCAATAAGTCATTTACGATGCCCAAAACTTTGGAAAAGCTAACACATTTTTTTGTGCTCGACGAGGTGGCAAGATTCAACATTAGGTTCAAAAACCGAGAATGCTTACATCACGCATGTGATGAACAAAATACTGCCCAAACTTATGCTCTAATACCAAACTGACACACCCCGACCTGGAATGTCCACCTGGACTCCAAATCGAGTTGTGTTGGTTGACACCAGGAGGGTGACGAAACCATAAAGTATAGTGGTGTGGAAAATGTGAATAAATTTAAACCTAAAAGTGCCTAAATATAAGAGTGCGCTTGTGAACAAGAATGAATCCATTTCACACGTGATGTGAGAGTATAAGTAAAGTACAGTAAAGTAGGATGAGAATCATATCATCGAAGGTAACCATCTATACCAAGATTTTCCAAGAATCCTCGTCCACACAAAAGCTCAGCACTAAAACCTGGATGGGCGAAAAAGAAGGGTAAGTGGGTCTCAAAATAAAGTATTATAAAAACCTTTTTGAAAACATTATAAACTCTCGCCGTAAAACAAGTATGGTTTCTAAAATATACATACTATGTATAATATGAAAATACTTACTGTAGCCTACAATATCTCAAGACTTCAATACGTCACAAATTCGTAAGTAAGCATATAACTTCTAGTAATCACAATATCTCGCAGAAATAAATAAATCACATCCCGTGCTCATCGACATATGCTGACACACAAGTTTTATGCAGAGGAATTCCGACACGAATATGACAGGTGTAATAATGATTTACGCTCTAGTGCTAATCACGTGAAGACTAGCGTTATGCGCATCACATACGAGTCCTAATTGCCTATAGCAATCTAGGACATGACTAGCACCTACAATGGATCCAAAGTGAGCGTACGGTGCGATTTGAACATACACTTGAAAGACTGGCCCTAGCCCGAGCGAGTACTAACACCAGTGCAGCACACGATGAGCAGATAACACAAATATGATCTTGCAATGGTAAATCGATAATTCAATAACCCTAGTCAATGAAATACTATTCATAACCGTAAATACCATTAAAGCATCCATACTAATACGTATACCTGTGCATCACGTAGGACGTAGTATAATTGCATGAATTCCGTCAATACCGTAATTTTATACATGTTACCCTAATCTAGGTGTAACGTAGAAAATTCTTTATCAAATATATAAATGGAAACTAACAAATATATATACTACATAAAAGAAAAGACCTAGTCACAGATACTGGCGAGGACATAGCCGTTCAAACTAGGAAAGCGAAATCTCATATGGTAATTGCACCTAAGCATAATATTGGGACCCATTAGTAAAACTTGATAAAACCTTTTAATTTGGGAAAATGGGGTGCAGATTTGGAATCAGAGTGTTGAAATACGCTAAGAAGGGCCCGGGCAAAATTTGTAAAAAGTCAACGATCAACCCTAAAAAGTCAACCAAAACGCCTCCGTGGTCAATTGTGTTAAAACTTTAGAATTTCACTAAATGGATGCCAACAATGGACTCAGGGCGTCGAAATTAGCCTAGGAGGGTTTTCGAGAAAATTTTGAAAAAGTCAACAAAAGTCAACTAACGGTCAACAGTTAACTTTAACAGAATATTATCTCCTCATAAGGAATAGTCTATAAAAGTTAACGAAATATTCCAAAGGAATATTCCCTTCAATTTCTGAGTGGATCAGGGTCGGTCTCAAAATGAGAGGAAGAGAAATATACCAACATGGGGTCCTAACGTGGCCGGAAAACGGCTCGAAGCCGCCGGATCTCTCGCTGGAAAACTGAGGAAAAATCCTCCGAGTGCGTGTTCTGCATCAAATCATCCCCCAAACTCATTTTTAAGGTTAAAACAACATAAGAACTTCAAAATAAGAAGGATTTTAGGGTCTCGAGGCTCACCATGGTCGGAGCATTGTTCTAAAAATCGGCCTAGGCGCTTGGCGGTGGAGTCCCGATCCGATTTGGGCTAAATCGTTCAGGTAAGGCGGGAAGGATTTAGGCGGCCGCCTAGGCGTCTCTAGGCGCTCAAGGCGGCCTAGGCAGTGCTAGGCGGCGGTGCTAGGCTGCAGCTGATGCTCTGCAAATCTCCCCTCGCATCCGCACGATCCACAACCCACAACCCAAATCTTCAAAACAATACACATAATCCGTCTGTTGGGTTTTACTGCAGAGAGAGAAGGGAATCTATTGAAGAGATCCATCCGTCCTGTTGAAGAGAAGAGAGAGAGAGAAAGAAGAGAGAGAGAGAGTCGGAAAGAAAAACTGAAAGGTCCGTTCTGTTGAAGAGAAGAGAGAGATAGAGAGAGAGTCGGAAAGAAAAACTGAAAGTTCCGGAGAAGAGAAAGAAAAACTGAAAATGGGAGTTAAAGAAAGGCATAACTAAAGACTAAAGAGAGTCTGACAAAAAAAAGACAAAAGAGAGAGAAGGGGATCTCTCTGCGGAGAGAGAAAGAAGAGGAGATCTATTGATAATAAATGCAAGCCTAGAGCCACTAAACAAGTGATGGTTGATTGGGACTACCATTAGAGAAACCAGAAAAGCTGTCGATTTAATTGAAAAAAATATCTTTTCTTTCAAGTTGGGTTCATTTTATGGCCCACTATTTTGTTCAAAGAAAAAACAAACTAGGCCCAATATTCTTTGTATAAAATTAGAAAAAAAAGTCCTAAAATTATACACATATACTCATATTTTATAATATATAGTGTAAATTTATGTAAATTCGCCTAGCCGCTAGTCCACCGCCCGACTAGCACCTAGCATTTTTTAGAACCTTGGGTCAGAGAAATGAGTGAATAGTGATAAAAGTCAATGTGCAGTTCCATTTTTCCACTTGGGCGTTTTGAGCAAACTGGGTACAAGAGTGGTGGTCTTCCACGAGGTTGATGGTGATGATATGGTGGTGATTTGGTTATGAGGTTCACCGGAGTACGACGAGGTGGTGATGGTGCTGCTCGGCTCCATTATTCTTACAGAGAGAAGATAGGGATAGTTTGAGGGAAAGAGAGATGAGAGAGAGATGAGAGATGAGAGGGAGGGAAATGAGAGTTGAAAGAGAGAGGTCCGCGAGATTAGGGGATATGGAGGAATGCGGAGAGAATGGGTTGTGGGCCCCACTGGCTCACAAGGCAATGTCACAAAAGACAAAACAAAAAAGTATCCCCGCGACTTGAAATTACCAAAATGCCCTTCACGTTCATAGTTCCGTAAAATTTTAACCGTATCTCCAAATTCGCTTTCGCTTGCATTTACGTGTTCGTACCATCGAGTATTTTAAGAATACGATAAAATAATAGCTCAAACGCGTCACTAAAAGACGGTCAGCTAAAGTCAACAATCTCGCCTCTAGGGCATTTTTGTCACTTCATTCTTTTGAAATCAATAAATTTGTAAAATTAGGGACGAGTTGTCACAAAAAATAGTGCAATAGCAAAACGATTATCACAAAAAGCACTATCTTTGAAGAAACTGAAATCTGTATAAAAAGTCAGGTGCTACTAAATCCAATTAAGTTCAACAGAGGAAGTATATATGGCTATGTATCAACTTCTGTAAAAGATCTTCACATAGTGTGCTGCTTCTTAGAAGACCAAGAAATTGGATTTGCACTCAAGAACACCACCAATCCAGTAGTGGACCTCCTATCATTTAGATCTTCTGCACAATCAACATCTTAAAAGCCTTTAGAGACAAATCACCTTTAGAATAAGTGAGAGACCATATTTCATAGTACCATTTAGATACCTCTTTACTGCAAGAAAGTGAGACAGCATAAGATTCTGCAAAAATTGGTAAACATGATGCACAGAGAATGTTATACATGGTCTTGTGAAAGTGAGGTATTAGAAAGCTCCTACAATGCTTCTATAAGCAGTAGGATTTGTTTAAGAAATGTCATCATCCTTGAGAAGCCTGTTATAGGGCATATAGAAAGTATCACATGGTTTTGACTCAATCATCTCAGTCTTGTGCAGCAAATCTTGGATGTACTTGGATTGAGAAAGAAATAATCCAGTAGCAATCCTGGTTATTTGAATACCAAGAAAATAATACAGAGTACCCAAATTCTTAATATAAAATTCACTTGTCAAAGAAGATTGTTGGAGATATGTCTTGAAAGTCAATCTTGAGAAGAAACCTTTTAGGGTAATGTCATAATGTATAATTAAGTCTAATGGAATAAAAAGGCAAAACTACTCTTAGGACTATCTCAATAAACGATATTAGTCCAAATAGTGAATCCATCGACAATGGATTGCTTTAATATGAAGGATGGAAAGTCTCAAGCCATATATGTAGGGATACTAAGTATGTAGGTGATGGTTAAGGGAATGAGTCCACTAAACATAATCAAAATAAAGCACTTGCATGGAGGTCTACTCACTGGTTGGAATAATGTAAATAGTCATTTAGCATGAGACATTATAGTTATCTTGAGGATACGTTGCTGATCATTTAACAATGAGATGTGACCACATCTCATCTTGGATGTGTTCTATGCATTGTTAGGGTCGGTGATTTACTGTCAAAAGCATGTGAATGTTCAACTAGGAATATCTAATCCTTGGTATGAGAAGATGAATACTCTAAGATATGATTCAGGAATCTTTGGCCGAAGTATTGAGCATAATGAAGAAAGTCATTCCTACACGACTCATTGAATCATATAAGATAGTATAATCACATTAGAGGTTTGACATAATGTATCCATACCCTGGTAATGTGATTAAGAGTATTAAATTAGAGAATGATTGAATTACATTGTAATTCCAACTGAATAGGTTCTCCAACCAAATTCTACATTAACTTAGGTAGTCATGATATATGGTTAGATATCACTCATGGCTTGTCGGTTCTTCTATATGGTGGAAGGAGAATTAAAAGTAAGTTTTAATTCACTAAGTGATTGAATAAATACTAATCAATTGGATTGATACCAATCACCTCACTACCTGCTAATTAAAACCTAAAATGATTGTAATCGTGTGATGACATAATTAAAGTATGATGAAATCAATTAATTAGATTAATTAAGTGTTATGATTAATTAGAAAGTCTAAATAAATCATACATCCGATGAAAGTTAGGACCTTTGGAAGTGGGTGTAGAGTTATTAGCCACCATGGCAGAGAGAAACTGAGGATTAACATTGTTTTCAACAATTAATTCTTCGACAAGTAACTGAGATCTAAAATCTTTGAGAGATATTACACTTTCATGACCCCTAATCACACACCTAAAGGTATTATACTCAGGAGGTAAACCCTTTTTTTTTCTTTTTAACAAACGAAATTATCTACATTAAGGGAGAGGGGGTTTGGCTTAGCCTCACAATGGGCTAGCAATAATGTGGTTCAAATTCGCTTTTAGCGAGAATCGAACCTAAGACCTCTCACTTACAAGTGAAGAGGAATAACACTAAATTGTAGTACTAAGTTGCTACTCAGGAGGTAAACCCTTAAGAACAAGGATCACAATATTTTCATCAATAAAAAAACTCCAGTATCTAAGAAATAATCCCTAGCTTCTTTGATTCTCTGTAAGTATTGAGACACTATTTGAACTCTTCTTAATTGTTTAAAGATTAGACTTCATTTGAAATATACTGGTCCTCCAGATAGTGGAGAATTGTTCATTTAACCTAGTCCAAAGATCTTGAGCACTAGTACTGCCAATTGCATAGGAAATGACAACAAGAGATAAAATGGCAGTGATCAACTGCATCAAAGCACGATAGTGCATTTTCTAGACAATGTATTCATTGTTCTCAGCTTGGGAACAAGAATTAGCACTATTACTCTCAAGACTCGATTCATCAAAGTGTTGAACAAAATGAGCAGGACAAGAATTAGATCCATCGACAAATCCCATAATTTCATGACCTTCTAACAGTAATTGCATTTGAAATTGCCAATTTGAGTAATTGGAATCAGCAAGTTAACATTCACAGAAGTAGAAATAGTAGAATGGAGCAGTTATCAGAGATTGAAGAATCTGAAGTTGAGATGCAGTTACCATGGTTGTAGATATCAAATTGAGAGATGCAGAAGCAAGAATCAATAACATAAACACTTGATGTGCAAGAATCTCCAGACGACAAAGAAGAGAAGACGGCGATCGCATAAACCCTAGGAATTGGATCAATAAGCACAACCGTCAAGAAACACAGAGATCGAAGACAATCATGAATTAGTAACCTATGAAATGAAGAACGGAAGCAATCGATTAATCAAAGAAGAAAGCTCAAGCAGCAATGGCGATGAAAAGAAGAAGGAAGCTCAAAGGTTTCCGTAATTTTCTTTTTCTTTTCTTAATGAGTAAGTCATTACAGCAACAATACTTAGCCTTCTATAACAACCTTAACAAACTAACTCTATAATTCATTGACAAATGACACAATCTACAACCATCCAATATAAATATAACACGTGTAAAATAAAGACATTTATGTTCGATTGACTACTAAAGCTATTGATCTACATATTGTCATGATGATTCATCTGTTTATTGATCTACATATTGTCATAGATTGAAAGTTTAAAAGTCCTTGAGTTTAAATTTGAAATTACTCCATATGCTATTTTTTTTTCAAACTTGGTGATCACCTACCAACCCCCATCATCAAAAATTGACCGCAACGACTTGACAAAAGAAATGTCTCCAAATTGGATTTCCTCTAGTTCTCAGGAGACATGCAAGACCTAACCAAGCAAAGTGTATTTCTTGGGTAGGGCCCAGAAGTTGTGCATGGCATTTACCTGTATGCATGAAACTGAAATCTGTATGGCTTTGGGGAGAGATATCTTCACTGCAGCCAAAACCCTCAAAAGCTGATGGAAAGCGATTTGCAACATTTTCCTTGTTCTACTTTTCACTTTGGGTAAGTCTTCTGAAAAATTTAAAATTCAAAAATAGAAGAAAAGTGAAAGGTTTGTTAGAAAAAGAAAGTTGAATTCTTGGCCTCTAGTGATGGCCATTTCCACGCTGACCAAGCTTATCTAGATATAATTCTAAGAACAAGATTTGGCCGCTAAACAATTCAGCAGCCACTCCTGCTTATTCCCAATCCCGTGCCTGCTTATTCCCAATCCCGTGTAAGCATTGAGTATAAGCAGGAGTGGCTGCTGAATTGTTCAGCGGCCAAGTTAATTCCTAATTCTAAAGCTCGTGAAAAATCTATCTTGTTAATTTGCTTATTTGCTTAAGGTTAATATTTTTAAATTGTTGAGATGATTCAAACAAAATTGCAATTATGAATTGTTTGAAAGAAGGAAAAAAGAAGTGAAACGAATTGAAAAATCTTTCTCTTATTTTATATAATAAAAATATAGAAAACGGTTACGTAGTACGAAAAAATTATAACTTTGTCAAACTTAGTTTTATGCTATTTATCTTACTTGTAAATGATATGTATTATGTTCGATTCTCTCCCAAGGAGAATTCAAACCAAAATATTATGTCTTACCCATTATGAAATTTAGTCGACTTTAATATAGATAATATTGAATTTATTAAAAAAAAAAATCTATTAGTTACATAGGAGTATTTATAAAGACCTAATTATGAAATAGATAGGAAAGTAATCTAGACCTATTAAAAATAGGAAAAGAATTATCATAATTATTATCTTGACACGAAACGATTCAGCAATCACGCAGCTGGTGAGACCTTGGATTTTCTTCTTGGTTTGTGATGGTGCCATTAATATGAGTGCCTTGTATCTTCTTTAGGTTGGCCTCTATCCCTCTTTAACGCACCATAAACCCTAAGAATTTACCTGAACCGATCGTGAAGGCACATTTAGTGGGGTTCATCTTCATTCCGTATGCATTGAGGATGTCAAACATCTTGGTCCATTATGCTACGTCACGGTTCTCCTTTCTGCTTTTCACAAGCATGTCATCTATATAAATATCCACCGTCTTCCCTATAGAGATGCAAATTTGAGATGTAAAAATCATATTTACATATCATTTTATATTGTTTAGAGAAGTAAATATAAGTTCTACTCCAATAAGAGAAATGTAAAATGCCCATTCATTCTGAGACATTTTGCATCTCCACTCCCATTGAAGATACACTCACTCACCTATAACAAAAGTTATAAATGACAAATTGATATACTATGTGTTGAAAAATAAGACAAGTAAATGAATATATCAAGAAAATTTTAGTTGAACCCATATAACCACTTTCTACTCAATTTATTCTCTACACCCCTATTATTTAACTTAAAGAATTAATACATCTTTAAACCTAAATTTTCTACCTAAACAACCCACACAAACCCAATTTAAAAATGTAAATTTATCTTTACACTCATTTAGAAAATAAAATCCCAAATTGAATATTTCGGTGAAGTTTCTACTTGTTTATGGGAATGAAAGCTTTTCTGGAGTTCAATTATGGGGAAAGTTGAATAAGTGGGTGAAGTTTCTACTTGTTTATGAATCTTCCATATACCTAGCAACTCAATCTCTTGTTTTCTTCATATCCATGTCCCCACGGTTTTATTTGCATACACATAAAGTGCCTGCTTTCATATACCTATACTTGAAACACAAAATAAATTACTAATAACTTTTCTTTTTTAGTTTCCCCTTTAGATTGTACAACTTGAACTTGACGAACTACCATAGTAGGGAAGGATTGGGCGGTGAGTACAGTCGATGAAGTAGATCCAGCCCAGGGTCACCTTGCACTTGCAAGACGGATCGATCGAAGGGGAAACGTCAAGTTAAGATTTCAGCAGAGATGAAGACCACAAGACATCGATTTTGAGGATTCGAGACACAGTCCAATAAGAGCAAGTCCACCCCTAAGGACTTTGTGCCAGCACCCAGTCCATTTATCCACTCCAGTGAACAGTAATATACTCCAATGAACAGTAATAGGCCAATGCATCTCCACCCCTAAAAAAATGTGCTGCACCCAGTGAAAAAATGCGTTGGCACAAACGATATCCACCCCTACAAAATGCACTGGCACCCAGCCCATTTAAAATATTTTTAAATTTTTTCTAAAAGAATAAAAAAAAATAGTTTTAATTTCGGATAGGATTTTTAACCAATCTCGTCACACCACGTGTCATTATCCAAACATACTATTTTGTGAATAGATTTCCGCTAAGATTTTCAACCAATCCCGACGTGCCACATGTCACTTCCGTTTTACAATAATTTAGCCAAGATTTCGATAAGATTTTCAACCAATCACGTCATGCCACGTGTCATTATCCAAACGTACTATTTTGTGGATAGATTTCCGACAAGATTTTCGACCAATCCCGACGCGCCACGTGTCACTTCCGGTTTACAATAATTTAGCCAATATTTCGATAAGATTTTCAACCAATCACGTAGTGCCACGTGGCATTGTCCAGAATCTCATAATTTCTTCTTCTTTTTTCCATATAAACCCTACATCCCTACATTCATCCTCACACCAAGCTCTATCCTTATTTTTAGCTCATAATCCTTGTTCATCGTTTTCAAATCTTGAGTTCTTATTACAATGTCTTCTTCAAGGAGAATGTATAAACAGTTGCAGGAGCAACAAAAAAGGTTGTTGGCACAACACGCAGAATTGGCCAATCTCGAGGAAGGTGGAGGTGGAGATGAGGCTTTCTTCATGGAGGAGGATGAGGATGATCACCATAGAAGGTAGAGGGCCTCACATTCCCGCCGTGTCATGGAAGCCGTGGGTCAGATAACCAAACCCAGACGCGCTGCAAACCTCGATAGAAAAAAGGGAAAGACGAGGTAAAGATCACTTGGAAGATTATTTTATTCCCAACAGCATATTCCCTAATCATGTTTTTAGACGTCGTTTTAGAATGCAACGAAGTTTGTTCGACAAAATCATGAGTGCTATTTGCAACCATGATCCATACTTTGTGCAAAAAGAGGATGCTTTTCATGTTCTAGGTCTTCTTCCCGAGCAAAAATTTACGGATGCCTTGCGAATGCTTGCATATGGAGCATCTGCAGATCAAGTGGATGAGATCACGAGGATGGGAAGAACAATTGTTCTAGAGTCCCTGATGCGATTTTGCTCTGCAATTGAAGCCCTCTACACCAATGAGTACCTCCAGACACCCATGCCAAGGGACATGCGAAGGCTTCTGAGGAAGGGTGAGATGCGAGGCTTCCCTGGCATGGTTGGAAGCATCGACTGCATGCATTGGACTTGGAAAAACTGTCCAAGTGGGTGGCAAGGAGCTTATGGCGACAGAAAATGAGCCAAAAGCATCATTTTGAAAGCGGTGGCTTCATTTGATACATAGATTTGGCATGCTTTTTTTGGTGTTCCAGGAGCTCAAAATGACCTAAATGTCCTTGCCCAATCCCCAGTGTTCGACGAACTGCTGCAAGGAAAATCGCCGAGATGCACATATTGGGTTAATGGTACCCAATACGAGGGATGATACTACCTTGCAGATGGCATTTACCCAAGGTGGTCAACGTTTGTCAAAACAGTGCCACATCCACAGACTGAAAAGGAAAAACACTTCGCAAAATGTCAAGAAGGGTGTAGGAAGGATGTCGAGCGTTGTTTTGGTATCCTGCAAGCTCGTTGGGCGATTGTTAGGGCTGCAGCTAGAATGTTTAATGTCGAGGCTCTTCGATCCATCATGATGACGTGTATTATTCTCCACAACATGATTGTTGAAGATGAATATGATTATGATGTCGTCGATGAATACGAGCCGAATCCGATCAACAACTCGCGAACACGTATCTACTGTGCTCATGACATTACCAAAGACCCCGTACGACACGACCCGTTGGAATGGGATGGATGTTACAATGAATTGATCGTTCAGCGGTACATGAACTTGCAAGAGCCATACTGGCACGTAACCCGCCAGAATGACTTGATTGAGCACCAGTGGGGATTGCAAGAAGGTGAAGATAATTAAAATGAGGCTTGTGGTTGAAGAATAAAGTGTATTTTTTTTTTAAGTTTATGTAATTCAATGTAGTGTGTTTTGTTTTTAAGTTTATTTGGTGAGTTTATGTAATCTTATTTGGTGAGTTTATGTAATATTATTTCATGTGTTTAAATAAAGTACAAAAATAAATAAATAATTACATTAAAATTACATAATAAATTAAATAAAAATAAATAAAGTTCTAAAAATAAATAAGAAATTACATAAAAATTAAATAAAGTTCAAAAGAAAAAAAGAAAAAACATAAAAATTACATAAGAAATTAAATAAAATTCTAAAAAACATAAGAAATTACATAAAAATTATACAAAGTCTATGGAGCTAGGATATGTGGTGCTAGGATCTTAGTTGCTATGATTTGTGTAGCTAGAACCCCCTTGACTTGTTTCCGCATCTCTTGCACACCTCATTCGCACGACATCTCTTTTTTCCGATGTCCAAAAATATTTTGAATTCGGAGACAGTCCTACCAGAGACTTGCTCGTAGTGTCACGGTCTGCTTGAGCCATCCTTTCTTCTCTAAGAATTTCATTTTCTCGATGAAGTGCTTGTCTAACCAGCTCGTTCTCTCGATTAACTATTTCTCTTTGTCTCTCAACCGCCGAATCACAGGCCTCAGTAGCTGCTATTAGTGCTCCCATTGTAGCAGTTTTTCCCTCATCTCTAGCCTTTTCCCGCGCTATGGTCAGTTCACCTTGGCGAGCAAGTTCCTCCATATATTTAGTGTAGTCATTTTTGGAAGAACTACCTTTTTTCTTTGATGCCTTTTTACCTTGAGGCCTAAGGGACCGACGAGTCGGTTGGGTCTCGGGCACTTGTTCAGGCGTCCCTTCCGTGTCTTGAAATGTGTCGGCTTCTTGTTCGGCCGTGTCTGGTTCTGGTGAACTATGTAGACCCATGCCGTGCATGACAACTTCTAGACCGGTTGCCACAATTTTGTATTTAGGGCAATCTTTGACAATTTCCCAACATTCTCATTTGTTGAATGATTTGCTCTGGTTCTTTGAATTGTAGAATGCTTGAGCTTGTAGTGTCTATAAAAATGTGGGATAAGATAGTGTTAAAAAATGCGGGTGTAACACAAATAAATAAATTAAAATATTGATGCGGGTGGAATGCATATAAATTACATAAAAATGACATAAGAAATTAAATAAAAATTACATAAGAAATTAAATAAATTAAAATTTTGATGTGGGTGGAATGCATATAAAAATTACATAAGAAATAACATAAAAATTACATAAGAAATTAAATAAATTAAAATATTGACGTGGGTGGAATGCATATAAATAAATAAAAATATTGTCACCTGATCCGCTAAACTTGTCCCACTACGCAGGTTACCGAAAGCATGAGAGATGACGTTTTTCCAACAAGTAAAGGATGCGTTGAGTTTTTTCCAACGACCTTGAAGACCTTGACTAGTTCTGGCGTCTTTTCCATGTACATCGCAAAACGCTTTCGTAATTTTACTCCACATTTCTCGCTTATCCATCTCATTACTCGTGATCGGGTCATGAGTAGTGTGAACCCAACATTCACACAACATAACATCTTCAATGAGCTTCCACGAAGACTTTTTTTTCTCTTAAAGTGTAGAAAATATTGAAATGTAGATAGTATAGAAAGTGTAGAAAATATTGAAATGTGGTGTAAGGTGGAAGATGAGGGTTAGGTATTTATAGAAAAAAAAATAACTTTTTTTAAATTTTACTGTATTTTTAAAAAAAATTATGTATTTTTTTATAATTTTAATTAATTTTAATGTAGTTAATTAATCTGGACCGTTGGATTTGAAAAATATTCAAATCCAAGAGCCAAGGATCTGCCACGTGGCCAACGGTCATAAATCTGACCGTTGGGCCCTTTCTTTTTTTTGGGGGGGGGGGAACGTGGATCGTTGATCTGTGATCGGAAGGTCCAATTTAAAAGTAAAATTTAAATTTTTTTTATGTTTGGAAATCCAACGGTCTAGAAAAACTAGCCGTTGGAAATCCAACGGCTCTGAGCATGCCACGTTGCTGACTGCATCTGAAGCACAAGTGGGTTGACAGCGCCTGCCCCCTTGTCCCCTACTCGCGGCCACGCACGAGTGCCGTGCATGCGCCAGCCAAATAGGCCGGCTCTTGGGTTTGTCAAAAATGGGCTAGGTGCCAGGCAACTTTGTAGGCTGGAGTAAATGGACTGACCCTTAGCTTGAATTTGGACTGGGTGCTGGGCAATGTTGGCTCCGGTGGACTTGCTCTAAAGAGATGGAATTCTCCCACATTTTGATTTGTATTTTATTTGTAAAAGTATTTCACATTTATGATGAAATTTATGAAAATTGAATTGCTTTTTGCTTTGTTATTCTGTACATTTGTTATTTTGTACAAAGTTTGTTGAAAGGCTTACAATTTACCGTGTGATGTTGCCCAAGATTTACCACCGGAATGTCGTGAAGGGTCTCTGTTAAGTTGGTGTCAGTGTAAAACTACCTCAGATGCTGCACCGGGAAACGATCTGCAGACAAGGCCCTCACGCTTGATTAGTATAGAAGAATGGCCTTGAATATCATCTGCATTTTTTGTATCTCTTAACCTCGTCTATAGTATAAATAAGCTTAATACTTATAAGCACCCTCGCTACGTTCCCATCTGCTAGGAAACCCCTTTCATATCGTCATAAGATTAGACATCCTAAAAGTTTGTTTTTCTCTACGAGAGCTCTTAGGGTTTTATCCGAAATGAACATAAACATTGCATGATGATAGGATTTAATTATGGAGTGTAGATTTATTGACAAATTTTAATTTTACTGTTAATTTCATATTGTACTTGATAGTAATTATGCAAATGGATAAAAAAATAGTTCACATTTAAAGTTCAACATTAATTTAAAAAGAGAACTATATACAAGTTCAAATAAAACTTCTCATATATTAGCAGTCTAACAAAATATTTATAATAATAATACGTATTTCACAAATGGCCGCATCCATCACATAATTTTACATTTACAAATTTGCAAGATAAGAAATGAAAATTTATTGTTGCTCTTTTATCACTTGAGTGGGGGGGGGGCCAATCCGGCAGTTTACAAATTGAGAAAATGTCACAATTAATTAAGGTAGAAAAGGATCTCTTTTTCCCCTAATTAAAAATTAAGAAAACATAATAAAATCACTGTGGGTCCTTCCCACAGTCCCACCAAATGTCACACTCCTGAAAACGTTTTGCTCGCGAAAGCTTCAATTGCCCACTTTTCCTTCTCTCTCTCTCTCTCTCTCTCTGAAATGAAGAACCAGTCTCCCTCTCGCTACTACTCTCACTCTTCTCCTTCTTCAACAACCCCCAGCACTCTCCACTCTCTCTAGCCCTCTTCTTTCTCTCTGCTCACTCCTCCCAACCCATTTCCTCTGATTCCACAAAAACCCACCCGCCGCTCGACTTTCTCGTGTCGAGGAAAAACCGGGGCAGGAGGAATCACGACTTTCAGAAACCCAAAAATGGAGAAGAAACAAGGCTTCTTCTCTGCTCTCAAGGACGAGGTGGTTCGGGGTCTCAGCCCGTCGCGGTCGCGGGCCAGCAGCCCGGCCCGGTCCGGGTCGCCCATGACGGGTCTGCTCCGGAGGAAGAAGCAGAACCATCACGGAAATGGGCACGGCGGCCAGCTGGTGGCCCAGCCGGACGCGTTGATTGGGAGATCCGGGAGTCTGAGGCCGGTGATGGAGGGTCCGGATCCGGACGGTGGGGAACTTGGGGATTCGAAGCGGGTCGGGTCGGGTTTGGGCCAGTGGATGCGAGGGCAACTCTCGCGGACTCCCTCCGTTAGCTCCGTCGCGCATAACAACAACAAGAGGTCTGATCTGAGGCTGCTGCTTGGAGTCATGGGCGCTCCTCTCGCTCCCCTCCACGTCAGCACCTCCGACCCTTTCCCCCATCTCAGCATCAAGGACACTCCCATCGTCAGTCTCTCTCTCTCTAGCTTTGGGCCATTTTTTTCTGAACTTTGTTTCTTCTGAGATGGCAACTGCAAAATGACAACAAAAAAAGTTTGGGGTTGCATTTTGATTTTGCTGCGGACTGCGGTGGTGGTGTTTTGAATTTGGATAAATTTCGCCTGCGACAAAGATTATAAGAGTTGGGTTTTGGGTTTTGGATTTACTTTACAAAAATGGTTGGATTCTTTTTGCCTTTTTCTCCCAAAAAAAAAAATGTTTGGTTCGTTCTTTGCAATGGGTATGATTTGCTTCTTACGGTATAGATTTCCACTGATTATTTTATTTCTCCATGTTTTGCGTATATTTGTAGAACATGATTGGATGGTTACGATTTGCATCCAGAGCCCTTATTTGTTTAATCTTTTTTAAAAATTGGGTTTTCTCCAACTTCTCAACTGTGATGTAGACGTTGGTGATTGTTTTTTTAGTTACTTTCTTCAATCTCGGTCCCTTGCTGTTTGGCAAGCGAGAAAGTTAAGTGAGAAAATCAGAGCCAAAGGAATATTAAGCAGCCGTTACATGTTGCTGAAAGTTTGAGCTCGGCAGTCCGATGGGATGAACTGTCTGGTTGAAGTATTTTCTCATTTTCCAGATACTGACAAAATTTGTATTTTGAATCGTACCTTTGTTTTGACATTTTCTCACCAACCTAACAGATCATGGCAGCTAGTAATTTTATTGTAGAAGGTTTTTCTTTAGATTGCACTTCAGATTCAGATTTGTTTGCGAAAAATTACGCTAAATTTGATTTGAGATTGTAGATGTTGGGTTGGTTTTTATGTGTGATATCTTTGCAGGAAACTTCCTCTGCCCAGTATATACTGCAGCAGTACACAGCGGCTTCTGGTGGACAGAAACTGCAGAACTCGATCAAAAATGCTTATGCGATGGGAAAGGTTAGGATGGTAGCTTCTGAGTTTGAAACGGCTACTAAGGTGATGAAGACCAGAAATGCTTCTAGATGTGCCGAGTCGGGTGGGTTTGTTCTCTGGCAGATGAATCCGGACATGTGGTACGTGGAGCTTGCGGTGGGGGGAAGCAAGGTTCATGCTGGCTGCAATGGGAAGCTTGTCTGGAGGCACACGCCGTGGCTTGGTGCTCATACTGCGAAGGGACCTGTGAGACCCTTGCGCCGGGCACTTCAGGTGAAGTTTTGTGTGCTTATTGGTGCTTCTTTCTGTTGTCCATAAAATTAGTCATCCAGGTTGCTCATAATTGTTTTTGGATTCTTTTTTTTTATTTTTCAGGGTCTAGATCCAAGATCTACGGCTAGTATGTTTACCAATGCAAGATGTATAGGAGAGAGGAGGATCAATGGTGAGGATTGCTTCATCCTCAAGCTTTGTGCTGATCCTCAGACTCTGAAGGCCAGGAGTGAAGGCCCTGCAGAGATCATAAGGCATGTGTTGTTTGGTTACTTCAGCCAGAAAACAGGGCTTCTTGTTCATATAGAGGATTCGCATCTGACTCGCATCCAATCCAATGGTGGTGATGCCGTTTACTGGGAAACCACAATCAATTCATTCCTGGATGATTACAGGCCTGTTGAAGGAATCATGATTGCACATTCAGGGCGTTCCGTGGTAACCCTTTTCAGGTTCGGTGAAATGGCAATGAGCCATACCAAAACAAAGATGGAAGAAGCTTGGACCATCGAGGAGGTTGCATTTAATGTTCCAGGCTTGTCAATGGATTGCTTCATCCCCCCAGCTGACTTGAGATCGGGGACAATCAGTGAAGCGTGCGAGCTTCCTCATGATGAAAGGGGAAGGGGTGGTGGGATTGCAGTAGCAGCACATCGGGCCAAAGTTGCTGCGCTGGAGAAAGAGCATAACGCTAATGTTGATAGCCTGACCTGGAAGATGGAAGTCTAATAAGAAGGGGGTGCAGTTAATTAGGGCAATTGTTTATACTGGTAGCGAGTTTAAATCAGCTAACACCTTAGAAGTTTACAAAGTAGGAGTTGCGTCGCGTTTTTGGACCTTGGTTTTATGCCTCTTAATCTGTAAATAGAGCATAATTATTCAGAGGGTTCACTTCGGCCTGAATGAATCTTTATACTCTCAGTGCAGAATCCAACAAAGGTGTTGGAGCTCGATTTTTCCGGGTGGGGATAGAGCAAAAAGGAGGTTAAGTTTTAGTTTACCTTCGGTGCATGGGGGAAGGTGGCGAAGCTTGGGTACAGCAGAACCATTAACCTGGGATAATTCCACTAATTATCTTTCGTCAAATCCAGGAGCGGCGATATAAGGAGATTGCCCGTTTCTGGCATGGAGTTTGAAGCTTAATCCCGTTAGTTCGATAGTGTTTACTGTTTTTGGGTGTGTTAATCTTTGTGGTTGTGTGATGGATGCAGAAGGTGTTCCTAAGGTAAAAGGAAAACAGATGTTTTTCAGGGGGTATGAATTGAATTGAATTTCTTTATCATTAACTGGTGTAACCAAGATATGGGTCTCTAGTTGTATTTTCTGGCACTTTGTCGGTGCCCATCAAGTATTTAATGTTCATGAATATATAGGAATCACCATCCTTCCTTTTCTTTCTCCAGTTTCTACATAAATTCTGCAATTTAAAAGCTTTGGAATTTGTTGTTTTATGTCTATATTCCTTCCAACTTCTTTTTGGTATTCTCTGTAGCAGCGAGGTCTTTTGGCAAAAATACTAATGGGTACGAGGAGATAAACACACGCATGTACAGAACACATAAATGTATATAATCGACGATGATGATACGATATTATCTCCATGGATGCCTTCATCTATTGATTTCAACGGTGCTTGACAGCATCTAGGGTTTTTGTTGGTCACTTGGTGCTTCTTCCCCCTGCGGCCCTGCCCCCAAGCGATGAAGATTGAAGAAGGCTCCAACTGGTGTGGGGGTCTCTGCAACTTTAATGGGGAATATGAATTTTTAAACCATGCATTGACCGTCGGTCTGATCCAAGCCCACCAAATTAAACAAACACTGAGACTCAGAGTTAGGAAGGCAGTTGGGTTTGCATCGTTTGCTGCAATGCTTGCTAGAATATGATTACAGCAAGGCACTCTCACTGGGGTGAAGCAAAGTCCTTAACCCCCATGTGATAACCTCCTCACTTTCCCTTTCTGTATTAATTTTCCCTTTGCAGGCACTGTCTTTTTTTTTTTTTTTTTTTTAAAGAGATTGTCTTTCTGGTTTAATTTTGGAAAATGATTTTCGTCCCATTTTCTCTTTCAAAGTAATTTTGTTTCTGGATTTTCTTTTGATTGAAAGGCCAAAAATATTTATTTTTCTTCTATGATACGTATTATTGAGTGATTAAAAAAAAATTCTACAATTAAGATTTTGCAATAAAAATTTAATGGATATTGCAATTTTTTTTTTAATAAACGATATTATCTACAGTAATGAAGTGGGTTAAGTCTCACAATGGCCTAGCAATAATGTGGTTCAAATTCGACTTTGGCGAGAACCGAACCTAAGACATTTTCACTTATAAGTGAAGAAAAAAAATCACTAGACCGTAGTACTAAGAACAGAGAAATATGCATGAAAAAAATGGGAATTGGATCCTCTCCTGAGCAACTCATCTGGGCCGTTGAAATTTGATCAAACGGCTCCAAACAGGGGGCCCCTCTAAAAGTTATAATAATTGCAGTCGTTGGATCAAGTTTGAACGGTCAGGATTGGCTGCTCATAAGGATCACCATCCTAAGCTAAGGAGAGGATCTAGTTCCAAAAAAAATGGGTGTGATCACTTCCTTCAATTGCTTGCTTGATTGCAAAGTTGCCCCACTTGAGGTTGAAGGATCCACCGCATCATGATGTTTCTTAATGGTCAAAGTCTGGCAATTGATGAGACGAGATAAGTGAGTCTTTTTGTTTTTGTTTTGTTATGTTTGGTTCGTTTGGCATAGCGGAGGAGGAGTAGCCTTTTATAGGATAGGCTCCACACGTGATTTTCACACCTTTAACTACTTTTCCAATACCCCTCTTTATTTTTTAGTACTTAATTGGTATCCTACTATTTAATCTTCCATATATACCCCTCACTATTTAATCTTTCATTAATTACCATCAAAAAGTAGGAAGGGTATATATGGAAGATTAAGTAGTAGGATACCAATTAACTATTAAAAAATAAGGAGGGGTGTGGGAAAATCAGTTAAGGGTGTGTGAAAATCACAACCCTATAAAAATACATATGACATGCATCAACGTCAATATGCCTATTTACCCTGTTGGTTTTTACCTTTGTTGTATGTCTAGAACAAGTAGCTAGCAAAGTAGCAACTTTTGAGGGTTGCACTTATTCATATGATTGAGTTAGTAGAGAGGTGGAGAAAGATATGACAGGTTAAAGACTAATAACGTCAGGTTATCAATTTAATGAATGATTAAATCTTCAAAACTTTATAGTGCAATATGAGAAAATTAAAAACTCGTGACTCATTTTGAAAATCGCTCAAAACTTGAAAAGTGTAAAATGTAGGTAACCCTAAAACGTTTGATTGAAATTATACATGTATTTCATGCACCCTATAAAAGTGTGTTTCTTTGTATGCGTAGTTGAAAAACATATGAAAAACCTGAATATTTTCTTTTGTTATAATTGAATGAATAAAAAATCTGACTAATCTAATCTTGACTTATTTTCTCATTCACTCTCACCACCTGGACTAATCCCAAAAGTAAAACTCACAACATATATATATATTTTTTGAACAAATGATAGTATCTACACTAAGAGGGGAGGAGGTGGGATTAGCTTCATAATTTGTTAGCAATAATGCGGTTAAAATTCGTTTTTGGTGAAAATCGAACCTAAGATCTCTTAATTACAATTGAAGAAAAATATCAATACACTGTAATATTAAATGGCAACTCACAACATATTTGAATCACAATGACACGTGTGGTTTTGTAATAGCTTTTTAACCAGAGGTGTGTATTACAAACCACAAAATAAAACCAACCTATGGGACAAGTACCTTGAGCCTTGAGTTCACTCCTTTTTGGCAATTGGAATTCCCTCTATTTTAGCAGCATATGATTCATCTCATCTATTTGGGCATCATCCCAATTTGGACTCATATCCAAATTTACTTAACTAAAAATATTAGTGCATTCCAATTCTACCCTGGTTTTTTTTTTTTTTTTTTTTTTTTTTTAGGAGAACTGAAATTCTATTACCAGGACAAAAACCAAGATTACAACGAGAGCCCACTAAGAGGCAAACAACTAGCAAAACGTCTAAACAACAACAACCAGTGTAAGGGGATACAAGCAAGAAGGACGCTACAACAATTGCGACCACGTTTAGTACCAAATAATATTCTTGATTTTTATTTATTTGTTTACATTTGGTGTAAACCAGGAATTCTTTTGAAGCTTTGTATATTGATCAATTGAAACTGTTTATTAGGAAGCTAATAGCAATACAAATTCTACCAATATTTTGCGTGACGTATACTTTCTTGCATTTGAATTAATTTCTAATTGAGTTACTATAATTTAAGGGATAAGTGTAGCAGTACCATCAATAATCTCCAATAGGTAGCTGGCACCAAACATTTAGCCATCCTATTAATTGTCCCTTTCCTTCTCTTATCTTTCAAATGCAGATTTACTTTGAAAAACTTGCTCTATTATTTATGGGTCACAATTAAGCTATGTGCTTAATTAACTAATTGATTGGGACCATCCAACTAAGTTAGTTGTGGCTCTATGGTTATCCAAATTAAGTACCAACAAACCAGAGATGTTATGGTTTTTCATCAAATTCAATGTTTTTCCCTTATTTATATACATATTTCTTTTTGGGTTCGAATCCACGAAGGTCTATGATGTAACGAAATTTACGATAGATGAGTCGAAAATTCGAGAGTATCCAGAATCCACAAAAATTGTAAAGAAAATATTTAAACTTTGATTGATAATATGAATAAAGATGATGAATACAATTGTATAAGTTGGCTTAAAACAAATATCAAAACTTCCTAAAACCTCTAAAACCCGTGTGCAAAGTTTCCACGTCTCTCAACCAAATTCCGAGGTATTTTCGTTGTATGTAAATTTCTAAATGTTATTTTCATACTTTTAGGTAATGTCATAGTATCTAAAACTGACACGCCAAATCAAAAGTACATTAACTCAAACAATTTTAAAAAGTTCAAAACAAAAACTTTGGGGATACTAACAATAACTAATAACTTTTAATTCGTGAAATGCCAATTATCTAATTATTTTTCTTGATTAAACGTCTCTTAAAATAACTCAATCTTTTGGCCTACATCAGTCTAAGACTTCAAGAGGTAAACGAGGATATATAACAGGAGAGACTTCTTGACTCATGCAAATCATAATCCAATACATACGCAAAAATGACTCACTAAAATTTCAAAACAAAAAAATTGTACATATCAAACTTTAATTTATTTGTAAAAATGAATCATACCCTATAAGAAGCGTAGTATTTTCTTACATAAAATATTCTTCAACACCACGAACTCACACCATCTAGTTCATTTTTCAAGCTTAGGGTTTAATGCTTATTATATTGAGGGTGGTGTTAAATTAAACGAAAATTAATGAAAATTGTTTGAAAACTTTGAGTTTTAATCAAAATGACAAAAATGTGTTGTAAGTGAATAGTACCAGGAGTGACTTTTTAGAGTAAAAATGTCATTTTTCGTTAAAATGAACAGTACCGGAAGTGTTTTATTAAAATTTCCTTAAATTAATTCACAAGGGGGGGATCCACTAGTTTGTGAGTCAAAACATTTTATGGCTGGTCTAAGCTGGGGACTGGGAAGTAGGGTTCTACTGAGTTTGGTAAAACTTAGGATTATACAACTTTGTTCCTTATAATTAAATATTTGTCTCCAAATATTTTTATAATAGGGAACGGAATCTAATCAATTTTTTTTAAAAAAAAAAAACAAATGTGTTAATGGGTTAAATTGTTAGGTCATCTTCAGCCAAGAGTTATAGGCTAGATTTAGTCGTAAATTGACAAAATTAGTCTCCAACCAAAGCGCTAAAGGAAATCGGGCTAAAAGAATCAACTTACGCTTGGTACCAAGGCAAGCAACGTATAGCTCCAGTATGGACTATGTTTGGCTAAAAAAAAATAATAAAACATGAGAGGGAATAAAATATAGTTTTGCATAGTTGGAGATGAAAATTTTAACTTTAAAATAATTTTTAAAATATTAATTTGTTAAAGGGGTTGAAACATAGCCTAGGGCTACATTTAGCTTTCCATCATTGGATATGACCTTAGTTAAGAGGAAAGAAAATTGGTGGCAATCAAACCTGCATCGGAATATATATGTATGATTGTTTTCTGCTACTGCAGTAAAGCGTTATATGCCTAATCATTTTTTAATACAAGCTTATATGTTTCCTTCTCCTTTCCTAGGATGTCACTAATACTGGTTAATTACTAAATTTGACTTGAAAAATGGGATTTTCAAACTCCAATTTGCTAAACTACCATTCTCAAGAAAGCACATTCAACACTGAATATTATATCAAGAAAATGGAATTTCGATTCCCGTTCCAACAACCACGTGCTGAGAAAGGCTGTAAAACAAGCAATGAAATTAGTGCGTAACCCAAGTTTCGATTCTTGGGAAGATATGGTTTGAAACTTTGACTTCCAAGCCACTTGGATTATCTCCTTATGGAGTTAGGGTTTATTAATTTCGGACTTTTAAGATGATAGCACCGGTCATAAACTTTGTTTTTATTATAAACGATCTAAATTAAGGAAGAAAGGGGGTTTGAATTTTAGATGTAATGCATTGAAAACGAATGTCCAATTCATTGAGACAATCTACCACTTATTTAAACCACAAGGTGTGGTGTGATTGGCAAATTGCCACCTTCAGTTGGCAGATTCCCTAGTGCCTTTCTAGCAAGAGTTCGAAACCAGCTGAGAGCACTTTGTGGCTAGAGGCAAGTCAAACCTCGAGCGAAAATTAGTCTCATCCTTTGGGTGTAGGGACAATTCGTGGTCATTACCAAAAAAAAATCTACCGCTTATTTAAAACATAATAATTAAATTATTTGATCTGATTATTTGAGACGTGCATAAAATATGACATAAACTTCGACCTCCAATATAAGGGTTTTCAAGATCCTCAACTTGTCAAAAGAGTGAGAATTTCGTGAGTTCCTCAATATATTAGGAGAAGCCATCTACCAAATAAATCTTAGAGATAACGAGAATTGACTTGTAGGCAAATGTGGCTCATAATTTTTCGAATAGAGCACTTTACATCCATATTTGAATATTTGAGATACACTAGTTAGTAAAAAAAAAAATTGTACCTGTCTTTTGCACTCCTAGTTCAAATCTTTCTTACTGTGAATTAGAGTGAAGCATAGTATCGCATTGTGAAATCAATATATGTTTCCATACTTGAAAGAGGAATCAAATGCTATAGGGAAGCTAAAAAAGACATGCACCTTGATCATTTCTCAATAACTTAAAATATGAAACTACTGTCACGTAGACTATCTATAATTCCCGAAGTTTTGGTATATATTATCAGCTAATCTTCAACGCTCAAGTGTACAACTACCAAATTCACATGTGCCAATTTAGCAAAATATAAGGGCAAAAAAAAAGGTTAAAACAGGAACTTTTATGAACAAGAATTACAACAAAGCCTTATCCTACTAAGTAGGGTTAGCTATATGAATAGTAGAATGTCATTGCACTCGGTTTTGTGTTATTTCTTCTATTAGATCCAAGTAGTCCAAGTCTTTAATTATAGTCTATTTTCAAGCCTTCCTAGGTCTTCTCTTATCCCTTTGGTCCTGAGCTTCTGTCTCGTAATCTCATCTTCTAACCACAGCGTCTGTAAGATGAACATTTTATAAACAAAATAAAAAAATAAAAAAAAATCTTGACATATTTGCTCGGGTCTTTCACACTCTGAATGACATTGATTTAATATGGAATTTGAGCCCGCAGTAGAGCAGATTTTAGGGAGATGTCCTCAATTTGGTTGACAAGTTGAGCCCTTCAACAAGATGTAATAAATGGGTACGTGCGATAAGATTTACTCAGAAAAATAAATAAATCATTATAATAAAATAAAATAAAATCTAAGGCAGTGTCGGCAAGGGAACCTTCTTCCCCTTCTTGTTGAGAAAATAAATGGAGTCGAATTTATGGTGGTGTGTACCAACGCAACGCACCGCAATGCAATGCCCCAATAACGTATGCAAATTAAGTGTTGATACTCTCTCTCTATCTCTCTCTCACTACTTGGAGACTTTGAGTCATTCTTTATTGTTGGCATCATTATCCCTACAAAGTCATTTATTGGGCAATCGTGTGCATGCATTAGATTGCCTGCTCTACCGGGCATTGATTTGAGGTGACATTGGAATAATTTGGGTGATGGGAGGAAGGATAGATAGATTCCCAAATTTTATTCCCCTTTAAAATTAGAAAGAAAAGAAACACTTATAATATTAGTTATGGGATCATAATTTTCTAAGGCGGGTCAGAATACAAATATTTTAGAAGTTCGATCATGGACTCAATAGCTTTACATGGAACTGAATAAACGGACTAATGCCACCATCATCCTCTTCCGGAGCAATGGGCGAAGTTCGACGACTTCGTTGAGATTGACCATGCTTGTTTTGCAAGATACGGAAACCTAATCCAGTAAACAATAAGCATGTTTCTTATATTCTTGGAGTCCTTACAATCTAAGGATTGGCTTACACAGTAAGTAATCACACTTCCAAAAGGATCAATATCTACTTTTCTAGATATCCTTTGGGACACTCCCGGTTTAATACGGATTTCCTATCCTAAAAGGTCTCCACCTCGACTGGTATAAATACATCTTCTAAAGTTCATCTCTGGTAACACAATTATCACATACTTATTCTCTTGCTTGTTGCTTGAGTCTCATAATATTGCTTACTAACTTGACTATCAAAGTGCCTTTGCACAAACCCCCGATTTTTGGTTACTTATGGTTGTTTACTATTTTGCAGATAAACAAATTTATGCATCTTTACCCTTCATAGCGGTGTGCGAATTTGGTTTCAACATTAATCTATTAGACGGGGAATGCTAGAGTTAGTTGCTTTCACTCTAATAAAATCTAGATTACATATGTTATGGCATGTCTAAGAATGCCTTTGAAATGAATATAAGGTATCTCAAATACATAAATAGATGCTCTTAATCTGAGATATAAGTCTCACGTTCGTTGTATAAACTGGAAAATGATGCCTATGTCGAATGCACAATCTAATATTTCTCACTTGCCAATTGGGGCACTACAGAAAAGCATTACTTGTGTGCTTTTGGACCTTACCTCTTAAAAGAAAACCCATGTATATTTGTTCATCAATCCATATAAAGACATACAACCCTACGGCCCAACTAAAGGAAGCGAGCTCATTTGAAGGCCAGTTTCATTTCATAGATAACTACTCCAAGTTTCATATTACATAGTTGTATGACAAAGTGCTTTCTTTATGGAGGGCCACTTGACCATGGGCTTCCTGCTTGCAATTTGTAATTTTGGTTTAACTTCTGGTCAGAGGCCATTAACTTTTGTAAATCTTAGAATTGACTAGTTTGTCTGGAACTGCTTTTGAAATGGCTAAATTTGCATGTTGACAATCAAACGCCCTAGACTCCGTTGTGTTGCACCAAATAAAACATTGAATTAATGTTATCCTCTCTAATCAAATGTAACTCAATGCGATTTAATCATATCTCCTAACTAAATTCAATCACAATATTTTTGAATTATAAAAGCACTTTTAATATTTCCTTTTTTTTTTTTATACTTTGTTTTCGTGCATTTCAAGTGTTTATGAACATAATTACTTCATACACAACAACTTTTAGACGAGCTAATATTCTTATAGGTCATTTGGTGTCTAGGTTTTGAATGGGGATAACTGTGTAGTTTAATGCATCTTAAAAAGGTAGAAGAACTTGAAGAAAACTTCTCCCTTCAAACTCGACAAAAATGGTAGGATAAGAATAGAGAAGTTTTCATCATAACTACTCCCAATTTCATCTTTTTGTTTCGGGGTCAAAATCTCTCTTATACCTTCAACTGTGACAAAGTTTGAAAGTCGACATCACTTTTCCATTCAAGATCCAATTGAACTAGTTATCCAATTTATTCCCATCTTAGACACCAAAAGACCTTTTAGAATAACGGACTAAAGATCAAATCTTGACCTTCACTACTATTAAGGCAAGAGGATATATGATGGGAGAGTGCTACCCTGTAGAAAAAAAAAAAAGGGTTTTGGTGTATCAAATCTTCTGCACTCAACATGAGTGTGACATCTTTGTGATCCCAATCATTGAATGACACGTGTGACATCTTTGTCCCGAAATGACTTGACCCAATAGAAAATCCCAATTCGTTGGGCCTTTTGATACAATCAAATAGAAAGCCCCAAGGTCGCCATATTCTAAGAGCCCAAACTATGTGACTGAATAATTCCTGCCATCCACACTAGAATAAATGAAGTTTTCCAAAAAAACTTGCTTGTGGAGGAAGACCTCGTAAGGATAGGAGACATAGAGCAAAAAAGAGAGCCAAAAATGGTCCTTTGTGTATAATCCTACATAATCTTGAATGTTTAACCCATGTGTGGTATTTGAAACATCTTCCTAGTTATATCGTGAATTTTTTAGATAAAACTCTTAGGGCCCGTTTGTTTGGCTTCGCTAAACATCCTTGGACTAGACTGGACTGTAATCCGGTGTTTGTTTCACACGGGACAACGTTTAATGAGACTCGCTCCGACTGAGTTCGACTAACAGCTTCGCTAGAGGGTCTTAGCGAGACCCCCGAAATTGGGCGGACTGCTAAGACCACACTACTACGCTTCACTCCTACCCGCTTCGTCCTCCCATCTGCCTCTTCCTCGCGTCCCACAACCCATTTCAAACCCAGATCCTGCAAAATCTGCCTCTTCCGCTTCGTCCTCCCATCTGCCTCTTCCTCTCATCCTCCCATCTGCCTCTTCCTCGCCTCTGCCTCTTCCTCTGCAACACCCTTTAATCACCGCTCATATCTGAAACAAAGCTCTACCTACTGCCCAAACCTCAAAATCCAACCACAAAAATTTTATAAAAACAAAGGCGAAAAAATAACTACAAAATCCAACCCAAAATTCAAAATCCACCCATTGCCAGAAAATTATGAGATGACTTTGTAGGCGGAGAAGGCAACGCATGTATCAGAGGAAGGAGAGAGATCCGAATTTTTTTGGCAAAAAAAGGATAAGGAAGGTGGAAATTCTTAACAGTGGCAAGAGGGTGAAGAGGATGAGCTTGTTTTGAAGAATTTGCGATGAACTTTACACATGCGTTTCGCAGAAAAAGATGGAGGAAAGAAGAAATGGGGCTGAGCCAGAGGTAGAAGAAAAAAGAAGATGGTTCTGGAGGGGGTCTGTTTGGAGTAAAGTAAAAGAGGAATAAATATGCATTAAAAAACATAAAATATTATTATATAAACATTAAATAATATAAAATATTACTATTTATGCATTAATTAATATAATATTATAGTTTATTAATTGTTCTGCTTTTTAGTCGGACACTACACCAAACGCTTCACTAAGTTAGTCCAGCTTAGTCTAGTCTAAGCCAATCCAGCTTAGTCCATGAAGCTAATCCAGTCCGAGATAGTCCGGTGCAACAAACGCACCCTTAAAGAATTAGAAGGCCTAGTATATTGCGATGTGTGATTTGATCAAAATTTTGTTTTTACAGATTCTGAATGAGAAACTGTCATCCCATTGTGTAAGCACATCAATGAATCGCGGAAAACCCTCAGACAACCTATCTAAGATTAGGGAGGGAGATCCTCAATAGTGGTGACCCCCTCCCTCTTCCAGGGCTGATACATGTATCAAATGCATATACGTGAAAGTTGACTCCTGAGTCTGGAACCTAGGAGGTTGCTCTAAGAAATCATTTTTTTTAAACTTATATTTTCTTAACTTTGTTGTGATAAATTTAATACGTGTCAAATAATGATTAGAACTACAGAGAGGTCACATCTTTTTTTGATATCAGAAAAGTACCACAGAAGCACTACGAGGGCTTTTCCTTGAGCCCACCAATTGCATAACCAAAAACTTTATCTTTTTAAGTAAAGATTGATAAATATATAATAATTAAGATTTAACGACTAAACATTTTAAAGTAAAAATAAAATGCCTTATAGCAGAATAGAATTTTCGACCATAAAGAAGGAGGTTGCAAAAAAATAGAAGTAAAAGATAAAGCACTGAAAAAAGAATATAGGTATATATATAAGGTCCAATACAAATTAAAACAAGTTCCCTCTCAATAGTGACATCGATACAAAGCTCCCCTAAAAATGTCCCAAAGAATTCAACAGAATCGTAACGTATATGTAGCTCAAAATTCAAATACAAGTGGTGATCAAGTCCCATTCAAACATGGGCTAACATATTAATAATATCAGAAGAAGAAGAAATAACCAAATTAAGATATGGTAGAAGAGATGAAATACAAAAAGAATATAACTTGAAGGCCTGCGGGCAGAGAGAGTGATCGTCTCCTCATCTAAAGCATCAAGCTGAGGACAGCCCACCCAAACACCAAGCTTCCTACCATCTTCTGCATCGACCACATCTTCTCCGCTCCACTCTGCACGTCAACGTCAAAATTCATAAGACTAATTAGAAATATACTGGTGAGCCAGTTGTTAAGTTGTGCGTTTTAGCTACGTCTCTGACAGCGATCATCAGGCGTACGTGGTTAAACTAAATTGTTAATCGTCGATGCTTGTGAGTGAAATCTAACAATGAATTGCAAAATGATCGACGACTGACAACCGCCTATGCAAAATGCAAAGATCAATACAGTTTGGCATGTTAACAGCCAAAACTTGAAAATGCATACCATGTGGGAAAATGTTGGTCGTTGAAGATTAGCCATTGTCTCCAAACATAGAGTAAGTAAAGAGAAGCGCGAGAAGTACCTGATCAACTGAAGATGACGGTCCCGGAGCGCCGGAATCGAGGGCCGGGGCTGGAGCTCCGACTGGAGGTGCGGGTGGGCCGGGGGCCAGTGCGAGGGGAGAAGGCGCCAAAGCTGGAGATTTCACGGTGGGTGCTGGAGCTGGTACCTGAGCTGGCGGAGACGCAAGAGGGGCCGGTGGTGGTGTTGCTGGTGGTGGAGTGGCGGGTGGCGGAGTGGCTGGTGGTGGTGTGGCCGGTGGTGGAGTAGCGGGTGGAGGAGTCGCTGGAGGTGGAGTTGCGGGTGGAGGAGCGTTGACTGGAGGTGGGGTGGCCGGCGGGGGAGCTGAGACAGGGGGAGGAGTTGATGGAGGCGGAGACGTGGTAACTGGGGGCGGTGATGTGGCAACGGGAGGAGGAGCTGACGAGGGAGGAGGGGTGGATGCGGGAGGTGGAGTGCTGGCGGGGGGAGAGGGTGGTGGCTGGTTGTTGGATGGTGGAGTTGTGGGTGTGGCAGGGGGAGCAGGAGTGGTAGTGGTGGGTGGGTTGGCGGGGGGAGATTGGCCCCCGACACCGGCGAAGACAATGCAGACAAAGCCTAGGAAGAACAAAGTCTTGCGATCCATGTCTGATCTCTCTGTGTGATTAACAGAGAGAGAGAGAGAGAGAGAATGAATGAGTAAGTCGACTCGGTCGACTTATGGAGTTTTGGGTTTAGAGTGGGAGAGAGAGAGAGCAATTGGGACTGGTTAAATAGGGCCTTCTCGTTAGAAGCGTGAGCAACGGGAAGCTTGTTCGAGCCTTCGTTGGTTTAATTGTAATTTAAGGGGGTATTATTTCCACGTGGTGGTACCAAACGCATCTGGACCGTTGGATCTGCGTGTTTTTGGTGCGTTTGAAGTTTATTACATATCGGTTGGTAGAGGTGAAAAACAGAGGTACTCATCGCTCGTGGTGTAGGAGGACACGATATGTTTGCTTAAATACTAATTTTGGTTTTGTTCATATGCAATTGCAATACCACATGTGGCATATCATATCACAACTTATACATATTAGTTATGTATATCTTGTATAATTAAGAAAAAATAATCTGTCATATGTTGGAAAGTCCACTTTTTTTTTGTTTATTATTATTTTATGGGTTTTCTTGTAAGATTAGAAAGGATTGCTCTTCTTTTAAGATTAGGGGAATTCTATATAAATAGGATATTTTGTAACTCTATCGCCAAGAAAGTTTGGCAATATGTAGTATTTTTGGCAATTTTGTAGTGTTTCTTTGTTTCAATTAGTTAAGTAATATTCATAGTTTTATAGTATGATTGTTGTATGTTATTCGTAGTATACAACATGGGTCATGATAGTTTCTCTCCATCGAATTAATTTGTGCTTTCTCTTCTTTTTTATTTTTATTTTTATTTTTAAATTTTCATATGGAAATAGATTGAAAGATATGGTGGTTGTGATGAATCTTATGCATCAACAAGTGTGATAGGATATGACAACTACTATGTATCATCTTCTTCTTAACTTTTGTTTCTATATATTTTTTCAAATAAGTATGGTAGATTTGTTAAATTTTGAATTTTTTTTTTCCATTCATACCGACACAGATTAAGTTTAGAATGATCTTTTGGTTCGTTCAAAATATACTCATAACTTTATCACAAACATTTACAAATAATACATACGATCGTCTTATACACTACCCGCATTTGCATTGGCAACTAATAAAAGTGAGTGATTTGGTATGTTCCCTACCATAACATGCTATCACTTGAATAGAGTTGTTCACCATGTGGTTGCATCATTGTGGTAGTGCATGGTAGATGGAAGCTAATGAGGTAGTTAACCACTTAATCATAATCATGATTACCGTTTAGGAGTATCAATCAGCATTATGATGAGTGGGCCAGGCCTTTTTTTATATGTGGTGGGATCCACACAAAATGGGCCATGGCAGTTGTGATATGTAAGCTATATATCTGGCTACATGTACGGGCTCAAGTCCAAACCATCAAAGTGTGGGTCCCTGGGGCTCTGCGCTGTCACGCCGTGATCGGTGCCTTCAACTATAATCTTACTACTAGTCTACAGCTTACAGCTAGCAGATTAATTACTAATAAAGTAATAAAATGAAGAGCAAAAATTATGAAAAGAGTAATGTTAGACTAAATTTGAAGATAAAATTTATAAATTAAATGATATATCACCAAATAAGAATGAACATGTTTATCAACGCTTAAATAATAATTCAATCATCAACTTCTATGTTATTTAATTTACATACTTTTGCGTACATATTTAGTCTCTCTAATTGAAAATAGAAAGAAATAATCACGTGTCTACACACATTTATAAAAATCTACCAATTACATCCCTAATATTAAATTTAAAGCTACTATATTTAATTTTCCGTCAATTTAAGTCACGTTACTTGCATTTGATACACATTGGAGGGTAGATTGGTAATTTTCCATAAAGAAATGGTGTATGGAGTTAACTTTGGAGGGTAAATTAGACATTAGATTCACAACCTATATGAAATGTTAAAGGCTTATAGCAAGAAAAATGACGGTATTATACCATAAAGTGTGTCAAATGATTTAAGTTGTCGAAAAATTGGATAAACTAGCTTTGAATATAATAGTATGGATGAAATTAGCAATTTTTAATGAATTTAGGGTTTTATTTTACAAAATAATAATAATTCAATGACCTAATTTTCACTGAGGTTATAGTTCAATGACTAATTTGGCACTTACCAAAAAAAAAATAATTACAAGATGAAACGAGACATATCACATTTTGATTTAAACCAAGTCCCAACTAAATCATAAGCTTATGAAATAATGTTACACCAAAAATTTTGGATTCTTATACAAAAATTTCTTACTTTATTGGATGGTATTCTCTTTTTTTTTTATCGATATGATAGGAAGGATGGGAATATCGAGAATTATTCAATATCAAGATGAAATATTCCATTTCATCGAGAACAACTTAATTACTTTTTAGGGAACTTTAACGAAAAGCTCATGGTAACGAAAAATCATATTTTTACACTAAAAAGTCAATCCTGGTACTATTCACTATACCATTTATTTTGTCCTTATGGTTAAAACTCAAAGTTTTCAAGCTCTTTTCATTAGTTTTCCTTACTTTTTAACTTGTATTATGTTTTCAATTTGTTATTGATTCGTAATCTGATAACATAACAATTTAACATTTACAATAAAAGTCGTATATGTGGTTTTTGTAGCTTAGAATGCACGGAATGGGAATGGGACCATTGCTTAATTGTCACGGTTGTGATTTGGTTGATGTTAACTTGCGAACTCCCCCTTGGTTGGCCCATTTCTTTCCTTTCCAGTTTCCATAACTCAAGAAGCTCAGCTGCCGTTTCCTACCGCGTGGATTGATCTCACTTTTTTACACCCTATGAAAAGTAAAACATTGATAAAAGTCATGCACGACTCAATGGTGAGGGAAGAATTTTAGGTCTGTATTGCACACATGTTTTGGATTTGATTACTGACACTGGAAAATCACACAATAATGGTCAGGGAAAGGTTGAAATGTTTTTGTGAGTCTTCCTACTTCCGAAAGAATAGATTGTGGAGGCGAATCCACCAGCTGACCCTCTTTTAAGAAGAAAAAAATGTTAAACGTTGTTGTGTACTGACACTGGAAAATCACACAATAATGGTCAGGGAAAGGTTGAAATGTTTTTGTGAGTCTTCTTACTTCCGAAAGAATAGATTGTGGTGGCGAATCCACCAGCTGACCCTCTTTTAAGAAGAAAAAAATGTTAAACGTTGTTGTGCATGGTTAAGGATAAAATTGTAAAATGGGACAGAATAAATGTGCATTATATATGGAAGTGTTGCATTACAAATTCCTTTTCCCGATGCCAAAGGAATTATGTTTCTTAACCATTAATTAGATTGGTCCAACATTCATGCTACGATGCTCCACAGGCTTGAATATCAAGTTTATATGTATCATTCCGATTTTCGGTAAGATTTGTTTGATCATATATAACTTCTCAGTTTTGTTTATTAGGGTTTTGGTTGTCTATATTCTTTTCAAATTTAATACAAGATATGTACTCAGAGATGGTAATTTTGTATGTGTTTTTCTATGTATTCACATGCTTTTACGACCCTAGCTAGCTATAATTTACTTATAACTTCAGTTATAAAATCTTTTAATTTTTGTCAATACAGTTATGATAAGTGTTCGACTCTCATCCTTCTTACTTTTAAGAAGGAAAAGAAAGGTTCCTTCATACTATAATTTACAGTATATAAATTATAGTTCTCAACCTTGTGTTGTAGAATATCACACTGTGAGCTAAAGCTTTTTGTTTGCCTAAGTTGGACTTATACATTGAATAAAAGGAAAACTAAAGAAAATTGTTTGAAAACTTTAGTTTTTAACCAAAATGACAAAATAAAGTGTAAAAGAATGGTACCAGAAATGACTTTTTAGGCTAAAAATGTCATTAACGTTAAAAATAAACAGTACAAAAAATGTTTCATTAAAATTCTTTTGAATAGATCAAGATTCAAAGTGGAGGTTTCTTGGCTTAGGAATAGTTACATCTCAAAAGTTGAAAGTAAAGACATTTTATTAAATCGAGGTTGATTGTTGCTTGTAGAGGTGCACATGGTACACGCTATTGTTAATTGGCATGCACCGCTGTCTATTTCATGCATCAAGTCCATTTACTATTTGACTTTTGAAAAAAAACAGAAAGATTTTTATTTTATATCACGAAGATAACTTTCATTATATTAAAAACTAGTACAAGGTCCTAAAAGAATCCGGTAAACAACTATAGAGAAAGTAAAAGGCCCAAGTAAAATAAGAGCGGCAACCCAAGATACAACCGGACCCACATAAGCTTAGGCCCCAAAGCTATAAAACAAACAATAAAAACCCTACTCTCCAGCAACAAAGACCACATCGCCGCTGCCGTCATATCCTCGGAGGAAACCAAACTCCGAACTGAGAAAGTTGACACCAGATCCAAGTTCCCTTCATGAACCCCTGCAAATATATACAAACAAAGTAACATATGGGTAGAGAGTGAGCCTAAGGGGTATGTAAAGTACCCACCACTTGGCCTCGATGGGGATCGGCATGCCGGTTGAGGGAAGGGAAGTGAGGGAGGGAAGTGGATTTGATGTCCAATTTCTGATCGGAGCCCGTCGATCCGAGCACGTGGTGGGATGGAGATGAAGTATCACTGCTAGGGAGGGGAGGAAGGAAAATTAAAAGACAGAAAGTAGTAAAAGCAGGTGAAAAATGCTGGATAAGGGGTGTGAAGCCCGGGATCGTTGAGACTCGACTCAAGGAAAACTGAAATTAAACTTGGGGGAAAACCGAGAATAAAAAAGGTAGGGAGAAAATTGGAAAAGGCCAAGGAAGATGGGAGGAAAAAAGGGAGATAAGAGGGAGAGGGCAAATGATAGAGAAAATGAAGAAAAAAAACTCAGGGTAAATGTTATTGGCACTCCAAAAATCTCATTCTACACTCCTCACAAGTGTATTTTTCTTTCCTAATATAGAAAGTTTGGAGTGTAGAATGAGATTTTTGAAGTGTTAATAACAATTCTTAAACTCAGAGAAAACATAGTAGAGAGAGGAAAAGAAGAAAAAAAAAAGAGTATTTGACTTGAGGGTTGTGGTAATTGGAGTGATTAATGCCCATATTATTTTGGCCACTAATCGAGTTGTGTGATTTACTCAAGGTTTTCATTCCCCAAATGACAAATCGTTTGAATTGTGAATGAATAGATCATAGCTATCCCCCTTTCTCCTCTTCAGTACAAAGAGAAAGGAAGAAGCCAATTCACTAACAAACATTAATGGCTCCAAACTCAACAGATGAAGGCAGATGAAACACCCTAGATGGAAAATTGAGTTTAAAAGCGAGGACACAACGCATGAATTAAAGTTTTTTCATTTTGTTAACCCTATATGAATAATGCTAGGTACACTACATTTACGCACTAAAGTTATGCATCAAATGATGTGACACCAATCAAATTTGTTCTTTAATTCAAATTAGAATTTGATTAATAGTTGTAATAAAATTTATATGGTGTAAAATGTACTAGAACATTTGCTGCACAAATTTGATGCACCAATTTGGTGTATGTAGCACCACTCAACCTATATATCAATTTCCATGTACTTGGAGATTAATCCTTTGATACCAACCTTTTAGAAGTATAATTTTGCACCGTTTGTTTTTCGATGTTAGAAGAGGTATCGAGGAAGAATTCTCCCTTCGCATGTCTAAGTGCTTTCTTTACTGTGACAGGTTGTCCTAAAACAAAGTTTATATCTCATTTCATCTAGATGATTACTAATAACATTACCTTTGCAGCCCGAAATGGAGAGAAAGATTTGGTATGGATTGCGAAAGGGCCCAAGAGCACGAACAATTAATCAGAGCAAAACCTAACACAATTAGCTTCACGTTAATGACTTGAGCTGGAGCCTGGACCCTCTGGTGATTTGAGAGGATTAATGCTTACCCTTTCGCTGAATGAAAAAAACAAAAATCAATACAAAATGCATCAAACAAACCCAATAGAAATTGGGAATAGCGAAGAGCCCATTCAACATAACGACAAAAATTGAAAGAGTAAAATCCTGATCCTTCAGCAAAGGAAGAATGTCACCGCCGCGACTACCACCTCGCTAGCATCCACAAAAGTGGTTGTCCTAAAAAAAACCTATCCTGAGTTGCATTGGGTGAAGGCATCGTAGCACAAAGTTTTCCAACACGCAGTAAGAAAAGTCCCAACCAGATTTTGCCATCAAAATCTTCGCTCCAAAATATAACCATAAGATCTAAGTCACCACCACATATCCCTTGCAAGCAAAAACAAATACAAGTGAGAAAGGGATGGGCCCTCTAGAACACTATAGCTTTGGGCAAAGCCGCAACATGCTTGGCACCAATATTTCGACATGTCGCTTGGGTGAGGATGTTGGATGTATGTCCTAAAAACAATCAATATTAATGAATTGCTAATAGAATTTTACGGCTTAATTTTCATTGTATTGCATAACTGAAATATATATACAAGATACAATCATTGTTCTATAAGGAAACAATAAGCAATAAAGGACACACACATATATCCTTCCTAATAAAGAATTCATAATATTTACAACATATTTACATACCCTTTAATTACTACTCACGGCAACACTCCCCCTCAAGTTGAAGCATAGATATCACACGTGCCCAACTTGACAAGTGAGTCACCAAAAGATCTACTACACACGGCATGAGTAAGGACATCCGCAAGCTACTCTTCCGAGTTCACAAACGGTATTGACACAATCTTCTTCTCAAGCTTTTCCTTAATAAAATGATGATCAACCTCCACATGCTTTGTTCTGTCATGTTGTACTGGGGTTCTTTGCAATCTCCCGTGCGGATTTATTATCACAATACAAGCTTATGGCCTCTTTTGCTTTGAAACCTAGACCCCAAAGTAACTTACATAACCAAAGAACCTCACATACTCCATGTGCCATACCTCTGAATTCGGCCTCAGCTAAAGACCTTGACAACACATTTTGTTTTTTGCTCCTCCAAGTAACTAGATTTCCGCCAACAAACGTAAAGTATCCAGAAGTAGAGCGCCTATCAGTCACATCACCTACCCAATCAGCATCGGTAAATCCCTCAATCCTCAGATGACAAAATTTTTATACAAAATTCCTTTTCCCGGAGCCTACTTCAAATAAGCTAAAATCTGCATAACAGCTGCCATATGATCCACACTCGGTGAGTGCATAAATTGACTCACTACACTTACTGCATAGGCTATATCCGGACGAGTATGAGTGAAATAAATTAGCCTTCCTACCAGCCTCTGATATCTGCCTTTATCTACTGGTTCTTGATCCGGATAAATTCCCAAGTAATGTTTCTCCACAATTGGAGTATCCACGGGTTTACACCCAAGCATACTTGTTTCCTTCAATAAATCCAGAACATATTTTCGTTGAGACAAGAAAATACCTTTGGATGAACAAGCAACTTCAACTCCAAGAAAAAACTTTAAGTCACCTAAACTCTTCATCTCAAACTCGGCAGAAAGATTCTTCTCCAGTTTGACAATCTCATTTGAATCATCACTTGTTATTATCATATCATCTACATAAATAACCAAGGCTGTTACTTTACCATTTCTCCGTTTCACAAATAAAGTATGATCAGAATGACTTTGATAATACCCATTCTTTCTCATGGCTTGAGTGAACCTCCCAAACCATGCACGAGGTGACTGCTTAAGCCCATAAAGTGACTTTCACAATCGGCACACTCCCGATTTTTCTCCGTTACTATACCCTGGAGGGAAATCCATATACACTTCTTCCTTTAGATGTCCATGAAGAAACACATTTTTTACATCAAACTATTTCAGTGGCCAATTCAAATTTGCAGCTAATGAGATAAGGACTCGTACCGTATTCATCTTAGCCACGGGAGAGAAAGTTTCCTGATAATCAACTACGTATGTTTGAGTATACCCTTTCGCCACTAACCTTACTTTATACCTGTCGAGTAATCCGTCAGCCTTGTATTTAACTGTAAAAACCCATGGGCACCCAACTGGCTTTTTTCCTTTCGGCAGCTCAACTACTTCCCATGTATTATTTTTCTGCAATGCCCTCATCTCTTCATCCATTGCTTCAATCCATTCTCGACTTTTCCAAGCGTCCTCTACTCGAGTTGGTACTTGAATTGAATCCACATTATTCACCCAAGCTTGACGTTCAGATGAAAGGTTTTTACAGGACACATAATTGGCTATGGGATACTTCACTTTTCCCTCCAGAGAGAACATGTCAGGAGGTACACCACGATTTTGCCTTGGTGGCAATTTATATGTACTTATAACATCATTAGTTACATGAGTATCACTAGTGCTTACCTCAGAGATATCTAGAGAAGATGTATTGGACAACGACACTGTTGAGCTAGAGAGATGAGAGGAAGCTTCGACAACAGCTGACTGACCATTAGTGCACTCCTCTTCGACATCACTAACACACAGACTGGCAACCTCTTCTTCGGTGAGAAGTTGCTGACCACTTGCAGCAGGTTCGGTGAAAAACTGGTGACCACTCACAACAGGCTCGGCAGGAGGACACCGAGCATCAACTGCATCACTTGGCACGGCACCGTGCACTCCCCTTGAAACTGTTATCTCTTGTACATCCAACCATTCAAAATCACCATCAAGATCACAACTAGAACTCTCCCCCTTGTGATCGAAGGGTGGTGATACGGGAGCATAAAATTTTTTTGACTCAGAGAAAGTCACATCCATGGTTATATACATGTGGCGAGTTGCAGGGTGGTAACACTTGTAACCCTTCTGGTGGGATACAAAACCCACAAAGACACACCGAAGAGCAGAAGGATCCAATTTACTACGATGATTCTTATGAATATGAACATAAGCAACGCATCCAAACACTCGAGGAGTGAGAGTATTGGTAGAAACAATCGGAACATGTTCTGTCAACACTTGGAGTAGAGTACGAAATTCTACAACCCAGGATGGCATGCGATTTATAACATACACGACATAGGTGATGACGTCTGGCAAAAAACTCTTGGGCACAGACCCACCAATAAGCAATGCACGAGCAGTTTCCAAAATATGACGATTTTTTCTCTCAGCTACCCCATTTTGTTGTGGGGTATATGAACATGTTGTCTCATGAACAATTCCTTGATCACGGAAAAATTAGATAGCTCAGAGTTAACATATTCTCCCCCATTATCAATACGAAGAACCTTAATAAACCCATCACTTTTATGTTTCAACAAATAAACCCATGTCATACGAGTGCAATCATAAAAAAATGTAATAAACCATTTAATTCCCGAAGTGGTACTAATAGGGGAAGGCCCCCACACATCAGAGTGTACTAGCGCAAATGGAGAAGATGTTCTATTCATATTTGGAGGGAATGAAGCACGATGACTTTTGGCTAAAATACATACTTCACATTTTAATTCTGAGTCTTCAATACCACTGAACAAATCAGGTAATATATGTTTCAAATAACCAAACAATGCATGCCCCAAACAACGATGCAATAACAATAACTTATGTAGATTACTATTACGTGACGCATGAACCAAATTAGCTCTTCCAGGAACCACGTCATCCACATAATATAGCCCCTCTCTCTTAGTGCCACGCCCAATGATCTCCTTTGTCTGAATATCCTGAAGCAAGCAAAATGAAGGATACATTAATACAACACAATCCAATTGTTCAGTGACTTGAGGTACAGACAATAAGTGATGGGACAATGACAGAACCAATAAATAATTATGTAAGGGAAAAGAGGGTGTAAGAGGCACTGTTCCCACTCTAACAACAGCAGCAATAGAACCATTGGCAGTTGCCACACAGTTTCTATGAGGGCGTGTCATAGATTGAAATAAGGTTTTATCATACTTCATATGATATGTTGCACCGGAATCCAAAATTCAACATGCATTCGTCATTGTAATAACTCATGAGAGTAATACACGACAATCATAACACCACACCAATTAAAGAACCACATGCTGCAAGAAACACAGAGAGCAGCACTTGAAAACCAAATTACACTTCCAATCCCCTATTTCCCTTTGTTATGATCAACAACACACGTCATAAACAGAAGGGACAACCCTTTTTTTCCACGCAGCAATTTAGGAAGCAGCAAGAAAAGCACACTTGCAATTGTGCACGACAATTGCACGACACACAGCGTTCCACGCTGATTGCACAACACAAAACAGCAAACAGAATTGCTGCAGTACAGACACACGGCAAGTGCAGGAAAAAAACACACCAGCACTGGTACGGCAAGAGCAGGAAATACAACCCTTGCAGATTTTTCTTTTTTTTTTCTTCCTTCTTTTCCTTAGCAGCAGAATACACCAGACTCTTACACGGGCAGATATCACAACAATTTCGAGCCGTAATTACACGCATCAACAATTGTTAAAACACACGGCACAATTGCAAAGCAACACAGCAGATTGCACACCACACTAGCACAATATGGCACCTTTTTTTTTCTGCAAAAACGCAGCAAAGGAACAAGAATGCAGACCCTCCAATATGAGCAGTAGCGCACGGTAGAGAAGTAGCACGACAATTTTGGCTTTTCTGCAAAGAGGAAAAAAAAACTGCAAAAAGAAAATTCTAGCAATACTCACAGCAAAGACACAAGCACAGCGCCGTTGCAATTTCACGGCAACACAGCGGCACAGGATGGGTATGTTTCTGGTTTAGGGTTACGGCAACTAGGCTCTGATGCCAAATAGAATTTTACGGCTTAATTTTCATTGTATTGCATAACTGAAATATATATACAAGATACAATCCTTGTTCTATAAGGAAACAATAAGCAATAAAGGACACACACATATATCCTTCCTAATAAAGGATTCCTAATATTTACAACATATTTACATACCCTGACAACATTGCTTAAGGTGATACAGTGATTAGTCCATTAATTAATCATGAGGGCAAGATCACTATAGTAGAATTACTGAGTGTATTCTAGAAAGTGAGTCCATACATAATGTGGAGCCAAAAATATTCACAAGGTGACACGTAGATTTTTGACAAAAGAAGACAAAACTACCATTGGGGCATACCGGGATTCCTACTCCCAAGCAGCAAGCAATTATCCCTCAACCAAGTCAAAAGTGCCCAAAATAGGTAACAATTCAAAACCTATTTCATCCAACCACATCAAATCCTTTCTACAAGGTAATTCCCAAACACATTCCTTTTAAATTATGTTAATTGGCTAATTAATGGGTTTATTGCCTAATTAACCCATTAATTGTCAATTAAACCATCCATTATATCCAAATAACCACAAAATACATCCAATTCAACCCTAAAACTAGTCAAAGGCCGGCCACACCCTTTGCTCTTCACCTTTTTTTTTTATGTTTTCCATTTTATTACCCCATTTATACAAATAATCGATTTTGTAACTCCTAATTAAACCCAAAAAACCCTAGCCACCTCCTACCCCTATAAATATACTCTCATTCTCACCAAAAAAGCCAACTCCAACACTTTGGCAAAAAATCCCAAAATTCTCTAAACACTCTTTCTCTCTAAATTCTAACTTTGGCATCGGAGGTTCTTCGGCCAAAGCCCCCCCCATTCATCGTGGGCGCGTGAGGCTCTTGGCCTTAACCTAAGGTGTTAATTATTTTGTAGGTGCAAAATTGTCCAAGATCAAGGAGGAAGAAATTTGCATCCACAAATTGGTGCTTTCATTGAGAGTTGAAATCCATACTCGTAAAAGACTCTCGCGCAAAAAGGTTTTTTCTTTGTTTTCTAGTCCATTTGAATATTTTTCATACGTTCTTATTTATAGAATTTTTTTACTTGCAAAGGTTCTTTGATAAAACGTATAAGAAAAATATAATGGCTAGAAATTTAGAAAATTCCACAAGTGAAAATTCTAATGTTCAAGAAATGGGATTGCGGAGATCCGTGAGGCTAAATGCGACAATAAGGGGAGTGGCATCATCATCACGAGCTTCCACCATGGGAACCACCGTGGTGGCTACCTCGGTAGCCACCCGCGGCGAGGTCCATGGTGCCTTAACCACGGCCACCATGGGAACCACCACGGTGGCTACTTCGGTAGCCACTCGTGGCGAGGTCCATGGAGCCTTCACCACGGCCCAGAGATCCGTGAGGCAAAATGCGACAATAAGGGGAGCGGCATCATCAACACGAGATTCCACCATGGGAACCACCGTGGTGGCTACCTCGGTAGCCACCCGCGGCGAGGTCCATGGTGCCTTCACCACGGCCACCATGGGAACCACCGCGATGGCTACTTCGGTAGCCACTTGTGGCGAGGTTCATGGAGCCTTCACCACGGCCCGAGCCGTGCCATCAAAGGCTCACGGTACCAAGACCACGATCCAAGCCGTGCCATCCAAGTTTACGTGGACCCAAGCCCAAGCCTCGCATTCACATGCACCGCGCATTGAGCAGCCTGCTCCCGTGATCCAGCCTGCTCCGGTCGAGCAACCCACTCCCGTGGCCCAGCCTGCTCCTGCCAAGCAGCCTGCTTCCGTGGCCGAGCCTGCTCCCCCCAAGCAACCTGCTCCTGCCAAGCAGCCTGCTCTCGTGACCCAGCCTGCTCCCAAAGAGCAGCCCACTCTCGAGGCCCAGACTACTCCTGTGGCTTTCCAAGCAGCCCAAGTCGGCCCAAGACTATCTCCACCATCTAGACCTACCATTGAGCCTGCTCCCGACGAACAACCCACTCCCATGGTCCAGCCTGCTTCCGTCGGGCAGCCCACTCTCACGGCCCAACCTGCTCCTGCCAAGCAACCTGCTCTCGTGACCCAGCCTGCTCCCGACGAGCAGCCCACTCTCAAGGCCCAGATTGCTCCTGTGGCTTTCCAAGCAGCCCAAGTTGGCCCAAGACTATCTCAACCATCTGGACCTACCATCGAGCCGGGGGTATTCTCACCACATTTTTTCGCGGATTTGACATTTCCCAACTCAAATCTCGCGCCCAGAGTCTACCACCCTTCCACTGCTCAAGGAGGCGCATTCCTTCTAAGCTCTTCCAATCCAAATGGCGAACAACACTTGTCTCGACAAGTCATAGAGTTGACGAGCGCCCTTGCACAATAGATAACCTTGGTGAATCAACTTTTTCAAAGCATCGGGATCCAACGTGCCCCGGACGAGGTATCCCGAAGTAGGACAAGGGCAGACAGACATTTCCAGCAGCGTCCCGGCAAGCAGCCACTCGACCAGCCACGAGCCGAACGTTTGGGCAGTGTACATTCCCGTCTTAGAGCGCGAAGAAGCGTGCACTCTTGACTAGGCCCATGGAGGATCATACATTCACGGTTGGGGTCATACTCCGATAGTCAACATGAGCAACCTTCCGGGCAAAGTATCTATTCGCAGCTAAGCCCACAAGGAGCGTCATCCACCTCACATCAGAGTAGGCAGCACGACGGACGGAGAGAAGCAGTCACTCAATCCAGCTCAAGTTCAACCAGCAGCCTGCGAAGAACTCGCTCGCCTACTAGGAACGCACCACATGCACTGCATCCGCGGCATAGACGAGCCAAACACATGGAAGAGCAGCCTAGACCAGCAAGTTATGACTGGGGGCAGCCGAGAGCTCCGCTACCCCAACAAAGGCAAATTCAGGAAGAAGTAAAGAGACTCTTGACCAAGCGATTGCATGATTTCCAACGTAACGAGGTCACCGACGAGGCACTACGACGGAACATAACCAACATAAGCAGGTCACCCTTCACGGAGGAGATCGAGCAGGCAGAGCCTCCACGCGAGTTCAGCATGCCACATTTCACATCTTTCAAAGGGGATGAAGACCCGGAGAGACACTTAAAACGTTACCAAAGCGCAATGATCCTTTATCGAAACAACGATGATCTCATGTGCAAGATATTCGCCACCACTCTACAAGGCGAGGTGCAAGATTGGTTCTACACCCTGCCGCCACAATCCATCCGGAATTTCTATGAACTTTCTTTGGTTTTCACCAAAGAATATTCATCATATCGCTCGATCAAAAAGAAGTCTGACCATTTGTTCGACGTCAAGAAGAACCCAAGGGAGTCGCTTCGCGACTATGTGAGGAGGTTCAAAGTAGAGAAGGCAAAAATAGTCGGATGCAACGACTCGATAGCTAGAGCAGCCTTCCAAAAAGGACTTCCAGCAGACCACCCGCTATTCGGAAAATTGATCATGAAAGAAGATCTAACTCTGGCAGACTCTTTTCCTTTAGAAGAGAAGCATGCACTTTGGGATGAGGCTCGCCAATGCACATTCAAGGACTTGAAGAAGTACCCGACATCACCTCCCTAGAAGCAGCGGAGGACTTATTCGCATGTTTGACGGTATCTAAAGTAGCAATAAGCTCTACCATCATGCGAGAAGAGCTGGGGGCCCGACTACCAGTATTATACAGTTCAAAAGCTCTCCTCGATGCTATTAAAAATTCAAAAGCTAACTTTGGCGATAGTTGTTGCAACTCAGAAGCACAAGTGTTACTTTCAAACGCATGTAGTCATCCTCATGACGTACTATTCTGCCCAATCCAGACGCGCGACGATAAAGGCATAGACCCCAGCGGATGTAAAGTTTTCTGACGAACGCAACACTGGAAGGACACACTCAGAAGCAAGTTTTGTCCTCGTCACCCTAAAAGATTCTACATAGGAGCAACATGTACCGGCAGTTGAGTACCACTTCTTGTTGCGCACCACACGGCCCTAGCCGACCCTTGCTCAATGATTCAACTCTAGAGTGGCCCAATACCGGCAGTTGAGCATCTTCTGCTGTGTATGACATGGCCCCATCTCCACAGCTCCCTACTGCGCCTTCACGCCGAGCCTAGGTGACGCAACAGAGCGGCCCAACGATGCCTCAGAAGTAGCCGAGCACACTTTAGCCGCGCCTACTCCACCCGATGGAGACTTCTGGCATTTGCATGTCGACGGCGCAGAAAAGCCCTCATCACTGCCTGCAGAGAAGGATCCAAAAAGTCGAATCTCATCTGGGAAAGTTTGTACAAGATCAGCAGAGTAGGCGGCAAGAGTAATTACACCCTCGCCACCATGAAACGGTAAAAAGATCGAAAAGCAGTGGATGGCCTACAATCTGAAGAAGTACCATGTGTGACCTCACGCTACATCAGAACCCGAAGACTCAAGAAGCTCGACGGGCACCACCTCACAAGCTGAGGATTATCCAGTTGTTATGCAGTTCTTACCTTACAGCTAAAGTTATCGTTCGTTTCACTCGTTTTTTCAATGAGGAATTTAGAAGTAATCAAAACTTGGCTTGGCTGCATGCTTACAACAACTAATCACTCATGCACTTCAAAAGAAGACTGCGCCCTTCTTAGGGACTCATCGCAGGAATTGCGCCCCCCGAGGGACCAACCATGCTCTCCAGTGCAAGAGGATAAACCAATTCCCCGACACCCATATGGGTTAGCTCTCCAAGATGGGAGGATAAACTTTACACTCCGAATATCCAGACGTGGATGAGCCTGGCTGCCCTAGTATAACTAGATGCACGATGGCTTGCGCCGGGATTCCTAGAAGTAGCCGCAATGGTCTTTTTCAAGGCTTAGCTAACTAAAGGATTTTGGGTCTCTTGGCCTAATCCGTGGGGAACCGGGCCCTAGAGACGGAGATGGCACATTACGCAGTACATCCGATGGACGGCTGCCCTGGAATCCTAAAGCTGCTACCGAGTGCACTAAGGTAGCCTACGGATTCCGGAAGACTGCCTACAGCTTGCCCTTCGAGCAGTAAAGCCGCACTAGACTTTTACAACCACACATTCTTGTGAAAGGTTAAACAAGCTAGCACGCATATACGAAGTTTTATCCACTGCCGACATGCTACGTAGTCGATAAGCTTCACCTCTGCCAAGCGTGGAACAACCTACACCAAGTCCTAAAGTGTTGTGATACTTGCTATGCAACCTACGGAATTGGAGAATGTCAAGGTTAACAGCCTAGTGGTTACGCGGACTTGTCTGCTTCTGTAAGTAAGGCATCCGGCTGCCAACCCAATGGCTAACAACTTTGCAAAGTTCTACACCAATGTCTAAAGTATAGGCTACGCGAGCTTGTCTGCTTATAAAAAAGTAGCATGCTTGCCACTGGTCTATCAAGTCTAAAGGTTAGGGCATGAACACAAGAATCAAAAATGAAGAAAAGCTAAGGAAAACATGTTTATAAACAACTAGTAAAGGCCAAAGGAGTTCAAGCAAAACAAGAGCTACAAGGAAAAACAAAGAAAATCTTAAATGCTACCTAGATGACTACACTTTAGCAGCCTGGACATCCCACGACTATTCGGTCGCCACACCTTCAGCAGCCGCGAAGCTCTTAGCAGCGGCATCACCCCCGACTGCTATAGCCTGGGCACCAACTTCTCCAACTACTTCACCAATACCAACATGGACGCGCTGCAACTCATCCACTTCTTTCTTCAAACTTTCGTTGATCTTTAGTACACCTTAAAGTTCCAACACTTGGGGTTCAGGCTTATCGACGATTCTTTTGAAGTGGATCACTTAATTATAAGCAGCAATCAACTTTTCATCCTTTTGCATAAGCAGCGAAATAAGTCTTTGGTTTTTTCTCAGCCGGCATCTCTTGAGCAGGCAGGGAATATCCCTTTTCCCACCTTCACTTGCAGTAGGATCCACAACGGTGATTGGACGAGCCAATGCATCCGCCTTGATCCTATTCACCTCTTATTTTGGGAGCAGCCCACGTTTCTCCTGACGAAGAGAGTTAAAGTAGCCAACGCCATTCGTGGTACCCAGCAGGGGAGTTTAACCCAACATTCCAGCAGCTCATGAGGTCCGCAACCTCTTCATTTCTCTTAATCACCGGCCTAGCTCGCGTCATGTTCAAAAGCCTAAAAGGACATGAGCCATGTGACTCGCCTAGCACTGCGCCCCAGCGCCACAATCCGCGGCCCTAGCCACACAAGCTGCCTTTGGTTTTAGCCAAGTCGAGCAGCGTAAAGCAGTGGTCCCTGCCACAATACCTCCTCGGCCCATGCCGAGCCGACTCCTGGCCCATGCCAGCCGACGTGCCGCACCACCCCGACGGTTGCCCCGCAGTAGCACCATCCAAGAAGAAGACAAGGAATATTAATTTTTTCTTACCTTGGTGTGGCACGAAGAAGACGAAGAAATCAACGAAAGACGGTCCTTTGCACGGGCAAGATGTAGAAGATTGCTAGATGAGGGGGAACAAATATCCTCTAAGCTATCTCTCTCTTGTAGGGTAGAATAAATCGCTCTCCAAAGTTGATTTAATAACCCACTTAAGGTGGACTTAAATAGGCTTTGAGAGAAATTTATTTCCCTTTCCTAGAAGGATCTAATTTCCTATTAAAGAGAGAATCTACATCAAAATAGGAAGCAGTCCTAAGTTTCCTAAAGCAAGAAGATCTCTACACCTGCTGCCCTTTTCTGCGAGCAGCCCAACAGGTGTGGGGGAATTTGTGGAGCCAAAAATATTCACAAGGTGACACGTAGATTTTTGACAAAAGAAGACAAAACTACCATTGGGGCATACCGGGATTCCTACGCCCAAGCAGCAAGCAATTATCCCTCAACCAAGTTAAAAGTGCCCAAAATAGGTAACAATTCAAAACCTATTTCATCCAACCACATCAAATCCCTTCTACAAGGTAATTCCCAAACACATTCCTTTTAAATTATGTTAATTGGCTAATTAATGGGTTTATTGCCTAATTAACCCATTAATTGTCAATTAAACCATCCATTATATCCAAATAACCACAAAATACATCCAATTCAACCCTAAAACTAGTCAAAGGCCGGCCACACCCTTTGCTCTTCACCTTTTTTTTTTATGTTTTCCATTTTATTACCCCATTTATACAAATAATCAATTTTGTAACTCCTAATTAAACCCAAAAAACCCTAGCCACCTCCTACCCCTATAAATATACTCTCATTCTCACCAAAAAAGTCAACTCCAACACTTTGGCAAAAATCCCAAAATTCTCTAAACACTCTTTCTCTCTAAATTCTAACTTTGGCATCGGAGGTTCTTCGGCCAAAGCCCCCCCCACATTCATCGTGGGCGCGTGAGGCTCTTGGCCTTAACCTAAGGTGTTAATTATTTTGTAGGTGCAAAATTGTCCAAGTCAAGGAGGAAGAAATTTGCATCCACACATAACTTTACATACATATGAATTAAGGTAACTGCAGGATAACAATCTTCTCGAGCATATGGTTAAAGAGAACTCTTCATCAGGATCCTCCTAAACCCTATTCCTAGTTGTTGAATTATTTGAGCGGATATTTATAATCTGGTAAAACTGATACACACTATGTAGGCACGTTGCCGATGGAATGAATATTAATCCAATTTTTGTACCATTCCTTATGGAACAAACTTGTTCCACTCCATGGTACACAGAATTACAAAAATTTTGGACAAAAATCAAACCCTGATCTGTTATGTCCTCTCTTCTCTCCTCGTAGCCTTTCCCCAAAGTGTTCATTCCGTCGCGGCCGAGAGGTTTTTTCTGTTGCTCTCTGTATTAGAAACCATAACTCTTCATGTTCTCTGCATCTCCCAGTGCTGCATCCCACCATCTCCCTGCGCAGCATCTCTTCCAGTTCTCTAGAGAACCAGCATCTCTTCCTGTTCTTTATAAGGTTTGATTTTGCCTCTCTCATTTTTTTTAATTCATTAATTTTCACTCGCGATGTTGACGTATCCATTTCTCAACAATTTATTCACAACACGCAATGTTGACTTATCCATTGCATGCAAAGCTTTCTAGCGCGCTCTCTCTCGCTTGCATGAATTTCTACAGTTGTTGAGGAAGAAGAAAAAAGAAAAAGAGGTTCCTAAAGTAGAAGGAAGAGTATTCGTATCTTAGTACTCTTCTTAGACTTCTTAGAGAGTAAAAGTGAGGTAGAGTAGTGTCTTAGGAGAGAAACTAAACACACATCCACCACCACCATCACTTTTGGTGTGTGCCGCTGCCTCCTCCTTGTTGAATAAGTGTGTACTGACATCTCACACTTATTCTAGACCAAACACCCATTTCTACAACGAAGGTGTCGAAAGTTAAAGGACTCTAGGAGTCTAAGAGGAAAAGCTGTACAAAGTGGATCAAAGTGAGAAGTCATGACAAAGGAGCATCCTCGGATTCAAAGCTCGCTTTGAAGGTATGAACACCAAACCTTTTCTTTAATCTTGAAAGCAAATGAGTAGATCAACCATTTAGGTCAAAGATCTTGAAGGGGGTTTGTTATACGACTAGTTTTGTTGCTTCTGCTATTAATTTGTGTATGCATGGTTATAATCTTGCTTATTATGTACATATATGGTCAATTAGTTTGCAAAGATTGTACTCTCTAACCATATAAACTCTTTCAGAGGAGTAGTGAATGGAGTGTCTAGATTTGACGGTCAAATCAGATGTGCCGCTCTCAGCTTTGAACAAAGATCGTGAAAAGGGAAGGTATGTGAGAAGGAGGAACCAATGAAAAAGATGGAAGATGATGGGTATTGGAGGTTGAAGAAGGACGGTTAAATGATGCATATTAAATTTGTCAAGGACAAAATATGATGATAAACACCGAAAAATCGATGAAAATGCCGGAAAGATAATGAAGAACGCCGTGAAAACATGTTACCAACTCTCAAACCGGCAACCAGGGGCGTCGAGAGAGCAGTGCACACACTGAGCTTCTAGAAAGGAGAAAGAAAGAAGAAATAGCAAAAAGAGAGGGAGTAGCCCTAGACCCCAACTAAAGGAAGGGTCAAAGACGAGATTACTCTTTTCGGTTCTATGCGAGAAACAAATGGAGGGAGCGGATAGGGTATTCCTTACCAATTTAATAGTAGAGTTTACAAGTGTTAAAATCTTTGTTGTGACCAAGCACATTGAGTTTGATTCTAATAAAACTATTCCTACAATAGTGTGGGTTGGATACCTTGAGGTCTACTTATTAATTATAGGACCTATCTATTTTTTCTTCTGGTGATGCTAGAAATATTTTCTATTTGAACGATCTTTTGTAGACCACATGATGTGACAGTTGATGATTGGACTCCTCTAAATCATTAAAGAAAAAATCCAACCATCAAGCGCCAACTCATGTGGTCTACAAAATATGATCTAAAAACATGGTTTCCTTAGCATTTTACTTTTTCTTCTTCCGATCTTATGACTAGTTGTTTTTTCCCTTGTCAAATGGTTGACTATTTATTCAATATAAATCAAAATCATGAGTTTAATATATTGGAAAGGGATCCTCTCTGGATTCCTGTCACCAAATCCACTCCATCAATCAATCTGGATCTTTGAAATTTGATATAACGACTAAAAACAGGGGATCCCTTTAAAAATTATAATAACTTTAGTCGTTGGATCAAATTTTAAGGGTCTAGATTGATTGGTGGGGTGGATTTAGTGGAAGGGATCCGGAAAGGATCCCTTTCCTAATATATTGACCTAAAAAATTAGAATCATTTCTATAAAACTCATGACTTCGAGTGCATTGTAGAAGGCTTGGTCATCGTTAAGTAGTGAAAAGTATCACAACCGTATTAATTGTCGTTAAAAGATATTAAATTACATCCATTGTTGAAACTGTAATCAATATTGTGATTATAATCATTAATCACTATCAGTATAGAGTGGCAGCAAAAATGCACCGAAGTGAACCTCTTTTTTATTCTACTTTCTTCTATACAATTCAAAAGTAAAAAATAAGCAACTTCGGCCTCGTTTGGCAATTTGGACTGTACTGACTATTTCAGTTGGATATGATACATAGTCATCGAATAGTACTGACTAAATTGGTCAAGCGTTTGGTGTTGTGTCGAATTAATTTGTCCATCGGATAATACGTCGGACTATAATAATTTAAAAAAAATCACATAATAATTGTTGTTAAAATGAAAAAAAGGGGGAAAAACAGAAGAAAAAAAATTAAGAAAAAAATTTACAACAAAAAGAAAGGTAAAAAACCCAGGACTTTTCCCAGTGTGTCTTCCTTTCTTCACCATCTTGCCCACGCTTCAAATTCCACCCTCCCATACAAACCCACTTCCGCATTTCTTCAATCACCCAAAACTAGGGATGGGCAACGGTTATCGCGGATGGGTAAGAGCGGTTATTTACCCATAACCGTTTACCGGTTGGGTAATTGCATAAACGGTTATACCCATACCCATAACCATTTACAAACGGTTAACCATACCCATAACCGTGTACCTATTTAACCATAGCCGTTTACCCATTTAACCATAACCATTTACCCGTTTTTGAACCCGTTCATAATTTTTTTTTACCCATTTACCCCATTTTCACCCGTCTACATGTTTTTTTTTTAAATTTTTTTTTTAACAACTTGAAAATTACAAAAGAAATTTTGTCATAATTTTCATTTTTTGACAATTAAACACTATTATAGGTGCATTTTAGCATGCATTTTCCTATTTTAATCATTTAAGTCCTCATACAATTCCAATAATTGAAATAATAGTTTACGACGATATTTTTCTACTGTTAGGAAACAAAGCAACCCAATGGAAGGCTCTATGATTCTTGCAATTGCAAATTCACTTGGAGCACCATAGTTGTCCCTACCCAAGATTAGTAGAGCCCTAATGGCTGCTGAGACTCCACCAGCTTGGCCATACATCCTACTGTACCTAAGAAAATGGCAGATAAAGATTGAAGGTATGAGTGGTAAGAGCCTGAATTTCTCAAGTATGTGGAAGATAAAAAACCATAAGATCCTAGAGATCGATCCCAGTGCCCTCCCTTGAACTCGGGCATTCGTAATTGTGAATGTTGCTTGCCTACCTGTTACAAAGCTGATGGCAATGGTAAGGCCTGACCAATATTCGTTTTCCTTGTTATACAACAAGCTGAATAACACATCAAGGCCTAATACAAGTGAGCACTTGAGAGTAAAAACTAAACTCCTGTGACTTGGGAGAGATGAGAGAGAGGGTAGCGATGAGGGAGAGATGAGTGGGGGATGGGGCGTTTAAGACTTTGAGTTTGGCAGAGAGATTGAAAATTTAGGGTTTTTAATTTTTTTTTTAATTTTACATATATTAAATTAAATGGGTAAATGGATACCCATTATAACCGCAAGTAATACTCATAACCGATGGATACCCGTTATAACTACGGGTAATACCCATAACCACCCATTTAAATTTCAAGGATAAACGGTTATACCCATAATCGTTTGTTCATCTAAACGGTTACCCATAATTATAACCGTGAACTTTAAATGGGCGGGTAACTGCGATTACCCAAACCCATGAGTATTTTTCCCATCCCTACCTAAAACCCACATCAATTCACCAACCAAAACAACTACTAATTAAATTGAAGATCCAAATTGATGAAGAAAAGAAATCAATTTGTGGCATGGTTTGAGTTAACCGGAGCCGTCGGAGCTGGATCCAAAGTTGTTGACGGCGAAAAAGATGATTGAGCTACTAAGCTTGTTGTTATTGACGATCGATCGAGCTTCTTGATCTCAACTACCTCTTCGTCCACATCATCATGCTTCGATGTCGATGGCTGAAATGTGACGGAACAGGAAGCGGCGACCGATCGATCGTCAAGGAGCACGACGATTGAGCGGATTCGCCAAGGAGCAGATCCGTGAAACTGAAGAGGGGAAGCGAGTGTGTTTTTGTCACACCTCGATTCTGAGATACGCCTGGAATCGACACGTGACGGAAGGACAGTAACGGTACAATATAAAATACATAGAGTCGCTCATAGAGTCGCTAAGACTCATACATATAATATACATAAGAGTTCTAGCGGAAATAACTTGCAACAAAGGGAGGCAATCCTTACTCTCAAGTGCACTGCCCTCACAGCTACACCACCTGAAATATTCTCCTCTAACCGCTACCAGTTACTCTACAAAATAACCCTACACCGTAGGAATGGTGCATTGGGCAAAGCAAAACCCGGATAAGCTGCGAAGCTTGTGTGAGTGACAATAATACAACATCAAATGATTAAATGTCCTATGTTGACAATAATACAATAACATCAAATGATTAAATGTCAAAGTAGTGCTACATCCACATAGGACATTTCTTCTGTATACCGTATCAACCGTCAATGTGATCACCGTCAATATCATTCTGTCATTGTTTTCGGATTGTGACTCACCACTCGCCTTTCATCATTTCTGAATAAACACAAGGGTCCAATTGCCACATATTTCATAATTTAACCACTATACGCCTCATTATTATGTATATGAATGGTTATTTAATTCTGAATCTCACCACATGTCTATCAAGATAATATTCAGTCATCACACAACCCGAAGTTGTGTAGGAATGACACACCATCATAAATATATTTACGTGTAGGAAAGAGATTGGTATCTTTTTCATCATTACATCTCTTCGTTATGAGTAGGAATGAGTCACATCCGAATCCGATCTCTTTTAGGCAACACCATATAAACTATTTGATTCAATCACCATTTTCTAGATTGAGTCACACAGGCTTGTCAATCTCATCTTGCATTTATGTAACAAACAATAGTCTAGGACTATAGAGAGACACAATTTGGTCGAAGCCTACATTAGGCAACCGATCAAGATGTGGTCCCACATTGTGGATTAACCAAGCAGAACCACTCCTGAGAACACCATGTAGCTAGTGACCCCCCATTGCTGATTAACCAAGCAGGGTCACTCCTACGAATACTATAGGTAGTGATCACCAATCGCGGATTAACCAAGCATGATCACCCCTAAGCACATATGGTCATACCTAAGTAATAAGGATCGCCCATCGCGGATTAACCAAGCACGATCCCAAAGTATGGTCTCCCATTGTGGATTAACCAAGCAGGACCATCCATGTACCACTGCTACATGGTGCAGGTTCTGATTATATCCCACATTACCCCATGTACTGGGTTAGCTGTCCTCTACTAGCTCTCACATATCATAATCATTTCAAGCATAACATGCATATATATATATATTTATTTCGATAGCACCATCAAGTAAACATAGCATAGTAGCACACATTTACATAAAATCATTTGTAAATCCATGTTATATCCACAAAGTATATAACAAGGAATTTCATGGGTAATAACCATATCACATAATATTAATGTCACTCACCTGGGTTATTTACACTTTTAAATTCACTAACTCTGCTCCAAGGGACCTAATACAACACGCAAAACCCAACTTAGGAAACTTAATAAGACCGACACGTAAAACAAGGCCAAGTGCCACTTGCACTTAAATCAAGATGCACGTCAACGGGGAACAACACGTCATCGTGATGAACCAACTAAGCTCCATCAAGCCTCAACAACATTCTAAAAATAACGACACACTAGAATATGGTATATTGACTAGAACTTCAACCGTTGATAAGGTAGGTCCACTTAGGCCAACAATCTAAGGTTATTCAATCTGGAAGATCCGCACATTGGATTTTCGATCCATAAGTTCTCAAAGGTCCAACAACTAATAACTAGGGTGGTCACAAAATTGTACGACGATCCAACGATCAAATTGTCGTCAATCACATAAACGAGTGGCGGTTCAATTTGATCACCACACCAAACAATTGAATTTCAGGAAACTGAGCTAGACATAGATTCACAGGGTCACTAGAAGGTATTTGGTACTTAGACAACACTCGTGGACGGCCCCACGCACCGCCACACACGGTGGTAGCCAAGGTGGAGGGTTTAGAAAACTCAAATTTTCAACACTAACTAAATGAGCTCAAATTTACGTGGTAGCTAGAGCTCAACAAGGGAAACACTTTTCGCAACTAGGTCGATGACAAATTCTAACCGGAAACCGTCCAATTCATAAGAGAAAACCGGATTTCTAGGGTTCTAAACACCTAACTCTAAAATGAATACGAAAGCACGAACCAAGCATACCAACTTGAAGATTATGATGAAGTTTCATACCTCACTCGAAGGAAATGGTTGCCGGAATCACCGGAAAAATGACAAAACCGCCAGAAAACCCACGGGACTTTGCAAAATGGAAAGGAAAATGGGAAATATAACACTACAGAAATGTATGACTCGTCAAGAGCTTTCCATAAACACCAAGATCACCCAAAATGGAGGTTGGACGGAAGAGAAACGAGAGTTGGCGGGTCGACGACCCGATCGCACCCAAAACGGGTCTGCAATCAGGTGCCCATTTTTGGAAACCTGCTGGACTTCCTGGACGTTTTCCCTCCAATTATAGCATATGGGGCAAATTACCAAAATGCCCTCAACTTCAAACGACTCTAACTTCTTCGTTCTAATTCAGAATTAAGATCCGTTTGCACCTACGCGCTCGTGGAATCAAGTTCTACCTAACCAACCCAAGAGTTGACCGAAAAGGTCGAGTAAAATTCGAAATGGTAGAAATACGATTTACTTCACTTTTCTCGGAATCGGAGAATTAATAAACTAACTTCAATTAAATCTCCATAATATGTCAAAAATAAAATAAAATACTAATTTTGGGGACGGGATATCACATTTTTCGTTTAGTACCCCCGACTAATAATACCAAGCTTTTGGGTTATATTAATTGTTAGGTGTCAGCTGTACTAAATTTGATGAATGGTATAATGAAGCAGGTGCTTATTTAGTACGAGAGTACATCAAAAAACTACTACCGTATTATTAATCTTATCCTTCGTGTAAAGGCAACTCAAGATAAGGGAACAAGGCGGGTTCAGAACACTCTCTCACTCGCACTCTCAACTCTCCAACTCTCTCAAAACGCTATCCCTTGAGCAGACTAAACGACATGGCGGCAACCACAGGCCTCATCTCCTCCAGGACATCCACCTTCTTCTCCGGCGAAACATCGTCGTTTATCAGCCCTCCTTTCTCCTCCCCATCCTCCTCCCTCAGGTTCGCCCCCGCTAACCTGCGCATGGTGCGTATCCCAACCCTCGCCACTGCCTCGAAGCCGGCCACCACCACCCCCCGCGAGCCCCGCGGCATCATGAAGCCTCGCAAAGTATCGCCTGAGATGCAAGCCCTTGTGGGTGCCCCCGAGATTTCTCGCACCCAGGCTCTGAAGCAGATTTGGGCCCACATTAAGCAGAACAATCTTCAGGTTTACTTTTTTATTTTTTTTGATTTTTTTTTTTAAGTTTGCATTTTATCGCTTTGTGGTTGATTTTTTGAAAACCCGTTTGTCCATTTGGTGTTTAATTGGTACTATTGTAGTTTTTAGAGAAAAAAAAGTGTGGATAAGGTTATGTTTGTATGTAATGATTATATTTTCTTGTTTTTGTGCTGAAATTGCTTAATGTTGTGAATGTGAGTGGATTTTTGCTCGGATAGTTGCGATGGCGTGGATAAAATGTGGGTTTTTGTTGTTAGTATTGTTACTGCACTTAGTTTGCTTCCAATGAGTTTTTAACCGGTTTAAGCTCGAATTTTTGAATGTCTTTTGCTTGTTGGAACTTGGAATGGACTGTCTTGATCTGTATGAGAACTGAGTTTGTTATTTCTGGATTCGAGACTTCATTTCTGCCTGTATTTAGATGGGTTTATCCTGTTGCTAATATGGGGTTTTACATATATGGTTTAGGCAATGCTTGAATTGAAAATGAGAAGTGGTGTACTTTGCTATGGCTTAGGTTGGTACTCAGGGTTTCTAGGGTTTGCTATGCTTGTTATTCTGTTTAGATAGGACCGTATAAGGCTGTCCGTATGCAAGATGCGGGGAAGTTTATTATTTTATTCTTAAAATTTTTCTCTTTGTTGTTTTCTGGATTCTTTTGTATCTGTTGGAGTTCAGTGTTTCTAGGCTGATAGTTGTGTAAGTTAGCAGCACTTACGGACGCCTAATTTTAATGTGTGGCTTATTGAAACTTATTTGGACCGAGAAGAGGGGGGGGGGGGAGGTCTTGGGGAAGCTGTTTTGAACTTGTATGTGACTGGAATTATATACTACCTTTACTTTACGTTTTCTTTCCATACTGTATTTTGTATATTTAAAGTTTTCGTCCGTAGTACTGGTAAGATGGTGTTTTTGCTCGAGTTCAGTTTATTTATGCAAAAGAGAGAAAAAATTTTGCACAATTTCATTGACAGTTTTTGTGCTTTGTTTGTTTCTTGTGCAATTTTGTACGCTTTGGCAGTCTGCAATTTTATTTTATTTTAATGGCAAACACTAGTAAAATTTATCTGCACAATACATGTGTTCAAAACTCTTAAATGCAGATCTAACATGTTTTAGAGTTCCAACTTATAAGTAAATGAGATTCACCTGTAAAAATAGAATGGAAATTCTTGGATTACTCTGGTGTTTGATTACGTGAACTCTTTAAAAGATTGCAGACCAATTTTCTTTTGGTTGTATTTGTTTTAGTTTCAACTCACGCGTCTGTTTTTCTATCCGTTAATTTATTGCTGCATTTGCTAATTCATCGCTCATCTGCCAATGAGGTTCCATTTTTGCACAAATATAAAGCAATTAGACTGATTGAGCACTTGTTTGCTGATATTGATTCAGGGAAAAAAAATCTGGTTGATAAGTTTAGTTTTTCTTTTGTACATAAATTGATGAAATTTTCTCCATTTCCATTTGCTCTGAATCTGGTGTTTCATGTACTTGTTATACAGTTTATTTCCTTTCTTGTGACTATCTAAAGATTATATTGGAGGCTGAATATATATCCTAATTTAGGATTCAAAGAATAGATGTTTCCCAAGTTTGTTTAGGGGTGCGATAAAGTGAGTGTACTTGCTTGTGGTTTTGATTCCTATTGTGAGTCTGTGGTTAGGGTTGTATTCTGTTTTGTTAATGTTAAACTATCTTATTATCTCCTTGTATGATGCTTAAAATCTATGTTTTATGTTAACAGCCTTTAATTTTTGCTGACTTTGTCCTTTGGTGTCATTCTTCTAGGACCCCCAAAACAAGAGGATCATAGTCTGCGATGAGAAGCTGAAGAAGATCTTTGCAGGGAAGGACCGTGTTGGATTTCTCGAGGTTGCTGGATTGATCACCCCCCATTTCCTTTGAATGACCCTTGTGTAGGAAGAAAGACTTCGGAACTTCGGATCGTTTAAGAAGCAAAATGTTTTTGTATGAGGGGGTTGTGTTTTGGTACCGCTGAAAGTCATGCTGCTGCATTATGCTTCTCTAAGTGTTTAGTTTTTGTACTTAAGGAACTTTAGCTTTAGTTAGAGTTTTGCTTTTGGATTCCTTATCATGTGGTAGGCTTTCTATATTACACGATGTCACTGCTGGGCTGCTTCGCTTAAAAAGCTTTAAATTTGTGGAACTATTGGGGTCCAAGAGTTTTAATCGATGCTATTTCTTCTGACATGACTCATTTGAATGCAGTTGGAATTTTGAACTCTCTCAGGATCCTCATAAAGGGGTCAGTACTACTTGGAGAATGATTTATATGGAACAGGTTTACCAAGATGTGCTGTCCCGATTTATTTGATAGAGACAATTACAATTGTGATGAACCTGTTGCATATAAATTCATATTCAGTACTCGGAGCAAAATGTGGTTCTATTTGAATCTAAAACTTAACCCTCAACTCTTCTTTCTTTCAAACATAGCCACCAAGAAAAATTGAAAAGAAAAAGAAGAGGAAATTCCCTCTCTTTGGACGGGGAAATGTAAAATTACAAAGAAATTTTATTTTTTGTAATTTGTAAATTTTCTTGTTTGGTTAATCTAAATGAATAATATAATTTGAATATCTAATTTTTTTTTTTTTTACTTTTGACCTCTCACTTGTAGAAATTTGGAAATGATACATATCTACATAGAATTTAAACTTGTGAATTTGAGGTCCCGAATTTTTTTATATTTTATTTTTTTACGCGGAAGAAATTCCAAGTTTCTATATTTATGAATCCAAATAAGAGAATTGATGCATATCAATTTATAAACTTTGATTTTTGTTCAAATTTCAAGTTTATTTCTCTCATCCAACCACATTGTAAATCTCATGGGGTCATGCCACTTGAAATAATTTTTCTATTTTTCCTATATACATATATGTTTAAGGATTTTTATCACCAATAGTCCATGAGATAACTCATTATTTTAATCCATCACTTTTAAAATCAATGAATGTCTTTCCTGACATTCATTACTGCACATCAATTTAGCCATTCGGTTTAAATTTCGTCAACTGTTTGTACGTGGGACCTACAAATCCAATAAAATGATGACACGTGGATTACACAAAATAAGGGTTTTTATAACAAATGGTCTCTGACATTGATTCAGCTCTTCATTTTGGTCCATGAGTTTCAAAAATCGATAAATTTGGTCCCTGACTTTCACTACCTCACATCAATTGTCATTCCGTTAAAAATTCGTCAATATTTTTTGTTAGTGTGATGATGTGGTCCCACTAATCCAATCATATGGCTCCACGTGGATTAACTATAGGAAACTATTATTTTTTTAAGAGTGAACCAATTGATGAGTATTTTGTACTGGCATTTCTCTCCCATCCCACAACCCCAATTGGAAAAAAAAAAAAAATTCAATCTAATTTCGATAAAATCGAATCCAAATTTAATTCAAATTTGATAAGATTATAACTCACTAGAGCAAATGATGAGTGAGTTCAGGGAGACCAGGTGTTTTAGTGGTATCATGGTGCCTTACTATTCTTGTTGGGCATACCAAGATGAAGATGATGATGTCTTTTTTTATTTTAGTTTTTAGTTTCTTATTTTACTTTTAGTTTTAAATCTAAAAACAATAAAAATTCTTATAGTTAATCCACGTTACATCATATGATTGGATTAGTGAGACCACATCAACACACTAACAAAAAATATTGATGAAACTTTAACAGAATGACTAAATTGATGTGTGGTAAAACACAGGGGCCAAATTTATCGATTTTTGAAACTCATGGGCCAATATGAGGAGTTGGATGAATGTTAGAGACCATTTACAATAAAAACCTTTATTTTGTGTAATTCACGTGTTACCATTTTATTGGATTTGTGGAAGCCACATACAAACTAACAGAATAGATGACGAAATCGAAACAGAATGACCAAACTGATGTGCGGTAATGAAAGTCAGATACGATACTGATTGATTTTGAAAGTGAGAGAATAAAATGATGTGTTTCAATCTCAGGGACCATTAACGATAAAAACTTTAGATTAATTAATATTATCTACATACATAAATAACATAAATTTCTTTATAATTGAAGTATTTCTCTTCACTTTGTCAGGGTCCCACCTCCAAACTCGAATTCATGTCCAAAAACGGAAAACGAACTTTCTTTGGTGGAAGAAAACGGAAATATCACAATTCCCCTCGAAGATAATCTTTTGTCCAAGGCCAAAGCCGAAGCCAAGAGTAACAAAATTTACCCAAGTCTCACACCAAAACCCAGCCACTAAACCCAAAACTTTCTCACTCTATCTCCAATGGCAGAGCAAATAGCTCTCCCTCTTCTCCTTCCCAACCCACCTCCCTCCTCCAGACCCTTCTTCCAAACCCACCACCAACCCCAAAACCCAGCCACTCCCCCACCGCCTCCCATGACCCCTCTCCTCCAAGAGCTCCTCCTCCACCCAAACCCCTCCACCCCACAAACCCAAAACCCCTCTTCCCCTTCCACCCTCCCCAGAGCTCGCACTCGCATCGGCAGGTCACGCGACTCCAACCGCGGAAAGCCCTGGTCCCACCACCGTCTCTCCTCCCAAGGTCAGCATATCCTCCACTCCTTTCTCGACCCACAATTCGATTCCTCCGAATTAGGTGAGAAACTTGTTGGTTTAGTTGAAATGCATAGGGATGAATTTGGTTCTAGCTTGGACTCTCTTGCTTTGGATTTACTGGGTATTGTTAAAGGTTTAAGCTTTCACAAGAAATTTGACTTGGCGATTAGTGTTTTCGAGTGGTTTAAGAAACGTGAGGATTGTGATTCGGTTTTGAGTGGCTCTGTTGTTGCTGTGATTATTAGTATTCTGGGGAAAGTGGGTCGGGTTTCAAACGCAACTTCGTTGTTTCAGAATTTGCACAAGGAAGGTTTTGCTCTTGATGTTTATGCTTATACTTCTTTAATTACTGCTTGTGCTAGTAATGGGAGGTATCGGGAGGCGGTTTCAGTTTTTAAGAAAATGGAGGAAGAGGGGTGTAGGCCGACTTTGATAACTTACAATGTGATTTTGAATGTGTATGGAAAAATGGGTATGCCTTGGCACAAGATTAGAGCTCTTGTGGAGGGTATGAAGAGTGCCGGGATTACCCCAGATTCTTATACATACAATACGCTTATTACTTGTTGTAGGCGCGGGTCTTTGTATGTGGAGGCTGCTGAGGTTTTTCAGGAGATGAAAACAGCTGGGTTTGTGCCTGATAAGGTTACGTATAATGCATTGTTGGATGTATATGGGAAGTCTAGGCGGACAAAGGAAGCAATGGAGGTATTGAAGGACATGGAGTTTAATGGGTTTTCTCCCAGCATTGTGTCTTACAATTCGTTGATATCGGCTTATGCAAGAGATGGTTTGCTGGAGGAGGCAACAGCCTTGAAAACCCAGATGGTGGAGAAAGGGATTAAACCCGATGTTTTTACTTACACCACCCTTTTGTCAGGATATGAGAAGGCTGGGAAGGATGAGCCGGCAATGAGGGTTTTTGAGGAGATGAAAAGTTTTGGTTGCAAACCAAACATTTGTACCTTTAACGCCCTTATTAAGATGCATGGTAACAGGGGAAATTTTGCTGAGATGATGAAAGTTTTTGAAGAGATTAAGATATGTAAGTGCACCCCCGACATAGTTACTTGGAACACACTTTTGGCTGTGTTTGGCCAAAACGGGATGGACTCGGAAGTTTCGGGAGTGTTCAGGGAGATGAAGAGAGCAGGGTTTGTACCCGAGAGGGATACTTTCAACACTCTAATAAGTGCATACAGCCGGTGTGGTTCTTTCGACCAAGCTATGGCTGTGTATAAAAGAATGCTGGAAGCTGGTGTTACTCCAGACCTCTCCTCCTATAATGCTGTTTTGGCAGCACTGGCTCGAGGTGGCCTTTGGCAACAGTCTGAGAAAATACTTGCCGAAATGCAGAATGGTCACTGCAAACCCAATGAGCTTACATATAGTTCTCTGCTCCATGCTTATGCCAATGGCAAGGAAAATGAGCGCATGCATATTCTTGCTGAAGAAATATATTCTGGTGTAATTGAACCCCACGTTGTTCTCTTGAAGACACTTGTTCTCGTTTTTAGTAAGAGTGACCTCTTGATGGAAACAGAACATGCCTTCTTGGAACTGAGAAGAAAAGGGTTTTCACCTGACATAACTACCTTGAATGCGATGCTATCAATATATGGTCGGAGGCAGATGTTTTCGAAGACAAGTGAGATTTTGAAATTTATGAATGAGATGGGATATACTCCTAGCTTGACAACTTACAATAGTTTGATGTATATGTACAGTCGTTCAGAAGATTTCGAGAAATCAGAACAGTTTCTAAGGGAGATAATGGAGAAGGGAATAAAGCCTGATATAATTTCGTACAACACTGTCATTTTTGCCTATTGTAGAAACGGTCGTATGAGAGAGGCTTCGCGGATATTCTCAGAAATGAGGGACGCTGGGATTTCTCCAGATGTGATCACTTACAACACCTTTGTGGCAAGTTATGCAGCTGATTCATTGTTTGAGGAAGCTATTGATGTGGTCCGCTACATGATTAAGAATGGCTGCAAACCAAATCAGAACACATACAACTCCATCGTGGATTGGTACTGTAAGCACAACCGACGGGATGATGGAGTTAAGTTTGTCAATAACCTTTGCAATCTTAATCCGCATATTTCCGAGGGGGAGGAGTCCAGATTACTAGACCGTATTAAAAATAAGTGGTCATAATTATTTTCTCCTGTATGAATGGGGTTGCTGCTCGATTGGCTTAGTTTTAGCCTTGAACGCTTTTGTAGCCTTGAACGCTTTTGTACATCAAGTCGTTCTTTACCTCTTGTTATGCTCATGTTATATATATTTTGTTCGGGCATGGAGACGAGGAGGATGTAATCGTCTTGATGTACATGATTTTGTTGTTTCTCGGAAAGGCTAGCTGCAGGATATTGTGAATATTTTGTAACTGAACAAATTAAGCTACATGTTTGTTCAGTTTCAATTTAAATGGCCTGAAGCGTATTTGTATAGATAAAGCTGAGATGAAGCAGTGGGTGCTGAGTAACTTTCGAGGTATGTACAATTAACTCTTCGTCATTAACCAAACTTGCCTGTAACTGCAGCAGCTTTGTTTATTTTGATAGTTAAATTGTGAAAATTTTAGGGTTGCAACAATCTTTATCTTTTGTATGATCAAAGGTTAAACTTTTCTATTTGGGATTTTAAAGTTTTATCCGAGATTATAATTGAACTTTATAAACGAATCTTATACCATCAATTACAAATCTAATTATGTATCCACCTTATCCTTTGCTTGTTTATCTGTCTATGAGCTGATAATTAAAGTTTTGCGTGATCCTATTCGTACCACGTTTATTGATCACATTCATGGTTTCTTTAAGTAAATATTTTATATGGTTGCCCTTGGAGTTACAGATAATCATGCATATGACTTCATCATTCGCATTAATTGCCTGCAATTTGGCCCATTGCTATTGGTGAGAAAATGAGCAAGAAGAAAAATACACACATTTTCTGATAAGAGTAGGATTTTTATTCAAGAATATTATACCATGAAACGAACAGCACATACCTGCATTCGAGGTTCTGCGTTCGGTTCACCTTTTCTCTAATGTCGCTTGTATGAAAAATACGAGACTAGCTACATGCAATTGTTTGTTGCTCAATGATAATAGAATCATCAATTTGTTTGGATTATTCTAGTGTACGCACTTTGTTTCGATTAATCACAGCTACTCCAAAGAAAACATTTTCTTGATAAAAGCTTTGGGTGGTAGTCATTGGATTTTGGGGTTTCGGATACCATCTTCAAGAGAATGTTTGAAGTCGTCATATGTAAATGTTATATGCTTAAACGATAAGTCCAAGAAATATGTAATTGGGAGAATGTGATATAAAGAAGTTAGATTCATGAGACCATTGTCTTTCGTATACATATCCTAAACGTTCTTGATCATAGGATTGCCAATTGGGCATTGACAATCCGTTAAGATCAGTACATGTTATGTCTTCTATTAGGGAGAGTGACTGGTCTCGAGTCATTGGTGTGACTGACACCAAAACAAGCATGTAGGTGCTCAATATAGAATGAGACCACTGAACACGATCAACAAGAAGTTCTCATACTCATGTCACAGGAGAACTCATGGTTGGGATAATACAAAGTAGTCATTTGACCTGAGGCATCATAGTTGTCTTGTGGTTAAGCCCTTGATCTTTAACTATGTCAAAGTCACTCAATCAGAGTGTGTCCACGACATAGTTGAGGTTAAGCCACTTAGCCATAGAGGCAAGTGAATGAGCAACAATGGATCTCTAACCTTCAAACCGTTTGAGGGAGAATACTCTAATATATGATTAAGAATCTCTGGCCAGAGTATGAATAAGATTTAGGAAGTCGTTCCAAATCACATTCAAGGTAATCATATAAGTAAGAATCATATTGGATAATAGACATAAATAAACTATCAAACCAAACAATGTGGTCAAGAGTATTGTATTAGAGAAAGACCGTATTGCATTGTAATCCTAAATGGAGAATTGAAAGTATGTTTCAATTCACAATCGATCGTTAAGAGTAATCACTAAAGGGTAGCCATGACATACTGCTAGGTGATACTCATGGTTTTTGGAAGCCCTAAAGGTGAGTAATCACTAAAGGGAGAATTGAAAGTATGTTTCAATTCACAATCGATCGTTAAGAGTAACAATCGCCCACTGCCTCGCTAAAAGGAGCCTAATGGATCATACACCGTGTAAGGTAGAGATTTTAGAGCTCGGGTTAGTTTTGGGCCTCAAGGCCTAATGAGCTTCGAATGTCAAGCCCATTGACTTAAAGTTGTATGATAACTTAATGAATAAAGATTCAAGAGGGCCCAAACAGCCCAATGAGCCCAATGACCATAGAAGGCCGACCATATAGAGAGTGTATGGGTTTTGGTTATTTAGGTCACTTAATTGAAGGACTATATAAAGAACTTTATAACCAAAATTGATTAAGGGTTTCTTTTGGAGAAAAAATGAGAACACAATGCTCTCCTTTTTCTCTCTAAGAGGCCGGCCACCCTAGGAAGGTTTTACTAGCATCTAAATCTTCCTAGGTCACTCATCTCCTCATCAATGCTCTCAGTGTGGAGACTTAGAGGTTCTTTATTTTGGGAACTTGGAGAATCCATTCTACCATCCTCATCCAAGAAATCCATGGAGCTAAGAAGTAAGGAATGAAGGCTCTATCTCTTGGGTTATTAGCCTTTGCTTATGCAAAGAGGAATCAACAAAGGTATAATATTTCTCAACTCACTTTGTTCTTGAGTTGAGTCTTGGTTCACCACACTAACTAGGCCTTGAATTTCATGGGTAAAGTTTTTTTTTGAGTGCATGCAAGCATGATTCCGCCTTTAATTGTTAATTGCATGTTGTAGATGTTGCTCAAATGAACTTGTTTTCACAAATATTTCCTTCAAGTGGTATTAGAGCCTAGGTCTAGTAGTTGGTGAATCCTTTTGGGTTTTGTAGTTCATAGTCTTTAATTTGAATGTTGTAATGGTTACAAACTTTATTCTTGCTTCTTTGAATGTAAATTTTGCTAGAAAATTTGTCATCTCAAATGTTGTAGATGTAGTTCATATGAGCATGAATTTTGGAGCTAAAATTTGGTGCCATGTTTTTGGGGAAATTCGGCCAAATTCAAAGGGTGGATTTTTGGGTTTATGTTTGTCTTTTTAAAAGTGTTTTAAAGTGACTTTTGGAACCCCTAAGTACCCTAGGATGTTAACCCCCTTTTGAGTAGTGAAAATTTGAGTTTTATTGAGTGAAAACATTCATGGAGCTCTTATGGGGTTTCATGGATATTCTTCAATGTTCTTGCCAAGAACAAAAAGTTTGATGTTTTGATTCAAAATTTTTGGTTGTTTACATAAAGTCTTGATTTATGATGGTTGGTGTTATTTTTCCATCAACAAGTCACTTTTGAAAAAGTGTGTTTGAAATTATTTAGTCATGGTTGGTGTACATGATTGATGCTTTGCTTTCACACTCATATCTATTTTATTTCAACACCATACCTATCTTTTTCAACATACTTGACTTTGAATTTTCAACAAAAACCAACTCATCACTCATTATCACTACCATAACCGGCCACCCCTATAATGGGGTACTTTTGGGGCTTTTATGCAATTACATAAAGTTTTGATACTTTTATGTATTTGCACTTTGATCTGAAAGTTTACGTTTTTACGTAAATGCCCAAAATTACTAAAGGACAAATTGTTTTGCTCCTTTAATGAAGTTTTTGCATTTGTTTAAATTTTTGGGTTCTAGTTGTAATTACATGAAGTATTGGACTTTTGTGTTTTTACAAAATGACCTCAAAAGTTTGTGTTTTGCTATATAGCCTAAAAGTTGAGGTTATTGCAATTTTGGCCCAAATTAGTTGAGAACAAAATAGTTTTGTATCTTTAAATGAGAATTGGATTTTCATTTCATTTAGCTCCATCTAAATCAATTCTATGGATATAAAAACCAAATGACAATGTTGCACTCAAGTTTAATTAGTTAAAGCGTTAATTAACTAAAGGGTGATTATGAACCTAAGCCTACGATAATTGAGCTATGTGAAAGGCTGTCTCTCAAATTGTTTGAACCATGGGAATGTGTAGATTAGATTTTGGTTGTAATTTGATATGATCAAATGTTGTAAAAGAGCATAAGCTCTTCTTTACTTTAAAGTAATTTGCTTTGATCAAATGTTGTAAAAGAGCATAAGCTCTTCTTTAATTTGAAGTACTCATTTTCTTGTTTTATTTGATATGTATGAAATTGGAGTAATAGGGTCCAACGCCCAATAAGAAAACACGCCTTAATGTGATTAAACACGTAACTAAAATCAATCACCATCCCTAGACCGAGATCCAACACTAGACTCGTGTTGGATCGAATCAAAGGTTCATAGTCATCCTAAGACCTTAAGGCAACTATATAGTCCATCAATGAATGCAAAGCTTATGTTAGTAGTACCATATACTCTTGCTTTAAAAACCGTTTTACAAGCATAGTGGGAGTATCATATACCACTAAATCAATCACATGGACCAATAGTTGTAATAGGACCGAATTGTTTTAATAAGATTAAAATGTATGCTTATATGTGATGAGACCTAAAACCCTCAACCAAACCATTATTAAGTTGACAAGCATGAAAGTGTTTTGAACATTCTTTCGTGGTCTTCCACCATGGTAGGCTCTAATCGTTTGTGACTCATACACCGACTTCACCCTATAATGAGGGAGTACAAAGTATATGCTTACACTCCGGAGGAGTTATATATACATACATGATGAAGTGAGGTAGGCAACGAGTTTAGCCAGCATGATATAATTTTGAGGCTATGCTTGAACCCCTACATGAACTAGCATGGTGGGAATGACTTAACTAAGTCCAATGACGCCAACATGATATAATTTTGAGGCATCATTCTCTAGAGGCCAAACTAGATGGGTACTTACATGAGATGTAAATGAGTAAGTGTACTCTCTCATTATTATTAACACTAGCCAACATGGTATAATTCTGAGGTGGGCTTGGTAATAGTGAGTCTCCCATACCCTACTAAGAGTTTCCTCCAAAACTCTCAAATTCCGATGAGGAATATGGAATTTGCCAAAAATAATGAGTGATGCTATTTGATTTAAAGACCCGGATCAAATGGCTTAAAATCAATCAATTTATATTCGTTATGTATTTATTTATCGATATATTTGCAAACACTATCCAATACTTGACAAAGAAAAGCCGAAGGCTTTAGTTTCCGGACTTGGTACCACAATCCCATAGACTGTCCTGAATGAATTGTATATGTACCTAAGTAGTCTCATCTTCACAATCTTCCTATTCATAATGTATCAATGGAAGAACATGTTAGATAAGTCTATCATAAAGAGGACAACACTTTTAGTGTCATAATTCTTCACTTACAAATCGTTGTATGAAGAAATAAGAGTTGCTTTGACCAACCCTTAGTTAACGCAAACACTAGTGCTTGTTTCTTTGTTAAATGAACAAGAAACTTGAGAAGTAGGCACAAGGGCATGGACACTTTATGTGCCATGATTCTTCACTTACAAATTGTTGTATGAAGAAATGAAAGTTGCCTTGAACAATTCTTGAAAGTTTGTAATTATGTTTAGAACATAATGGTTGATTGATAAAAATAGTCCATCAACATGGACTTATGATGATTTTGAATCATTGAGCGTTGAAGTGTTAAACCATTTCAAGGGACAAAAACTAGGTAATGACTTCACCTTTGTGTCCCTATCCAAATGGTTCACTAAGTTTATTGTAAACTATATAGTAAACATTAACCGCACACTCTCCAAATCGTTTGATGTGTATAAACACAATTGAAATAAGTTTTAAGAGAGATAGTGGGAGTTTAGGGACCATGACTATTGTAGTAAAAGGAGAAGTCAAATGAAAAAGGCGAAATAACTCCAGGGGAACAAACTTTCTTTATGAAAGGATGGACATTGGAAGGGGTATTTGCAAGAAATGTCTTGCAAGTGTCAAGAACACACCTTTCAAAGGTGTGGTAAATTGTTCTTGAATAAGTTCAAAACAGTTGGTTCTTCTACTTGAATGCTTGATTCCGTATTAATAACTATGTTTTACAATAGTTGTAAAGGTGTGGCTAATAAGAAGTAGAAGATTAATGAGAGAAGAGGAAGTACTTCACATTCGAAACGTGAATAAAATATAGATCTCTGCGAAAGCAGATAATACTTACTTCCTCATATGAACTACCAAAGAAATTAGAAAACCAAAGATTGTCTTTACATTCCAATTTGAACAAGGAACTTAATTCTGTCACTATAATAGATGGATGAATGTTTTGTTTGACAAAACATTATTCTTTATTAATGAATGATTGGATTATTGTAATCTAATTGATTGTCTTTATTGTAGAGATGATGTGGTAGTGTTAACTGTTTAGAATATAACGATGCTTTGGATCGTTAGATCTGGATCCAATAGTGACTAATCCCACCGAGTTGTGACAGCTCTAAAACATAAATTAGAGGTTGGTCATAAATGGATGCTTTGGATCGTTAGATCTGGATCCAATGCCTTCTTGTTAAAACTGTAAAGAGGCGAAATGTTCGAATCTTTATTCTTTTGGAAAGAATAAAGAATCACAAAGTTGTTGAGGTTAATTCACTTAGATGTTAGTGGCACTTGTCCACAACATAATACTACTCACGTTGTATGACATTCACCGAAGATCGCTCTTGGTTGGACTATCGTTTATTTTGAATAAACACAAGTCCAAATACTTTCCAAAAGGTTTCAAATATTTCAAGAATGTAAGTTGATGAGTAAGACGTTTAAAGTATTTATCTCCTTAGATTTGATCCAAGGAAAAATAACATTTTAGAAGAGTTTCCTTGAAAGATATCAAGGAAAGTAGCATCATAAGATAATGGATTTCTCCATTGGGAGAAGAACGAACTTGAATAAGATTTAGTTCGTTGGATGTTATCAATTACCCATATATAGGATATGTACTTCTAAAACAATATGATTGTCAATTAGAAGATCTTCCAAAATTTTCATGACTCCATAGGATGTAGTTGGAAAGAAAGACAAGTCTTAAGCGTGTTAAGATTTGAGGTTGTGTGCTAATAAGCAATATTTGTTTGAGAACAATCTTGTGTGATATCCTTATATTAACCTTTGGATATCACTTCTACAAACCAACTAACAAATGTTGTTTGTTGGGTAGTTCATTGTAATCCTACACTAGGATTTGCCTAAGATAGAGCAAATGAATGAGAGATAGAACTCAAAGAATGGGTTCTTTGAGAGACAAGATAATAATCAACAAATATAACAACCTAGTTCCTACACCATAAGCTCCAAGGTAGTCGAGAAGGATTTATTAACCGTCTCAATTGAATGGTTTGAACTTTATGACTATGTCATAGAGTTACACCTCTTAATTCGAAAGAAATAAGAATGAAAATCCTTATGACTACATTGAGTGTATATATAACATATACTCAAGGAAATGGTATAGTACCATTTGACCCGAAATAATGAAACCTACATAGCTAAATGGTAGCTTAAAGTGACTACAATCAACGAGAGTGGTTGACTTGGAAGAAACAATCTTTGATGTAGTCTTGGTTTCTATTAATTCAAAGATTGCTAGCTACAACTAAATGGTGATTCAATGTTAGGACATAATATGGGTTTCCGAAACCATTATCAAGATAGTCTTGATAATATATGTCTAAAACTAGGAATCACAAGACGTGTAAGTCGTAGAGATCCATCCATCATGAATCTTAGAAAGCTAGTGAGAGCTATAAACGTCTTATGAGAGAAAGATCAAATCGTTTGATTTCTCATAAAGATGTAAATGAATCTTTTGTTTACTAGGTTTACAAAAGATTAGTGGGAGTTAATCATATTCCTAAATTTGAACATATATCTGATATATTAATTTTAGGAATTCTTCTTCGTTAAAGTTATGACTTTAAACATTCTATAACAATAAAATGAATATGAGAGACATAGTCTATATAAATGGGATGGAAATCTATAATGATAGATTTTAGGATATAATTGGATTCTATCAAGCCCTAATATAGATAAAAGATGCTAGGAAGTTTCTTATATGATGATAAACTTCAATCAGAAGGACAACTCTAGTGAGACTAGGAAGTTGCTCTTCTAAAAGGGAATGTACCCTTTTGACTCCCAAAGAAGCATAAAGAGTAAATAGAATCCTTTATGCATACGCAGAAAGGTGATTTACGTATTTCATATTGTATGAAAAACATTGATATGAGTTATTTAGAGTAACGTAATGGAAGCGTAAATGTATTAGATTATGAATCTAATATCGTATCCATCATTGGATGTCTCTTCATTATGAAAGAAGAGATAACTGGATATCTCTTTAATATTATGACTAAAGAGATATTTGGGTGGAAACGTTAAAAGTAAAGACGGTAGTGTGTTCCATCATGAAAAATATATCGCCATATAAAAGCTTACAACAATGTTGTTTGGATGGGAAAGTTCATTTATGAACTCTCCATTCAGTTCCAACCAGAAAATGTCTCTAGTGTACCCACACTACGACACTAATGGGGCGATAGCTCAAGCCAGGGAATCAAGGTCTCATCAAGATTCTTACTCAAATGAGAGACTGAACCACATGATTGAGAATCATGTATAATGGTGACATCGTTATTCTCAAGGTTGCTTCTATGGATAACATATAAATATCCATTGTCTAGGCCTACTACTCAGCTATTTATGAAATGAATTATGAAGAGGTATCATCACTGATGACCAAGTTGATTGGCTCTAGTGCAAGTGGGAGATTGTTGGAAATGTGCCCTAAAACCAATCATATGATGATACTTTACGGACATTTCACATGTTAAACTAATCTAGTTTAATATAAAAGGCAAAGATTATTGTTTGAAGCCGTCATCTATAAATGTTATATGCTTAAACGATAAGTCCAAGAAATATGTAATTGGGAGAATGTGATCTAAAGAAGTTAGATTCATAAGACCATTGTCTTTCATATACATATCCTAAACGTTCCTGATCATAGGATTGCCAATTGGGCATTGACAGTCCGTTAAGATCAGTACGTGTTATGTCTTCTCTTAGGGAGAGTGACTGATCTCGAGTCATTGGTGTGACTAACACCAAGACAAGCATGTAGGTGCTTAATACAGAATGAGACCACTGAACACGATCAAATGGAGTTCTCATACTCATGTCACATGAGAACTCATGGTTGGGATAATGCAAAGTAGTAATTTGACCTAAGTCATCATAGTTGTCTTGTGGTTAGGTCCTTGATCTTTGGCTATGTCAAAGTCACACAATCAGAGGGTGTCCATGACATAGTTGGGGTTAAGCCACTTAGTCATAGAGGCAAGTGAATGCGCAACAAGGGATAACCTTCAAACCGTTTAAGGGAGAATACTCTATGATATGATTAAGAATCTCTGACCAGAGTATGAATGAGATTTAGGAAGTCGTTCCAAATCACATTCAAGGTAATCATATAAGTAAGAGAATCACATTGGATAGTAGACATGAATAAACTATCAAACCAAACAATGTGGTCAAGAGTATTGTATTAGAGAAAGACCGTATTGCATTGTAATCCTAAACTAAATAGGTTCTGATTAGTTTGGGTAGCCATGACATATTGCTAGGTGTCACTCATGGTTTATGGAAGCCCTAAAGGTGAGTAATCACTAAAGGGAGAATTGAAAGTATGTTTCAATTCACAATCGACCGTTAAGAGTAACAATAGCTCACTGCCTCGCTAAAAGGAACCTAATGGATTGTACACCGTGTAAGGTAGAGATTGAAGAAACAATGGAGTTGAGTAAGAACAATTAAATGGTTTAATTGTTTATGGCTAGGATTAATTAATATGTTAATTAATCAAACAAATAAGTTCGTTTTACACCTCGGGTTAGTTTTGGGCCTCAAGGCCCAATGGGCTTCGAATGTCAAGCCCATTGACTTAAAGTTGTATGACAACTTAATGAATAAAGATTCAAGAGGGCCCAAACAGCCCAATGACCATAGAAAGTCGGCCATATAGAGAGTGTATGGGTTTTGGTTCTTTAGGTCACTTAATTGAAGGGACTATATAAAGAACTTTATAGCCAAAATTCATGAAGGGTTTCTTTTGGAGAAAAGATGAGAACACAAAGCTCTCATTTTTCTCTCTAAGAGGTCAGCCACCCTAGGAAGGTTTTACTAGCATCTAAATCTTCCTAGGTCACTCATCTCCTCATCAATGCTCTTCTTGGTGTGAAGACTTAGATGTTCTCTATTTTGGGAACTTGGAGAATCCATTCTACCATCCTTATCCAAGAAATCCATGGAGCTAAGAAGTAAGGAATGAATGCCCTATCTCTTGGGTGATGAGCCTTTGCTTATGCAAAGAGGAATCAACAAAGGTATAATATTTCTCAACTCACTTTGTTCTTGAGTTGAGTCTTGGTTCACCACACTCAATAGGCCTTGAATTTCATGGGTAAAGTTTTGTTTTTGAGTGCATGCAAGCATGATTCCGCCTTTAATTGTTAATTGCATGTTGTAGATGTTGCTCAAATGAACTTGTTTTCACAATATTTCCTTCAGTATTCACTTTACTTTATTTTGTTCTTATCATTAAAACTCAAAGTTTTCAAGTTTTTTTCATTAGTTTTCCTTAAATCAAAAGCCAATTCTAGATTAAATCAAAATCCAGCTCAAAATCAAAATTCAATGCAAAATCAAAACCCAAATGAAATAACAAACAAAGATGAATGACTCAAGCCACTGTCGTCCCAATCCAAGACCTTCGCCAACATCTTCATTGCCATCGTGGGTGTCGGCGTCTTTGGCCTTCCATATTCCTTCAAGTGCATTGGGTGGCTCATGAGCCTCCTCACGTTCCTCCTCATCGTGTTCCTTACGAGCCACTGGGTTCACAAAGATCCCGTGTTTTGGGAAGTTGGGTTTCCACGAAGACCATTGGCGGCGATGCAGGTCCATTGTCAATCATGTGAAGGAGACAAGTTCGAGGTTGAAGCGATGCACGATCTTAGCCAGTCTCGTTCTTTTCGGGGTTCTCGTTAAGACCTTCTAGCGAAGGTTTTAGTTGAGCTGAGTCTTCTATAATCTCATTAAACTTAGTCAAGCACGAAACAAACATGAGACTGCTGTAATAAGTAGTATAGTCCAGTCCAATCTAGTTTAAAGTTCGTGAAAGCAAACAAACACACCCTAGTTTATTTCTTGCGGTTGTGCTTTGTGTCACTGACAAACTTATAACTAGCTGACTAGCTCATTTGATTAGTCTGCTGCGTATTTAGCGTCTTTAGTTGTAGGATATTCCACTTGACACAAAATTTTAGTTTTTGAACAAGTTTATAAAGAGAAATGATAAACACAAACTATTTTAATCTCTCACACACTAATGTTTAATTATATCCGTTATTTTTGGTTTATTTATTTAATTCGATGGTGATTAATATTTGGTATTGTTGTGCTTTAAAAAAAATGCTTCTACTGTGCTGTGAGAATAAGTTTATTTTTGTTGCTTCACGTTTTTAGTTTTTTTTCACCCAAAACTGTGAAAATAATCTATTTTTAATTTTAAGTGTTTACCAAACACCTTTTTGAGTTCTAGCTTTTTTTGATACTCAGGCCATCTCCAACCGATGGCTGGCCAGATGGCTCGTTTTAGCCATCTGGCCCTCCAAGATCCTCCAAGATATTAATATTTTAATGAACAGTACAGGGCTATATTTGCCTCCGTCTCCAACCGAGGGCCAGAGGGCCAAAGGGCTCGTTTTAGCCCTGTCACAAAAAACCGTCTCCAACCGAGGGCCAAAGGGCCATCGGGCCAAACATAATTTATTATTTAAAAACTACAACAACTTAAATTTAAAAACAACAACTTAAATTTAAAAACTACAACTAAAATTTAAAAATGACAAATTAAATTTAAAAACTAAAAATTAAATTTGAAAACAACATTAACTTAAATTTAAAAATTTTGTGAGGAATGGTGAATGAATGGTTTAGGTATTGATAGGAAAAAAAAAATAGAATTTTTGAGAATTAAAAAAAAAGGCCCAAAAAACCTAAAAAAAAAAAAAAAAAAAAATGAATCCAACGGTAACTAGCGCCAGGAGTTTTCTGGCCAGCCCCAGGCTGGCTGCCCTCTCCGATTCCGTGGGACCCTCTCAGATTCCACAGCCCTCTGGCCTAGCTCTTGGTTGGAGACGGTTTTCGGGTTATTTTCGACCATCTGACCCTTTAGACCCTTCGGTTGGAAATTGTATCACTTTTTATAAAAACACCTCATTACCAAACCAGCTTTAAATGTAACGTGTGGAAATCGCTCGCTTATAATCTCTTAGTGAGTAGACTCACCGACAAAGGTGCGCGTCATGACAGCAAAACCAGTCCCAAATTGACACGACAGCAAAACCAGACATAAATCGCCACCGAAAAAATGATAATCGCCACCCAAAAGTTTAAAGATAAGATTCCCATCTCCCAAATATAACAGATGATCATTATACTCAAAAAGTAGCAGCGGTGGTGGGCAGGAGGAAGATAAGATTCTCATCTCCCAGAAACAACACAAAAATGAGCTGGTGGTGGGCAGGAGCCATTGGAGCTGCAAAGGTCAGCACTTTCTCCACAAACCCATCCGTTTTTTCTTCCTTAAATTCTTCCAAATTAGTTTCCATGATCATTTTCTAACAAGCCTCACCATCACCAACAGAAAACTTTTGATCCCAATGATGTGCCGCCCAAATACCAGAGCGTGGCTCTGGTTCTCGGCGTCACCGGGATAGTCGGCAATAGCCTTGCCGAGATTCTCCCCCTGGCCGACACACCCGGCGGGCCATGGAAGGTATATGGTGTAGCCCGCCGGCCTCGTCCGGCGTGGAACGCTGATCATCCTGTTGAATACATTCAGTGTGATCTCTCAGACCCTCATCAAACACATTCTCAGCTGTCCCAGCTGACCGATGTCACTCATGTATTTTATGTGACGTGGGCAAGTAAGCCCACGGAAGCTGAGAACTGTGAGGTCAACGGCAACATGTTTCGGAACTTGCTGGATGCTGTGATCCCAAATGCACCAAATCTGCAGCACATATGCTTGCAAACGGGCCGGAAGCATTATGTCGGTCCGTTTGAGATGTTGGGCAAGGTCGAGCGTCATGAGCCACCGTTTCACGAAGACCTCCCGAGGCTCGACGTGCCCAATTTTTACTACACATTGGAGGACATTTTGTTTGAGGAGGTGAAGAAAAAGGAGGGTTTGACATGGTCAGTGCACAGGCCTAGCGTGATATTCGGGTTTTCGCCCTATAGCTTGATGAACATTGTGGGGAGCCTCTGCATTTATGCCGCAATATGTAAGCACGAGGGGAAGAAACTGAGGTTTACGGGGAGCAGAGGGGCGTGGAACGGGTACTGGGATGTCTCGGACGCTGACTTGATAGCCGAGCACCAGATTTGGGCAGCAGTTGATCCATATGCCATGAATGAGGCTTTCAATTGCAGCAATGGGGATGTGGTTAAGTGGAAGCATTTGTTCAGGGTTTTGGCAGAGCAGTTCGAGCTTGATATTGAGGACGTTGGCGAGGAGGGCGGATCGAAGGCGAGCTTGGAGGAGATGATGAAAGATAAGGGGCCGGTGTGGGATGAGATTGTGAAAGAGAAGGGTCTGGTTCCTACCAAGTTGGAAGAAGTTGGTAACTGGTGGTTTGTGGATCTTATGTTTGGAGTTGAGACAAGTCTGGACAGCATGAACAAGAGCAAAGAACATGGTTTTGTGGGGTTCAGGAATTCAAGGACATCGTTTTTAACTTGGATTGACAGGATGAAATCTTACAGACTTGTTCCTTGATGCTCTTGTTACAAAATCATTGTTGTAATAAATGTTTAAGGAAAAAATAAAACCGGAGGATACTACCGACAATAAACCGGAGGATGAAATCTTACAGACTTGTTCCTTGTGCCTCTTTATTAAACTCGAAGCGTGTTCCGGTTCTACTTGTTTTAATAAAAAATAAAACCAAAAGATATACATGCTTGCGTTGTTAAACAAGTAGCCATGTAAAACATGTACAAACATTTCAGAGTTTGGAAAGAAGTAGAGCCAGCTGCTCATCAGAGACCATAACTTCAACGCATGCTCCCAATGATGCAGCAAGTCTAGCGGCCAACTGATGCTTACACTGGACAACAAGAAACGTGGTAAAAATTACAACACTTCCCTACTTTTTTCGTTTTTGATTTCAAGGAAATTAAAAATGGATGAGGAAGTTCGAATGTCCCTCCACGTAGTTTAGATTAGATTGATTAGAATAACGCTCGAATCAGTAGAAAAATTGGATGAGCAAGAGAGGAAGCTCCCTCACACAAAGCTGCTCTCCCTTGTTTTTGGTGTCATAGAAGAATGAATAACAAGCACAATACTGCTCGGCAAAGCAGAAGTACTCCTCCTTCCTCCGCGATTCTCCGACGACCTAACCAGACAACAGAAAATGAGAATTGGGATTTCATTTTTCACTTTACATCAAATAAATTTACGATTATTTAGCCCAAACGAACGTGATTTATTTCCAGATTTGATTTGCACGAGTGCCCAAGTTTCTTATCTTTTTGGCTAAACAAGAACATAAAACAAACAAATTTGTGCTCAAATTCAAGTAGTTTCATCCAAATTTCAAGTAATGTTCATCCAAGCTACTAAATCTAGTGGAAAACAAAACTAGTATACAAAACAAACCCAGAATTTGATTTGCAAAAATTAAACCTGAAAGATGGAACGTCCACTGGGCTCACCCAAAACCCTCTTGACACCACTCTGATCCACTATCCTCGTTGCTCTCTCCAAGTTCTTACCAAACAAGAAATGCAGGCTGAAATTTTCCCAGTAACCAAACACTCAATAACACAAATTGGAACAATTAATTCAAACGAAATTAAAAGGGAATTTGAAATGGGATGAGTACAGTCTAACACGGAGAGCTGATCGTCGGTGACTGAACGAGTTGACTCAATCGCCTTCCACACTGCCTCTGCAACCAAGCTACCTGCATTGCTCATTTTCTCACCCTTTCACTCTCTACAAAAAATGGGTCTGACGGTAGAGCTGCTTGAGGAAGCTCAGGAAATAGGGTTTGTAGTACCTAAATCTGACTCGTTCCCTAGCAAATGTTTGACAATGGCTACTGGCATTCTGCGGAGATTAAGCATCTTTTTTCACACGAACTTTTCAACTATTTTTTAGAATAACAAATTTCCCCTATAATTTTCCGAATGATGTTGGCTTATTTAACCGAATATGGAATTTTACACAAGCATCACATGAACTATCAAGCAAGTGGGTCAATACTACTTGCACTTATAATTTTTTAATTTTTACCACTAAACTCTCTTAAAGGTTGAAATCTACCATCTACGTTGTTGTTAAAGCATGTCAGGCACCCCTCGCTTGGAGGGATATCTTTGTCAATTACTTTCTAGGAATTGCTGGAATCACTTTTTACGAAGGCAAAATGCATTTTTTTGTAGCAGCGTCGGAGTGGTCATGAAGAAAAGGGAGAAGTTGATTTCCGGTTTGATTTTGGCAAGAGTTGTTGAAGAATTGAGGTGAAAATTATGCAAACATCTAGTCTTTCATTTATAGTGAGTTTTTGTGTTTTTCTTATGTAGGTCAGGAAGTGGTATGTAGTTCACCTTAATTTATTCAAATATTAATTTTTCAAACTCTTATGGAGGGAATTGTCGAACTGAGATTGTACAAACCACCAATTTGGCGCCATATTGACTCAGGAAGTATTATTTTGGAGTCAATTTGATTCTAGTCAACCCCACGAAATTAATTGATGAAAATACCACTACAGGTGATATGTTTTAACGGCAAATTGGATGGAAAGTAACGTAAGTGGTTGATTCCAACAGTTAAGAGAGTCCATATGGTAAAAAAATGAAAATTGAAAGTTTAGGTGGTATTATCGCACATGCATACAAGTTCAAGTGATGCTTGCATAAAAAAACTTAACTGAATAATTATAGAGGAAGAATGTCACATCCCGGCCCAGGCCCTCACTACATCCTGGGCTCTACTCCACCGTAGCATGATATTGTCCGCTTTGGGCCCCGACCACGCCCTCACGGTTTTGTTTCTGGGAACTCACGCAAGTAGAACTTCTTAGTGGGTTACCCATCATGGGATTGCTCTTGCTCGAACTCGCTGAACTTCGGAGTTCCGATGGAACCCGAAGCCAATGAGTTCCCAAAAGGCCTCAAGCTAGGTAGAGATGGAAATATACATATAAGGCTTACAGGATCCTCACCCTGGTCGATGTGGGATGTAACAATCCACCCCTTTTAGGGGCCCGACGCCTTCGTCGGCACACCTTCGGCCAAGGATTGGCTCTGATACCAAATTGTCACATCTCAGCCCGGGCCCCCACCACATCCCGGGCTCGACTCTACCGTAGCACGATATTGTCCGCTTTGGGCCCCGACCACGCCCTCACGTTTTTGTTTCTGGGAACTCACGCGAGCAGAACTTCCCAGTGGGTCACCCATCATGGGATTGCTCTCGCGCAAACTCGCTTAACTTCGGAGTTCCGATGGATCCCGAAGTTAGTGAGTTCCCAAAAGGCCTCGAGCTAGGTAGAAATGGGAATATACATATAAGGCTTACAAGATCCTCACCCCTGGGCGATGTGGGATGTAACAAGAAGGTTCGTGTGGCGGCAAGAGAGAAAAAAGAGAGAATTAGTGAATTTTGAGGTGTGTATTATCCCAATTTATTGTGGCTTTATTTGTAGTAGTAAGAAATGAAGAATCTTTGTCTTTCAAGTAATACATCTTAATTAGGACACTACCTAAAAGATAGTATATAATCCCATAAGGATTAGACAATCATATTCCTAACTAGATTAGGATTGCAAACATTTTCTCTTAGTGTGTAAATACTCAAACAAAATGTCGCATTAGGTCTTCAACGATAAAGTAAAAATAGTGATGAAGTCGTCAGCACAATGAGGGAGTGAGAGAGTCTCAAAACAAATGGAAGAATGCATAAGTAGTAGAACTCACAAAACTTCGCTATAGTAAAAGCCAGTGCAGGATAAAAACCCATAGTCTAAGGAGAAAAATGAGAACTTGTATTAATTCAAAACTAAACGCCTTCAGGACGCAAGTAAAACACACATAAGGGTATGACAATTCCAGAATGGGTGTCTCGTTAAAACCTCGTTGTGAGACAATGATTTTCCAGGGCCGGAGTAAGGCAGATTAGAATACTCGTACCTCAAAAGTCCAGTCATATACTCAATAGCCTCTAATTCAGAGATAAATAAACAGATCAATGATGCCACCATAATCCTGTTTCGGAATTAGTGGGCAAAGTTTGACAACTTTGCTAACATTGACCATGCTTATTCCGCAAAATGAGAAAACCTACTCCGGCAAGGAATCAACAGGTTTCCAATAATTTTGGAGTTCTTACAAATTAAGGATTGACGTGCACCACAAGTAATCACACTCCTAAGATGATGCAATATCCGTCCCTAGATATCTTCTGGGATTCTACTAGTTTAATAAGGTTTCTACTATTCTAAGGGTCTTATATCCTCGATTGGTATAAATATACTCTCCTAGAGTTTATCTTTGGTAACACAATTATCACACACTTATTCTCTTACCCACTGCTTTGTTAGGATATGAGTAGGTTAGGAAAGATGAGCCGGCAATGAGGGTTTTTGAGGAGATGGAAATTTTTGGTTGCAACACCCTTATTAAGATGCATGGTAACATGAGAAAATTTTACTGAAATGATGAAAGTTTTTTAAGAGATTAAGATATTTAAGTGCACCCCCGACATAATTACTTGTAACACACTTTTGGCTGTGTTTGGCTAAAACATAATGGACTCGAAAGTTTCAGGAGTGTTCTGGGTGATGAAGAGAGCAGGGTTTATACACGGGAGGGATACTTTCAACACTCTAATCAGTGCATACAATCAATGTGGTTCTTTGATCAAGCTATGTGTGTGTATCAGAGAATGTTAGAAGTTGGTCTTACTCCAGACCTCTTCTTTTATAATGCTGTTTTGATAGCACTGGCTCGAGATTGGCTTTGGCAACAGTCTCAGAAAATACTTGCCGAAATGCAGAATGACCTATTCACTGCAAATCCAATGAGCTTACATATAGGGGTTGTTTGGATCAAAACTTGAACTTTGGCCTCGGAAAGGAGTTGGCCCAAAGGGAAGCCTAGAATGAGAGATGGCCGAAGCCCAGTCAAAGCCCAGCAAGCAGAAAAGGCCTTTTCTGACTTGGTGCAGCTCATGAGAACCACTTGCTCACCTACCCAAAGGCCAAGTGGTATAGACTGACCAGCTAATCAGCCCATAAAGTGCTTTATAGTGGCAGTACAAGTAAAATAGCTGATAAGTCACTACCCTTCAAGCTGCATTCGGGCAAGGTTGCTGCTACAGGAGGCCAAACCGAGTTGTCTATAAAAGAAGAAAGAGAAACCAGGAATAAGGACACTCAACCAAACAAACAAATGCAAGCATAAACTCTGCTCAAAATCCAGATTTGCCTTCAAACGAAGGTGTAGTCAGCCCAAGCCTTCATCCCTATCGGGATAAACCTTCATTCAAGCCTTTGTAATAGCTCTGCTACCCTGTTCAACTCTTGCTGTAGTATCGATTTCTCTCTGTAAACTCATCTCCTGACCCTCTTTTCTAAGCTTTCAAACCCCTTGATAAAACCACAAAGATAGGAAGTTGCAAGACGATCAGCCTTGCCCGACAAGGTTAAACCTTGCCCGACCCTCTTTGTTTTTTTCTTTTCGTTCATTAGCCTAGCAATATGTTGTATGCTTCCAGTTGTATTCAAGTTATTTCTAGTAAGATGACTATTAAAAGACTCTCTCAGTACTTAAATCCGATTTGAATATGTCTTCATAGTTCAAACCAGATCTAAGTTCTAAGCCCTCGGGCATGTAAGATTTGATCATTTAAAAGTCCTTGACCTCAAGGCATAAAAAAGAACCTTATGTGGACTTAACCCATCCACGACAGTCTTTGATAAACAAGAAGTCCGAAGTTACTTGGGGCGCAAGTAATCAACATATCCCTCAGTTTAATTCCTATTATATTATGATTGCCATAGAACATTTGAGTATAGAATGAATTCTGATAGGAAGCCTCAAGGCCTGCATCTAAGGCCCCACAAAGGCACCTATTTGGATTTATTTTGCTTTTCGGGCTAGAACGTTTGAGCATAGAGTTAATTCTGATAGGAAGCCTCAAGGCTTACATCTAAGGCCCCACAAAGGCATATATTTGGATTCATTCTGTTCCTCGAAGCTTAGGTGATGAGAAGTATAATAGGCATAAGACTACTGAAATCAATGAGACAAACGTTATATGTTCGAGTACTGGTTTAGTTATTGACTGGAAGCCTCAAGGCCTACACCTAAGGCCCCACAAAGGCACATGTCATAACTAACACGGTCTCTCGGGCATATATATATTTATACAACTAAAACTCGACATCCGTTTTACATCTGCCATACTGAAGATGGCAGTGGCACGCCTGAGCACTTAAAAGTTAATCTTGATTGTGAGCCTCAAGGCCTACACCTAAGGCCCCACAAAGGCACCTTTCAAAGTTAACTATGTCATTCTCTTTCAGGCTTGTCGGGCAGCCTTGCCCGACAAGCCTTGCCTAGTGGCACGCCTGAGCACTTAAAAGTTAATCTTGATTGTGAGCCTCAAGGCCTACACCTAAGGCCCCACAAAGGCACATTTCAAAGTTAACTATGTCCTTCTCTTTCAGCCTTGCCCGACAAGCCTTGCCTGATAAGCCCGCTAGTAAAGCAGAAGCCCGACAGAAAACATCAACCGACGCCAACCTCTCGGGGAGCTGTGTGCTCGTCGGCCAGGGAACATCCCTAATGGAAATTCCTGCCGCGAACTTAGTTTTGGCACGCCCGGTGGGATCTTTCTTTTAATCAAGTGTGTCCAAAAGGAAAAGCCATAAACCTTGCAGAAAGAATACAAAGGACAATTCCCATTTGCTACAAATGGCAGATCAATCAGGAAAATTTTCTTCCCCATCAGGACAGCTGGTCCTGGAAAGCCCAACTTCATCCGAGAAGTCTGAAGGTAGATGAACTAATGAAGAACTACAGGCTACCATGATACAAGTATTAAAAAGCATGGAAAAAATCTCTTTGGAAACTAAGGTGGAAGTAAGTAGACTGTGTACCTTAACAGGAAATCTACAGAGAATATTAGATCTGGAATTTTCTACTCCAAAAGGTGCTCAAGGAAGTGGAATGAGCCAGGTTTCCATCAGAAGTGAACCAGTCATTCCTTTGATCCCACTCTTAGAGGAAGAAAAGGATAGGGGAAAGAAGAAGGTAGTTCCTGATGGAAGTCAACCTGTGATAGAACCAGTTCTGGAGAAAGAGTTTCCTAGCTTCCCATTATTATCACTTAATAATATGGGGCAGAGCGAGCGAGAAAGAATGAAGTATGGGATGCCTATATCAACAAGAGAGTCCAGCGGAAAAGAAAGCTCCACAACTTCAGACAAACCTCTTCCTTATAAGCCACCCTCGTTGGCCAATAAGGGAGGATGAGCCAATTGGAGGAAACCCGAGTCGAGAAAAGAAGCAGGCACGGGCAATAACCGAAGCCTGAAGAACGAGTCTACCTTTTTCTTCCAAAATAATAATACAGCTACTCAACAACTGAGGGAGGAGTTGGCTGAATTAAGAAGGACGGTGGCTCAGAATGCTCAACCACAGGCTCGCCCGATGTTCAGGGTTACTTATCAAAAGCCTTATCCCGAGTACATTGAGGAGCAGAATCCATTTCCCCTCAACTTCAAGATGCCTGCATTCCCAATGTTTACAGGTGAAGATAGCAGCGTGTCCTCCAAATACCACATTTTCAAATTCTCCAATCAATGTATGGCATATGAGGACAACCCAAACTATAAGTTGAGGCTGTTTGGGAATTCATTGGCAGGGTTAGCATCTCAGTGGTACTCCCTATTACCCCCTAACTCTATTGCCAATTGGGGGCAGATGAAAATGGCCTTCCATGAACAATTTTACAGGATAGAGCCAGAATTGACTATCAATGATCTTGTTGAAGTCAAACAATATGATCATGAGTCCACAGAGGATTTCATGATGAGGTTCAGAAAAACAAGGATGAGATGTCAATTTCCTGTTAACCGAGCTCAGCTCATAGCAATTGCTCAAAGGGCTCTGAGATTACCTTTGAGGAAAAGATTTTATGATACCCAATTCAACGAGCTGCAAGAGTTGGTAATTGCCGCTACAAAATATGAAAGGCTGTTGCTAGAAGAACAACAAGTGAAGCATACTTCCAAAGCTCTTCCCTTCTAAAAAAACATAGCTGCAATTCATCATGTGGAAGTGGGAGAAACCAGGCCAGAGCATGAAGATGGCCATGATGGAGAGAACATTGATATGTGTGCCGCTGAAATGACCACGCCTTTCAAACCACTGACGATGAAAGGGCTAGTTCAACCTGTTAAAGATCAGAAAATTGTGATGAATGATGGAGGCTTCGTCCCCATGAAACCTCCCAAGTACCAGAGTTATTCGTTTGATCTGGCCAGGGCACCGGAGATCTATGAAGAACTGGTGCGGGCAAGAGTGATCCTGCCCGATAGTACTAAAAAGATGCCCAAGCCAGAAGAGCTGAGGGGGAAGAAGTATTGTAAGTTACACTATACCTTCAACCATTCTATTGCCAATTGTGTCCAGTTCAGAGATTGGATACAAGACCTTATAGTGAAGGGAAAACTGTTGCTTGATAAGCCCCAAGCTAGTATGATGGTTGATACAAACCCTTTCCCGGAGGCTCCTATCAATATGATCAACCTGATTTGGGTAGAGATGCCAGAGTCATCAGTCATTACAGCAAATGAGGGAGATAGATCCCAGGTTGTCCCAACACCCCAGTTTAAATAAAAGTGCCATGAGGGGGACCAAGAGATCATGATCAGGTCCCAAAAATTGGTACTAGTGGTGAAGCCAGAAGAAAGAAGAAAATAAATAAGGCGGCAGAGAGTTGCCCAAAGTGGATCTAGACAGTACCGAGAGCAGAGCAAGCAAAAGGCAAAGCACATATTCATTCCAATAAGAAAAGGGTTACAAATAATCCTAGTCTAAAAATTTTACATCCTTACTCAAGGTGATTATTCGAGAATGATATGTCTGCATGATCGCAAAAATCCTACTAGGTTCGGCCAAAACAGTATGGCTATTTGCAAGTTGGGACCTAGTATGCTCTAACTCAGATTTTGACTCCTTCACTTCTTCAATTTGGTTTTCGAGGTTGTCAAGAAGAGTTGCTTGCTCAGCTTTAAGAACAACCAGTTGTTCCTCCAGCTTCTGGATTTCAGAAGTAACGACTCCGATCCTTTCTTTTGTCAGTAAGCTTTCACCCATCAACCGTTCAAACTGAGCAGAGGTGCTTGATTCTTTCTCCATAAGGCATTTTACTCGACTGGCTTGTCTGTCAGCTCTCTGATGTTGCTCCTTGAGAGCCCTCAAATTCTCAAAGAAGGAGAGAAAGGAATCATGTTGGGCTTTCAACAGTTGACTGGCTTTGAAAAGCTCAATGGTAACCTTTTCTAGGTCACAAAGAGCCTTGAGGCTGAATGAAGCTGAGAACCCCTTCCTTGCCCATTCTTGGAAAACTCGTTGTTGTTCTGGAAAGCCGGGAGGTGCTGAAGGATGCTTTGAAGATTTTAAATCCGTCTCAAGTTGCCCGAGTTCTTAAAAAAGTTTGGGCAACTTAGCAGTTTTTCAGAATGAAGAGGAAGAATGAGGATTTTGCACTCCAGTTTCCTCCAATAGAGTAATATCCTATGATGGGGCAATTTTTCTCTTCTTGGTCGTCTTCTCAACTCCAGAACGAGGCCGGGGGAGCTTTGGCTTATAAACCAAGCGAGGAGGAGAAGCTTCTTTCATAATTTGCTGTAAAAACCAATGCAGATCAGACCAAAACAAAAATACAGTATGAAGTAAAGGGGAGCTTTGGGGAGGAAAAATATACCTGACTGAGCCCTGGGGTTTCACAAGGAAAAGCACCAACTCCTGATTGAGGGGAAGACTCCCTATCACCAATAAGGGAAGAAAATGTTACGCCTGAACCTTCGCCAATCCCCTAGAAATATTCGTGGAAAGCAGCAATTGTTAATAAACAGATTATAAGAGGTAAACAGAAAGAAAATACTCCCATACCTGAGTTTGACCCTGAGGAGAAGGGGGAGGAGGTTCATCGATGGTAACTGTCGGCCAAGCAAACACCTGCAAAACCGCTACCTCTGAGGTTACAGGAATCTCAAGGACTATGGGTTCCTTATCTGATACCACTGACGGATGGGGTGGCTCATATATTGGAGAAGGCTACGGAAAATATGAATAGAAGTTAATATAAAAGCAATGTACAGGAATTCAATGCAAGAAAAGTTGCTCACCAAGTTACTGCCTTCATCAACAAAGTGCAACATGACTCATGTAGATGGATCAAACTGAGAAGATGGGGTTACCTCCAGGGCAGAAGGAGAAACCAGAGACTTCAAAGGAGAATCTTGACTGGGCGAGGAGGCAGATACCCCGACCTGGATGAAGATAGAAGAAGAGAAAGGTTCGGGCATTAGTTCCACAGACTATATAGCTACCCAATGATCGAAGAGGAAGAAGATGCACTTCTGAAGGATTAACCTGGGGAGGAGAGATGCTTGTCTTTCGGGCAAGTGGCGAAGAGGTCTCGAGCGGAATGAGCTTTTCTTCTCTCGCGGCCTGACTCAAGTAATCATGCTCAGAATCATATGAAAGCAAGGAAAACTAGTAAGATATATAAAAAAAAAACATAGGACATACCTCAAGTTCTTTGAAAGTGACATTTCCCAATTCTTCGGCCTTTTTGTACATATCAACTCCTAGTGGATCCTCCTTAGAAGCAATGGTTGGTTTCTTAGATGCTTGAGGTCCTGTTTTTCAAGAAAAAAAGGTAGTTGTATAAAGAAAAAATGCGGTAATCTGATCAAGAAGAACAAAAACTCACTTGAAGACTTTTGCTTCCTTCTGCCTGCCTCAGAGACTGGAGCGAATGAGGCTGAAGACTTGGGGTTTTGGACGGTTCTTGCTCTCTTACTCTTTCTAGTAAGAATTGGTCGTTTGGTCTTGGGCGGAGATGCAGGATCGGAATCTGAAGTCTCAATCACAACTGCTTTCTTTCGTTTAGGTGTTTTGACAATGACTTCAGGAACCTCTTGAGTCTCTGCATCTCCAAAGGATTCCGAAACATCTTCGCCTTCTCCAGCTTCTCGTCTTTCAGCCTCTGCTGCAGCTCCATGAAGAACTGCTGCATCAGTTAAGTCATCCTCGGACTCAATGGGTGTCATCTCAACATCCACTTGGGCTGCAGGACCAAGTAAAGTAAGATTCAAAGAACTTCAGAAGGGAGACAGAGTCAAGTGAAGAAGAAGAATACCTATCAAAAGGAACCGGTTCTTCTGCTGGATCATCTCCTTCCAATTTTCAAGTTCGCCCGAACTGGGGTATGATTTGAGAGAAAGTTGACTGAAAAGGCGATCATGAGTCTCTTTAAAGTCTCCTCCATATTTCTTGGTCCATTTGCCTTCCCACCAAGAAGAGAAGAAGGAAGTGCATTCAAAATTAAGAATGATGGACTTTCGGGCAGCCTGACTCATGACTTCAAGACTACGTCGAGCAGCTCGAAAGGTCGCCTCGGAGAGAAATGGTAATCGAAAGGAAGTGCCACAATGGACAGAGTCGAAGAACGGGATGTGAATGGCTTGCCTAAAGCCTAACTGCCTGCTGCAAAAGTTAGGATGGTACACCTCCAACCCTCGATCATATCGATTACCCTGGACTCCCCAGGCCAAGTCTTTCGGTTGAATGCAACTAATAAATTTCTCCCAACAAAAGGGGGTGGCATCTTCACCAGGAGCATCTTGAAAGGCTTGATCAGAAAACCAAGGATATCTTCTCAAGACTGACGCGCCCCATTCCAAATCTGATCGAGTTCTACAAACTTTGAAGAAGTAAAAGCAGGCAAAGGTGGAGTGATCTGTAGGAGCGGCTTCAGCGAGGATTCGGTAGGGGCCACACCCTCTGGAAACTCTGGAAAGTACCATTGAAGCCAGGTTTGTATCATCCAGATAGGTCAATTCAGGTTGGTCTCAAATGGCTCGCCTTGAGTCATTTCAAAAAGAAGATGGTAAAGATGAGAAAGAAGGAATGGACTGTAGCTACATCATCAACATTATAAAGAGCTTCTACAAGGGGGATCCATTCAACCTTCACTCCTTTAGACTTATTGGGGAAGACATGTTTGTTGAGCCAGTATAAGAGGAAATACATGTGCTCTTGATCTTTATTAGCATGAGAAGAACCCGCTCCAAAATTCTCTTTTACGAAAGGAATGAATCCCTTAAAAGAGGTCCCGTAACTCTTGAAAGTCGCATAATTATATTCCAATGAAAGAAAAGAGGTGGATGAACCTGAGCTTTCAGCAATGGAAATGAGAGCCCAGTCTTGAGTAACGTCCACTATCCTGCCCGATGGCCTTAGCCCGAAGACCTGGGCCATGTCAAGAACAGTTGGAGACATGGGACCCATACGGAAGTCAAAGGTGTTTGTGCCCGAATTCCAGAAGAGAAGAGAATAAGCAAGCAGTTCGGGCTTGGCAGTGATAGTGGTTTTGGAGAGCATTATCAGTTCATAAATGCCGTTATTCATCCATTTCTTCTTAAAAGTTGGCTCTAATTCATCAATCCACTGAGCCCAAGCCGGATCGTTCATCAAAGGAAAGCCTCGACGATATGACGACCACTTGGATGAAGAAATGCCCGACTTAGCCAAAAAGGGATTGGGGGAAAACCAGTTATCCCTAGGCATGTTGTCCTCTATCACTGCAGGGACCCGAGAAATCCATGCGGGACCCAAAGATTGTGCCCCATGCATTTCAAAGAAAAGCTCGGAGAAAAAACCTGCCCGAGGGCGATGCAGTCCGTTAAGTAAACGACGCAAAGTGGCGAGGCCTTCGCCAGATTCATAGGATGGTTGGATTTGGTTGGATCCTGAAGCCATTTGATTAAGTTTTGAAGGGGAACGACAAAGGAGACAACAAGGGGAGAGAATATCGGGCAAAGAGGAAAAGACAGTCTGAAAGATTTAAAGAAGAAAACGTCTGAGAAGTTAGGAAATTTTCGATTGCAGAGGGATTTTTGTACTAAAAATACAGAGAATTCGTGGGTTAGTGGAGAGATCTAAGGAATGTGGTGATTATCTTTAGAACGTGTGCAAATCCCAAGGGAAAGACGTGGGTATAACAGACAGCTTTTCAATCAATATTGGCGCCTGGAATTCCAGGCTAAATATCAATTGAAGGGGGCACTGTTTGGATCAAAACTTGAACTTTGGGCTCGGAAAGGAGTTGGCCCAAAAGGAAGCCTAGAATGAGAGATAACCGAAGCTCAGTCAAAGCCCAGCAAGCAGAAAAGGCCTTTTCTGACTTGGTGCAGCTCATGAGAACCACTTGCTCACCTACCCAAAGGCCAAGTGGTATAGACTGACCAGCTAATCAGCCCATAAAGTGCTTTATAGTGGCAGTACAAGTAAAATAGCTGATAAGTCACTACCCTTCAAGCTGCATTCGGGCAAGGTTGCTGCTACAGGAGGCCAAACCGAGTTGTCTATAAAAGAAGAAAGAGAAACCAGGAATAAGGACACTCAACCAAACAAACAAATGCAAGCATAAACTCTGCTCAAAAGCCAGATTTGCCTTCAAACGAAGGTGTAGTCAGACCAAGCCTTCATCCATCTCGGGATAAACCTTCATTCAAGCCTTTGTAATAGCTCTGCTACCCTGTTCAACTCTTGCTGTAGTATCGATTTCTCTCTGTAAACTCATCTCCTGACCCTCTTTTCTAAGCTTTCAAACCCCTTGATAAAACCACAAAGATAGGAAGTTGCAAGACGATCAGCCTTGCCCGACAAGGTTAAACCTTGCCCGACCCTCTTTGTTTTTTTCTTTTCGTTCATTAGCCTAGCAATATGTTGTATGCTTCCAGTTGTATTCAAGTTATTTCTAATAAGATGACTATTAAAAGACTCTCTCAGTACTTAAATCCGATTTGAATATGTCTTCATAGTTCAAACCAGATCTAAGTTCTAAGCCCTCGGGCATGTAAGATTTGATCATTTAAAAGTCCTTGACCTCAAGGCATAAAAAAGAACCTTATGTGGACTTAACCCATCCACGACAGTCTTTGATAAACAAGAAGTCCGAAGTTACTTGGGGCGCAAGTAATCAACCTATCCCTCAGTTTTATTCCTATTATATTATGATTGCCATAGAACATTTGAGTATAGAATGAATTCTGATAGGAAGCCTCAAGGCCTGCATCTAATGCCCCACAAATGCACCTATTTGGATTTATTCTGCTCTTCGGGCTAGAACGTTTGAGCATAGAGTTAATTCTGATAGGAAGCCTCAAGGCCTACATCTAAGGCCCCACAAAGGCACCTATTTGGATTCATTCTGTTCCTCGAAGCTTGGGTGATCAGAAGTATAATAGGCATAAGACTTCTGAAATCAATGAAACAAACGTTATATGTTCGAGTACTGGTTTAGTTATTGACTGGAAGCCTCAAGGCCTACACCTAAGGCCCCACAAATGCACCTGTCATAACTAACACGGTCTCTCGGGCATATATATATTTATACAACTAAAACTCGACATCCGTTTTACATCTGCCATACTGAAGATGGCAGTGGCACGCCTGAGCACTTAAAAGTTAATCTTAATTGTGAGCCTCAAGGCCTACACCTAAGGCCCCACAAAGGCACCTTTCAAAGTTAACTATGTCATTCTCTTTCAGGCTTGTCGGGCAGCCTTGCCCGACAAGCCTTGCCTGATAAGCCCGCTAGTAAAGCAGAAGCCCGACAGAAAACATCAACCGACGCCAACCTCTCGGGGAGCTGTGTGCTCGTCGGCCAGGGAACATCCCAACGGAAATTCCTGCCGCGAACAGTGGCAAGGAAATTGAGCGCATGCATATTCTTGCTGAAGAAATATACTCTGGTATAAATCAGCCCCACGTTGTTCTCTTGAAGACACTTGTTCTCGTTTTTTTTAGTAAGAGTGACCTCTTGATGGAAATAGAACATGGCTTTTGGAGCTGAGAAGAAAAGGGTTGTCACCTGACATAACTACCCTGAATGCGATGCTATTAGTATATGGTCAGGGGCAGATGTTTTCGAAGACAAGTGAGATTTTGAAATTTATGAACGAGATGAGGTATACTCCTAGCTTGACAACTTACAATAGTTTGATGTATATATACAGTAGCTCGGAAGATTTTGAGAAATTAGAACAATTTCTAAGTGAGATAATGGAGAAGGGACAAAGCCTGATATAATTTCGTATAGCACTGTCATTTTTTGCCTATTGTAGAAAAGGTTGTATGAGAGAGGCTTCACAGATATTCTCATATACGAGGAACGTTGGGATTTCTCCAAATGTGATCACTTACAACACCTTTGTGGAAAGTTATGCATCTGATTCATTGTTTGAGGAATATGATTCTATTGAATTTGATTTGAAATCTCATTGTTTGAGGAAAGTTATGCATCTGATTCGTTGTACTCATGTCATATTCAATAGAATCATATTCCAAAGCATATGAATATCTGATTCATTGTAAATATTGTGTCTTATTTACTTTATAGGTACTCATGTTATTCCAAAGCATATGAATATCTGATTCATTGTTTGAGGTTTCCAGTGACATATAAAGTAAATAAGACACAATATTTACGAGGTTCGGCAAGTGTACCTGTAGAATAATAATATATGGCTGAATAATCTATTCATTGATACGTGAAAGGTATATATACAAATACATTCCTTGAGTAGCAAGGATTCCTCCTACAAGTTAGGAGTACAATTACAATCTAAGTCTAACTACTTTCCTATTTGTCTAACACTCCCCCTCAAGTTGGAGAGTGGATGTCAAGAACGCCCAACTTGCGTAACATGGTTGAAAATTTCTCCTTCCCAAGAGGCTTCGTAAATAGGTCTGCCAGCTGATTTGCCATACCAATATACTTGGTAGTTATAGTGCCATCAACAATCTTATCATGTATAAAATGACAATCCATTTCAATGTGGCGAGTACGCTCATGAAAAACAGGGTTGGCAGCTATATGCAATGCTGCTTGATTGTCACAAAATAGATCAGATGAACCGGTTAAGGGAATGTTCAAATCCTTTAATAGAAAGCGTAGCCAAATTATCTCACAACAAGCACCAGACATAGCTCTATATTCCGCTTCAGCAGAAGAAAGTGACACAGTTTTCTGTCGCTTTGTCCGCCATGAAATTAAAGAATTTCCCAAGAAAACACAGTAGCCAGTAGTCGACCGACGAGTAATAGGACAACCTGCCCAGTCAGAATCACAAAAAGCAATCAACTTGATTTGATTGTCAGAACGGAATAATAAGCCTTGACCCGGAGTAGACTTCAAATAACGAACAACTCGAAGTGCAGCATCCATATGAGGAATACGAGGCTCATGCATAAACCGACTTAGAACATGTACAGGGTAGGTGATATCTGGTCGAGTTATTGTAAGATAAATTAGTCGTCCTACTAGACGCCGATACTTTTCAAGATCCTTCAGAAGTTCCCCTTTGTCAGATAGTTTTGTATCGTCCATAGGAAAAGCAATGGGTCGTGCTCCCAGAAAGCCATAATCTTTGAGAATTTCTAATGCATATTTACGCTGAGAAACATAAATACCACGTTTGGACCGAGAAACCTCGATACCCAGAAAGTACTTTAAATCACCAAGATCCTTAATCCGAAAGTGATTATGGAGAAAACGTTTCAAATAAGCAATTGCACCCACATCATTGCCCGTTATCACAATATCATCCACATAAATGAGCAAGGCTGTAAAAGAAGTACCTGACTTTTTCGTAAACAATGAATAGTCAGCTTTGGATTGTTGAAACCCAGCAGAAAGAATGGCACTAGTGAACTTGGCAAACCATTAACGAGAAGCCTGCTTGAGACCATAAAGGGACTTATGGAGGCGACACACAAGATTCTCCCCCTGTCGCCGAAGACCAGGTGGAAGAGACATATAGATTTCCTCATCTAAATCACCATGCAAGAAAGCATTATTGACGTCGAGTTGGTGAAGAGACCAAGATTGACTAGTAGCAAGGGCAAGAAGGCAGCGCACAATGATCATTTTAGCAGTAGGAGAAAATATGTCATGATAATCGATACCTTCCGACTGTGTGAAACCTTTGGCAACAAAACGAGCTTTGTAACGCTCAATAGAACCATCGGAATGGTGCTTAAGTTTGTACACCCATTTACAATCAATGGGAACCTTGCAAGAGGGCAGGGTAGTCAAGGTCCAAGTACGGTTGGCATGGAGGGCATCCAGTTCCTCGCTCATAGCACGACGCCAGTTGGGATCACTGACAGCCTCTGCAAAAGAAGAGGGTTCGATACCCCGACTCACAGAGTAGATGTATGAAAGATGATGTGGAGATAAACGATGGTAAGAAATATAATTACATAGGGGATATCGCGTACCGTGGGGAGAACCTGGTGGCGAAGACGAGGACGGGTGTGGGGGCAAAATCACCTGCGAGCAAACGTAGTCCTTTAAATAAGGTGGGGGCGCATGGGAGCGGGAAGAGACTCGGGGATGTGGAGAAGGTGCAGGAGAAGGCACGAGTGGTAGGTGGGGTATGGGTGGAGGAGCTGGTGGGGTCGTGGATGGGGGAAGAGGATTAGGCGGGGCGGTGCTGGTAATGGTGTCAGAAGACGAGGAAAAAAATAGGGAAAGAGGGAGGGGGCGGTGGTGTAGGGCCCGGGGAAGTGGGAAAATGGACGTCCATTAAGGGGGGAATGGGTAGGGATAGGCGTGGGGATGGAGGGTCCGTGACAGGTGTAGTGGGAGGGGAGGCAAAGGGAAAAGAGTTCTCATGGAAGATGACATCCCGACTAGTGAAGGTGCAATGTGTGTCAAGGTCATAGAGTTTATAAGCCTTTTGACCAGCAGGGTAACCAATGAAGATACAACGGTGAGCCCGAGGAGAGAATTTAGTGGTCGAAAGGACGGAGGTGGCATAGGCTAAACAACCGAAAACACGAAAGTGATCATAAAGCAGAGGTTTATGGTGGAGGACTTCAAAAGGTGTTTTGTTGAGGAGTAGACGGGTGGGAAGACAGTTGATGGTATAGGCAGCAATGAGTACACATTCACCCCAAAATTTGAGGGGAAGGTGTGATTGAAACCGAAAAGCTCGAGCAGTTTCAAGGAGGTGCCTGTGTTTGTGTTCAACAACGCCATTTTCCTGGGGCGTGTAAACGCAAGAAGTTTGAAAAACAACCCCATGTTCAAAGAAAAAATGGCGAAGAGAATAAAATTCCCCGCCATTGTCAGTACGGATGATTTTAATGGTGGTGTTAAATTGGGTGAGAACATAGGCAAAAAAATGTTTGATAATTTGTTGAGTATCAGATTTATGCTTCAGCAGGAAGACCCAGGTAAAACGAGAGTAATCATCCACAATAGTAAAAAAATAATGAGCACCAGTAAGAGAAGACTGACGATTTGGACCCCAAATATCACAATGAATTAAGGAAAAAGGAAAAGTTGTTGAAATTGAACTTAAACCAAAAGGTTGACGAGTTTGTTTCGCCAAAGGACAAACATCACAAACATGACTAGAATCGAAAGAACATTTGAGAAAACTAGAGGCTAAAACTTGTAAAAGAGCAGGAGAGGGATGGCCGAGGCGCCTATGCCAGAGAGAGGGAGGTATGGTGATGAGGTTGCATAGAGGTTGGTGGGTGGGGGAAGAGGCAAGGGCCACGAGGTAGTAAAGGTCGCCACGTCGCTTACCCACACCAATCGTCGCTTTCGAAACCAAGTTCTGCAAAATACACCAAGACAGGAAAAAAGTCACGGAACAAGATAAACCATCTGTAAGCTTACCAACTGATAAAAGATCCACTTTAAAATTGGGAACACATAAAACATCCTTCAAAACAATCGACGAATTTAAGCGAAGATTGCCAGTTAAAGTTACGGGAGCCGTGGCACCACTAGGCAAGGAGACGGGCGGCAAAAGTGAAGCAGAAGGATGAACCAAATTGGAAGATGAGGAAGTAATATGGTAAGTGGCGCCATTCTCAAGGATCCAGTGACCATGGCATGGGGCAACAGGCAACAAACCTTTGGCGAAGTCATCACTAGAGACGGCATGAACTTGGGGAGAAGACGACAGGGCTGCAGAATCGTTAAGGGCAGCGAGGAGACGAGTGTATTGATCCGTGGACAGATTAGGCATGGCTAACTGCAGGTCGTGAAGGCTGGGAGAGCTGTGCACCTGATGGGCAGATGGGGAAGATCGCGGTGGGAAGGCGCTGGAGGTGCTGCCGGAGGAGAGCCGAATGCTGCTGGAAGGACGGGAGGGTGCAGGGGCGCTGCGGGCAGAAGAAGCATCAGGTTGGTTGCGAGAGGAGCCGCCAGAGGTGGACACGTGGCGTGGTGGTCGCCAGGGTTGCCCATGACGATGGTGGCCAAAGGGATAGCCATGCAGCTTATGACAGGTCTCACGAGTATGGAAATCGTAGTCGCAGTAAGTGCAATGGAGCGGGGGCCTGTCTGAAGAGGTGCGGGAACTGCGGATAGCCGTGGCAGCGGGAGAGTCAGTGGGACGAACAGAGCCCAATGAGCGTTGTTTCTCAGCCTGAGAAACAGAAGAACAGGCTTGTCGAACAGTAGGCAAAGGATTCATCAAGAGGATTTGGTCACGAACAGCAGAGAAAGAGTCGTGAAGACCCATGAGGAACTGCATAAGGTGTTGCCGTGCAGACTTAGTGCCACAAGAACACGTGCAGCCATCACTATAAGAGGCAAGCTCATCCCAAATAACTTTGAGACGAGTGAAATAAGCAGAGACAGAAGAAGATCTTTGAGAAATTGTAGCAAGCTCACGGTTGAGTTGAAAGATACGAGGCGCGTTGCTCTAAGAAAACCGTTCGTGGAGGTCGTCCCACACATCCTTAGCAGTTGTGGTAAAGAGAACATATTCTTGAAGATCAAGTTCCAAGGAATGGAGAAGCCAAGAAAGAACCATGTCATTGCAACAACGCCAAGCGGCGTAAGCATCAGGGTCGTCGGAGGAAGAAGGTTCTTGAACATCGCCAGTGATGAAACCAATCTTGTTCTTGGCACTCAAGGAAATCTGCATGCCACGGCCCCAGGTGGTGTAATTATCACCATTTAATTTTTTGGAGACAAGAACAAGGTTGGGGTGGTCTGAATGATGAATGTAAAAGGAGCCATCGGAGGAAGAAGGGTCGGCCATAAGAAACAGCAGAAATGGCTGCCGAGAAAAAAAGAAAAAAATAGAGCTAGGGTTTTGAACTTGCTCTGGATACCATGTAGAATAATAATATATGGCTGAATAATCTATTCATTGATACGTGAAAGGTATATATACAAATACATTCCTTGAGTAGCAAGGATTCCTCCTACAAGTTAGGAGTACAATTACAATCTAAGTCTAACTACTTTCCTATTTGTCTAACAGTACCTACGTCCTCAGAGCAGCATTAATAGCTTCTTTTATTATCTGAAATAACATGAGTACAAATATAACTCTAACTATCGTTATCTCTTCTTTCTAGCTTTGATATAGTTGCTAGCTCGATCTCTCAAATAGATGATGGGAATTGAAGAGAGAATTGAGGATAAGAAAGGAGTAGAATTGACAAACTCCAAGGTTTTTGTGTGTGCTTTGGTTGTGCGTTTACAAATGAGCTCTCCACACCCATTTATAACAAATGGTGTGAAGTACAAATAAAATAACTTCTATTAATGATTGTTGTAGATGAAACAACCTCCTTTTTTTGTAGGTAAATCATCCACCAAGACATGGTGTTCTTTGACATCATTGCATCGGTGGGAATGAGGCCACCCATATTTACTTAAACATTTACCACTTGGTTAGTGTCAATCTTTGGTAAAAGTCTACATGTCAACTCCAAATTTTTTTGAATTACTCTTTGCTCCACACACATCGATTCATTCTCTACTTTTGATATCAAATTCCAATGGGTAACAATACATTTTATTGGTCTATTTGCTGACAAGAAGAATTTGAATATGGGGAGTAGTTTCAAATGGGTTTAATTATTCTTAGTGTTTAAAATATCAGTATTTGTGAAAATATCTATATACAAATTTGTTAAAATATCGTTATTGATATTGATACTTCCCAATCGGATCTTCCTACATCTTTATATAAATGTTGGTTTATCAAGAATACGCTAGAAAGATATTTCAAATTGTTAATTCATCTCCAAAGATGGTTTAGAACGAGTAGTTCGTTATTTAATAGATTTCTTTCGTTCTAATACTCCACTCGAGAGTTATCAATATTTCCCTAAGTTTTTCCTATCTAATGGAACGATATTGGATCAAAGCAGTTACTTTCGATGAAAACGGAAATTTAAAATGAAACTTTGGGGAATGTCAAACACTGGTTTAGACGAAATATAAGAATTTATCTGATAATTAGCCGATCTGTCGGAAATATTGACGAAATCCATCGATTATAGATGAAATTTAAGAATTTCTCATATGTGGAGTGAAATTTAGACTTTACCCCCTTTCCATATTTTTCTCTGATTTTTTGTTAGCCGTTTAGTATTATCATAAGAAGCCAAACACAATGGAACTTCTCGAATCTGAACCCAAAAAGGAACTGTCTCCATCACAATTTCCTCCAAAGCAAGCTCCAGGGGCCCACTTCTTCACAAAGAAAATCTCTTCATCACTGCCCAAGGAACCAACCCCAGGATTTTTACAGCCATACTTTCATCTTGAACCGAAATAATAAAAGTATTTTCTCCTACCCATTTAATTTCAACCTCTCCAAACTCTTTCCAAGCCGATCTGAGAATGTTCCCGACTCCCCACCTGTTCAAAAGTTTGTTTGTCAAAACCTTGCCTACCAGTTTAACTCCCAACTCCATAGTCAATAAATCCAGAGCCTGCTCCAAAAGAATTGTTGTTGTTGTTGTACCAGCTTCATATGTTGGAAGTAGCAGGTGTGATTCACGGCCATACACCACCTCATATAGAGTCATATTAGTAGCAGAATGGCGAGACATGTCGCTAGAAGGGGCGTTGAGGGGAAGCGAAATGTGCAGTTGTACAGGACTTCAAATTTGAAGGGGCTTTCAAAATATTTGTCATCTAATATTTATATGTAATAATGTTTTATATTTAAAAATAGCTTTTTTTTATGTAATAATGTTATATATTTAAAAATTGCTTTTGTTAGCACTTTAAAGTCTCATCGTGCATTGCAAGTGGTCCTTTACCACAATGGTGGAAAGGTATTCAGCCCTTGCATGACGACGTGGGTTCAAACCCCGTCGGTAACTATATTAACATCTAATCTAACAAAATCTATCGTTTAACAAACAAACAAACAAAAAAAAATAAAAATTTCATCGTGCACTCCTTATAACATAATTTTTTTTTCTTTCTAAATATAAAAATTTGAAGTACAATGAGATATTTTGAGTGCCAATAATATCAACTTAAATACGGTATTTTTTTAATTTTATTATATAATAATGTTATATATTCAAGTGAAATTTTAAAGTTAGAGTTATTGAAGTTTTTTTTTAATTTTATGAAAAAAATTTCATCGTGCACTCCTTATAGCATAATTTTTTTTTCTTTCTAAATATAAAAATTTGAAGTACAATGAGATATTTTGAGTACCAATAATATCAACTTAAATACGGTATTTTTTAATTTTATTATATAATAATGTTATATATTCAAGTGAAATTTTAAAGTTAGAGTTATTGAAGTTTTTTTTTAATTTCATGTTTGGTTGTTTAAGGTTGAATTGTGTTTTATTATTTAGTGAACGTTATGTTTGTAGCTCTTTTTACGTATTATTAATGATATTTTTAAACTTGCAATCAATAAGCGCTAAACTTTGTTTTGATTTAAGTGATTGTTTTATAGTGTCAATACATTGTCCTACCTTTTTTTTAAAAACTATCTTAAGGAGGGGCCCTTTTATAAATTTCGCACAGGGCTCCTAAAATCTCAGAGACGGCCTTGCATGTCACAACTCCATGCATACCGAGAAAGCGAGTGAAGCCATTGCTTTAGTTCTAAACTGCAGAAAACATCCAAGATAAATTTCTAAACATCTACAAGCACTTCTGTTTGTCTGTCTGTTTGGGGATGGTAATTGAAACTCAAGGACAACTGTGAGCCTTATAAAACATAAACCCTTCAGTTGTTGCATAATATAGACGAGATATGGTCGTAAAATGTGCGTACTTGGAGAATCGCTCAACGATCACAAAATTGACAAATTTCTTTTGCAAGGAAGTAATGTTCATATTAAGACCGAAAAAAGAAAGGCACGGGTTTAATAATACAATCATCAAATTTGTAACGACGATAAAACTATAGGGGTCTTCGCTTCAATAGGACTAGGAACATTCCAAAATTAAGGAGAAAAATTATACGTCGCGCAACAAGCTAAAGGGAAAAAAAAAAGAATGAAGAAAAAACGAGATGCATACACAAAGAAATGAAACACAGAAGATACATAAGCTCAGTGATTTCAAATCATAAAACACAAGGCCCGTTGATAGGTATTTTTACCACCTGCAAAAGCAGGGATAAAAAACACTTAAAAATACTTGCAAGAGAACAAGGTAGTTGTAGTATAAACGGCTCAAGCAAGGTCGTTCTCCACAAGGATTGAATGAATAATTTATGCTAAAACCAAATCTTAATTAATTATTTGAAAACAAATTTTGGAAGATGTTGATTTTATGACCTAAAATATTAAAAACGAATTTAATTAAAAACAAATAAATAAATTGGGAAAGTAAAGAAAACAAAAGAAAATAGTTTTGAAAATAAATTTGAGCACTAGGGTTTCGCCGTCACCTTAACAATCTTATGTAGTTCTTCCAATTACTTATGAATTACACATGCATATTTGAAGGTTAGTTTTCCTAGAGTATGCCCTACTTGGAACCTCCAACATAAAACATATATATAACATGTAACCCGTCCGTGGCGTCCAGATCGAATGTGAACATGCCAAACTCATTAAGTTTTGTGAAAACCTTCTAAAAATCCATATAACCCTTAAGACGTGTCATCCATCCTAAGAAGTTATACATATTAACCACAAGAAGTCAGCGCCAATTTCAGGGACAACCCTCCGCCAAGTTGCATCAAATTACTTTTCTAAATAGCCTAATGGTGGCTAATCATCAAGACAATTAGATAGTTTAAAGCACACTGATTAATAACTCAAAACTTGCATGCATAATATCATAAGCAAATTGAAAAGAAACTACATATTCTTGTTAAGGCTCGTGGCTTCGTCCTAACAAACAAAACTAGTTACGAATAATCATAAAATAAAATATTATTAAAAACAAGGATAGAAAACACCTTGAAAGTAAACTTGAATCGTCAAAAGCTCTCTAAAGCCAAAATGGGTGCGTTCTCCACCCTTAACCCTAATACCTAAATATCTTATTTATACTAATACAAAACAAAACCCTAAAAGGTCTTAGAATAAAACTAGGAAACATAATAAAATAATAAAACAAAAAATAAAAGGTTTCCTATTTGAACTAAAATTCGGAATTCTCATAAAATCAGTCTTTTGACCGACCAAATCAACTCCGATTTGGTCCCAACATGTCTCTTTTTAAAGTTGAAGACTTTCCCTACAAATTTTCAGAAGGAATCTTCCTCAAAATACGTCATCTTGACCTCCAAAATACCCAAAACGTCTAGAAATGTCAATCTCGGACTAATCAAATTCAACACCCCCGTTCCTCAAGAAATGATTCAGGATTTGGAAGCAAACGAGAAGCAATCCGGGATTAGAAAATCAAATGACAGATGAATAAAACCTATAATTTATGTGTGTTCTTCTCTCTCTCCTCTCTTTATTTGCGCATTAAATCAGTTTCTCATCATCAACTTGAAAAATCGAAGTGGAGTTGCAGATAGAAAGTTAGAGAAATTGAGAGAGAGAGTGGGGGAGCGCGAGAGGGAGCTCGTGGGATTTATGGGTTGTTGGGGGTGAATATAAAGAATCGTGACTTTTTCAGCTCTCTGACAGGGGCAAAAGTAAACTGACGGAATAAAACGAAACTGACTTAACCTAAAACGTTAGGGGCAAAATCGACAAGTAATGGTATTATTTTGGTTGGGCCATTGTAGTTGGACTGCTTTAGTATTGGGCTTTGTACTAACCATTAAATAAAGTTGTAACATGATTTTTGGTTAAAATCCAAAGTTTTCAAGCCGTTTTCATTAGTTTTCCTTATCTATTCATCACCAGCCCCACCCACGATAGAAAGGCTTGGAACGGAGAATAGCAGATACAAAAACAAAGCAGAACAATTACCCGGTTAAAATGCACTCCAGTGATTAGTCTTTTCTCGGAGTCTCCATTGTCATCCGGAAAGGCCCTGAAGACCCAAATGGGTCCAAGTCTCTTCTTGGAGTTTGACCGTCGAATGATGTCCTAAATGGAGTAGACCCAAATGCATCCGAGTCTCCTCTAGGAGTTATGACTTTCGAATGATGTCCAAAATGGCACTGAAGACTTGAAAAAATCTGATTCTTTCTTGGAGTTTGACTGTCGAGTGCCATCCGAAATGGCCCTGAAGATCCAAAGGGGTCCAAGTCTCTTCTTGGAGTTTGACTGTCCAGCGATAATCTAAATGGCACCGAAGAGCCAAAAGGGTCTGGGATGTCATCAAATGTTGGAAAACCATGACCCTGATCAAACTCTCTATTGCTGCGCATAGACTCAAAATCTTCCGAATGTTTCTGGTTGAGGAAAAAATCCAGTATCTTGTGTGCTTCTGAACGTATCAAACCTAGAGAAGGTGTCAAATGAAGGTTCTGAACTATCCTTGGACCTTGGCGGTGAATATCCTGAATTGAAGGCTGAGAGTGGTGTCCTAGGAACAAAATCGTCGAAAGTAAAAGGGCGGCTCTTCTGGGAAAAGCCACCTCCTTGTGATGAGTCTGATGACCCAGTCCTGATTTGGTTGGCATCCGCACTTTGAGGCTTTTCTGTCTTAACATCAACTTCAGGTGAAGTAGCAGTTGTTGGATTCTCAACTGGGAGAGCTTTTTCTTTCTGAACTGATGATGATTTCTTTTTTGGAGGTGCCAAGACATTTAACACATCAAGAGTGAGCTCCTTGACAAAAGCAAATCCTGACAATTAAACTTCTGAATCAGTCACCTCAAATAGTTAAAAATCATAAACAGGTTGGCAAACCACAACCAGATGACAAAGAAACTACAAACAGCAGGCAATATGATCCATTTACCACGAGGTGATTAGGTAAAAGGAATCTAAGTGCTACCAGAATTTTATTATCTCAGAGACAATACTGGACCTATAATAACTAATTTTGGCATACCTTCGTCTTCAAACTTATCCCAATCCTCATCCCAGTCAGCAGCCCCTTCTTGGATGCCAGGTTGCCAGCCTATATGAAAATAAAATAAAATTTCAGATTACAAAATGCAATGTAGTACAAATACCGCAGCAGGAACAATAACGAAAAAGAAAATGACACACTCATGAAACGCTTCATTAAATTCGAATAATGGTAATCAAACAAACCAGAGTGATCACGAAAAGATTACAATAGTGAAAATAATAGTCAGCTTGGAAGCTACATCTCCAGCTTGTTTGTATTTCTCTTCATATTTCTTAGCCAGGGACTCAGCCTAGATTCAAGTAGTATTCATTAAGTCAAGACGGTAGCTAAAGATTAATGCAAATATGTGCTTAGGCTCAAGTATCCTACAGCATATACCTCACATCTATCAGCAGAGGCCCCTTCTGTGATCTCAGTAAGGCCATTGTCGCATCTGCTCTTGTACAAATCCTTATACCAAATGGTAAACAGATTAAAGCAAATATGCAGAATCAGCATTCAAAAACTGAAAGTTTAAAACGTCATTTCCTTATGCTAGTAGCTAGATACAAAATTCTTACATTTTTTTAGTCAAATGCCTTTAAAAATATTCTGAGCATACAGTAATATAAAATTATCTTCAAAAAATGTGGCCTAAATTTACACACAGGATAAGTTCTTCCCATGCCCACTCCCCCCCTCCTCTCTTCTTCAACCAAATTTGGATCTTTATTTCATCACCATTATGGTGCATAAGAAGGAATGCTTTAATTGCCTACCCAATCTCCTCAACAAAATGCAATCTCTTCGGTTAAGTTGTCCCCCACCATAAAACGGACAACAATAAAAACCAGACTACATGAACAATACAATTTCTTCCTGCATACAGGACCTTCAATATAAATCAGAATATCCAAAAAAAAGTACCTTTCCAATCAAAGAATATGGATCATAAAATTGAGAAAATAGTCAGCCAACGTGGTGAACAAAATCTAACTTTATTCCGTAACTAGTCCTCACCCAAATATCGTTTTCAAAGATCCTCGTGTTTCTCTCAAACCAAGAAACCCCAAAAGTTGCTGGCATAGAGCACCTTCACAAAAGCCTTCATATCACCACCAAACTACTTATGTACCCTGCAGGAATTACCCAACTTACATTTCCTTCCCTACACAATCTCAGCCACACATATAAAGCTATAGGATAATGATAAAACACATGATCTGCACTTCCTCCCAAGAGTACTTGTCAATTCAAGAATCAATACTCATTCAGACCACAAACATCCAATTGTTAAAAAAAAATATAAAATATAAAATAATCTTACACACTGCAAAAATCAAATAGACAGAAGTCTGCCGATTATTTAAAAGCAACAACTGATTAGGACGTCCAAAACTCTATCACTCGTAGAACAATTATATTCAAACGCAAAATTTAAAACTACTGTAAGATGGGTGTTCTTCGATTTGGCCGGGAAAACCCCAAATTCGCTCAAACCTGCCGGAAATCCTAAGATGGGTGTTTTTCGATTCGACTTCCTCGATGTTCCAACGCCCCTACAACTGATTGGGTCTTGTTCCTGGGTCCAAGGGGAGTTGATTCTGGTGGTGGGTGGTGAAACTAGCCGGAATGGCGGAATCGCCGTCCAATCTCCATGGGTCACCCGCACGGTTTTACACGATTTTGGACTTAAATACCCTCAAATTTGGGTGGAGATGGAAGATGGGAAATCACTGAGTGTTTTGCAGGTGTTGGATGGTGGTGATTCAACGAAAAAAATGGCGAAATTCGCCGGAATTAAACCGGGTTGATGGTGGTGCACGGGTCCATAATGGAGGGGGGATTTCCTTTCCTCATTGGCTGATGATCCTTTCTTTTTTTTTTTTTTTTTTAAATATATTCTGATTGACTCCTCACTCTCTTATCTCATTGGTCAATTTCCCACAAGGTGGAAGTTTTAAAATAAATTTAAAATCTATAATTTAGTAATGACTTCACATGTCCGTAACTATACCGTTAAAACCCGGACTTCCAAATGACTTACGCCTATGAGCTTGTGGTTTCAAGATCTACTCGAAAACGTTACTTGTGACCTCGAAAGGTGAACAAATCTTAAAGATTAATTACGAAAATTCAAACCCGATAACTATTCGATTTAATTCTCAAAATTTACGGAATTAAAATTAAGTAATAAAAATAACGTAAACGTGAAATACGAATTTAAATTACGAGATACATAATGAATAGTGAAACTTCGGGGACGGGATTTCACGCCTGTTGTAATCAACATTGAGATCAATGAAGTTTAAGCAACTGGATACATTGATCGGGAACAGGACCGGCTAGCGAGTTATTGTCTAGTAGTGGCGTGGCGAACCACAGAAGCGCAAGGAGGTGTGGCCACACCTCCGGTCGCTGAAATTCGTCCATAAGACACAGATTTCCACCCTCTGCTAGGCTGCTGCTGCTACTCTGATGTGGCCGTTTTGGGTTTAGGTGCTCTGCAACGGGTTTCCCTCTGTTTTTGAACACCCAGGCCAAACGACGTCGTTTTGGTCCTTGGACCCGAGAAAAGAACAAAAATATAAAATAAAACGGTGTTTTTCATTTCAAAGACAAGCAGGCTTCTATCCACCAAACATGTTGTTGTTGTACCAGCTTCATATGTTGGAAGTAGCAGGTGTGATTCACAGCTATACACCACCTCATATAGAGTCATATTAGTAGCAGAATGGTGAGACATGTTGCTAGAGGGGGCATTGAGGGGAAGCGAAATGTGCAGTCGTATAGGGGCTTCAAATTTGAAAGGGCTTTCAAAATATTTGTCATCTAATATTTATATGTAATAATGTTTTATATTTAAAAATAGCTTTTTTTATATAATAATGTTCTATATTTAAAAATTGTTTTTGATAGCACTTTAAAGTCTCAATGTACATTGCAAGTGGTCATTTACCACAGTGGTGGAAAGGTGTTCAGTCCTTACATGACGACGCGGGTTCAAACCCCATCGGTAACTATATTAACATCTAATCTAACAAAATCTATCGTTTAACAAACAAAAAAAATATTATCATCATGCACTCCTTATAAAGTAATTTTTTCTTTCTTTCTAAATAAAAAAATTTGAAGTACAATGAGATATTTTAAGTGCCAATAATATCAACTTAAATACGGTATTTTTTAATTTTATTATATAATTATGTTATATATTCAAGTGAAATTTTTAAAGTTAGAGTTATTGAAGTTTTTTTTTATGTTTGGTTGTTTAAGGTTGAACTGCTTTTGATTATTTAGTTAACGTTATATTTGTAGCTCTTTTTACGTATTATTAATGATATTTTTAAACTTGCAATCAGTAAGCGCTAAACAATGTGGATGCTCTGGTTGCAATGATTTCTGAAATCAACCTTGTATCTGACCACGCTGATTAGTGGATAGATACCGGTGCAACTCGCCATGTTTGTGATGACAGAAATATGTTCTCTTCGTACCAGAAAATCATGCATCCGCATCTGTTGTGGCTGGAATAGGGAAATGTGTTCTGAAATTCACTTCTGGAAAGGAATTAACCCTTCTTGATGTGTTGCATGTTCCCGATATAAGGAAGAATCTTGTTTCTGGTCCTATCCTTAGTAATAAGGGATTCAAACTAGTTTTTGAGTCCAATAAGTTTGTATTAACTAAAGGGGGAATGTTTGTGGGAAAGGGTTACCTTGCTGATGGATTCTTCAAACTCAATGTACTTGCTAATGCTATGAATGAAATAAATAATGCTCTTGCTTATATTGTTGATTCTTCTAATTTATGGCATTCTAGATTAGGACATTTAAATTTCCGTTCTCTTTTTAGAATGCATAATTTAGGTTTGCTACCCAAAATTGATTATCTAGATAATGTTAAATGTGAAACTTGTACATAATCGAAATTTGCAAGTCAAAGCTTTAAATCAGTGCATGAAAAATCCAATGATTTGTTAGATTTAATTCATAGTGACTTGTGTGATTTTAGATCATATCCAACTCGTAGTGGAAAGAACTATTATGTAACATTTATAGATGATTTCAGTAAGTATTGTTATATTTATTTACTTCATAGCAAAGTTGAAACCTTGGATATGTTTAAGACATGTAAGGCAAAAGTTGAAAATCAACTTAACAAGAAGATTAAAGTCTTAAGGTCTGATAGGGGAGGAGAATATGAGTCTCATGCTTTTGCTGAATTTTGTGCCACACATGACATAATTCATCAAACAACAGCCCCTATACGCCGCAACAAAATGGTGTTGCCGAACAGAAAAATAGGACTTTTAAAGACATGATCAATTCTATGTTGAATAGTTCTGGACTTCCACACAATTTGTGGGGCGAAGCTTTACTTAATGCAAATAAAATTTTGAATCGAATTCCGCCTAAAACGAGAAAGGAGTCACCATATGAATTATGGAAAGGAAGAACTCCAACATTTAAATTGCTTAAAGTGTGGGGTTGCCTTGCAAAAGTACAAGTTCCATTGCCAAAGAGAACAAAATTAGGGCCTAAAACTATAGATTGTCCTTTTTATTGGTTTTGCATCTAATAGTTCAACTTATAGATTCTTAGTTTTTCATTCTGAAGTAAGTGATATACATGTCAATACTATTATAGAATCTATAAATGCAATATTTTTTGAGGATATATTTCCATACAAAATAGGCAAGTCTAATTTATTGAAAAAAAAAGATTACTTGATGATGTATCTGAGGTTACTAACGAACCTAGAGAACATGATATGTATCTGAGGTTACTAACGAACCTAGAGAACATGATGATGGTTCATCCTCGTCTAGAGTTCAAGAAGAAGAAGAACTTGAACCTAGAAGGAGTAAAAGGACAAAAATTCGAAAGGACTTTGGGCCTGATTTTGTGACCTTATTAACCGAGACAGAACCTCAATCATTCAAGGAGGCCATGTCCACTCCTGAATCTCCATTTTGGAAGGATGCAGTTAACAGTGAGATAGATTCCATTATACAAAATCATACATGGGAATTAGTCGATTTGCCCCCTGGCAATAAGCCAATTGGGTACAAATGGATCTTTAAAAAGAAATTAAAACCAGATGGTACAATTGACAAATATAAGGCTCGTTTGGTAGCTAAAGGATACCGTCAAAAACATGGTTTAGATTTCTTTGATACATACTCACCTGTAACGAGAATTACTTCAATAAGACTATTGATTGCTATAGCTGCATTCCATAACATGGAAATACATCAAATGGATGTAAAGACTGCGTTCTTAAATGGAGACTTAGATGAGGAAATATATATGGAACAACCCGAGGGGTTTGTAGTTAAAGGTAAAGAACACAAAGTGTGTAAACTTGTGTAATCGCTATATGGGCTTAAACAGGCTCCAAAGCAATGGCATGAAAAATTTGACCATGTTATGATCACACACGATTTTAAGATAAATGAGTGTGATAAGTGTGTCTACACAAAAACTCAAAATAATGCTTGTGTTATGTTGTGTTTATATGTAGATGATATGCTTATAATGGGAACTAACAAAGAGATAATAAATTGGACCAAGAAGATGTTGAAATCAAGTTTCGATATGAAAGATCGTGGACTAGCTGATGTGATTCTTGGTGTAAAAATAAAAAGAAACCAAGAAGGATATATTCTTACACAGTCCCATTATATAGAAGCTACACTTAGGAAATATGGTCATTTGGAAAGTAAAGATGCAATTACTCCTTTTGATGCCAATAGCAAACTTAAGAAAAATAGAGGTGATGCTATATCTCAACGTGAATACTCACAAGTTATTGGAAGCCTTATGTACATTATGAACTGTACAAGGCTTAATATAGCATACTCCATGAGTAGACTGAGTAGATATACATGCAATCATGGGCATGATCATTGGGAAGCTTTAATTCGAGTTTTGACATACTTAAAGCATACAATGAATTATGGATTGCATTATACGAGGTATCCTCCTGTGCTTGAAGTATTTACTGATGCGAATTGGATATCGGATAATACTAATACGAAATCCACAAGTGGATATGTATTTACTTTGGGAAGAGCAGCAATATCTTGGAAATCTTCCAAACAAACATGCATAGCCCGATCGATTATGGAATCGGAATTTATAGCTCTCGATATAGCTGGAGGAGAAGCTGAGTGGCTAAGAGATTTTTGGAAGATGTTCCCATATGGCCTAAACCTGTAACGGCAATATGTATACACTGTGATAGTTTAGCTGCATAATATCGAGCTAAAAATAGTGTATACAATGGGAAGTCTAGACAAATTAGACGAAGGCATAATACAATAAAGCAATGACTCTCTAGTGGTGTAATTTCTATTGACTATGTCAAGTCAAAAGATAATATTACGGATCCGCTTACTAAAGGCTTATCTAGAGAGCAAGTTAAGCATACAATGAGGGGAATGGATTTAAAGCCAATATAGTAAAATGAAACTGCCAAACGGAAACCTAACCTAGTTGATTGGAGATCTCATGGTCTAGGTTCAATAGGCAAACTGGTTTGGCTAGATTCAAGAAGAAACACACTTACATACCCATTCCTATGATGGAAGAAGTGTGGTGACTGCTGATGGTGTAGGATACATTAGTTTAATGATATTGGCACTTGTAAATCAAGTGGAATAGTAGCAGCCTATTCATAATCAATATCACCTATATGAGAGTAAATGTGGGGTCGTATTTACGAGAATTACATGGCTACATTCTCTAAAGCTCTCATGAATCCAGGATTTGTTCAGCACCAAAATGAACACAAATGTATGAATTTGCGATGTGTTGGTGTGACATATGTTTTGCTTATTATCTTGGTTTACTGCGGAGATGAACAGTTCAAGATTTTATATTCACTACGTCATCTAGTGAATCCGATAAGTATATACTAAGGTAGGTTCAAGTCCAAAAGACACCTTTCCTAATGTATGTCACATCTATTGTTTACTCTCGTGTCTCAGTTTCTCTAGGACCAAATAATCGTCTCAAAATGTGGGGTATTGTTAGAGTTTTGAGACTCTTGTCCCACATTGGAGGAAACAAGATTCCCAATGACAAAGAATGGTGCCTCGCACAATAAAAGTAGTATACTACAAAATAATAGAAATGCAGCACCTTTACACAATAATACATATAATTTTCATTTTCTATAGTTTAGCATTTTTTTTTTTTGTTAGATGATCTACACACACACACACACATATATATATATATAACATAGAAAATAAGCATAACTACAGATAAGGACCACCACCAAAATTGAACGGATAACAAAATTACCTTTGACATATTACCTTCTTTCCCATCTCTAATGCTATGTCATAAGTTCCAAAACTAGCAACTGCCTGAAACATGAAGAAAACCATAACAGAATACCGTACTCAGTATTATGCAAGTTCCCAAGAGTAGTCCACCACCTCATAACCTACTGCTAAACTACAAATGTAGTTCAACCTGACCATCAAATTACACATTCACCAACCAGAAATCAAAAGACTAAATTATGGACATTCATTAAAAGGGCATATAAATAAGAAAGGGAAAAGAAACCTGAATTCCGTTTCTTGAGAAGCAAAAGGGCATAAACTAACCAACACACAAACAAATGAACATGGTACAAATCGATCAAAATCCACTTAACCTTACTCTATCATCCAGAAAAATAAATGACATATATAAATGCGATAAATCAAAAGGTAAACATACTAGAAGGTTTCAAATTCTTCTTCACAAATCCCTCAAGCCTTCCATTGAGTCGAAAAATGACTTGATTTCAGCACCCACTGTTTCTTTTTGAACTTCCAACCCATTTGATAAAGCCATTTGAGATTGCCCTATAGCCAAATCCCTGTCAAAACCCACAAAAAAAAAATCTCAATTTTCACATAAACATAACTAATAACCACATATAAGTAGGAAAATGACTAAAAGCTCAGATTTTTATCATGTTACAAATGATATATGTAAGCTTACTTGTAAACATTTTCGAGTGGAAAGCTTTCCGAATTTTTCCCCATTTAGATATAACCGGAACTTTGGCTGCAGCTAAATGACCAACACATTAGGACCAAGTAACTTTCTGTTTTGAGCCAAATATATACACACACACACAATATGATACAAAATCATAAAAAAGCAGCAAAAGGAATTCTTAAAATACACAAAAATATAAGATCAGATGAATCCCTATGTATTTGAGTTTCAGAGCACTTAAAAATTTAAATTCTTCAATAAAAAACCCAAATATCACCTTGTCATTGTGGTTAACCACCGCCTCGTGCAACTTCCACGCTGCCCATCCAAGCCCATGTTCAAGCAGCTCACCTGCTGGAACAATTTTTGAACTAATGGGGTAAATCGAATTCCCAAAATAGTCTCCAGACAATGGTGGGTCTAATCTTGCTCTGTTATTCGCAGCCTACCTCTAATCATGGTATTCAATTTTGATATTACTGAAGATATCGAAATATCACAAAATTTTTTTTTTAAAAAAAGATTGTAATGTACTAAATGAAAGATTAAATTTCGAGGATAATTATTGATATTAATAGACCATGCCTGCAGCTGGTTCCTTGATCAGGTGGTTGACAACGCGCTCGAGTAATGGAGCGCCACAGAAGGGCAAATAAAGAATGGAAGGAAGAGATTTTGGTGGTGCCAGACTCCGCATTGGCCTTTGCTCTGAGTTTGGCTATGGATTCTGCGGAGAAGTGAAACATTCTCTTCTTGTGTGGGGGAGCTTCAATTCTGCCAATGAACTCATCCGAGTGTTTAAAAGGGAGGCTGATAATTGGACCATGACCATCTGGAAACCACCGTTCTTGAAAATAAAAAGAGAACCAAATCATAAAACAATAAATTTCAATTCATTTACAAATCTCAAACTACAAAAGCACCAGATTTAAACAAAAGAAAACCACCCATTTCACATCGCGAAGAACTCACCAAGAAACCCTAGAAATTCCTTCAAATCAAATCCAAAAACTGAACATGAGTACCTGAATTGAATAAAAATTAAATACAATCAATTAACTGTTAACCATTTTTTTCCCCAGAAAAAAAAAACCTTTAAAACACCCCAAACGATCCCAAATTCTCAAATCCGTTCCAAGAAACTTACCATAAAACCACAACAACTTCACAAATCCTCTTCATATCTGCACCAAAAATAACGAAAAAAGAAGTGCAATCAACCCAAGAACCAAAAGATCAGTAGAAACAAACCAAGAAAATCAAGTATCGGAGAAAAATTATCCATCAACATTTCTCCATTTTACCTGAGGACTCGAGCTGGGCTCTGAGAGAGAAGTCGAGATGTTTTGTAGTTTCTCCTAGATAGAGCTTGTGGTTGCTGCGAGAGAGAGCTCGTTGTTTCTGGAAGCAAATGGAAAAGCTCGGCTTTTCCGTCCTTCTTCTTCTTTCAAGATTACGAACACGTGTACATCTACCAACAACACGTGTTAATCAGGAGTAGCGCGACGGGCACCAACTGAGATTTTGGCAGAAAGGAAATAAGGTACCGTTTGGTATGTGGGACGGGACGGAACGAAGTGGGACGAGACGTTCCGTCCCACGTTTGGTGCGCCTAAAACAGGTGGAATGCGCTGTTCCACGTGATGAATTTTGGGTGAATTTTCGTTCCGCCTCACCCCTGTAACAACTCATTCCACATCCATGGAACACAAAATTATAACCTATATGTCTCCTTCTTCTTCCTCCTTGGTTCCATCTGAGGACATCTTTGCTCCCTCTCCGTTCCATCCCGTCCCATTCCGTTCCGTTCCGTCCCGTCCCGTCCCGTCTGCATACCAAACGGTACCTAAAAGAATCAAAGCAAGGGCAAAATCGTCAGTGCACTGTGCTTATAAATAGTGTTTTAGGCTTTTTTCTCTTTTAGTCTATAATATAATTTGTGTTGTAAAATCGACGGTGGGTGCAGTGGAATAAATGAAACAAGACACAAAATTTACGAGGTTCCTCTACAGTCAGTGTGACTGGAGTACGTCCTCGGGGCAGCATTGATGCTTTCATTATAATTTGGAATAATATGAGTACAAAGATAACTCTCTCTATTATCTCCTCTCCTCTTCTTCTCTTTTCTCTCTTCCTCTCTTTTTTCTCTCATCATTTCTTCCTTCCTATCTCTCCGTGAGTCTTCCCACTTTGATGTTGTGTGGGGTTTGTATTTATATAGAAAATGGGAGTAGTGTGTAGCAAGCTTCAACAACCAAAAGGAATGGCCAATTATTTAATTATTTGAGTGGACATCCACTGTTCTACAACACTCCCCCTTGGATGGCTACATGTCTTCGATTGACTCGTTAAAATCTTGATCTGTTTTGAATGCTCCCCCTTATGAGTATCTCCCCCTGATTTCAAATCATTTAGGCTGATTGTTGATCATTATGCTTCAGTCTCTTAGCAAAAAGAGTTGCCGAAAGAGGTGCCGAAAGAGGTGCTTTACTTGTTGTTAACTTCCACAGGCTTGTTCTTGAACTGGGCTGGAGGGCCTTCTGCTAGACTTCCTCCAAAGGTCTGAATTTACTTCTTTTATTTGGAGCTAAATTTAATTCAAAGGTGGTGGACACTTGATCTTGAATCGGACTTGTGATTTCTTCAAGGACATTCGAAACTTGATCTTGAATGAAGTTGTACCGTGAGAAGCTTCACGTGGCAAGTGATCTTCGGCTTTGTCGGGGATGAATCAGCACGTGTTTGTTGCGCTTGTCTCCAGATGCCTCAATGTATCATTTTCACTTGCCTTACTTGCTCCCCTTGCTTAAGTAGTATTTTCCTTGGTTTTCCCTCATGCATGTGTGGCATATTCTCCTGCAGTATTTGCCTTCTGATGTAGGAGTGGAATGCAACCCTTACATTTGGATGGTTCATCACTTCTTGGTAACTGAAGACCCAGCTCCAACAACAGTTGAAGATGGCTACTCGAGAGCAATACTAGGTAAGCAATCAGGAAAGGTTCCAGGCAGTCGATTCCTTACTGGGAGTTGGAATGGAGGTTCCGACATATTGCTTTCTTTATCCTTGTCTTTGTAGGTAAGAACAAGGACAAAGGAAAAGACAGGGAGATTGCATGATATGAGATACTCTTACTCTCGTCCCTAATGATATGAGGCACTCTTACTCTAGCATGACTTGTTTTGAAGAGGTATTCTCGGAGATGAAGAAAACTGAGTATTTCGAGATGCTTTGTTGAAGATGCATTCTCGGAGATGAGAGAAAGTTAGGAGTTTTGGATGTGTGCATTGCCATGGACGATGAAGGTCGACATATATAGGGATTTCCTCAATAGCAGGTAATGGTGTTGTGCCTTTACTCTTGTGAGCAACTGTGGTGTAATTAGAACAGTAAGATTTACGCATTTTCAACTTTGTCAGAGATCTTTGACAAAGTTGCACGCAATAGTAGAAAAAGCTGAGATTATGTCTGAAAAATGCCAACGAACTTTATTCAGGAAAATCTGGTTTTGAAATTCGGAGAGCGGTGCCTCTTCGATCTCTGAACAAGTGGCTCTGCTGCCTCTTTTTTTATAGAGACATCAATTGTGTTCAAGAGTATGCTCAAAAAGTTGATGCCTGTAGAAATTTTCCCCTACTTGCACTTCTGAGATTTTATTTGACCTTTTTTTTTTCCTCATCATTTCTGAAAATGGCTTGCCTATCTAACATTTGCTTAGATTTTAGTCTTAGGAGTGATATAGACGAGCAGCGTCAGGATAACATATGGTGTCCGTCTTTCTTATCTTCTAATGGTCCTCTTACAGTTGGGGACTCTGTGATGAAGAATAACATAACGTCTACTGTGGTAGCTAGGAATCTTCTCACTCCAAAGGATAACAAAATCCTTTCAAAACGGTCTGACGAGTTGGCTGTTCAAAACTCCTTGGCTCTCAGTGTTCAGTGTGCTGGCTCTGTTTCCAATATGGGCCAACGCCTACTTGCTCAAACTCACCAAGTTGAATCATTGATAGTTGAGGTGGCAAGTCTTAAACAAGAGATCAGAGGGCTCAAGCACGAGAATAGAGTGTTACACGTGCTAGCAAATAATTACTCTACGAGCATGAAAAGAAAGCTCGACCAGCTGCAGAAATCCGAAAGTCGGACTCAAAGTGATCACCAAAGGTTCGTTGCTAGATTTCGAAAGCAACTGATGCCTTCCCCTTCTGGTGTTTTGCTGAGTACTATGGTGCCACATGATCAATCTCCAGTGCCTCCTCATTATGGGGTACTTCCGAGTACTGAGGCTTCACATGAGCAACCTTTGTGAAGGCTTCATCCTGTTTGTTTGTTTTAACTCAAGTGTAGGCACATATCTGTAATTTCTCGAATATATTAATAGATAAGCTTTATTTCATTCAGTGTATTGTGCCAAATACAACAAAACATATACTTCACTAAGATGTGGTACTTCTAAACCAAACATTAATTTATCTTTACCCTCACGAAGATAAATGATCTTTCTTAGTGTCTACATCATTTGAGTATTCAACTCATAATCTTTAATCCATATGGTTCTTTTAATATCATAGACATCATGGATAAGATTCGTGTTGGTAAATTGTTTGATCTGCAGCTCGAGACAATATTTCTCTCAACACTTTATAATCTTTCTTGACTCTTCAGGAGTCCCAATTTGATATCATCAACTCTTCAGGAGTTCTAATTTAATATCATTGACTCTTGCAAGAGATTTTAGTATGTTGCAACAATATCATAATGATAGTACTCACTAAGGCAATTTATACCATCCATTGGTATTGAGTACATAATTTATGCTTTAACCTTCAAGGGCTTACTTCAAGCAATTTGAATCCTTCAAGGATTTTCTACACTTCATGACACATTTTCCTTTGAAATTTATACAGAGCAATTTGCTTTCATGTATACTTGAGGGATTTACTTATGGAGATATGATGTGGGTGACTCACAACCCTTCGTATATAATTCTCCATTCATATGAACTCGTTTACAAGAGTATAATTAGTAACCTTGTGTCATATCATGTAAGTGTATTTCATTGTATTACAAATGCCTATATGTAACCACATTGGTTCAACATATTTTGGCTATTCAAATATATATAGGTCCATTTTTCCACGTTCTTACAAAATTGTAATGGAATTGCCTTTCTCCATTTTTTGCCAATAATTTTGTTGATGAAAAAGAACGAGACTCAATATCAACACAACTCATTGATGAATTTAGTAGCTACTTATAAAAACCAAAATTACCATTGGTTATCATCAATCCGTGATCCCATATTCTCATGTGCATGCGCATGCATAAAAGCTTTTTATTTCTTTGGATATCCATTGCCTCTTCAAGGGCATTACATTATCTCTTCTAGGATAGTCGTAATTTAGAGAATGCGGATCATAACCTCTTCTAGAGCGTTATAGAGCTTGGATTTTAATCTCCACTTCCAGGAGTTGAGTCATTGGAACCTATATGTCTATCATGCTCCATGCATGAGACATCAACATTCCCATGTCCGCGGATTGTCCTTTCTGGGACGTATATCCATGCGGCGATTGTCATGCTTTTGGCATGCAACAATTATGCTTTGGGAATGCAATAGTTTAGTAGTGCCATATTCTTCTTCTTTCGAATGAATGAACCTTTTGAGTCTAAGGGTCTGCCACGCTTCAGGAGTGCAACAGATATGTTCGCGTTCGTCGTCGATGAGCTAGGGTACCGGGAGGTGGGCCTGAGAACTAGGGTTTACACTGAGGCGGTGTCGGCGGTGCTTGAATCCGACGACAATTGATCCATTTCTCTCTCAATTTGTCTGATTCGTTTTGTCAGAGTCCTCTCGAGTCCTCCACTCAATTTGTCAGGACGACGCTTATCCGAGAAGGAGAAGAAACTCAAGCTCTTCCTCAAAGCAAATTGGACGAGCGCGCGGCCAAAAACACCATCGCCAACACCGCCAACCTCACCGTCGTCATTCACGAGGTACTCAATCGTTGATTTTCTTCTTCTTTTTCTGCTTAATTTTCCGGGTTTTCCGATTTAAATGCATGCAATTCATAATCCCGCGGATGTATACTTTTATTTTACTTATTTTGTTGTTCTTGAATAATTCCAGGCCGTGGTTACTAATGGATCCAGTTTCTGATTTGTCTCCGGCGTCTCTTCAACTGGGAGTATGGGTGGGATATTGAAAATTAGAGAGAGAGAGAGAGAAAAAAAAAAAAGTACCCGTTGGACCCGTAGGAACTGGCCCGTTTTATACAGGCCGGGTTAGGTCCGGTTCTCATTTTCAAAATAGCAAAACCCGCCCCGCCCCGGCTCGTTGTATTTTCAAGCGGGTTCGGTCCGGTCCCTCCAATTTTGGGCCCGGCCCGGCCCATGCCCAGCCCTAACTCATACCATTAAAGGAGATTATTTAGCAGAATTTGGAGGAGGACAACCCGGATAATATTCATTTGATGAAGTCAAGGAATTTGATACAACACTTTCTCTTTCTTTTTCTTCTTTTCTTTTCTCCTTTTTCTTTCTTTCTTTCTTTCTTCCCTTCTTTTTATTTTTTTATTTATTGGGAATTTGATGGAACTTTTCTTTGCATATAATATGAAGTTATGAATGCCTCTAAATCAGGGTAATTGGGCAGCACTTTCCTTCCTTCCAGTAAGTCAAAATTGTAACAGCCATTGTCTGTTGTGCAAGCTTCTTGGTTGAACCCAAACCGTGTTCTTTTAATATGAAAGTATTTTCAGGCAGCCATGATTTTGGATCAAGACATACAATGAATTACTAAAAATTAAATATCAAATTTTATTATTTATAGCGTTGAATATAACATTGAGACAAATAGAGAAAAATACCACTAAATAATAGTGTTGGTGACAAACATCCAAATTGTGTTAATTTCCTTAATCATGCATGTTTTAGTAATGGGTAATGTAATCATCGACACTAAATGCTAAATACTAAACAACCCTAAACCCTAATCAACGTTTAAGTAATAATCCAATCATGTCACTTAGTACTACGGTCTAGTGGTATTCCTCTTTACTTCTAAGTGAGAGGTCTTAGGTTCAACTCTCGCCAAAAGCGAATTTGAACCACATTACTGTTAACCCATTGTGAGGCTAAGCCACCCCTCCCCCTTAATGTAGGTAATATCGTTTGTTCAAAATAAAACAAATAATCCAATCATCAACAACCACATCATTTGGTTTATAAATTTAATTTAAAACATTTAATCTTCCTAGCATTATTCTTTAGTAATTATTTAGTGTCAGATTGGCCTATCAAGTGTCACTTGCTTTTACATAGTAGCACTTTTTCTTTCTTTTCTTCCAACCATCTTTTTTTTATTGGATTTTGTCTAACCACCTTTTTTGGTACATTTCAATATTTTCTTTCCAACGTCGTCCTTTATAAAACATTATTTGGCAATTAAGTGATGTGCAACGCTAGTAAAGTTGCAACTGGTTGTGTTTACCGCTTGAGTGCTACACTTGCTAAAAAGTTTCCAGGTTCACATTTCCACCTCTTATAATTGGAGCAAATATTTTATATCAATTTGGGTAACAGTTAAGCATTCTAAATATCTGCAAAATTTACAACTAATCGCTTAGAAAACAATATTACCATAAAACATTGTCTTTAGTTTTCAAAACGTGTGTAAGGTTTAATTAGATAAAACATACACTAAATTTTTTTTTTTAAATGTCAAACTGTATAGTCAAGTCCACTCCATTTAAAAAATATTAAGTTGCTTGAGCTTGGACGTTGCGATGCATGTATTCTAATAGCTAAAAATTAACTTCCCTTATGTTTACTAATCCATACAAAATAAAAAAAATATATGTGGTTTCACCGTTATAGATTGTAATATAATAGCTAAAAATTTAAGAATTAGATTGATTTAAGGAATAGTTGATTGCTATTCTCATTTTTTCTCCTATATTTCTAACTTCCTTGACTTACGACTATATTTATTGTACATATACATACGTGTCACAAATAGGAGAGAGTAAAAATTTTAAACTTGATATACGTAAGCTCGAAGAGCTTCCCTTCATTTGCTTCGCGGGAGCCTTTTCAAGATTTAATTTGTTCCTAATTATATATTTTAACTAAACCATGCATGTATGACGCTTAGTACTCTCATGAGCCGAATTGACTTTTAATTACTCATAGGGAAACGTTAATAATTTAAAAAGAAATTAAAATGGTAAAAAAAAATGAAAATAACATGCATGAGTAATTTTGTAATTCCTTGATAGGAGCGTGAGTACATAAGAAGTTGTCATCGATAAGAGCATGGACATAAAAGAAGTTGTTATTGATAATAGTATGAGGAGAGAACGAACAGTAAAGTCAAACGTTTATTGTTTGAATTTAACAGTAAAGAAAGACTTGAGTTTCTCCAATACGTGTGCCTACATGTAAAACATATCGCATTTACCGCGCAATCTGTACACAACGACAGAGTGAATTGCGAGATTTTTCTTTTGAACGAAAAATAAGGAAAAAAATTAACAAAAAGAAAAAGAAAAGGGAGACCAAATAAAAAAAAGAAAAGAAAAAAAGTAGTAAAATTTTAACGCGGTAGAGTGGATGTGTATAAAAGGTAGGATTCGTTGATTCATTAGCTGTTTCATATTGAGCAAGTCTCTGCTTACCCTCTTCACGCGTCTCCAGCACGACTTTGATTGCTCGTTCATTTCTCTCTCCTCTCTCTCTCTCAAAATCTCTCGAATTTCAGTCATCTGCTCATCAAATTCAAACGCAACGGCTGCAGAAAACCCAAATCGAAACGCAACCCAGAACCCACGGACGGTGACGACGAACTGAGACAGTATGCTGCGCTCGTGCTACAGGCCGCTCGAGCGCTGTCTGGGGTTGCGATTTGGTGCTGGAGGCGGCGGAGATGGGCTTTGGCACATGGACTTGAAGCCCCACGCCTCCGGTGACTACTCGATTGCTGTGGTTCAGGCCAATTCGAATTTGGAGGATCAAGGTCAGGTCTTCACCTCGCCCTCTGCGACGTATGTTGGTGTATATGACGGCCATGGCGGTCCCGAAGCTTCTAGATTCGTCAACAGTCATCTCTTCCCTTATCTACACAGTATGGCTCTCTCTTGTTTAAGCAAAAGACTTGAAATTTGAATATTTAATTCTGTATTTGTTTAAGCAAAGACTTGGAATTTGAATATTTGAATTGGCTTTAACGGCATATGATGAAAGACTTGAACTTGATTGTGTTTTTGTTTCTAAATTCTGAGATTTTTGTGGATTATTATAGAATTTGCGACGGAGCAAGGTGGGTTGTCACCAGATGTGATAAAAAAGGCATTCAGCGCCACCGAGGAGGATTTTTTGCGTTTGGTGAAGCGATCTTTGCCGATGATGCCCCAAATCGCTTCCGTTGGGTCGTGTTGCCTTCTGGGAGTAATATCAAATGATGTTCTGTATGTAGCCAATCTGGGGGACTCGAGAGCAGTCCTTGGCCGGAGAGTTTCAGATAGTAAGAGGAGTCCAGTGGTGGCAGAACGCATGTCCACTGATCACAATGTGGGAGTTGAGGAGGTCAGGAAGGAGGTCGAAGCACTACATCCCGATGATTCACATGTTGTGGTGTTTACTCGTGGAGTTTGGAGGATAAAAGGCATAATTCAGGTACAGTGGGATTCATCTAATGAAGCGAATTGCGTGTGTTGCTGCCTAAAGTATGAGTTTGTAAGTAGTGAATTGCGATTCAGTAATCTAGGAGTAAGTTTTGTGGCCTTAGAGAAATTTGTGAATCTAAAGCATTGTTTCCCGTCTTTAGTCAATGAAACTGGTTCAACTTGCTCGTTGTATTCTTAGATTTCTAAAGAGAGTTGTATGTTCCAGGAACCTTATTGTCCGCCTCCTGATCCAGCATCTCATGCAGGTTAGTTGGAAGTGATTGTTTTCCATGCATGAGATGTACACGAAGCCCCCTGAAGCATAGAACTGAAGCTTTGTTTATCTCTATGAAACTTTATTGAGCTTGTGAATATTTGGTTTCATATTTTCAGGCTTTAGTGTTTGCTAATTACGTATTTCAGTTTCATTTGTAGGTTTAGAGATAGCACTAGAGGAGTTAAAACTTAAATGTTATGGAGAATGTGGTCTAAATGTTCTTTTTATTTCAGGTGTCAAGATCTATTGGTGATGTTTATTTAAAGAAGCCTGAGTTTAACAGAGACCCCATATACCAGCAATTTGCGAACCCCATTCCTATGAAACGGCCAGTGATGACAGCAGAGCCCTCAATCATTACAAGGAAACTGAAGCCACAGGATATGTTTTTGATATTTGCCTCAGATGGCCTCTGGGAACAGCTGACTGATGACGCCGCGGTAGATATTGTTTTCAAAAACCCTAGAGCTGTAAGTTCCCGTACTTTCACCTATCTTTTACAGTAGCATTCCACCAGGAGCTTAAGTTAACAACGTAGTAATACATAAAATGTTGTGGTTCAAGTTTCATCGCCTTGTAATTAGATTAAAATGTTTATAGTAATAATAACAGTAGGACTTGAATAATCTGAATTTGTAAAAATATGTTCTGGACATCTCCGTGACAAAATCGGCTTAACAATTGCAGGGTATTGCAAAGAGATTAGTAAGAGCCGCTCTTCAAGAAGCTGCAAAAAAGAGGGAGATGAGATACAATGACATAAAGAAAATCGAAAAGGGGATAAGGCGACACTTCCACGATGACATCACTGTTATAGTAGTCTATCTTGATGACCACAAAAGCTCCTCAAAACGTAAATCTAAGAACATCATTCTTGGCTCTACCAGTGCCCCTGTTGATATTTTCTCGGTCAGTGCAGATAATCCGTATGAGCAGGATCTGCACAACATGATCTCGTGAAGCAAAGAAAACCTTTAAATGGTTGATACGGTTTGCATAGTTTAGTTCAGTAGCTGCGATAATTGAAACCATGTGAATAAGGTTAGGTTTTTTTCGTTTCTGAATTGGTTGCGGTATATTAGATGAAGAATGCAATAGCATAGGTATACAAGCATTTCTGAATGCAAACTGACAGCAAACTCCAGAAGTTTTTACCAATTTTGTGACCTTTTTTCTCCTCAAATATTCTAATGACAAGTTTTGCTCTATTGCGTTTCTCATTGCGGTATTCATACGGACTGAATTTTTATTTGTTCGATAAGATTATTATTATTAGTTTTTTTTATTATTAATGTTTTTTAATACAAGGATATTATTTACATTAAGGGGTGGGAGCAAGGTTTTAAAAAAAAGAAAACTAATGAAAAGGGCTTGAAAACTTTGAGTTTTAATGATAAGGACAAAATAAAGGGTAAATTGAATAGTACCAGGTTTGATTTTTTAGTGTAAAAATGTGGTTTTTCGTTAAAGTGAACAGTACCAAGGGCTTTTCGTTAAAACTCCCTTTAAAAAACACTAGGCACTGATCAGACGACGGGCTGGGCCTAGCGCCTAGGCGGATTAGACGAATTTAAGTAAATTTATTATATTTCGTGTAATTAAGTGTCAGTTTATAATTAAAATATATATAATTTTATGATAAATTACAAAGTACAAATTAGAATGACATATATATTATGAAGTATTGGAAAATAATAAAAACATAGGGAATAAGCATATAATATGTATTCATTTAAGCATTCAACAAGTTGCTTACAATTTCTTAAAATAATAAAATGTAAAATGAAAGTTATCTATTTTTTGTCTAAGTGAGTAACAACCTAGGCGGTCTAGGCAGGCGTCTCAGAAGGTCTAGGCGTTCTTTCTTAATTTTTAAACGTATATGCATTAATCATGAAGGTAGCCAGCCGTCTAATGCCTAGGTGTCACTAAGCTAGGATTTTTAGAACAGTGGTAAGGAGTAAATTTATATCAAATTTATCATTGAAGGCCTGCGGTCTAGGCAGGCGCCTCAGAAGGTCTAGGCAGGCGCCTCAGAAGGTCTAGGCGTCATTTCTTAATTTTTAAACGTCTAGGCATTAATCAGGACGGTAGCCAGTCGCCTAATGCCTAATCAACGCTAAGGTAGGATTTTTAGAACAGTGGTAGGGAGTAAATTTATATCAAATTTATCATTGAAGTAAAGATGAATACAACTAGGTCGTAGTATTTAGTGATCAATTTATATCAAACTTATCATCAATTTATATCAAAAGAGTAATATCACTAAGTCGTAGTATTTAATGATCATTTGTTCGATAAGATGATGTGACTTGTGAGTTCTTTATTCATTTGTTTGGAATCCCTTTATTAGGAAACTAGATATTGATCCTTGAAAAAGATTTAGTTTAGACAAATATCGTATGGAAAATTAACAATTGAATTAAGTCCCTGCCCGACGTCAGCTACATAATTCAACATTAGTTGTCATTTATTTCTTTGTTATTCTTCCAATTATACCCATTTTGTCAATGTTTGTAATGAAGACTTTTTTCTTTTTGTTAACAATCATAGGATGTCATTTATTATAGCTTATTTTTAGGATGTATATGATATTTTGTGGCAGTTTTTTTTATTCTCATTCAAATTTCAAACTGATTTCAATTCATATTCGAGAAATTGGTAATTCATTTTCTAAAATTAAGAGGGCTATGTATATAGTATCTTGTAATAGCATCAACTTTTTTTTAACATGGGACCTAAGGTACAAATATTTAGGCGCATTTGACTAGATATTATGATTTAGGTGCATTCATGTAGGTACTATAATTTAGGTGCATTCATGTAGGTACTATGATTTAGGTGCATTCAAATAGATATTATGATTACATATTTAGGTGCATTGTGGTAGGTACCATGGTTTAGGTGCATTTGACTTGGTATTATGATTTATGTGCATTCAACTATGTACTATGATTTAAGCACATTAGGACATGGTTTAAATGCATTCGATTATGTATAATACATAATTTGGCTATTTTTATTTCCTCTATGCTTTGGATGGTGATAATGAATAATTTGAATTAGGTATTTGTTAATTCTTGTAATGTATCACTAATAATTTTTTGGACTGTGATTATCATTTGAGAAAATCAAACAATAATCAATGCAAAAAATATGGAGCAAATTAAATCAAATATTTAATAGTGGCATTATAGGAACCAAAAAACGCATTAAATATTTAAAAACAAGAAAATATGAATTTTAATATTTTTGATGACATGAAAATTTAGTCAAAAGACTATAATGAATATATAATCTAAACATAAAGGATTAAAATGGAGAAACCCCTTTATGGATCATGGAAATATAAATATATCGGTATGGGATTAACTATCCAATACGATATTTTTGGTTTTTTATTTATTTTATTTTATTTTATTTTATTTGTATTAACTTCGTATGAATTATTTAACTAATAGTAAACTTAAACGAAATCATGAATCAGAATAATTCAAATTCCCACATGTTAAATACACGCAAAGAAAGCCAAGATGATTTCAGGCAAGTACACGTCATTGGATTGGGAACCAAACTTATTCTCATCTGATACTAGAGAAAAAGAAGTTTATGTCCAGTGTCAAACTATCATTGGTATTATAAGAAGAAATTTCTCAAGCACCTAATTGTCGAGAGATTTTTCAGTGTGATCGTCACACGAGATGATACACCACGTGTCGTTATATAAATAGTGGGATACGTGTGTTAAAAAGTTAATAACTTAAAAAAATAAAATTTCCCACCACTTACATAAAAACATATGACGTACCATTCGTGTTCCCGTCACAACTAAATTTTTTTCCTAATTGTCATGGCATCAACTTCCCTAACAACCCGAAGCCACCACTCACATCTTGAGTCAAAGTATTACTCCGTGGACAACACGTTTGGGGTTGGTCTTTTGTTCAACCTAGTCATTTTCTTTCTTTGAATTTCCTGGAAAATGAGAATTAAGAAAGCACCCCTAAAATTTATTGCCTAGTAAAGTTAATCACTCAAAGACTAAGAAACCAAAGACTAACAACAGTTTCACGAGAAAAGACTAGCAAGTAGATGAATGACTTGGTCCTTAGAAATAATTAAACCCATTTGAAACTTCTCCCCGTATTCAAATTCTTCTTGCCATGCATTGTCACTTGTCGGAATTTGATATCAAAATTAGAGAATAAATCGGTGGGATTTTAGTGTTTTAATCACAATTTAATATTAAATTAATGTTAAAGAATTAGATTTCATATTGGACATACGACAAAATAATATACAACCAATATATGAGAGACTACCCCAAATATCACCAAAATATTTTGTGATAAAACCCAACACTTAGTAATTAATAGTTACGTACGGACAATTCGGAGATATCAGTAGTGGACCATGTTAGGCCTATTCTAATTTGGTGACTTATGTTCAAAGATTTGATGTTAGCATTGTCATTTCTTGATGCACTAGTCTGCTGTTGGAGCTCAGTGCAAAGGGAATGAGAGCTAGGCAGCCACTGCTAAACACCAAGCTCAAATAAAGCAGGACCGCCACAGGGCCATCAACTCTGGAATGACTACACTCAATTTTGTTAATGGCAGGGAGATGACCTTAGATCTGGCATTAGTGTCGTGTTTTCTGTGTTCGTGTCATTTTTATGACATACCCGATATTTTAACGGGTCGTGTTGTGCAACACCTGTTAAAGTAAATGGGTAATATGACCTATCAGGTAATATGATTCGGCCCGTTACCCTTTAAAGTAAATATATTTTAAATCAAATAAATAATGAAAATGAAGAACACAATTTGACCAAAAAAATGGAAAACATAATACTAAGTTAGTATATGCATACCACTTTGCCACATAAATATTACTTCAAAACATAAAAGAAAGACATTCGCCTTTCAAGTATTACATACCCCAAAATATGAGCCTAATGAAAAAACATTAGTACATTACTACAAGGCTTTTTATCCAAAATGGTCTCTGAGATTTGCATAACACATCACTTAGGTCCCTAAGATTGAAAATCAATAGAAATCGTCCCTGAGATTGTCCACCATCCATTATTTTGGTTCTTCTGTTAAAAACTCCATTAAGTGTCCTGGAGCTCTTGGCCGGAAGTTTGGGCAATTTTCAAAGCTTCGTAACTCAATCGTTTCTAAACCAAATTTGACCCATAATATATCAAAATGAAGATAGGAAAGTATAGAACAAGATTATATCATTTGGAAGCCCAATTATTGCCGGAGATGGTCGGAAAATAGCCTGAAAGCTGACTGGTCCGTCGGAAAACTGGGAAAACTCGCTGGAAACTGAGTAAACTTTAAATGTTCATAACTTCTTCAATACTCAACGAAATCGAGTGATTCGAAAACAAAAATTATACTTCTCGATGAGACGAAGAGAATGATACCTCTCTATATAGCTAAATCGCGATGTTTTGGCTCGAAAGTGGCTGTCTTGGTAGTCGAGTTTCCGGCCAAACCACATCAATTTAGCCATCGAGAAAGGTACCATTCACTTCATCTCGTCTAAAAGTATGATTTTCGTTTTTGAATCACTCAATTTCGTTGAGTATTGAAGAAGTTATGAACGTTTAAAATTTACCCAGTTTCCGGCGAGTTTTTCAGTTTTCCCGTGGACCAGTCATCTTTCAGGCTATTTTTCGGCCATCTCGGCAACCATTGGGCTTCTAAATAGGTATAAACTTGTTATACACTTTACTATCTTCATTTTGATATATTATGGGTTGAATTTAGTTAAGAAACAATTTAGTTATGAAGCTTTGAAAATTGACCAAACTTCCGGCCAAGAGCTCCAGGACACTTAACGGAGTTTTTAACGGAATGACCAAAATAATGGACGATGGACAATCTCATGGACAATCTCTATTAATTTTCAATCTCAGGGACCAAAGTGATGTGTTATGCAAATCTCAGGGACTATTTTGGCTAAAAAGCCTTACTACAAAATACCAAATGTTCAAGGATATGCAAAATAAAGGAAGTTTCGTTTCAAGGTTGAGGATGCGATCATGAGCGTTTATATATGTTTTTATATTTTTCAGACTTGTACATTAGTGATTATGAATTTTATTTATTTTGAATTCCCTTAAAAATACTATTCATGAGGGTTTGTATGGTTCTAATAAAATTCAAATGGCGATGTACCAATTTGAAAAGCGTGGAGGATGCGATCATGAGGGGTTGCCTATTTTTTCACACTTATAAATTAATTATTATAATTTTTAATGTGTGTGGTATTTTTAAATTACTTGATATTTTTATTTTTAATGTGTTTTATAATTTTTTAATCTGCCTATAGTAAACTATAAAAATAAATAAATAAATATGTAGACATCGAAATTTCGGTAAATAAATGTTGACCAATAAATCAAAGTTTCAACGCTCATGTATTACATAAATTTTACACGTAGCGTGTGTCTAAACGAAAAATCGAAATAAGTCAGAAAAGTCATCAAATAGGACACGTGTCAACACCTGGCAGAAACAACTTATTTCATCTGGAATATTATATTCAAAATTAGGCCTTGAAAATTTCTATAAATAGAAGGCTAATTCATTCATTTAAAGAAAAGAACCAAAATCATTATGCAAAATTCTTGAAGCTCTGAAGCTCTGAAACTCCGAAGCTCTCAAGCATCCAGGTTCCCGAAGAATCAAGAAAGCTCTCTTCGTTCTTCGTTCATCGTTCATCCTAAAGATCAAGCCCCAACGGTCCTTTGGATCAACAATCATCCACCAATTCAAGATCAAGCCCCGACGGCCCTTGAAGAAAGCGTTCTTCGTTCTTCGTTCATCGTTCTTCCAAGATCAAGCCCCAACGGCCCTTGGATCAACCAAGAAAGCACCATCGTTCATCAACTGTTCATCCTCAAGGATCAAGCCCCAACGGCCCCTTTGGATCGACTACATCAACAAGTCCGCTCATCCGCTGTTCATCAAGCCCAAGCCCCGACGGCCCTTGAAGAAAGCGTTCATCGTTCATCACTGTTCTTCGAGATCAAGCCCAAAAGCCCTCGAAGATCCGTTCAAGCCCAAAAGCCCTCGAAGATCCGTTCAAGCCCAAAAGCTCTCGAAGATCCGTTCGTCACTGTTCTTCGAGATCAAGCCCAAAAGCCCACAGAAATCTGTTCATCACTGTTCTTCAAGATCAAGCCCAAAAGCCCTTGAAGATCCGTCAATCACCATTCTTCAAGATCAAGCCCAAAAGCCCTTGAAGATCCGTTCATCCTCGTTCATCCAAGATCAAGCCTCGACGGCCCTTGGATCAATCGCACATCCCACAAATTTACCCCTTACGGAGATCGAATCAGAGGATCAAATAGAGAGAGATTGTAACCCAAAATCAAATCAAATACAAATATTTGTTAGCGCACGTTGTTCTTGTCTCTTTCGTTTCAGGAATTTTCCGTGATCACAAATTGGCACGCCCAGTGGGACAATCTCTACCTCTCATCTCTTTCTCCGTTCAAGGAATCCAAGCATACCTCAAAGTCAATGGCATCAAGCAAGGGACAAGCCGTTCTTGCAACCACTGAGGGAAGAATCCTAAGCACTTCTGCCGCAAATGGACCATCCATTGGCGCCACAACCACTCCTCAACATGCCACTTCAAAGATGGTGCCACTAAAGGAGCAAGGGGAGCATCAAAGGCGCGAGTCCGTCATCAACCTGACCTCTCTGGGGGCACCGAAGCATGCTGCTGAGGCACACAAGATGACATCCCAAAGCAGCCAACAACATTCTTCGTCAGCACCCTGGACGTCTGAAGAAAAGCTGCGTCCATTGGTTGCACAAGTCATGACCATTGGCGTCACCTCCATCGAAGAACAACTGGCTCAAATGAATGAAGCGATTGCAAGGCTAACACGGACTGTGGAAGAAAAAGACTTGCAAATCGCTACACTCGTCAATCGACTAGAGGCGCAGGACGGCGATAAACCCGACCCAGAGAATGATCCACTAAAGAGAAGAGATGACGAAGAAGATGAGCCTCAGGTGGAGAAAAACGATGCGAAGCCGGAGCCAGACCAAGCAGTGGCACTCATGGGATCTCTTTCTATCCAGCAGCTGCAAGAGATGATCACCAACACCATCAAGGCACAGTACGAAGGGAGCTCAAATACCTCCGGGTTGTACTCAAAGCCGTATTCAAAGAAGATCGACGCCTTAAGGATGCCGAGGGGTTATCAACCACCAAAGTTCATGCAATTCGATGGAAAGGGAAACCCGAAACAGCACGTTGCCCACTTTGTTGAAACTTGCAACAACGCAGGGACCGAATGGGACTACCTTGCCAAGCAGTTTGTGCGCTCACTGAAAGGAAACGCCTTTGAGTGGTACACGGACCTAGAGCCTGAGTCCATCAACAGCTGGGAGCAATTGGAGCGGGAATTCCTCAACCGCTTCTATAGTACCCGTCGTACTGTGAGCATGCTAGAGTTAACGAGCACAAAGCAGTGGAAGGACGAGCCAGTCATTGACTACATCAACAGATGGCGCACTCTAAGCCTCGACTGTAAAGACAGGCTATCGGAAACCTCTTCAATCGAGATGTGCATCCAAGGCATGCAATGGGGTTTGCAATACATCCTTCAAGGCATTAAACCACGGACCTTCGAGGAATTGGCCACTCGCGCCTATGACATGGAGTTAAGCATTACCCATCATGGGAAGAAAGAACCAATCGCTGGCTACAAGAATGACAAAGTTGTTGGGCCAAAGGAGGAGAAGACTGCGTGGAAACCCACCAAAGAGACAATGACGGTCAACACAACTCCCGTCAAAATCTCCACACGAGGCAAGGCGATTCAAACCGAAGTTTCTCGTGATCAAGAGATGCGTAGACGCACTTTGAAGGAGCTTGAGGAGAAGACTTATCCATTCCCCGACTCTGATGTGGTTGCCAGGCTGGATGACCTGTTGGACAAGAAGGTGATCAGTTTGCCTGAGTGCAGACGGCCAGAAGAGATGAATCGTACCGATAGTCCAAGGTACTGTAAATTCCACCGTTTCATCAGTCATCCAACGGAAAAGTGCTTCGTACTGAAAGATCTCATCTTGAAGCTAGCACAACAAGGAAAAATCGAGCTTGACCTCGAAGACACGGTTGCAGTACACACTACTACTATCATGTTTGGATCACTCGATCATGTGCCTCTTCGAAGCATGCATGACCATTCCCGTCAATGTTCAAGTCACACGACACCTCCTACACAACCATCACCGGGGGCAAGCAACCAAGATGCATCTACCGGCGATAAAGAAGGGTGGACATCGGGGACCTACAAAAAAACGAGGAAGCCAAGACCACAAGCCACAAGGCCAAAAGAGGAGCCTAAACCCGCCCCTCGAACTTCAGTCTTCGACAGGATGAATCATTCAAAATCTGGAATTTCGACACTTGATCGCATCAGTGGTCAAGACCGAACTTCCGTCTTCAAAAGGCTGAAGACGCCAACACTGCAAAGATCTGTCTTTGAAAGGTTATCAAAACCCAAGAAACAAAGCGGCACAGCTAGATCTCCTCCGCAACGGTCGGCTGCGGACAGACTTGAAAGAACTAAGAAGCCTTCTAGAAACAGGAAGACAGCGCCAAAGAGAGAAAAGCTCAACAGTCTAGCAGGAAAAGACGATGTTCAAAGCTTGATTCCTTCAAGGATGAAGCGCCAAGCAACTTTGGAAGTTGACACAAAAGGACCGCTGAAGGTAAGGAGGCGCACCATCATCTACACCGGCCAATCTTCACGCCAACAAATCCAAGAAGACCGCACTGAAGAAGTGGCCCAAAGAGACAAAGAAGACGAAATCCCAGAAGAATACGTCACTTCCGGCTCTGTCAACTCAAAATCTTCACCTCAATCGCTGGGGGCATGCTCCAAAACCATGCCAATCAAGCCGAGTGAAGTTGAAGGATGGACTCATGTCACTCCGAATAAACTGCACAAGAAGCATATGTCTTCTCCACAAGTGCACCAATCAGAAAGGGGGCAAAACAGCTTTCGCCAACCTCCAAAGCGATGTGAAAGTGTTGAAGATGAGGAAATTTCGACACAAAGATCGACCATGAGCAATCTCTTCTTCATCAGAAAATTATTCAGTTACTCGGTCAAGGCTCCTTGCTATATAGATTGCGAAGAACGCTTCTCCAAGCAGCAACCATCTCTTCCACAAGTTCACCAATGGGAAAGGGGGCAAAGCAGCTCCTGTCCACCTCTAGAACAATGTGAAAGTGTTGGAGATAATGAAACGTTGACACGAAGATCATCCATCCCCATCACAATGCGTGACGTCTTCCCAGAAGACTTATTCAACTACTCAGTCAAGGCTCCTTGCTATGAAGATTGCGAGGAACGACTCTCCCGGATCGCTTGACGAACCAACAAAGCTCCTTGTCCGCACGAGCCTAAACTGCAGGACACAAAGCTCCTCGCCTGCATGAGCCTAAACTGCATGGCACAACGCTCCTTGTCCGCACGAGCATAAAAGGCGACACAAACGCTCCTGGTCCGCAAGAGCATAAACTGCGTACGGCACAAAAAAAAATAAAAAAAAAAATATATATATATATATATATACCAAAAAAAATATATATGTATGTATTTGAACTACGTTACGACTTGATCTCTTCTTTGGAGGGGTACGTAGGCAGCTCGAATGTTCAATTTTTCGAGTTCAGTCACATCAAAATAAAAAGAATAAATGTTTTATTAAAGAAGGTCAATTTTTATTACAAATTTATTTTGTTAAGAAAATTTGCAATTTTCTTTGTACAAAATTAAATTACAGTTTCTTCGAAAAAAAAATGAATACATATGTTATTATGTATTTAGAAAAAAAAAAAGAGATACAATTTCTTCTTCTTCAAAAAAAAAAAAAAAAAAAAAAAAAGGAAATATATACGTATGTGTGTGCATGTACAAATGTAGGCCCATCCACACTTAACTCCAAGCTAAGCCAAGGGAGAGACCAAGGCCGGCCCCCTGCCCAAATCATGGCCCAAGCCCAGCTCTCATCTTCCTCTGTGAACAGGCCCACCAGCCCCTCATCCATTCACGCTCAGAATCAGATCTGGGAAACCCATCCCTCTCTCCGCATTTTCTTCCATTTTCTTTAGCACCGAGCAGCAAACCCCCTCTTCCTCACCAACCTCGGCGCCGACACCTGCCGCGATCCACCCAAATCCCCAGTACCGCGAAGCAGCGGATTTCATTCTCTCCGAGGCCGAGTCCCTCTCCCTTGAATCCCAGACTCTCGAGTTCGTCCCCGGCAAGCATCTTGTCCACCTCCGTTGACCCGTGCGCCAGAACTGTCATCAAGGGCAACGACAACCTTCTCCTCAACCTTAAGCTTCTGGGCTTCACCTTGCAGAGCACCAATATATAAGTATAAAAAAATATATATATATATATATATATATTTAAAAGGAGTCATACCCACTACACTATGTTGCACACCTTCAAGATCATGCTTATGTCGGCCGCAATGTGGAGGGTGGCTCCCATTTTCAGCAATAAAGAATTGTGGCCCCCTTAGTACGAACAGCAGCGACATGGAGGATGGTTCCTTTTTGAAACTTTGGCAATAAAGAATTGAAGGGTCCCAAACCCATTACAGAGAAAGCAAAATTCCCCACTAATTATGTCGGGGCACTCAACCCCAAATAATTCAAACGCTGGAAGAAAGGTGTCAAACACTATCATATTAACCGTTGAATCAATGAGGGTCAAACTTCTGCTGAGCTGTTGCATCAGATTCATGCTCATCATGCTCGCCAGTCGAGTTTCAGATTTTAAGGAATGGACGAGTCACACTGCAGCTCTGGAACGGTTATCAGATTCATGGGCAGGATATTCTATTATGATGAACACATGGAAGAGATATGATCTTCTGAAGCAGTCTATTTCTCACTATTCTCTCATCTTCTCTGCTCATCGCCCAATGCCGCACCTCCGCTGCAACTCCTCCACTTCAAACTCATCACTCTGGCCAGTGAAGTCGTTGCGGGCGTGGTAGACTTTGACGAAAGATTGCAAAAAAAAAAATAATAATAATAAAAAATAAAAAAATGAAGGTGTCGACGACTTGGCAGCGGCAGCTAGTGATCCCTTCTTCAGCAACAGGCAGTGCAATGGTTGTGCTCAGTGGCTGTGCTCAGTGACGGTAGTGGTGGAGCTTCTTCTGCACCTCCGCCATGGCTGCTGCCTTTGAATGAGATTGACAAAAACAAAGTTTGTCAACACACACCCAAAGACCTCCTTCGTCTCTTGCCTCGCAGCTACCAACGACTTCAACGACCGCCGTCAAACGACTAGCCGGTCGTGAAGCTCGAAGCACCATCTTCTCCGTCTCTTGCCTCGCAGCTGCCAACAACTAGCTGGTCATGAAGCCTCGACTGCAGCTCTCCGTCCGTCTTCGTCCTCCCCTGCAAATTCCCCATCCCGTCGTCCAAATTTATACAAAAAATAATAATAATAATAATAAAATAAAAAAAATATATGGTGGAACACTGCACCATGATTAAAGAAAAAATAAAATAGATTAAAAAAATAATAATAATAATAAAAAATAATGATGAGGGAGCATGGTACCATATGAAAAAAAAAAAAAAAGGAAGGTGCATCTGGCACCGAAAGCAGAGAGAAAAAAAAAAATATATATATATATATAAAAGAAGAAAGTGGGTCTTTGATGGCTAGCACCATGCAAAATTAAAAATAGTGCGGTATGATGGTGGTGGGTGTGAGCAACACCAAAAGCAAAAAAATAAAACAATAAAAAAAAAAAAAAAAAAAAAAAAAAAAAAAAAATGATGGTGGATGACACCATGTGAAAAAAATAGTAATCGTAGTCTTTAATGCTTTTGGCACCATATGATTAAAGAAAAAAATAATAATAAAAAAAAATTAATAAAAAAAAATTAATAAAAAAATTAATAAAAAAATTGTTTGATGTTTGGTGCTCTGGCACCATGTGCAAAAAAAACAAAAGGGTAAAAGAAAGGAAAATATAAAAAAATGGATGGTGCATCTGGCACCATGTGCAAAAAAAAAAAAAAAAACAAATGCATTAAGAGAAATAAAAGTCCATTTTATTTATTTATTTTTTTTTCTGGAAATTTTACATAAATTTGCATTATACATACCTAAAAAACAAAAATAAGAAAAAAAAAAAAAAAAAAAAAGGGTCAAATCAAATTTACAGGAGGGGATCTTCACACAGGACGATCAGGTGGCGCCTCATCACTCGGCGGAGCTCCAGAAAGACGAAGCACCATAGATTGATTATCCGGAGCGTCAACACTTGGTGAAGCGCCAGAGGACGAAGACAGAAGTTGCCGCTGGAGTAACGCCACAAACCTCTGATGATCACTCTGAATCCGAACTTCGGACTCCTGCAGCTGGTCAAGCTTCCTCTTCATGCTTGTTGAGTAATTAGTTGCGAGCATGTGCAACTCTTTATTCTCGTGCCTAAGCACTCTGACCTCTTGCCGAAGACTGGCCACCTCAGCCATCAACGACTCAACCTGACGAGTTCGAGCAAGAAGACGTTGGCCCATGTTTGAAACTGAGCCTGCACATCGGACGCTGTAGGACAGAGAGTCCTGAACAGCCAGTTCGTCGGACCGCCTAGAAAGTATCCTAGTGTCTCTAGGAGTGAGAAGATTTCTGGCCAACACCGAAGCGGTTGTATCGTTCATCATCATAGAATCCCCAACTGTAAGAGGACCATTGGGAGATATGAATGACGGCTGCCAAATGTTGTTCGGAGAAGATATGTCACTATCTTCCCCGACATTCAAGTTAAGACGACGGTCAGAAGGGCAAGACATTTTCGAAGGTGTGAAGAAAAAGAAGAGGTCGGACAAATCAAGATCTCAGAAATGCAAGGAGGGAGTGTTTACAGGAGGGAGCTTAAGTGTGTTGTGGAACAAAATTGCACCTCTATAAAAAGAAGAAATCAAGAGGCGCTCCTCAGAAGTCGAAGAGGCGTCCTCTCGCAAATCGAAGAGCCGGGCTCCTTTCTCAAAAGCCGGATTCTTTTCTCAAAAGCGGCGTCTCCGTCTCAAAAGTCGGACGCCGTTCTCAAAAGTCGGGCGCCTCTCTCAAAAGCTGGAGCAGTCAGGAATCACGAGGCGAGCAGCTTTTCCATATTTGTCGTCACTCGTCACGCGCTGTCAGCTTTGCGCAAATTACGGGCTGCTTTGTCAAAAAGCGCGTAACCTGTACTGTTCATCCATCCACCGGCTGCCGACAGGGGTAAAGAAACAGTTTCGGTTGTGAAAAATCATTCCTATAAACGTCTACCTTCGCCATCCATTGCAAAGGCAAACCCTCTCAGCACTTCTTCATCTCCGAGAATGCCTTCCCAACGAAGCCTCTCGAGTTACTCTGTGTTTCTCATCCCTTGGGATACCTCTACAAACAAATGACACCAAAGCAAAAGTATCTCATATCACCAGGGTAGAAAGCAAGAGTATCTCATATCATGCTTTCTCCCTGTCCTTTCCTTCGTCCTTGTTATTACCTGCAAAGACAAGGATGAAGAAAGCAGTATGCCGGAACCTCCACTCAAACTCGGGTAAGGAACCGACTGCTTGAAACCCTTCCCTGATTGCCTACCTAGCGCTGCTCTCGAGTACTCGTCTTCCACTGCTACTGTACTTCCAAAGAAGCTGCCACATCTGCCTGGAGAACAGATAAGGCAAGTGAAAATGATACCTTGAAGCATGTGGAGACAACGTGCAAAAGAAACAAGCAAAGAAGAATGCAGCCTGCACAGTCAACTCAGCAGAAGGAGTCTGAGTTGAGGAACTCGAGAAGATGCCACATTCTGCCAGAAGAATAGATAAGGCAAGGGAAAATGATACATTGAAGCATGTAGAGACAAGCACAACAAAGCATGTGCTGATCCGCTACTTCTTCAAAAGCAAAAGTATCTCATATCATCAGGGTTGCAATCACTCTGGACGGTGAGCTCGTTTTGACCCTCAAATTCTTGGGTCGACTTACTAGGCGTTGTGAGTTGTACGTGCCGATTCACCACCCTTGAATCGAATCCTTAAAGATCAAGTCACCAACTGGAAGAATAGCCCATCAATCTTGAAGATCATACCGTTGACCAAACTGCTCAGGTGTGAATTAGAAAGATTGAACAAAGCAACAAGTCATCACTCTCACCTCGTGCCCGCTTGCCATGTGTTCGAGTCAACCTTCAAGAATCAAGCCTCAACGGCCCTTGAGGAAATCACAAGTCCGATTCAAGATCAAGTGTCTATCACCCTTGAATCAAAACCAGTTCAAAAATAAGCTGTGGAAAGTCAACAAGCGCAACGAAATACGTGCCGATTCATCCATTACCAAAGCCAAATATCATCTACCACATGAAGCTCCTTGTGGTCCAATTTCAACCTTCAAGATCAAGCCTCGACGGCCCTTGAAGAAATTTCAAATAAAGTTCAAGATCAAGCCCCGACGGCCCTTGAAGAAATTTCAAACAAAGTTCAAGAACAAGCCTCAACGGCCATTGAAGAAACTTTCAGCCCAATTCAAGATCAAGCCTCAACGGCCCTTGAAGAAATCTCCAGCCCAATTCAAGATCAAGCCTCGATGGCCCTTGGATCGACATCTACAGTAAGGGACTTCAAAACGCATCTCCTACACGTGACAAGCACACGTATACGACGCGCCATGAAGTGGGGGCATTTGTAGACATCGAAATTTCGGTAAATAAATGTTGACCAATAAATCAAAGTTTCAACGCTCATGTATTACATAAATTTTACACGTAGCGTGTGTCTAAACGAAAAATCGAAATAAGTCAGAAAAGTCATCAAATAGGACACGTGTCAACACCTGGCAGAGACAACTTATTTCATCTGGAATATTATATTCAAAATTAGGCCTTGAAAATTTCTATAAATAGAAGGCTAATTCATTCATTTAAAGAAAAGAACCAAAATCATTATGCAAAATTCTTGAAGCTCTGAAGCTCTGAAACTCCGAAGCTCTCAAGCATCCAGGTTCCCGAAGAATCAAGAAAGCTCTCTTCGTTCTTCGTTCATCGTTCATCCTAAAGATCAAGCCCCAACGGTCCTTTGGATCAACAATCATCCACCAATTCAAGATCAAGCCCCGACGGCCCTTGAAGAAAGCGTTCTTCGTTCTTCGTTCATCGTTCTTCCAAGATCAAGCCCCAACGGCCCTTGGATCAACCAAGAAAGCACCATCGTTCATCAACTGTTCATCCTCAAAGATCAAGCCCCAACGGCCCCTTTGGATCGACTACATCAACAAGTCCGCTCATCCGCTGTTCATCAAGCCCAAGCCCCGACGGCCCTTGAAGAAAGCGTTCATCGTTCATCACTGTTCTTCGAGATCAAGCCCAAAAGCCCTCGAAGATCCGTTCAAGCCCAAAAGCCCTCGAAGATCCGTTCAAGCCCAAAAGCTCTCGAAGATCCGTTCGTCACTGTTCTTCGAGATCAAGCCCAAAAGCCCACGGAAATCTGTTCATCACTGTTCTTCAAGATCAAGCCCAAAAGCCCTTGAAGATCCGTCAATCACCATTCTTCAAGATCAAGCCCAAAAGCCCTTGAAGATCCGTTCATCCTCGTTCATCCAAGATCAAGCCTCGACGGCCCTTGGATCAATCGCACATCCCACAAATTTACCCCTTACGGAGATCGAATCAGATGATCAAATAGAGAGAGATTGTAACCCAAAATCAAATCAAATACAAATATTTGTTAGCGCACGTTGTTCTTGTCTCTTTCGTTTCAGGAATTTTCCGTGATCACAAAATAAAACTTATTTTTTTTTTAAAACTTATATAGAATAATAATACAATACTATAGATCTAATATACAATATATACATATAAACTATGAGTATTTTATTTTATTGTAAGTTTTTTTAGTAGTTTAAAATTTAAAATCATCAAAATAACATTTTTCTTAATGTGTCGAAACGGGTTACCCTTTTGTAAACTTGTTAATGACCCGTTATTAACGGGTTCTTATCGTGTGACTCGATAACAACTCGATTAGTTACCGTATCAACCCAAAACTCGTTATTTTCATGTCGTTTATGTGTCGTGTTAACTGATTGTGTAAGAAATTGTCAGGTTTAAGTGACCTGCAGTACAAAACATCCTCCACACGTAGGAAACCTAAGCTTTTTTAGGGCATTGCATATCCAAAACAACAACTTCAATCATAAAATCCCTCTAGAAATCAGGCGTTTCCGCAAATTGCAGGTACTGCGTTTAGACAACAGTGGCGAAGCCAAGAATTTTGTCGGGGGTAAAAGGTTCCAAAAATGTAGACAACTGATTCCTTTTAGATAGTAGACAATATTAATGCCGTTCATAATTTATCAATACAAACAAGTTTATTTCAAGAACAACCCTGCTGGTCGTGCAATTTTTTTTTTTTAATAAAACGAAGGATATCTAGGTCCTTATATAAAGAGGGGATGAACATTGGTCCTTAAAGATATTTTTACCCCCTCTAATAAACTTTGGGGGTGTGATATCCACACACCTCATTTTACTTCTCACACACCTTTTTAATTTTTAGCCGTCGAATCAGATGAATTGAAGAAGATCAACGGACAAAAATTATCAAGGGTGTGTGAGAAGTAAAATGGGGTGTGTGGATAGTACAACCCTAAACTTTGTTCTACTAATCTTTGTTTGGTTCAAACAAGAACAGTGTGTTTTGCCGGTGTTAGTCCAATTGGGCCATTCATATTTTTCGCTCATTGCAGTTCAGCCATTGAACTTTCACGTATTTTTGTAGTGTCGAATGTTCAAACTATCGAGCTTGGTCGTGAGATATTTACTTTGCCATGGGTTTGGCGTATTAATTAATATCTAAGTTTATGATATAAAGGCGAATTTCAAGATGCGTCTAGACTTGATTAAAGATAAAAAATTTGATAGTACACACACTTGTCCATAACCTTGCCCTTTATAATGTATGAACAATCTAAAAAAATAAGAGCCTAGCTGTTTGTCGGGAGATTTTTCAATGTGACTGGTATACAAGGTGGTACACAACGTGTCACTATACAAATGTTGGGATATATGTGCTAAAAAGTTAATAACTTAAAAAATAAAATTTTCCACTTCTATTAAAACATGTGGTGTACCACTTGTGTTCCTGTCGCAACTAAAAATTTCTCATGTTTGTCAGTCTTATTCTTGGACAGACAAGTGAGTGCTGTCCTTGATCTTGCCATTGTCTTCAGCGCCATGCAGCCTTCAGCTACAACATTATATAGCATTGGGAGCTCTGGCAAAACTCAACCACAAAACTCAAGCTTGTCGAACTTTGGTGAAGGGCAGGTGGGGCAATGACCGGGAAACCCTTGCAAGTTGTAAACAAAGGGATCACTCCTGCAACAAAGGATGTATTTGGACTGGCAACATCAGGACCAACAGCTTCCCTACCACCTAGGCCACAGGCAGGTTCTGCGATCAGACCTCCAAGACACCGGCTAAGGATTCCAAACCATCAAATATATCTGGGAATGGCTTTACTCATGACTCATCTTTTGAAGATGTTTTGTGCAACCCCCTCTCAACCAAAGCAGAATTTTACCCATCTCATCAGCCTTTGTGCCAGTATCTGCTGGGACCCAGTCTTCAGCCAGCCTCAGCAGGCCCAGTCATTTGAAAGAGCAAACCAGTAGGTCTCAGTTCAGACTAGTGCTACTGGAGTTTCACCTGGAGCTGGGAACTCTGCTTCTAGTCAGTCCCATGTGTCATGGCCTAGGATGACTCCAACTGATGTTCAGAAGTACACTAATATTTTTGTGAAAGTTGACACAGACAGTATGGGAAAATCACTGGTGAACAAGCCCGCGGCCTATTTCTGAAAGGGGGATTACCAAGAGGTAGTACTATTTTCTTTGTATTCATCTTTTGGCTTGTGTTTTACAGGCACAGGTGTCCTGTGGTTATTGAAGCTCTTTTATTTTCATTGTTTCTATTCTATGTTAGCTGGTAACGAACTGATACATCTTTGCAAAGCTTGTACCATCCCCTGTCCCGGAGTTAAAGTTGTTTATTTTTCATCTTTTGGGTGGTGGATGATTGACAATGTTAAGTCGGTGGCAGTTAGCTTGAATTCCTGAACATAACATGCTAGATCGAGCATATTTTTCTGCGAGATTCTTTGCTGCTGGATGTCCATTCTTTGCATGATGTGTTCGTATTTTGATGTAAAAACTTCCATATGCCATAGATAGTTTGTAGATATAAAATTTTATTTGTAATTGGGAGTAATTTTTTGCTGGCCAATTGACTTACAAATATCCATAAATACTATTAAATTGAGTCCTGTCTAAATGTGCAGTCTAGATTGATAAATGACTACCCTTCATGCCACATTATCTTGAAAGAGAACATGTCTTTTTCAACAACAGCAACTGATGCCTGGTCCTGGTGCTTAACACATGCTAAGGACAAGCAGTGGGCCAATCAGCTAAGGACAAGCAGTGGGCCAATCAGCAGAATGGGAGAGTCCTAGGCAACCGACGCTGATAGAAGGTACTTGGAACTTTTGTATTTCATTACCGTGTATGCATCACTTTTTCTTCATTCTTTTTTTTGACCTTTAGCTTGTTGCGCGACGTATAATTTCTCTTCTTAAGTTTGGAATGTTCCTAGTCCTTTTGAAGCGAAGGCCCCTTTAGTTTTATCATCATTACGAATTTGATGTTTGTATATATTGTTAAACAGGGGGTGTGCCTTTCTTTTTCGGCCTTAATTTGCTGTATTTTTTTACCCTCTAATAAAATTTATTTTGCTGATCTTTGTATGGTTCAGTTTTCAAACGAGAACAAGTTTTGCTGTTGTTAGTCCAATCGGGCCATTCATATTTTTTGCTCATTGCAGTTCAGCCATCGAACTATCGCATATTTTTGTAGTGTCGAATGTTCAAAGTGTTTGGTCGTGAGATTTTACTTTGCCCTGGGCATGTCGTGTTAGTTAATGTCTAAGTTTATGATATAAAGGCGAGTTTCAAGATGCCGCTGGACTTGCAAATCAAGTTTTAAAGACAACAAATAGGATATTACACACTTGTCCATAACTTGTTAAACAATACTAAAGCCTTGCCTATTTGTCGTCTTATTTCTTGGACAGATAAGTGAGCTATCAAAGTACAAACTTGATGTAAAGTTTTTCCTATTTCTATTGGATAATGGTGCTTAAGATTGTTGGATTAAAAGTCCAAATTATTATCTGTTCCATTGGCTTCAGACCCATGATCATCACTTTCGTTTGCTTTGAACTAACTTGATCCACTGGCTTCAGGCTCATCTCTTTGATCCACCACCTTCGGAATTGTCATCTTGTCATGTTTCTTCTTCTACTTTTGGTTCCCTCGACTTGTAGTCATGATCAAATTTGAATTTCTCAGCATCTTCGGCATACAACAGGCTTATGCCACAACTTTCCACATTCATATTGTCCACCAGGCAAAATTTAACAGAGGCCTCATTGGCAAGTTTGTAAACATCAAGGGAGCGTTTTTTTGCTACCTCTTCACTTCTAGAGGACTAATTCCACACATACACGTGATGTTGGTCATAACAATAGTCTTTCCAGGCGGGGTACTGGGATAAACAAGTCAGAAGTGAATAGTTCATGCCTTTCACCCATGAATTTGACAATGAAATTACCTTTTACCTTCAACATACACATTGGCTTTGAACCAGAAACAGCAGCAGAGAGAGCGAAACCAAATAAACCTATTCGAAACCAATTTGGAAGAAGCTCCATGTTTGCTGAAGATCCCTCACTTTGATAGCTGAACCAATTTACTAAGTCACAACTCGCGTAGTGGCAAACACACACTAGCCAATAGGCCCCCCCTTCCCGGCCTTACGCTCTTTATGTACTGTTCGTGGCTGGAATTTCTGCTGGGGATGTTTCCTGGCCGACGACACACAGCTCCCGGAGAGGTTGGCGCCAGTTGATGCTTTCTGTCGGGCTTATCGGGTAAGGCTTGTCGGGCAAGGCTGAAAGAGAAGGACAGGGTTAACTTTGAAAGGTGCCTTTGTGGGGCCTTAGGTGTAGGCCTTGAGGCTCACAATCAAGATTAACTTTTAAGTGCTCAGGCGTGCCACTGCCATCTTCAGCATGGCAGATGTAAAACGGATGTTGAGTTTTAGTTGTATATATACCCAAGAGACCGTGTTAGTTATGACAGGTGCCTTTGTGGGGCCTTAGGTGTAGGCATTGAGGCTTCCAGTCAAGAACTAACCCAGTACTCGAATATACGATGTCTGTTTTATTGATTGTACGAGTCTTATAACCATTATACTTCTAATTACCCGAGCCCCCAGAGCAGAATGAACCCAAATAGGTACCTTTGTAGGGCCTTAGATATAGGCCTTGAGGCTTCCCATCAGAATTCCTTCTATACTCAAACGTTCTACGATAATCATAATATAATAGAAATAAAACTAAGAGATAGGTCGATTACTTGCGCCCCAAGTAACTTCGGACTTCTTGTTTATCAAAGCTTGTCGTGGATGGGTTAAGTCCACATAAGGTTCTTTTTTATGCCTTGAGACCAAGGACTTTTGAATGATCAATCTTACATGCCCGAGGGCTTAAAACTTAGATCTGGTTTGAACCGTGAAGACATATTCAAATCAGATTCAAGAGCTGAGAAGTCTTTTAATCATCAACTTACTAGAAATAACTTGGATACAGCTGGAAGTATACAACATACTGCTAGATTAATGAATGAAAAGACAAAAACAAAGAGGGTCGGGCAAGGTTTAACCTTGTCGGGCAAGGCTGATCGTCTTGTAACTTCCTATCTTTGTGGTTTATCAAGGGGTTTGAGAGCTTTAGAAAAAGGGTAGGGAGATGAGTTTACAGAAAGAAATCGATACTCCAGCAGGTTTAGGACAAGGTAGCAGAGCTATTACAAAGACTCTTTGGTAAGGGTTTATCCCGAGAAGGATGAAGGCTTGGGCTGACTACAGCTTCGTTTGAAGGCAAATCTGGCTTTGAGCAGAGTTTGTGCTTGTATTTGTTTGTTTGATTGAGTGTCCTCAGCTCTGATTTCTCTTTCTTCTTTTATAGACACTTCGGCTTGGCCTCTTGTAGCAGTAACCTTGCCCGAATGCAGCTTGAAGGGCAATGACTCAGCAACTTTTTACTTGTACTGCCACTGTAAAGTGTTTTTGGGCTGATTAGCTGGCTGGTCTATACCACTTGGTCTCTAAGTAGGTGAGCAAGTGGCTCAAATGAGCTGCACCAAGTCGGAAATGACCTTTTTCTGCTTTCCGGGCTTCAACTGGGCTTCGACCATCTCTCATTCTAGGCCTCCCTTTGGGCCAGCTCCTTCTTAAGCCTAAAGTTCAAGTTTTAATCCAAACAGTGCCCCCTTTAATTGATATTCAGCCTGGAATTTCAGGCGCCAATATTGATTGAATAGCTGCATGCGCCTGCACCTTTGTTCTTGGAACTTTTATCTTTTGGTTGAGATCAACGCCACCCGGAGTCTCTTGATCTTCCCACGACTCTTGAACTACCTTATGATATTCCTATAATTTCCGGCTCTTTCAACAAATCATCCTCGATCTCATCTTTATCCACCCCAAGTGTTTCTGCCTCCTTAGTTTTCTTCTAAAACTGTGAAATGAGTTCTTCAGGGTTTAAGTGGGGTTTCCTAAAACTCCATTTTCGTAAAAAAAGTTTTCATCAGATTACTACTATCTCCAACACCTTTGGTCAAACACCCCGCTATCCCCAACACCCTTGGTCAGGTGGTTTCCTCATGAAGGCTTGCCTTCCTGCTTGCTGCCATGATAAGTCAGGCTTCACCATCATATATGGTGATGACTCTGTCTGAGGATCCTCTACCAAGCTCATCTTGGCCGCACAACCTGATCACCTGATCGGATTTTATCCATGAAGACATCGGAAAACCAGCTGAAAAACACCATTGCCTCCAGAAGGAATCAAATGTAGCACATCGGAATTGAATCTGTTGTAAATTTCACCAATTTGTCGAAATGAAATAAACATTATTTTAGCAACTTTTTGTCTTTCTGTCTTCTTGAATGATTGATGAACATACACTGCACTTTGATATCCCGAAGTCTACCTTACCTTGCATCCTCTTCAATATAACAATCTCTAACATCCCATAATGTAGGACAATACTTTTTCAAGAATTTAACATTAATGGGATGTTTTTGCCAATTTCCTTCGAGGTCTGCCAAGTAGTATCCTCCCTTGTCTAATACCCGACTAATCATGAAAGGACCTTCCCATGTCGGGCTCCACTTTCCAAAGCCCCTAAGCTGAGCTCCTAGAGGGAGGACTGTCTTCCACACTAAATCTCCCTCCTTGAAAGACTTCATCTTCACCTTTTTGTTATAAGCTCGGGCAACAACTTTCTTTCCTTCCTGAATGTGGTTCAAGGCTTCAATTCGGGCTACATCTAAGTCTTCAATCCCTTGGCACATGGCTTCAATGTACTCTTCACTATGTAACCCAAACTGATTTTGAATTCTGACAGAACTTACATTGATTTCCATGGGAAGCACTGCATCTTGCCCGAAAGTTAAAGCATAAGGAGTTGTCTCTGTTCCTGCCCTCTTGGAAGTTCTGTATGCCCACAAAGTATTCCCCATCTTTTCATGCCACTTCTCCGGACTATCTATCACCATTCTTTTGATAATGTTTACCAAAATCTTGTTGTTGGATTCTGCCTGGCCATTTGACTGTGGGTAGTAAGGACTGGACTGGATCATCTTTATTTTGTATTTGCTTGCAAACTCTTTAACTTCTTTTGAAATAAAAGATGGCCCACGATCCGTTACTATAGTCTCGGGCACCCCAAATCTATACAGAATCTTGGTCTCAATAAAATTCTTGACTACAGGTGAGGTTATGGATTTTACGGCCGAGGCCTCTACCCATTTGGTGAAGTAATCCATTGCTACAATTATGAAAGTGTGCCCCTTGCTAGAAGCTGGATAGATCTGCCCGATAAAGTCCATTGCCCATCCTCTGAAGGGCCAAGGCCTGACCACTGGATTTAAAGGCACTGAAGGCACATGTTGTAGGGGATCGTGCCTTTGACATTCTTCACAGCCTCGGGCATAGGACTTGCAATCTTTTTCCATGTCGGGCCAGAAATAACCATACCTTCTAAGCAACCACCTCATCTTCGTTCCAGCCTGATGTGCTCCACATACTCCTTCATGTACCTCGGCCATTACTCTCATGGATTCCTCTTGGCCTAAGCATTTCAATAGTAACCCATCTGGAGTTTTCCTTAGCAGGTCATTCGCCCATAAGACATACTTGGTTGCTTGCTGTCTATTCTTCTTGTTTGTGGGTGAAGAAGGATCTTTTAAATGATGAATAATAGGCGACCTCCAATCTTCTATCTCAGTTTCTAGAACCGTTACATCCAGACTGAATCCTCTTTCTAGGATAGAATGAAGGTTTCTTCTTTGAATCTCGACATCCACCCCCTATTTTCTTTCCTGTATTGGTACGCCTGAGGCTAATTGCGCCATCTCGTTGGCCGCTAGGTTGGATCCCCTGGGAATATGATTAACTGATATCTCAGAATCCCAATAACTCAGCAATTGCGTAGCCGTCAAATAATACCCTGCCATGGTGAATGTCTGCACTTGAACTCCCCATTTAGCTGGTTTATCACTAGTTCTGAATCACCAAAGACCTTTACCTCCATTGCCCCTAGATCCATCAAGATTTCCAAACCAATTATTAAGGCTTCATACTCTGCCCGATTATTGGTGTTCCCTTGGTAATCTAGGAGAAATTAGTAATAATGATAAACCCCTTGAGGGTTGACAATTACCAGCTCCTGAAGCCTTCTGAGTGTAGGAACCATCAAAATACAGCTTCCAAGGAGTAATCCAGAGGCCAGTCACTCTTCTTATCTCTTGCTGGACCCACTCCTCTTTGCCCGAGATTTCTTTGCTTGGTGGGATCCAAACACTAGTGACTTCCAAGGTCCCCGGGATATTGATTATCTCATCTTGAGACTCTTGATGCTCCGCCAAGAAGTCAGCAATTGCTTGGCCTTTGACTGCCCTTTGGGGTACATATTGAAAACTGAAATCTGATAATGCTAGAATCCACTTCCCAATCCTTCCTGTTAGCATTTGTTTTGACAACATGTACTTTATCACATCTGTCTTGGCGATGATGTGCACGTGACAAGGTAACATGTAATGCCTCAGCTTGCTGGCAGTAAAATACAGAGCTAAGCACAATCTCTCTACTGGGGAATATCTTGTTTCTACCTCGGTCAAAATTCTACTGAGGTAGTACACTGCCTGCTCTTTCCCGCCTTCAATGTTTTGGGCTAACAAACTCCCGATTGATTTCTCTGAAGCAAAGATATATAGCTTTAACGGTTTTCCCCTTTGAGGTGGTACCAATATTGGTGGAGAAGTCAAATAGGCTTTGATGCTGTCGAAAGCCTTTTGGTGTGGTGGTCCCCACTTGAAATTTTCTTTATCCTTCAGTCTTAGCAAATGAGTTAGCGGCTGGATCTTGCCCGCTAAATTGGCAATAAATCTTCTCAAGAAATTAATTTTGCCTAGCAGCCTCTGAAGTTGCACTTTGTTGGTGGGCGGGGGCGATTCCATTATTGCCCGAGATTTGTTCTTGTCTACTTCTACACCTCTTTGATGCACCAGGAATCCCAAGAAGTTGCCCACTCTCACTCCAAACGCGCATTTCTTTGGATTCATCTTCAGTTTGTGGATCTTCATTCTTGTCAATGCTTGCCTAAGGTCTATCAGATGCTGCTCTTCTGTTTTGGATTTCACCACGATGTCATCGATGTACACCTTCATGTTCTGGCCAATTAAATCATGAAAGATGGCATTCATTGCCCTTTGGTAGGTTGCACCAGCATTCTTGAGCCCGAATGGCATGACCAGGTATTCATATGCCCCCACATGACCGGGACACCTAAAAGCTGTTTTATGTATATCTTCTGGGGCCATCTTTATCTGATTATACCCGGCATTCTCATCCATAAAAGATAAGACTTGTGTTTTGCCACTGTATCTATGGATAGATCGGCCATGGGCATGGGATACTCATCTTTTGGTGTAGCGCCATTAATATTTCTGTAATCAACACAACATCGTACTGCTTTTGTTATAGCCTTTAAAACGGGTACAATGTTGGCTAACCACTCCACATATTTGGCTGGTCTGATAAAGCCAGCTTTTACTAGCCTCTCAATTTCTTCTTTGACCTTCTCTTCTATCTCATTTGACATCATTCGCGGTGCTTGCTTAACAGGTTTATATCCATCCTTGATGGGCATTCTGTGTTCCACCAATGTTGAATCTAAACCTGGCATCTCAGTGTAATGCCAAGCAAAACAATCTTTAAATTCTTGCAAAAGACAGATAATCTTTGCCCGATCATTAGTCTTTAATAAGCCACTGATTTGTATTGGTCTTGGATCTTCCTCTGTCCCTAGATCAATAACTTCCAAAGGATCCTGAACTTCTGGTGGTGGCTTATCAGGTTCTGCACACAAAAATTCGACTAACTCCGGGCTATCGGACAAGTCGTCTGGCCCATCTAGGTCATATATGCACTCGGCCATTTGTATGGTCCTCTCCAACTCATCTCTACAAGATTCCTCTCTGCTTTCATCCTGGCTGGTCGAAACTCCTAACTGCCATTCCTGCACTTCTTTGTCTAAGAGCTTCCTTTCTTGCTTTCTTCCTTTTCCATACACCAACAGTCTTTTAATCAGGGACCTGACTGCCATTACCTGATCCTTCCTTTTTTGTTCTGTCATTGATGGTGTAGGGGTATCGGGACGATACAAGGTCTATCCCACTCCTCTCTAGTAAGGAGCATTCCTTGTTTTAGAAGCTTTTGGGCCGTCACCTTGGTAGGGCGGTCGTTCTCATCTGCTCCTGAACATTTCAAAATTCCTACGTTAGGGTTGTAGAAACTTGCTTCCGTAACATTGGCCGTGGGGAGAAATGGCCGTGATTCGGCCTCTACCACTTCCCAAAAGCCTAGTCCATCCGTTCCTGATTCATGGTAGACAGCGACTTGTTGATGCAGGGTGGAGGGTATGGCAAGACTTTGGTGGATCCAGTCCTTTCCAAGTAATGCTCCGTATGTGAAAGTACAATATACCACAAAGAATGCTAGCATGATCTGTTTGGACCCCAAATCCACTTGTAAGGGCAATATCCCATGAGTTTTGGTGATAGCGCCCGAGAAGCTTGAAATCGTGAGGTCCGTAGGAATAAGATCTTCTGTGCCTCTCCTTAACTTTTTCATTTGCTTGGCCGGTAGTACATTAACAGCCGCTCCTCCATCAATTAAAATCCTTTTGAAGGGCACCCCCTCCAAATGAGCTGTAATGTATATGGGCTTAAGATGATTGGCAAGCGAAATGTTCGGGCGGCTAAACACCATTTTGTCTGTATAGATTCTTCAAGGTCCATCCTTGGATGCTTCAAATGATTCAGCTTTTCCCGATTCTCCCTCTTCAGCTGTTTCCACATTGACATGGGCCATCATTGGCTCAGTTGTTACGTAGTCACCTTCCATAGTGGCGGGCTGATTAGGTCTGGCACTAAACATGGCGGATAGCACATACGCCATGTTGATATGAAAATTGCTAGGCTCGGGCAGTTCTTCTTTCTTGCTCCCAATCTGGTCCATGAACTCATCTAACCAAGCCATCGCATCTGCTGGAAGCAGTGGTTCTGGTGCCCCCTCTTGTTGATTCCTGCCTGAATATAGTGTTTGCTTTGGAACCTCACCGAAAGGATCCACCCCTGATAGAGAAGGTGGTTTTCTTTCAGGTAAAACAGTTCCAAAACAAATAGGCTCCGTCTTCCATCCAGGAGTTGGCACCATGATCATATCTTCTTGAGCTCTCCTCAAGATCCTATATTTCCCAGGGTGTAGGCTCTGTGGTACATGGTCTCCCTCGCCTTCTGCCTTGCTATTAGCCTTTTCCACTTCTTTTTTACTCCTCCAATGGAACGACTACTCCCCCCAGATGACGTTTTCTCCAACTTTTGATTCTTGGATGCTTCAGACGTCGCAGGGGTCTTTAAAGAGTTCATGTAGGCTTGGTGTTGCCTTTGGACCCTTCTGACCATGGAGACTCCCATTTGTTTAACGGGCTGTCTATTCTTCCCAACCACGTACCATTTTCTCCCGAGGCGGGCAGGGTTATCTTTCTGGACAGGATTTGTAATCCTATCACTCATCTTGACTTCTCTTCCCATATGGCCGTATTGAGAATGCTCTACACCCTTCCCTTTTGGCTTTTTAGCATCCTTATCTTCTGCCTCCTCAGAAACCTCATGGTTTCGAAATACTTCTGATAAAGTTTTAGGTTGGGAATCACCTCCCAATCGTTGAAAAACACTCCGGGAAATATCTCTTCCTGTTGCCCGCCTGGCTCTTTTGCGGGCTTCTTTCCTTTCTTCTTCTTCTTTCCTCCTGATCAGCTCATGATCAATGAGGACTCCTGCTGGGGGAATTTCGAGCTCACACTCGCATTGGCATTTACTGCACAAAACCATCCCTTTGATTATGGCTGCTTTTGGATGTTCGGGCAATTTGATCACCCTTTTTGTGGATTTGTCAGTTAGTCTTCCTTCTTCTTCCCTTGTGACCTTTTCTTTCCCCTTCTCAGCCCATGCCATACTGATCATATTTACTGGGGCCTCTGAGAAGGGATCTGCAGTTTTGTCCGCCACTGCTTCTTCTGGCTGGCTGGTTTTAACTTTCTCTTCTTCCCTATCATCCTTTTCCCTAAGTTGAGGTAAAGATATAAGAATAATTGGTCTTATAACCAGGTCTGCTTCTTTTCTGAAGCCTGTGGAGGCGCTCTCCAATTTTTGCAACATTTGTAACAAGGTAGTTTGCAAGTCTTCTGGCAGTTTTGACATATTTATTTTGATCAAGCAAATCCCACCGGGCGTGCCAAAACTATGTTCGTGGCTGGAATTTCCGCTGGGGGTGTTTCCTGGCCGACGAGCACACAGCTCTCCGAGAGGTTGGCGCCGGTTGATGCTTTCTGTCGGGCTTCTGCTTTACTGGCGGGCTTATCGGGCAAGGCTTGTCAGGCAAGGCTGAAAGAGAAGGACAAGGTTAACTTTGAAATGTGCCTTTGTGGGGCCTTAGGTGTAGGCCTTGAGGCTCACAATCAAGATTAACTTTTAAGTGCTCAGGCGTGCCACTGACATCTTCAGCATGGCAGATGTAAAACGGATGTTGAGTTTTAGTTGTATATATACCCGAGAGACCGTGTTAGTTATGACAGGTGCCTTTGTGGGGCCTTAGGTGTAGGCCTTGAGGCTTCCAGTCAAGAACTAACCCAGTACTCGAATATACGATGTTTGTTTTATTGATTGCACGAGTCTTATAACCATTATACTTCTAATTAACCGAGCTCGCAGAGCAGAATGAACCCAAATAGGTGTCTTTGTAGGGCCTTAGATATAGGCCTTGAGGCTTCCCATCATAATTCTTTCTATACTCAAACGTTCTACGATAATCATAATATAATAGAAATAAAACTAAGAGATAGGTCCATTACTTGCGCCCCAAGTAACTTCGAACGTCTTGTTTATCAAAGTTTGTCGTGGATGGGTTAAGTCCACATAGGGTTCTTTTTTATGCCTTGAGACCAAGGACTTTTGAATGATCAATCTTACATGCCCGAGGGCTTAGAACTTAGATCTGGTTTGAACCGTGAAAACATATTCAAATCAGATTCAAGAGCTGAGAAGTCTTTTAATCATCAATTTACTAGAAATAACTTGGATACAACTGGAAGTATACAATATATTGCTAGATTAATGAATGAAAAGACAAAAACAAAGAGGGTCAGACAAGGTTTAACCTTGTCTGGCAAGGCTCGTCTTGCAACTTCCTATCTTTGTGGTTTATCAAGGGGTTTGAGAGCTTTAGAAAAGGGGTAGGGAGATGAGTTTACAGAAAGAAATCGATACTACAGCATAGTTATTACAAAAGCTTTTTGGTAAGGGTTTATCCCGAGAGGGATGAAGGCTTGGGCTGACTACAGCTTCGTTTGAAGGCAAATCTGGCTTTGAGCAGAGTTTGTGCTTGTATTTTTTTGTTTGATTAAGTGTCCTCAGCTCTGATTTCTCTTTCTTCTTTTATAGACACTTCGGCTTGGCTTCCTGTAGTAGTAACCTTGCCCGAATGCAGTTTGAAGGGCAATGACTCAACAACTTTTTACTTGTACTGCCACTGTAAAGTGCTTTTGGGCTGATTAGCTAGCTGGTCTATACCACTTGGTCTCTAAGTAGGTGAGCAAGTGGCTCAAATGAGCTGCACCAAGTCGGAAAGGGCATTTTCTGCTTTCCGGGCTTCAGCTGGGCTTCGACCATCTCTCATTCTAGGCCTCCCTTTGGGCCAGCTCCTTCTTGAGCCCAAAGTTCAAGTTTTAATCCAAACATGTACAAACTTTGTTGCTTGATTTCATCTTCTGATCAGCAGAGCATCCAATGTAATTTGATCTCGACAAGGACTACCGTAGCATTTGGGTGACTAACTTCTTGGTGCGTTATTAGTCTAGAATTCATGTGGGATGTAAGAGCAACTCCACCATGGCCAATTGCGTTGTTGATGGGCAATGAAATCCATTCCCCCCCTCCCCCAAGGCCCAGTCGGGCAATTGGGCTCAAGGTGAGTTCGAGGAATAAGTCAGGAAAAAGTCCACGGCCTGAACGCCTGAGCGGATGTGACGTAAGGCTGACTTTAGTCATATTATTAATTTTTTTTTTGCATCAAGCGCATAAACAACACGCGTGTGTGGGGGCGCGTTTCTGACAGGGTTTCAAAAAGTGGGCCCGCGTGGCAGCCTACTCAGTTACCGTTGTCTTGAATCGACGTGGTTGCTTTCAGGCCGTTAGATTTCCATGGTAAAAAAAATTTCAAATCTCCCCAACATCTAGATAACATGGCACAATTTAGACCTTTTGATTTCCAAATCAATGGCCCACATTTTTTCGGCTTAAAAAAAACATAATTGTTACTGTTGGGCCACGTGTCACAATAAGGTCTGTTGGATTTCAATTGTTTTTGTAATCCAACGGTCTACATTAATTAAGTTAATAAAATTTAAAAAAACATATTAAAAAAATTAATTAAAATTTCAAAAAAATTCATTTTTTTAAAATTATATCTTTTTGTTTTCAAATTATAATATTTAAAAAAAAATAATTTTATTTCTATAAATACCTTACCATTATCTTCCACCTTACATCACATTTTAATATTTTCAAATACGAAAATCTATCCTCAACGATTCTAAATAGACATTGACATGTGGTACGACAGAATTGGTTAAAAATATATTCGAAAATCTATCCACAAAAATTGTACTTTTGGATAATAACATATGGCGTGACAAGATCGGGGTGGAAATGCACTTGAGCAGTTACTGTTCATTGCAAGCAGTTACTATTCATTTAAAGGGATTGAGTTGCCTATTGCCCAGGGGGCTTCCAACACTGGAACTGATCTAAATAAGTCTTTAATTGAAGGTTAAACAATTAGAAAGCATTTGCATTTCTAAATCAATGAGCGAAACCTTGGAATTGAAATTCACTTCCAATTCCAAAGGCCAAGACAACAAGGAGGCCAAATCATCTTTTTAAAACTTTTAAAAGCTAACTAAGGGCGCTATTAGCCACTTAGTACTACGGTCTCGTGGTATTCCTCTTCATTTATAAGTGAAAAAAAAACGGGTGGAGTTGCTCTTAGGGTTCATGAAACATTGGTGGCCATCATATTATTCAATTTCTGAGAAACTATATAGTAGCTTCATGCTCTAACACGCAATGTAACAACCCGTTTCAAAATTTACGTATAAATTGGTTAAAATTACGAAAATTCTCCTAATAACGGAAAGGTTGACTTTCGTTCGTCGACTTGTTAGAATTTTTCAATTTTTTTATTTCCGTAGCTCTTGTCAATACGAACGCGTTGGCACAATCAGAATTGAATTCGGAGCTAAAACGAAGCTTTTATGATTTTTGAACTTTAAGGGCATTTTGGTAATTACATAAGTAGGGATATTTCTCCATTTGAACCTCTACATGGCTGACACGTGGCGTTCCTTTCCCCCATTTCTGCTATCCTTTTCTCCCCACTCCTGTGACATCTCTCTCTCTAGAACTTTCCCTCTTTCTCTCTCTCGTCTCTACTTTCTTCTCTCCTCTCCGGCGAACATACACTTACACACACCCACATACATACAGACAACAACCATACCATCATCACCATCATCTGGACTTTCTTTAATCTCCCTCACCCCTCTTCGATCTCATTCTCTCTTTTTCTTGCTCGACACTGTAGCACAATTACTGTGCTTTTCGTAGTTTGTAGCTAAGGTAAGCAACCTAGAACCCATTTAGATAATGTTTTAGGTTAGATTAGGGTAGTTTTGAGAACTTTGGTGACATTTAAACGCATAAACAACTTGGGAAAACATTTTTCTAGTTTTTCGACGAAAGACCATAGGTTGCAGGCTATTTTCTGGCCGATCTCGACCACGACTCAACCTTATCTTGGTACGACTCGAATCCTTACTCTCTTAGCTTCATTTTGGTTTTTGAATCATTGCAAATGGTGTTGATTTGAGCTTAAACGGAGCTCGAAAATTATTGCCTAGTTTCCGGCCAAACCCATGGCCTGGAATCAGGTCGACCCGACCCGTGAACCAAAAACCCAACCTAATATTCGACCCAAACCTTTGGGCCAGATCCAAACCAATAACTCGGCCAATTAACCTAGTAGCCCAGGCCTAACCCATTAGCCCTAAACCGAATCCAAACCCTATAACCCAAGCCCATACCCACCTAGATCCGATCCAGCCTGGACCCAAACCCAGCTTCTTGGGCCGACACGTGGGTGCGGGTCGTGGCGGTGTGTGGAGCACATGTGCCTTCCCCAGAGGTATTGTGCTCCGCAACCGTCCACAGCGGCGTCAACGACTTTTCCGACAACCCATCTTAGGGCATGGCCTTCCGGGCCGTCACCTCGTTGTGGCGCGTGGGGGAAGCCAAGGTCCCTTCTTAGGTTATTCGACATGTCGAATCCTCATCCTCTGTCCGTTTTCCTAAATTCCATCGTTTTAGTAGAGTTTTATTAAATGATCTTTATTTGTGTTTAGGTGCATCGGTTGGAAGTGAACAAGTCCTCCTTAGTTCGAGAGGTTCTCCAGTAACAGAATACTTGTGAGTTGACCCCTTCCTAAATTGCATGTTTTTATAAAACATTAGGCTTGCATGCATTTCATATTTCATGAATGGAGCATATTTTATAATATGTTTTACGGATTCCCATACTAATGATTTATTAAATTGCTTTTATGGAATCTTTTTTATTTATCAAATTTATGTTTTACAAAAGGTTATAAATTATTGGATTCTTGTATATGAAAATCTATGGCTTTCGGATATGATTTTAGTATACGGATTTATGAGTATGTGCTATCATGGATTAATGAGATGAGATTTTGAGCTTTTGAGCTCCAGATTTTGATATGAGATTTTTGAGGTATGTTTTGGTGCTTATCTAGCGGGTTATCATACAATACATCCACACAACATGGGTATGTAGATGTCTATGGCCATAGGACACAGTTGAGGAGATTTATGATATACCCCCAGCTTCACTGGCGAAACCGGTGTCGGACATCTTCACTAGCCACGGCTAGTGTTGGTGTGTTATGTTATATATTTCTTCTCTAGCTTAACCCGGAGTCGTACAACTTCACCTTTGGGTGATGGAGCCTACCATGTTTCTTCACTGGTGTAACCCAGTGTTGTACAACTTCACCTTCGGATGATGGGCAGTTACTGCCTTTGGGCAACTATGATACCCCTGTAGAGTACAGTATCGATGAGATTTATGGATTTGCCTTTGGGCGATGATAGCACCATGATTGAGCAGTGTTTTATTCATACTTGTTTATACGAAGGATTGCATGGAATGCTAAAGTTTTCGGAAAAACTTACTATATGCAGTATATATGTGTTTCCAGAACGCACGCACGCACGCACGGGTGTGGGGGGGGGGGGGTGGAGGAGGGTTAGTATGTTCATAAAGAAAATGGTTTTCGTATTATTAGTATTATTATAAAGTCATGGTCCACTCACCTTTGCTGTTTTTGCGCTCCCTCGGGACATAGTGACGAGGAGGGGTGACCTTTCATCCCTCCACTTGAGTATGGTTCCCTTCTATGATCATTTGTTACTTGATGCTTACCTTTCTCTAGCATTTTTTGTTTAGTGGTATGCTTTGAACAATGTTAATGACGTGCAGAGATTTTACTCCAAAAAAACATCAGAAGTTTACAAATTCTAGGAAAATAGAATTAAGTGAAAGCTACCTCACCTGTAGAATTAAACTTAATTTCAGCATTTGGTCCATTGTTGCCCATCTCAATATTACATTTCAATAATTTCTACAGACTCATCACTTCCGTAGGCTTCATACTGATCACGTCCACTGCTTTCATCACTCGAACTTGTTTCAGACTCGTCAATTGATTCTTCAGGCTCATAACTTCCACCGGCTTCATGTGTTGTTTTTCTTTGATTATATGGTTTTGTAAATGGATTTTCTAGAAAATATTGAAGAACACGAAATGAACAATGGCGGTTTTCTGTAAAGGGGAGTACGGTGCTCTCCATTTCATTCCTTCTCAGTCTTAGATCCGGTTGCAAGGGAAGCAATCACACATATAGTATGATGGAAGCAAATGACAAAATAATACCGTTAGAGCTCGCATGCTTTGCTCGTGTGAGCAAGCTCATGTGCAGCTCACGGTGTCACTTAAACAATATAACAAACTTAGGACAAATGACACTCTCCTTCGTTTATATGTTTTAATCCTAACCGTCTATTACAAATAGCTTATAAGGTTCAAACAAAGAACACTTGATGCAATTCGAACCACACTATAATGTAGTCCAATCCTTTCATGAGCAGCATACACCATTCTAAATCTACGCAGTGACACAATTGATTAGGAGAAATTTATACCAGTTCAGATATCATTTTATAATCAATTGTGTCATTGAGTATCTCATGTTCCTGGGAAGCAACTCGCGAAGAGATGTGCAGCCCCATAGACTAAACCAATTAGAGAGTTTCATCTTACACCTGTTGCTTGGAAGTTTCTTAAGGTCTTTGCAATAGCTAATATTCAAGTAAGAAATATTTTCGTTAGACCAAACTGATTCGGGCAACTCCTTTATACCACTGTAAGATAAATCTAAGTATTGAATATTTCCTGGCATCTCTGAAAGATACTTGACACTGGTGCAACCTCTAAGATCAAGATGAGTAAGCTTGTCAAGATGTTGAATATACCAAGGAATTTCAACCACCCTTTTACAGCCACGGAGATTTATGTTCACAATTTTTAGACTCCCAGAGAGATTTGGAACTTGAGTTAGATTTTAAGAGCATGCCACATCGATCACTTCTAAGTTCACAAGTATCTGCAACACATTAAATATAAATATAAGAATTTATATAATTTCTACACATCATTTGATACAAGAATTAAAATAGGCATATAATATACCCGGTCTTCTTTCCAAAGCTTCTTAACTTTGCTAAATGGCATATGAAGCTCAACTAGATTTTTGGGAGAAAAATTTGACGGCAAAGGTTCCAGTGAATAATAAGGCCAGTAAAGATAACGAAGAGAATCAGGAAGATCTAGAGAAGCGGTGAAATCCCAGTAATTACCAAACTCATCCACAATTAGCATTATTAGGTTAGACATCTTTTTGAAGTCTACACGTTTGGATCGTCGCTCTTTAATCCTAAACCAATTAACGTGTATGGCTTCAACCAATGGAGTTTCTTGACAATAAGAACAAAGTTTAAATGTGAATATATATGTTTTTAACAAGTTAAAATGTAATGCACATTTGGTAAAAGAATTCTACAAAGTTCTAGAGTATTTGCGGTGGCAATGCTGTACAAGTGTCTAGTAAAATATCCAAGATAATTGTATCCTCCTTTACTTGATTAAAAAAAACAAACATTTGTTCAAATTTCAAAGACTTCCTAACACAAAAAAAATTCAATCAAATTAATTTGTTAAGAATTTAACTTCTTTATTATAAATGAGTTTTACTTTGGTGCATTATCATCTGAAGTTTGCTATTTATTTTTTCTAAAAAAAGAAAATAAAAAAACATTGAAAGCAATTGGCTCTTACTGTGTTACTCACTCTTACTGTGTTACTCTCTAGTACACGATTGACATCCTCATCAGTGAACAACCTTTTCCGTTTACTGGGATCTTCAATACATTGTTCTTGAATTATGCCCTTCCCATTTCTTGTATCAAATCGTGCATTTCTATGGTTTCATAAAAGTAACTTAGACAAACTGATATGAGAGACATATCAACGAGAACTCTAATTCTGATTGCTGCAAACTGTCTACAGATAGCTAACATTTTTTCTACCTTATCCACTCTCTTCCCTTTATGAAAACTTGCTATATCCAAAAATATCTCCTTTTCATTTCTTCCCAATCCATCATAACTTAGTCTCAACACTCTATGGAGCTTTTCGTTGGGAAATGCTTTCAATTTGTCCAATTCATCTTCCCAGTCTTCTTTTCCCTTGCAATTTAAGAATGAGGACCTCAGAAGCTTAAGAGCTAAAGGATTCCCTCCGGCACAATCCACCGCCTTTTTTGCCATCTGCATATAATCTGTTCTAGGAGTACTATTATTCTTGCAAGCACGCGAACATAAGAGTTGAAGAGCGTCATCCTGTTTTAATCCCTTAACCTCGTAGATCTTATCCTCTTCAACAGTTTGCCTCAGTGTGGCCCTATCTCTACTTGTGATAATGATTCTACTTCCAGTGCCATCCGAAGACGCTCGCCAGCTAAATGTTCCATTTGCATTGAATCACTCACATCATCAAGAACAATGAGGACCTTTATACGGCTGAGCCTATCTCGAACAAAAGTTGATCCTATGGATGGACCTTCTTCCTTTAATATCTCTTTAAGAAGTGTCTTTTCCAAGTGATCTAGTCCATTTGTTTGTTCTGAGTTCTCCCTAACATTTCCAAAAAAAAAACAAGAAGCTTCGAATTTAGAAGAGAATTTGTCAAATATAGTTCTAGCAAGGGTGGTCTTGCCAATACCACCCATGCCCCAAATACCTATAGTGATGCAAGCGTCCTATGAATGGATGCTCAATAACGATTCAATTTTCTCGATGCGGCTTTCAATTCCAACCAGGCCTTCTAAATTGCATGACGATTCATGATAGAATTTGGTCGAAATATCCTCTACAACTTTCTTAACCAAATCAGCTTCCGTCCTGGCATATATATATATGTATGTATGTATGTATGTATGTATGTATGTATGTATGTATGTATGTATGATTATGTAGAAAAAAGCAATGGTTAGTCTTAAAACAAGTATTCGTGTTCGTGCACTGCGACAGGTCTGCGACAGGTCGAGAAATTTGTTACGTCAATACATAAATATACTAAAAAATTTAATACCATATATTTGTGCAAGAAAAAGATATCTTGTTTATTCTCTCCTCAAAATATTAAAGTAAATATTAAAATCTAAATACTTGTCTTCAACAACTTTACAACTAAGTGTGCTTACACACTATAGCATTCAACCCACTATTTATTTAATGAAAATGAACTTGCCTCACTAATAGGGAAAATTTGGAAAAAGAACTAAGTTTTCCCCATATGGAATTATAGCCACAACTTTAATTTTATGATAAATATAACCAAAACTTGATGTAAAAGTACTAATATACCCTCCATTTTATGGTTTCTCACAATAACCAAAACACAAACCTAAAATATTGCAAATTTGAATATAGATAGAGAGTTTTCAGAATTTCCACATTATTTTTCGCAAATTGGCATCAATTTGAGAAATTAATCTCTTATTGTTGTAGTCCTATTAGATTAGGAATCTGATTGTGTAAATCCTAGTATATATTGGAATATCTCTTATACTTCTATTAATTAGGAGTAGATTACCTATTAAATGTTATAATCCTAAAGGGTTTTAGTTTTAACGGCTAGTTTTTTTATTTAAAGCTTTAGTAAGTGTAATCAAGTGCCAAGTGTACAATCCAGATTAGATCACTTAAAACTCCAATGAAGGCTAGGAAAATCTGGAGAATGGTTAGATGAAGTCATAGTACAACTTTGTCATCTAACACATTTAGAGATAGGATTGTGAGTTGGCAATGCACCAAAACCCTACAATCCATTTCATATATAAATCAAAGTATGATTGTTGCTTTTGCACAACCTCATAGCCATTAGATTCAGGAAACCTTCCTTATTCCTTTTGTTCATGCTTACTCCAAGAAATCTAATCAAACAGTAAAACAAAAGTATCTCAAAAATCACAAAGTTCATCGAGAGAGAGAGAGAGAAGACAGATACATTATCCTCTGTTCCTCTAACATTTGAGGACGTAGTTGCCACTTGCATAATTCAAAGTTCTGCATCACCCATTAAGTTGCTCCTTGCATTCCAGTCAATGCTCGACAATTATAATGTAGCACTGGGAGCTCTAGTAAAGATTGAAGCCTCTTGCAATTGTTTAAGTGTAGGCTCTGCAACTCAAAAGCTTGTTTGATGCTAGCAATGATGTTGTTAATCATGGTTCTACTCAGTTCTAAATCTCATAATGAGGCTAAAAGAATGAGGCCACAGGGGATTTTCAATAGATCGCTGTAACAAAGGTCTAGTTTTCCCAAATATAGCAAACTGACTGAGAAGGGAGACACCTTTTTAAGATCCAAACAATGACAAAAACTGAGAGTTTTAAGATTGGTTAAATTGTTAATGTTGTTTAGGTAGACCTCAAAGTTATTGCACAGACAAAGATCTATTTACAGCCAATTAGATTTTCGATCAACTTCCAATATTCTCGTGGGAAGACCTGTAAGCATTTTGCAAGCTATCAGTTGAATTTTTTTTAGAACAAAGAGAAACTCAATTGATGAATGTAACTCTTTAACCGATATTCCTAATAAACAAAGAACTCCAGATGCTCTATTGGCTGAAAGATTTCTGGGAAAGTTTTCAAATTTAGAGCAAACAGTGAGATCAAGTTCTCTCAGAGATTTCAACTTACAAATGCTGGGCGGGAGACTCACAAGCCTTTCCCAATCATTCAATTTAATTGTAGTAAGACTAATGAGAAGCTCCATTGATGATATAAGTAATCCCACAACTTTATTTGTGTGGATGAGCTTTTTTGAGAGAGTGCAGTATGCCAGCAATTTTTTGGGGTTTCTTGGTTTGAATAAAATTTTGTTGAGGACCTTTCGTAGGCAATTAAAGCATTCCTTCTTAGAGCACTGCCAACCCAACAAGTATCCCCTAGGGGATAGTTGATTGGGCATTTCTAAGGTGCGGACGAAGCGTGCAAACCATCCGTGTGGACAAGGATCTAACGGCTGAGAATAGACAAGCTCTCGAGTAAAATCGAGTTGTGACCCGGTGCATTTAGAAAATTATAATTTTTTTTTATTCAGTTTGGGTGTTTTGTCTGAATGAGGAAAACAGGGAGCAAGCGCGAAATAGGGTTTGGCTGTTGCGCGGGTTGAGGAGGGAGGGGAAGAGAGGCAGAGAGAGAGCTGGAGTTTGGAACAGATATGAGGTGGATCGAAGCTGGGTTGTGGATGCGACCCAGTAATCCCATAACTTTAATTTGTTTTTTGTTCAGTGGGTTTGTTTTTTACGACAAGGAAGAGGTAGATTAAGGTTATCTCCGCCCAGAAAGAGGGGTAGAGAAAGGAAAGTGATGAAGGGTGTGTGTGCGTGCTTGATTTATTGCAGATTGAAGTTGTTCTTAGATTAAAGTTGACACAGTTGGTTCATCCACAACCTTAGAAGAAACCCAGATTGTGAAAGTGAGTCTTTGAATAGTTGCAGAACCTATGTTATAATCAATTTCAATTCCAGTGTGTTTTTTTATAAATCTGGGATTTGAAACCATAATGATGGGTGGTTATCAGTAGATTTGGTTGAAATCATGAAAGTGAGCTTTAGATATATAGGTGTAAAAAGTTGTGTTGGCTTGTAATAAGTTGTGTTGTACTTGTGTAACTTTGTTGGAGGTAGACATTGAAGTATAATTTGATGGGGGATGAGTTAGAAGGAGAAGAAATTGTTGTCGAAAGAGAGAATGTAGATGCAGGGGATGAATTAGGTGTAGGGAGTATTGAATTTGTGGTACGAAGAGTAGAAGAAGAGTTGAAATCCAATTTGAGAATGGAGGATTTGTTAGATAAAGGGTATATCTTTTACAACAAGTATGAACTTGCAGCAGGGCTTAGGGTTCGGGAGCATAGTAGTAGAAAGTCCATTGATGGTGAATGTTGGTTAAGTAAAAAATTTGTTTGTTGCAAGCAAGGGATGAAGAAGGAGGATGATAATCCTAAACCTAATAAGAAATGAAAAATTAGAGATGCCAGAACTGAGTGCAAGTCAAACTTGTGCTGAATAGGGGCAGTGGTTGTGAAAACTTTGTTGTAACGGTTTTCAATGAAGGACACAACCACCCTATGTCAAGTGCGTCACACTTATTTAGATCACACCGTAAGTTTTGGAGGCAAAGAAGGTGATGATTGAACAATGCAAAGAGGCCAATATTTCCATAAGTAAACAAGTGGCTTTGTTAGAGGTGCAAAGTGGAGGAATTGGAAATGTTGGTTGCACCCCCAAGGATATGTATAATGCAGAACAACAATTGCGAGCTCATCTAATTGGCATGATGAAAAATGTGCCCCTCTATTGCAGCTTCGCACCCCAATAGAAGCTCAAATGACCAAATTGCCCTCACAGTTTATGTTCGAAAAGTTTCAAGTTAAGGAATTAGAGAGTTTGGCTTGTTTCTCGAGGAAACAATCTGGGGATGGGAATGAGGCAACGTACGACGTACTTGAGAAGGTTACGAGGGTGACAAAGATGAAAAGGTTGGTGGTTGATACGACCTCCAATTACGCTAATACAGATGCAAAGAGATGGAGTTTTGGGGACTTCTTTGTTGACACATATTTGTGTATTTGAGAATGAAACAAATAGAGTTGCTGCCGGAACGTTACACACTAAAAAGGTGGCTTTAAACCGCCAAATGAGGCATTGTTTTGGACACAGATGGGAAAGAAGTGGGCAAAAAGGCCGACAATTCTACCGTGTAAAAAAGAGTTCAATTTAAAAAAAAAGCTTCAGACTTGATTGACAAGGCGGTGATGTCAGATGAAGATACTGCACTTCTTTGAAAGCATTGGATACGAAACTAAACTGTTTGGGTGGTGATAACCATGGTCGGAAAAGAAAACAAATTGAACAAGGGGGGGCATGAGTTCCCAAACTGAGGTTTTTAAAGATCTGATTCAAGTTAAAAGAAAAGGGGCGTCGAAGACAAGTACAAAAGAGAAGTGAAGTCAAAATTAGAGACGTAGAGGTGGGAAGAAGAATTGTCCACGTCCAAACACAAGGTACGCGACATAATAAATGAAATATTGCTTACGATTTGGTTGACAATATTTTTGTGGTTGTAATATTTGAAACAACATTGGATTGATTTGTAATTGTCCAGTTCCTGCCAGAGCAAGCTCGAAGAACACACACAGGCGACACTGAGCCTCGCTCCTGGTGATGTTACCAGGCAAAATCAAGTTGCTGACCCTAAGCCTAATTCAATACCACCCTAAAGGAGTAACACTGAACGTATAAGCGGTAATTCGGGAGTGCTAGATGATTTTTAGGAATATATAATGAATGACCATTTAAGAGGGTGTGAAACTTAAATTGTGGCTATTCATTTTGTATGCAAGATATGTTAATTTTGCATTGGTTTTTTAAAGTTTGTGTGGGTTAGCAGTGATGGAATGTGTGATCAATTACGGGTGACATGTTATGAGTCCATATGAATATTTGTGAATACATAGGAACGTCTATGAAACTTATACTTGCAAGACTTAGTTAAGCTTGAACTCACAATATGCTTATAAAAGTCCCTAGAAAGTGTACTTAGTAGTTAAGATGGGAGTAAATATATAGGAAGGGAGATATAAGGGTAAGCATGTGGGTGTGTTGTGGGCCACCTTCACCTACTTGTGTTCAGAGTACTCACCACCATCTTTGACGATGTCATCCACTTGCAAAGCCATAATGCAGTACCAATCATATCTAGACCGAACCCGATAGAGATAGGAATGAAATTTCTCAAACCCATCATAGAAATCGGAGTCACACTCTTCTTGGAGCTACTTCATTTGCCATGAATAGATTGATCTACGATGTACATCTTCCTTCTCTTTTTCAACTAGTTCTTCATACTTACGCTTTTGGCTATGTATTTGGTGTTTGTACTTTGTTGATTTGCACAACGCCTTGTTTAGTTGTTGCTATAATGCAACCAATGTGGGCTCTTTTTTAAGGCACTTTTGATCCCACTCATTGATAGAGTGTGAGTTGGCAGAAATTTGTCCTTTGATTCTGCAATATGATCAATCGGATCATCGGAATCATTGTCACTCCCTGAGAGAACCATGACATGTGTGCCTAAACCATGGCTACTAAATTGTTCTTGCCTGCATTTTATAGATGATCAATTTAGATTTCATTAAATAGCATAGCATGCCATAAATGGATGGAAACGGATTGTCTGTTTACAACTAGTTTGTTAGCAATACTCCTTCCAATTGCTTACCCTTTTTTGTGTGACTACATTAAGAATGTAGTGTGGACAAAGCAAATGTTGTTCAATGAATTTTCCTTGGTTTCCATTTGTAGATGATCAATTTAGATGTCATTAAAGATGACATCAACAAAAACTGGATGGAATTGACTGATTCATGACTACTTATTATAGGTATATGATGGTTTGTGAATAGTGGTGTTTAGGCTGTCAGGAACTGAGTTTACAACTTCTTGTTCATAAAAAATCTTTCCAAATCCTAAGCTTTTTACTGTAATGACATTAAGAATGTGTTATGGCGGCAACAAAATGTTTTGTATATGTGTGTGTTTATGAGCACTTATGAAGACCAATGTCTGCCCTCAGATAGTTTTGTTACTTTGGTCCTTCAAGTAGTAGAAAATAAATTTTCAAACACAGAAATGAGACAAAAACTCAGTAGTACACATAAACATGTCACCACTCCAACATCCAATGTTGAAGAAAGTGTACAAACGTTTGTGTTCCAAAAAAACATGTAGTCATCCCACTCCCACATTCAATTTTGAAGACATTCTACAAACATTTGTGTTCCAAAAAACATGTACTCATCCCACTCCCACATCTAATAATGAAGACATTCTACAACATTTATGTTTCAAAAAACATGTATTCATCCTAGCCACACGAACTTAAATACTTGAAGCATTACCATAACCAAGGATCTCATGTACGAGTACTTGAAGAATTTCTTGATCATTGGGTAGCATAAGTTGGGCATAAAACTTCATAGAATTAACCTTTTCATGCGCAACATGTTTCTTCCTCATTGGAACTTACTCCTTAGTATAGGTGCACCCCTTCGAATTGTCTATTGGATAAGTTTCACTCAAGTGTTTCATGTGATGGATGTCGGATAGCAACCTCTGTCTTTAAGTCTCGGCTCCATTTTTCAACAGTACTCAACTCCTCACGAATACGTTCCATTTCCCCTTCCAACTCCAACTCAATGTGTATACTCTTTCAAAACAAAATACAATGTGTTGAGATATGTTTACATGAAAACACACGCTTGTAAAGATGCGTAGTAGCACCTGGCTTCGAATATGGCCGCTTCTTGCCACAATTTGATTCTTTTTCAGTGGGTGTATTCAAGATGATTGGATGCTGAGATTTGGAGTTTGGTGTAGGCCAAACATAATTGCCATTGGGAATATTAAAGATGATAGGATTTGTTTTGGGAGGTAGGGTATTAATTGGAGAAGGAGTTATGGATGTTGGTGTATTTAAGAGGATTTGGGATGGAGTTTTTGGTGCTGTTGGTGTATTGATTTGGAATGGAGGCAAATTAAGTGGTGTTGCCATGATTTAATGCAGTTAATGAAACTACAGAGCTGTGATGAAAGATAGAGGATTGGGGTTGGTTGAAATAAATGGATGCAATTGGGGGGTGGGGGGGGTTTGGGTGATAAGATGGGATTAAAATCCCCTTTTACGAGAGTGTGCAAAGACCGAGGGATTAGAAGGGAAATGGTCCCCTCAATTTTGATTTGCCACCTAGATTTGCCGCCTAAAATGATGCACGTACATGTGCAATAACAACCTTTTGTAAAAATTAAAAAAAAAAGTACAATATGATCGTTTCGAATGTTATGTGAACCATCCAAACCGTTCATCTCTTGCAATCCACCAAAATATGAAAATTTGACAAAAAATAAAGGCCCATAAACCCTAATGGCGATGACCAATTAACGTAAAACTTAAATCCGAATTAGTTTTCGTCACTCTGATTGTTTCATGATGGGTTAAGGTTTTCAAGTGGTTGGGAAGAGGGGGTAGGGGACTTTGACTTCAAGATTTGGTTTTGCCAATGGAAACCCAATCATTGGCCCTCACATCAGCAAGTTTGGGTTTTCTATTCCAGGTTCCAAAGCCATATATGTAGGCTTTAGTGTCATAACGTTTCAACGTTTCACACCCCGTCATTCAAAGAGTAATAAACTAACAATTTCATCATAAACACCCAGGTTGGAAACCCAGTGGTGGGAATAAATGCCACTTACTATCCATGCACATATAACTGCAATATTTACACACGTAATGTGGCATTTGCAATCATTATTGCTTGTTCATATGCTTGTGCACGTTACCATAAACTTTTATTTATTGGTCCTCTTATTTGTCCATCATAACACAACACTTGCTATCTCTTCATTCAAACCCCTACTACAAATTGGCAGTTCCTGTTTCACGGTAGCAATGGCTCACAACTTGCAACGAGGTGCAACTTCCTCCCACCCTAGAAGATTAATCTCCATGCTCAGGCTTCCTGACTGGGCAAACCCATTCGCACTTCCTAACTGAGGGGAACCTCCTGTTATCGTTGAAAGTGAGAATTATTCACAATCGAAAAGGGTGTCACAAGGGTTAACACCACTGTCATGTCCACCATTAATGTGAAGTATGCAAAGACAAGGGTGTTGATGGGGAAAATGTTTGGAAAAACCAAGAAAGGCGAGGTCATCCATAGGGAACTCGCTCTATCTTGGAAGGGTGGATGGAAGACTTCAGGAAATCAAACCCTATAACTTTCTATAGGGTGTAGGCTCAAATCTCTCGGATACCGATACAGTTTAGGGAGGTGAAAATCATGAAGAACATCACTTAACCCATCGGCCGACTTGTAAGGCTTGATGATGCGTCTATTAATTCCCTGAATGCAATGGACATTAGGGTGTTGATAGATGTGGATGTTCATCTGCCACTCAAACGGGTTCTAATGGTTAACGAGGATGAGGAGCGGCCAACTTTCATCAGTTACAAAAATCTGTTTGAGGTTTGCTTATACTGTGGAGACGTACAATAGAGAATTGTGGATGTGATCAGGAAGATAATGATGTCAGTTGGTTCATGGTGAATAAGTTGTTCGGGGATGATCCGAACATGCTACCGGAGGAAGGTGTTAAGGGTTTAGGGCTTGCATTGCCAGACAATGAAGATGGTCCAGGGGACGAGTTAAGGGTGGGTCCGAAGGATGACGACAGGACAATCACTGATGTGGTTGACGTTCCACCTAGAAAAAGAAGAAGAGATCCGTAGGTGACGTTGTAGGTTGTAGTCATGTCGTGAGTGAAAACTAGTGATGAAGACATTCATTTGGTTTCATATGAAGGTTTATAAGGGTTAATATTAAGGTTAATGTTTTCATGTTTCAAGTAATGTTTTAGGTTGTTAAGTTTGATGTTTATGATGGTTTAAGTTTTAAGGTTTACATTGTTCGGAGCTGCGTAATGTTTTTGGGCAAATTTTCTTTTGTTATTGGGAATGTACCACTTAGTAGTCGAACTGGCATTTCTTAATATATTTGCTTTTGTGATCACTAAATGTCTGCTCGTATTATTATTTCTATATGATAACTGGAAATGTAATATGTTAAAAAACATAAGAACAAATCTTCATAATATGGAAATAACTATTTCATAGAGATTCACAAGTTTTCATAACACGTAATGGTTGGTTGCTAGAACTGTCACAACTACATAAACCATAAGTTTCTGATTCATAAACATTCACAAATGTTCCTTACATATATGTGAAGGTTTCATATACTATCACAAACCTTCACTACCTATAAGGTTGGTTTCAGTAATTGTCACACAACAATAAAACATAAGGGACAGTTTGAGATATTATACCTTTAATATTATTATTTTTTCTTCAGTGGTGGTGTTTTTGTCCGCTAGAGAGTACAATTATATTATACCTTTAATTTATTTTTTTTCCTTTACTGGGGATGTTGTTGTCCGCTAGAGGGAGGGGGACAGTTATATTATACCTTTAATTTTTTCCTTCATTGTGGGTGTTTTTGTCTGCTAGAGAGAGAGGTACAGTTATCTTATACCTTTAAAAAAAAATTCTTTCCCTGGGGGTGTTTTTGTCCGCTAGAGAGGGGGGGTACAATTATCTTATACCTTTAATTTTTTTTTTCCCGTCATTGTGGGTGTTTTTGTCCCCTAGAGATAGGGGTACAATTATCTTGTACCATGGTTGTTTTTCTAAACTCAGTGTAACACCAGTGTTGGGAATTGGTCTACAAAAGTTGTGACAGATGATGAATGTTTATGAATATTTGTGATAGCTTATGAACATTGATGCCAATAAGACTTGAGTCAGTTACTGAAGCTTGACATTACGATATACTTCAAAAAGTGTGCAAAATGTACATAAGAATGAGTAGTTGATATATAAGAAAGGAGATTTAACCCTAAACATGCTTGCGGGGCTTGTGAGCCGCTATTACGTACTCTTGGGGGAGTGGGAGTATGAAATCGGACTCAAATGGTCTTCAGAGGTGGGGTATTAACAACGACCAGATGAGGAGTTATGGTTGTTGGTGTATTGAAGAGGAATCCGTAAGGAGTTTTGGGTGTTGCGTATTGAATAAGGTTGGAGAAGGCGATTTGGGTGGTGTTCATAAGATTGAGTGGAGTTACTCATCCATCGCACATGTAAGGAGAGTTGGGAATTAAAGATGCAAGGAGAGGTGGGAATTAAAGAGAGATGGGAGATATGAGTTAATGAACTCTATGGAGAGCAATTAGGGGAAAATTTAGGTGAAAATGTGGGATTAAATCCCTTTTTTTCTGCCTTCTGCAAAGACCGAAGGATTTGGGGCCAGCCAACTCCAAGTTCGCCAAAATCGCCAGATTTTTCTCACAACCCCAGCCTTCATTATGAAGTCCATAAGGCCAGTCCAAAAGTCGCCACTCGAATAGCGTCCAGAACGAAACTCTGAAGCTGAGGAACCCAATACCAGTGGAGCAATTGCGGTGGAAGGTGGCAGTACAACACTCGAACTGAGGTTCGGCGCAGCTTCTCGTGCATAAGCGAAACTTTGCTTTAAAGAACCGAGTATCATTTGATAGCCAAATAAATACGGTTTAGGTATTACAAGCATAAGTACCCGCGCTTCGTTGCGGGTTTTAAAAACGTTGAAGTTGATAAATGAAAAGCTGGAAATATTGAGAATAGTTTTGTTCATTACTTAAACAGTGTACTTTGTACAGGCAGATTTGTTTCGACTCCACATTAAGAACTTATGTACAACCAAAAAGGCCTATACTTAATTTCACAATTGAGTTTAAAATCCTAATACAACAACAGCAATGAAAATGGATTGAAAACAACAATTAATGACCAAAAAAGAATTGATGAATCCATTAGAGTACAAAAAATTAGGCATTTACCAGTAATCCGACTTAAACGGCGTTGGATCAAGTGTTTCTCTTGTGGTTTAAAGAGTCACTATCAATCAAGCCTGTAAAGATAATATTCAGAAGTCATTTATTTGAGTAAAAGATGCAAACCTTCCCCATTTTTACAGGAAGAACTCATTCTGCAAGCCGGTGGTGACTGATGATAGAAGCGTACCATGGTAAATACATTGAGAAAAATAGTTTGAACTAAATTTTCTTGCAAAATAGTATTAGTATACCAACCATTGTCATCTCAACCTTTTTTGGACCCAATAGACAATTTTTTTTCTATTGTTATTTCTGGACAGATGAAAATCATATTTAAAAATTGGATGTGGAAAAACACAGAATTTACAATTGTGCGAGAAACATGATGGTAATAGAAATCAAGTAAACATAACAAAAGGCTTGAAATATTCATGGAAATTGTGAAATCATAAGAAATTTGTACATGTTACTTCTGTGTTTTATAGTCGTTGGAGTAGCGATAAACCACATCAACCAACTATCCATAGAACTTGCAATATGTGACGACCCGTCCCTAATTTTCCTATGTAATTTCTCCCCGAGTATGTGTATTGACTGTTTTTCCCTTATTGGCAAGTGACGTGGACGTAGTTATATCGCTTTTATTGTATTTCCCGTTATCGCATTTAAATTGTACACGTTGTTACGAGTGTATGTAAAATTTTATTAGTGTGACAGCAGTGGCGAAGCCAGGATTTACCGAGGGGATGGGCGAAATTCAAAAGAGTGCAATGTTCATCGAAACGGTTGCCTTCACATTAGAGAGTACAAAGTTTTGAGTCAATATTCATAACAGAAAAAAGTCTTTTTACCAAAAGCGTTGTAAGTGGTAATATCAAAGTCATGTAAGAAGCTTAAATTGGTTAGGATTAGAATCTAAAACACATTAGGCGCTAATCAGGCAGCGGACTGGGACCTAGCAGCTAGGTGTCTAGGCGAGATTTAGGTAGGAGCCTAGATGGATTTAAATAAATTTATTTTATCGTAAAATAAGCATTAAACAATATTTACATTATTTCTTAAAAAATTAATACAATATTAATAGATAATGTGAGAGTTTAAGATAAATACGCTGGAGTCTTAAAAAGAGGGAAAAAATACATACAAGAATAATTATAAAAAAAAAAAGAGAAATGGGTTAACAAATCACAAAAAAAAGGTGGGGTCACAAGAAAAAAAGAACAATACTTGAATACTGACTAATCAGTAGTCAATTTACTCACTATGACAGGTGGCCTAATAACATTATAACACCTGTCTATTTAATATTTTCCCAGGATAATACTTGGGTAATCAACAGTGAGTACCCAATTTCACTGACTTCTTATGTGGAGAAACCATTTTACAACACCTGTCCTTTAAAGTTTTTCCAAGCACTATCCTATTCTTGTAACCGAACAATCGACTCTTCTTTTAAACATGTGACCAAACACACTCGGTCTTCCTTCTCCAACTCCAACAAGTCTGTCAAATACTTCCATCCCAGGGCTTATTCTTCAGCCCCAAACCTCTATTCTCCAGAGACCCACCTCCAGTCCCTCCCTTCTTCGGGCGACCTCACCCTGAAATCCCTCTCTTCTCCGGAGACCCGCTTCTAGTCCTCTTTTCTCTGGAGATTCACCTCCAGTCCTTCTCTTCCCCATTTATTTTTTTCAAAATCATTAACTGTAAAGATTATTAATCAAAAAAGCCAAAGATCAATTTTTGAAATCATCAAAATCCAATCTTCATAATCACTGTATTCATTGTCTTGGAGGAGAGGATTGGGATGAGGTCGACGGAGAAAAGTGGGATTCAGCGTGAGGTCGTTCTGGGAAGAGAGAGATTGGGATGAGGTCGACGGAGGAGAGAGATTGATGGGAAAATCTGGGTTGGATTTGACGTTGCGGGAGGTAGGAAGAAGGAATGGGTATGTGATTGACGGAGCAAAGTTCGACTGAAGTGAAAGGGCCGGGATTTGGGGGGGGGAGCTTTGCTGCTCTCTTTGTCTGTAATTGGTCGTGAGGGGCCTGCGAGCTAAAAGAGTAAAGAAGGTTGAATGGGGGACACGTAGTCCCCCCCGCACCATATATATTTTTTTTTCAAAACAGATGAAACGATGCCGTTTGGTGTCAGTTTTTTAAATTTTTTTTACCAGGACCAAAACGACGTCGTTTTGGCCTGGATTTAAAAAAAGAAAAGAAAAAAGAATCCAGTTGCAGATAACCAGTTCATCCGAAGAATAGAACAGACGGAGCGGAGCGGAGGGGCTGGCTTTCTGGGAGGGGAGGGGCTGAACCTGCGCTGGGGCTGTGTTTTTCGGCGAGGGGAGTGGCGGCCGCCACTCCTCGCCCTCACATGGCTTCGCCACTGTGTGAAAGCACTATTTCAGATAGATTTTCGATACCCTTTTCTGTACAAAATCTAAACTTTATCCCTAGCCTTCTATTTAGGCTATCCCGTGCACTCCACCAATCCCATCCACTCCCTCTTTGCAGCAACCAATCAGAAAAAGCAAAAGAAAAATAATTCTCTATTTCTCTTCCTTGTCTCTCTCTCACGTATACTCTCTTTCTCTGCAAAACCCTCAAACCATTGTACTCCACTCATCTTCACGATCACAACCATGTTCTTGAAACCTAGTTTAGACGAGTTTTGACTCGTTAACTTGGGCACACTGAGTTCAACGTGTTTTCTAACGAGTTAGGATGTTTTGAAGCTTCGGAAGGTTTCTACACGACATCTTAAGGGTCCTAGGCTTGTTTTGGAAGAAGGTCGACGTGAAACGGCCGAGTTTCAAGGAGTTCACTTTTGGCCGAAACTTTCAAGGCGTTTTCCGATGACCTCCGTCCACTTTTTGGACTCCAAACAGGTATAACACGATTATTCACTTCACTAGCTTCAAATCCATATAAAGTATGTCAAAAATGGTTGAGAAATGAAGGAGAATAGTGAGTTTGAAAATTTTCCAGAAAACCGGCGAAAAATCAAGTTGTAGACGGCGGCGGACGACGGCGACGACGAGGACAACCGGAGAATGAGACAGAATATTCCGTCTTCTTCTTCTGTTGTCCTCGTCAGAGTTGACGGAATATTCCTGACGACGTCAGGTAATGCCGTTAACTTCTGTTAGCATTTAATGGAATATTCCGTGGATATTCTTGACTGTGTCAAGCTAACTGACGGCACTGGCCTGCGCGTGGGGGCGCGTCTGGCCGTGCCCTTGATGGCGCGTGGGGGCGTGTGAGCCGTCCAAAAATTATTTTAAAATTTTGGGGATGTTCGTGACATGGAGTAGGTCACGATGGAATATTTAAACCCTAGGTTTGAGCAAACTATGGGGGTTTTATTTAGGTTTCCGTATATGTGCTTTAATTACTTCTATTTTAGTTATTTCACATATAGGGGAAACGTATCCCGAGGATGTTCGAGGCTAAGCTAGGCTCGGAGGCTCTGACCTAGCGACGTACTTGTGAGTGGGCAGTTTGTTTTTATACCTATACATATTTATAGTTTCCATAAATGCGTATTTACTTCACTTTTACGCTTATTTTGCCAAGTATCGTTATAGTGATATTAATTGTGATAAATGCTGCTATATGGTTGGGATATTACTATCATGACATTCATATATATATTCGTACATGCTCATCTTGCTGCATTGGTGTTAGTACTCGTCCCAGGGCCAGGGCCAGTCCTTCACGTGTATGTTCACATCGCACCGTTCAATCGTCTTGTATCCAAGTTAGGTGCCAGTCATGTAGAGTAGATTGCATTAGGCAATCTGACTTGTATGTGACCGTGCTTCTGCACCAGCCTTCATGTGATTGTAGTACTAGAGCATATTGATTACACCCAGTCATGTTCGTGTCAGAAATTATCTGTTCGAACTTGTGTGTCACCTTAGATGGATGAGCACTTAGCTATACTTAATTATCACATGATTATATTATTATGGCATTTGATACATCATGACTTGGCATATTTCTGGTTATAATACTGTTATAATATTGTTGATTTATCGTTTACATACCTACGTAGTATGTTTTAAGGAAACTATACTTGTTTTACGGCGAGGGGTTGGTATATTCGAAAATAAAGGATTTCGTAAAAGCATTGTTTTGCTGACCCACTCAATTTTGTTTTTCGCCCCTCTAGGACCTAGATAGCTTTACTCTTTATGGCACTCGAGGAATCTCGGCAGTTTTGACATTCTCTTCTGTTTAGACGTACGAACTTATCACCGTTGTGTAATAAGTGTACTTTAGGTACTTTGACTACTCTTTTGTAGTCTCACTGTCTATTACACTCTGAATAATTGTAGTGGGTTCTTCCCACGATTGCGCACTCTTTCACTATTTAGTATAACTAGTTGTAATTAGTTTTAAATTTATTCACTTTTTGCATCACTTACCCTTATGGTTACGTCACCTCACGGTGATGGCCAGCATGCTTCGACCTACCCAGATCAGGGTGTGTTAGCTTGGTATCAGAGCATAGGTTTTGACAGTCCTGCACTTCCTAGTGTGTTTTAACTCTTGTTTTCTTATGTCAGAACCATGCCACCTCGTAGGGAGCCACGTACTTCATCTGAGAATGATTTTTCAGACTTTGGTGAGGTTATTGCCAATGCTATTCAGTGTTCACTCCGTCCTACCCTAAGGAATACTCTGGATATTGTATCTCGCCTGAAGATTAATGATTTCTTTGGTAATGAGGGATCGAAGAAGTCAGAGATATGGTTCCATCATGTTGAGAAGACCTTTCGAGTTATGCATAGGCAGGGTAATCTTCCCCTAGAGAGATGGGTCGAGACAACGACTTGGTTCTTTCGGTTGGGAGCAGAATCTTGGTGGGATCCTGAGAAGAAATCATTATCTGATGAGGATGCTACAAATTGGGATGTTTTCAAGCGGATATTTCAGACTAGATTTGTTCCTCCAGAGTATTTGGATAGTAAGAAGAATGAGTTCACAGATCTAAGGCAGGGTAAGAAGACAGCCACTGAGTATCATTGAAGGTTCACAGACTTATCTCGTTATTACCCCGAGACTACTGCTAATCCTCGGGAGATGCTTCGTTTGTTTAAGATGGGAACTTGCAAGAAATGGCGTACTATAGCAACCTCTACTCCCTATGCTACTTACCAGGAATTCTTCGAGGTCTTGCTTCAGATTGAAGATTCAGAGAATGCTCCTGACGATGAGGATGAGGATGTTGTCAGGAATGCCCAGAGGTACAGTAACAGAGGGCAATCATCACTTGGCCCGATAAGGGCTCAGAATTTTAAAAGGAGTGGAAACAGCTCTGGATCGTCGAGCGGGGGTTCTAACTCTGGTACACCTCAGAGAGGAGGCATATTCGCTGGTGGTTCTCGTATTCAGAATCAAGGAAACTACAGCAATTTAGGTGTTCGGTTTTGCCGTAGGTGTAACACCCGTCACTATGGCGAGTGTAGAAAATGAAGCAGATGATGTTTCACCTGCGGGCAGACAGGGCATATGGCCTATAATTGTCCTCAGAATCATAAGAATCAGCCTGCTAATCTACCACATGCAGTCCCTTTACAGCAATTTCCAGCACTTGGTAATCGTCAACATATAGGCCAAGGTGGAGCTTTCCACTACCAAGGGGAAGTAGCCCCGAATCAGGGAGGACCATACCAGTACACACCTGAGGTTCCCTACTATCAGGGAGGCTATTAGCACACTCAGGGAGGTTATCCACAGTTTTAGGGAGACTATACGTCGTATCAGGGTTGTGGAACACATATGTATATTGGGGGACAACATCAGAATCTAGACGTAGCGTCTAGCAGTGGAGGTTCAGGCAGACAGGCAAATCTACCCCATCATGGCCGAGGTAATATAGGTCGAAGTAATCAGACTCAGGCAAATAGGGGTCGTGGAGGCATGCAGCAAGTTCAGGGAAGAGTCAACAACATTACCCTATAGGATGCTCAGGCTAAGCCGGACTTGATCATGGGTACGTTGAATGTTCTAGGCCATTTTGCTAAAGTTTTAATTGATTCTGGTGATAAACATTCAATTATTTCCCATAAGTTTGCTCAAACGACTCAACTATACCCTACTTCACTTGGCTACGAGTTGGAATTCTCGATGCCTAGGGGTGAAATCTGTTATGTTAGTTGGGAATATCAAGGATGTCCCATCTTTGTCGAATATGTAGTCATGTTGGCTAATCTTGTCCCTTTGGATATCGTTGATTTTGACGTTATCTTAAGCATGGATTGGTTACACTACAATCGTGCTAGGTTGGATTGTTATGAGAAGGTTGTTACTTTTCACCAGCCGGGCATGCCTACTGTCACGTTTGTTGGTGAACGTAGTGGTCAAAAGCACGGAGTTATCACGACCATGATGGCGAGACAACTGTTGAGTAAAGGTTGTTAAGGCTACTTAACTCATGTTGTGTTATCGAAAGAGACTACTACATCTGTGGAGGACGTCGGATTAGTTAGGCATTTTCCCGATGTTTTTCCCGAAGAATTACCTGGCTTACCCCCAGATTGTGAAGTGGAGTTCACCATCGATCTACTTCCAGGTACTAATCCTATTTCCCTTACACCTTACTGTATGGCTCCTGCAGAGTTAAAGGAACTTAAAACTCAGTTGCAAGAGTTGGTTGATAAGGGTTTCATTCAGCTAAGCACTTCCCCGTGGGAAGCTCCAGTTTTGTTTGTAAGGAAGAAAGATGGAACTTTGAGGTTATGCATCGATTATAGGTAGTTGAATCGGGTGACAATTAAAAACCGTTATCCGTTACCTCGTATTAATGATCTCTTTGACCAGCTTAAAGGTACTTGTGTGTTCTCGAAGATTGACCTAAGGTCTGGTTACTACCAATTGAAGATCAGAAACGACGGCGTTCCGAAGACAGCTTTCAGAACTCGATATGGTCATTACGAGTTTCTGGTGATGCCATTTGGATTGACTAATGCACCAGCAGCTTTCATGAACTTGATGAATCGAGTATTTCATCCATAACTCGACAGGTTCGTCATTGTCATAGATGACATTTTGGTGTATTTGAGGAATGAAATCGATCATGCCAGGCATCTGCGTTTGGTTCTAAAGACGCTGAGGGCAAATCGATTGTATGCTAAGTTCAGCACACGTCAGTTTTGGCTGGATCAAGTGTCATTCTTAGGGCACGTGGTATCTGCTCAGGGTGTGCTTGTAGATCCTCAGAAAGTAGCAGCTGTGGAAAATTGGGAACAACCTCAGACAGTTACGGAAGTTCGAAGCTTTCTTGGACTTGTTGGCTATTATCGACGCTTCGTGAAATACTTTTCAACCATAGCACTACCTCTAACAAAATTGACTAGAAAAGACGTTCCATTTGTGTGGAGTAATGAGTGTGAACAGAGTTTCCAGCAGTTGAAGTACCTTCTCACTCATGCACATGTTTTAGCACTTCCCAATGATGGTGGAAACTTCGAGATCTACAGTGATGCGTCTCTGATTGGTCTTGGATGTGTGTTAATGCAGCATGATAAGGTGATTGCTTATGCATCGCGGCAGTTAAAGCGCCATGAGAGGTGATAACAGCGCTCAGAGAATCAAAGAAAACCAGAAAAACTTAGAGATAGAGAAAAATAGACTTGTAGAGAGAGAGAGAGAGATCAAAAGATATGAATTTCTTTGAATGAATTATTTACAAGATTCTCACACACTTATATATCCAAGTACTACCTTATCTCCTAAGCTTTTGATGCTAACAACTCTAACTAACTAACTGTCTTTTATAACAGTTTTACACATCAGCACCATTTTAAACATTTTGACCATACTACCCTTCTTATGCTAGTCAATATCCCCCCTCAATCTTAACTTGGGTTACCAAGTTTAAGATTGTAACAATGTTTGATGAATAACGGACCATGTAACCCTTTAGTTAGAATATCGGCAGACTGATCTTCAGTGGGAATGTAGGAGACTTCTAAATCCTCTTGTTGCACCTTTTCTCTAACAAAATGGTAATCCGTATCCAAGTGCTTGATTTGGGAATGGAACACTGGATTTGCACTTAATGCAATCGCAGATAGGTTATCACAGTGTATAACTAGTGGTGTTGGCAGAAACAACTCCAAATCCTTTAAGACTGCCCTTATCCAAGCTAGATCAGCTGCAGTGTGAGCCAATGCTTTGTATTCCGCTTTAGTAGAGCTTCGAGAGACAGAACTTTGCTTCTTTGACTGCCATGAAATTGGATTATTACCAAGGAAAACAAGATAACCAGTCACAGACCTTCGAGTGTTTAAATCTGCAGCCCAATCCGAGTCTGAAAAAGAATTGAGAATCGGTTATGTAGCTGCTGAATACACAATACCATACTGCAGTGTACCTTTAAGATACCTCAAGATTCTTTTCACAACTCCAAGATGAACATCAGTTGGTGCTTTCATAAATTGGCACACAGAATTAACCACAAAAGCAATATCCGGCCTAGTAAATGTCATGTATTGTACAGAAACAAAGAACCTGATATGAACGAAACCCTTGACCTTTTTAGCAGAAATCGCTGTGAACTTGCAACCATCGTCAAATTTCAATTGATCAAACTCCAAGAAATCTCCAGTTCTTTAATCTTCATCGGAAGAAATGGCACCTAGGATTGTCCGGGCGATTGATACCATGATAACAGTGCTCAGAGAATCAAAGAAAACCAGAAAAACATAGAGATAGAGAGAAAGAGACTTGTAGAGAGAGAGAGATCAAAAGATATGAATTTCGGTGTATTGCTTTGAATGAATTGTTTACAAGATTCTCACACACTTATATATCCAAGTACTACCTTATCTCCTAAGCTTTTGATGCTAACAACTCTAACTAACTAACTGTCTTTTATAACAGTTTTACACATCAGCACCATTTTAAACATTTTGACTATACTACCCTTCTTATGCTAGTCAATAAGATAAACTATCATACTCATGATCTCGAGTTGGCAGCGATCATCTTTGCTTTGAAAATCTGGAGGCACTATCTATATAGGGAAAAGTGTAAGATCTTCACTGATCATAAGAGCCTTAAGTATATCTTCACTCAGCCAGATCTCAATCTCCAGCAACGGAGATGGGTAGAGTTGCTCAGTGATTATGACTGCACCATTAAGTATCACCCAGGTCGTGCCAATTCGGTAGCTGATGCTTTTAGTAGGAAGTCTTATGGCCAACTTAATGTTTTTTATGCTAGTCGCATTCCTCTTTTGACTGACCCAAGATCCAATGGAGTAGCATTGAAAGAGGGTCGACGAGGGACCGTAATTGCCAGTTTTCAAGTCAGACCGGTTCTGTTGGATCGTGTTCTCGAAGCCTAGAGGAACAATACAGAATCTCAGGAATTGATACAGGCAGTGTCATATGGGAAAAAGAATGACCTCTGGATTAGAGATCCTGACAGCATGCTTATGCAAGGTGAACAGATGTATGTACCGAATGTTGAGGAACTAAAAAGAGACATATTGGATGAAGCGCATATTTCTACTTATGCGATGCATCCAGGGAGTACCAAGATGTATCATACCATTCGGCACTTTTATTATTGGCCAGGTATGAAAAGAGAAATTGAACAGTATGTTAGTCATTGTGCAATTTTCCAGCAGGTTAAGGTAGAAAGGAAAAAGCCATTTGAGATCGTCAGTTCTACAGTTTAGAGATGCTTGGCACAAGCGCTTACCGTTGATAAAGTTCGCGTACAAAAACATCTTCCATTCTAACATTGGTATGGCACCGTTTGAAGCATTGTATGGGAAACCGTGTCGTACTCCACTTTTTTGGTCCGAGGTCGGTGAACGAGTTTTAGTGGGCCCTGAGATCGTGGATGAGACGACACAGAATATTCAGGTGATAAAGGCTAACCTGAAAGCAGCCCAGGATTGGCAGAAGAGTATCGCAAACAGACATTCTACCGACAGAGTTTATAAGGTTGGTGATTGGGTATTCTTGAAATTATCGTCGTGGAAAGGTGTTGTGCAATTCTGCAAGAAAGGGAAACTCAGCCCTAGGTACATCAGACCGTACCAAATAGTTGAACGAGTTGGTGAAGTTGCTTATCGACTTGCTTTGCCAGCATAGTTGGCGAAAGTGCACAATGTGTTTCACGTATCGATGCTACGAAGGTACGTCTCTGATCCGTCACACGTGATCCCTCCTCAGCCATGGGAGATCAATCCATATTTAACCTATGATAAGGTTCCAGTGACTATCCTTGATTGGAAGGATAAGGTTCTTAGGAACAAGACCGTGCGGATGGTGAAAGTTTTGTGGAGGAACCACTCGGTTGAGGAAGCTACTTGGGAGACGGAAGAGCGTATGTGAGATATGTATCCACATTTGTTTTATGGCTTTGATTAGTAGTCAGTATTGAAATTTCGGGGACGAAATTTTTATAAGGGGGGTAGATTATGACGACCCGTCCCTAATTTTCCTATGTAATTTCTCCCCGAGTATGTGTATTGGCGGCTTTGCCCTTATTGGCAAGTGATGTGGATGTAGTTATATCACTTTTATTGTATTTCTCGCTATCGCATTTAAATTGTACACGCTGTTACGAGTGTACGTAAATTTTTATCAGTATGAAAACACTATTTCATATAGATTTTCGATACCCTTTTCTGTACAAAATCTAAACTTTATCCCTAGCCTTCTATTTAGGCCATCCCGTGCACTCCACCAATCCCATCCACTTCCTCTTTGTAGCAACCAATCAGAAAAAGCAAAAGAAAAATAATTCTCTCTCTTCCTTCTTTCTCTCTCTTTCCCGTATACTATATTTCTCTGCAAAACCCTCAAACAAGCTTCAAAGCTCACAGACCGAACCCAAAAACCACACCATTGTACTCCTCTCATCTTCATGATCACAACCATGTTCTTGAAACCTTGTTTAGACGAGTTTTGACTTGTTAAGTCGGAAGGTCTGAACTCAGGCACACTAAGTTCGACGTGTTTTCGAACGAGTTAGGATGTTTTAAAGCTTGGGAAGGCCTCTACACGACATTTTAAGGGTCCTAGGCTTGTTTTGGAAGAAGGTCGACATGAAACAGTCGAGTTTCAAGGAGTTCACTTTTGGCCGAAACTTTCGAGGAGTTTTTCGACGACCTTCATCCACTTTTTGGACTCCAAACAGGTATAACGCGATTCTTCACTTCACTAGCTTCAAATCCATATAAAGTATGTCAAAAATGGTTGAGAAATGAAGGAGAATAGTGGGTTTGAAAATTTTCTAGAAAACCGGTGAAAAATCAAGTTGCAGATGGCGGCGGATTACGGCAACGGCGAGGACAACAGGAGAAGGAGACGGAATATTCCGTCAGAGTTGACAGAATATTCCTGACGGCGTCAGGCTAACTGACAGCACTGGCTTGCGAGTGGGGGCGCGTCTGGCCGTTCTCTTGACGGCGTGTGAGCCGTCCAAAACTTATTTTAAAATTTTGGGGATGTTCGTGACGTCTAGTAGGTCATGATGATATATTTAAACCCTAGGTTTGAGCAAACTATGAGGGTTTTATTTAGGTTTCCGTGTCTGTGCTTTAATTAATTCTATTTTAGTTATTTCACATATAGGGGAACGCATCCCGAGGACGTTCGAGGCCAAGCTAGGCTCGGGGGCTACAACCCAGCGACGTACTTGTGAGTGGGCAGTTTGTTTTTATACCTATACATATTTATAGTTTCCATAAATGCGTATTTGAAACAAAAACCATAATCGAATTAACTAAATTATATCACTTGAAGAGGATAATTACTAAGAAATAAAACGGATTGAGGAGGAAAATCATGACCTACCCCCTAATTGCTCCGAGAAGAATTGTGTCGGATTGCTTAGTTGACAAAAGGGTCTCATCAGGTCATGGAACTCCAGTAAAATCAAAGCCAGCTGCACCAATAGATACTTCTTCATACTTAAAATCAATCAAACAAATTCAGGCACCAATAGGTAAAATCGAAATAAAACTGAGAAAACGGAAGCGGAATTTAAAGAAACCATCGATAGAGGCGGTGAGGTTGAGGATTTTCTTGGCAACGGAGATGACTTCGTGGCCAATGCCATCGCCGAGAAGCAAAGTGATGGAGTAGCATTTGGAGGGTGAGGCTACCCACTCTGCTTCATCGATGGATAGCTGCTTCGATGTTCACTTGGATTGCTAAAAATCTTGTATAAATATATTAGCATCTAACATGAAATTAATTTTTCACCGCTTCCCCTTTCAATCTGTGTTTTCTTTTATTTACATCATTACATGCCAATGAGTATAATACACACAAAAAAATTCCTTCCAAACTGAAAAGAGAGACTCACGCAGTGAAGGAGAATCAGAAGTATTAAACACAACCCAATGCCTAAACCACACAAAATATTACTTTCAAGGCATTCACCTCTCAGAAACACCTTGAAATCCCCACAACGTTCCAATTTCCAGCAGAATTCATCTTCTTCCAGTGTTGAGAAGCTATCCCAGAAAACAGAAAGCAGAAGAACAAACACTTGGTCTGCACAAACTATTCAGATTAACAAAACCCATAATTAGATTCCTTCTGGGTAAACCACACAAACCAAAGAAACACCAATCAAATGAAGTAGCTTTCATATCCAAAAAACAAAAAATAAAACAACCCAGAAAGAGTATAAAACTAACCTGTCACAGCAGCTATTAATCACTCCCAAAAGAAGATGCTCAAAATCTGGACAACAGGACCTATCTAAAGTAACAGAAGAAAAAGCTGATGGAAAATATGTATAAACTTGCTTCAATAAAATCAAATCTAAACAAATGTGTAAATTGAAACTCTGATTTCAATCCGCCAAATTTTTCAAATTACTTACCTTGATTACAGAGGACTTCGGAAGACAACGACGTTCGAGTCTGAAAACAAAACCCCATAATCATAAAACAACAACAAAAGAATTAAAAACGAAATAAAATAAAATAAATTACTGTAAATTAACATGAATTTAAAAATTAAAAAAAACAGAAAAAAAAGACATTTTATCTGACGAAAGCTCAAATTTCCTTGTGAGCCCTGTCTATCCCAATTTTTTTTTTTCGCAGATCCAGCATCATCTAATAGTGCTCTGGCTATGGAGAATTGGTATTTTACTAAATTGAGGAAAAGTTGAGGAATTTGGGTCTGGAGGATTTTGAGAGATACAAATTCAGAGTTTTGAATACTTTCATTTGTTCTGGATATACATACAACTAATTAAAATTCAATCATATTAGGGGAAAATAATTAGACTAAACAATAACAACAATTAAATCTTAGGAATGACAAAATTTCCTGTAGTCCAAAAAACCCATATGGAAACGTGTAAACAGTTCGCAAAGGAGATTCAGAGTTAAATACATACCTAGGGTACCTGATCTGAAGGAAATTTTGTGAAAAACATGTTCATTTGAGCAACATCTATGGCATGCAATTAACATTTAAAGGCGGAATCATGCTTGTATGCACTCAAAACAAAACATTACCCATGAAATTCAAAGCCTAGTAGTTATGTGAACCTAGACTCAACTCAAGAACAAAGTGAGTTGAGAAATTTTATACCTTTGTTGATTCCTCTTTGCATAAGCAAAGGCTAATCACCCAAGGAAAGGGCCTTCATTCCTTGCTTCTTAGCTCCATGGATTTCTTAGATGAGGATGGTTGAAAGGATTCTCCAAGTTCCCAAAGTTGAGAACCTCTAAGTCTCCACACCAAGGTAGGACTTGAAGAATAGATGAGTGACCTAGAGGAAGTAAGTTTGCTAGCTAAAATCCTCTAGGGTGGCCAGCCTCTTAGAGAGAAAAGGGAGCTTGTGTTCTCATCTTTTTCTCCAAAAGAAAACCCCTAAGGATGACATGACTATAAAGTTGCCTTTATACCACCTCATAATGGAGTGGCAAACTTGCAATTAAGCCAAGTTCACTACCCCTCTCTATATGGCCGGCCATTAAGGGTTCATTGGGCTTTCAAGCCCTTTGTGGTTTCAAGTTGTCATACAACTTGAGTTAATGGGCTTGACATTCAAATCTCATTGGGCCTTACGGCCCAAAACTAACATGAGGTCTATAACGAACTTATTCGTTTGATTAATTAACATATTAATTAATCCTAACCATAAATAATTAAACCATTTAATTATCCTTACTTATCTCTGTTGTTTCTTCAATCTCTACCTTACACGGTGTACGATCCATTAGGTTCCTTTTAGCGAGCCAGTAGGCGATTAGAACTCTTTCAAATCGATTGTGAATTGAAACTTACTTTCAATTCTCCTTTAGTGATTATACACGTTTAGGGCTTCCACAAACCATGAGTGACACCTAGCAGTATGTCATGGTTACTCAAGCTAATCAGAAGAGGTGGATAACCTATTCAGTTTAGGATTACAATGCAATACGGTCTTTCTCTAATACAATACTCTTGACCACATTGTTTGGTTTGATAGTTTATTCATGTCTACTATCCAATGTGATTCATTTACTTATATGATTACCTTGAATGTGATTTGGAACGACTTCCTAAATCTCATTCATACTCTGGCCAGAGATTCTTAATCATATCATAGAGTATTCTCCCTCAAACGGTTTGAAAGTTAGAGATCCCTTGTTGCGCATTCACTTGCCTCTATGGCTAAGTGGCTTAACCCCAACTATGTCGTGGACACCCTCAGATGGAGTGACTTTGACATAATCAAAGATCAAGGACCTAACCACAAGACAACTATGATGTCTAAGGTCAAATGACTACTTTGCATTATCACAACCATGAGTTCTCATGTGACATGAGTATGAGAACTTCTTGTTGATTGCTTTCAGTGAACTCATTCTTTATTGAGCACCTAAGTACTTGTCTTGGTGTCAGTCACACCAATGACTCGAGACCAGTCACTCTCCCTAAGAGAAGACATAGCACGTACTGATATTAACGGACTGTCAATGCCCAATTGGCAATCCTATGATCAGGAACGTTTAGGATATGTATACGAAAAAGAATGGTCTCATGAATCTAACTTCTTTAGATCGCATTCTCCCAATTACATATTCGTTGGACTTATCGTTTAAGCGTATAACATTTATATGAGACGGCTTCAAACAATAATCTTTGCCCTTTATATTGAACTATATTAGTTTAACATGTGAAATGTCCGTAAAGTATCATCATATGATTGGTTTTAGGGCACATTTCCAACATGATCATGAGGTCGTGAGAGATATGACAACGGCAAAGACCGACGTACAACGAGTCAAACGTGTGGAGGATGCGTTCATGTCATGGTCGAGCAGCTCGAATGGGCAAGGAAGTTGGTGCAAGGTTGCTAGTGAAGAAATAACGGAGGAAAATGATTGGCAACAGAAGAATTATGCGGTGGGGGAGGAAAACGGAGAGGGAAAAAAACTTTCACGCGTCGCTAAACTGTTAAGCATTTGACAGCAAAGCAATAAGGGCAAGGTTGTAATAATATAATTTGAATATTTAACCATAAGGCCCCCTACCTTAATAATATAGATGAAATAGTGAAAAATAAAGAAACGCATCTAATTTCTCCAAATTAGAAATCCCCAACAAAATTCATCCTTTATTACACAAAACTTACTACATGATATATTCTCATCATGATTTACATCAATCCAATACAATCAGGTTCTTCAACTCTTGTGTTGAAACGGCCCAGTTCATCACATCCTCCATCTTTGGAGCAAGTTTCATCGCAGGCAGTACATCAATACCATAGACTGAATGCAACTGACCTGCATATGATCGGGAATCCGACTCGCCTTTGAAGAAAAGGCTGAGCAGGATGTCGGAAAACCCGGTAATAATCATCCCCCCTTTGTGATTCTTCACGGGGGCACCGAACACCTTTGGCTCGGCAATTGAGTCTTTCAGATTCCAAAACACCAACTCTGGCACACTCCAATACCCACTCCTTTTGTAATTAGCCCAAGCCTCTTTGTAATCCTCCACCCAATTGTTCTTCGTGGCGTGCGTGAAATCTTTGTATGTGAACACGAAAATCCTTCTAGGAATCTTGGCATTGCTCTGCTTCTCCACAATGGCAGTCTGTAAAATTTGATTGTAAATCTTGAGGAAATCAACTTTCTCGGCGGACTCTAAGCTTCTCATGAACTCGCATTTGGATTGAAGATCCTCTCCTTCAATCCTTTTCAGCATTGGAACTTTGCTGAACGACAAGACAGAACCTTTCCATGGTTTTTCGCTAAGATCCGAAATCAACAACCCCATTGAAATGCAAACCTTCTCCTTCAACGTCCCTCTCATACTCTCCGGGACATCACACACTGCAACACAATTTCTGAGTTTCCCTTTGCTAGACAACTCTTTGACCAATCTCTGCCACTGAACCTCTGCAGTTTCGGTAACCCCACCTTGTTCCTTCTCCAATGAGGCCAGTACGTGGTGAGGAAGCTTTACCTCATCACCAAAACACATATCGATAATTGCTTTCTTTGGTACAAGCTTTTGCACAATATTCATGCGACTCTTGAATTTCAATTTGCTTTCGTTGTTGCCTCCACTATCATGACAACCAGCGATATTCCTGTAGTCTTCTAAAGCAATCAGCGCCTTGCGGTTTTTGAACAATGACAATGACTTCCTGTTCTGTTTAGCAGCCAGTGAGCACTCCAGTGACAATGCCTTGCGCAGGGGGATAAGTACTTGTTTCCTCAACCGATCGCGAACCCTGTAAGCGTAATGCGCTTCTTCAAGATCTATGTACTCTTCATAATCGTCCCGTGGAAACATTCTCTTCGCTATGTTTTCGCATATTAGAGTTGCTCTGTCGTAAGACGAATCAATTGAAGGGCAAAATTTGGAGGCATAGCTGATTTTTCCAATCTCATCAGAGTTCAAAAACCTTAAATCTGATGCCAACATTTCAACAAACACATCAGATACACGATCGTGCAAGAACCTATACTCCGGGTCATCTCGGTACCTATCAACAGCCGCTTTAGCCCTGGCAAATTGAACGTCTGTGATTGTATTGATCTCCTCCTTCTCTTCCTTCTCTTCCTCCTCCTCATAGCTTTCATCGCAAAAGGACCAATAACTCCTGTTCCAACAACTATTCATACGCTTCTCCTCCTCCCTTTTCTTTACTATGGAGTCCTGCAAAACCCTAGAGAGAATCTCCAACAAATCTTTGAACCAACCCAAATCCCCAAAAACGTCGAGATTTAGAGCTAGGGCTAAAGGGTGGTTTTTGTGGACCCACAAGAGAGACTTGTAAAAGGCTTCTTTGTTGGGCCTCCCCACCATTCTGAGGCAAAATATGAGTCCCAGAGTGATGAGAGGGTCTTGATTCCATGCTTCTTCTTCACATTCTGTAAGATCCTTCTGTCGCTCATACGTGTAACCGTATTTGGGGGCAGGGATCTGAGGATGTGGTGATGGCTTTAAAGAAGAATTCAAGGCATGGATTCAAGGTTGGGGTTGAGGAAGATGACTGGTATTTACCCAGAGGAGGGTTTTCTTCATGGGTTGGGGTGGGGTGGGTAAGGCGGAGCTCGGGTGGGCCCAGAAGACAAATTGGAGGAGCCATGATTAGGGTTTTGGGGTAGGTGTACTGGTAAACGAAATAGGATTTGGATCAGTTGGTTTTGGAGAGATTTGTGCAGTGAATAGGTGGGGTTTGTTGGCTTTGCTTAGGGCTCATTTAAAGGGAAAATTCCTTGGGCTGCAAGTATAGGTGATGATAACATAACTGGCCTTGAGTTGCATTTACGTAATACAGTAACTGACCTCTTACTTTCAATTTATTCTTCTTTTTTCTCATCTCAGTTGGTATTTCTCCTCACTAAAACGAATTTGAACTGCATTACTATTATCTCATTGTGAGGGTTAGCATAGATAATATTGTTTGTTAAAAAAAAATAAAAAAAAAACCCATTTTTCTAGTAAAATCACGGCTTAATGTGCTAAAAATAGTGTAAGTGAATGGCTTCACAACTATTGACAATTCAAAAGAGTAATGGTATTTACGATTTTAAACACAAAAAACTCTATTGATAATTCAAAAGAGTAATAGTATTTAAGATTTGTGCAAAAGAGTAATGGTATTTAAGATTTTAAACACAAAAAACTCAAACATTCATGTTCTCAACAGTGTCATAGTAAGATGAAAAGTTCGGATCGATTTTTTGTTGACTGTTCCAACCTTCAAAAATTCAATAGAGTTGTTACAACTACCAGTGAAAATTTGAGGAATTTATTTAGGAATGTGATATTCGCACTCTACGGCCTTTGCTACACATGTAATATAGTGTTTTACATCCTTTTCATTTTTGTTTTGCTTAGTTTTAATTCCGGAACAAGTTATGCAGTTGATTTCCTCCATAGAAGGAAGCTATGTAAGACTAACCTGGTTCCTCAAGTAAGCATTCATCGCAACCTCTAGAAGCTTATACTACAGTAAAACAATCAAGTACTCTTTCTGATTAAATTGCCACAGAAGACCGGAAAAGAATCATCATTGGCTAGACCATATTTATTAAAACATCCATCACTGACAAAACAAAATATGTTTTACACTGTCTTGACAATGATTATGTTAATCCAATATTATAAACAGGTTTCTGAGTTCATCTCTTGAAATTTATGTCAAATCCAATATTACAAACAGGTTTCTGAGTTCATCTCTTGAAATTGCATTATTTCATCCGATCATCTGCTTTAAAAATTTTACTAGCAATTGTGCCCCGTTCAATCCCGTGGTTTTTGAGACCGTTTAAAGTGATGTTATTTTACATATATAACATGTTTATACAGAGAGATGATATTATTTACAGTATTATTTATAGAGAGGTGATACTATTTACAATGCGTAGATTTTTGGGCTGGTGTCACTTGGAAAGTAATCCTTATTTAAAAAGTAAACCACCCCTCCAATAGGTATCGTTGGGTATGCAGACGGAACAGGACGGAACGGAACGGAGAGGGAGCAAAGATGCCCTCGGATGGAAACAAGGAGGAAGAAGGAGACAGAGAGATTATAATTTTGTGTTCCACGGATGTGGAACGAGTCGTTCCAGGGGGTGAGGCGGAAAGAAAATTCACCCATAATTCGTCCCGTGAAACAGCGCGATCCACCCGTTTTAGGCGCACCAAACGTGGGACGGAACGCTTCGTCCCACTTCGTTCCGTCCCGTCCAACATACCAAACGGTACCATAAGGACCGGGCACATACATGGTGAGCTAGAGACCAAAAAAATGTCCACCCAGTCACCACTTGCGCGAACCTCGAAGACTTAAATATTTTTGCTTATTTCACAAGTACGATGCAAACAAAACATTTATATTGAACAATTTCCATAGCCCCCAACATATGTTATGAAGGCTTTAGAAGTATTCAAACATGCTGTAAAGTTACATAGCACAGATTATAATCATACACCAGCATACAAACCAAACAAAACGATGACGCATTGCACCCAATTCGAAAGCATGCCATAATTTGGCAGTCGAGTTTCAAAACTTTTCTACAACACACACTGCAAAGCGGTAAAACACTTCAATGGAAACTATGAATTCCTTTTAGCAGTTTGACCATCTACAACTATCACTTTCCGGCAGTACGGGCAGTCCCCTCGAATACGAGCCCAGGGACTCAAGCAGGCAGCATGGAATCTATGCTCACAAGGTAAGCATATAAGCTTGTCGCCATCCATAAAACTCTCCAAACAGATACTACAATCTTGAGAAGCTCCTAACTCCAACCCTTCAACACCCATTTCTGTGCTATTGAAAATCTCAAGGTTCAAACAATCAAAGACCTCTTGACTAAGACCTGGAGGCTTCTTGTTCGATTCTTGCAAGAGATGTAGGCTTTCAATTTGGGAGCCCAAGTTAGTCGAAGAGTAGGCACTGGCTGGCTGACCTGTCAATATTTCAGCGTCCGAATCCCTTACAAGAGGACTCAAGTCATCACCATGTAGTAGCCCACCACCGTAAAGATGCAATGCTCTATGCCGCCTAATAAAATCAAGGTAAATTAGGCAATTTCCAGAGAGTCGATATTAGGGATGCAAGTTTTTCAATTCGAACAAAGATTTTGTTATCATTCCTACATGGGTAATTAACCCATTGATGGTTACACCAATTATTAGTTCAAACCGCTCAGTGCATATTGACTAACAGTTGCTAATTAGTGTGCTCCAACCAAAACCAAAACCTAATTCGTAATTGATGGTAATTTATGGAAAGTCTCTTACTTTCATATAATTGATGTACAAATCTTAGAACATCTGTCTTATGGTAGAATTTTACAGCAAGGTGATAGTTATGAAGTCCAATCCGAACTCTGAACTCTCCGATACAAGTTTCAACACACAAACCACTGCGGGCACTAATGTAAAGCCAGCATCCAAATTCCCAGTTCCTGAGTACATGTATAATCCATTGAAACTGCTGGTGTAATCGCTAATTAAGTAATAAAACCAGCTAATTTCATCAAAAGATGAGCAATTTGGAAACATTAAGCTGCAGAGCAACAGAAACTGACCTGGTTTCTGAAGGAGGCATCCCTCTCAGCCTCTCCAGCAGCCTTTCCCTGGCGAGCAAAACAGACCCGGGAAGCCTCTCGTTCCCGCTCAACCCGCCACTGCTTCCGGCGACCCCGTTTCCAGAACCCGGGTGGGTCCCGCCCTGCTCGAGCCCAACCGGCGCCCGCTCCTGCAACTAAACCCAAACGCAAGCTAAGCCTCAACCCAAACACACGATTCAATCAATTCTGGAATTGAATTGCAAATTACGAAATTACCGGGAGGGAGGAACGGTGCCGGAAATGGCGCGGGGTTCGGCGGAGGAGGGGATCCCAGCCGTCAGAATTGTGGTGGCGGCGACTTTGATTGTGGTTGTGCTTCGGTCAACGGTCGGAGGAGGAGGGAGAGAGTCGAACCCTGGATCGGTGGCGGCTCGGTTGTAGCGAGACCTCCGGCTGTAGAAAAGCTCTGATACGGTCGGCATACACACACACCAATCGCCGTCTTTTTACCTTACTCTCCTCAAAACGTTTCTATTTGTTTCGGATTTCTGACGAATTTACAGTTTTTTTTCGCAGAAACGGTTGGGAAGGGGAAAGTGACGGAAGTGACTTTTCCAATACTGATATTCACCTACCTTGTTATACTTTTTCACATATTTTCTTATTTTTGGGTTGTCTGAATAGATTGAGGAAAATCAAATGATAGGAATTAATAAAGGATGTGTAAAAAGTTAAAAAGTGTGACTTGTTGGAAATCACTTTTTTGGTCTTTTCGCCAAGGGGTGAAGTGCCGATTTTGTCCCTGAACTATTACCTTAATGAAAATTAGGTCCCTCAATTATTTTTTTCGGTAAAAGAAGTCCCTAAATTCATTAAAATTTGCTCATTTCATCCCTACTATTTGATTCAAAGCTATTTTATCCAATTTTTCATCAACTTATGTCACTTGACACATTTCAGAATGTAATACCGTCATTTTCTCGCCTATAAGCTCTTAACATTTCGTATAGGTTGCGAACCTAAAGTCTAGTTTACCCTCCAAAGTTAACTTACACTATTTCTTATGAAAAATTACCAATTTACCCTCCAAAGTTAATTCCATACACTATTTCTTTATGAAAAAACTATCATTCTACTCTTCAATGTGTATCACATTGCAAGTAATGTCACTTAAATTGACGAAAGTTGAATATAGAAGCTTTGAATATAATATTAAGGATGTAATTGACAGATTTTTATAATTCAATGACTGATTTTTCTAGAAAAAAAAAAGTTTAGAGACCTAGTTTTCACTAAAATGATAATTCAATGACTAAATGGGCAGTTCACCCTTTGGCCTATTTAGTGCTCTCTTTTTTTCTGATTTGGAATGGATTGGGTTGAGATGAAGACACGTGTCAATGCAACATTGTGTGGACGTTGAGTGTTTAGATTCTGGTGGGATTATATTTTTATGTTTTTCTATTTTTCATCAAAGACAGTTTTATTTTGTTTATTTCCGTCAACGACATTTTTATTTTGTTTATTTTCGTCAACCAGTATTTTTGGATAAGTTTATTTTATATGGTCTGGAGAAGTTATTTTTAATAGCTAGTTTGGTATTGATGTGCTTTAAAAAATAAAAAAACTTCTACTGTATTGTGAAAATAAACAACTGTAAAATAAAGTTGTTGGGTGTTTAGTAGATATTTGTTTTTTGTACAAGTGCTCTAAGAAAAAAAAAACAATGTATGAGTGTTTGGTAAACTTTTGTATAAAATTGATGTCCCTGAACTATCATTTCAGTGAAAATTAGGTTTCTGAATTATTTTTTCGATAAAATAAGTCCCTAAATTCATTAAAAATTGCTAATTTCATCCCTACTATTATATTCAAAACTATTTTATCCAATTTTTCCTTAACTTAAGTCATTTGACACATTTTAGAGTATAAAACCGTTATTTTCTCAACTACAAGCCTTTCACATTTCATATAGGTTACGAATCTAACATCTAATTCACCCTCCACAGTTAACTTACACGAAAAACTACCAATTTACCCTCTAAAGTTAACTACATATACTTTTTTTTTATGAAAAACTATCAATCTACCATCCAATGTGTTCACATGCAAGTAACGTGACTTAAATTGACGGAAACTTGAATATAGTAGCTTCGAATATAATATTAGGGATGTAATTGGCAGATTTTATAATTCAATGACTGATTTTTCTAAAAAAAAAAAAGTTTACGGACCTAATTTTCACCGAGGTGATAATTCAGAGACTAAATTGGCAATTCACCCTTGTATTTAATGTGATTTAATAATTACCAAAAAGAATAATGTAGGGGCAAAGATTGTAATTTGAAAAACACGTGGGAATATACTTTCCATTTAAAGGGCATTTTGATCCAAGTCCAAAAAAAACACCTACTTTCAGATCAAGTCCAGTTTCATTTTATTTGTTGGTATGTCCATTTTGCCCTTTAAAGTAAAAATAAAATTATATTTTAATTTATTAAATTTGAATTTTAAATGCCTTAATCTACTTTCTCATATAAAAAAAGACTTTTTAAAAGTCCATATACAACAAATATGATAAGTTTATCAAAAATAAAAGTAAAACAATTGTGAGAGGTAGATTAAAAAAAATTAAAACCTGTGATAGAGGTACGTAAGTTATATGTTTTTGTCTTCCTCTGAGAGTGGAAAAGGGTTTTCATAATTAGGGGATAATTTTGACATAAGAATAAAAATAATATGATATGGACAATGAATCACTGGACCTAATCTAATAATTAAGTAAAACTGGACTATATCTAGTAATTGCTTACAAAATTGGACTTATATCAAGTTTTCCCTTAAAAATTTTATTAAATAGGCACTGGTTACTATGCATTGAAAATGAAAAACACTTCTTTTAGAAGCGTGGTAGATTCTGCTTTTACTTTTCTATGTTTTTCTACTGTCATTGACAACAGTTTTTTGAAAAAAAATCACTTTTTTTTTTATTTTACCAAACACATTTGATGTGCCAAATTTTTTTTATAAGCTGTTCTTTAAAAAGGTACCACACTCCCAAACCAGCCCTAACTAGCCTCTTTCCACAACTATAGTCATTTTAAAAAAAAATTAAAATGATTAAAAACACATAGAGGAAAAAAACTGCCACCACTGCCTAGATAATTTTAGAGAGACTATATTCACACACCCCAAATTACTTCTCCCACACATTTTTATTTTTTTAATATTTTCTACACACCACTAACACTTGATAAAAAAATATTAAAAAAAAATTAAAAGGTGTGGGAGAAGTAATTTAGGATATGTGAATATAATCTCTCTAAGACCTCTCACTTACAAGTGAAAAGGAATATCACTAGACTGTAGTACTAAGTGGCTTAAAATTCTAATTTGAACGTGATCCAAAATAGCAAAGTTCACTTCCGTAGTGCGTACAAGTATCATAATTGTTGAACCAATTCTTTTTTCTAACAAACAATAGTGAGAGTGAAGAATCAACTTAGACCTAGGATGCAGAGATATTTTTTAACGGAAAGAGATCCTTTCTGGATCTCTTCCATCAAGGCCATCAGATCAAGTAATACAAGTCTTTCAAATTTCATCCAACGGCCCACCTGTTTTGACCCCTTAAAAGGTGTAATAATTTTTTTCCGTTGGATAAAATTTGAAAAGCTCGGATCACTTGATCCGGTGACATTGGTGGAAGAGATCTGGAGATGATCTCTTTCCTTTTTTAACTAGTTAAGCTACAAAATCACTATGAAATAGCTCATTTCTTAACGATTGAAGTCACAATTTAGTCAATCGTAAGATTACGATAAATATGCATGTGAATAAGGGAAAATTTTATTTAGACCTAATCTTTTTTTATGTACACACAACTTAAAAATTTCTCTACCAAACTCTACAAATCTGTGTTTAATTAAATAAAAATATAAAAACAAAGATTAGTGTTTTTATCTCTACATCCCTTAACCTAAAACCCACAACACTATTGCACTCCTCCATTATTTTTGGCAAACTGTGGAAATTGTAAACTACAAGTTTGTATCTTCATTCGTCGATTATGTCGATGCAAATTTCTGCCGTCTCTAGAGTTGACGAAAATGCACCTGCAAAATAATCAACATCTTTGATCAAGGACCTAAGCCTCATGCGCCCACGAGGTTGGGGGGGGGGGGGGTTAGGTCAATGGATCTCCGATGCCTAAGTTAGTTTCTCTGAGAAGAGTAAAGTGTTTAGGGCTTTTAGGGGTAGCAAAATCTTACCGAATTTTGGTAGAATTGGGGGTATATATAGGGGAGTGGCTGAAGGAAAAATTTTGTCCTAGCTAAGAACATGTGAGAATATTTGAACACATATGCAAACTATTAACACATTAAAGTAGGCATGCATTAAAAAACAATTCTAAAACCCATGACTTTCAAAGCCTAGTGAATGGTGAACCAAGAGACTCTTTAACAACATTAAAGAGAAAGAAGGTTTTAGAGATTCATTACCCTTGAAGCTCATCGTTGTTTACACAAGGGATTCACCCAAGTGGAGGGCCTTCAAGTCACCTCCTAGCTCCTTGGATCTTCCTTGTGATTTCCTTTCTTTTGATGCTCCTTTGCTCCTTGAGGATGTGAGGAAAGGATCTCCAAAAAACATCAAAGGTTTGGTGTCTCTAAGTCTCCACACCAAGGATGAGGTGTGAAGATGAAATGGATGACTTAGAGAAGAAAAGATTGCTAGCTATCTCCTCTCTAAGTGGCCGGCCTCCTTGTAGAGAAAAAGAGAGAAAGTGTTTCACCTCTTTGCCTCAAGAAAACCCTAATGAGGTAAAAGCTATAAAGATGCTTTTATATCTCTTTTCTTAGGTGAGTGGCAAATTTGCAATTAAGCAAAATTTCCCACTACCCTTGCTATGGCCGGCCATCTTAAGTGATTGGGCTATTTGCCCATATTTGTTTTAGTTGTCATACAACTTAAACATAATGGGCCTAGTGGACCAAACCCTTTTGGACCCCGAAGCCCAAAACTAATTTAAAAGCCCAATACGAACCTTTCGTAAAATTAATTAACTAATTAATTAATCTTGATCATTCTCAATTAAACCATTTAATTGCTTATCCATCTCATTTATATTTCTTCACTTTCATCCTTACTCGGTGTACGATCCATTAGGTTCCAATTAGCGAGGCAGTGGGCGATTGTTACTCTTAACGATCGATTGTGAATTGAAACAACATTTCAATTCTCCCTTTGTTGAAGATTAGTGTTTGCTAATATTCAGGGCTTCCACAAACCATGAGTGACACCTAGCAGCATGTCATGGCTACCCAAGCTAAATAGAATTGGTTGGAGAACCTATCCAGTTACAATTTCAATGCAATACGGTCATTCTCTAATACAATACTCTTAATCACATTGTTTGAGTGATAGTTTGTTTCATGTCTACTATCCAATGTAATACTTCTCTATATGATTCAATTGAATATGATTTGAAACATACTTCCTAAGTCATATTCGTATGCTTTAGCCAAAGACTCCCGAATTATATCTTAGAGTATTCTTCTTCCACTATGGAAGGTTAGAGATCCCTTGTTGTGCATTCATATGCCTACATGACTAGATAGCTTGACCCCAACAATGCCGTGGACACTCTTGATGGAATGTCTTTGACATGATCAAAGATCAAGGACCTAACCATTAGACATCTATGATGCCTCAGGTCAAATGACTACTTTGCATATTGCAACTTACGAGTTCTTACATGACATGTATGTTCGAACTCTCTTTTGATCGTAGTTCAGTGTACTCGATTACTCTTTCAAGCACCTATGTGTTTGTCTTAGTGTCCAACACTAAATGACTTGAGACTAGTCATACTCACGCTTGAGTTGACATAACACATACTAACCTTAGCGGATTGTCAATGCCCAATTGGCAATCCTATGGCTAGGAACGTTTTAGGAATGAACATAAGAGAAAGGTCTCGTTAATCTAACTTACTTAAATCACTTCTCTCTTAGATCAAATACATTCTTTGGATTCCCTTATTGCTTAAACACATGATACAATAAATAGTGATTAACAATAAGCTTTGCCTTTCATTAAACATATAATAGTTTAATACATTAAGTATTCCAAAAGCTATTACATCAAATGAGTGGCTTTGTGGGCATACTTCCAACAGTGGCCGACCATGGTGTTAGAGTTTTGCCCTACACATGCTGGCATCCTATTGGCCAAGATTTATGGAGAATTATTCTCAAGATATTAAATAGAAAATAATATCTTGAGATAATGGAGTAATTATCCCTAATTGATTTAAATATGGATTATTTACCTGAATGGAGTCAATCTTCAATTGAGAATGTATTAAAGATATGATTTGGGTAATTAATCCTTATCTTTAATGCTTTGACTTTTCCTTGCCAATGGCAGATGAGCTGTGGCCAATTGTATTCAGCTGCAGGGACCTTCAGGGGTGTGAGTCGCTCGTGGGAATATCTCAAGGAGCCTGCCCATTTAATGAGGGCAATCTTGTCTTTCTTGAGCAAAAGTTCGTGTGTCGCCTCTAGAATTTTTGGGATTATTTTAAGCTCCACAAATGCCCCCACACTTGCTGGGCTACACATAGGAAAATGGCAGTAGGTGTAAAAAGGATTTATCTGATTATTATATTCAAAATTAAGGCTTGAAAAACTCTATAAATAGCAAGCCATTTCATTCATTCCAGCAGACCAATTGACATACATTTTCTCTACTCCTAAATTGGAAGAGAATTCATTTCTCAAAATCTTTGGAGCTTTGAAACTCTAAAGCTCTCAAGCATCGAACCTCCCAAATTCTGAAGAATCGAAAAAGCTTTCTTCGTTCTTCGCCAACACCTTTGAAGAATCAACAAGCGCCTCTACATGTGTCGGTTCTTCCTTCACCACAATCCAAATCTTTGTGGCCCTCGTTCATCCAAGTTCAAATCACCATGACCCTTAGATCAACAATACCCTACATCCCCAGAATCAACAAGCAAAATCACATGTGCCGGTTCTTCGTACACCCCAAACCAAATCCTTGAGGCAACTGTTCATCCCAGATCAAACCTCGACAGCCCTTGGATCAACAGCACATCCACAAATCTACACCTTACGGAGATCGAATCAAATGATCAAAATTGTAAAAGAGATCGTAACCCCAAATCATTACTACAAACAATTTCTTTGTACACGTGTTCTTGTCTCATTTGTCGTAGGAATCTTCGTGTTTACAAATTTGGCACGCCCGGTGGGACTATCTCTACCTCTCATCTCTATCTCCAAATACACAAGAAACACACATGGCGTCAAGAAAGGATCAAGTTGTTCCCGCCACCAAAACGAATAACAAGAACATCATCACCGCAAGTGGTGGCACTTTAGATATCACGACTCGAAGTAAGGCAAGAGCTATCTCTGTCGTGTCTTCCACCCCTACATCAACTCTACCGAAGGAACAAGAGCACCCGAGGCACGAGCTCGTGATCACTCTAGCCTCGCTAATAGCACCAAGGGAAGAAAGCCGGATGAGGTACCCCGAGTCATTGACTTCTGATGGCGACTCAAGCTGCAGCTCGTATCCCGTAGCCATGCAAGTCATGACTACTGGTGCGACGTCCAAGGAGGAGCAGCTGGCTTAAATGAGCGAATCAATTGCAAGGCTAACGAAGATCGTGGAGGAGAATGACTTGCAAATTGTCGCACTCGTCAACCGACTGGAGGTGCAGCATGACGTGAAAGCTGACCCAAAGGTTGATCCACCAAAGAAAGAAGTCGACTAAGAAAATGAGCCTCTGATGGAGAAAGCTGAAGAGAAGTTGGAGGTGGACCAAGTTACAACGCTCATGGGATCTCTCTATCCAGCAGCTGCAGGAGATGATTGCAAGCATAATTAAGGTGCCGTACGAAGAAAGCTCACATGACTGTGTTGTACTCAAAGCCCTACTCCAAGAAGATTGATGCCTTGAGAATGTCGAGGGGTTATCAACCGCCAAAATTCATGCAATTCGATGGAAAGGGAAACCCAAAGCAACACGTCACCCATTTCATTGAAACCTGCAACAATGCTGGGACGGTGGGGGACTACCTCGTCAAGTAGTTCGTGCGCTCGCTAAAAGGTAACGCCATTTGACTAGTACACTGACCTTGAGCCCGAATCTATCAACAGTTGGGATCAAATAGAAAGGGAATTCCTAAACTGTTTCTACAGCATCTGCCGCACTGTAAGCATGTTGGAGCTAACAAGTACGAAGCAATGGAAAGATGAACATGTCGTCAACTACATCAATAGATGGCATTCATTAAGTCTAAATTGTAATGACCGACTTTCTGAAACCTCTGCCATTGAGATGTGTGTTCAAGGCATGCACTGGGGGCTACATTACACCCTCCAAGGCATAAAGCCGAGAACATTTGAGGAGTTAGCAACTTGTTCCCATGACATGGAGCTAAGTATCACCAATCATAGGAAGAAGGAGCCAATCACCGACTTCAAGAAGGACAAGGTGTTCGTTCAACAGGTGGACAATCATGGGAAGAAACCTGCTAAGGAAGCTTTTACCAATAACAATACTCCCATTAAGCCCTCATCTGCACCCATCAAGATCTCTTCCAAAAAACAAAGCAAAGGAGATGAAAAGAGGTGAGCCTTCTCGCACCCAAGATAGGTACAAAAACACTCTGACGTGGCTGTAATGTTAGATGACCTGTTAGAGAAGAAGGTAATCGAGCTGCTTGAATGCAAGCGCCCCGAAGACATGAATCGCGTTAATGATCCGAGGTACTGTAAGTACTATCATATCATAAGTCATCATGTTGGCAAGTGTTTCATCCTTAATGAGCTCATCATGAAGTTGGCACAACAAGTGAGAATCGAAATCGACCTAGAAGACACGACCGCAACGCACACTACTACTATCGTGTTTAGATCATTAAATCTTGTGCCTCTTCATATGATGCATGACTATTCCTGTTAATGCTCAGGTCACACGACACCTTCTACACAGCCATTGCTGGGGGCAAACCACCAAGATACACCTACCGATGATAAAGAAGGGTGGACGTTGGTGACCTACAAAACGATGAGGAAGCCAAGATCATAAGCCACAAGGTTAAAGGTGGAACAAGAGAGAAAGAGCCACACATTCCCTTTTCCAACAATGCACTACCGTTGCATGTCACATGGTCGAAATAGAGATGGAAGAGCCCTTAAAAGACAAAGTTATCACTGTCTAGGAAGAAAAGACCCTCACGCCCAAATAAGGCATGCCGACACACTTTAGCATTGAGGAGGCACTACGATCACCCAAAGAGATGCGAAAAGCACGAGTAGCGGTCTTGGTGAATGAGGTACAAGAAAGCAAGGACGAAGGCTTGAAGCTTCAGCCACATGATATGCCACCCATGACGTAATCAACTTCACTGACGAAGACTTACTGCTGGGATCAAAGCTTTACAACTGTCATCTCTTCATCTTTACGTAAGTAAAGGAGCACAAAGTCAACCGCATGCTTGTGGGTGGTGGATCGGCCATAAACATCATGCCAAAGTCAACAATGACCACAATCGGCATCAAGGTGGATGAACTATCCTGAAGCCACCTTTTAATTCAAGGTTTTAACCAATGAGGACAAAGTGCAATGGGCATGATTCGAGTCGAGATGACCATTTGCGAACTCAAATCAAGCACACTATTCCACGTGATTGATGCAAGAACTTCCAACAGTTTGCTCTTAGGAATGCCTTGGATCCACGAAAATGGAGTAGTGTCGTCCACCTTTCATCAATGCTTAAAGTTCTACCGAGAATGAGTAAAGGTGATACAAGGCGACATCATCACCGAAGCTGAATCACACTTCACGGATGCCAAGTTCTACATGGATGAAGACATGGTGCCCGAGGCTCTTCCAAAAGAGATCAAATCCACAGGCAAAGCCGCACCTAAGAAGCAAGAGTGGCAAGCCATGCCCAATAAGCAAGAAGGGGAAGCCGTGCCATCTTTAAGCAAAAATGATGATGAGCCTGCTAAACCTACAATAATCAAAGAGAGTATGACATCCTCAAAAGGACTGAACACATCCGTTTGCTGATAAATCCCAATGTTGAGAAGAAAGAATGGTCAATCCTCGTTCAAAACTGGAACAAGCAAATCCAACACACAGTTGCACAAGGATGATGTAAATTTGCTCAAGACAAATGCAGTTTTACCTCTGACATGGCTAGGTGACGCTAAGGTTTCAAAACCACCACAAGGCTTCGTAAAACCCCGGCCAAAGGGGGCGGAACCAACCTCTTTTCCAACCAAGAGGACCGAAGAAGGTTTCAACCCAAACGCCTACAAACTTATATCAAAAGCTAGGTACGATTTTGCCTCATCCTCAAATCTTGGAAAGAAGGTTTCAAACACCGTTAACGACAAAGAACGTGACCTAACCGAGACTAAAAAAAAAGTTGAAAGAGCATGGTTACGGAGTTGACAACAACAAAGCTGGACTTGGCTTCACACCAAAAGCACCTGTGAAGATTTCAAGCAAAACGAAAAACGCTAGCGCTCAACACATCATCGTGAGCATTGAACAAGATCAAGATGAGCCTAAACCCGCCCCTCGAACGTTAGTCTTCGATAGGATGAATCGTTCAAAACCCAAAATTTCTGCACTTAATCGCATTGGTGGTCAAGACCAAACCTCCGTCTTCAAGAGGCTTAACATGCCAACATCTGAAAGCTCTGTTTTTGAAAGGTTGTCAAAACCTAAGAAATAGAGCAACACGGCTAGCTCCCCTCAACGACGTTCAACTCTGGAAAGACTTGAAGAAACCAATAAGCTTTCTAGAAAGAGGAAGACAACGCCAAATGAAGAAAAGCTCGACGGTCTAGGAAAAAAATGATGACGTTCGAAGCTTGATTCCTTCAAGAATGAAGTGCCAAGAAACCTTGGAGGTTGACACAAAAGGACCACTAAAGGTAATAAGGCGCACCATCATCCATACTAGCCAATCTTCACACCAACAAGCCCAAATGGATGGCACTGAAGAGGAGGTCCAAGACGTCTTCCACATCACAATCCAAGAAGGCAAAGAAGACGAGATCCCCAAGAAAGACGTCACTGCTGCGCCATCACAACTCGAGGATGGGGGGCAAGCCATGGTTGATAATCTCAAGGAGCTCAACTTAGGCACAAAATAGAAGCCAAAGCCTATCTTCGTAAGTGCGCTGCTAAGTGCAAATGAGATAGATGAGTACTACCAACTGCTAATGGAGTACAAAACATCTTTGCTTGTACCTACAAAGAAATGGTCGGCCTTGACCCTAACATCGTCGTACATCGTCTTGCAGTTATGCCTAGAACGCGATTGATAAAGCAAACTCAAAGACACTATCGATCCAAGCTCATCCCACAAATTGAGGCAGAGATTGACAAGCTAATCGAAGCAGGCTTCATTCGAGAGGCGCAGTACCCTAAGTGGATCCCCAATATCGTCATTGTCATTAAGAAATCTGGACAAATACGCGTTTGCGTAGATTTCTGCAACCTCAATGATGTTTGCCCAAATGATGACTTTCCTTTGCCAATCATCGAAATCATGGTGGACGCAACCACTGGCCACGAGGCACTATCATTTATGGACGGCTCATCTGGATACAATCAAATCTGCATGGCTCCCGAAGACAAGGAACTAACAGCCTTCCGCACTCCAAAAGGTATCTACTGCTACCAAGTAATGCCTTTTGGCTTGAAAAATGTTGGAGTTACATATCAACGTGCATGCAGAAAATCTTCGATGACATGTTTCACAAGAATGCCAAATGCTACGTCGACGATGTTGTGGTCAAGATAAAAAAGAGATCAGATCATTTGAAGGATTTGCGAATAGTGTTCAAAAAGCTGCGAAAATACAACCTCAAGATGAACCCGTTGAAGTGCGCATTTGGTGCCATGTCAGGGAAGTTCCTCGGTTTCATCGTCAGACATCGCGGCATTGAGGTTGATCAATCTAAGATCAAGGTCATCCAAAGTATGCCAAAGCTAAGGAACCTACGATAGTTGAAAACCTTACAAGGACGACTCGCCTTCATCAGACGGTTTATCTCCATCCTGGTAGGGCGTTGTCAACTGTTCAGCCGACTCATGAAAAAGGATGTTTCGTTTGTATGAGACGAAGCATGCCACAATGCCTTTGAAAGCATAAAAAGGTATTTATCAAGTCCACATGTCCTGGGGGCGCCTATGCTTAGGAAGCCTCTCATATTGTACATCGTCGCTCAGGAAAGTTTAATTGGAGCACTTTTAGCACAAGGAAATGAAGACCAAAAGGAAAGAGCATTCTACTACCTAAGTAGAACTCTCACTGGCGCCGATCTTAACTACTCACCGATTGAGAAGATGTGTCTTGCCCTAGTCTTTGCCATCCAAAAGCTAAGATACTATATGCATGCTTACACCATCCACTTGGTTGCTAAAGCTGACTCGGTCAAATACGTCATGTCCAAACCAGTTTTGATAGAGCGACTAGCTAAATTGGCGTTGCTTCTCAATCAGTATGAGGTCATCTACGTCCCAGCTAAAGCCATCAAAGGACAAGGGCTAGCAGACTTCCTTGCCAATCATCCAACCCTGACCGACTGGAAAATCTCAGACGACTTGCCTGACGATGAGGTGTTCTACGTCGACATCTTCTCGACATGGACGATGTTCTTTGACCGATCCGCATGAGCAAACAGAACGGGGGTAGGAGTAGTATTTATGTCGCCTCAAAGACAAGTACTACCCTATTCCTTCCGACTAAGCGAGTTATACTCCAACAATGTCGTTGAGTACCAAGCGCTGATCATCAGACTCCGAATGGCAATCAACATGAAAATCACAACCCTAAAAGTATATGGTGACTCCAAGCTCATAATCAATCAACTCTTAACTGAATATGAAGTGAGGAAAGATGATATCGCCCCATACTTCCGGCTAGCAACTCAATTGCTACAAAAGTTTGAGGCCGTGACACTAGAACATGTGCCAAGAAAAGAAAATCAAACGACAGACGCTCTTGCTAACCTAGCCTCGAGTATGGCACTAGGAGAAGACAAAGCTGCAAACGTGCTAGTTTGCCAAAGATAGGAGATTTCGCTCATCACTGAAATGTTACTGGATGATACAAACATCATCTCAGTACTTCCAGTCTACATTGAAGAGTGGAGACAGTCGCTGATCGACTACTTAGAGCATGGAAAGCTTCCGGACGATCCTAGACACCGCTTTGAAATACGTCGACGAGCACCTTGCTTCCTCTACTACAAAGGAACACTCTACCAACGCTCTTCTGAATGAGTACTTCTAAGATTCCTAGGTGAGGAAAAAGCCAATCAAGCCATGGAAAAAGCACACTCAGGCGTATGCGGAGCGCATAAGTCTGTACCAAAACTACATTTATAGTTCAAGAGAACGGGTTACTATTGGCCAAGCATGGTGAATGACTGCCTGGAATATGCCAAAAGGTGCAAAGACTGTCAATTCCACACCAATTTCATACATCAACCACATGAACCATTACACCCTACAATTGCTTCATGGTCGTTCGACGCATGGGATTGGTTATTGTATGACCAATCTCACCAAAGTCATCCGCAGAAGAAGCTTACATTCTAGCCGCAACTGACTACTTCTCCAAGTGAGCTGAAGTTGTACCCCTAAACGAAGTCAAGAAGGAAATTGTCGTCTGTTTCATCAAGGAGCATATCATCCACATATATGGTGTACCTCACCACATCATCACCGACAACGGAAAACAGTTCTCCAACCGACTAATAGACGAGCTCTGCGAGAAATACAAGTTCAAGCAGCACAAGTCTTCCATGTATCATGCTCCAGCCAACTATCTTGCATAAACATTCAACAAAACTTTGTGCAACCTCCTGAATAAGGTAATCGACCAAACAAAGAGAGACTGGCACGAAAGAATAATCGAAGCACTTTGGGCATATATGACTACACATAGGACTCCTACCTAAGCTACTCCTTATTCTCTCGTATATGGCGTGGAAACTGTTCTACCGCTAGAAAGTCAAATCCTCTCACTAAGGATGGCTAAACAAAAAGGCTTGACTGAAAAGGAAAACGTAAAGCTACGACTTTAAGAGTTGGAAGCACTCGACAAAATGAGACTCAAAGCTCAACAACACTTAGAATGCTACCAAGCACGGCTATCCAAGGTATTCAACAAGAAGGTCCGCCCAAGGTCTTTCCAAACCGAAGATCTTGTCTTGGCATTACGAAGGCCCATCATCACAACTCGCAACACAAAAAGCAAGTTCACATCAAAGTAGGATGGACCATACGCAATACAAGAGGTCTACACCAACGGCGTCTACTTAATCATGGAGGAATACGGCTTGAAGATTGGCCCTATCAATGGCAGATTCTTGAAGCGCTAGTACCCCTAAAACAAACTCACCATACTTCTCGCCTGCATGAGCCTAAACTGTACATGGCACAACGCTCCTTGTTCGCACGAGCTTAAAAGGCGACACTCAACGCTCCTGGCCAGCAAGATCATAAACTGTGTACGGTAAAACAAAAAAAAAACCATCACTCATTTGAATTACGTCATGACTTGATCCCTCTTCAACCGAGGGTACGTAGGCAACTTGAAACTTCAAAACTTCAAGTAAAGTCATATCATCAACAAAAACACAAACACTTTGAAGAATAGAATGCAAATTCAAAATGTGAATACTTTGTTTCTTTAAAAGAAGGATTTGGCTGCAAAGCCTTATTACAAAAATGAGCAAAAGCAAAGAAGGCTTAAAGTAAAAAAAAAATGGAAGACGTTACTTGAAAGCTATGTCCCTAAAATTACGACGACGATCCTCAAGCAAGCTTTCCAAAGTCTTCAAGGTCTCCACATCAGTGGAAGACAAGGTAGGCAACTTCATAGCCATGCCTTTCTCTTGCTCTAGACATGAAATCTCCTCTTAGTACTGAGAAAGTGTAGCTCCCTGCTCCGAGAGAACACATTTAAGTCGTGATGCTTCGATTCCCAACTGCTCTCACTCTCGCACCAACGCTTCTAGACGCACCTTGACGAAAGCTAAAGAAGTCAATGTGACTTGATAATCTTTTGAAGCTGCCTGCTGAGAAGACCGGACTTGGGCAATTGATAAGTCTATTGTCGCAGGTTGTTGAGCTCTAACATCTGGACTCAACTTATTCGAGGAAATAACACGCAAGGAAGAATACTCAGTCAAGGCGGCCACAAGTTCGGCAACTTTGACTCTCAAGGACGAAGAATCAACATTAAGGTTATCAATCGCAGAAACAAGCTTCGACAAATCCTCCTTGAGCAACGCAAGGTCTTCCACTGGACACTTTGAAATCTTTTCCTCAATATGGCTCTTAATATCCATGGCCGCACGAAGGTTGATGCGATGGTGTTTGGATCCAAATTTACATCATCGGCCCGTGTAATCAAGGCCGTTGAGTAAGCATAGTTCTCAACCGTCAAATGAAAAGTGAAGATATTTTTGTTAAAGGATAATATTTTGGTTTTTATCATAATAATTTTTTTAATACGAATTATATGCATCTTTTTAAACCAAATAAATAGGATTCGAATTATATCCCAACGGAGAGACGGGTGGAAACAATCCGATTTAATTTGGATTTGTTAGCAGTGTACCGTGTGGGTTAGAGCAACTCGGCTTGGATTCTTATCACGTGGCATAGTATGGGATTTGCAAGGCTGGGATAATGGTGAGATAGGAGACCTAAGTAGGCTGGGTTATTTATGGATGTTGTCAGATGAATTGAATTAATGATGGGTTTGGCCTGTGCATGCCATGTGAAAGTTTGCCTGCTATATAATTATATACATATATATATGATTATACATATATATATGATTATATATGATTATATTTTTTTTTTATTGATGGCTGCCGTAACCTACATATGGCAAGAAAAGGAAGCCTAGCCTAGCTAGGCTTTTAATTATGATGGGATAAGTCAGGATTGGTTTTTATTATCTTTGAGGAATCAGCCATTTGAAGATAGGCTTTAGCACCTATGTCTCGGATCAGTCATTTAGAGTTACAGTCGGACTCTACGCAATTATCTAGTCGTGCCAAGCAAGTACATCAGCCCTATAAATACAAATGCAATGGCAACAGAAAGGGGACCTCCAACTCAACAAACAAACTGCCCTGTGCAAACCCTCGCTCTACGCGAAACCTCTCAAACATCTTGAGATTTTTATTTTCCTTTTTCGCCAACACATCTTCAGTTTGGATAAACAACACTGTGAATGCAACCAGCGAACATCTTCAGTTTGGATAAACAACATTGTTGCCGTAGAATCAACCGACCACGGAGCACCTTCCATTTGGACAAACATCATTGCGTCGAGGTCGACTGGTTATCTATCCAAGTCTCGATCGAGAAGGATTTTCAAATCCTTATTGGCAGAGGTCATCTCATTAGTCTTTTCGGCGAAGTGAGGTGTTACAAGTTATTACATTCGGCACATTGAAAGCCGAATTTGATATTGAACTTCGTAGAACTAGCAGCCTTGTCTTCAGGCTCTAGAACCCGAAGGCCGAGAGTGTTCCTTCCTCGGCCGCAGTCGCGAGATTCAGAAGTCAGCAGCGCACCCAACGCAACATCACCATATTTTACTCCTCGGCCGACGAGTTGACACGCCCGCATACAACCGAAGGACGTAGTTAGCTTATTAATTACTCGACCTGCGCACCACATAGGTTTAGTAGTTGTTAGGGTCAACATTTTGGCACGCCCAGTGGGACCCAGTGCTAAAACTACGGAGTTCATATGATACATCAAGATCTCAATGAGGGTGATATTTGGCGCTTATTAAAGGAAAATGTCGAGGAGTAAACAAAACTCCTTTAGGAGTACTGTATAGTTCTTAAAAAAGGGCTAGAGGCCGGGGGGCAATTTTTCACTCCGGCCACAATCAAAATTCCACCTCAGAACATTGTCAAGACGGCCGAATAACTTAGGCCACTTGTTGTTTCGGTCGAGACTGAAAATATGATAGGCCTAGAAGAAAAAATTCAAGTCTCCGAGCCACAAATCAACTTAAAAAATGATTCGTCATAAAAGTGTTCCAATGACGAACAAGGCCGAGACATTGACCTAGCCCAAGAAACCATGCCAATCGATATGATTATTGGCGATAAGGTCGATATAGAGAAATTCCATTCAGCCAAGTTGCTCAAGTTAAAAGCCGAAATTGGTGAAATTATTATGCCCAGGGGGGGTGTAATAATTGTTCAACACATTCGGCGGCTGATGATAAAAAATATTTCGCCAAGTCAAAAGTATTTGGGAATGATCTTTTATTCGGTTTTGGAAAATCTCAAAGTGAAAATTTTGATGTGAACGGATCTCGGCTTGGAATAAAACATTGTTGGCCTCCTCCGGATTATGATTCAACCGTTTTCTTTTGTTAAAAAAAAGAAACAAAAGGAAGGATGAATAAATTATTTTCTTAACCATTCGACCTTCCAGGCCGATGCCAAGAAAATAGGGGGGCAGACATTGCTATTTGATGTGTGCTTTGTGCTTTCAATGGTGCCATGCAAATGAAATCTAGCATACATGAGCTTTGGTCGAAGTTGGCGTAAATTGAATTTGGTGGTTTGCATCACCCAAGGCAGTCGGAGGGCCAAAAATGTGGGAGTTCCTGCTTAAGCGATTTGTCTAGAAACAGCCGAGTGCAACAGCTAAGGATAAAATCCTTGGTCATTACTCGGCCACCCAATTTTTCGACTAGTCCTGGTTACCAAGTCAGCAGTTCTTGTATTCGGCCATAACTTTCCTCGACCTCGGCCCAAATGAATGTTCTCGATCTAAAAGGCCGAGCTGCCAAGATTATTATTTCTTTGATCATAGCTTTGGTCATCAAGTCGCTGCGGTAGCTTTCTCACCCCATCAAATGCTAATAAATAGAATGCATGCATATATGCATGTGCATGAAAGGGACAAGGGGACTGATGGTTGCAGACTTTGTCAATAAAAGAGGTTTTACCATTTTCTTTTTGGGAGAAGTGAAAAAGAAAAGAAAAAGATGGATATTTGATAAGATATAGGCTTCAGCCTATGGACATGGACCAGGCTAGTGAGGAAAGGTGATTTGCTTCCAAGTTTTGTCAGAATGTGTGTCGACAACAGGTCATATAATGGGTGGTTCAAATTATTCCACCGAGTAAGCCTACGTAAAAAAAATATATATATATATGCCAATTTTTGCCGAGCTCGGCACAGCTTGGTCGTTGTGGCTTGGTGTTCATCTTTTCTTCCAAATCCACCATCCCTATTTAGACCGTGTTTCGGTAACACAAAAAATGGCATGCCGAGTTGTGTTCGTGCTCGGTGAGCAAATATTATGTGCATGCTCGGTGGAGGATGACATTTATAGGATGGAGTCTCTTCAGAGAGATTAGGATCCATGTGCTGCAGACTTATTGAGGAATCAAATCATTTTTGGCTTCAAGTGGACCTTGGATTCCACTAAGTTACTTGATGGTGGTTTGCTGGAATGTAGTCGATATTAGCACTGCTTTGGTGTAAGCATGATGGTCTTCAGGATGTGAGCGCAGAAGCCCGTTTATTTCTCAACCACTTGGCGGCTGCATGCATGGTAATATATCTCATTCCAAGTTGTTAACAGCCGAGGGAGTCTCTTCAGAAAGGTTGCATGCTATATAATTATACACACATATATATATATGATTATACATATATATATATATGATTATACACACACATATATATATATATATATGATTATATACATATATATATATATATATGATTATATATAATTATATTATTTTTTTTATTGATGGCTGCCGTAACTTGCATATGGCAAGAAAAGGAAGTCTAGCCTAGCTAGGCTTTTAATTATGATGGGATAAGTCAGGATTGGTTTTTATTATCTTTGAGGAATCAGCCATTTGAAGATAGGCTTTAGCACCTATGTCGCGGATCAGTCATTTAGATGATAAAGGCCCCGTTAGTAAGCACATCTTTGGATTGGCTCAAGACATCGTCAAGCCACTTCCAATACAACTCAACAAAGACGGCTTCTCCAGTAGTTGGCAAAGTGTTATTCTAAGTCATAGCTCCGCTACGGGTGCGATCACTAAGAAGCTCGAACAAAGCTAGAGAATTGTTACTAACATGGTGCGAAGGTTTCAAGATAAGAATTCTCGATGAAGAGCAAGCACCTTAGGGCCAATCAACGGCGCACAAAGCTTCAACATTGTTCCCATATCTTGTGAATCGCCTTCCTTCGCAAGAATGGTGATGGTGTTGCTCTTAAAGCACTTGAAAAAAAATACCATGGTTCCAACGAAAAAAATCAGCCACAAAGCTTGAGCAACACGGCAAAGAGGACAGCTACAAGACGATCCTTCAAAGCACACTATAGTAGCTAAGAAAACCAAAATGCTACGCAATCGCACTACGCAACCCCGCAGCAATTACGCAAGTAGTTTCTTGCACTGAACAACAACGTCACCACCGAGGGAAAACTGTGATCAAAAGGCACCGCACAGTGTAACCCTGCTGCAATCTTTTGCATAGCACCATACAGTAAAAAGTGACTCACTGCAACAAGCACCAGGCAGTAAAAAGCATAGTTATACCCACATCCTGCTCACTCCGCCATCAACTACCACATCCCTGAAAGCTCCGTGAGAATCCCGGCACCATGTTCTGTCTTCTCAAAAGTAAAGATTTCTAGCAATACAGCAACACATGTTATATATCATTGTATTATATTATATTATATTATATTATATATATATATATATATATACACAGATTGCTTAAGGGGAGGGATCCCCATTTTTTTTGAAAAAATGGGGACACGCTCCCCACCGTTAGATTGGTTTTAATGAAATTATGTGGTTGAGATTAAAACACAGGCCACACAATATCAACCACCCAAGTTAAATCCAACGATTGGGAGCGTGTCCCCATTTTTTTAGAAAAATGGGGATCCCTCCCCTTAAGCAATTTGTGTATATATATATGCTAGAATTTGCCTACACACTTTGTGTGTATGAACACATTTTTTTAGAAAATGAGAAGGACAGAGGGAGAGAGAAAGAACGTGGGGGAGTGGGAGGTTTTTGTTTTGTTTTGTTTTGTTTTTAAATAAATATTGGAGGTATTTTAACATCACCTGTAGATGAGGCTTCAATAAAAAACAGTAAAATTTAGACCTGTGAAATTACATTATTACCCATCATTTTTTTTATGTGTGATAGAAGACTAATTTGTCATTTTAACCTCTTTTGATTGACAAAGAGGGTTTTATTAATTAGTAGAGATATATGGGCCAAAGGATTAAAGTCGTCCTCTGCTTAAAGCAAATAGACCTCAATGCCTCGCAGAGTAAAGGCTTCACAAAGGAGTTTACTGGCTTTCCCTCTCCCCTGATCTCCACCGACGGCAGCGCAGTGACGGCGGTGCAGTGATGGTAAGGCAACAAGCAATGAAGTTGTTGTGCAATTATATATATATATATATATATATATATAATGGTCTCCCGAGAGCATTCCCAGTTGGGAGAAGGAGTAAGGCAGAGTCAGCTGAACCAGGCGTCGTAGACGGAGCCGCCATGCCAGAGGAAGCTTCTGAGGTTAAAACCCGGGTTCTGATCTGCTGCGTGTTCTTCGCCTTCTTCTTCCTCTCTACCGTCGGTCTGGTTGAAGGTTATGGCTCCTCTACTCGTCGAAGAAGAAGAAGACAATTGGTTACTGAAGTAGGAGAAGGCAGCAATTCTTTTATAAAGCCACAAAAGGCAAATAAGTGGAAGACCCATGCTCTCCACCTCACTTCTCCGGCGAAGAATCATGCCTCCTGAGTTCTCAGGAATGGGAAAAAGAAAAAGAATAAAAAAAATTAGAAAAGTTTAATGGTGCACGGCACCATGTGACAAAAAAAAAACATATATATATATATATATATATATAAGATAAAAGATCTTTGGTGCATCAGGCACCATCTTAAAAATAATAAATAATAAAAAGGTTATAAGAATAAAAAAATTATAAAAAAAAAGGCAATTGGAATGGTGCAGCATGGGTCTTGGATGGGTGCCGACATTTACTTTTTTTTAAAACAAAAAACAAAAATACACAGGATAAAATAAAGCTTATTTATTTATATCTCTAAAAAAAATTACAAATATGTGCATACATATAAATAAATAAAAATTGAGGAAGCCTTCACAAAGGTTGTTTATGGGAAGCCTCAGTACTCGGCGGAACCTCAGAAGGATGAGGCACCTGAGGTTAATTATTTGGAGCTTTAACACTTGGCAGAACTCCAGATGATAAAGCCACAAACATCTGATGGTCACTCTGAATCCGACCGTCGGATTCCTGCAACTGGTTAAGCAGCTCTCTGTTTTCGTGCTTGAACCCTCTTATTTCCTGTCTGAGACTTGCCACCTCAGCCATTAGTGATTCAACCTGGCGAGTTCGAGCAAGAAGGCGTTGGCCCATATTTGATACAGAGCCAGCACATTGAACACTGAAAGCCAGAGAATCTCGAACAGCCAACTAGTTGGACCGCTTGGAAAGCATCCTCTTATCTTTAGGGGTAAGAAGATTCCTAGTTACCACCATAGCGGTTATGTCATTCTTCATCACAGAGTCCCCAACTGTAAGAGGACCATTAGGGGATAAGAAGAATGGGTGCCATATGTTGTTTTGAGAAGACATGTTTGCATTTTCCACAACATTCAAATCTAAACGACAGTCAGATGGGCAAGCCATTTTCAGAGATGATGAAGAAAAATGAGGTCAGATAAATCGAAATCTTAGAAATGCAAAAAGAGGAAAATTCCTACAAGCGACAACTTTCTGAGCACGTTTTTTAACACAATTGATGCCTATATAAAAATGAGAGGCAACAAGGGCACTTGTTCAAAAAAAAAAAATTAATCAAAGAGGCACCGCTCTCTGAATTTCAAAAGCCAGATTTGCCTAAATAAAGTTTGTTGGCATTTTTCAGATCAATCTCAGCTTTTCAAATATCACGGGCAACTTTGTCAAAAAATCTCTGATAAAGTTGAAATGTGTAAATTTTATAGTTTCAATTACATCACTGTTCCCGACAAGTGTGGGTGATAAGGCCACATCCGCACCACTACCTGCTATTGGGAAATCCCTATATATGTTTACCTTCATCCTCCATGGCAAAGCACACCTCCAAAATGCCTAACTCTAATTCCTTACCGAGAGTGTACCTGCAACCAAACCTCTCAACATATTCAGTCTTGATTCTCTTCGAGAATAACTCTTCAAACAAGTCACTCAAAATGCTCAACTCATTTCCTCAGCAAGAAAATAGTTTTGATCGAGAAGTTTTGCATCAGTATCAAAACATTCTACTATTTTCTTCAAAAGCAAAAGTATCTCATATCATCAGGGATGAAAGCAAAGGTATCTCATATCATGTTTTTTCCCTGTCTTTTCCTTTGCCCTTGCTCTTGCCTGAAAGAAAGCAATCAGTCAGAACCTGAAATCAAACTTCCAACCTGGAACTAATTGCCCGGAACCTGTGCATGGTTGCTTACCCAACACTACCCTCGAGTACTCATTTTCAACTGTTGTTAGGCCTCAAATTTCCTCAGCAAATACCTCAGAACAGTTGATATGATGTTGGCTCTTTACACTAAAGCTGTCAAGCATAGATGAGTCACTAAGAAGTGATGCTTTAAAGGATCATCCAAAGGTAAATGGTTGAGCACCATTTCTGCTATGCAAAAGAAACAAGCAGAGAAGAATGCAGCGATGCACAATGATGAGTTGCAACAGATCACTATAGCATGACGCCCTTCCATGCAGAACCGCATAATCCAGACGAAGGAGTCTAAGTCAAATCCAAGCTCGGCATTGTTGCTCTAATTGAAGAGCTCGAGAAGCTTCAACAACCTTTCACTGGCACCGTCGCCGAAGAGCAAAGCCTCGCCGTGCAACACCGTTAAATCACGACTACTTCTTCAAAAGCAAAAGTATCCCATATCATCAGGGTCTAAAGTGAAAGTACCTCATATCACGCTTTCTCCCTGTCCTTTTCTTTGTCCTTGTTCTTACCTGCAAGACAAGGAGAAATGGAGCAATCAATCGGCACTTGGAATCAAGCTTCCAGTTAAAACCGACTACCTAAAACCCCTTCCCTAATTGCTTACCTAGCATTGCTCTCAAGTACTCATCGTCAAATGTTGATGTACTTCCAGAGAAGATACCACATCTACCTGGAGAACAGATAAGGCAAGTAAAAATGATACATCAAGCTCATGGAAAATCAATAAGCACAATAACTGCATGTGCTGATTCATCCCCAACAAAGTCGAATCTCACTTGCCAGTGAAACTGCTCGAAGTCCCATTTAAATTCAAGATCAAGCCCTGATGGCCCTTGAAGAAATCACAAGTTCGATTCAAGATCAAGTGTTCACCACCCTTGAATCAAATTCAACTCCAAATAAAAGAAGTAATTCCGACCTTTGGAGGAAACTAGAAAACCCTCCAGCCCAGTTCAAGATTTAACCTGTGGAAAGTCAACAAGCGCAACAAAACACACGCCGATTCATCTACTACCAAAGCTAAAGATCATCCACCACATGAAGCTCTTCGCGGTCCAATTTCATTCAAGATGAAGCCTCAACGACCCTTGAAGAACCATCTAGCCTAGTTCAAGATTAAGCCTCAACACTCCTTGAAGAAATTTCCAAGCCCAATTCAAGATCAAGCCTCGACGGCCTTTGAATCGACATCTACATTGAGGGACTTCAAAACACATCTTCTACACATGACAAGCACACGTATATGACACACCTTGAAGTGGGGGCATTTGTAGACATCGAAATTTCGGTGACATAAATGTTGACCAACACATTAAATTTTCAACGTACCGAGGCATACATGTCACATGCCACATGTCATATAAATTGTACACGTGGTGTGTGACTCAACAAGTCATCAAAAAGGACATGTGTCAACACTTGGCAGAAAGGATTTATTTGATCTGATTATTATATTCAAAATTAAGGCTTGGAAAACTCTATAAATAACAAGCCATTTCATTCATTCCAGGAGACCAATTGACATACGTTTTCTCTACTCCCAAATTGGAAAAGAATTCATTCCCCAAAATCCTTGAAGCTTTGAAACTCTAAAGCTCTCAAGCATCCAACCTCCCAAATTCCCAAGAATTCTGAAAGATCAAGAAAGCTCTCTTTGTTCTTCGCCAACACCTTTGAAGAATCAACAAGCGCCCCTACACGTGCCGGTTCTTCTTTCGCCGCAAGCTAAATCCTTGTAGCCCTCGTTCATCCAAGATCAATTCACTGTGACCCTTGGATCAACGACACCCTACATCTCCAGAATCAACAAGCACAACCACATGTGCTGATTCTTCGTACGCCCCAAGCCAAATTCTTAAGGCAACTATTCATCCCAGATCAAGCCTCGACGGCCCTTAGATCAACAGCACATCCACAAATCTACACCTTATGGAGATCGAATCAGATGATCAAAATTGTAAAAGAGATTGTAACCCCAAATCATTAATACAAACAATTTCTTTATACACGTGTTCTTGTCTCATTTGTCGCAGGAATCTTCGTGTTTACAGCAATACCTAAGCATGCAGTCTAAATAGGCAACACAAATCAGAATTTAAACTTGGACCCACTCGCTCCACTCTCTCCCATGAAAATTAATTTACAGACAATTTTAAATTCTAGATTATATTCATTCTACAATTAAGAGGTTCGGGTAATACAAAAAGGTCCACAGTGTGAGTAATTAGATTATTCAGTCAGTTCAATTCAAGGGGGCATGCAACCAAGGAACAAATACACACCAGTATCTTTGAAAGTTTCAGTTTCATCAATGTATAGAGGTAGTTCGCAGTATAAATGCATGTTATGCACCATAACAGGGGATGAAAAAAGTCCAAAATTTGTACATTTTGTTCTTAGATCTGCAAGCATTACTATCATCTGTGGTCCTATTCCTTTTTACCATATATTCAGTGGTACCTACAGACAATCATACATGAGCATAAATGCAGTTTTAGTTCAACGAATCAAAAAGATAATCGCTAAAGACTCACTGATGCATAGTATTCATAAATCCAACCCAAACATCAGTGCAGGAAACAAGTTTGTTACCTTTGATTCTTGAATCCGAGAACATTGAGATGTTTGCTGGGTTTTATTTCATCGGCGTAGCATTGGGCAGTGGTTGAGTCACATGGTTCTTTGCTTTCACCTCTGCTCACTGTTCTTTACCACATGATTCCAAATCATCCATAAGCATGACAGACAGATATCAAATCTCAGGAATCCATAAATCATTAAGTCACTGTAGATTTCATGCTTCATGGATTTGCAAGTTTTTTGCAGAACAAAGAAGGAAGAACGTTTGTATATTTCTAACATCAGAACCTCAAGATCTCTGTCGTCTTGTTGTGTTAAGATTTGAGTAATCTTTCATTGATGAACACTTGGATTTCGAAGAGAGCAAGAAGAATGGAAGGAAGCAGTTAGAGTGAGAGTGAGAGAGAAGAATATTCACAACTGCAACATCTAATCGTTGTAGAATGATGCTCCACTTTCATATATTCATTCATTCCTTACATCAGTCATCATCACCATTCAAATACATAAACCATTGTGATTGTGACACATGGCAATTACAAGGCATGTGAGCCATTGAAAATGAAAACTGATACAGGACCCTACACTTGGCATATAAGCTTAAGCTATCTCAACAGAAAACAGTTTCACAAAGAACAAATAGGAATTTACTAAGTAAATCATTTACTAACAAGAAATTAGTAAGCAATTTACTTTTCAACACCCCCTTCTAAATTGAAAACTGATTTCACACTAAGTAGACTTCTCAGGTAATTGAACATTTCCTTGGGAAAAGCCTTTGTGAAAATATCATCAATTTGTTCTTCATTTTTGTAGTAGATCAAATCAACCATACCTTCTTGAATTGCATCTCTAATGAAATGAAATTTCCTGTCAATGTGCTTGGTCCTTTGGTGAAACACCGTATTCTTAGACATGGCTATAGCTGATGTGTTGTCACAGAATAGGGAAGTTACAGCAGCTTGCTCTTCTCCAAAGTCCTCGAGCACAAATCTAAGCCAAATGGCCTGAGAGGTTGCTTCAGCTGCACTAACATACTCTACTTCAACATTTGAAAGTGCTACAATGTGCTGCTTAATCGAAGCCCATGAGAATGCTCCACTCCCAAATGAAAAAGCATACCCTGAGGTGATTTTCATATCATCCTGAGATCTACTCCAGTCACTATCACAGTAGCCAATCAATAGAGCAGACTTTCCAACCACATATTCAATCCCAAAGTCAATTGTTCCTTGGATATACTTTAGGACTCTTTTAGCAACTCCATAATGCTTATTAGATACATAAATCATGCAAGCAAACTAACAGAGAACATAATATCTGGCCTAGTTGATGTTAAGTACAAAAGGCTCCCAACAATTTTCTCGTACAAACATTCATTTGCAAGTTCACTTCCATCATTTCTTCTCAGTTTATCAGTTGCAGCCAATGGAGTGTTCACTGGCTTGCAGTTTTTGAGCCCAAATTTATCCAAAAGAGTCAAAGGATACTTTTTCTGGTGTTTAAATATACTCCATTTAGTTTGAGTTACCCACATTCCAAGAAAATGATGAAGTAAACCCAAATCTGACATCTCATATTTGCACATCATCTCAGCCTTGAATTCTTCCATCATTTATGCACTACTCCCTATGTACACTATGTCATCAACATAGATTGACACAATCAAAGCACCAACATCTTCCTTGTTTCTCACATATAAAGTTGCTTCACTAGAGCTTCTGTGAAGGCCACAATGAATTAAGTATGTGTCAATTTCACTATACTAGGCCATTGGTGCTTGTTTTAGACCATAGAAGGCCTTTCTTAGCCTATACACCTTGTCTTCAGCCTCTTTAATCACAAAACCATCAGGTTGGTCCACAAATACCTCCTCCTCGAGAACACCATTCAGAAAGGCTGATTTAACATCCAATTGCCACAGTTTCCAACCTTTTTGTGTAGCTAGTGCAACGAGTGTCCTAATGGTATCTAACCTTGCCACAGGGGCAAAGGTTTCATTGAAGTAAACCCCAGGTTTCTGTGTGTAACCCTTGGCTACAAGTCTAGCTTTATGTTTTTGAATGGAACCATCAAGATTCAGCTTTGTTTTTTAGACCCACTTCACTCCCACAATTGGTTTATTGCATGGCCTATCAACTAACTCCCAAGTAGAGTTCTTTTCTATCATCAACATCTCTTCTGTCATAGCCTTTTTCCAAGCTTTATCCTTGACTGCCTCACTGAAATCTTCAGGTTCTATAATGCTCATCTTGCATTGAGCATATACATTACTCAAACTCTTCCATTTCTGTGGAGTATGATCATAGGTTTCTGAGAATGAAAATGGAGAACCAAAAGAACTAGATTCCTGAGATGTATGTAAGTCTTTAGTTGTTTGTGATCTTAGAGGAGATTGCATAAACTGAGGTGAATCACTCGACTCAGAATCAAGCTCAGTTATCCTTGAGCTTCCTTCAACATTCCAAGGAATAGAAAATTGCACTGCCTCATTAGATTCCCAATTCCACATTGCTTTCTCATCAAATATCACACCTCTTGATAATTCAACCTTCTGAGATCTAAGTTGAAAACCCTATATCCCTTTTCACAGCTGCCATACCCAACAAATACTTCAATCTCACCAGTTTCCTCCAATTTGTGTCTTTTCTGTGAAGGAATGTGAATATAGCACAGAGAACCAAATATCTTCAAGTGTTTGACACCTGGTTTCCTTCCACTAAAAGCCTCAAATGGAGTTATGTTATTCAAAGTACTTATTGGACATCGATTTTGCAATTACACAGTTGTATTCATAGCTTCATCCCAAAACTTCAAGGGAATCTTCTTTTCATACATCACAGTTCTAGCCATCTCAATCACAGTTATGTTCTTTCTCTCTGTAACACCGTTTTGTTGTGGAGAGTAGGCAACAGTCAGTTGCCTTTCTAACCCCATATCTTCACAGAACTTAGAAAACTCTAGGGATGTGTATTCTCCACCCCTATCACTCCTGAGTTTCTTAATTTTGTAGCCACTCTATAGCTCAACCATGGATTTGAACAGTTTGAAAATGTTGAAGACTTGTTACTTGTGTTGTAAGAAAAACACCCAACACATTCTAATGTGGTCATCAATAAATGTGAGAAAGAATTTGTTGCCTCCAAGAGTGGTTATCTGCATTGGACCCAAGATATCATAGTGAATAAGTTCTAGAGGTTGTGATGCCCTCCAAGTTTTTCCCTTGTCAAATGGTTCCCTATGACCCTTCCCTGTAGCACATCGAGAGCAAACATGCTCAGACACTTGTAGTCTAGGTAAACCCTGCACCATTTCCTTCTCTTGCAGAAGCATCAAACTAATGTATTTTAGATGTCTATATCTTCTATGCCAAAACCAAGATGAGTATTCAACAGTTGCTCTATTAGCCATGTGAGGATTGACATATTCCAAACTTAAGGGAAAGTATATGTTTCCTTTCATTGGGACACTTGCAATCAAATCTTCCATCTGTCTATCTCCATAAATATCAACCATGCAATCACCAAACACAAGCCAATATCCATGTTCTTGTTGGAAATGTGCCCTAAAGCCAATCATATGATGATACTTTACGGACATTTCACATGTTAAACTAATCTAGTTTACATATAAAAGGCAAACATTATTGTTTGAGACGTCTCATATAAATGTTATATGCTTAAACGATAAAGTCCAAGGAATATGTGATTGGGAGAATGCAATCTAATGAAGTTAGATTAATGAGATCATTCTTTCGTAGACACATCCTAAACGTTCCTGATCATAGGATTGCCAATTGGGCATTGACAGTCCGATAAGATCAGTACGTGCTATGTCTTCTCTCAGGGAGAGTGACTAGTCTCGAGTCATTGGTGTGTGTGACATCAAGACAAGTACGTAGGTGCTCAATAGAGAATGAGTTCACTGAACACGATCAACGAGGAGTTCTCATACTCATGTCACATGAGAACTCATGTTTGGGATAATGCAAATTAGTCCTTTGACCTGAGGCATCACAGTTGTTGTCTTGTGGTTAAGTCCTTGATCTTTGATTATGTCAAAGTCACCCCATCGGGGTGTCCACGACATCATTGGGGTTAAGCCACTTAGTCATGGAGACAAGTGAATGCGCAACAAGGGATCTCTAACCTTCAATTGGCTTGAGGGAGAATACTCTATGATATGATTAAAATCTCTGGCCAGAGTATGAATGAGATTGGGGAATGCGTTCCAAATCACATTCAAGGTAATCATAAAATGCAAATGAATCACATTGGATAGTAGACATGAATAAATAAACTATCAAACCAAACAATGTGGTCAAGAGTATTAGATTAGAGAAAGACCGTATTGCATTTGTAATCCTAAACTGAATAGGTTCTCTACCTCTTCTGATTAGCTTGGGTAGCCATGATATGCTGCTAGGGGTCACTCATGGTTTGTGGAAGCCCTAAACGTGTGTAATCACTAAAGGGAGAATTGAAAGTAAGTTTCAATTCACAATCGATGTAAAATGGTTTTAATCGCCCACTGCCTCGCTAAAAGGAACCTAATGTATCGTACACCAAATAAGGTGGAGATTGAAGAAACAAAGGAGATGAATTAAATGGTTTAATTATTTATGGCAAGGATTAATTAATATGTTAATTAATCAAACGAATAAGTTCGTTAAAGACCTCGGGATAGTTTTGGACCTTAAGGCCCAATAGGCTTCGAACGTCAAAGCCCATTGACTTAAGTTGTATGACAACTTAATGAATAAAGATTCACAAAGGCCCAAAAGCCCATATCCATTTAGTGTTGAATTAGGGTTTTTGGTTCTTTAGGTCATTTAAAGAAGTGACTATATAAAGAACTTTATAACCTAAAATTCATAAGTTGTTGATTTTAGAGAAAATTGGTGAGAACACAAAGCTTCCATTTCTCTCTAAGAGGCCAACCACCTTGGGGGATATTGTCTAGCAATTCTATTTCCTCAAGGTCACTCATTTCCTCTCCAATCCAACCTTGGTGTAGAATCTTTAGAGGTTCTCAATTTTGGGAACTTGGAGAACCTATTCTTCCAACCAAATCCATGGAGCTAAGAAGCAAGGAATGAAGGCCCTATCTCTTGGGTGATTATCCTTTGCATATGCAAAGAGGAATCTACAAAGGTAAATATTTCTCAACTAATAAATGTTGATTTAAAAGTTGAGTCAAGGTTCACCAATCTACTAGGCTTTGAATTTCATGGTTGATGTTTTGTTTTTGAATGCATGAAAGCATGATTCCGCCTTTAATTGTTAATTGCATGCTATATGATGTTATTCAAATGAACATGTTTTTCACAAAATTTCCTTCAAGTGGTATCAGAGCCTAGGTCTAGTAGTTGGTGAATCATTTTGGGTTTTGTAGTTCATAGTTTTTGATTTAAAAGTTGTAATATGTTACAAGCTTTATTCTTGTTTCTTTGAATGTAAATTTTGTTAGAAAATTTGCCATCTCAAATGTTGTAGATGTAGTTCATATGAGCATGAATTTTGGAGCTAAAATTTGGTGCCATGTTTTTTGGGAAATTCGGCCAAATCCAAAGGGTGATTTTTTGGGTTCATGTTTGTCTTGTTAAAATGGTTTTAAAGTGACTTTTGGAACCCCTAAGTACCCTAGGATGTTAACCCTCTTTTGAGTGATGAAAATTTGAGTTTTGGTGAGTGAAAACATTCATGGAGCTATTATGAGTTTTCATGAGTGTTCTTCAATGTTCTTGAAGTTCTTGCCAAGAACAAAAAGTTTTGAAGTTTTGATTCAAAATGTTTTATGTTTTTACATAAAGTTTTGGTTTAATTTTAGTGGGTGATTTTAGTGGGTGATGATTATTTGTAAAGTATTATTAATGGTTTTAATGGTAGACAAACTTTTTTAAAAGTTTGACATAAATTCAATTAATGGTTATAATGGTAGACAAACTTTTTTAAAAGTTTAACATAAATTCAAAATATTTCATCTTTACCTCACCTAATAAAACCCACTTACAAAAACTTTGTAAAAATCATATTTTTTCTATCATGGCCGGCCACCCTAATTAAATAGGGTATTTTTGGGTCTTTTATTCAATTACATAAAGTTTTGATACTTTTGTGTATTTGCACTTTGGCCCAAAAGTTTACGTTTTTACGTTAAAGCCCAAAAAGTTGTGGTTATTGCATGATGGCCCAAATTAAGTAGGAAACAAAAATTGTTTTGTCTCTTTAAATGAGAATTGGATTTTCATTTCATTTAGATCCATTTAAATCAATTTTATGGATACAAAAACCAAATGAAAATGTTGCATTCAATTTAATTAGTTAAAATGTTAATTAATTAAAGGGTGATTATGAACCTAAGCCTACGATAATTGAGTTATGTGAAAGGCCGTTTCAAATTTGTTTGAACCATGGGAATGTGTAGATTAATTTTGGTTGTAATTTGATTTGATCAAATGTTGTAAAAGAGCATAAGCTCTTCTTTACTTTAAAGTAATTTGTTTTATGCAAATGTTGTAAAGAGCATAAGCTCTCTTTTACTTTGAAGTACTTCTTTCTTGCTTTATTTGATATGCATGAAAATGAAGTAGTTGGGTCCAACGCCCCTAGGAACAACACGCCTTAATGTGATTAAACGCGTAACTAAAATCAATCTCCATCCCTAGTCCGAGATTCAACACTAGGCTCGTGTTGAATCTAAACAAAGGTTCATAGTCATCCTAAGGCCCTAAGGCAACTATATAGTCCATCAAATGAATGCAAACCTTACGTTAGTAGTATCATATACTCTTGCTTTAAAAAACCGTTTTATAAATATAGTGGGAGTATTATATACAACTAAATTGAATCAAATGGACCAATAGTTGTAATAGGACCAAAATTGTTTTAATAAAGATTAAAATGAATATGTTTATGTGATGAGACCTAAAACCCTCAACCAAACCATTATTAAGTTGAAAAGCGTGAGAGTGCTTAGAACACTCTTTCGTGGCCTTCCACCGTGGTAGGATCCAATCGTTTATGACTTGTACACCGGCTTCACCCTATCATGGGGGAGTACAAAGTGCATGCTTATACTCAGGAGGAGTCTATATACATACTTGATGAGGTGAGTGTAGGCAACGAGGATGGCCGACATCGTATCATCGTGAGGCTATTCTTGAACCCCTTCACGCACTAAGCATGGTGGGAATGACTTAACTAAGTGCAATGGCGCCGACATCGTATCATCGTGAGGCAACATTCTCTAGAGGCCAAATTGATGGGTACTTGCATTAGTTGCAAATGAGTAAGCGTACTCTCTCATTATTATTAATGCTAGCCAACATCATATCATTGTGAGGTGGGCTTGGTAATAGTGAGTCTCCCATAACCTACTAAGAGTTTCCTCCAAAACTCTCGAATTCCAATGAGGGATATGGAATTTGCCAAAAATAGTGGGTGGTGCTATTTGATTTAAAGACCCGAATCAAATGGCTTAAAATCAATCAATTTATATTCGTTATGTATTTGTTTACCAATATATTTGCAAACGCTATCCAAAACTTGACAAAGAAAATCCGAATGTTTTAGTTTCCGGACTTGGTAACACAATCCCAAAGATTGTCTTAAATGGATTGTGCATGTACCTAAGAAGTCTCATCCTCACAATCTTCCTATTGATAATGTATCATTGGAAGAACATGTTAGAAATGTCTATCATGAAGAGGACAACACAAACAACCAATGCTTATTCCTTCGTTATATGAACAAAGGAACTTATGAACAAATAAGAGTTGCCTTGAACAACTCTTGAAAGTTTGTAATTATGTTTAGAACATAATGGTTGGTTGACAAAAATAGTCCATCAACATGGACTTATGATGATTTTGAATCATTGAGTGTTGAAGTGATAAACCACTTAACGAGACGGAAACTAAGCTAGGACTTCACCTTTATGTCCCTATCCTAATGGTTCACTAAGTTTATTGTAAACTATGTAGTGAACAATAACCACACACTCTCCAAAATGTTTGATGTGTATAAACACAATTAAAAAAAGGTTTCAAGAGAGATAGTGGGAGTTTAGGGACCATGACTATTGTAGTCAAAGGAGAAGTCAAATGAAGAAAATAAAATTAACTCCAAGGGAACAAACTTTCTTTATGAAAGGATGGACATTGGAAGGGGTATTTGCAAGAAATGTCTTGCAAGTGTCAAGAACACACCTTTCGAAGGTGTTGTAAATTGTTCTTGAATAGTTCAAAACAGTTGGTTCTTCTACTTGAATGCTTGATTCCGTATTAGTAACTATGTTTTACAATCGTTGTAAAAGTGTGGCTAATAAGAAGTAGAAGATTAATGAGAGAAGAGAAAGTACTTCACATTCGGAACGTGAATAAAATATAGATCTCTGCGAAAGCAGATGGTACTAACTTCCTCATATGAACTACCAAAGAAATTGGAAAAACCAAAGATTGTCTTTACATTCCAATTTTAAGGAACTCAATTCCATCACTATAGTAGAGATGGATGAATGTTTTGTTTGACAAAACATTGTTCTTTATTAATCAATGATTGGATTATAGTAATCTAATTGATTGTCTCTATAGTAGAGATGATATGGTAGCGTTAACTGTTTAGAATATAATGATGCTTAAACCCCAAAAGGTTGCAAGATAGTGGCAATTGTCCACAACATAATACTACTCATGTTGTATGACATTCACCGAAGATCACTCTCGGTTGAACTATAGTTTATTATGAATAAACACAAGTCCGAATACTTTGCAAAAGGTTTCAAAGAATTCAAGAAATGTAAGTTGATGAGTAAGACGTCTAAAGTACTTACCTCCTTAGATTTGATCCAAGGAAAGGTAACACTTTAGATGAGTTTCCTTGAAAGATATCAAGGAAATTAGCATCATACGATAAATGATTTTCTCCATTAGGAGAAGAACGAACTTGAATAAGATTTAGTTCGTTGGATATTATCAATTACCCATATATAGGATATATATGCTTCTAAGACAATATGATTGTCAATTAGAAGATCTTCCAAAATTTTCATAACTCCATAGGATGTAGTTGGAAAGAAAGACAAATCTTAATCATGTTAAGATTTGGGGTTGTGTGCTAATAAGCAATATTTGTTTAAAAATTATCTTGTGGATATCCTTAAATTAACCTTTGGATATCACTTCTATAAACCAACCAACAAATGTTGTTTGTTGAGTAGTTCATTGTAATCCTACAATGTGATTTGCCTTAGAGCAAATGAACTAGGAATAGAACTCAAAAGAATGGGTTCTTTGAGAGACAAGATGATAATCAACAAATATAACAACCTAGTTCTTATACCACAAGCTCCAAGGTAGTCAAGAAGGATTTATAAACCGTCTCAGTTGAATGGTTTGAACTTTATGACTACATTGAGTGTATATACGATATATACTCAAGGAAATGGTAAAGTACCATTTGACCCGAAATAATGAAACCTTCATAGCTAATTGGTAGCTTAAGGTGACTACAATCAAAGAGAATGGTTGACTTTGAAGGAACCATCTTTGACGTAGTCTTAGTTTCAATTAATTCGAAGATTGCTAGCTACAACTAAATGGTGATTCAATGTTTGGACATGATATAGGTTTCCGAAACCATTATTAAGATAGTCTTGATAATTTATGTCTAAAACTATGAATCACAAAACATGTAAGTTGTAGAGATCCAACCATCATGGATCTTAGCAAGCTAGTGGGAGCCATAAGCGTCTTATGAGAGAAAGATCAAAATTGTTTGATTTCTCATATAGATGTAAATGAATCTTTTGTTTACTAGGTTTACAAAAGATTAGTGGGAGTTAATCATATTCCTAAATTTGAATATATGTGTGATATATTAATTTTGGAAATGAAAAGAATACTTCATTGTTAAAGTTATGACTTTAAAACTTTCTATAACGATAGAATGTATATGGGAGACATAGTCTATATACATGGGATGGAAATCTATAATGATAGATTTTAGGATATAATTGGATTATATCATGCCCTAATAATAGACAAAAGGTTGCTAGGAAGTTTCTCATATGATGATAAACTTTAATCAGAAGAACAACTCTAGTGAGACTAGGAGGTAGCTCTTCTCAAAGGGAACGTACCCTTTGACTCCCAAAGAAATAATGCATAAATAAGAATCCTTTATGCATAGGCAAAAAGGTGATTTACGTATTTCATATTGTATGAAAACGTTGATATGAATTGTACCTAGATCGGTATAAGGCGATATCAGTGCAAGCCCAGGATCAGAACCATGGCAACTGTCAAGTGAATCCTTAAGTATTTAAGAAATACTAAAGGATAGGTTCCTCGAAGAATGAGGAAAAATTAGAGTAACGTAATGGAAGCGTAAATGTATTAGATTATGAATCTAATCCATCATTGGATGTTTCTTCATTATGAATGAAGAGATAAACAGGTATCCCTTTATTATGACTAAAGAGATATTTGGATGGAAACATTAAAGTAATGACTTTAGTGTGTTCCATTATGAATGCAAAATATATTGCCATATAGAAGTTTACAACAATGTTGTTTGGATGGGAAAGTTCATTTATGAACTCTCTATTCGGTTCCAACCAGAAAGTGTATCTAGTGTACTGACACTACGACACTAATGGGGCGATAGCTCAAGCCTGGGAATCAAGGTCTCATCAAGATCCGAACTCATATGAGAGACTGAACCACATGATTGGGAATCATGTATAATGGTGACGTCGATATTCTCAAAGTTGCTTCTATGGATAACATATAGATATCCATTTCCTAGGCCTACTACTCAGCCATTTAGGAAATGACTACAGAAGAGGAATCATAACAGATGACCAAGCTGATTGGCTCTAGTGCAAGTGGGAGATTGTTGGAAATGTGCCCTAAAACCAATCATATGATGATACTTTACGGACATTTCACATGTTAAACTAATCTAGTTTACATATAAAAGGCAAACATTATTGTTTGAGACGTCTCATATAAATGTTATATGCTTAAACGATAAAGTCCAAGGAATATGTGATTGGGAGAATGCAATCTAATGAAGTTAGATTAATGAGATCATTCTTTCGTAGACACATCCTAAACGTTCCTGATCATAGGATTGCCAATTGGGCATTGACAGTCCGATAAGATCAGTACGTGCTATGTCTTCTCTCAGGGAGAGTGACTAGTCTCGAGTCATTGGTGTGTGTGACATCAAGACAAGTACGTAGGTGCTCAATAGAGAATGAGTTCACTGAACACGATCAACGAGGAGTTCTCATACTCATGTCACATGAGAACTCATGTTTGGGATAATGCAAATTAGTCCTTTGACCTGAGGCATCACAGTTGTTGTCTTGTGGTTAAGTCCTTGATCTTTGATTATGTCAAAGTCACCCCATCGGGGTGTCCACGACATCATTGGGGTTAAGCCACTTAGTCATGGAGACAAGTGAATGCGCAACAAGGGATCTCTAACCTTCAATTGGCTTGAGGGAGAATACTCTATGATATGATTAAAATCTCTGGCCAGAGTATGAATGAGATTGGGGAATGCGTTCCAAATCACATTCAAGGTAATCATAAAATGCAAATGAATCACATTGGATAGTAGACATGAATAAATAAACTATCAAACCAAACAATGTGGTCAAGAGTATTAGATTAGAGAAAGACCGTATTGCATTTGTAATCCTAAACTGAATAGGTTCTCTACCTCTTCTGATTAGCTTGGGTAGCCATGATATGCTGCTAGGGGTCACTCATGGTTTGTGGAAGCCCTAAACGTGTGTAATCACTAAAGGGAGAATTGAAAGTAAGTTTCAATTCACAATCGATGTAAAATGGTTTTAATCGCCCACTGCCTCGCTAAAAGGAACCTAATGTATCGTACACCAAATAAGGTGGAGATTGAAGAAACAAAGGAGATGAATTAAATGGTTTAATTATTTATGGCAAGGATTAATTAATATGTTAATTAATCAAACGAATAAGTTCGTTAAAGACCTCGGGATAGTTTTGGACCTTAAGGCCCAATAGGCTTCGAACGTCAAAGCCCATTGACTTAAGTTGTATGACAACTTAATGAATAAAGATTCACAAAGGCCCAAAAGCCCATATCCATTTAGTGTTGAATTAGGGTTTTTGGTTCTTTAGGTCATTTAAAGAAGTGACTATATAAAGAACTTTATAACCTAAAATTCATAAGTTGTTGATTTTAGAGAAAATTGGTGAGAACACAAAGCTTCCATTTCTCTCTAAGAGGCCAACCACCTTGGGGGATATTGTCTAGCAATTCTATTTCCTCAAGGTCACTCATTTCCTCTCCAATCCAACCTTGGTGTAGAATCTTTAGAGGTTCTCAATTTTGGGAACTTGGAGAACCTATTCTTCCAACCAAATCCATGGAGCTAAGAAGCAAGGAATGAAGGCCCTATCTCTTGGGTGATTATCCTTTGCATATGCAAAGAGGAATCTACAAAGGTAAATATTTCTCAACTAATAAATGTTGATTTAAAAGTTGAGTCAAGGTTCACCAATCTACTAGGCTTTGAATTTCATGGTTGATGTTTTGTTTTTGAATGCATGAAAGCATGATTCCGCCTTTAATTGTTAATTGCATGCTATATGATGTTATTCAAATGAACATGTTTTTCACAAAATTTCCTTCAGTTCTACCATCTGCCCTACACTCAATAAGTTTTCATCCAACCCAGGTACAATCATAACCTCTTTGATATACCTAGTCACACCCTTCATCTCTATAACCAATGTGCCATTGCCTTTTGACTGCACTAAATCTCCAATGCCCTTTTTAACTCTACACTTCACATTCTTATCAACATCAATAAGCAAAGATTCATGAGAGGTTATATGATTGCTACATGCACTGTCTACATACCATATATTCATATTCCTTCCAATAGTAGTAGAATGACAGGCATAAAACATGGTTGCATATTCTGTTACCTGATTTGCAAAGTTTACAAGCTTTCCAGCCTTGTTTGGTTGATCATAGTCCTTGATGAGGTGACTAAATTGATTGCATCCATAGCATTTCAGCTTCCCTTTAAACCAACACTCACCATAGTGTAACTTATCACAATGCTTGCATTTTCCCTTAGACTGGTCAGATTTTCCTCCCTGATCATATTTGCCACCTTGGTTAGCAAGATTCTGAGGTTTAGGATCCCATTTATTTCCCTTCGATTTCCAATTCTTCTTTGGTTTAGAATTACCAAAAGAGGAATTTGGCTGAGTTCCCTTTGGATTCACATTCATACTACTGAAAGCTCTATCTGGACTCACACTCATACTACTTAATGCTCTCTCAATGGTACTCCCAGCATGCCTATCAAGGCGTTGTGCAACTTCTCTTAACGCTGCAATTACTTCTTGTACCTAAATAGTTTCAATGTCCTTAGTTTGTTCAATCACATAACAAACGGGATCAAATTCCTTAGTTAAGCTTATGTGCAATTTCTGAACTAATCGCTCTCTGGGTAAATCTTCTCCGTAACCCTTAATCTAATTCACTAACTCGAGAAGACGAGTGAGATACACATACAAGGTTTCATCATCCCTTATCCTTGTGTACTCAAAATCACGGCATAGACCCTGCAACTTAATGGATCTCACTTGCTTATCGCCATAAAGTTCCTGGTGTAGAATATCCCAAGCACCCTTTGAGGTCTCTTCGTTTGAGATTCTGGGGAAAATGTCATATGAGACAGCTCCTTGGATGATACCCAATGCCTTAGCATCATTCATTAGCTTTTCGTTCAGAGATGCTCTCTCTGAATCCGATGACCCTTCCACTTCGACCTTCTTCCCCTTCGATTCTGGAATTTCAAGACCTTTTTCAACTAATTCCCAGATTCCATGTGATTTGAAAATAGTTCTCATTCGGATCTTTCAAATTTCATAGTTGTCACCATTGAATATTGGAGCCCGAAAATCACTACTACCTGACCCAGCCATTTGAGACCTGAATCGATGAACTGAGTCGGAAATTTCATGTTGGATTTCAGAGCACAGCACTCACAGATCTGACGCCCCGATTCCATATAGAACCTAGGCTCGTGATACCATGTTGAGATTTGAGTAATCTTTCATTGATGAACACTTGGATTTCGAAGGGAGCAAGAAGAATAGAAGGAAGCAGCTAGAGAGAGAGTGTGAGAGAGAGAGAGAGGAATATTCACAACTGCAACATTCTAACCGTTGCAGAATGATGCTCCACTTTCATATATTCATTCATTCCTTACATCAGTCATCATCACCATTCAAATACATAAACCATTGTGATTATGACACATGGCAGTTACAAGGCATGTGAGCCATTGAAAATGAAAACTGATCTAGGACCCTACACTTGGCATATGAGCTCAAGCTATCTCAACAGAAAACAGTTTCACAAAAAACAAATAGGAATTTACTAAGTAAATCATTTACTAACAAGAAATTAGTAAGCAATTTATTTTTCAACATGTTCGTTCGTCAAATCTGAGGTCAGAGCCACCATTTCGTTCCCCTTTCTGCCATCGATCATACATACATAAAGCACATGCATGAGACCAATTTCATCCATTTGTCGCTAACCTAATTGTTGAAGACAACATCGATCGAAGAGAGAAAGGGATGACCGTACCTGTTACCTGTGAGTTTCTCGGCACCAAGATAAGGAACTCGATTTGTGAAATGTGATTTTACGTTTGATTTACAAATCTGTTTGTTTACTTGCTGCCGATTTTTATTAGTGTTAATTTAATTATTTTTATTACTTGTTTTTTGTTATTTAAATTCACAATTCCAAACTTTCTATATATAAACATAAATTATTTATATCAATTCTTGTGGATAAAGAATCATAAAAAGATTGGGTTTAATAAAATTTCTCTTAAATATGTTTTGAGTATTTGCAAGGAACAACACTACCTATCACACAAAATAAGCTTCAGCTACGCTACGAAGGTTGTATGCTCTATTTTTCGTAGCACGCATGTGAAAGAAATTCTGTACGATGAGTCGATGACTACATTTATAGAAATATCTATGGAACACTTATTGACCTAACACTCGACTTAAAAACCCATTGTGTATGTGTAAACATTATTTTATATATAATGTATTATATATACCTTAATTACAAATGACTAACACCATGATGCAGCCAAATTACTAAGGGGCACAAGCTTATTAATTACACTGCTATACAGCCTATACTACTGCTTCTATATATACATCTGGCCACAACATATGTGGCCATATATTATTCAGAATAACCCTAATACTAATTTTTATTACCTTTAATTACTCAGCTATATATAACGATGATCGCGATCACAATGAATTGATTCACGTTCCATTTGTCACATTACATATGCATGTAGTGATAGTAATGCTCAGGAGGAGTATCCGGGTCGGGTTTCTCAAGTACTCCGTCGACGTTCCTGAGCCAGAAAGTCTGGTTAAGAGAAGCAGCTCCATTAGGCACATCATCCATGACCTTTTCATGCCCTTTCGGAACGTATATTCCTGTTCTTGGATGTGGAACCCAGTTGCACCTCCATGAAGATGAACTATTACTGCCAGTCTCACTTTCCATCATGTCAGTATCCTCACTATCACTCTCAACCATTCTGCTTGATATGTTTTCTGCAGCTCCCTTCAGCTTGCTGCTGAAATGGCGTCGATGATCTCCTTGCGCGTGCTTAGCTTCCCTGTAATATGAACTGCGGCATGCATGCATATTATTAACCTTCTTAATAAAACTATTATTATATCATCTCAACTTACCATCTAGTATAGTCTTTCTAATAGAGGTTATGGCGATCTCACTTCTATTAGAAAAGATAGTAGACTTGATATCCCAGTTAAGATGGTTCAAATGAAACAACTTTTACTGTCGATAACTATGGACTTGAAGGATCAATTTATCTAATTCATAATGGAAACATTACCTAAGCATAAACATCTTCGATTTTGCAACCCCGCCTCTCGTCATGGCCATCAGCATTCACGTATAAGCAGATCCACAAAAGTTAGATTTATATTTGCTAAACCCTAAACAACTTTCATACAAGTTAAGGCTAATGAAGGCAATATTGGGTTTTAGCTTTGAAAAAGATGTATGCATGCAGCCAATATATATAATAGACGGAAGAATATGTTCTATTGAGCATTACCTTTGCGACCTAGTGAAGGTTTTTGTATAAGGAGGAGGGCACACATGCAATATTTTCATTTTTTCAGATAAAGCAAAAGTGGAACTCAAAGAATATCTTTATATTATTGAAAGAAAATCGGGTTCCAAACAACTGTGAGGCTCTAATTCAATGCTAGACCATCACTGTGAGATACTCTCTAAGAATGGCTAAAGAAGTGCATATGTTAAATCTGCTTTCTATTGATGCGGCTCTTCGTTTAAGTAATAAGAAAGAATATATTACATAATGTATTGTTCTTAAAGCACATGAGTCGTACAGATCTTTTTCTCCAGATATGACATCTCTGGTCCTTGCTCAAGTACTGTACATGGTAATCTGTCTTTGGTGAGTAACCTAGCTTTCTTCTAATGAGTTATGCTCCCTGTCGGTAGTTTAGCAAAGGTGTTGACTTAATCGTGCACGATCAGGACCCCTAATAGTACTTAGAGGTACGTATACTATGCACGATTTAGCGATAAGGGTACTGTGTGATTGTAGCACGGTCTTGTGGTAATATACACAAGTTAAGGATAGTAATTTTGAGTATATTGCGAATAAATATACAATGCGTTATACATGGACGGATCCACATATAGACCTGGTGGTGTCTCGGACCCTCCAAAGGTTGGGGAAAAAAACCTAATGAAGGTCCTTCAGGGATCCTTTGAATGTCTGGTTCGAGACCATTTGTGTCCACTAAGTGTTTAATTCTCAGTAACACTTCGCAGGACACGTTGATATCCCTCGGCAAAATTATGTCGAGTCATTTGACAAAACTCTACAAGATCTCTCGCAACACTCAACATCTGTCAACATGCGTGCAACATGGCTTGTGGTAGGATTTTTACCATCTGCAATAAAAACATTTAAAAATACTTGCAAGAGAACAAAGTAATTGTATTGTAGTATAAACGATTCAAGTAAGGTCGTTCTCCACAGGAATTGATATAAATAATTTGTATTTAAACTAATACTTAATTAATTATTTGAAATAGATTTTTGTAGAAAAAATTTGAGATTGTGAAGATGAAAACCAAAACAAAACAATTTAAATTTAAGAAAACAATAATTCGGCAACAAGGAAATTAAAATAGTTTTTAAGAAAATCACTTATGGAAAAGACTAGGGTATAACCATCACCATTAACAATCTTATGCAATTCTACCAATTACTTATAAAAGTATCAGATGCATGTTTTGAAGGTCAGGTTTTCAATGCATATTCTCCTTGAGATATTCAAGCAAGAATGTATATTTAACATGTAATCATTCTATGATATTCAGATCAAACATGAACATGCAAGACTCATTAAGCTGTTGTGAAAACCTTTTGAAAAACTATGCAACCCTTAAGATTCTTTAGTGAAATTACAATTATCAATCAATAGAAGTCCTAATCAATTCTAAGGTGGCATTCCAACAGAATTGCATCCAATTACTTGTCTAGACATTTTAATGGTAGCCACTCATCAGAACATATAGATAGTTTAAATACAATGATTAATAATTCAAAGCATGCATGCATAATCATAAGCAATTCCATAAAGATTACATATTCATGCCAAGGCTCGTGGCCTCCCCTAGCAAAAGGAATTAATTACGCATATTTATAATTAAAAAGCAAAATGTTATTAGAAACATGGATAGAAAATACCTTATAAAATAAGGTTGAATCATAAAAGCTTTCTAGGCCGAGTTCTCCAAAGTAGTACATCAAGAACACTAATACACGGCTACACTATTTATATAGTGCTTTATTTCTTATCCTACTTAAAGTAGGTCTTCTAATAAATTGGAAAGGAGAAATTAGGTTCTCATCCTTCATTTTACTACTCCATCGATTAAAATCCTATTCATTTTCAATTTTTTGATCAAGGTCCTTGGGTATTAATAACATTAATTATTTCAATAATAATTTTTTTTTTTATTTCTAAATATATTCATTTAATGTTAAAAATGTTACAATTAGTATATTTATATTTATGACTAAATTTTTTATCATATATTTTTAGTTTTAGTTTGTACCCATTTTTAATTTGTAATTATTTTTTAACTTGTACCAATTTTCTTTTCAGTTTTAATTTGTACCCATATATTAATTTCTTTTTGTGCCCATATTTTTTAAAGTTTATTTGTATTTGTACCCATATATTTTTTTTCATTTGTACTTTTTATTTTGCTAAATGTACCCATGCTAATTATATGTACCCATTCATGTAAAACTTTTTAATCTTAAAATGTACTCATTCTTAAATATACCAATTTGTTATATGTAAAATGTACCCTCATTTTTTTATATAAAATCTATTCAATTTTTTTCTAATCCATTTTTAAACTTATATGGGTACATTCTTTTTTCTTTGATTTTAAAATGTATCCATGTCAAGTTTAATCGAAGAAATTTACTAATGTTATTAAGACTAATATCTTTTTTTTTTTTTTTAGATTTTGAAGAATGTACCCATGTTTTGATACAATAAATTTTTTGGTTAATTTTGATGAATGTACCCATGTTTATATATATACAGACACACAAAATAGTATATTTATATTTTAATATTTTTAATCCCACAAATTATGGTTTTTTTTATTTAAAATCTCATTTATATAAACAACTAAAATTTCTAATTTTTAATTTAAAAAATATAGTAACGTACATAGAAATAAATTATCACATTAATTTCAGGGACCTCGATCAAAAATTAAAAACCAACAAGGTTTCAATCAAAGAATATTCATAACTAAGAATCGCATCCAAAGTCTCCCAATTGGAAATCTAATTAAAATAATAAAATAATACATAAAGGTTCCCTGTTCAAACTAAAATTTAGATTGCAAAGAAAATCCCTTTTTTGACTGACCAAATCAGCTCTGATTTGGTCCCAAAATGTCTATTTTTAAAGCTTAACACGTCCTCTTCAAATCCTCAGAAAGAACCTTCCTCTAAAAATGCCATCTTGACCATCAAAATGCCCAAACGTCCAAAAATGTCAATCTGGGAAAGTTGCGTAGTCAGTACTTATTTCTTCACCACAGTCAAACAGCATGGACCTGCTCCAATTGGAATTACTCAAAACTTCATTCGTTTGATTACTCTTTCCTTATATTAGATTCGCATGTCCTACAATAGAAATATAATCCAAAGTATAGTTCTCACAAAATACACAATAAATTAATACCAATACCATCTCCAACCCTTGAGTTAAAACCTAAATTTAAGGTTTGAGTTAAAATTTTAGTTCAAGATTATTAAAGAATTAAATTTATAATAAATCTATTTTGGTAACTTTTTTTTTTTAAAAATAAAATTTATGTAGATTATCATGATTTATTTTTATGAACATTTTAACATAAAAAAATATTTATATTTCAATAAAAGTTGTAAATTTACTAAACCGACCGCTTGAAAATAATTTTTTGGATGAATTTTTAGGTTTAATTTTGATTTAAATAAATTTATTAAATTGTTTTAGCCCTTGAATTTAATTTTGGGCCGTTAGATTTTTTTGAATTGTTAGATTTGATCATATTCGACTTCAGCCATTGGATTTAATGTATTTAAAAATTTAAAATTTAAAAGTAAATATGTTTGAATCTAGACCATTAGATCAACCAATGGTCCAATAATTACAATCGTGGGATCGAAAAAGAGTCGTTGGGCTCATTTTGAGTGGCTAACATACTCGTTAGAGGCAGGACTTCATGTCAGCCCTGGCGCGTCTCGCACATTGGGTGCATCTCCTTGCTGCGACCTTCACTTTTCTAGGCGCGTCCACGCACATAAGGTGGGCCAGCATTTTAACCCTGGCTGGAATTCTGCATTAAATTTGTCCAAATTTTAGATTTTAACTCAAAACTTATTTTAGGCCCAACCATTGGAGAATGATTGAGTTAGTTTAAAACCTAAATTTTAGGTTTTAACCCAATTGTTGGAGATGAGCCAAAAATAGGATAAAAATATAGACTAATATCGACTCATCAGCTTGACAAAGAATGATAGGGAGACTAAATCATCGATGAAATGGCGACTGAAATTAATAAAAGAAGCTAGAATGTACAGAGCTAGAAATTTCTTTTAGTGGGGGGGAAACCCGAAAATCAATTAAGAAAACCTTATTATATTATGGCTTATAACCAATATGAAAATAGAGATGATTTCAAATGATAATGTATCACAATTCCAATGTTACAAAAATTTCAGTGTAGTAGTGGAAAGTGGCAAAGTGATAAGAAAAATATTAATACATAATTACGCAAGAGTGAGGTTTTTCGGTTTGAATGACAGAACAAGAGCACTTTTGCTCATATAATATTTGATATGGAGTATACGCAATATAAATGACACACCCCGATCCTAGAATCAAGGCGTGATGGCCGTCACACCTTGATTCTAGGATCGGGGTGTGTCAGTTTGGTATCAGAGCCAATCCCTGGCCGGAAGTGTGCCGACGAGGACGTCGGGCCCCTAAGGGGGGTGGATTGTAACATCCCACATCGCCCAGGGGAGTGATCCTTAAATGTATATTCTCATCCCTATCTAGCATGAGGCATTTTGGGAGCTCACTGGCTTCAGGTTCCGTAGGAACTCCGAAGTTAAGCGAGAAGGAGGCCAGAGCACTCCCAGGATGGGTGACCCACTGGGAAGTTGTTCGTGAGTTCCCAAAAACAAAACCGTGTGGGAATGGTAAACCCAAAGCAGACAATATCGTGCTACGGTGGTGGAGTGAGCCAGGGAAGTGGTCCGCCCCGGGCCGGGATGTGACAATAAAAGTATGTTGGATACTAGGTATATATATTTTCTTCAAAAATAACACGTATGTATTATATAATTATAGTCTGCAACTTAACAAACGAATCATTTGAGTGGGGGCATATGCCCCCAGTAAGCCTTTATTGGCTCCGTCCTTGTGTACTTACGTCATACATGTATAAACCACCAAATTGTGACTATTTTATGCTTAAAGAGATTCATACTTGAAACAAATTAACCCAAAAGTCAATTTTAACCACCAAATGCATGTGTCTTATCTTGCTAGGGTATATATTTATCTCCACTTTCCATCTTAGTAAGAACTCGAATAAAGTGAACTCATATTGCAACGAAACTATCTTTTGGGTGAAGGAACCTGATACAGAATTAACGTTGATTTTGCTTGCGCACATGGTGCATCAATATATGTAAACTCAAAATAGTGAACTGAGTCTCTGGCATCTTCCTTTACCTTCAGCCAAACTGTACAGTTTCAGTTTGTACTTTTATTTTGGCTAGAAAATCTAATAAAATAATAAAATGTCATATTCTAAGTGGTTCAACTCACTTAGTTAGAAAATTTAATACTAAACTGTTATGACTAGCTTTTATAACTTAATTCAAATCCTCACCCCAAAAAGAATTTTATAAAAAAATATATATATATCATATATATCACTACAACAAAAAATGCTACTCCACATTGATACAAATCAGTTCCTAATAACCTGTACCAGTCCTTTTTGTTAGGGTGTTGTTATTGTTATTTACATGTTAATTTGTTAACTACTATTAGTATTCACCAGTTTTTTTTTTAATGGAAAGTATTACCAGTTTATTAATTCCATGATTTTATTTTTGGAGATTGATTGATTGATCAAGCAACTATAACCATGACCATTTAGCAAAGTCGGTTCAGAGGGTGTGTAAGTAGTGCCACCGCACAGACCCCTAATTCGGGAGGGCCCCCAATTTATGATTTTGTTTTACATGTATATAAAGTATATATTTTTAAAGGGGCACCAATTAATCAAATTAAGCTCCTAGCATAAGTATTCTCACTTTTTTTTTTAAATCTTTGTAGCTCCAATTGGGTTTGAATATCTCCTACGTGACTACGTCACATCTTATTATGTTTTATTTTAACTTTTTGTTGTAATTAAAAGCTTTATTTTTACTTTTTGTTGTAATTAAAAGCGAGGAGTTTTTATTTTGATTTTTTTGTTGTGTTTCCAACCTAAAAACATACCACCACACAATTGATCATTTTATTCATTTTCTTTTGCATTATATCTATTTATACATAAAAAAAATTATATATATATATAAAGTAACCAAAAGTTTATACCTTATAAGGAGCTCCATTTTGAGTCTCGCACAAGGCTCTCAAATCTCAAAGCCAGCCGTGTCATTTAGCTACTACAACAAATTAACGATGGCTGCCAACACTCGAAGACTAAGGGCTGGTTTGGTATTGCTGTGCTTTGAAAAAAAGCTGCTGTGAGAATAAGCGGCTGTGCTGTGAGAATAAGCGGCTGTGAAATAAATCAGCAGAGTGTTTGGTAAACTTTTTTGTAAAAGTGTTTTTGGAAAAAAAAAGCAGTCTGATAGTGGGTCTTTTCATTAAAGGAGCACTATAGCTCCATGTGCTTTGAGAAAAAGCCAGTTTTCCAAAGCTGCAAATAGCAGCTTCAGCTTTTTCCTTTGATTTCAGCTTATTCTCACAGCAGCTTCCAAAATAAGCCATTTTTTTCAGTTTACCAAACACCTAAAACCCTCACAGCTTTTTTTCATGGGTGCTTTTTTTTTTAAGCACCTCACTCCCAAACCACCCCTAAGTTCATTCACATTTTTATTTAAAATTCTCAATATTTCTAGAAGTCCCAACATGCATTCCAATATTTCCCAAACCCACACTACTTGCAACCCCACCAATATGAGAAATTTTTCAGTATGCCGTAAATACATCTTGGGACACCAAGTATTATACTACAAGTAGTTGAATTTTTTTTTTTAAGTATCCAACCATTTGTATTATGACACTTGGTCTACTAACCTTGTTCTCTGCATACTAAAAAATCTCTTCACCGACATGAACCGTTGATTGATATCTAGAAAGCTTTGGATGTGTAATCTAGGGGGATGCTGGTAGAATATCTTTCAGCGGAGCAATTCGTGCTTTTCTGAATATTTGTTAATTTCATGCATGCGTTACATATTACCGCTGAACTTTGGTGAGGGGGATCTAGAATTTAGGCTTTGGCATCTTCAATATAACTAAAATATGGAACACGTTGTCTGACTTCTACATCGTTTGATTTTGTATTTCACATTTTTCACATTCGTCGCAACACTTTGGCACTTTTTGCTAATCTACTTCCATATGTTGCGTTCCTTTATTTCAACTTTGTTCCCCCTATTAACCGTCACTACAGGTTCTATATTCCTTTTTGCTCCTACATGCATGTATTGATATTTGTCATGGTCATAGCTCATAATTGTGTCTATATATATCTTTTCTCTAGGTATATAATTGTTTTTTCTATCGTGATACTTTCATACGTACAGTTGTTACATATTTATAGGTAGATAAAAATGTCAAATATTTTTCATAAATAATGATTGTATTAGATATCATTTTAACCAAAAAAAATATGTCGTGTATATTATTAGCATAGGTAAATAATTGTGTAGTTACATATCTTTACTCTAGGTGTAAAATTGTGTAGTTAACTCCATATTTACTAGCAAGAGAAAACTAGTTATTTTTTTATGAAACAATGACATATATTAAATAGAGTGATCACAGTCTCAACCAGTTCTCATGCAATCAATAAAATAGATCTTGTAAGCCACAATAGGTAACAATCGAAATGCGCTGGAAATCGCATCTGCTAGGAAATTTGCTTCTCTATAAACGTAAGTCCAAGAGATGGAACCAAAAGAGGCTGCGAAACTTTTGATGTATTCAATAATAACTTTTAAGCGCCAAGGAATATTGCAGGATCCCAAAATGGTATCAATCACTAATTTAGAGTCTCATTCCACACAAATTTTCTTAAAGCCTCTACTTCTTGCAATCTAGAGAGCATCCCTCAAAGCCAAGCCTTCATCAACAGAAATTGAATTTTCACCCAAGCACCTAGCACAACAGCAATTGGATCTCCATCCTCATTCCTGATTACAAATCCAGCTGTCGCCTTTGAGTTCACCACAGAACCATCAAAGTTAATTTTTAGGAAACCCCTACGACATCTAATGAAACGATGTGACTTGCTAGTTTCTTTATTAGATTCATTCGCATTCATAAAGTCTTTACCCAAACTCATAGCAAGCATAACAACTCTACCAGGTATTGCTTTTCCATTTCGAAATACAACTTGATTTCTTTCCTTCCATATTTGCGAACAAATAAGGAGGGCCAAACTTAGCTTTGATAAATTTTGATTATCATTGCAGTCCAGAGAGTGCAACCACTCTAGTAAACTTACAACATTACTCGTATCAGTTGGATTTATCTCAGGGAAAGTAGCCCAAACTTGCCTAGCAAAATTACAATTCACAAAAAGGTGATCTGGCTTTTCAACACACACATTACACATGGGATTAGTAGGATAAATGGAATTGATATGTTTATGAAGTCGATAACGAGTTTGCAGTCTTTCCAGAATAAAAAGGCAACCGAACATCATTCGTTACATTATTTTAGAGCCAGGTCGCAGATTTAACATTAAATCTTCCACTGTCATTCAAGCCCCAACAAATGGAATCATCCCTATCAAACATCGGCAGAGGAATGCTATATATTTTGTTAGCTAAAGGTTTATTCCAGCAATTATTGGAAATAAAGTGACACTTTTAAGTTTCAATCTATATTATATATCATTATCATAAAGTGTCATATAATACATACATACATATATATATATATATATATATCATTACCAGGTAAATAATGGTGTAGTTATATATCTTTACCTTAGATATTCGTCCCCGGACTCTCTCTGAATAATATAAAATAATATTGTATATGCGTATATGTTGTTAGAATTCCTCTGTCCCACAACGACCAGAAGGCTTGAGAACAAACCCTTTAAATAGAATTATCCCACTCTAACTAACACCGAGGTCTTTTGTATTAAAACCCCACGCCTGACGAATTGAGCAGGTGGCTAAGTGGGAACAGTATCGGTGTTGTTGGAGTGGGCCCATGGCCTGTCTACCTGAAATTTAAGATGGTATCAGAGCCAAGGTACGGGCCCATACTGCTACGTAAACGGGTGGGTCCCTTTTGAGCCTGCACTAACTGGTGAGCCCCAACTTGGCTCTACGTAGGCCAAGAGATGCCGTGTGAACAGGTGGGTCCCCATTGGCCCCCCGCGAACAGGTGAGCCCCGACTTGGCTCCACGTGGTTGCCGATGTGTGGAACTTCACGTGTGACCCATAAAATGGGGTCTCACATGCGAGGGAGTGTTAGAATTCCTCTGTCCCACATCTGCCAGGAGGCTTGAGAACAAGCCATTTAAATAGAATTACCCCACTCTAACTAACACTGAGGCCTTTTGTATCAAAATCTCACACCTGACAGATTGAGCAGGTGGCCAAATAGGGACAGTATCGGTGTTATTAGAGTGGGCCCATGGCCCTTCTACCTGAAATTTAAGATGGTATCAGAGCCAGGGGACGAACCCGTACTACCACATGAACGAGTGGGTCCCCTTTGGCCCCACGTGAACGGGTGAGCCCGACTTGGCTCCACGTAGGCCAAGAGATGTCACGTGAATGGGTGGGTCCTCATTGGCCCTGCGCAAACGGGTGAGCCCAGACTTGGCTCCACGTGGTTGCTGATATGTGGAACTCCACGTGTGACCCATAAAATGGGGTCTCACGTGCAGGGGAGTGTTAGAATTCCTCTATCCCAGAAGGCTTGAGAACAAGCCTTTTATATAGAATTACACCACTCTAACAAACACCGAGGCCTTTTGTATCAAAACCACACACCTAACGGATTGAGCAAGTGGCCAAGTGGGGACAGTATCAGTGTTGTTAGAGTGAGCCCATGGCTCGTCTACCTGAAATTTAACATATGTATTATTTGATAATTTGTTTTGTGTTTTCCCGTAATGGCTATTGATTTTGCTTTTTTCATGCATCCTTTCCTTTTTCATGGGCCAATTTACCATAATTTTCTATCATATTTGGCTTATCATGAACACCTCCAGAAAGTATTGTTATGTTTTTTATGATTTAGGCCATCGGTTGTGACGTTTACAAAGGTAATTTACTTATTGCTTGTGCTAAGAACTAATGTTTCTTTCTTTGTGACTTTAGGGCAAGGCGGGTGGTATCCACCTTCCAAGGCCAGGGATGAGAATCAATCTGAATGCTAACATTGGGCAAGCTACCAATAGGCTAAGATGTAAGCCCTTTATTGGAGCCTGGCTCTGTAGCTCAACCTATCTAGGAAGTGTGGATAACAAAATAGAAATCTCACTATCAACTGAATGTCTGGGACGGTTGTTAGAGTGAGCCCATGGCTTGTCTACCTGAAATTTAACATATGTATTATTTGATAATTTGTTTTGTGTTTTCCCGTAATGGCTGTTGATTTTGCTTTTTTCATGCATCCTTTCCTTTTTCATGGGCCAATTTACCATAATTTTCTATCATATTTGGCTTATCATGAACACCTCTAGAAAGTATTGTTATGTTTTTGATGATTTAGGCCATCGGTTGTGACGTTTACAAAGGTAATTTACTTATTGCTTGTGCTAAGAACTAATGTTTCTTTCTTTGTGACTTTAGGGCAAGGTGGGTGGTATCCATCTTCCAAGGCCAGGGATGAGAATCAATATGAATGCTAACATTGGGCGGGCTACCAATAGGCTAAGATGTAAGCCCTTTATTGGAGCCTGGCTCTGCAACTCAACCTATCTAGGAAGTGTGGATAACAAAATAGAAATATCACTATCAACTGAATGTCTGGGACGCATAGCCCTCGACAAGGATAAAGAGGAGTTGTTTTGCCTTTGACTCATTAGCATGAAAGAGTCTGGGCTCCCACATAATTTCAAGAAGGTTCATTCTTACTCAAACACGAGATATGGGTATTTAATGATAGAATTAGAATCAGTTTCAATTATAATATCAGTTGAACGAATACTTTTTTCATTTACGAAGATGGATACAACTATTAGTTGATGGGGAACCTATTACTCAGTGAGTATGATTATGAATAATCTCCGATAATTTACGATTTTGAATATAATTATTTTTTGTAGTTTTAGAGATTGATATGGCCTTTACTTCTCGAACTGTTGCCATGCCTAAATTGAGGAGTCAAGCTTCTGTTTATCCCCTGAAGTGCACCGCTCCCCCTTTCCCAAACCTAGAACCTCTAAATCAATCTCACCTTCAGCCGCTGGCCCTTCCTCTTGGGTGAGGTCGGTAGCAACCCCATCTCCTCCTTCCATTAGTGATGGCCATTTTAATGTTTTTTTTAAGTGTAATGGTATTTTAAATATTACAAATTAAAAAATAGGGTAAATTACATAGTAGCCCCTCAGGTTTGAGCTCTATTGCAATCTCATACAACATCTTTAAAACATTTCACTTTCATACCTCAAGTACTATTTTATTTCAATTTCATACAACCGTTAGATTTTCCATCCATGGATCTGTTAAATGCTGACGTGGCTGCCACATATATGACACGTGGCTGCCAAATGTCTGCCACGTGGCAAATAAAATAATTTTTTAATTTTTTTTTTTTAAAAAAAAATCTGCCACTTTTTTTTTTTTTTTTTCTCTCTTTCTTCTTCTTCTCTCTCTTTCTTCTTCTTCTTCTCTTTCTCTTTCTTCTTCTTCTGGGTTCGGACCTTCCTTTTTTTTTCTTTTTTTTTTTTTTTTTTCTTCTTCTTCTTCTTCTCCCTCCTCCTCCTCTTTCTTCTTCTCTTCTTCTTCTTCCTCCTTCTTCTTCTGGGTTCGGTCCCTTTCTTCTTTTTTTTTCTCTTTCTTCTTCTTCTCTTTCTCTTTCTCTTTCTTCTTCTTCTTCTTCTTCTCTTTCTCTTTCTTCTTCTTCTGGTTCGGACCTTCTTTTTTTTTTTTTTTTTTTTTTTTTTTTCTTCTTCTTCTTCTTCTCCCTCATCCTCCTCTTTCTTCTTCTCTTCTTCTTCTTCCTCCTTCTTCTTCTGGGTTCGGTCTCTTTCTATTTCTTCTTCTATTTCTTCTTCTTCTTCTTCTTCTTCTTCTCTTTCTTCTTCTTCTGGTTCGGACCTTCTTTTTTTTTTTTTTTTTTTTTTTTTTTTTTCTTCTTCTTCTTCTTCTTCTTCTCCCTCCTCCTCCTCTTTTTTTTAACGAAAAGGACCGAACCCAGAAGAAGAAGGAGGAAGAAGAAGGAGGAAGAAGAAGAAGAAGAAGAAGAAAAAAAAAAAAAAAAAAAAAAAAAAAAGGTCAGAACCAGAAGAAGAAGAAAGAGAAAGAGAAGAAAAAAAAAAAAAAAAAAAAGGGACCGAACCCAGAAGAAGAAGAGAAGAAGAAAGAGGAGGAGGAGGGAGAAGAAGAAGAAGAAGAAGAAGAAAAAAAAAAAAAAAAAAAGTGGCAGATTTTTTTTTTAAAAAAAAAAATAAAAAAATTATTTTTATTTGCCACGTGGCAGACATTTGGCAGCCACGTGTCATATATGTGGCAGCCACGTCAGCATTTAACAGATCCATGGATTGGAAAATCTAACGGTTGTATGAAATTGAAATAAAATAGTACTTGAGGTATGAAAGTGAAATGTTTTAAAGATGTTGTATGAGATTGCAATAGAGCTCAAACCTGAGGGGCTACTATGTAATTTACCCTAAAAAATAAGTATAATTTTGGAATTGAAAAAATGTCATTAAAGGGGGCAAAGTGCTTCCCTTGTTTTCTCTGCATAGCACGTTTAGAAAGTTGCTTCTAGAAAATGCTTATTAGTACTTCTACTTCAAACTAAAAATACTTTTAAAATATTTTCCAAACGACTATTTTTCAAAAATTGAAGCACTTTTAATTATTAAGAAGCACTTTGGCTCTTTCAAAAACACAACCAAACAAACTAGACTTTTACACAAAACTACAATAAACCAAAAGGTCGAACTGTAGAGCGAAAGAGCCCAGTGAAGGTAGAGAGCTTCAGTCAAGACGAGGACCCAAGAGCCCATGACGCTCGCAGCTCACCTTTGAACGAAAACAAAAGCAAAACAAAGAAAGAAACAAATCAGCTCAATAAATGTGAAAAATCGCCATGAAAGTGAAAGCAAAGAGCTCCAGAGCAAAGTTGGGCTTACCCACCGTCTTCCTCCTTTGCTCCCTCTTCTTCTTCGCCGGTTTATTCATCTCCACCCTCCTCTCCCATGCCTCCGTCCCTCGCTCCGTCTCCAGAACTCTGGAATCCGAAGACGACGAAGATCACGGTCCAATGATGCAGGGCGACACCGGAGACAGCTTTATTCAGTCCATTCCATTCCAGGTGATCAGTAATCGCATTTTTTTTGCTTCATTCGATCAATTGGGGTTTTGGGTTTTTATTGGGTTTTTGGTGACATTGTTGAATCCTGCAGGTTTTGAGTTGGAGACCGCGGGCTCTGTATTTTCCGAGATTTGCAACTGCCGAGCAATGCGAAAGCGTGATTGAGATGGCGAAGACGAAGCTCCGGCCGTCCACATTGGCATTGCGAAAGGGAGAGACTGCTGAGAGCACAAAGGGGACTCGAACAAGGTATCTTTTTCTTTCGTTTTTCGTGTTGCTTATTGTCTATATACGGTGAGCAGTTGAATATGTAAAAATTATAATGTGGTTTGTCAATCAGAAATTTTGAATCTTGTGTTATGCAATTATGGCTATTGTTGTTTAGAAAGAGTAGAATGATTGAAAATATAAGGGAGGAAAGAGAACGGGGCAAACTAATCCCAGCTGTTGGATAAGTTACGTTTTGGTAATCATAAAACTCTAGGGAAGAACAGCTTTTCAATTATTACTCCATTGTTGCACAATCCATAAGCATCTTCATTATCAAAAAGTATAATCTTTAGTTGTGTTCACTCGTCACGTTTTCTTTCCAAATTTGTTATTTATAGTGATTTTCCATGATAAGCGAGGCGGTTCCATTTACTCTATGTTATCACTGTTGGAGACGAATGGTGGAAAGATTGTTTACATGATTCATCTTATTCCATATAAGTTTGTCATCCTCGAATTTTATTGAAATCCGTGATCCAAATTCGTACAAGAAAATGACCTCATTCTGTTTTGACAAGTGGGTACAAGGGTGATATGATGGGGTCATCATAATACTGTGATATGCATTAGATAATGCATTAATATGATTATTTTCTCCAGACAGAACTTTTATGTACGTATTTAATAAGTTGAGATTATATGCTATTCTCCTAGTACTAAGCTTAGGAGTCAGTACATGTTTTGTTCTGTAATTTGCTAAGTGAACTACAATATCATGAGTTCATGTTTTATGTTTTATCAAACTACCATTAACAATTTCAATAGTTATGCTAGAATAGCTTATTTGCAAGTATATCAAGACGGAATTGGGAAGAGGAATCTAATTTTGGATATGTCTTCTTTTTAATTTACCCTCATCAACTATTAAGGGCCTGCATCTTTGTAAAGTTTGTGAATTATCAGCTTTAAAGTTTCATGAAACCCGCTCACAAGAAAAATTTCTGGCAACGAAGTTTTGGAAGATAATTGCTGAAAGGACCTTGCCACCTCACTTTCTTTACAATAACATTCTCATATCATCTTTCATCAAGTTATATGTTGTATGAATTTTTGGATATCTTATAGCACACAATAAATCACCAGTGATTGGACTTTTTGGTGATGATCAGTGTTGTATATGCTAGTTTGAAGGTACTTTACAAAGATTTTTTTTTTCTTTTCACTTGTGAAATTAACTGTCAGTGTATACTTGATTATAGTTCAGGCACATTTATTAGTGCATCAGAAGATGATAGCGGAGTCCTGGATATTATTGAGGAAAAGATTGCCAGGGCTACAATGTTACCAAGAGTCCATGGCGAGGTATTTTTTTAAGGATGTATTCTTCGGGGTAGGCATAAGTGTGAATTGGAATTTCAAAGCCATTAAGCAGATGGTTTTCATTGACCATATAGGTTTTAAATGCTACAATTAGCAGCTTTTATAAAAAAAACCATTTATTTTCTTTTCGCACAGAGAAAATAGTGCATCTAATACTGTTTCTAGTTTCACAAATTTTTTATAATGTTAACCTTTCATTACAGGAAAATTCTAAATTAATCTGAGTAATGCGGCGATATCATCATATTGCAGGCATTCAACGTTTTGCGGTATGAGATTGGCCAGAAGTATGATTCACATTATGATGCATTCAATCCAACGGAATATGGTCAACAGAAAAGCCAAAGAGTACACACTTAACTAGCATTTCCTTCATACAATACTTGCTGCAAATGTTTAGGGTTCTGATCGGTGTTATCATTTTCTACCCTGTTTTTTACTGGGAATTTCTTCCTGCCAATTAGAAGATCCCTGATATTTGATATGATAGTTTGCCTGTTTATGCACCTAATAATGACCCCCACCATCCAAAGAAATATACATATGTGAAAAAAGAACTAAGCAATTTTTCATCACAATTGTGGACCAGACAATAATCTATATAGTGGTATCCTGATAAGCAATATTCATGGACTTACTTGAACATTATGTCAAATTCACAACATGAATTTTTATTTGTACGAACAGTAACCTTTTTACTTCTGAAGAAATCAGTTGCGTTTGTCAACTTATGGTTTTTTTTATATTCCGTCTTCGAAGGATAGATATTAGATGATATTTCTGTTAGTTCTTTTTTCTTGTTATTTCATTTGAGTACATTTGTTGCTTCAAAAATATTGGTGGAAGCACCTTGAACTGACATCCAAAATATTGAACATTTTATCATCATCTTTCTGTACTTGATTTGAGTAACTTGAAGGATGGCTGCAATTTCAGTTCTCTTTTCTTCAGCCCTTTAATAAGAACAACTTAGAAAACTTGTAGCATCATCCATTATTCTGATCACCAAGGCACCTAGCCTTCAATCATTCTATGACGGTGAAATTGCCATTTTATTTGAGCCTTGCCTTTCACAATCTCTGCCCTTATACTTACGAGAATTTGTTATAGACCCTTCTCTCGTAACCTTTACATCAGGCTAAAGCTATATGTGAAACAAATATATGATATTAGTTCAAGCAGAATTTGCAAATTGTTTTTTGAGTTCATGCTTTCATCTTTCTGTCAATGTTTTATCGCTTTTGCTTCTTTCTTGAACCATTGATACTTTAACTGTCACAACATCACACTCAATTTTGCAGTTTGCTTCCTTCTTGTTGTATCTATCCGATGTAGAAGGAGGTGGAGAAACCATGTTCCCTTATGAGGTAGGTTAGCAAATTTACGATATATCTTCTATTTCTTTCAAATGTAAGTAGTATATATTGCATGTACTCATCCTATTGTTTGATTTGCAGAACGGTGCAGAGATGGGTTCGAGCTATGATTACAAGAAATGCATTGGTTTAAAAATTATGCCCAGGCAAGGGGATGGTCTTTTATTTTATTCAGTGTTTCCAAACGGCACAATTGATCCGGTAATTTACTTTATCATATCTTAAATCAAATTTCCAATGTTTATACAATTGATCTTTGTCGCATACATATTATTTGAGGGAGGTGGCAGTAATTAGATATAAAGGATCAACAACTAATTAGGGCTTGAAAATTGGATGGCCATTTCGGTTTTCTTCTTTTCTGACTTGTTACTGACTTACTGGTGATTAAACAAAGAGTCTGTGGTGGTGCGTTCTCTCATCTTAAAATTATATGCAAATTGCAGACATCTCTTCACGGAAGCTGCCCGGTGATCAAAGGGGAAAAGTGGGTTGCAACAAAGTGGATTAGAAACCAAGAAGATATGGACTAAGAGTTGTTTCGGGAACTGGTGGTTACAACTGTCCATAGCGTAGTCAATGCAGAACAGTGAACCGTGTTCTTGCCATAGGCAGCACTAGGATTGCTCTTGAATGTACAGGCCGATGATCGGGTGCTGCTTAACTTGAAAACATGGCACTTGGGTTTTTTTGGGTCAATAACAATGTCATTTGTTATAGAAGTATGTTTGTGTAGCTTTGGAGCTAAATAATGAAAAACCTAAATGTAAAATTACTATCTACTAAAAGCCAGCAGAAAGGCACTGCTTCTTCCTTCTTTTCCTGCGCACAACAGCTATGAGGGTGAAAAGACCAGATTAGACTGAGGATAGTCTTTTACTGGTGAGTCATGACCAAAACTTGCACCGATTCGGGGGGCAATTCGTGAATTTTACTAACAATACATGATTATATTTCATTCAGACATGCCATTCTTTATCTTAAGCAGCTCTACGCATCAAAAAGAAGGAAAAAGATAAGGTAATGAAAAGCACTTTGATTTGATTGTGAATTGAACAACCTTAGATTGTTTGTTTGAGTTCGAATTTAGGGGAATTCAATTAGGAGCTACTTATCTTTTATGCCTAAAACAAGGTTGGAGATTAAACAAAGGAATATGTCTCTCCAATAGCGAACTATGTCCTATAAACATTGCATAATATGGATTTAAGCCACATGCTAAGTTGGTTATAAGTAATTCAATTTTGATCAATGATTAAGGGTATATGTGCGATTGTATTATGTGTTTGATGAATGATTGCAGAGTTGGAAATGGTTTCTTGCTTATGTTTTTCTTTGGTCTGTACTAAATTGGATGTTGGTTTGGTTATTTTCGATCTTTCCACGTGATTTTAATTTCCTGTTTTTTAATTTTCAGTTTAATGTTGTCGTACAAAACGAGAAAAGCGCCATTAACAGGGTTACGGATTTGGGTACTATAGTGGAACAAAACTTTATTCTTTGAACTTTGTACGTAAGTAAACATAAAACACTCTCTAGGATATGACCATAGTTTTTGAAATAAAATCCTTGAGGATTACGTACCAACATCCACAATTTTTGTCATGTAATATGTGAATATAAATAGCATCATCTGGCTAAGGCATATACTAACATTCCCAATTTTGCTAACTTCTACTCCTTACACATGATTTTAAGGAACATCCGAAACACATATCATGTACTCTTTGGCACATATATTTTTAAGACTTTGTGCATCTTTGACAATGTGTCAAACCTCGCAGCAACGCGCAGGTACACTTGCTAGTGTACTCTAAATCGTGAGTTGTTCGTGAAAAATTGAAATTTTGATGTAGTGAAACCATATCAATGAGATTGCCAAGCATTTCAGTGACAATTAAAACATTAAAAAAATAGATATAGGTCCAACAAATAACTATTTAACCCACTAATGCTATCGTTCTACTGAAATTATATATGTCGCTAAAAAATAATAAAATCATTCAAATTTTTTTCCGCTGCAACAGTGTCTTAAGAGTGAAATGTTGAAAAATCGATGTACGCTCCAACATCCATATTATGATGTGTTCGACTCATATCAACAAGACTAGAATGAAGTATTATAGCTCAAAAGTAGAGTTGTTACGTCCTTGAGTTTTAGCTCAAGTGGGGCGTGATGGGTGGTGCGAGATCAGAAATCATACATTCAAATTTCATGCAATTAACAAAAAACAAAATTGTGATTAAATGTGTGATTCCTCCACATCCAACCACTCACAAATACAAATAAATGACAGATTAAGGTAAAGCTGATATTAAAAGGACCGTTGGCGTTGGGGGGCCAAAAGACACGCCCTGTAGACTGTAACGGCTACTTCCCATTTCGAAACAATAAACCCCTCCTCGCAATCCCAAAACCAAAATCTTCACATCCATTTCTAATCGCCAAACAAAAACGCCAAAATATATTTCTCAATCTTCTCCCTGATCTCATAATTTTATGCTCAAATTCTCGTCGGTTTCGACTCCGATTCTTGATCCCTGTTCGTCCCGGAGATCGTTGGCCATGGACCTCGGCTGCTTGGACTTGGGTTGCATCTCCGTGTTTGACAAGCACCGCGCTAACGACGCCGTTCTTGACTCAGACAACAAAGAAAACGCCGCCGCCGAGCAGTTCTCCGCCAGCCCCAAGATCGGCAAGGTATAATTCTTCCGACTTCCCCGTTTGGATTCAAGACTCCATTACTGTCTTAGATTTGCTCCATTTTCTTGGATCCGATTGTTTCTGTCCACCGAATTCGCCATTTGTGTTTGGAACTGAATTGTTTTTTGGATTTGAAACCCTAGAATCTTTAGCATGTAAGACTCGTGTTCGGCTTTGATTTGCGACTTTAATTGCTGGTTATCTAGAACCCTAAACCCTTGTGGGTTTTTTCTTCATTGTTGGGATTGAAGCCAATTGAATTTAAAAGCCCTAGAAATTGCTGTTTGTTTGAATTTTAGTGAATTCAAAATTTGACCCCAACCAGTTTTATTTTTTATTGTCGTTGTTTTTCCCTCAGTGAAAACAAATAAATTATCCATTTCTGGTTATATTTACTTGGGGTTTTTTGGCCAAATATTTACTTAGTTTGGCTATTTACTCCTTGTTTGGTGTCTCGGATTGGTATGGCCTAGGATCACTCACTAAATTCACTAAATCTTTAATGAAGAAACGGATACCCACTTGCATACTTTGTCGAGGTGAAGGTAGAAGATGGATTGGCCATGAAGAAAATTCTCCATCGTAATCCTACCTTTTTGGTGGGGATTGGGTGGGACAAGATTTCTTCATGGCTAATCCATCTTCTACCTTCGCTCAGAGAAGATGTGCAAGTTGGCATTCTTTTTTCATTCAACATTCATTAAATCGAATGTCCTATCGAAGCCATTCCTAGACACCAGCAAGGCATTCTGTTTTAGCCTTATTTTTATTTTTATTCAAATATCTTTACGTTCATTTGCTTAATTTCACTTGGCTTTCACTTGATAAGATATCTTTATCATTACAATCATACCATGGATGTTGTTAAGAAAGAGGTAAATTTTTGTTTACCAGAAAAGATGAAGTTGTTTTTTCATGCAGGAAAATCCTTGTAGGCTCTACCCTAATCTACATTCTGTGATGCTGAACATGCTTTTTTGTTTATTTAACTTGACATTTGAATATGTTGGCCTTTCTGGTTGGTGTTTGTGTTCTATGTTTGGATGTTCTTATGTGTTTATTTAGAGACCAAATAGCGCTTTTTTATGAAGTCCCGTTGTTTTCGTTTTGTTTCGTTTTACATCCTTCTTTTCTTCATTGTTTGAATACTGCAGAATAGAAATTTGAAAGAGGCTAGCCTATCAACGCTGAATTCTGTTAACAAATCCACTGCACAAATTAAGAAGCCTTCTCATCGTAGAACCTCTCCTCTGAACTGGTTTCCGCGGAAAAAAGTGGACTCCTATCTTAAGAGGAAGATCAAAATGCTGCAGGTTTCGCTTCTCTTTCTCTCTTTAACAAACATCCGCATTTTATCTGGATTAATTTCCATGTTAATCAAAATACCGAATCATTGGCTTCTCACAGGAAGTAGATGGGATGAATTTAACTCTCGATGAGACTCTAGGTGATTCTAATCCACATTACTCAAAGGTCCTAAGGGAGAAAATGGCAGCAAAAGAAGCTGCACAAAAAGCAATGGAGGTACGAAAAGCAGCATTGGTGGAAGCATCTTGGTGTCGAATACTTAAAGCAGCAAGGTGACTGTTGGGGTGCATTGTAGACATGAATATTTGAACTTTAAGAGGTAGTTTCGTAATTACAACTTTTTGTATTTTCATTTCAGGATCCAAAGCAAAGAAGCTGAAGCCCAGCTGTTGAAAGCAGATAAAGCTGCAGCTGAAGCTTTTGAAGAGGCAACTGCCGTGGGAGTTATCATGTATGACAAACCAAATTGCCCTCGGAAGCCCTGTGAAATAGAAACATCCACTGTTAATGGCGGAGGTTCGACTACTCACACAGTCACAGCATCTTTTGAGACTGCATTTGAGGTGGATAAAGAAGTAGCTGCAGCTGTAAAGATTGCATTAGTACGGCTTGGAAACTGCCCATCTTTTGATAAAGATGAATTTAAAGAACTGCTTCGAAAGATTAGTGAGAACCCTGATACTGATATAGTTGAACTTGAAACTAATCATGAATTATCTGAGTTTACTTCAGAATGTGAATCAGAATCTGGATCAGAACTTGAAGTATTATCCCAGAAAGATAATATCATTTCCAAAGATTTGAATCAGAACGAGATGCCAGATTTAGAGGCAAGACAGAGGAAAAACAGAAGGCAGTCTTTTGGTAAGCTTAATATGGCAAAGATAGCAGACATGATGCTCGAGAGACTTCAATGTTTGCAAGAAGATGAACTCTCTTCTCTTGCCACTATAGTTGCTACTTGTGGTTTAAATGCTGCCTTAGCGGAAAGCAAGCTGCACGATCCCGGCTCTGCTGCTGAGACCCTTCCACAAAGAATAGCAGCGGCGAGGCCTGAGTACTTCAGAGATGGGCAGATCCGAAAGAAGCAACCTGTATCAGAACTCCCAAGTCTAGACAAGTTTTTGGTTAAGCACGTGACTAAGCTTGAAAGAGAAGTGCAAGAAGCCAAGAATAGAAGTAAGTCGAAGGAAGGAACTGCAGAGAATTCTAACAGAACTGCAGACGAAAAGGCCAATTCAGAAACCATTCCAGGCTTGGGAAGCATCCTTCTGAAGCATGGTTCAAAGTTTGAGAAGGAGATTGAAGAGGCGAAGAAAAATTCAAGAGGAGAATTTGAAATGCTTCAAAAGAATTCACAGAGCAACAAAATATCATCTGAAGCCATTCCTGACTTGGCAATTACACTAATTAAACATTCTTCGAAGCTTGAAAAGGAAGTTGAGGCGGCCAAGAAGAACTTTGAAAAAACATCTGCAATGAGTCACAAAAAAGAGAATGACTCAGAACTCCCCAGCCTCGATAAGTTCTTAGTGAAACATGTCTCAAGACTTGAGAAGGAAGTCCAAGAAGCAAAGAACAGAAGGCAAGCTGACACACATGAAGGAGTTAGGTTCCCTTATTTGAAGAAGAAAGTTGAATCATCTTCTTCGGTTGCACAACCAAAAGAAAAGGCTACTTCTTGTTCCGGGGAAGGATCAGTGGGGAAAGAAAATATCGACTTAAATAATGATGTCGAAGAGAATTCTACGATGGAGCAAAATGAAAGTGAAGCTTCACTGCAGATTGGAGAAGTGAAACCTAGTGCAGGTGAAACAAAATCACTTCACAAGGCCGAAACTAAAGAGACTGAAGATAGTCTAGACAAGATCCTTCTCAAACCAATGCACAGGTTGGAAAGGGAGAAAATGCAAGCTTTGGAAATGGAAGACAATTATAAATTCGAAAAGAAAAAGGGAGGAAACAGCGATTCCCAATGTGAGAGCTTGGACAAAGTTTTGGTAAAACATGTTTCCAGACTGGAGACAGAGAAGATAAAGTTCTGTGCAGAGGAAGAAGCAACTGAAGTGAAGAGAAGTAACGCAAAGCTGCAGTCACGTGCAGACGAAGCATGTGGTTTGGACCAAATTCTCATTAAACACAAATCAAGGCTCGAAAGAGAAAAGGACGCTGCTGCTCAGCAACCAGAAGACCAAGTTAGATACTCCGTCAGTCGTAAAGAAGCAATGGAGAGAGAACTGCAAGAACAATGGGGAGGTTTAAGCTTAGGAAACTCCCTGAGACCAAGAGAGAAGGCGGCTGCTGCTCAGCAACCAGAAGACCAAATTAAATTCTCTGTGGCTCGTAAAGAAGCAAGGGACCGAGAACTGCAAGAACAATGGGGTGGTTTAAGCTTAGGAAACTCCATGAGGCCACATGTTTCGAAACTAGAACGTGATAAGGTAAATTCTCCATTTCTTGTACTTATTGTGTTGTTTGCAATGCAATGCTTTGTTCCTGCAAAAAGAGAGTTTACATTCTGATTGTTTCGTGGGTATTTCCATTTCTGTGTAGGCCGCTTGGATCAAAGCTGAACAGGAGGAAAAGAGGCAAGACACGGTTTTCTCAGATTAAAGCCGGCGATTAGAAAAGGAGGGAAGATCTGAAGGAGATATTAGTAAATGCAATGTGAAATTTGTGAACCATGGTTCTCTTTATTTTCTGTTCAGTAATTTTCTTATGGCTTTCGCTACTTTGTATTGTAACGGGAGAATGAAATTTGTCTATGTAAATGGTAAATCATTTGTTTGGTTCTTTGATTTTGGTAGATTGGAGTTGGATCCCCAAATTAAACCAACAGAATCAAGTTTCATCTAAACACTGATCATCCAATCTACGGTTGGATTTCATCTAAACACCGATCAACATTGGTTCCGATTGAGTTTTAGAAAGTACGTGATCTCGAAACTACTGACATTGCCATAACTGATTGTCGATGACGCATCAACCATGATCTAGTTTTGAAGGAGCAAGGAAAGAACCATTGGCAACAAAATGGACTGTAGAATCAACATTTTTAATCTTTACTGATCATAATTTGTACACGATACAGTTGAATTACAAAAGATGTTAACGAAACAGAGAGATAGTCATTACGGATGCTACCAAATGATCGACCAACAAACGGAATTCCGTTAGATTACTACCATTGTATTGCTCGAGTCACTAGACCCTCTCAAGCTCAGTGTTGTGCTTGTCCAATTGTTCTTTGAGCTCCTTTTTCCACCCTTGGATCAACCTTTCATGCTTCTTAATAATCTCAGTCTTTATCCTCAACTCCTCTTCCATTGCATCGATCTCCTGCAAAAATGAAAATGCACGTACATTAAGGAAACAATGATCGGTAGTCTAACAACAAGCTAAACAACACGGTCTGTAGATGACCTTTCTTAGTTGCTCAGCCTTCGTTGGCTGATCCTCACGCTGCAGACCGATGAAGTACAGTTGAAGCTTTTTGGCAGCTTCCATGAAGTCTCTGGCATGCCTCTCCACATCAACTGGAGTGGCAAAATAAACACCATTAGAAGAAATGCAAAAGAGAAAAGTAATAACCTTGGTGCACCGTCATTTAGTGTGGATTAGAAAAGACGCTTCAACTTCGTTCACTAATTTAGAGAGAGTGACAGTCATAAGGTTCGATAAAATGGATGAAATAACAAACTCTCCTTATACATTTGACTACTTGCACCTCAAACATCAGGTCATGTCAACCTGGTTACAAAAGTAAAATTAAAGATCCATGGATTTTGTAGCCAATGAAAAAGATGACTTTTTTCAGGTGGATACACATGATTTACCGAAAACCATAACGAATAATTCTGAAACAACACAATATCAGATTAAAGGAACAGAGAGTTTCATCTAGAGAAGGATCTCAAGTACAGACAGTATTCTTGAACCTAATTTTTCCATCATAAGATATGAATTGAAGCTCTTGTGGCACTCATGAATGAATTTTACTACCCGGTACAATTATATTATGCCATCTTCAACTTCGTTCTTCCTCCACTGCTATTTCCAACTAAAAAGCAAACGCTGACACTTGGTTATCTGAGATTTGATTTCAACCATGGTTCTTAAATCGTAAACAAACTAAGAGTCTTCAAGCAAACAATTGTTCTCCATGCATCACAAATTTGAATAAACTACCTATCCTTCTCTTCCAATCACCCAACTCCTCTGTTGCAATATAACTTATGCCAAAGCTGATGCAAATAACTCCAAACCCGAGTGTGTTTAACCAGTTTACCAGTTTAATGTTAATATTAATATATATACAATATTGTCCCCTAGGGCCAACAAAACGCATTCGATGTTATCTGATTCGGACCTAAGACATCACCACCAAGCTGATCAATGTAAAAGTGAGCTAAAACATTCAATCGAAACGAATATGAATGCACCCAAAAAGATACATTTAATCAACATAGCTTGAAAAAACCCTCAGAAGACATGTAGAGCTAGGGATTGGTACTAACTCTGATGAGAGGGGAGGGGAGAGCGGTCAATCGCTTGAAGCTCCTTAGCAGGCAAGCATGGAAGCAAAGCAGCCTCCAGCGCCATTACACACGAAACCATGTCTTCCCTCGGAGCCGTTGGAGATTGCATCTGTGCATCACTTTGCTGCTGCTGATCTACCACTTGTCTCTCAGCCATGTCAAACAACAAAAAACCGAAAAAATACCCAGTAACTGCAAAATACCCACAAACCAAAACATAAAGAATGAAGGAAATTGAAGCTTTAATTAGATATGCAAATGCACTGATAAAAAAAAAACCCAGAAAAAAAAAATCAAATGCGAGCATCTGGGTTGAACCAAACCAGCATGAAATTTCAATCTGTAGTTAAAAGTGTATGGCTTTTCCGAATCAATTAATCGTACAACTACGCTGTAGTGAACTGAATCACCATAAAATAAATTCAAAAACTTTAGGAAAAAAAAAAACCCCAAATGCGTCTTCTCAATTAAAATTTCAGACAAATTGTTCGAAATTTGGTGTTACCTGTATATTTGGGTGAGACTGAAAGCTTCAATCAGAACTTGATACGACAAAACAGTCTCTCGTTTATGTGCTTTCCCTTCCTCCTCGGCTCCTCCTCCATTTTTCTCTGTAGCTGAAAATTTTCGTCTTCTATCCTTTTTTGGGCCAAAACCCTAATTACAGATTCAGCAAGACCAGCCCAAAGAGAAAAAAAAAGAAAGTGAAAAGGCCCATCACACCAGCACTACAACCATGGGAGTGTTTCGTTAAAACTTCCTACACTAAAAGCACAAACTACAAGAGTCGAACATTAAAAACTTCTATTTTAAAAGAAATATCACTAGATTATAGTGTTAGTAACTATTCAAGTTTCACTTTTGTTTATTTCTTTTTCATTTGAATTTTACTTTAGTTACACAATGTGGCCCAATTTGGTGATTTTGTCAAATTTTTCGGTACGTTTCGATCATTTACTACACCTAACGTGATCATTTGACCCCCTAATTTGGTAGTACTAAAGCTGAGGAGTGACATAATTGGAGGACCAAAAAAGGAAAACATGGTAGAGAGAAGAGATCACATTGATGATTCTTTGTGGTTAGATTATGAAATTTGATTTAAAAAGAACGGTTGGATTTCTCCTGGTAATTTATGTTTTGATACGCAATCAATTTTGTATTTCTGTCAGTTCTACAATCCAATTTTACTATGACAACTTCATTAAACCCTTTCTCTCATAAAGATGACTATATACAGAGTTGAACGATAGAAGGTGGTGCACTACACCAATGAGCATAGCCGAAAACCCCGCTCCCCTTGGCATTTCTTTAGCTCATACTTTCTCGAAAGTCCAAATCAAAGTGATGGTGACATCATAGAGTTGTCCGGTTCTTATTTTGACATGCATAGCCGGGAACAGTGTTCCCGAAAACAAAACACTGTAAGGCAGATGTTTTTGCGTGTTTCCCTCATCTGAAAAAGTGATCCTAAAAATTGAAGAGCTCGCAGATCGGGACTGGTTGTAGATTGTGTTTCATATCATGTGTATTTTACTATTTTGTTACTCTCTTCATGAACTTAGTTAATGAAGTTGAATTTTGAATGATGAATGGTTATCCTGGCTGAGAGCATGCATCTCATAGTCATTGATCATATTGTATTTTGTCAATACCCCGTTTTCTATGGGGAACCCGTCGGACCCATAAAAATAGATGGTTGTGTCCGTTTGTCTCACATGCGGCTGAAGCTAGCACTTGTGGTCCTTGTTGTGAGAGGTTTTTCAATGTATCCGTAACACGGGGTGGTACTTTTATATTGTTAGTCAATCTGACTGAACGCACTAATTGGGTTTAGGGCAGTCTTTGAAACCACCCACCTTACCTCATGGTCAGGCAAACTTATTGGAACTTTGCTCAAAACAAGGGGCAGTACCAAACCAACAAATAAAGACGAAATGTCCAACTCTACTCAAGCCTTTGAGTGAAGAGGTGTTTCTGGAAGGACACTGGTCCTTAAAATCATATGCTATTTAAAGACATATTCTAAGTTTGTGACCCATAAATTATAAAAGGAAAATGCTTTATAACTCGATTATCTTTTTCTTTCTTTCCAAATTCTCACAGTGGAATTCATTTTTCCAGCCGGTCAAGATAATGAGCATATAAAACACATTGTGTCCATCTTAGACCCTTTCGTCCAAAAAAATGTGCTCATTCTCCTTTAGTTTAATCCCACGATAGAGAAGAAAGTACGAAAGTTAAATTATCACCTATTATGAGGATCAAACAGTGGGTGATTACAATTTTCTTAAACCATGAGATCTAAGAGAACAAAACTGATATCAACATATAGTGTATACACTTGTGACGCGAAAGTTAACATGACGTAAGAAGGGAAATGATTTTTGCATACCTTTTTAGCCTCTTACACACCTTTGTTTAATGCTTCCGTTTGATATACTTAATCCGATGGCTTAAGTAAAAAAACATGTGTAAAAAATTAAAAAGGTGCGTGGAAGTCACATTTCTATTTTTGTAAAGAGATTCTCACGTGAAAGAGGTGGAAAAATATCGTAAATTTGGGTTATGTAGCATTAAAAAATATAGTTACTCAAAAAGGAAAAGGAATATACTTGAAGTGTGTTGAAACTAGTTATTTCTAATTATCTTCAAATTACAGTTTCTGCATATGCTTTTACATTTGCGTGTGTTTAATTTTTTCTTCATATATATTGAATTGTGCAAAATTGTACTAACTCATTTAAAAGTGTTTATATATTTTGAATTGTGCAAAATTGTACTAACTCATTTGAAAGTGATTTTACAATTGCTGAAAGCTCTTCGGTTGAAAATGTTTTTAGAATAAATTATTAGTAAAAATACAAATAAATCTCGGAAAAACACTTTAGTGATTTTGGAACAAAAAAAAATGCTTCATCTAAAAGCACTTCAAAATGATGCAATGGAGTAATTAGATGTGCGGTCAATGATCCAATAGACAAATATTCAACTATACACACCATTGCATGCTAGAAATAGAAAGTCTTCAAACTGTGATTTCAATAGAAAACTGATTTTTACACAACCTTTTAACTTTTAACCTTTTACAGAGCATTTTTATTTATCAAATAAAAACAACCAACAAAATTAAATAGAACCTATGTTCGCACACCCTTGTCAATAAGGGTTCTTCCAAGAGAAGATGCGAAGAAGTACAGCATCTAATCTTACGTGACATTCGGTCTAATAATGTATTTTTATGTGAAGAAACTTATACATAATGATGCATTATTCAATAAAAACGTCAAATATCGGTAAACTCATTTTATGTAATTAATCTTCTAAAGTGACACCAGCTCAGCTAGGACTTGGTCTCACTCAATTTCCCAGATTCCCGTCATGTGGACCCCACTCAACGCGGCAGGCAAGGCAATCAAAGTTTCCAAACTTTCAAGGACATCTCATCTTCCCCATTCCACAAGTCACAGACTTTCGCAGTGCACAAGTCAGCCATGACCATTGCATGAGTTTCCCACTTGCTTCCAATTGCCCGTCACATTTTTGGGAGTTTCTCTACTATGAATCCGCTCATAGCATAACATAAATTGCAATTTATGATCCTTGTATTATTAGTCATTTGGTTCTGAACTAAAAATTCATGAACTAAGAATTTTGACTATGTTATGAGCCGGTTCATTCTTAATTTTTTACACATTTGTAAAATCTCATGAGATCTCTTCAAAAATTACACGTAACGTGACTCGAATGACATTTCGTTACATAAAAATCTAACTCAGAACCTCTATGTTACTAGTCTAAAATTGTAAAAGACTTTAAACAGTATTATAATACTAGTCATAGCGCACACCACAAATCATATTTGACTTTGACTACTTTTGGAACCAAACCCACTTCCTCTTCTTTCTCTTTGTTTTTGTTTTGTTTACTTGCCTCTCAAAGCTCTCTTCCCATTTCCTCTGCTTTTTCATTTCTCTCCAATGGCTCCTCTCTCCTTACTACCTTTCTCTCTCACCTTCCTCTTCTTTCTCTCTCCTGCGCTCTCCACAAACTCCGAAGGTACTTCCTCCTCCTACCCATCACATAATATCTCTCCTGCGTTTCAAATTTCCCACCTTTTCCTCCACTGGGTTAATCTCTGTTTGGTTGCTGAGAAACTCTAAGGGGACAGAATCCGGGACGATTCCCCAAAACCCATGTCAGTTTTCACCTTCCAATTTCTTTTCCTGGTATTTTTCTGATTTAATTTTCTTTCAGGAAATGCTTTGCATGCTCTGAGAAGCAGATTCAACGATGTCAACAACGTTCTGCAGAGCTGGGATCCAACGCTGGTCAATCCCTGCACCTGGTTCCACGTTACCTGTGACTCCAACAACCATGTCATCCGATTGTAAGATTATTATTTTCTTAATCTTTTTTTCTGGGTTTGTTTAAATTTTGATTTCATGATTTGGGTTTTTTTTTTAATTGGCTCGATTAACTTTCTTGTTTTGGATTTCAGGGATTTGGGCAACTCTAACATTTCTGGGAGTTTGGGGCCAGAGCTTGGGCAGCTGAAGCACCTGCAGTACTTGTATGCTTCCTCTTCTCATACCATGTTTTTTCTTATGCTGTGTTTGGTTGCTCAGAAAATCTAGGAAAGAAAAAGTTTCCATGTTTGTACTGTTTTGAACTTTTAGAATTGTAGAAATTTCACTTATTAAACCTGATTAAGTGATTGTGGAAAAAAGATTGATCAAATTTTGACTTGATGAACATATTGGAGAAGTCAGAATTGATTGAGTGAATTTTTTGAATTTCAGGGAACTTTATAGAAATGACATAAGTGGTAAAATCCCAGAGGAGTTGGGGAGCTTGAAAAGCCTTGTTAGCATGGATTTGTATGACAACAGGTTTGAAGGAGAAATCCCAAAATCTTTTGCCAATTTGAAGTCACTCAGATTTCTGTAAGTACTTTTAGATCGAGTTTCCATAACTTTTCAACATTGACTGTCTTTCACAGATTGTAACTAATTTGTATTGAATATGATTAAATTGATACGCAGGCGGCTTAACAACAACAAACTAACGGGATCTATCCCGAGGAAACTCGTTGGCCTCTCTGACCTCAAAGTTTTGTAAGTCCTAATTTTCGGAGAACTGGAAAGGAAAAATCTGAAGTCTGAGTATAATGTTGTTTCTAAGATGATCTGTTTGGTATTTACTGTCTTACTAGCAGTTTTCTTATGAGATTTTATTGTGGCAGTGATGTTTCTAACAACGATCTGTGCGGAACAATTCCAGTTGATGGTCCATTTGGGGCTTTCCCAACGGAAAGGTATCACTTCTGTCACTCTCCTAGCTTTGATCCTCTCAATCATGTGCAGTAGGCACCGGGTTACATAACAAAGTGACCTAACATTGCTTGTTGCTTCCATTTTGCTAACTTACAGGAACCAATCATTGCCTGAAGAAACAAAGTATTTATAATGAGTTTTGAGTTTCATAGTTGGTTGATATGATAGGTTTAGCCATCTGGGGGAGGCTATTGTTTCAGCCTTCGTCGAACGTGGCCATTGAAAATGTGTTGTGTGTCTAATAAGCATTACGCATTTTAGATGCTCTCTGAGAAAACCAAATATACACTAAAACCATGGCCATCGCTTTCAGGTCCAAGATAATGAGACCAGATAGATGGTAACTGCTCGCCTAGACATGGTCTTAATGAGTTTGGATAATTTTAATGCCACACGAAAATTATTGCAGTTATATATTTATATCGCTAATTGATAGTTAGTCTTATAGTGAGTCTGGAGTGTGGTAAGCATGATGATTTGAATGAATACTTATAAACTAAAATCTCGAACTCCACTCAAGATTATTTAACAGAAGTAGTTATATCAGTTCTTTTCAGAAACTAAATTACTCATTTACGAATCTTGCTAGTTCTAACGTGTTTGCATCCTGATGTTCTGTTTCAGTTTTGAAAACAACAGGCTTAACGGCCCAGAGCTGAAAGGGCTGGTATCCTACGACTTTGGGTGCTGAAGAAGAGGGTGGAATTCGCAGATCATCCGTTAAAGAGACAGTAAACATTGTATGATAAAGAAGCAGCATCGTATCTCTAATTATGTTATGTATCTGAAAACAGTACACCCTTAATGTATGGATATGAAAGAAAACACAATTGCAAGCAAAAATAAAATGATTGTGAGATTGGAACCATCACTATTATCCCTTGTATTCATTTGTACGAAGCCACAGTATAACTTTTGGCAGAGTTTCTGTAAAGCAAAGTAGCTGCTGAGGCTATATAATACAAAAACCAATACTTGTATCGTTTAAAAGCGTTTTGGCAAAAGATTTGTAGCTTAGTTGGTTAAGAATATTCTTTCTTACATTGTAAGTCCTAAGTTCAAATGTTTCTTCCTCAATATCGCTTGTATTAGGGTAACAAAATCTTGTCCTCATAATTTTCACCCTAAGCAAGAGCTGGATGAGCCACATGGGTTGTGTTCGGATTTACCAACTTATATTCATCTCGTGTCATTGCTAGTTCAAAATGCAAAACGATATGAATTAGTAATATAATAACACAGTAATTCATATTGTACATAAAAAAGGGAGTTCTAATAAAAAAGGCTTTCCACTGTTCATTCTTAATCAAAAGAATATTTTATGTATCAAAAGTCTATAATGGGTCAAACTCTTTTCTTCATTTACTCTTATTATTGTAGCGAGTTCATTATTGTAGCGGAGTCTACAATGATGTTGACATTTTTGTCTAACAATACATTATTTTGCATGATACTATTCATCTTATGCTACTTTTGCTAATTTTTTGCCAGCTCTTCAAGCTTCCATCATGTTGTCGATGTTATGTAGCTCTTCTTCTGTCAAATTGTTCCAGTACTGTTCATTTCCTTCTACCAGCTCTGCATCTCTCTCTCTCTATCTTCTTTTACTTTGTAGTGCATTTCTGATGTTTCTTCTTTGAAATTTTGAGGCTTCCAATAGGGCTGATAATTGATCATTGTCTTGCTGTAAATATACATTTCTTCTTCTTCTGCTACTAATACCATATCATACCTAAAATTTTCAAAATCATCTAAGGCTAGCTTTTGGATCCCTCGAAATTTTAGAATATTTTCATATGAAGGAGTCCACCTATGTGAGGAGATAGGGGATATTCTAAATGACTTTTCATTAATCGTGGCTATATGCCTAGCTTTCTCCTTATGCATATGTACATACCAATCTGGAGGACTACTAATAAAACTTATGAAATTTTTTTTCCATCTTTCTAGATAATCTTCTGCCACTTTTATAAGTTTTTCAGGAAATGATTCTAATTGGGAGATATGGTTCATGAATATTTTATCAAGATTGCCAAACTCTAATAGTAAGGCTGGGGTAACTTCTACAACATTATGCTTTTTCTGATGCTCATAACTAAAATGTCATGATCTAAAATCTCTCATGTTAATCATACCCACAGCTATGTTAACCTCTGGTTTACAAATACAATTCTTTGTACTATCATAGAGACATGGTGGATACATCTTTGTAATAATATCCATCCTTGGTTTTGGATCAAAGATGAACTGATACAAAGCGCATTGTAACTGTAATTGTAACTCTTTCATGGACTGTGATGCTCTGCTCAGGATCTCATTTTGCATATCTGGTGGCATTATTCTTAATTTTGCTTTTGAAATTTCTTTTAATAAAATATCATCTAATATTAAGTCTGAATATATATTCCTAAGAAAACTTTCATATTTTTCTTGTTTTTCTTTGTCACTTAGAATCTAATGCTGCTCATTATTTTGATGTTACTCCATTTCAATGTCTTCTTCTAAGAGCTCAATCTTAATTTCTTTTATGGGCTCATTAGCCTTTTGTTCTATGGGTTCAATAACCCCTTTTCCTTTATTCTTATGTTAATCAATTTCTAAACCTATTTTCAAATTCTCTTTTCAAGGTGTCACTTGCATTTTGCTGCATTCTAAGAGATTGGAGTTCTTGGTTCATTTTGGTAAACTTACTAAGTAATGACTTATGGTCTCTAGAAATGGCTTGGAGTTTGTGTTCAAGAGAATGAATATGTTGCTGGCTTTGATGGAAATTGAAGTTAAAACTATCAAACTCTTATTCTAAGGCTCTAATTAATTTTTCATGACCTAGCCTCATGCTTGGTTGTTTGATTTGAATATTCCAAAAATTATCTAAGAGAACATGTTGCCTATCAAAAAGCCCTGGTGCTCTTGACCTATATCTCAGAGTTGGATTTCTGATTCCTTCAACAATATTGCCATTAAAGTTGAAAGTAGGTACTGGTGGTGATGCTGGTCTGCTTATGCTATTTTGGAATCCACTAAATGGTAGAGGTTGATGGTGCATCATTATGCTACTGAAAGGTGCTCTTCTGCCTTATGGTCTTGTGCTATTTGAGGATGATGGTCCACGATATTCCATACATGTTTAACAAATTAATCTTGATAAGATATCGGCTAATGTATTGTCATTACCTTTTATATGTTCAAAAATTGGTTTAAAATCATTTCCTGTAATTGAATCAACAAAATTAACCCATCTTCGGGCTGCCTGTTTATTAGCATGTATCTTGTTATAATGAGAGACTATATTTTGACAATCTATTCTAATTGTAAATATTTCATTATGTAAAAATAAAGAGAATACTTCAAGTGAGTTAATTATTCCTAAAATTTCTAAATCTGTTGATGGTAATCTTGACTGTACATCACTAAATTTTCCTGATGAATATCTACAAACTTGCTCGTCAGACTTTGGAGACTCCTTATGCTTTTTCTGGTATAGTATACATACCCATCCTAAGGATGAAGCATCTGTTTCAACTATCTTGTAACTATCATCTAATGGTAATGTTAATGGCTTAAGTTTAGTAATTTCTTCTTTTATATTTTGAACTAATTTCATATCTTCACTATTAAAATATTTTTGTCCTGTTTTGCTAGTTTTACTATGTAATACTGCTATTTTTCTTCCTAAATCAGGGTTAAAATTTCTTGCATAATTTAATAATCCTAAAAATGCTTGTAACTGTTTCTTATCTTCTAATTTGTCTGGAAATTCTAACACCTTTTTAGCTATATGATCTTGTAATTGTATTGTACCTGACTTGATATACATTCCTAAAAATTATATATCTTACTTTTCTAATGCTATTTTATTTTTGCTAATCACAATTCCATTATTGATAAATTCTTGTAATACTATCTCTAAATGCTTCCTATGTTCATTTTTATTTTTACTATGTACTAAAATATCATCTACATAAACACTACAAAAATTATCATATTTTTTGAAAATTTGATCCATCTTTCTGTGAAAGATTGAAGGAGCATTTTAAAGTCCAAATGGCATAACTAGCCACTCAAAATGTCTTTCTGGACAAGTAAAAGATGTCCACTCAATTGATTCTTCTGCTAATCGTATTTGCCAAAATCCTTATTTACAATCAAATTTACTAAAATATTTACTCTATTGAATTTTATTTATGAGCTCATCCTTGTTTGGTAACTTATAACTATCTTCATGTGTATTATCATTTAATCTCTTGTAATTATAAACTATTCTAACCTTACCTCTCTTAAGCTCTGAATGTTTTCTCACAATAAATGCTGCTGATCTATGTCTAGACTTAGAGGGTCTAATTACTTTTAAATTTAACAACTCTTTTATTTGCTGCTCAAACTCTTGTTTATCTATTAAACTACAAGGCATATCAGTTGACACACCCCGACCCAGAAAGTCCACTTGGACTCCAAATCAAGTTGTGATGGCCGACACCAAGAGGGTGACGAAGCTATAAAGTATAGTGATGTGGGAAAAATGTGAATAATTTTAAATCTAAAAGTGCCTAAATACGAGAGTGCGTTGTGAGCGGAAATAAACTCATTTCACACGTGATGTCAGAGCATAAGTAAGTACAATAGAGTGGATTGAGAATCATACTATCGAAGGTAATCTCCAATACCAAGATTTGCCACGAATCCTCGTCGATAAGAAAGCTTAGCTAAAAAAAAACTGGAGGGTGGAAACAAAGCAAGGGTGAGTGGCCCTGAAAATAAAATTTTAATAAAACCCTTCTAAATCGTTATAACACCTGTATAGTTTCCAAAAATCACACCACGTATCAATGTAAAATAAAAAATATATCAACAGTAAATCCATAAATATACCACGACACAGCATCTCATGAGTAATACAAATAATCTTGTGCTCAATAAAGCAATGCTAGCACATAAGTCGGAGTCACCTATAGTGACCTGTACGACTCACCAATATCTCATCAATCAATGCTAGCACATAAGTCGGAGCCACCTATAGTGATCTGTACGACTCATCCATACCTCATCAATCAATGCTAGCACATAAGTCGGAGTCACCTATAGTGACCTATTGGAGTCACCTATAGTGACCTGTACGACTCATCCATATCTCATCAATCAATGCTAGCACATAAGTCGGAGTCACCTATACACATATCTCATCAATCAATGCTAGCCCATAAGTCGGAGTCACCTATAGTGACCTGTACGACTCACACATATCTCATCAATCAATGCTAGCACATAAGTCGGAGTCACCTATACTGACCTGTACTACTTATAGGCAACCTGTACAACAGTGTCGGAGTTGCCTATTTATTGCAACCTGTACGACAATGTCAGAGTTGCCTATTTAGCTCATGTACCAATTCCTGCACACGAGTCGGAACCACTTAATGTGGTCTGTAAGACAGACTGGGTGTAAATAAATACGCTCAAGTGCTACGATCACTTGAAGGCTAGACCCTGTCCTCGGGCGGAGCACTAACACCAAGGTGTAGGATAATGAGCATTAAATGCATAAAAATATAACCATACACACTGAGATCACTATCATTAACATGCACTCACCTGAAGCTTACCTGGGCATCTGCAACGTTATTTGGCATAACCACTTTAACGTCCTAACATTCTTAATCGGAACTAAACCCAGGGATAGACCAGAATAAAATCATGGTTAATTCTACGCTGTTAACCATCATAACTTCTTTCCTTAAAGAAATCAAGTACCATGTTAAATTTGGATTGTTTTATGGCTGCATCTAACTATCTTGCTAGACTGCCTACGTACCCTCAAACGGGATCAAGCCATTCGTAGTTCAACTTAGTACTTCAAAGCATTCACAGTAATTATATGTCGATAATATGCATATAGATATACCATAACGCAATATAAAACTCAACCATACCATAATATTTTAACATATATATATATATATATATATATATATATATATATATATATATATATAACATGGCATAAAATGCATAGAACAATTTAAAAGCATTTGTGGAATTATCAGTCATATCTATATACGATAGAAGGAAAAAGACCCACTCACCTGAGATCCGATCTACGACTCCCAAGCATGAAAATCGAGACATCACGAACCATCGTCGCCTATAACAATTATCAAATCACATCTCAGAGTTCTTATCGATAAAACATGTAACTTACATAAAACATATCCCCAAGGACTTCTAGAATGATTTGGGACCCATTGACCAAAAGTCAATCGTCGATCAAAGATCGACGGTAGGGTCCACAACCCTATGTAACTCGATCCAAAAGATCCGCATGTCAGATTTCAGATCTGTAACTTCCAAAGATCCACATCGTGCTTCTAAAACATCATACTAAATTTTCATTACGATCCAACGGTTAGATCTCCTCCAATTGCCAATTCAAGTGGTGGTCAACGTTTTATTTTACGAACTTACAAATCCAATTTGGGAAGATCCGTACATTAGATTCCCAATCCGTAAGTTTCTAATATCCTCAATTATTATGTACTATAACATATTAAAGTTTGGTGACGATCCAACGGTCGGATAGTCGATTCACATTTTTACCAAGTAACGTATCGTAATGAATTTAGGTTCAAACGATCACCTTATGTTATACGAATATCAAAACTGAATTCAAGACATCTCATTTAGCCTAAAAGTAGCATTGACGGTCCACTGGCCACGCGCCGCCGCGGGTGGTGGTCGGCCGCCCCGACTCGCTGGAAAGTCCATCTATTTCCAAAAATTACCAAAATTTATAGGAATGAATATCTCAATGAGTAGAGTAACTTTCATACCTGTGACCAAGGCCAATTAGGCCGGTAAGAGCTTCAATTTCGTTAAAACCCGTCTGAAACCCTATACTTGGGTACGTTCGATTCGACCTCCAAACTTGCTCCGACGCCTCCACCACTACTTGGGCTTTGTTCCTGGGTTCTAGGGGAGTGTTTTGGTAGTGGTAATTGGAGGAAAATGTTTCACAATTGGTGGATTTCGAGCAAGGTTCCCGCTGCACCCACAACCTCGTTCCTCTTTGAAACTCGATCAATTGGGTTGGAGTTTTGAGGTAAATGGAGGGTGCCAGACTGGGGAGATATTTTCAGGTAGTTTCCTAGTGCAATTCGCCAAAAATTGACCGAGAAACCGCCGGAATTCATGGCCCCTGCCAGTTGGGTTGCACGGGTCCAGAGACCCGGTTTCTTTTCCCCCTCATTTTCTCTTTCTCTCATTTCCCTCATTTCCTCCCCTTCGGATTGGTCCACTCTTCCTCCCCTCTCCTCACTAGGCCGTCCCTCTCATCTCTGATTGGGCAGCCAATACCATTTCTTCTTTCTCCCTTCTCCCTCTGTTTCTTTTTCTCCTTCTCTCCCTTCTTACCAAAGATAATCTTCAAAATAATATAATAGTACTTAATAAAATATATAAAATAATAAATGGAAATCCTTAAAACGTAGTTTTCAGATTTGTAGCTCCGTATTGTCGAGTACTTCAAGAATACACTAAAGGAATACTTCATACATCTCACTATAAGTTGATCAACGAAAGTCTATACCCTCGCCTCTAAGGGCATTTTTGTAAAATCATGCTTTTAACATTTGTAAAAACATAAAATTAGGGACGGGTCGTTACATCAGCCGTCTTAATGATTAAATCTGGGTTAATTATATCTAATTTTGCTAATATTTTATTTTTATTCCAATGTAACTGTGAGTCTTCTCCTATAATTATAGTTTGTTCTGCTAATTATAATAATTCTTCTAAACTCCTTGGTTTATTTAACTGTAATATTTCTATACGATTTCCTTCTTCTATAATTGGATATTCATGTTCAAATATTTCTTCATCAAATTCTTCTATGTTATTATGCTCATAATTTTCTTTTGAGTTTTCCAAATAATAACTATCTTGACTACTAGATTCTTCTATATTTATACTTTTGTATGCTTCTATAGTATTGCTTTGATCAGTTATTGTAATGCCTCTTTTGAAAAATGTTATGTTAGGGTTCATAAATAAAAAACCTTGCAAACTTTTCAAAAAATTTAAACCTAAAATGAATGGATATGATCCTACTGGTGAAATAAATGTTAATGGTAAATTAAATTGTTGTTTTTTCTACTTTAATAGACTCATTATTAATGCAGTGTGTTAAGTAAACTGGTCTCTCATCAAATTGTGTTATTCTTACTGGTTTTGCTAATTTTTGCCTATATTTTTCTGGTACTCATTCTTTTTCTTATGACACTCTTTGTACTCCATGTATCTATCATAGATGTTGTTTGTATCTTATGTTCTTTTGCTAATTCTATTTCACAATTTATGGTAATTAAAGAACTATTTTTTGACTTCTCCATACTATAAACAGTATTTCCTAATATTTCAGTATTTTCTTGTGATTCTGCTGAATTAACTTCTAATAATCTATTACTATAACACTTTTCACATAATATTGAATATGTATTATAATATTTATTTGCAACTAATTTACTACATTTATGACATTTTTCTGGCTAACCTAAATTAATGTATTTATATTCTTCTTCATACTGTTCTTCTATGAATGCACACATATACTCTTGTAGATCACTATTTGTGCTACTTGAATCTTCCAAGTCTGAATCTATCATGTTAATACTCTCTATACTATAAATACTCTTATTATCACTTAAATCATCTAAACTGTATATTGACTGAATATCCTCATCTTCTTCTAACTTAAACAACTCCATCAAATGTACTTTTTCTTTTGACTGTTTACCTAATTTTGGACATTTAGGTCTAATATTTCCAGTTTTTCCATATGAATAACATTTACAACTATCTTATCTTTTGGTGCTTTATATTTTCTAATCCAAGGTCTACCACTTCTTTTTTTGAATTGTTTTGGAATATATTTTCTCTTCTTATATGTTTTTGAAGGTCTTATGATGAAATCCTTGTGTTGTTTGTATGGTTTATATGGCTTATATTTCTTTTTGTATATTTTCTTATGCTTATTTTTCTTATGACAACCATACTGTTGTGGTAAGTCTATATTTTTACAACTCATGTAAAATTGCTTCCTAATTTGTCTCTTAGCTTTTATTTGACTACACTTTTGTCTAAGTATATCATATACATGTTGAATTCTAGGTCCTATTGCAATATCATTTTTCTTTGAATGCTTTTGCCATTCATTCCAATTTTTTTCTCCTATTGGTCCTTTTATTTTTGTCATATAAGTATCAAATAAATTAATATAATTAATTCTACATGTTCTTCCTAAATAATTAAAGAAATTTGTAGTATACACAGCTATATATTGTAAATCACAAAATTGTAATTGTTCTAAATTTCTAATTGCTCTGATTTGTTCTTGTTCGCTTATGTCATCTAACCTTTTATGATCTAAAAATTCTTGTTTAATTAAAATAACAAAACCATCAATATTAAAATGTGTTTTAGCTGCCTGATGTTGTTCTGGATTTTGGACTTTCCATGACTGAAAATATTTAAAAACTAAACTGACACACCTCGACCTGGAAAGGTCGAAGCATGCTGGTCGTCGCTGTGAGGTGACGTAACCATAAGGGTAAGTGATGCAAAAAGTGAATAAAATTAAAACTAATTAGAACTAAACAGTGAAAGAGTGTGCAATTCGTGGGTTGAACCCACTACAATTATTCAGAGCGTGATAGACAATGAGACTACGAAAGAGTAGTCAAAGCAACCAAAGTACACTTATTACATAATAGTGATAAGTTCGTACGTCTAAACAGGAGGAAATGTCAGAACTGCCGTGATTCCTCGAGTGCCACAGAGAGTACATCTATCTAGGTCCTGGAGGGGCGAAAAACAAGTTGAGTGGGTCAGCAAAACAATGCTTATAAGAAAACCTTTATCGTTGAATATACTAACCCATCGCCGTAAAACAAGTATAGTTTCCTCAAAACATACTACGTAAGTATGAAATCCAATATATCAACCATACACAAGTATGTATGAATGCCATGACAGTAATATCACAATCTTATAGCAGCATTTATCAAAATTTATATCACAATAATGATACTAGGCAAAATAGGCGTAAAAGTGACATAAATATGCGTTTATGGAAACTATAAATATATATAGGTATAAAACAACTGCCCACTCACAAGTACGTCGTTGGGTCGTAGCCCCCGAGCCTAGCTTGGCCTCGAAAATCCTCGGAATAAGTTTCCCCTATATGTGAAATAACTAAATAACATTAATTAAAGCACATAACGGAAACCTAAATAAAACGCCCATAGTTTGCTCAAACCTAGGGTGTAAATATATGAAATCGATCTACTCGACGACACGAACGCGCACGTACCAACCACTCGCCTGACGCGCCCCCACGCGCCGCCCAAAGTGGCGGTCCACGCGCGCCCACGCGCCCCAGCGAGTACACTGTACTCGCCTTCTTCGCGAAAATCTGCAGTTTTGCAGATTTTTGGGTCAACTTCCAGAGCCCATAACGAGCTCGATTCTCAACCAAATTCACTTCTACAAAAGCCAAATTAAAGCTAGGAATGTGATCTACCGATCCCAATTTACAGAAAGTTCGAATCTAGTTCGTGTTGTTAGGAAATTTTGTCTGAAAGTGGCCAAACGACCACGGCTGAAATTTTCCAGAAAACTAAAATTTTCTTCCCAACTTCCAGAGTTGATTTCTAACTCGTTACTTAACCAAACTCAGTAATTCAAAAGCCATTTTGAAGTTAGGAATGTAGAGAACAAGTTTGTACCTAGAAGAAGTCCAGTTGTGGTCGAGGTTGACCAGAAAAATGGTTTGAAAGTGACTAAATGGCCACGGTTCTTGTACGAAAAACTTCGGGTTCTCATTCTTCTCGAGTTTCTGGGTAAAACCACACGTTCAAAACCCAAACAAAGGATCAATAACAACCCATAAAAGTGAAATGAAGGTTCTAAGGGTTTCTTAAGGCTTACCTTAGACATGCATGGCTTGAAAACCGTAGTATCGAACTCGCCGAGTCGGACCTTCCGAGTTGGACGTTCAAAACTCGGTCAACACGCGAACCAGGGGTATGGTCGTGATCGTGGGACTGAGATGAGCATGATGAGGTAGTTTGTTTGTTCGATCTACAAGCTTTGGAGCTTGCTCATGGAGTTGCAGAGGAAGAAGAAGAAAAATGTGGCGTGGGAGAGGGAAAAGAGAGAGAGAGTGAGGTTTTTGAAATTTGCTTTGCTGTTTCTGATAGAGGGGGACAGAATATAAGGAAAAGATGGGATAGGATGGCTGAAAGTGGAGTGATGCAGAGAGTGCACGGGATGAGTTTAAAAGGAATCCAATGATAGCTTTTCAGATTTCCTACAGTAAAAGGAAATCGAAATCTATCTGAAGTAGATATTTTACACTTTAAAATTTACGCATACTCGTACTAGCGTGTACAATTTAAATGCGATAGCGAGAAATAAAAAGGAAAGCGATAAGAATAAGTACATGTCACTTGCCAATAAGGCATAATCGTCAATACACATACTCGAGGAGAAATTACATAGGAAAATTAGGGACGGGTCGTCACAATCTACCCTCCTTATAAAAATTTCATCCCCGAAATTTCAATACTAACTACTATCAAAGCCATAAAATAGACGTGGATACATATCTCGCATACGTTCTTCTGTCTCCCAAGTGGCTTCCTCCACTGAGTGGTTCCTCCACAAAACCTTCACCATCCGCATGGTCTTGTTCCTAAGAACCTTATCCTTCTAATCAAGGATAGTCACTGGAACTTCGTCATAGGTCAAATCTGGATTGATCTCCAGAGGCTGAGGAGGGATTACGTGTGACGGATCAGAAACGTACCTCCGTAGCATTGATACATGAAACACATTGTGCACTCTCGCCAACACTGGTGGCAAGGCAAGTCGATAAGCAACTTCACCGATTCGTTCAACGATCTGGTACGGTCCGATGTACCTAGGGCTGAGTTTCCCTTTCTTTCCGAATCGCACAACACCTTTCCACGGCGATAACTTCAAGAATACCCAATCACCAACCTTATAAACTCTGTCGGTAGAATGTTTGTTGGCGATACTCTTCGGCCGATCCTGGGCCGCTTTCAGGTTAGCCTTTATCACCTGAATGTTCTGTGTCGTCTCTTCCACGATCTCAGGGCCCACTAAAACTCGTTCGCCGACCTCGGACCAACAAAGTGGAGTACGGCACGGTTTCCCATACAACGCTTCAAATGGTGCCATACCAATACTAGAATGGAAGCTGTTGTTATACGCAAACTCTATCAACGGTAAGCGTTTGTGCCAAACGTCTCCAAACTGTAGAACTGACGATCTCAACATATCTTCCAAGGTCTGGATAGTTCTCTCTGTCTGCCCATCTGTTTAGGGATGATAGGCGGTGCTGTAGAGTAATCTCGATCCCAAAGCTTCCTGAAAAGCTACCCAGAACTTCGAAGTGAATCTGGGATCTTGGTCAGAAATGATACTAACTGGGACTCCGTGGTACCTAACCACTTCAGAGACGAACCGTTCAGCCAAAAGAGGAATGCGGCTAGCATAAAGAGCATTAAGTTGGCCATGAGACTTTCTACTAAGAGCATCAGCTACTGAATTGGCACGACCTGGGTGATACTCAATGGTGCAGTCATAATCACTGAGTAACTCTACCCACCTCTGTTGCTGGAGATTAAGGTTCGGCTGATTGAAGATGTACTTCAGGCTCTTATGATCAGTGAAGATCTTACACTTTTCCCCATAAAGATAATGCCTCCAAATTTTCAAAGCAAAGATGATCGCTGCCAACTCGAGGTCGTGAGTAGGATAGTTCTTCTCATGGGGCTTTAACCGTCGCGATGCATAAGCAATCACTTTATCATGCTGCATTAACACACAACCAAGACCATTCAGAGACGCATCAATGTAGATCTCGAAGTTCCCACTATCATCGGGAAGTGCTAAGACAGGTGCATGAGTGAGAAGATGTTTCAACTGCTGGAAACTCTGTTCACACTCACTACTCCAGACAAAAGGAACATATTTTCTAGTCAATTTTGTCAGAGGTAGTGCTATGGTCGAAAAGTCTTTCACGAAGCGTCGATAATAACCAGCAAGACTAAGAAAGCTTCGAACTTCCGTAACTGTCCGAGGTTGTTCCCAATTTTCCACAGCTGCTATTTTCTGAGGATCCACAAGCACACCCTGAGCTGATACCACGTGCCCTAAAAATGACACTTGATCCAGCCAAAACTGACACTTACTGAACTTAGCATACAACCGATTTGCCCTTAGCGTCTTTAGAACTAAACGCAGATGCCTGGCATGATCAGTTTCATTCTTAGAATACACCAAAATGTCATCTATGAAAACAATGACGAACCTGTCGAGATATGGATAGAATACTCGATTCATCAGGTTCATGAAAGATGCTGGTGCATTAGTCAATCCAAATGGCATCACTAGGAACTCGTAATGACCGTATCGAGTTCTGAAAGCTGTCTTCGGAACGTCATCGCTTCTGATCTTCAATTGGTAGTAACCAGACCTCAGATCAATCTTTGAGAACACACAAGCACATTTGAGCTGATCAAAGAGGTCATCAATACGAGGTAACGGATAACGGTTTTTAATCGTCACCCGATTCAACTGCCTGTAATCGATGCATAACCTCAAGGTTCCATCTTTCTTCCGTACAAATAGAACTGGAGCTCCCCACGGGGAAGTGCTTGGCTGAATGAAACCCTTATCAACCAACTCTTGCAACTGGGTTTTAAGTTCTCTCAACTCTGCAGGAGCCATACGGTAAAGTGTAAGAGAAATGGGATTAGTACCTGGAAGTAGATCGATGGTGAACTCCACTTCACGATCTGGGGGTAAGCCAGGTAATTCCTCGGGAAAAACATCAGGAAAGTGTCTAACTACTCCGACGTCCTCCACAGATGCAGCAGTCTCATTCGCTAGCACAACATGAGCTAAGTAACCTTGACAACCTTTACTCAACAGTCGTCTCGCCCTCATGGCAGTGATAATTCCATGCCTTAGACCACCACGCTCACCGATAAACGTGACAATAGGCATGCCCGGTCGATGAAAAGTAACAACTTTCTCATAACAGTCCAACTTGGCATGATTGCAGTGTAACCAATCCATGCCTAAGATAACGTCAAAATCAACGATATCCAAAGGAACAAGATTAGCCGGCATGACTACATCTTCGACAAGGATGGGACATCCTTGATACTCCCAACTAACATAACAGATTTTACCCCTAGGCATCGAAAACTCCAACTCATAGTCGAGTGAAGTAGGATGTGGTTGAGTCGTTTGAGCAAACTTATGGGAAATAACTGAATGTGTAGCACCAGAATCAATTAAAACTTTAGCAAAATGGCCTAGAACATTCAACATACCCATGATCAAGTCTGGATTAACCTGAGCATCCTGAATGGTGATGTTGTTAACTCTTCCCTGAACTTGTTGTCTCCCTCCACGACCCCTGTTTGCTTGAACCTGATTACCTCGGCCCTGCTGGGGTGGAATTACCTGTCTGCCTGAACCTCCACTGCTAGACGCTACGTCTAGGTTCTGATACTGCCCTCCAGTATACATATGTGCTTCGCCGCCTTGATACGGCGTATAATCTCCCTGTAACTGTGGATAACCTCCCTGAGTCTGCTGATAGCCTCCCTGGTAGTAGGGAACCTCAGGTGTATACTGGTATGGTCCTCCCTGATTTGGAACTACGCCCATTTGGTAGTGGAAGGCTCCACCGTAGCCTAACTGCTGACGGTTACCAGGTGCTGGAAGCTGTTGTAAGGGGACTGCCGGTGGTAGATTAGCAGGCTGATTCTTTTGATTCTGAGAACAATTATAAGCCATATGCCCTGTTTTTCCGCAAGTGAAACATCCTCTGCTTCCCCTCTTACACTCGCCATAGTGACGGGTGTTACACCTGTGACAAAACTGAACACCTGAACTGCTGAAGTTTCCTTGATTCTGAAAACGAGAACTACCAGTGGACTTGCCTCATCTCTGAGGTGTACCGGAGTTAGAACCCCCGCTCGAGGATCCAGAGCTATTTCCACTCTTTTTTAAATTCTGAGCCCTTCTCGGGCCAAGAGATGATCGTCCCATGTTATTGTACATCTGGACATTCCCGCCAACACCCTCATTCTCATCATCAGGAGCATTATCCAAATCTTCAATCCGAAGCAAGACCTCGAAGAACTCCTGGTAAGTAGCACAAGGAATAGCAGTTGCTATATTGCGCCATTTCTTGCAAGTTCCCCTCTTAAACAAACGAAGCATCTCCCGAGGATTAGCAGCAGTCTCGGGGCAATAACGGGATAAGTCAGTAAACCTTCGATGATACTCAGTGGCTGACATATCGCCCTGCCTCAAGTCTATGAACTCATTCTTCTTACTATCCACATACTCAGGAGGAATAAATCTGGCCTTAAATAACTGTTTGAAAACATCCCAATCTGCAACATCCGCATCAGATAAGGATTTCTTCTGAAGTTCCCACCAAGATTCTGCTCCCAATCGAAAGAACCAGGTAGCGGTCTCAACCCATTTCTCTAGGGAAAGATTACCTTGCCTGTGCATAACTCGAAAAGTCTACTCCACATGATCGAACCATATCTCTGACTTCTCCAGTCCCTCATTACCAAAGAAATCGTTAATCTTCAGGCGGGATACAATATCCAGAGTATTCCTCGGGGTAGGACGGAGTGAAGACTGAATAGCAGCGGCGATAGCCTCACCAAATTGCCCAAAGTCCGGAAAATTATTCTCCACTGGAGAACATGGCTCTCTACGAGGTGGCATGGTTCTGACATAAGAAAACAAGCGTTAAAACACACTAGGAAGTGCAGGACTATCTAAACCTATGCTCTGATACCAAGTTGACACACCCCGACCTGGAAAGGTCGAAGCATGCTGGTCGTCGCCGTGAGGTGACGTAACCATAAGGGTAAGTGATGCAAAAAGTGAATAAAATTAAAACTAATTAGAACTAAACAGTGAAAGAGTGCGCAATTCGTGGGTTGAACCCACTACAATTATTCAGAGCGTGATAGACAGTGAGACTACGAAAGAGTAGTCAAAGCAACCAAAGTACACTTATTACATAATAGTGATAAGTTCGTACGTCTAAACAGGAGGAAATGTCAGAACTGCCGTGATTCCTCGAGTGCCACATAGAGTACATCTATCTAGGTCCTGGAGGGGCGAAAAACAAGTTGAGTGGGTCAGCAAAACAATGCTTATAAGAAAACCTTTATCGTTGAATATACTAACCCATCGCCGTAAAACAAGTATAGTTTCCTCAAAACATACTACGTAAGTATGAAATCCAATATATCAACCATATAACCAGAATTATGCCAAGTCAATGATGTATCATATGCCACAATAATAATCAAGTGATAATCAATATAACTAAGTGCTCATCCATCTAAGCTGACACACAAGTTCAAACAGATGGTTTCTGACACGAACAGGACTGGGTGTAATCAATATGCTCTAGTACTACGATCACGTGAAGACTGGTGCAAAAGCACATCACATATAAGTCGGATCGCCTAATGCAATCTACCCGACAAGACTGGCACCTAAACTTGGATCCAAGGTGAGCGAACGGTGCAGATGTGAACATACACGTGAAGGACTGGCCCTGGCCCTGGGGCGGGTACTAACACCGGGTGCAGCAAGATGAGCATGTACACAAGTATGTATGAATGCCATGACAGTAATATCACAATCATATAGCAGCATTTATCAAAATTTATATCACAATAATGATACTAGGCAAAATAGGCGTAAAAGTGACATAAATATGCGTTTATGGAAACTATAAATATATATAGGTATAAAACAACTACCCACTCACAAGTACGTTGCTGGGTCGTAGCCCCCGAGCCTAGCTTGGCCTAAAAAATCCTCGGAATAAGTTTCCCCTATATGTGAAATAACTAAATAACATTAATTAAAGCACATAACGGAAACCTAAATAAAACGCCCATAGTTTGCTCAAACCTAGGGTGTAAATATATGAAATCGATCTACTCGACGACACGAATGCGCACGTACCAACCACTCGCCGGACGCGCCCCCACGCGCACCCACGTGCCCCCGCGAGTACACTGTACTCGCCTTCTTCGCGAAAATCTGCAGTTTTGCAGATTTTTGGGTCAACTTTCAGAGCCCATAACAAGCTCGATTCTCAACCAAATTCACTTCTACAAAAACCAAATTAAAGCTAGGAATGTGATCTACCGATCCCAATTTACAGAAAGTTCGAATCTAGTCCGTGTTGTTCGGAAATTGTGTCTGAAAGTGGCCAAACGACCACGGCTGAAATTTTCCAGAAAACTAAAATTTTCTTCCCAACTTCCAGAGTTGATTTCTAACTCGTTACTTAACCAAACTCAGTGATTCAAAAGCCATTTTGAAGTTAGGAATGTAGAGAACAAGTTTGTACCTAGAAGAAGTCCAGTTGTGGTCGAGGTTGACTAGAAAAATGGTTTGAAAGTGACTAAATGGCCACGGTTCTTGTACGAAAAACTTCGGGTTCTCCTTCTTCTCGAGTTTCTGGGTAAAACCACACATTCAAAACCCAAACAAAGGATCAATAACAACCCATAGAAGTGAAATGAAGGTTCTAAGGGTTTCTTAAGGCTTACCTTAGACATGCATGGCTTGAAAACCGTAGTATCGAACTCGCCGAGTCGGACCTTCCGAGTTGGACGTTCAAAACTCGGTCAACACGCGAACCAGGGGTATGGTCGTGATCGTGGGACTGAGATGAGCATGATGATGTAGTTTGTTTGTTCGATCTACAAGCTTTGGAGCTTGCTCATGGAGTTGCAGAGGAAGAAGAAGAAGAATGTGGCGTGGGAGAGAGAAAAGAGAGAGAGAGTGAGGTTTTTGAAATTTGCTTTGCTGTTTCTGATAGAGGGGGACAAAATATAAGGAAAAGATGGGATATGATGGCTGAAAGTGGAGTGATGCAGAGAGTGCATGGGATGAGTTTAAAAGGAATCCAATGATAGCTTTTCAGATTTCCTACAGTAAAAGGAAATCGAAATCTATCCGAAGTAGATATTTTACACTTTAAAATTTACGCATACTCGTACTAGCGTGTACAATTTAAATGCGATAGCGAGAAATAAAAAGGAAAGCGATAAGAATAAGTCCACGTCACTTGCCAATAAGGCATAATCGTCAATACACATACTCGATGAGAAATTACATAGGAAAATTAGGGACGGGTCGTCACAAAACCATCTAAAGTATGCTCAAAGTAATCTAACATATTTTGTGAATTACTAAAATCTAACATTAATGCTGCATGTACGCAGCCTTTTTCTCATCTCTCAATCGTTCTTTCCCAATCTTGTGGATCTACATTATCTAAATTTAATATATTACCAGCTATATTAATTTGTTCTAACCCTCTCAAATATGGAATCCTATTTTTTCTAGGTGGTTTTATCATACTTTCTTCTATGTAATCTACTTTTGCTTTTTCATTATATTGTTCATTTGTTGGTCTAAAAAATTATTGATCAGTTCTACTTGCGTGTCCTGGATTTTCTACTCCTAATGTACTACTTTCTTCTGCTGGATTACATTCTGCTTTCAATTCTAATAAATTATTATATTCTTTTGATCCTAAAATATGTTCTACTCATATTTCTAAGATTAATTTTTTCATTTCTTCGTCTGAAATTATATGTAATATTGTTCTTCATCTAAATGATCAATATCTTCTATAAGCTTATCTATAATATGATCAAAATTTTGCTCAACTAAATTAATATCTATATTATCAAAAGCCATATGTATACTCTCATTTTCGATCTCACTCTCATCCTCTTCTATTTTTTCTAGTTGCTTATAATTACTAAACCTAATTGTTGCTTGACCTGTACTAGTCTCATATATTTGTACTTTATCTGGTTGTCTATTTCTTGCTACTTGTAAATTAGGTAATGTCCACTGAGTTCCTTCTAAAAAGCTATTATCTACGGGTTTTGCTTCTATCATATTTACATGTTTACTACCAAATGTTTGAACTAAATTTTGAAATTATAAATTAAACTTATGATTATATTTATTAGACACTTTACCAATATACATTAAGCTAATACATAAATTTTTATATTCTCCTTTCATATTATAATTTTTTGTTCTTATGCTTACTTTAATATATTTACTAAATTCATTAATTGTCATAACATAATTTGGAATACAACCTATGACTGCTAAGTTTGAACTTAAGTCTACTTCAGCTGATGTTATTGCTGCTTGTTGGTGATTATCCCATCTATCATCATATATGTATACTAATGTTTTTGTGCCTACTTGTGCTCTGGTTAATCGTGCTATTCCAATTAATATTGTTCCTATATGAATTTGACTAAAATGTGATTTTCTTAAATAAGTAACTGCTTCTTTACTAATTAGATTAAGTGTGACTTCTTTATCAATACAACTAACTTCATGTTGACTAATGCTACTTACAATTCTACTTCTATTTTCAAATAAACCTAATTGATACAAATTATATTTATTTTTCTGTGTTCTCTCAAAACCTCTTCTAATAAATTCTTGTGCTTCTTCTTCATTAGGATAAATATCTTTAGCTCTGACTATTTCTTTTCCTTTTTTCCTAAAGAGTTCCATATTCTATTATCAAAAGGATTTAGCTTAGGTCTTCTAATATTGTTATTTGCACTTAAAGTTAAATTTTCTAATTTATCTAGCAAAGATGGTGGAAGTGATGAAGATGCGTTATGTAAAACTTGGTTTATTTCTGCTATTTGTTCTTCAACTTGATCTAATTTTTCAACCAAACTTAAAACTAATTGAATAATCAAATTATTTTGCCTAATGGGAATATTACTACTGGATACTTGTGTTGAAAAATCTGTTAAACCTACTGGTTCTTTATCTAACTTACTAATTTCTTTCAAAGCTTGGATATATTTTCTGCTAGTTCTAGAATTGGTCATTAAACTAATAATTTATCTATTTTATTATGCAACTTATCTATTTGTTCACTCAACTCTTTTTGCACTAATTGAATTTTTTGAACTTCTAATTTTAACTGCTCAACTATTTCTAGTGATCTAAATTCTACTTGCTTCGGCTTACTATCTATGAGGTCAACAAGCTCTTTTATCTTTCTTTTGCTAGGAAACCTTTGAATATTTTTATTATTATCTTCTAACTGAGATGTAATATAATCTAAATTTTGTCTAATTATTTTTATGGAATTTTTCTGAAAATGCTCAAACAACTGGTTTAACAAATGATTATGCTTATTATTTTCTAATTTTATATTTTCTGCTTGACTAATAATAAGATCTACAATACTATTGACTTGTGGATTTTCTTCACTATGCAAAATATGATTATATTTTCTCAATGGAAAATAACAAACTAAACTATTTTGGTCTAAAGTTATTTTTTTTTTGAGGTTCACTAATTTCTAAATTAAGATAATCTATCATAAACTACAGTCTACCTTTCTCTAAAGTTATGGCTAACTGATTTCTTAGAAACTCTCTTCTCTCAAGGTCTCTAAAACTTGATCTATTGCTCTTTTTGCTTCTAAAACTTTATGCTGCACTTTTGTGTTATTATATCTACAAATAAATGAAGGATGTTCAAGATAACCAAGATAAAACTTCTGCTTCTTCAAAGTCTTGATAATTCTTTTGGATGTATATGCTAATTTTCTCTTTATGCTACTTATAGTTGGATGTCTGGGACAATAAATACATGGTGGTTGTAGTTGACAAGGTCTACAAGGACAATAATATCTGCTATTCATACAAAATAAACAAGTGTGATATCAGTTGTATCAATGACTTTCGTCCTCAAGGTACTTTGCTATTATAATTATACTATTAAAATGCTAAACTTGGCTCTGATACCAAATTCGCGACGCAGGCCCGGTTAAATAGTCGGATGACCATTATAACAACTAGACATAAAACCTTGCACATGGAACTCGACATGTTTCAGCATGACGACCACTCACAGTACAAGTATAAGGCCTTAAAGGCTGAACTCAGAGGTACGAAGAACTCAGAGGTACCCTGATTAATGTCCAGTTATTTGTATGGAAAGCATTCAACTATAACAGAGTGCTCGAACAAAGTATGATCGTCAATTTAGCAGGTTAATAATATAACTACAATAGTGTTTCCCTGTTTTGGACTAGAAGTCTAATTTAACAAACACACTAAAGAAAGAAAAGAAAACGTACTTAAGACTTGGAGATTGCTTGAATATGTACACTTGAACTTTTATTGATATATAGAATGTTTACAAAGAAATGTTTACAAAGGATGCTAGGAAGGTTTTGAATGTTTGAGTGTATGAGGATTGAAGGATGGTGTGTCTCTGCTGTGTTAAGATATTGAGGTGTGTTCTGTATGGGAGGAAAAGCTCCCTTATATACAAAACCAAAGTCCTAAATGACAAACAACTTTTTTTGAATAGTGCATTGTTTCTGAAATTGTTGATACTGTTTCTGCATCTACCACACTATTTCTGGAATCGCTGATATTGTTTCTGCATCTGCCAAACTTGTCTTTTCTTTTTGCTTTTTAATGAAGGCCATGTGAATTCGTGTGAAATTTTATGCATATTGTCCTGGCTGCTGCATGTTTTGTCTCCTTATTCAATTATGTCTGAAGGCTTTCAAGGGCAACCTTGGTATTTTCAAAATTGAATGTCCTTATGGTTAAAAGAAACCTTTTTAGGGTGTTTTGGATAGTTTTCCTTAAAAAATGAGAAAAGTTATCAATATAGTATTAAGCGTGTTCTAATCATGTATACATAGACCTCGTTTAATAGAAATGAATGATTACTGATTAGGGTAGGACCATTTCTATATTACAAACAATTTAAAAGAAGAAATGAATGAATTTTTTTGATTTTGTCCAAAATAAAAATTACGAATGAAGTAATGATATCATGACATATGCAAAGTGTATCTCCACATAATATTGAATGATTGAAAGAACGTTAGAGTGATAGTGTTGTCGTGACATGTAAAACCCTCCACACGAGACATGCTGGTACACAAATCTAGAGGCTAAGCAATTAGACTAAGGACTGGTTTGGTATTGTTGTACTTTGAAAAGAAAAAAACTGTTTCTGATGTGTTGCGAGAATAAGCTCATTTTTGCTACTTCACGTTTTCAGCTTTTTTTTCATCCAAAACTATGAAAATATGCTGTTTTTAAATGTTTACCAAACACTTTTTTGAACTCAATTTGTTTTTTTATACCTATTTTTTATATAAGCATATCAGTACCAAACCAGTACTAAGTGACTGAAACAAAAATAAGCAGATGTCCAAGGGCATCACTGCTAATGCAAAGGCAATGTGTAGAATTGCCACACACGTGACATGAGCAAATTGGTATAGGAAGACATGTGTCGATGTGCCAGTGGAGCACCTAACTTTCTGGAAATTGATCCAATAACATTTGGGTGTTAGAAAGGAAACAACGACCTTCAACAAGGTCAGCCATGCAGGTAGAGAATCTTCTCCGAATCTATTTGTGGAGATCTTAAAGATTTTCACATTTTAATTGTTAATCGTATATTTTGTGATCATTTTTCGTCAGGTAGTATTTTTGTTTAATTTTAAATAAAAAAAATCACGATGCACGATAAATGACTAAAATGTAATAATCGTTTAAGATCTTTATCATTTGGATCCGGATGGGATCCAAATCCGGCCATGCATGATGTATGCGACTTTCTTTTCCCACTTACTGCGTTTCTGGTAAAATGACAAACTCGCTTTAACGCTGCTCCATGTGTTTATCCACTCTCAAGTTTCTTTTCCTTTTCAAATTTTTAAGGGACTTTTCCATTCCATCTTGGAAAAGTGACACTTTTTTTGTTGTTGTCAAAATTCAATTATGCACATGCCAACACTTGAGGCGGCCTACTTATCATGAGTTCAAATCTTACGTACTTAAAAAAGATTGTAATCTTTCTGTGGTTATCTTTAAAACGTGATATTTGTCTACTCACTTATTCATTTCAATTGAATTAACTCCTTCATTATCGTCTGTCTCTGTCATTCTTTGTTGACTAAACATCTTGCCGACTCCCTTCTTGCTCGCTCTGCTTCAAGAATTCCCACCGCCTCATCAAAAGCTTCCTCCCTCTCGTCCTCCATGTCCACATCCACCACCTCCACCCATTGGAGGTACCAGATCATTGAGATACAAATAACTAATTGAGAATTTTGGAAGCTAGAGCTAGGAGGGAGTCCGCGAGAAGAATGCATGCTTGGTTTGTATTTTGTTTTTTAAATTGAGGAGATAACGAGGAGTTAGCCCCATTTAAGGGTGGATAGGTGGGTGAACAACTGTTACGTTTCATGAATGACCAAAGAGAGGCCATAATATTTTTTGGGTGCAAATAATTTGAACATTTACCAATATGTTTTATCATTGACTTAAAATTTACATGATGTGAAAATTATATTTTGTCTTGCGGGGTTTTCGATAATAAAAAAGTAATAATTTATTTTAGAAGTGTTTTTATATTTATTCTTAATAAATATCGTAACTATATCTTATATTCAAAACATCGAATCAAGATTGACTAGAATTTTTCTATTCCATCGTAAATTAAAATTGTTTTTCATAATCAGCTTAATTCAATCACTAAACGTATTACTTAAAAGGTTTAGCTCGCCCCAATGAAAGAACAAGTCTACTCATATCCACTCTCAAATCTCATAAACATTTACATATTCTTAAGCAGTTTCTCCAATCACTAAAAGAGTGGAAGAAGTTTGAAAATGAGCGAGAATCACAAAGAGACACACAATGTACATCAACATAATATTGCATAATGTTCATAAAAATACAAAAAATAATAATAAAAATAAAACTCTAGGTCAGGAAGGCGAGTACAAACTTGATTTATAGAGTCGAGCAAACAGAATTGAAGTTTGAACCCAAATAATTTCTAATATTTGAAACAAACTCCCCAAACTTGCCAACAAATTTACCAAAACGTCACTCCCTATATAACTCCCCACACGTCCCTCTTCCCTTTTTGTTAAAACTTAAAACCCCCTCTCTCCCTAAAACCCCCACGTCTCAGCTTCACAGGCTCCGCGGCCAAAAAAACCACCATCCGCCACCATGACGGCCGCTTTACGACGGAACACCAACCTCACCCGCCTGTTACAGAAGAACTCCATCACCGACCCGATCGGAGACCCGAAGCTGCTCCAAACCAAAACGCAAACCCACTCCAAAGCCTACCTCCGCTTCCCTCAAGTCTTCCGCAAAGCCAGAGACTACGACCTGTCCCCCTCTGTCTTCTCCTCCGCCTTCTCCTCCGCCAAGTCCTCCATCGAAGCGCCGTCGGTCTCCAAGCTTGGGTTCGTGGGATGGTACCTGGGTATGATCCAGTCCCGCCCCGTTTTGACCAAGAGTGTCACCGCGGCGCTTATTTACACCGCCGCCGATTTGTCCTCCCAGGTGGGTCGAACTGTAGTTATATCTTCACTTTTGGGAATTTTGTAGTTACCCATTTCGTCAGTTTGGCTCTTGTATCTAATGAAGTAATGATCTTTATCAGACATTAGCAAAATCATCATTTTCAGAATCTTATGATCTTGTAAGGACTGCGCGCATGGCTGGATATGGGATGCTGGTTTTGGGTCCGTCGCTGCATTTCTGGTTCAATTTCATGTCGAAATCTTACCCAAAACGGGATATGTTTTCGACATTGAAGAAAATGGCAATGGGGCAGGTGCTTTTTGGACCTACAATGACGTTTGCTTTCTTCTCCTTGAATGCTTGTCTACAAGGTATGCATAAAGCTTCTCTCTTAATGACACCATTTTTATGATGAATGATGCTTGTATGTTTGATTTTGTCGAAATATTGTATTTTTGCAAGTGTTTATGATGAATGGTGTGTGGTGTGTTAAATTTTGGGTATAATTTTGTTTAGGAAAGTTGAAGCTTCCGGGGTTGAATTAGGTGGAAATTAGACTAATTTGTCAATGATTGTGAACTAGGTTCTTTTAGATTTTATTCGGTGACAAAATCGTGATTGAGCCTGCTACACTTCGTAGTAGCAAGTTCCTTTGGTAATTGGCTCTCCGGTTCATATACTTGAGTATCACTTTGATGAAGAGTTCATCATAGGATGCTGAAACTGAAAGTACCGGATTTTTGTAAACATATTGTGCAAGTCCAGTTGTAGTTGACTATAAAAATGGTCTAGATGTACTGAGTTTCAATCTTGAGATTTTCGACATTTGTAACTTTGGGGACGCAACCCCTGTTTGTAGGCAAGACTTTGATGCATAATGAATGTGCATAAACACCTCTCTATGTTAATTGATTCTTCAAAGAAAACCTTTAGTTGCTGATTAAGAAATTTACCTGTGTGAAGTTTGAAAAATAGAGTGAAGTTGTGTCTGCGGAGAGACGTGTGATACCGTATGGTGCTTCATATTAATGTCATATGGTCTAAAGTTGTTACCATGATTGCCAATTCCAGGTGAAAATGGTGGAGAAATTGTTGCCCGCCTACAGCGAGACTTGTTCCCTACATTGTTAAATGGCGTTATGTACTGGCCAATATGTGATTTTATCACATTCAGATTCATTCCTGTCCATTTACAGGTACGTGGAAGTCTTTCTTTTGTCTTGAAATTGAGAATGCCTGGGCTGCTGAGTTCTATTCCTACAAAACACGGGTTAAACCTGCATATTTGACAGGATCTGGAAACTAACTTGTGAACTTTGTTTCTGATGCTCACATATTGAACAGCCATTAGTGAGCAATGGATTTTCGTATCTGTGGACCATTTACATCACGTACATGGCAGGCCTGGAGAAAGCAGGCACAACGTCCTAGCTGATTGACTGTAGGCGCCTATTCTTTTTACTAGTCTCATCTTCAAGATTTAGACATGTCTCAACAAACCCTGCTTGGAAGTTGCTCGTGATGCCTTACACGGTGAACCTTCTGGATGCCTTTGCAGAAACGCTGGCATGACATCCACAGCCGAACCATGGTTGAAGCGCAGGCCATTAATCTCGCTCTCTTTATGAATTCTAGAATGAGCTACACTATTTATGAATTAGATTCATTGGTAATTACATTTAGATCGTGTTTTTCACCATACGTGTAAAACATTCAGACATTATGTATTTATGTTGTCGGGAAACTTTGAGGGTTTTGTATAAAGCAGTAGGTTGTTGAAGACAGTGGAAGCATCAATTACGAGTTAGTTTGGTCTGAAACAAACGACTGCAGGATTCAAAACTAGATGGACTAACAGAGAACATTAATAAAGCAAAAATAACAACTATGACCGGTATGTGACTTTTTTTGACGGAAAATTGGATAGAATGTGATTAAACATGAGCGGAGGGGGGAAATTAACCATATAGTTCAAGCAGGAAACTCGACAAAATAAAAATTTAGAAGCAAATCGACAGTGCGATACAAGTTTAGAGAAGAAAGACAGTGCCTATACAGACGTGGAATGACCACAGGACAGAAGATTCAGACAGCAGATGGATTCTTACCCGATTTTGTTGTCGAAAAGTTCTTCTACATAACAAACAAACAGATAACCAGAAGATCTTAGCATAGATCAGATTAATCATCATAGACAGCAGGTATTCATTCCTAAGAATTAAGAAGGGCCTTCGAAGGGAAAGGTCCTGTAATCTGAGTTGGGAAACATGGTTTCTAAGCAACACATTCAAAGAGATGCATGATTTATATACAAGGCAACGAATAATGAGCTCCCAGTGATGTTACAGCTTACTTCGAACAGTTTAATATGCTAGATATTCAAAACCTCACCTGTTACAAAACACAACGAGCTTGCAATTGCTTTTCGATGAGCGTTCCTCGAGAAGAAGAAATTGAAGCAATCCCTCAACCAACGCAATGCCGATGAAGAGCCTTGCTGAAAAGCTGAGAGGAGCAATGATACAAGTTTGACCAAGCAGCAATGGACATAGAAGTAAGAACTATGTAACCTACATGGTCGGATTAATTCAACCTTGGTTGAGATTAATGCGATACAAACTCAAGTTGAGATGAATAAAAAACACAAGTTAAAATAACATAAGCAAGAAAAGTAAATTATGTAGTATGTTATTTTTCCAACCGCAATAATTTGAACACTGAATAACGCATTTTTCTCATAACATGGTAATAATAAACAAGGGAGCTGAAACATTTTCCATTGAAGAATTGTGCGAAAAATTCTTCACACTTTTGATGTCCTGCTTGTATCGAAAAGTTTACATAATATCGTATTAACATGCCCCACTACATCTAAATGCAACCTAAACCCAAAATTTCTCACATAATCTACTGCTTATTCCCTATTCCAATGCTTCAAAACTCCGTAAACAGGCAAAGGCTAAAAGTCGATAAGGTTAAAGAATTGACTCTAAACACTGAACTGTAAGTAAATGAGGGTGCAATTTCATGGCTCGCGATCTCATCAATTGCTGATTGTGTATAAGGTTTTGCTCACTCTTCAGATGCATGCAAGACAATCTTCTCGAGCTGTATGGGCCAATCTACACCAAGCATTTGGGGATTTAGCTCCACTGATGCAGAAAAATCTGACATGGTTGCATAGGTAGATTTTGTTTCTCTTTGCATATGTCTCCCAATCGACATCCCATTTGAACCACTGTTGTACGGATATGAACCACCTAGTTGTTTTAAGTGATCACTGCCATGTCTTGTCCCGGCTAGCCGAATACAAGGTTCCATTAACCTCTTCAGATAAGCATCCAATCCATTATTCAAGAGGTTAGCACAGTCTACAGCGACACTAATACCCTCCTTCTCCAACTTCCGCTCCAAACGACTTCGTAATGATCTGGCATCAGGTAGCTCACCACTGTTTTGACAGGTCAAAGGGTGGTAAGTGCTACATACTGATACATTAGGAAGAGCTTTACGTGATCCACCCAAATATATTCCGAGAGGAGCTGTTACTGGGCTTCTACTTTGAATAGCAGGGCTTCCTGCATCCTGTTCGACCTCTTCTCCATCTTCTACAGAGGCAACTTCAACAGGCGGCCTGCTTCCAAGAGAAAGCAATTCAGTAGCACTTTGCTGCTCTTGTGCTTTGGAAAAATGTTGGGACTTTCCATTCGGCCTCAAAGGACTTGGGCGGTCCTGAAACTTGCGTTCTCGATTAACTGGAGACAAGATCTTGTGAGGGGATGGAGAAAATGCATCTGCATTAATCGAGTGAAGACCATCCTTCTGATAACCATTTGCTACTTTAACATTACGGGTACTTCCCTTTTTCCGAACACTGGTCAAGGGCGGAACTTTCGCAAGGCAGGCATTCTTGAGGATTGACTTAATAAGCAGGTTATGAATATTGGCATTTTCCCTCCCAATAATCCGATTGCAAAACTTGTCAAATTCGCACTTACTAATCTTCGAACTAAACAATCTTCTCATCAGATCAAAGTATTTGTCAGCTCTCTGATGCCCAATCTTTTGGATAATTAGAGCTTTCAGCTCCAAAGTGTCGATACGAGAATAGCTCTGATTGGGCACCATTTTCCCCCCACTCCACTTCCCAGAATTCACCAAAACCAGATCCTCATCGAACCCTCGAATTCTCCAGCAAAACCCAGATCACAGAACACATGATCTTCAATCGAAAACCTAAAACCCTAATTTTCAGACAATGCTTTCACCTGTATATTCACCAGAATTACAGCATCAGAAGCAAATTTCCCAAGTTCTCAATCAAATTAAATACGGGATATAAAATTTTGATCAAATTACTAAAATTAGAAAGAAAGAAATCATTGGGAACCAAACGTTGACCATTCAAGAGCTCACAAAAAATTACAAAAAAAAAAAAAAAAAAAAAAAAACATTATATAGATCACAATATCTTCCTGAAATTCAAAATGTAGCAAGAAATATTAGCAGAAGCAAAAACGCACACAAATTTAACAGATTTGAGCAACAATTTACATAAATGAAACAAGCCCAGTTGAGATTTTGGTGTGAATTGAAAACCCAACAAGCAAATTGACCAAAGAACGATGAGAGAGAGAGAGAGAGAAAGCACCTGAGTAGAACGTGGGCGAGGTTGGATGGACCCTGTGAGAGTTGTAGTGTGTTTTTTGGTGCGTGTTTTCAATTTGGGAGATATTTCTGTTCTTGTTATAACAAGGACAGACCAAACAGGGACTAACAAGTAAAGGGCTTTGTGTGCTTTCCTTCCGAACCTTCTTATCTGAAAAACAACGTGCGTTTTTCTGAGTTTGGGAACTCGGATGTGAAGAAGACTTGGTTAGGGGCTGTTTGTTTGCGCTCATTTTTGGATGTGGTAAATGTTTGTAGGGGAATTTGGATAACTAGCCATATTTTGTACCACAAAATGATTTTTAGCCTACTTTTTATTATTCTTACAAATTTAACCAAAAATGCATGCAAAAGTTCTACATTGCCCCTCCCTTCTCCCTTGTATCTTGACTCTCTTCCCCCCTCTCTTCGACTCCCACCAGTCCACCACAGCCCCACCACCACACCGTTTCTGCTCCCAAATCCAGTTAGGCTCTCAAAACTGATGCAAGGTAATATGTGCGTCGGAATGAAAAAATATGTAAAAAACAAAAGGAGTAGCGAGAAGATTGCCCCATTATTGTCTGGTGTTAGCAATGTAAGCATATGTTTCCTTTTTTGCATAAATCGACCTTACTACATAGAAGGCTTTCCCAGGCTTATCAAGATGCTACAAATCCGATTTTAAATAATCGAATACGAGCTTTCGGAAAAGAAGGTTTTTGTGATATCCATGAATGTTAAAGAGTAGTCGTAATGCCGTATAGGGAAGATGGGAGAATGCAAGAATTTGCAGTCCATAATTCAATACCTAAGACTAGCATCAGTCGTAGTGGGTGCGGCAATGGTGGTGGATTTGGGAGAAGAGACGAGTGGTGTGGGAGCTAGGAAAGAGGGGGAAGAGACAAGGGAGAAGAGAGGGGGCAATTTAGAACTTTTGTATGAATTTTTGGTTAAATTTGTAAGAATAATAAACGTAGGCTAAAAATCATTTAGTGGTACAAAATATGGCTAGTTATCCAAATTTCCCAAGTTTGTAACCGTCGTAAAACTGAAAATTTTCGCATAAGATAAACTCATAAAGAGCTGTTTCTTAACGATAAATTGTAGGGAAGACTAACCAAAAACCCTCAAATACATCTATTTAATCATCAGGACATGCCACTTAGTACTACAATCTAGTATTTCTCTTCACTTGTCAATAAGGGGTCTTAGGCCACTTAGTACTACGATTTAGTGGTATTCTTTCTCACTTGTAAGTAAGAAGTCTTATGTTCGATTTTCGCCAAAAGAAAATTTGAACCATATTATCACTAGCGTGAGGCTAAGCCCAACCCCTCTCCCTTAGTGTAGATAAAAGGGCTGGGAAAAATCCCAAAAATCCCGAACCAAACCAAAAAAAATCCCAATCCCCAAACCAAAATTTCTGAAATTTTCTAGATGAAATACCGAACTGATCCCAAAATTTTGGTACGAGATTTGGTATTGCCTACTCCATCTTTTGGTAATCCCATGCCGAACCGAAAATAAATAATATTATATATATATATATATATATATATATTAATTATACATTTGAATTGTTGCTAACTACTAGTAGCAATATAATTGGTGTGGTCTACAAGTAGTAACCAAAGCCCTTTTTATCATCACATATGCTGGCACGAACCTCCGACAAATATGTCTAATTCTTCAACACGAAAACAAAAAATTGTATTGTTAGTTTTTGTCACATCCTGCCTCGGGCCCCATCACATCCCGCGCTCGACTCCGCCGTAGCATGATATTGTCCGCTTTAGGCCCCGACCATGCCCTCACGGTTTTGTTTCTGGGAACTCACACGAGAACTTCCCAGTGGGTCACCCATCATGAGATTGCTCTTGCGCGAACTCGCTTAACTTTAGAGTTCTGATGGAACCCGAAACCAGTGAGCTCCCAAAAAGCCTTGTGCTAGGTAGAGATGGGAATATGCATATAAGGCTTACATGATCCACTCCCCTGGGTAATGTGGGATGTTACAATCCACCCCCCTTAGGGCCCCGACGTCCTCGTCGGCACACATCCGGCCAGGGATTGGCTCTGATACCAAATTGTCATATCCCGACCCAGGCCCCCACCACATCCTGGGCTCGACTCCGCCGTAGTACGATATTGTCTGCTTTGGGCTCCGACCACGCTCTCACGGTTTTGTTTCTGGGAACTCACACGAGAACTTCCCAGTGGGCCACCCATCATGGGATTGCTCTCGCGCGAACTCGCTTAACTTCGAAGTTAAGATGGAACCTGAAGCCAGTGAGCTCCCAAAAGGCCTTGTGTTAGGTAGATATGGGAATATACATATAATGCTTACATGATCCACTCCCCTGGGCGATGTGGGATGTTACAGTTTTCAAACATATTAGGTTTGTAACTTATTTTTTTGCTTTTGGATTTGTTACTTATTTTATTTTGGTTGCATGGTAATTTAACTTGGTATGGATGATTGCTATTTCAATTTGTATGAAATTTAGGAATACCAAACCATCTCAAAATACCGAAAATGTTTCGGGAATCTCGAAAATTGGGAATACTGAAATATTTGTTTGGTATTGGTCTTCAAATTCATGTCCCGAAAATTTTCGATTTGGAATTCAGGATTCCATTTTCGGTTTGGGATCCCATACCGAACCACCCCTATATAATATCGCTTATTAAAAAAAAAAATCATCAGAACATTGAAGTTTAAATATCGATTTCTTATGCCTTTATTATTGGTATAAACATTGATTTAATATAGCGTAACCCTTAATGCTTATGTCCCAGTATATATATTCATATCATATGAACAACGATTCAAATTTAATCTATATTAAAACTGAAAACACACTGAATCACTGTTCATAAGTACAGTGCACTGACGATTTTGGCCCTGTTTAATTATTGTTATTGCACTCCTGCCACTGTCTAAGAATCAATATATGCACACTTTTTTTTTCCTTTTCTTTTTCTCCCTTCTCGCCTTTCCCTCCAACTGTTCACTCCACGATTCACCACTGTGGCCAGCGATGAGTTCGTCGTTTCCGACGACTACAGACCAACAAACCGACTAAAAACAAACCCTCGCTCACATTCAATCTAGCCCTTAAATCTATTTCTAGAAATTCTTAGCCGTTTTCGATTATTAAGTTGGTGCCCGAAGTCCAGCGAACTGTTTCCTGCCTGAACGCTGGCAATTAGACCTTGTTGCTACAACCAGTCGTGTAACCTTCGTCTCAGGAACCAAAATCACCCATTGCATGCCTCAATTCGTTACGGTTTAAGGTGAATCAAAGGTAAGTTGTTGTCCACTTTTCCCTGCAAAAGGTAATACGTTTATGGAAAAATTTCTTTGAAAAATTCCAGTTTCCGACGAGATTCCATAATCCTCAAATTCTAAACCCTAATCTAATCTCTTGGACCTTTACGTATGAGTGATTTCAATTTTCACTCCCTCTGCAATTTGTTTTTTGCGATTTGTGAATTCAATCTGAAATTATCAACTTTCCTACTTTTTTTTTTTTTTGCAGAGTAGCCGCCAAAAGTCTGAGGATTCTGTTCGAGAACCCCCGTAAGTATGTTTATTTTCTCAAATATTGAATTGAAAAAAAATCCATTGTTTAAAGAAATGTGTTGTATGTATTTTTCCTTTGGATTGAATTTGTGTTGTATGTAATCTATTGTTTACTTTGTCAAACAAGTTTTATTTCAATTTTAAACGTGTGTTGTATGTAATCTATTGTTGCATTAAAAAAAAAACGTGATGTATGTATTTTCCTTTGGATTGAATTTTGATCATGTTGCATGCTTAGAAAGAAAGCCAAGCATATCCAAACAACATAATAGATTCATGACATGTGGAATATATACTTCATGATGCGTGGAATACACTCTCAACATAGAACCAGAGTACACAAATCAGAATCATTTGATAATGCATAGAGAGAAAAATCTTATATATCACATAATTGTTGAGAATTACATTTTTAATAGTTTATCCGGAAGTTCACAAATGTGGATGAGTGTGTGGATTATTATTGTGACCACGGAAATTCCTGCGGTGAACGAGACAAGAACACGTGTACAAAATAATATTTGTATTGATGATTTAGGGGTTACAATCTCTTTTACAAATTTAGCCTCTGATTCTATCTTTGATGTTGTTGGTCCAAAGGGCCGTCGGGGCTTGATCTTGGGATAAACAGTTGTGCGGATTTGTTGACGTCGTTGATCCAAAGGGTTGTCGGAGCTTGATATAGGGATGAACGAATGATGAATGATGGATACTTTCTTCAAGGGTCGTCGGGGCTTGATCTTGAATTAGTGGAAGTTCTTCAATGGCCGTTGGGGCTTGATTTTGAATGAGGATTTGACGAAGAACGAAGAGAGCTTTCTTGGTCCTCCGGGATTTGCTTGGGAGCTTTGGAGTTTCAAAGCTTCAAGGTTGTGGTGTGAGGTGAATTGGTTATGAATTGGTGTCCCCAAAATGAATGCATTGGCCTCCTATTTATAGAATTCCAAAACTTGATTTTTTGGATTTAAATAATTAGATGAAATAAATCATTTCTGCCAGGTGTTGACACGTGTCCCTTTTGTGATTTATTTGGATTTAAATAATTAGATGACTTTTCTGATTTATTTTGATTTTTCGTTTAGTCACATGCTATGTGTAAAATTTATGTGACACATAAACGTTGCAATTTTAATTATTGATCAACATTTATTTTACCGAAATTTCGATGTCTACAAATGCCCCCACTTCAAGGCGCGTCGTATACATGTGCTTGTCACGTGTAGAAGATGCGTTTTGAAGTCCCTTACTGCAGATGTTGATCCAAGGGTCGTTGAGGCTTGATCTTGAACTGGGTTGGTAATTTCTTCAAGGGCCATTGGGGCTTGATCTTGAACTTTGTTTGAAATTTCTTCAAATGTCGTTGAGGCTTGATCTTGAAGGTTGAAATTGCACCACAAGGAGCTTCATGTTGTAGATGATCTTTTGCTTTGGTAGTGGGTGAATCGGCACGTATTTTGTTGCGCTTGTTGACTTTCCACAACTTTGATCTTGAACTGGTTCGGAGGATTTTCTGGTTTCCTCTAATTGTTGACTTTCCACAGGCTTATTCTTAAACTGGGTTGGAGGATTTTCTAGTTTCCTCCAATTGTTAACTTTCCACAGCGTATTCTTGAACTGGGCTGGAGGGTTTTCTGGTTTCCTCCAAATGACTTTCCACAGACTTAATCTTGAATTGGATTTGATTCAAGGGTGGTGGCCACTTGATCTTGAATCGGACTTGTGATTTCTTTAAGGGCCGTCGAGGCTTGATCTCGAACTTAAACAGGACCACGAGCAGTTTCAGGACATGCATGCTTTGAAAGATCAAGGAAGTTCGCAGCATTTTTATATGAACCCTGAGCAGTTTGGTCAACGGTATGATCTTCAAGATTGATGGGCGCTTCTTCCAGTTGGTGACTTGATCTTTAAGGATTTGATTCAAGGGTGGTGAATTGGCACGTGCAGCTCACAACGCCTAGCGGGTCGACCCAAGAATTTGAGGGTCAAAACAAGTCCACCAAACCCAGATTGATTACAACCCTGATGATATGAGATACTTTTGATTTTGAAGAAGTAGCGGATGAATTGGCACGTGCTTTGTTGTGCTTGTCTCCACATGCTTCAATGTATCATTTTCCCTTGCCTTATCTGTTCTTCGGGCAGATGTGGTATCTTCTCTGGAAGCATAAGATGTTGAAACAATGGGTACTTCGAGAGCAGTGCTAGGTAAGCAATCAGGGAAGGGTTCCAAGCAGTCGGTTCCAGATCGGAAGATTGATACCAAGTGCTGGCTGATTGCTTTCTTTCTCCTTGTCCCGCAGGTAAGAACAAGGACAAAGAAAAGAACAGGGAGAAAACATGATATGAAATACTCTTGCTTTCGGAGAAGTGGTGGCGATTTGACAGCGAGGCTTTGCTCTTCGGCGATGGTGCTGTCAATATGTTGTTGAAGCTTCTCGAGCTCTTGGATTCAACTCAGACTCCTTCTGATGGGTTGGTTGATTGTGCAGGGAAGGGGAGACTTGATCTTGAAGGAAATCAGCACGTTGTCTCCACATGCTTCAAGGTATCATTTTCACTTGCCTTATCTGTTCTCCAGGCAAATATGGCATCTTCTTCGGAAGTACATCAGCAGCTAAAGACGAGTGCTTGAGAGCAATGTCAGGTAAGCAACCAGGCAAAGGTTCCAGGTAGTCGGTTCCTTACCCGGAGTTTGAGTGGAGGTTCCGACATATTGCTTTCTTTATCCTTGTCTATGCAGGTAAGAACAAGGACAAAGGAAAGGACAGGGAGAAAGCATGATATGAGATACTCTTGCTTTCTACCCTGGTGATATGAGATACTTTTGCTTTGGTGTCATTTGTTTGCAAGGGTATTCCCGGAGAGGAAGAAAACTGAGTATTTCAAGAGGCTATGCTGGGAGTGCACTCTCGGAAGTGAGGAAGGGTCGGGCATTTTTGCAGGTCTGTCCTGCTATGGAGGACGAAGGTCGACATATATAGGAATTTCCCAACAGCCAGTAGTGGCACTATTCCTTTACTTTTGTCGGCAACCGTTGAGTAATTGAAACAGTAAGATTCACGCCTTTTCAACTTTGTCAGAAATCTTTGACAGATTGCCCGTAATTTCCACAAAGCTGAGTGTGCATGTGACAGGCGCTGACACGTCTGGAAAAGCCGGTCTTTTGAAATTCGGATAGTGGTGCCTCTTCGATTTCTGAGCTCCGTCGACTGCAGAGGTTGCATGTGACAAGTGCGGACAAGTCTGGAAAAGAAGATTGGCCCGTGGTTTCTGATCAAACCCAGCTTTTAAGAAAGGTAGTGCCTCTTCGATTTTTTAATTGGCCTCTTCGATTTCTGAGCTCACCTTTTCGATTTCTGAAATCTCATCGAGTGCTGATTTTTATAGAGGCACGCAGTACGTTTCAAAGCACACTGGAATTTCCGCCTGTAGAAACTCCCTTCTTGCACTTGATTTGTCCGATCTCTTTTTTTTCTTCACACATTCGAAAATGTCTTGCCCTTCTGACCGTCGTCTTAACTTGAATGTCGGGGAAGATAGTGACATATCTTCTTCAAACAACATTTGGCAGCCGTCCTTCGTATCTCCCAATGATCCTCTTACAGTTGGGGATTCTATGATGATGAACGATACAACCGCTTCGGTGGTGGCCAAAAATCTTCTCACTCCTAGAGATACTAGGATACTTTCCAGGCAGTCCGACGAGCTAGCTGTTCAGGACTCTCTGGCCTACAGCATCCGATGTGCAGGCTCAGTTTCAAACATGGGCCAACGCCTTCTTGCTCGATCTCGTCAGGTTGAGTCGTTGATCGCTGAGGTGGCCAGTCTTCGGCAAGAGGTCAGAATGCTTAGGCATGAGAATAAAGAGTTGCACATGCTCGCAACTAATTACTCAACAAGCATGAAGAGGAAGCTTGACCAGCTGCAAGAGTCCGAAGTTCGGATTCAGAGTGATCATCAGAGGTTTGTGGCGTTACTCCAGCGGCAACTTCTGCCTTCGTCCTCCGGTGTTTCACCAAGTGTTGAAGCTCCGGATAATCAATCTCTGGTGCTTCGTCTTTCTGGAGCTCCACCGAGTGATGAGGCACCACCTGATCATCCTTGAAGATCCCCATTCCTGTAAATTTGATTTGACTTTTTTTTTTTGCTGTATACATACATATATTATGTACACACACATACACACACACACACACATATATATATATATATATATATTTTTTTTTTTAATTATTTTTTCACGTGGACTGATCCACCATTCCAAAACCCTTTCCCCTTTTGTTTTTTTTTTTTGCATGGTGCTATCCACCAAGGATCCACTTTTTTTTTTTTTTTTTTTTTTTCTTTTCCATCTGCTTTCGGTGCCAGATGCACCCCCCCTTTTTTCACGTGGTGCCAGCACCACTTTGCTCCACCATCATTTTTTTTTATTATATATTTTTTTTTGTATAAATTTGGGTGATAGGTAGCGGAATTTGCAGGGAGCGGAGCAAGGAGGCCGAGAAGATGGTGTTTCGAGCTTCACGACTGGCTAGTCGTTTGACGGCGATCGTGGAAGTTTTTTGCTATCATGGTGGTCATAGTGACGAGCTCGAGTGAGGAGTCTTGGTGCTGGAGCTTGACGTCCCGGATAAACGTGGTTGATTCGAGCATCAAGCCCAACTCGACGACCAACGACGGGGAGCTAAAAACGAAGGTGAAGCAGCAGCTTGTTCATCCATTTGACCATGAGGGTGACGCGTGAACGGGCTGAAACACGAGACCTTTAATGCCGGACCTGCTTTGGCCGAGTCATCCATCCCTCCCTTTGGTGTGGTGAAGGTGGAGATGCTGGCGTTAGGTGGAAGGAGACAGGGAGAGAGAGTCTGGGTCGCAGGGAAACAGCTATGGTGACGAGGGACCTGCGGCATGTGTCGTAGATGCGTCGGATGAGAACTTGGTGCAGCAGAAGGCAAGCCGAGTTCAGTTCCGCGGGTGAATACGGGTGTACTACCAACATGGAGAGGATCATGAAGGCACGGGTTCTGAGGGACATCAACATGAGCTCCTATATGTCGAGCAAGAAGACGATGAAGATCAACCTGGACAACGTAATCATAGAGGAGCTGGTTTCTTCAAGCGGGTTTGGGCGCTGCTTCCTTAACCTCATCGTTTTGCTGTCGGTCATGTTGACATCCATCATATTCATTGAAGTCTTCACTGTGGCAAAGGAAAAGTTCACCATCATCAAAATTAGGGCAACTATCACGAACTTCGTCGTCCTGCAAGCTTCTGGGAGCCCGACCGTCCTCGCTACTTACCTCGACTTCAGCCTCGCTCTCTCAGTTGCCGGCAACAAATTCCATTTCCTATTCCACGCGCACGACACCACCAGCCCTGCCGTTTCGGTCAGCCCACACCCTTGACTCACTATGAAACCCATGGACGGAGGCCACCGCTTCAAATAGAATGAACACTATTCTTTCCCTTGCTGTGTACTGTTGCTTCCAGGAAGGTCGGGAGTAGACAATCAGTGAGGTGAAGGATAGGAAGGTGTCACGGATGCGCTGGGTGAGGAGGAGAATGATGTAGCTGTGTCGCAGGGGATGACGAAAGCAGACAACAGAATCTAGCAGATATAGTGCGGCCGTCGCAATTGCTTCGATTTATGGCGTCTGATCTTGCAGCCCTTGTGGCAGAGACGGGTTTGAGGAGCTTCGCGATGGTCAACGTAGACTTCGTGTTTGGGTAGAGACCAAGTTCGAAGCAATTGCGATGGTGCCAATCATGACATTAAGGATGAGGAAGACGGCGTGGTTGTTGGTCGTTGGCCAAAGAGGAGTCTCAGTGCTAGATCAAGGTTTGCAGCTGTTTTTATTTTATTTTATTTTATTTATTATTTATTTCGGCGTGGATGTGGACTGGTGGTGAAGACTTGAAAGCAGTGAATTTGGCGGAGAGGTCGTTGCCGATGACTGCCTTTATTTCCTCGTCCACCTGAACAGAAATGGTTCGATTATATTTGGAATTGGAGGCGGAATCATCAGCAGAGAAACATGGCGTTGCCCTAGCCCCTTTCGACTCTGTAACTCTTAGCTGCTGATGGTGATGGGTTCATAGCCCAAGAAATTTGGTTCCAAAACTCAGCTGGGCCAGCAAAGCAACAAACTGTTGCACTCCGGGTTGAGGCAGATTCGACAGCACTTGGGCTTCATTTTGGATGGGCTTCTTTGAGCAATGCTGCAAGAAATTGGAGATGGGCCTGATTTGTAACTGAAGTCTGAGCAGGCATTGGACTTGACTGCGGATTGGGCTTGTGGCTTGTGGCTTGAGCCTTTTGTTGCTGCTGGGCCGAGACACTCATACATATATTTTTTTCTTTTTCTTTTCTTTTTTTTTTATTTTTTTTATTTTTTTATTTTTTTATTTTTTTTGTAATAAAATTGACTTTCTTTAATAAAACATTTATTTTTTTATTTTGATATGACTGAACTTGAAATTGAATGTTCGAGCCGCCTACGTACCCTTCCAAAGAAGAGATCAAGTCATAACGTAGTTCAAATACTTTTTTTTTTTTTGTGCCGTACGCAGTTTATGCTTTTGCGGGCCAGGAGCATGGTTGGTTCGTCAAGCGATCAGGGAGAGTCGTTCCTCGCAATCTTCATAGCAATGAGCCTTGACTGAGTAGTTGAAGAAATCTTATGGGAAGAGATCACGCATCGTGGTGGGGATGGATGATCTTCGTGTCAAAGTTTCATTATCTCCAACACTTTCACATTGTTTTGGAGGTTGACAGGAGCTGCTTTGCCCCATTTCCCATTGGTGAACTTGTGGAAGAGATGGTTGCTGCCTGGAGAGGCGTTCCTCACAATCTTTATAGCAAGGAGCCTTGACCGAGTAGCTGAATAATTTTCTAAGGAAGAAGAGATCGCGCATGGTCAATCTTTGTGTCGAAATTTCCTCATCTTCAACATTTTCACATCGTTTTGGAGGTTGGCGAAAACTGCTTTACCCCCTTTCCGAATGGTGCACTTGTGGAGAAGACATATGCTTCTTGTGCAGTTTCTTCGGAGTGACATGAGTCTATCCTTCAACTTCACTCGGCTTGACTAGCATGGTTTTAGAACATACCCCCAGCGATTGAGATGAAGATTTTGAGTTGACAGAGCCGGAAGTGACGTCTTCTTCCGGGATTTCGTCTTCTTTGTCTTCTTGGGCCTCCTCTTCAGTGCGGTCCTCTTGGGTTTGTTGGCGTGAAGATTGGCCGGTGTAGAAGATGGTGCGCCTCATTACCTTCAGTGGTCTTTTTGTGTCGACCTCCAAAGTTGCTTGGCGCTTCATCCTTGAAGGAATCAAGCTTTGAAGATTGTCGAGCTTTTCTTCCTTTGGCGTTGTCTTCCTGTTTCTAGAAGGCTTCTTAGTTTCTTCAAGTCTGTCTGAAGCCGACCGTTGCGGAGGAGATCTAGCTGTGCAGTTTTGTTTCTTGGGTTTTGATAACCTTTCAAAGACAGATCTTTGCGGTGTTGGCGTCTTAAGCCTTTTGAAGATGGAAGTTTGGTCTCAACCACTGATGCAATCAAGTGCCGAAATTCTAGGTTTTGAATGATTCAGCCTGTCAAAAACTGAAGTTTGAAGGGCAGGTTTAGGCTCCTCTTTTGGCCTTGTGGCTTGTGGTCTTGGCTTCCTCGTTTTTTTGTAGGTCGCCGATGTCCACCATTCCTTATCACCAGTAGATGCATCTTGGTTGCTTACCCCCGGTGATGGTTGTGTTGGAGGTGCCATGTGACTTGAACATTGACGGGAATGGTCATGCATGCTTTGGAGATGCGCAGGATCGAATGATCCAAACACGATAGTAGTAGTGTGTGCCACAACCGTGTCTTCGAGGTCAAGCTCGATTTTCCCTTGTTGTGCTAGCTTCAGGATGAGATCTTTCAGTACGAAGCACTTTTCCGTTGGATGACTGATGAAACGGTGGAATTTACAGTACCTTGGATTGTCAATACGATTCATCTCTTCCGGCCGTCTGCACTCAGGTAGGTCGATCACCTTTTTGTCAAGCAAGTCTTTCAACATGGCAACCACATCAGAGTCGGGGAATGGATAAGTCTTCTCCTCAAGCTCCTTCAAAGTGCGTCTACGCATCTCTTGATCACGAAAAGCTTCGGTTTGAATCGCCTTGCCTCGTGTAGAGATTTTGACGGGAACTGTGTTGACCATCATTGCTTCTTTAGTGGGTTTCCACGCAGCCTTCTTCACCTTTGTCCCAAGAACTTTGTCGTTCTTGTAGTCGGAGATCGGTTCTTTCTTCCCATGATGGGCGATGCTCAACTCCATGTCATGGGCGCGGGTGGCTAACTCCTCAAAGGTCCGTGGTTTGATGCCTTAAAGGCTGTAGTGTAATCCCCACTGCATGCCTTGAACACACATCTCGATTGAAGAGATCTCCGAGAGCATGTCCTTGCAGTCGAGGCTTAGATTGCGCCATCGGTTGATGTAGTCCACGATTGGCTTATCCCTCCATTGCTTCGTGCTCGTCAGCTCTAGCATGTTCACAGTTCGGCGGGTACTGTAGAAGCAGTTGAGGAATTCCTTTTCCAATTGCTCCCAATTGTTGATGGACTCAGGCTCTAGGTCCGTGTACCACTCAAAGGCATTTCCTTTCAGCGAGCATACAAACTGCTTAGCAAGGTAATCTCTTTCGGTCCCCGCGTTGTTGCAAGTCTTAATGAAATGGGCGACGTGTTGCTTCGAGTTTCCTTTTCCATCGAACTACATGAACTTTGGTGGCTGATAACCCCTCGGCATCTTCAAAGCGTCAATTTTCTTGGAGTAGAGTTTTGAGTATAGTACGGAGTCATGTGAACTTCCTTCGTACTGTGCGTTGATGGTGCTGGCGATCATTTCTTGCAGCTGTTGGATAGAAAGAGATCTCATGAGTGCCGCTGCTTGGCCTGGCTCCGGCTTCACATCGATTTTCTCCACCGGAAGCTCTTCATCCTCGTCGTTTTCCTTCTTTACTGAATCATCCCCTTGCTGGATTTTCACGTCGGGCTTTACGTCTAGTTGGTTGACGAGTGCGGTGATTTGTTGGTCCTTTTCTTCCACAATCCGTGTTAGCCTTGCGATCGCTTCATTCATATGAGCCAGTTGATCATCGATTGAAGTCGCTCCAGTAGTCATGACTTGCATGGCTGAGTTGCCGCTTGAGTCGGCATCAGAAAGCACGCAACCAGAGTACTTTATTGGGCTTTCGTTCCTTGGCGCCCTTAGCGAGGCCAGGGTGATCATAGGTTCGTGCCTCAGGTGCTCTTGTTCCTTCGACGGAGTTGATGCAGGGGTGGAAGAGGCGGCAGAAAGAGCTCTTGCCTTGCTTCGAGTTGTGACGCCCGAAGTGACACCGCCTGCGGTGATGAAGCTCTTGTTCCTTGCATTGGCTGCGAGAACAATTTGAGCCTTCTTTGATGCCATTTGTGCTTTTTGCGGATTCAAAGATAGAGATGAGAGGTAGAGATGATCCCACCGGGCGTGCCAAATTTGTGAACACGGAAATTCTTGCGATGAACGAGACAAGAACACGTGTACAAAATAATATTTGTATTGATGATTTAGGGGTTACAATCTCTTTTACAAATTTAGCCTCTGATTCTATCTTTGTAATGGGTGGATTTGATGTTGTTGGTCCAAAGGGCCGTCGGGGCTTGATCTTGGGATAAACAGTTGTGCGGATTTGTTGACGTCGTTGATCCAAAGGGCCGTCAGAGCTTGATCTAGGGATGAACGAATGATGAATGATGGATACTTTCTTCAAGGGTCGTCGGGGCTTGATCTTGAATTAGTGGAAGTTCTTCAAGGGTCATTGGGGCTTGATTTTGAATGAGGATTTGACGAAGAACGAAAAGAGCTTTATTGGTCCTCCGGGATTTGCTTGGGAGCTTTGGAGTTTCAAAGCTTCAAGGTTGTGGTGTGAGGTGAATTGGTTATGAATTGGTGTCCCCAAAATGAATGCCTTGGCCTCCTATTTATAGAATTCCAAAACTTGATTTTTTGGATTTAAATAATTAGATGAAATAAATCATTTCTGCCAGGTGTTGACACATGTCCCGTTTGATGACTTTTCCGATTTATTTTGATTTTTCGTTTAGTCACATGCTATGTGTAAAATTTATGTGACACATAAACGTTGAAATTTTAATTATTGATCAACATTTATTTTACCGAAATTTCGATGTCTACAATTACATAAGTCCAGCAAGAGAAAAGCAGAAGTTCTCTTGCACAATTAGTTTTGTTGCATATAAACAAGAAGCTTAAAGCTGTTATAGCAATTGGTTGGACTGTGAGTTTGGGGTTTTTCTTATATTTTGACTTTTGGTGTTGATAGGTTTATGACCATGTCATTTTAGTATTCAGTTCATGGGGACTACGGCCTTGGATTCGTTAACTAATACGAAATCATTCTTTGGTTACAATTCAGGAAGATGACCCAAGTTCAAACTCCTCTCCTCCAATTGCATAATACATAAGTTCCCTTTTTTTATGAACAATGATTAATTGATTGTTATGTATGAACCAACCTTTTTCTTTTAATACAAATGATATTGGCAAGGGGAATTGAATTTGGGACTATAGATTTTGGGGCTTTTAATTAACCAAGTTACAAGGGAATCGAATTTGGGACTATAGCTTTTGGGGCTTTCAACTAACCAAGTTACAAGCTCTTCACGTGTATGAATAACTTTATGTGGTAGTATATGGCATTTTGTTTTTGGCAACATAGATGTTGAGTGGTATAGTCCAAGGCATGCTATAGTTTCAAATTTTTATGAAGTATTTCACGCATGCTTAATCAATTTTTGTATAACAGGTTGCAGAGCTATAAGTATCGTGGCTCTGCAAACTTCTGATTCTTTAAGGGGTAAAAGACTGTTTACTACCCTCATGTTTCGTGGTTTTCAACATTTAGTACATCAAGTTTTTTTCGTCTCAGATTCATACCTAAAGTGTAAATTTTGGGACAGTCTTATACATCCGTTACTCAAACTGTTAAGTCTCCCGTTAACTATGACGTGGCGCCCATGTGGACACTGACTGGGCGCCACGTGTCATCCACGTTTTTTTTTTTTTTCTTCTTCTTCTTCTTTATTCTTCCTTCTTCTTCTTCTTCTTCTTCCTCCGACTGCAACTTTTTTTTTCCTTCCTCCTTCTCCTTCTTCCTTCTCCTTCTTCCTTCCTCCTTCTTCCTTCCCCTTCTTCCCCTTTTTCCTTCTTCTTCCTTCTCTTTCTCCTTCTTCTTCTTCTTCCTCCGAATCTGGGGAAGTTTTTTTTTTTCTTCTTCTTCCTCCTTCTTCCTTCTCCTTCCTCCTTCTTCCTTCCTCTTGTTCTTCCTCCGAATCTGCCCAGATTTAGTTTTTTTTTTTCTTCCTTCTTCTTTTCTTTTTTCTTCTTCCTTCTTCCTTCTTCTTCCTCCGACTGCAATTTTTTTTTCTTTCTTTCTTCTTCTTCTTGTTCTTCCTCCGAATCTGCCCAGATTTAGTTTTTTTTTTCTTCCTTCTTCTTTTCTTTTTTCTTCTTCCTTCTTCCTTCTTCTTCCTCCGACTGCAATTTTTTTTTCTTTCTTTCTTCTTCTTCTTCTTCTTCTTCTTCCTCAAAATTTCATCTTCCCCATATTCGGAGGAAGAAGGAGAAGAAGGAGGGGAAAAAAGAAGTTGCAGTCGGAAGAATAAGGAAGAAGCAGGAGGAAGAAAAAGAAAGAAGAAGAAAGAAAAAAAAAACTGAATCTGGGCAGATTCGGAGGAAGAAGAAGAAAAAGAAGAAGAAGAGGAAGGAATAAGGAGGAAGGAGGAAGAAGAAGGAAAAAAAAAAAAAACAAACTTCCCCAGATTCGGAGGAAGAAGAAGAAGAAGAAGAAGGAGAAGGAGAAGGAAGAAGAAGGAAGAAGGGGAAGGAGGAAGGAAGAAGGAGAAGGAGGAAAAAAAAAGAAGTTGCAGTCGGAGGAAGAAGAAGAAGAAGAAGAAGAAAAAAAAACGTGGATGACACGTGGCGCCCAGTCAGTGTCCACATGGGCGCCACGTCACAGTTAACGGGAGACTTAACAGTTTGACTAACAGATGTATGAGACTGTCCCAAAATTTATACTTTAGGTATGAATCTGAGACGAAAAAAACTTGATGTACTAAATGTTGAAAACCATGAAATATGAGGGTAGTAAACAGTCTTTTACCCTTCTTTAAGCTTTCACCTATTCATATCATTCATAGATTTCATATATTATTGTTCATGCATTAATTAGTTACCCATGTGCTCCATCCTATGTTAAATTATTAATTGATTATGAGGTTTCAATGGATGTAGAATGCACAAGGAGTTATTGAAAGGAATTTTCGGGAGTGCATGTTGCATGCTTGCTATGGTGTGGAGATTCAAGGTACAACTCGAGATGACTACCCCTTCAACAGATGGAATGTGAAGGGACTTAGGATATAAAACATACTAAACATGACAAGGAGCATATTAAACATGTTATGGAGCTACCTTTGTAACTTAAACCTACTAAACTATATGCATATAAGCAATAGTATCATCTTAAACAGTTTTGAAACCCGCAGCATTGCACAGGCAACTTTTGCTAGTATGAAGCTACAATTGCACTACACGGTCCCATGCTAATATGCCAATATATAGGTCTGTAGGTAGGTACACGGATGATCAATTTCAAGGCAAGAAGCAACTAACTCGAATTTAAAGAGAAGCAAGTGTTTTTTTTTTTTGGTTGAAAGCAACGATATTAGTTCATTGATAAAAGGTTCAGTACAAAATGATGATCCAAAACAGCAACAAAAACTTTGACATTACACTCAGCAAACAGAACATCAGTGATAACGTCTGGTGGTTCCTCGAACCACAAACAGTTGCTAGATAGCGAGCGAGAGACGGTGAGCAGCTTCATTATTCTGGCGTGTATAGGCAGCAGTAGCTTCAGTGATCGTGGACAAAAATGCTTTGGAATCTTCCACAATGTTACCAGAGATGGAGCTAGAAATTTCTTTTAGTGGGGGCAACCCGAAAATCAATTAAAAAAACCTTATTATAGTATGACTTATAACCAATATGAAAATAGGGATGATTTCAAATGATAATGTATCACAATTATAATGTTACAAAAAATTCAGTGTAGTAGTGAAAAGCGACAAAGTGATAAGAAAAATATTAACACATAATTATGCAAGAGTGAGGTTTTTCGGTTTGAATGACAAAACAAGAGCACTTTTGCTCATATAATATTTGATATGGAGTATATGCAGTATGAAAGTATGTTGGATACTAGGTACATATATTTTCTTAAAAAATAATGCGTGTGTATTATATAATTGTAATCTGCAATTTAACAAACAAATCACTTGAGTGGGGGCATGTGCCCCCAGTGAGCCTTCATTGGCTCCGTCCTTGAATGTTACCAATTAAGGATCCATTGGCAAGGATGCACAATGCAGTGACAATCTGGAGTGCATCACTCTTAATAATGATATCTTGATAGCCCCTCTTATTCGCCAGTAATAATTCAGTGTGTGTATCAAAATCCATATTGAGGGTTGAAGAGCCCCTCCCTGTTCTGAATAGTTCAAGTTTTACATCAAAATCCATTCCTTCAACTATAACCAGGATCAAATTTCCACCAACGGAGGCAATCACACACACACACACACACACACACACACACATATATATATATATATATATATATATATATATATATCCTGGAAGTCACATTGATTAAAGAGTTTTGTGGATTGATGTCAAGTTTCTTGTCCTTCAAGAAAAGAACCATGCTACGTACGTGAACCATCGTCTTGATTCAAGAAGGGTTTCTTCTATCAGCTTTTGTTTGGAAAGACGACACTCATAGTTCTTCAAGTTTGAGGATGTATTACCACTTATTAATCTTCACATGAAAAGGGAAATTTTAAAGTTTAGATTCTGATATTTTATCGTAGTCGGCGTAAAAAGTTGTTTATATATATATTGCTTACACTAATTTTGTTGAAAAATATTAGTATTTAGGTTTATTTTAGTATTTGAGTTTTGCTTGTTAGTTTAGGATTTGGGCCTAGCCCATCCGAGTTAGGGTTTCTTAGGTTTGGTTATCTATAAATAGAGCTTGTAATTTAGTTTGAGAAATAAATCATTCACAATGTAGCCTCTTGGGATTCTGTAGCCGTTTCGGCATTCTCGTTTGTTTAATAATATTCCTTTTATTTTGTAATATTGTTCGTTGCGCACTCTGATATTCAACTAATTTGACTTACAATTTTCCACGATGGGTTTTTATATTTTGCATCCCAGAATGCCAACATTAATATAAAGTTCAATCTCAAATTCAGTTTCCTTAGAAAATGTTATTAGCGCTCCAAGTCTTCTCTTAAAGTCTAAACCAAATACAATATGCAACTTGACACATTGTTTTTTTCATTGAATTACACACCGATTGCACTAATTAAATACACATTATATTGGTTTACGCATCGTGCTTTGACTCGTGCAATCGTAAAGCTTCAAAATAATAAGAGATTTACAGCTACTCTAACTTCAAGGCTTCTTCTTCGGACCTTAACTTGGAGGACTCTTGTTCTGTATCAACCGATGACAAGTCTGTGAGCAGGCCGACTGCAGCCTCGTCTGCACCTTCTTCATGCAAGTGTGAAACCGCGGAATGGCCATCCGGACAGTGAATGGGAGTCTCAGCAGGTTGTTCTCCATCGAAACGCACCCACTTTCTATCCTTTGCTTGAACTAAAAGAAGGTACAACAAAACCCCAAAGAGAATTACAGCACCACTTACAAAGAAAGTCTTCAGAGAAGCCAAGCACATAACAAGAACAAGTAACAATGCAGGGGGCAGGCAAAGCATTGTTGCTCCGAATGTTTCGAAGGGAACTTTGTACGGCCTATGAAGGTCTGGCTTCTTCACTCTCAGTTTAATAAAAGCTGCGAACTCCAGAAGCATTCCTATAGCGTATAAGAAATTAAGAAATTCCAAGATTTCTTGAAAGCTCATCCACGACAAGAAGATAACTCCGGTAGCAGAGCACAAAATGCTAATGGTAGGTGTTCCATACTTTGACCTACAAGATAAGAGTTAAAGAAAACAATCAGCTCAGCGCTCATCCACTGTGCATCCAACTAAATTTGTAAGTAAAAGGTCGTTTTCTTTACAGAAGGATCCTTCAAAACAGGAGGTTGCAATTGTGATGTTCGAAAACAGCGGATTGGCTAAAACTGAACCGGTGAAGGGAGCGAAAGTGTACGAAAATGCAAACCTTGAAGCAAATATCGCAGGAAGCATTCCCATCTCACTCATCCCAAGAAGTTGAAAAGCATCACTACTCATTTCTGCTTCAAACAACCCCATGTTAGACATTGCAGCAGCGGCTTGAATCCACCACTTAAGCCAGACGCCACCTATCAGCATCCCAACTTGTGCAAAATACCCATCAGTCCACTCACTAGATGCAGAGTTTAAAGCTCCAGTTCCGGCAAGAAGCGGAATCAAATACGAAGAAACAACCACAACTACAGCCCCAAGAAGCGCCTTCGGAAAAGTCTTACTTGGATTTTCAACCTCCCCTGCAAGTGTACTTGCCTTATCCCAATAATTCAGATTCCAAAACATGCTATTGAAGTATCCCCTCCATTCCACTTTCTTAAAATCTACAACTAGCCACTGCTTAACCCTTATCCTAGGAATTGAGATAATCGCCATTACAACAAATGGGCAAAGGGAGAAAACTGCAAGGGAAACAGCAGAGAACCCGACAATATGCAATCCGCGGTAATTCAAGTAAGTCAATGAGAAAGTTATCCCTAAAAGAGCTGGAATTCGAGCAACCATCCGGTTAAAAATAGGAAACGAATGCTTCAAGTAATCGAGGAACAGGACAGGGTAAAGAGCATTGTCCATAACCCCACTAAACCATTTCCAGAAACCCTCCTGGAAACCCCAGAAAGGCCCAAAAGCTGCTGATATCCAAAGCACATATCCGCCATTTTCCGGGAAGCTTGTGGCCAGCTCAGCCGTCACTAAAGCTTCTGGGATGCTCCAAATCAAGGGAAACACTAAGAAACCAAGCAGAGACAGAAGAGGGCCGCCACCGGCCCTGACGGAATCCTCCACTCCAAAAGGACCGCCAGAAACCTCATAGAAAATTAAAGCTATGAGAGGCAACAGGGTCAGCTTTGGACTTGTTTTTGCAGGTGCGTTCTTGGATTCACTGACCATTATTCCCTCTTCGGCCATCCACATACAGCAGAGGGAAATATACTTGAACTCACCCAATCTCAAACCACTTTAATTGATTCAATGAGCTGGGTTTTGCCTACAATTTGGATCTGATTACAATTCTACCAAAACCCATAACTAAAAACAATCAGATAAAGAAGTTGGATTTGATTTTTCTCAGGAAAAAGTACCTGTATTGAAGGATTTTCCAATCTGGGTTTTGCATGCTTTTCACAGGAGAGGTTTCGGATCCGTATATCCTCTTCTGTTCTGCTTCTGGGAAAACAACAATGGCAGATTGGAGTCATGATGAAAATATGGTCCTTGATTTGGGAAAGAGATCCTCTCCGGATATCTTGCTTCAAAGCGCAAGGATCAAATGATCCGGGTCTTTGAAATTTAAATCAACGGTAAAAAACAGAGAAATTAGTAAAAATTTTAAAAAATTATAATAATTTTTTATCGTTCGATCAAATTTTAAGAGTCCAGATCACTTGAACCGTAAATTTTAGCGGGAGAGATCAACATTTGGTGCGAGAGCTGTAAATTTTAGATGATTTTTTTCCCTTGATTCGGGCCAAGTCAATGTTTGACTTTGGATCCGTTGCATGCGGTACGAGAGCTGTAGGGTGGGTCCCTGGCTCCGAACGCCATTGTCTAGGATTGCGTAAAGAATATGGCAAGGGAGGGAAGATACGGTGCGTGATGAGTGATCAACATTTGGTGTTTGGCTCCAAACGTGAGTGGAAAAGGATCCTCGCCTGATCTTTTTTCTAAAGATTCTAGGGATTTTGTGATCTTTTTCATCTTATATCGTGTAGTCAGTTTTTATTAGATACTATTCATATTTAATTTTAAATTTTAAATTTTGAAATGATTTCTGACCGCACGATATACGATAAACGGATGAGATTACGGAATCCCTAGGATCCTTAGGAAAAGATCCGGCGAGAATCCTTTCCCAACGTGAGTTATGTTGATATTTTGTTGGGCCCTACTAAACGAGAGATTTTTTAGTGTGATCGGCATATGAAGTAGTACATCAAGCGTTATTATACAAATGGTGAGAAAATAAAATTTTGGGTAAAGTACAAAAAACTACCTCAACTATTGGTGTCACAACACTTTCATACCTCATCTTTTAAAGTTGACAATGTCATACCTCATCTTTAGAATTTGGTCCAATGTTATACCTTTCGTTAGTCTGGCTGTTAATTTGTCAGTTAAATGCTAACGTGGCTTGATCTAGACCTCATTTTCTATTAAAAAATTAAAAAAATATTAAAAAAACTAAAAAAAATCATTCAATATTTTTTAAACATTAAAATAATAAAGAAAAGTTAAAAAAAAAAAGAAACAAAACATGTTCGTCCCTTCCCCTCCCTCCCTCCCTCCCTCCCTCCTCTCCTCTTTCCCCCATCTACCTGTTGCAACCCAGAAAAAAGAAGAAAAAAAAAAAAAAAGTCCCTTCCCTTCCCCCCCCCCACCCCGTCTTCTCCCCTATCCCCCCCCAACCCCATGTTCTTCCCCACCCGAGCCCCTACCTGCGACCCAAATAAAAAAAAAATCCCAGTTTGTCTTCCCCTCACACCCCCCGTGGAATCGGCCTGGCGAACGGGATCTGGGTTTTATTCTGGGTTTTTTTTTTTTTTTTTTTTTTGTGTTGGGTTTTTTTTCCCTTCTCTATCTTCTTCTTCAGGTTGGTGGGGGGGGGGGGTTGGGGTTTTTTTTTTTTGTTTTCTGGATCGCAGGTAGGGGCTCGGGTGGGGGAGAACAGGTGGTGGGGGGGGTATGAGGGAGAAGAGAGAAGGATGCGGGGGGGGGGGGGAAGAGACAGTTTTGTTTTTTTTTTGTTTTTTTTTTTTTTTCTGGGTCGCAGATAGGGGCTCGGGTGGGGGAGAACAGGGGGTGGGGGGGGATGGGGGAGAAGAGAGAAGGACGCGGGGGGGGAGAGGGACAATTTTGTTTTTTCTTTTTCTTCTTCTTTTTTCTGGGTTGCAGCAGGTAGATGTGGGAAAGAGGAGAGGAGGGGAGGGGGGGAAGGGACAAACAGGTTTTTTTTTTTTTTTTTTTGAACTTTTCTTTATTATTTTAATGTTTAAAAAATATTAAATGATTTTTTTTTAGTTTTTTTAATATTTTTTTAAATTTTTTAATAGAAAAGGGGGTCTAGATCAAGCCACGTCAGCATTTAACTGACAAATTAACGGCCAGGCTAACGGAAGGTATAACATTGGACCAAATTCTAAAGACGAGGTATGACATTGTCAATTTTAAAAGATGAGGTATGAAATTGTCGTAACACCAATAATTGAGGTAGTTTTTTGTACTTTACCCTAAAAAATTTTACCACTTATATAAAAGCACGTGGTGTATCACTCGTGTTTCCGTCACAATGAAAAATTTTCTCCTCCTAAACGAAGAGGCATAGACCCCAAAGAAAGAGAAGACTTACGTGACATGATCACATGATCATGGTAGCGTTTTGTATTAATAACATAAATATATGTGTATTTTATTAGTAAAAATGTCACGTAGTGGTGTACTCGTTCAATATAAGTTATTTTAACAAAATAGCATATATTAGAATGTGATTGTATCAATTTCATTACCACCTCCACCAATTAGCAATACGTTTTATTTTCATCTTTACTTGTGAGTAGAAGTTTTATATTTGATTCATGATGCTTTAACATTTGAATTGAGTTCGATATTTGATACAAATTAACTACCCTATGCGGTTTGACGTTCTACATCATCATAACTTTTATATTCATGGTCAACAAATAAACAAACATCTTATATTTCAACAATATTGACACACATACGCTCATTTTTTTAAAACTTTCATTCTTCAAGAAAGAAATACAAATGGCTATCCAATTTGAGTTGATTTAGCACTCAAACTAATAATATAGTTGAACGAAAATATTGTTGTTATTGTCAATTCGCTTAGTCATTTTCTCATAAGTAGCAGTACTAAGTGCGTTAATTAAGTTTTTACATCGATTATATGGGAAAACAAAAAACCTACCATATGGTTTGTATAAATTCGCAACTCCAATATCGTTGTATTTAGAAGAAAAATAAGGTTGGCAAAAAAAAAAAAGGAACCCACCAAAAAAGAGCTGAAAGAGAAAGCCTACAAACAATAAGACCAACCTTATTTCCCGCCAAACATTGCCCCCCACCCCTTCGATGTCTGTGAAGATGTCGGAGCATCCATTCCATGCCCTGTTTCAAACTTTTTCAAAAGTCTCCAATTCGATTCAAACCCAACTCTATAATCTCATAGCCCAACCTCACAAGCCATCACCCACCGCCCAAAAAAGCCTTCTCTCCGCCTCTTCCTCCTCCTCCTCCAGAGTGGTAGCTTCGTCAGACAATGGCTCCGCCGATCATCCCGAAGCCAAAGACATCCTCAGCACGAAAAAGGTAATCTTGGTCGTTGGTATCCGGTACGCTCACTGATTTTGCAGCGTTTTGATTCTTAAAGACGCAGCCTTTATTGGGTTTCCTTGTTTGTGATATTTGTTAGAGAGATGGGTAGTTCGCAAACTGTTTGATAAAAGTCCTGAAAGAGAGTCTAAAGAGTGAAATCCCATTTAAGTATGTTTTAGTTGGAGTATCATTCGGTGGATTGTGTGTGGATATTTAGGGTTCTGGTGAGGTTTTGTCTTTGCTTTCCAGCAACGTAGATTGGCTCATTTGCTGCCATGGGTAATGTGGTTTGACCTGCCCTTTTTTTTACAAGTGATATTATCTACACTAAGGGGGTGGGGGTGGGCTTAGCCTCACAATGAGTTAGCAATAATGTGGTTTAAATTCACCTTTGGCAAGAATCGAACCTAAGAACTCTCACTTATAAGTGAACAAAAAAAAAATCACTAGACCTTAATACTAAGTGGCTTTTGAACAAGCTGTTTAACTTGTAGCCCTTTAAATTGGAAGTGTTCTTTTATTGTTATTATCATCATTAGTTGTATAGGTTAAGCGAAAGATGTGGTTTTTTCGGAGAATGCATGCAATTTGGGTTTGTTTATGGACCAATATCACAGTTAGCCTCTATCATATTTTCATTCCATTTTTTCTGTCAAAACCTACTACGAATTCCAACACAAAAGCGCATTGTTCTTACATTTGAATCAATTTCTTATGTTCAGGTAAAATCTGCTGCTCCTTTGACGAAAGAAGAGCTTGGAAGATCTACTTGGACTTTTCTTCACACTCTTGCTGCTCAGGTAAAGGAAATAGTTTGTATTAGTAATTGTTTTGCAATGTTTGACGAAGTATAATTGCCACATTACTTGCTAAAAAAAACTGTTTGGCAGAAAATAACTTTTGTGTAACTGCTTCTTCTGCACTTGATCACAACGATATATTATGCTTCATGTAATTAAGTTGTTTAATGTGGATTAACTTCGGTAAGATTTTTTCAAAATTTTAGTATCCAGATAAACCGACAAGGCAACAGAAGAAGGATGTAAAGGAATTGGTATGTTACTCTCTACTCTCTCTCTCTCTCTCTCTCTCTCTCTCTCTCTCTCTCGCACAATTAGTTTCTGGCACTCCAGACTGAAGATCTTGTAAAATATATGCACACTAAATCCTTAATTCTTTTGGACGGATTCTCGTCAGAATTCAAGGTAGGATGATGTAGACCGAAAAATGTTTGTCGTTTTGCAATTCAGTTTTTAAGTTTTCATTTGTAATACATGTCCTGTTTTTTTTTTTCTACGTTGGAATATCACAAGGAGCCTTGAGATAATATATTGTTTACTGGTGAAACTGATATTACACAATGTGCAAGAACTGGAGTAGGCAGTCTGAGCAACTCATGTTGGTTGCATTTACCATGCAGATGTCAATATTATCACGAATGTACCCCTGCAAGGAATGTGCAGATCACTTTCAAGAAATTCTGAGGTTCACAATTTCATCTTTTACTCATCATCTTCGTTTTTCTCTAGTGTCCCGTAGTTCTCAACTACGTCATAGGGTAATTTTGTATCAAATATCTAAATGTGAGATTCAAATGCTGCACTCGTACAATCTCCAGATGCTCGTTTAGTATACTTTTGAACTTATAGATGTATATTTGGTGCATGTTTGGCAGATCAAATCCTGTACAGGCTGGATCACATGCTGAGTTCTCCCAATGGCTATGTCATGTGCATAATACGGTTAACAGAAGGTACGTTCTGCAGAAATCTTCCACTGTTCTGGTTCTGTAATCTGAGAAGCCTGATAATGTTTACATTTTAGTAAATTATATTCGTTGAGATCTAATATGTGGAGATATTGATACAGCATTAACAAACCGATTTTCCCCTGTGAACGAGTTGATGCACGGTGGGGCAAGTTAGAGTGCGAACAGCGTGCTTGCGATCTGTTAGGAATTACCGGAAGTTTTGGTGACAATACATATTATTAAGTACTTTCTGGAGTAGATTTGAATGATTTGCAGAAATCATTGATTGTAATCAACTTTCATATAAAGAATTTCATGATTTGCAGATAATTTTTATATTGATATTCATAAGCAAACTCCATCCTGCTGTTATCATGCCGTGATGCGGAAAGAGTCGGACAAAGCGATATTCATCGAGCTTGATAACTTTACACGTCCAGATAAATTACAAGCTTTGTGTAATGAAGATCATCTGATACCATCTGCTCTTTCAAAAAAGAAAACATAAACAAACAAAATGACGGTTGACTCTGAGAAGAGTACTGTGACATGCCCCGCCAGATATAAACACAGTTAGATTATGTCCCATGTCTGCTATTAAACCGTACGGAATGGTGGCGCCTCGCCGAATTTCAGAATGTAGGCAGTTTCATATACAGGCCGCAGTTGTGGGATCAGTTGCGCATCTAAATATGCATCACAGGAGAAACACCAGACAGATAGGTCACTGCACGAAATGTAAACCAAGACAGAAGAGGAATTTGTAAGAAATTAGACTATATAGAAGTAAAGAAAAAGACTTGAGGATGCCTAAGTAGAAAGGATTGGTAATTGTACCTATAGCTGAGAGCAAGACAATGGTTTGACTGCTGGTAATGCTGGAGCATGTGCTTGTTCACAAAGCGGCTGCAGAGGACGTCCTTACAGCACAAACATAACCAGTTCTCATTGGGATGCTGGCATCTAGTATAAACGAAAATTGTTCCGCAGATTAAAGATGTTAGGCATGATTCAGGAATCAGGCACGGACAATGTAAAGCATAAAGAATCAACCGAAGCATGCTACAGATCTTTGTAATTCAACAACTCGAAGATTCTATTGAATTAGAAAACTTAAAATGTTCTTTCGTTTGAAGTTCTCTTTTAATCAATAGCGCTTAGAATAAACAGAAGCATAAAGAATGATTGCTTTCGAACTAGGCCAAGATTGCTTTCGATTCCTATCACAACTAAGCAACCACGGTACAAAAAAACAAATTGGTGATATGATCTTGTATGATGTACACAAACTACAGTTGATTTAAACTAGCAGATCGTCGTGCTGTAGATGAGGCACCTCGATCAGCACACTTCCAACAATTAGCTAGGAATAACAATGCAGTTCCCTCCGCCAACCGAAGCAATTAGCTAAGAATAACGATGCAATTCCCTCCGCCAACCGAAACAATTAGCTAAGAATAACGATGCAATTCCCTCCGCTAACCGAAAAAAAAGAATGTAAGATTCCTTGTGGGTAAGAATTATATAACTTTTATCTTATTTTTGCAAATATTATGACAATCAATAGTAGCATTCATCCAATATGTTTCAGAAACAGCATACAAATTGAGAAAGCAAACCCTCAACCTTAAGGAGATGGGTTATGTATATGCTAAGTAAAAATATTCAGTGATCAAAAGCTGAATCAAGAACTGGGTAAGATTGGCACGAATCCAACAACACACAATTAAAAAAGATTTGAATGAATTGACCAAAAAAAGAAGAAGAAGAATTGAATAGGAACCTGTTGCAGGCAGTATGAGGAGTGGGAATGTGAGCGAGATCAGAGGACAGGGAAGCAAGGTGATCGCAAGATGTTCGGGCCTCGACCCAACCCGATTCAGCTCCATAAAATAAATCTTCCTCGTTTTCTAGAAATTGGTCCTCCTGATTCACATACTTGACAAAAACCCTTTGTTTTAAATTTCAAAATAATCAAGATTTCGGGTTCAGCCAAAGCGTAAAGTGATCGATTTTACCTGCGCAGAAGAAGAACCCGCTTGGGTTGCCATGGATGAACACCGAGAGAGTCTCACTCTGGACAAAGTTGCGCAAAATTTTTGCTCCCAAGCCGCGGTTTATGTATTACCTTGGGTTAATTACAAGGGAGCTGCTGGACGCACACTACATTATAATCCCACCTCATATCTGGGGTTAATTACAAAGAGAGATTATATTCACACACTCCAAATTACTTCTCCCACACCTTTTTAATTTTTTAATATTTTCTACACACCACTAACACTTGATAGAAAAATATTAAAAAATTAAAAAGATGTGGGATAAGTAATTTAGGGTGTGTGAATATAATCTCCCAATTACAAAATTTTCATCCTATTTTTTCACGGGGTGTGCTATCCACACACTCCATTTTACTTCTCACACACCCCTTGATAATTTTTGTCCGTTGATCTTCTTCAATTCATCTGATCCGACGGCCGAAAATTAAAAAAATGTGTGAGAATTAAAATGGGGTGTGTAGATATCACACCTTTTTTTTCACTCATATTATAATCTCCCCCACTATAAAAATTAAAAAATTGAAATGATATTTCCCACTCACAATTATTTCTCAAATAATTTCTAATATAAATCTAAAATTATAAACTTGTCTCTTAGAAAAAAGAGTATAACAAATAATAATAAAATTAAAATGAAGGACATGATCATGAGAATTTTATCTGTTTCATCAAACATAAAAAAAAATTACATAATAACATAAGAAAAATACATGATTGTTTCATATTAAGAAAAAAGTTTTACATCACGTACTTTGTTTCCAGAGACCTGATACAAATTAAAGAAAACATCTTGAAGCTTAAATTGCAAACAAGTCTTACAATAGAATCAACACATAGATAATTATAAATTGTGGACAAGCACTGCACCAACTTCAATTTTCGTCAAGCTTCACGGTCTCTCTAGTTATGACAGTAAACCCTAGAATGGTTATGACATGTAGTATACGAGCAATGTACAGGGTAGTCCACTCTAAAGACCATGGTTTACTGTCACAGCCCGTTCCGAAATACTTTCATCGAAGGTGTGAAAAGACTAGAATGCCCTTGGGCGTTGAGACGAGTCGTATGTGACATGGTTTTAGAAGTGGACCAATATAATTATTTTCCTAAGTTTTTGGGGCCAATGAGAACTAAACCTTGGTTAGTTGTGATTGGTGTGTAGATTGGACCACACACACACATCCACATTACTTTATCTCTCTCTTCCCTCCCGTGTTCTCTCTCTATCTCTCGGACACTCTCTCTCTCCTTCTTCTTGTACGGACAAACACCAAGGACCTCTCAAACCTCCCTGATCGAGGAAGAAAATGGTACCATTGTGTTCGTGAGGACCATACGAGTTCAAAGGTACCCATTTCAGGTAAGAACTCGTTCTATATCACGTTGAAAATTCAAGCTCCGAGTTGAGCACTGTTCATGAACTTTTAAATGGTTATGTTTTAACACAATCCAAGCTTATAGCGAGCTTAGTGAGGTCCCAAGGAAGCTCGAAGTGCTTCGTTTGAAGGTTTTGGACTTCGGGATCGTGGGGACGAAGTTTGGCCGGTTTTCTTGGAATTCTCTGGTGAGATTCCGTGATTTTTAGAACTTTAAATTAGTATGATTGTGTTCTACAAGTTAAGAGCTTCATTTTGGTATAAAATACGTGAAAAATGGTGCAAAAACGAGAGAGAAATGGGCAGTTGCAGGTCTGCCCAGAATCCGGCGCCGGTGGCACTATTCCGGCGTCTGGAGGTTGAAGATGATACGCATGTTGGGCACGTGAGGCCGTGCCCTCCACGGCGCGTGGGGGCGCGTGAGCCACCTAAAAATTTATCTAAAAATATCACGATGTTCGTGAGGTTGTGTAGATCACTGTGGTATATTCATATACCCATTTTGAGCAATGTATGAGAAGTTATTAGCTAGTTTTGCCTATGTGCTTTAAAATAACGTTTTTATAGTTAATTCGCATATAGGTGAGACTTATTCCGAGGACGAGCGTATCCATGGGCGACTCGGGGGTTACGACCCGTCGACATATCAGTGAGTGGGCTTTTGTTTTCAGTATATATTTATATACTTGATTTATTTCCCAGAAATGTGTTTTAAATGAAAGTATGCGTTGAATTTACATGCCAAATGCCTTTATATTTTGGTTATACTTTTAATGGTTGTATATATATAAATGTGGTGTTGTGGAGGCACAGGTAAGTTCAGGTAAGTTATGTTTGATAAGGTGAACTACGAACGACTTGATCCCTGTTTAGGGTACGTAGGCAGTCTAACGAGAGGTTAGATGCAACCATTCAATAAATGAGATGAACATGTTGATTGTCTATACGAGATGTGATTAAGTCAAAGGCCTTAGTTGTGAATAGAATGATTATAAATGTATTGATTAACATTGAACTCATAACCTGCACCAGGGTGATTGCGATTTAGCCAGAGAGAGTTGGCACATGCCTATATATTATGTCACCTCCCGCACCATATGCTCACATTGGATCCAATTTAGGTGCACAGTCTTTTCGTACAGACCACTATAAGTGGTTCCGACTCGTAGGTGACTAACGATTTATCGCACAGCTAGCATGAAGGCGTAGCATTGAGCATAACTATATTACACCAAACCTTGTCGTACAGACCCTTTCTAGTGGTTCCGACTTATGTGCAGTATATTGCCGTATAGGTCATAGTAGTGACTCCGGCTAGATTGAGTTTGAGCTATGAATTCAGCCGTACAAACTACCACAGGGATTCCGGCTAACATATCACATTTCTATGAAATTATTCTTACCTGAATTATTTACTCTATTATATCTTGGCATGGCATATATACATATGAATATGATTATGTGAAGCACAAACTGAATTGATATGATTTCAGATATATATAGGTATATGCTTATATCTTGATTATGGGGAAATTATACATGTTTTACAGTGAGGGGTTAGATATGTTGATAAATGAAATGGTTTTGTAAAACATTTGTTTTTGCCCACTCACGTTTTCTGTTTTGCACCCTTCCAGGTTTGAAGTAAGATTGTTGTTGGTGGCTAGAGGACGTCGGCAGTTCTGACTTATCCATATTATAGTAGGACATTCCTGGTACTATATAACTAGTACTTGTCCTACTGGACTGCACCTAGACTTTATGCTCTGAATTATGAGTGTTTACTGTTGTAATTAACTCCTATCACCTTCTGTTTAGTAGTGCACTCTAGTAATGTGGTTTTTATGATTATTCGTATATTTGCTATCTTTATCGCTTCTGCACTGTGCACATGGCTACGTCACTCTCACGTGATTGCCAGCATGCCTTGACTTCGGTCGGGGTGTGTCATTTACTATATCCTACCTTATTTGTGGTAAACTCACTACCTTATTTGTGTGCACATCCTACCTTACTCGGTCGGGGTGTGCCTTGACTACCATATTCATTTATCTGCAAGAAAAAAATGTAATACAAAAGGGGTGTGATATCCACACACCCCATTTTACTTCTCACACACCTTTTTAATTTTCGACCGTCGGATTGGATGAATTGAAGAAGATCAACGGACATAAATTATCATGGGGTGTGTGAGAAGTAAAATGGGGTGTGTGAATAGCACACCCCATACAAAAATGTAATAATAGGAATACATAAAAATAAAAAAGAATGAAAAAAGGAATAAGAACGACAACTTTGTTGATGAGTCCTAGTTGAAATGAGACTAATTTCCTAATTATTTTTTCTTTCTTTTTTTCATACGGAGAAGTCTTCATTCAATTGAATTATCTAATCAATTTTGTAATCAAATTTCAATTGATTACCAACTTCAATGGAAAGGTAAATAAAATCTGTGCGAATAAGATTGTACTAATTTTTGTTTATTTTTCGAGATAAATATCATGAAATGCATGAGTAGACATGAAAAAGTTGAAATATATATATGATTTGAAAATGTTTTTCTTACATCTTCAATGAAAACAACATATTTAACCTCTTCAATAGAAACATTGTTTCCTACGGAATTGGATCCTCTCCGAGGCAATGCCTCGGGATCCTCCTGACCAGACAACACGGACCATTGGATCAAAATCCAACGGCTACAAACAGGGTGGTCCCTCTAAAGTTATAATAATTGTAGCCGTTGGATTTCATACCTCTTTCATTGTTAACGTTGTCTTCTACCTATTCAATGAAAACGTCATTTTCCATCTCTTCAATGGAAACATCATCTTCTATCTCTTCCATGGAAATGTCATCTTCTACCTCTTAATGAAACCGTCATATTCTAAGTTCATTTTCTTTTTGCTTTCTCTAAACGAAAGGAGACAAAAAGATGAGTTAGGATTTAAGAGAAGATAAATCGTTTCTGAATAGAGGGCTGGAATTAGAATCCTGCCTAACCTGTTTATTAACAAATAATTGCACCCAACCTTTTCATTTTTTTTAAAAGATAAAGCAAAAAGATGGCGGGAGTTAGAATTGCGCCTAGCCTATTTTTATTATATATCTCGAAAGGTCTTTATCAATCATTTTTCAAATGGGTGAACTTGTAATTAAAAATTGGCATGCCCCGATCCTGACATATGTCCAAGATCGACACATGACGTTGTAGACATCGAAATTTCGGTGAAATAAATGTTGACCAATAGTTATAATTTCAACGCTCATGTGTCACATAAATTTTACACGTCGCGTGTGACTAAACGAAAAATCAAAATAAATCAGAAAAGTCATCAAACAGGACACGTGTCAACACCTGGCAGAAATGATTTATTTCATCTGATTATTTAAATAAAAAAAATCAAGTTTTGGAATTCTATAAATAGAAGCCAATTTCATTTATTTCAAGGGACCAATTGACATTACACCAAAACCTTAAAGCTTTGAAACTCTAAAGCTCCCAAGCGAATCACGAAGGATCAAGAAAGCTCTATTCGTTCTTCATCAAATCCTCCTTCAAGATCAAGCCCCGACGGCCCGTGAAGAACTTCCACCAATTCAAGATCAAGCCCCGACGACCCTTGAAGAACTTCCTCCTTCAAGATCAAGCCCCGACGGTCCTTGAAGAACTTCCACCAATTCAAAATCAAGCCCCGACGGCCCTTGAAGAACTTCCACCAATTCAAGATCAAGCCCCGACGACCCTTGAAGAAAGTGTTCATCATTCATCATCCGTTCATCCCTAAATTAAGCCCCGACGTCCTTTTGGATCAACGATATCAACAAATCCGCACAACTGTTCCTCCAGGATCAAGCCCCGACGACCCTTGGATCAACAACACAATCCACAAATTTACACATTACGAAGATCGAATCAGAGGCTAAATTTGTAGAAGAGATTGTAACCCGTAAATCCTTAATACAAATATTATTTTGTACACGTGTTCTTGTCTCGTTCATCATAGGAATTTTCGTGTTTACAAATTTGGCCCGCCCAATAGGACCTTTCTCTACCTTTCATCTCTATCTTTGAATCCACAAAAAGCACAAATGGCATCAAAGAAGGCTCAAGTTGTTCTCGCAACCAATGCAAGGAACAAGAGCGTCATCACCGCAGGTGGTGTCACTTCGGGCGTCACAACTCGAAGCAAGGCAAGAGCTATTTCTGCCACCTCTTCCACCCCTGCATCAACTCCGCCGAAGGAACAAGAGCACCCGAGGCACGAACCTGTGATCACCCTGGCCTCGCTAAGGGCGCCAAGGGAGGAAAGTCCAAGGAAGTACTCTGGTTCCATGATTTCCGATGCCGACTCAAGCGACAGCTCAGCCATGCAAGTTATGACCACTGGAGCAACTTCAATCGATGAGCAGCTGACCCATATGAATGAAGCGATCGCAAAGCTAACACGGACTCTGGCAGAAAAAGACTCAAAAATCGCTGCACTCGTTAACCAATTAGAGGCGCAGCAAGACGAGAAACCAGACCTAAATGGTAATCCACTAAAGAGAGGAGCTGACGAAGAAGATAAGCCTCCGGTGAAGAAAGCCGATGAGAATCTGGAGCCGGACCAAGCAGCGGCACTCATGGGATCTCTTTCTATCCAGCAGCTGCAGGAGATGATCGCCATCACCATCAAGGCGCATTACAAAGGAAGCTCACATGACTCTGTACTATACTCAAAGCCTTACTCCAAGAAGATTGACGCTTTGAAGATGCCGATGGGTTATCAACCGCCAAAGTTCATGCAGTTCGATGGAAAGGGAAACCTAAAGCAACATGTTGCCCATTTCATTGAGACCTGCAACAACACGGGGACAGAAGGAGATTACCTCGCCAAGCAGTTTGTGCGCTCGCTGAAAGGAAATGCCTTTGAGTGGTACACGGACCTAGAGCCTGAGTCCATCAACAGTTGGGAGCAAGTGGAAAGGGAACTCCTCAACCGCTTCTACATCACCCGCCGCACTGTGAACATGCTAGAGCTGACGAGCACGAAGCAATTGAGGGGTGAGCCAGTCGTAGACTACATCAACCGATGGCGCAATCTAAGCCTCGACTGCAAGGACAGGCTCTCGGAGATATCTTCAATCGAGATGTGTGTCCAAGGCATGCAATGGGGGTTACACTATACCCTTCAAGGCATCAAACCATGGACTTTTGAAGAGTTAGCCACCTGTGCCCATGACATGGAGCTGAGCATTGCTCACTATGGAAAAAAAGAGCAAATCACCAACTTCAAGAAGGACAAGGTGTTTGCCCCAAATATGGATAAAACTGGGAAGAAGCCCGCCAAAGAAGCTTTTACTGTCAACATTGCGCCCATCAAGACCTCATCCGCGCCTATCAAGATCTCCTCCAAAACCAAAGCAAAAGAGATAAAGAGAGGTGAGCCTCATCACACCCAAGACAAGTACAAAGGCACCTTGAGGGAATTTGAGCAGAAGGTGTACCCTTTTCCTGACTCAGACATGGATGCAATGTTAGACGACTTGCTGGAAAAGAAGATTGTACTAATTTTTATTTATTTTTCGAGATAAATATCATGAACATGCATGAGTAGACATGAAAAAGTTGAAATATATATATGATTTGAAAATGTTTTTCTTACATCTTCAATGAAAATGACATATTCTACCTCTTCAATAGAAACATTGTTTCCTACAGAATTGGATCCTCTCTGAGGCAATGTCTCAGGATCCTCCTGACCAGACAATACGGATCATTGGATCAAAATCCAACGGCTACAAATAGGGTGGTCAATCTAAAGTTATAATAATTGTAGCATTAGGATTTCCTACCTCTTTCATTGTTAACGTTGTCTTCTACCTATTCAATGAAAACGTCATTTTCCATCTCTTCAATGGAAACATCATCTTCTATCTCTTCCATGGAAACGTCATCTTCTACCTCTTAATGAAACCGTCATATTCTAAGTTCATTTTCTTTTTGCTTTCTCAAAACGAAAGGAGATGGAAAGATGAGTTAGGGTTTTGACTATCTCCCTACTATATATACCAACTGCAAAGCAAAATTCCTCCCCCTCCTAAACGGCCCCCGAGTGAATCAGCTGCTACCGCCAGAGCTTCTGCTTCCACCGACTAAATCATGGGGCACTTAAACGTCTGGAATTCTCACCCTAAGAACTACGTGTTGGAAGTATGCCCACAAAGCCACTCATTTGATGTAATAGCTTTTTGGAATACTTAATATGTTAAACTTTTATATGTTTAATGGAAGGGCAATACTTATTGTTAATCACTATTTATTGTATCATGTTTAAGCACTAAGAGAATCCAAGGGATGTATTTGGTCTAAGAGATAAGTGATCTAATGAGTTAGATTAACGAGACATTTCTCTTATGTTCATTCCTAAAACGTTCCTAGCCATAGGATTGCCAATTGGGCATTGACAATCCGCTAAGGTTAGTATGTGTTATGTTGACTCAAACGTGAGTATGAACTAGTCTCAAGTCATTTGGTGTTGGACACTAAGACAAACACATAGGTGCTCGAAAGATTGATCGAGTACACTGAACTACGATCAAAAGAGAGTTAGAACATACATGTCATGTATAAACTCTAAGGTTACAATATGCAAAGTAGTCATTTGACCTGAGGCATCATAGATGTCTAATGGTTAGGTCCTTGATCTTTGATCATGACAAAGGCATTCATTCGGATTGTCCACGGCATTGTTGGGGTCATGCGATCTAGTCATGTAGGCATATGAATGCACAACAAGGGATCTCTAACCTTCCATGGTGGAAGGAGAATACTCTAAAATATGATTCTAAAGTCTTTGGCCAAAGCAAATGAATATGACTTAGGAAGTTGTTCCCATTCATATTCAAGGGAATCATATAAGAAAGTATCACATTGGATAGTAGACATGAAACAAACTATCACTTAAACAATGTGATTAAGAGTATTGTATTAGAGAAGGACCGTATTGCATTGTAGTTGTAACTGGATAGGTTCTCCAACCAATTCTACTTAGCTTGGGTAACCATGACATACTGCTAGGTGTCACTCATGGTTTGTGGAAGCCCTAATGATTAGCAAACACTAATCTTCAAAGGGAGAATTGAAATGTGGTTTCAATTCACAATCGATCGTTAAGAGTAACATCGCCCACTGCCTCGCTAATTGGAACCTAATGGATCGCACACCGAGTAAGGATGTATGTGAAGAAATTAAATGAAATGGATAAGCAATTAAATGGTTTAATTGAAGAATGGTCAAGATTAATTAATTAGTTAATTAATTATACGAAATGTTCGTATTGGGCTTTTAAGTTGGTTTTAGGGCTTCGGGGCCCAAAAGTGTTTTGGTCCACAAGGCCCATTATGTTTTAGGTTGTATGACAACTAAAACAAAATGGGCAATAAGCCCAATAACAATACATATGGCCGGCCATAAGGGTGAGGGCATGCAAATTTGGATTATTTACAAGTTTGCCACTCACTTGAAATGAAGTATAAATTCATCTTTATAGCTTTGTTTCAATTAGGGTTTTCTTGGGTGAAATTGGGTGAAACATATTCTCTAATTTCCATCTAAGGAGGCCGGCCACCTAGGGAGAGTCATCTAGCAATCTCTACTTCCCTAAGCCATCCATTTCAACCTCACAAGATACATCCTTGGTGAATTGACTTAGAGACATCAAACTTTTGGTGTTTTGGAGAACAAATCCTCAAATCCTCAAAGAAGCAAAGGAGCACTAAAAGGAGGAAAATCACAAGGAAGATTCAAGGAGCAAGGAGGTGACTTGAAGGCCCTCCACTTGGGTGAATCCCTTGTGTAATCAAGGATGAGCTTCAAGGGTAAAGAATCTCTAAATTCTCAATTCTCTTTAATGTTGTTAAAGAGTCTTTTGGTTCACCATATACTAGGCTTTGAAAGTCATGGGTTTTATGAATTGTTTTTGGATGCATGCCTACTTTAAAGAGTTAATAGTTAGCATATGTATTCAAATGTTCTTACATGTTCTTAGCTAGGACAAAAAAATTTCCTTCAAGTGGTATCAGAGCCTAGGTCTAGTGTATGGTGGATCCTTTTGGGTTTTGTGATTTTCATGTTTTATGATTTAAATGTTGTAAATGTTACAAGCTTTGTTCTTGCTTTGAATATAAATTTTGCTAGAAAATTTTGCATCTCAAACGTTGTAGATGTATTTCATTTAAGCATGAATATTGGAACTAAAATTTGGTGCCATGTATTTTGAGTTTTCATGAGTGTTCTTAAATGTTCTTGGAGTTCTTGCCAAGAACAAAAAGTTTTGAAGTTTTGATTCAAAAAGTTTTATGTTTTTACATAAAGTTTTGATTTAATTTTGGTGGGTGATGGTTAATGATTAAATATTTTAATGGGAGACAAACTTTGTTTTAAAGATATGACATAAATCATTTCTTACAAAATTTTATTTCATCTTTACCTCACCTAACAAAACCCACTTACAAAACTTTGTATAAAATTTGAATTTTCATCCCAAATAACACTAATGGCCGGCCACCCTATAAAATAGGGTATTTTTGGGTCTTTTGTGCACTTACATAAAGTTTTGATCCTTTTGTGTATTTGCATTTTGGCCCAAAAGTTTACGTTTTTACGTTAAGGTCCAAAAACTTTAAAGGACAAATTGTTTTGCTCCTTTAATGATGTTTTGACATTATTAAAAATGTTTGGGTTCTATGTTGTGATTACATGAAGTTGTGGACTCTTGTGTTTTTACAAAAATGACCCCAAAAGTTTTTGTTTTTAGAAAATGGCCCAAAAGTTGTGGTCATTGTTTTTTGGCCCAAATTAGATGAGAACAAAAAAAAAAAAATAGTTTTGTCTCTTTAAATGAGAATTGGATTTTCATTTTATTTAGTTCCATTTAAATCAATTCTATGGATCCGAAAACCAATTGTTTTAAAGTTGTTTTCTTAATTAAATATGTTTAATTAAGAGAAGGGTGATTATGAACCAAATGCCTCGATAATTGAGCTATGTGATTGGCCGCTTTACATTATGAATGTTTGGGCTTGGTAGTGTAGAATTTGAATGTAATTTGATTAGTTCAAGATTGTTGTAAATGGACATAAGTCCATCATTTGTGTTGTAAAAGGGCATAAGCCCTTATTATTATTTCATGTATTCCTTTTGTTTAAATGTATGCAAAATGGAATAGTTGGGTCCAACGCCTAATAGGAAATAACGGTTTAATTGGATTAAACGCGTAACTAAAATCAACAACTACATACCTTAGACCCAAGGTCCAACACAAGGCTCGTGTTGGATCAAATCAAACGGTTCATAATCATCCTAAAACCTAATATGACTATATAGTCCATATGAGGATGCAAGACATTCGTTAGTAGTTCCATATAGTCTCGCTTGTTTCAACGAAACAGTGGGAGTATTATATACTACTAATTCATATAAACTTGGACCAATGGTTGTGATAGGCCCAAGTTCTTTTAATGTGATTAAAATGTTTTGATGTAGCCCAAAACTATTCCCTCAAACGAATATTAAGTTGATAAGCGAGAGATGTTTTGAACATCTCTTCGTAGGCCTTCCACCGTGGTGGGTTCCAAGCGTTTGTGACTCATGCACTGGCTTCACCCTATAATGGGGGAGTACAAAGTATGTGCTTACATCCAGGAGGAATCCATAAACATATGATGAGGTGAGTGTAGACAACGAGTATGACCAACATGATATAATTCTGAGGTTATGCTTGAACCTCTACATGAACTAAGCATGGTGGGAATGACTTGACTAAGTGCAATGGTGCCAACATGATATAATTCTGAGGCAATCATTCTCTAGAGGCCAAACGAGATGGGTAATTACAAAAGGTTGTAAATGAATAATGCGTTATTCTCTCATCATTATTTTTGCTAACCAACATGATATAATTCTGAGGTGGGCTTGGTAATGGTGAGTCTCCCATAACCCACTAAGAGTTCAATATAACTCTCGAATTCTATTGAGGGATGTGGAATTTGCCAAAAATAGTGGGTGGTACTATTTGATTCAAAGACCCAATCAAAATAGTTTTAAACAAACAATGCTAATACGATTTCTGTTATGTTATGTAGTGAACGACATGCCTAAAATTATACCCACCATTATACTTGACAAAAAGGGCCTAAATGGCCAACGTTTCCTTGCTTGGTATCGCCACATTGAGAATGTCTCAAAGGTGAAAGACATATTGTATGTACTTAAGCAATCCTCTACTCATGTACCTCCTACGAAACTAGCTTCAAATGAGGAGTGTCAAAATTATGTTAGACACTATGAGGATGACTTACAAGTCAAATGCTTAATCCTCACTTCACTTAGTGAGGAGCTTATGAAGCTACATAAGCACATGGACACTTCTTGTGCCATGGTTGAAAGTTTGCATAAGATGCATGACATTGAGACTAGTAATGTACGATTCTCAAATATTTGTAGTCTAATGAATGCCAAAATGGCAAAGGGGACATCGGTCCATAAACATGGACAAAAGATGGAAAGGATCTTTCAAGATCTTCAAAGTTTAGGAACTTCCATCGATGGGAAAATGGCCCAAGACTTTTTCCTTGCATCTCTCTCGGATGATTTCACTAAGTTTATTGTAAACTATAAAGTGAATAGATTCGATCATTCTTTGAAAGAGATGATTGACATGTGCTGTAAATTTGAAAAAGATTTCAAAAGAGACAGTGGGAGTGAGAATGCAATGATAAGGAAAAGGTTGCATAAGAAGAAGGCAAAGAAATCCAAGGGAACATGCTTTCATTGTGGAAAGGATGAACGTTGGAAGAAGAAATACAGGGTGCGCATTGCGAGCCTTATGACACGGACTTTTGAAGAGACTATTTCTGTCATAGAGAGTGCTTTTACAGTGAGCTCCAATTCCTGGATATTTGATTCAGGTGCTAGTCAACATATCTGTAATACGTTGCAGGGACTAACAGGGAGCAGGTCACTGCGCAATGAGGAGATGGTTGTGCGAGTTGGGAACGGCACTAAAATCTCTGCAAAAGCAATAGGCACCTATATGCTTAACCTACCCTCTGGGGAAGTCCTGGAACTTAAAAATTGTTTATATTTTCCTTCATGTATAAAGAATTTGATTTCCATCTCTAAGCTTTTACGAGATGGGCACTCAGTGTTGTTTGACAAAATGAGTTGCACTTTATACTTGAACGGTCGTATTATCTCTCATGGTAATATGATAGAGGGACTTTTTCACCTAGAGATGAATAGTGGGATGCACTGTATTGAAAGCGGGAATACCTCAAAACCCAAAAGGGCTAGAGAAAAAGTTAACCAAGTTAGACTTTGGCATCTTAAACTTGGACATGTAAACCAAGATAAGATTCGCAAGATGTCGAAAGACGGATATCTTAGTCCATTAGGTAATGACCTCATGGGCACTTGTGAACCTTGTATACTTGGGAAGATGACCAAATCTCCATTCACTGGGAAAGGAGAGCGTGCCACTGAAATTCTTGGGTTAATCCACACTGACGTATGTGGACCTATGTCTAATACGTCGAGAGAAGGCTTCTCCTACTATATCACATTCACCGACGATCACTCTCGGTTTGGCTATGTGTATCTTATGAAGTACAAGTCAGAATCCTATGAAAGGTTCAAAGAATTCAAGAATGAAGTTGAGAAGCAAACTAGGAAACAGATAAAGATCCTAAGATCAGATCGAGGGGGTGAATATCTGAGTAACGAGTTCCTAGATTATCTCAAAGAGTGTGGAATAGTATCACAGTGGACTCCACCAGGAACTCCTCAGCATAACGGAGTTTCTGAGAGGAGAAATCGAACCTTGATGAACATGGTTCGTTCTATGATGAGTTCCGCTGATCTACCAATATCATTCTGGGGATATGCACTACAAACAGAAGCTTATTTGCTGAATGCAGTGCCTTCTAAATCTGTTCCACAAACACCATATGAGATATGGTATGAGAAGAAGCCAAGTCTTAAACATGTTAAGATTTGGGGTTGTCCAGCATATGTTAAGAAACAAGATGCTGGAAAGCTTGAAGCGAGATCAATTAAATGTTATTTTGTGGGATATCCTAAACAAACCTATGGATACGAATTCTATCACCCTGACGACCAGAAAGTCTTTGTCGCCAAAACTGCTATATTCATGGAAGATGAATTCGTTCTTAATAGAACTAGCAAGATAGAATTGAAGGAAATTAATGAGATTAATGATGAACCACAAATAAGCACTCGACAAGTTGACAACCCTGTTCCTGAACCCCTAGCTCCACGTAGATCTGAAAGGGTTAGTAAGCCACCTATGAGGTTTGGCTTAAATAATGACTTTGATGAATTGTACCTTCTAGGTGACAATGAAACAAAGGAGGACCCTAGAGACTACACTGAAGCAATGTCCGACATTGATTCAAAGAGATGGCAAGAGGCCATGAAATCCGAGATGGATTCCATGTATCAAAATCAGGTCTGGACTCTTGTAGACCCTCCAGAAGGTATTGTACCTGTTGGAAACAAATGGGTCTTCAAGAGGAAGATAGGCGTTGATGGGAACATGGAGACTTATAAGGCTAGACTAGTAGCCAAAGGATACAGGCAAATAGAAGGGATTGACTATGAAGAAACCTTCTCTCCTGTAGCCATGATTATGTCCATTCGGATTTTGCTTGCTATAGCTGCGTACCATGATTATGAAATCTGGCAAATGGACGTGAATACGGCCTTTCTGAACGGCTACCTAGAGGAAGAGCTCTATATGACTCAACCCGAAGGTTTCGTGTCAAAGTCTGAAAAGACTAAGGTATGCAAGCTTCAAAGGTCCATTTATGGACTTAAGCAAGCCTCCAGGAGCTGGAACATTCGTTTCGACACTGAAATCAAAACGTTTGGTTTTACTCAAAACGAAGACGACAATTGTGTTTATCAAAAAGTCGTTGGGGATGCAGTAGTATTCTTAGTGTTATATGTAGATGACATATTACTATTCGGGAATGACACTGCAGTACTTTCTTCTGTAAAAGTGTGGTTGTCTAAAACCTTCCACATGAAAGATTTAGGAGATGCATCTTATGTACTTAGGATAAAGCTCTATCGTGATAGATCCAGAAAATTAATTGGATTATCCCAATCTATGTACATTGATAAGGTGCTAAGTAGGTTCCAGATGGAACAATCTAAGAAAGGTTTTCTTCCTGTGAGACATGGAATTCACCTTTCTAAGTCCATGGGACCTAAGACTCCTGAAGAGATACGGCAAATGAATGAAATTCCTTATGCTTCCGCCATAGGGAGTCTCATGTATGCCATGATATGCACAAGGCCAAATATCGCATATGCTGTGAGCATTACTAGTCGATATCAATCTAACCCAGGATCAGAACACTGGGCAGCTGTCAAGACGGTCCTTAAGTACTTAAGAAGAACTAAGGACATGTTCCTCGTTTATGGAGGAGCAGCAGAGTTGCGAGTGGAAGCTTATACAGACGCAGATTTCCAATCTGACGTCGATGATAGAAGTTCCAACTCCGGATATGTATTCACTCTGAATGGTAGGGCTGTCAGTTGGAAAAGCAAGAAGCAAAGTGTAATTGCTGATTCCACGACAGAGGCTGAATATGTCGCTGCAGCTGAAGCCGGCAAAGAAGCGTTCTGGATGAAGAAGTTCATTACTGAACTTGGAGTGGTTCCAACCATCACATCACCAGTAACTTTGTACTGTGATAATAGTGGGGCGATAGCTCAAGCCAAGGAACCCAGGGCTCATCAAAAGAACAAGCATTTTGATAGGCGCTTTAATATCATTAGAAGATATGCTGCCGAGGGGAAAGTCAACATCCTCAAAGTTGCTTCAGCCGATAACGTAGCAGATCCACTGACAAAGCCAATGACTCAAATCCAGCTTGATCGTCATATGGATAAGATGGGTATTAGATACATGGGAGGATGGCTTTGAGTGCAAGTGGGAGATTGTTGGAAGTATGCCCACAAAGCCACTCATTTGATGTAATAGTTTTTTGGAATACTTAATATGTTAAACTTTTATATGTTTAATGGAAGGGCAATACTTATTGTTAATCACTATTTATTGTATCATGTTTAAGCAATAAGAGAATCCAAGGGATGTATTTGGTCTAAGAGATAAGTGATCTAATGAGTTAGATTAACGAGACCTTTCTCTTATGTTCATTCCTAAAACGTTCCTAGCCATAGGATTGCCAATTGGGCATTGACAATTCGCTAAGGTTAGTATGTGTTATGTTGACTCAAACGTGAGTATGAACTAGTCTCAAGTCATTTGGTGTTGGACACTAAGACAAACACATAGGTGCTCGAAAGATTGATCGAGTACACTGAACTACGATCAAAAGAGAGTTAGAACATACATGTCATGTATAAACTCTAAGGTTACAATAAGTAGTCCTTTGACCTGAGGCATCATAGATGTCTAATGGTTAGGTCCTTGATCTTTGATCATGACAAAGGCATTCCTTCGGATTGTCCACGGCATTGTTGGGGTCATGCGATCTAGTCATGTAGGCATATGAATGCACAACAAGGGATCTCTAACCTTCCATGGTTGAAGGAGAATACTCTAAAATATGATTCTAAAGTCTTTGGCCAAAGCAAATGAATATGACTTAGGAAGTTGTTCCAATTCATATTCAAGGGAATCATATAAGAAAGTATCACATTGGATAGTAGACATGAAACAAACTATCACTTAAACAATGTGATTAAGAGTATTGTATTAGAGAAGGACCGTATTGCATTGTAGTTGTAACTGGATAGGTTCTCCAACCAATTCTACTTAGCTTGGGTAACCATGACATACTGCTAGGTGTCACTCATGGTTTGTGGAAGCCCTAATGATTAGCAAACACTAATCTTCAAAGGGAGAATTGAAATGTGGTTTCAATTCACAATCGATCGTTAAGAGTAACATCGCCCACTGCCTCGTTAATTGGAACCTAATGGATCGCACACCGAGTAAGGATGTATGTGAAGAAATTAAATGAAATGGATAAGCAATTAAATGGTTTAATTGAAGAATGGTCAAGATTAATTAATTAGTTAATTAATTATACGAAATGTTCGTATTGGGTTTTTAAGTTGGTTTTAGGGCTTCGGGGCCCAAAAGTGTTTTGGTCCACAAGGCCCATTATGTTTTAGGTTGTATGACAACTAAAACAAAATGGGCAATAAGCCCAATAACAATACATATGGCCGGCCATAAGGGTGAGGGCATGCAAATTTGGATTATTTACAAGTTTGCCACTCACTTGAAATGAAGTATAAATTCATCTTTATAGCTTTGTTTCAATTAAGGTTTTCTTGGGTGAAATTGGGTGAAACATATTCTCTAATTTCCATCTAAGGAGGCCGGCCACCTAGGGAGAGTCATCTAGCAATCTCTACTTCCCTAAGTCATCCATTTCAACCTCACAAGATACATCCTTGGTGAAGAGACTTAGAGACATCAAACTTTTGGTGTTTTGGAGAACAAATCCTCAAATCCTCAAAGAAGCAAAGGAGCACTAAAAGGAGGAAAATCACAAGGAAGATTCAAGGAGCAAGGAGGTGACTTGAAGGCCCTCCACTTGGGTGAATCCCTTGTGTAATCAAGGATGAGCTTCAAGGGTAAAGAATCTCTAAATTCTCAATTCTCTTTAATGTTGTTAAAGAGTCTTTTGGTTCACCATATACTAGGCTTTGAAAGTCATGGGTTTTATGAATTGTTTTTGGATGCATGCCTACTTTAAAGAGTTAATAGTTAGCATATGTATTCAAATGTTCTTACATGTTCTTAGCTAGGACAAAATTTTTTCCTTCACTACGGCCCTGGATCCCGCACCTGGTGACTTATTTTTCTATTTCTTTGTTAGTTTATTGCGATTTATCTATGTTATTGCTACCTTTTAAGTTTATGAAAAGATTGTGTTTTTCTGCTTTGAACGTTTTTTTGTGTACAACTCAATGAGAGGAACAATTTTCATACCTGGGCCGAAGTCCATTTCGGCCGGGAAGACTCCTGAATTCACCTCAATCTGCCGAAACTCTAGAATTAGGTGTTCTTTGAATCGCTGCCAAATCGAACCCTCACTCTCCAACCGATGATTGGGCATGATTCACTAGAAGGGACGACCCGGTTTGGCTGTTTTTCTCCTTTTCTCTTTTCCCTCATTTTTTCTCTTTCTGATTGGTCACCCCTTCCCTCATTTTCTCTCCAGCATCTCTCATTTTCCCCTCTCTCTTGCTGCCACCTGGCAGCTTCTAATCATTTTATTTATTATTATTATTATTATTATTATTATTATTATTATATATTTTTTTCTTTTCAAACACTAAAACGTCTCTAATTTCTTTGTTTCAAGTCCGATTCGCAAACGGTTTTCGCCTACGCACTCGTAGGATCGAACTCTATCCAATTATACTTAGTGTGATCCCATAAAGTCCACGAATTTTTAATGATTACTGACCAAAATGCAAACTTTGTAATTAGTTTAATTAAAATTTAAAGTTAATATAAATTCCCAAAAATAATATAAAATCTCCTTAATACAAATACGTAGTTTGCAATGGTGAAATCCAGGAAGGCGATTTCACAAAAATTTTCATTAAACATTGAGCGGGAAGATAAGACAATGAGGTGGGAATAACAAAATTCATTACAAATTTGCACCTTGAAGTTTTAGAATAACTTTTGGTCTTGATATTTGATCCTTAAATATCTTTTTTCTGCTCAAGTTAGTCCTTAAGCTTTTTAGAACTGTTTTTAATGAGGAAATAATGACGTTTGCTACAAAAGTTGATACGCTCGATCACGAGAAGGTCTTCCATAATGGAGTCAGATTAGGAGGGTTGTGAAAGGAAGGTGGGATCATAAGTGGGATAGAGGGAGCATGACAAATTTGGGGGTGGAGTACGTGAGTGATTTTTGTGTCTAGAGTCGCACAGAAACGTTGTCCAGTTGCTGGACCACATAATTTCTCCCCGATCACATGCCTAACTCTTATGGACATTGTATGTCTTGGCTAGGGGTTATGGTAAAGCTGCACATTTCATAAGACTATCTATTTGAGGATTCTTAAGACGGACAATCAATAGTCGACAATGTAAATGCATTAGTTATATGTCAAGGAAGAAAGAGAGAGAGTGATTTAGGAAACCCCATTGGATTAGTTCAAATTTAAGCAACTTATCAATTATTGCAATCAATAATAAACTATATTAATCGGTTTTCAACTATTCTCAAGCAAACGTTGATCTGAGAAGGAAGAAAAACCCAGCCCAATAGGTTTGAATTGGACATGTTTTCAATTTTTAAGGACCCAAACTTTATGTCCACTTTTGTAATGAAAGTCTTTAATTGGCCTCAACTCAAGAGTTTAATTGACAAATTTTGGATAAAATATGTTGGCTTTTTAGCCAAAATAGTCTATGAGATTTGTATAACTCTTAACATTGGTATTTGAAATTTGAAATCAATACAAGTGATCTATGGGATTGCCTACCGTCAATCATTTTGGTTATTCCGTGAATAATTATGTTAAATAAAGAATTAAATGACAAAACTATCTGCAATTTAATAAACAATAGAAGAAAATGATTTGACAAAAAAATTAAAGGTATTTTTGTCATTTTATCCTTATTTAATGAAGATTTTTCACGAAATGAGCAAAATGATTGATTGTGGACAAACTCATGAACAAATTTTATCGATTTCAAATCTCAAATATCAAAATGAAGAGTTATGCAAATTTAAGGACAATTTTAGATAAAAAAACCAAATATGTTTTAAGGACGAAAGTGAAAAAAATCTCTCAGTTTCGGATTGTCGACCATTTGTCTACAACTACAAGGGCCGGTTCGGATTGTTTAAATTTGGGTTGCCCGAGCTCTGACCCGCCCAGATAACCCCGGAGCATTCTGAAGGCTAGGGTTTTGACTCTCTCCCTACTATATATATCAACTGCAAAGCAAAATTCCTCCTCCTCCTAAACGGCCCCCGAGTGAATCAGCTGCTAACGCCAGAGCTTCTGCTTCCGCCGACTAAATCATGGGGCACTCAAACGTCTGGAATTCTCACCCTAAGAACTACGGCCCTGGATCCCGCACCTGGTGACTCATTTTTCTATTTCTTTGTTAGTTTATTGCGATGTATCTACATTTTCAGATTCTGAAAAGATTGTGTTTTTCTGCTTTGAACGTTTTTTGTGTATCTACATTTGGGATTGAGTTCCGATTCGATGCATCGTTTTGTATTCGGGTGTTGGTGCATTTTTGTGGTTAAAATTGTTATTGAGTATGCTTGCTTTGGTTCCTTTGTACAGTCGCGTGTGTGGAAACCCGCATGGGTTGATCAGGAAGTACGGCCTCATGTGCTGCAGGCAGTGCTTCCGCAGCAATGCCAAGGAGATAGGCTTCATTAAGGTAAAGGCTTCGAGAACCCTTAGCTACCGATCATGTTCTGATTCCATTTACTGAGCTGAGCTTACACCATTTCCACTATGTTTAATGGTTTCATTTTTCAAACTTTATGGTTGCAGTACCGTTAAATGGCAGATATTCAACATTCTCATGTTTTGGCCCAAGAAGAGTAGTATTGGTTTCTGAGTTCTCCTCAACTTTTAAGAAGATATTTTTGTTTTAGTTGATCTGCTGTTGAACTTGAATTGGTTGTCAGACTAAGAATATTGTGTTATTAATGAATTAAAGTTTGATTTATGTTCTCTTTCTTGTGGCTGTTTGATGTTTCTCTTGTCCTCGTCTTGGTCCGAATAAGTTCTTGCTTAACAATCAATCGAATGTCGAGCAGAAAAAGTGAACTTGAAACTGGCTGGCAGTGTGTCATCCACTATCTATCTGTAGTGTTTGTTTTGAAGCCGATGTACCATGTTCTCGCTATGTTAGTTATGATGCAGACTAAAGTTGCTTCACCAGATCGGAAGCTTGAGGCGACAGATGATGATTTGCCAGAGGATCACCCCTTGCACTTGCTTCACTTGCAGAGAAATTTTAAGTGTTTGTTTATTCATGTCATCGGTTTTTGTTGTGTTGTCGGTACGGATCAGAATTCATAGCTTCTATGATTGCCTCCACCACAATTAGTAATCTGTCAACCGTGTTAAGATGATTGAACATTTTCTTGCCAGATTATTTGTTTGAAATTTGAAATATTTTGTAGATTGTGTCAAGACTTGTAGTGGTCGATAAATGAATGCTATGAGAACGGAAATTGAAAAAATGGTATGTGGATCTATAGACTTTGCCCATAAAATGTTTGATTAACTAGCGAACCCGGTAGATCATGGGTTGTTAAAAAAATTCCATTGTGAAATGGTGTTTTTTTTTTTTTTGACATGTAAAGAGTTTGTATGGGATGTTATAAGCAGGCTCGTCAAATTTTTTGAATCACTCGTTAACTTGACACAAAATGTTACGAAAATAACAGGTTTCGAATCAACAAGTTGGGTCATTGTCAAGTCACCTGGGAAGAACTCGATAATATATTATTTGCCAGATTTAGACATTAAGCTTGTTAATTTCTTGCATGACTTGTTAACTTGACATGAACAACAAGATTCTTTAACTTATTGGGTCGATATTGAGTTATTAGTTAAAGTTTTTTTTCTTCAAATAACGAGTTTAACACGACACGGTCCATTAAGATAGATAAGATTTGACAAACATGATCCATTTACCAAACTTCATTCTAAGCACTCTAAATATGTCGTCCTAATTAAATAAATGTGTGCGCATGAATTTTTCTGGGATTGTCGATGGTAGTTTTCTTTATGTATTTGCAGACTATCATAGGCACTCTATACTAGTTTATCTTGCTGTCCTAAGAAATGTGCTTTCGTAAATTCGAGTGTAGAATTATATCATAAACAAATCCGCTTCCACAAAACTTGTTTGCAGCATCAAACGCAGAGGGAATAGACTAACCTTTGTTTGCTTTGAAATTGAAAGAATTCATGTCTTGCATATATTTAAAAGGATAATTCTCACTTTACTGCTTTAAATTATTGTGGTTTTCGAACTTTCATACATCAAGTTTTTTTTTTTTTTTTCTCATTCCAGTGTCGTACTTAAAATGAGAATTGTGACACTTTCATACATCTGTTAAGTTTTTCGTAAAAACTTCCTTTAACTCGTGATGTGGCTCTTACGTGAATACTGATTGAACATCACGTGTTAATATCGCTCCATGTGGACATTAACAAATTAAAAAATAACCCCAGAAATAAACATATAATATTTTAATAATGACAAAGACATATTACTCGGACAACGAAAAGCTAATCAGTAAGAGAACCATTTGAATCTTAAATTTGCATCTGGATGAAGACTCTGGTACTGCAGTTGAAGAACCCGGCGAGAGGGAAGCTGATCAAGGTCAGGGTCTTGTACAAGCTCTCCGAGGCAGGCAAGAAGGAGAAATCTACACAAGCAAAGATCAAAATGACCTCCTACGTGGATTATTCTATCAATTTTTTGCCCTTTTTTTTCATTTTATTAACAAATTTTTACTTAAAACTAATATGGAAATTGCTTTTCATAAAATATAATAAGGAGGCGTTTGTTTGCCCTCACTAAGTGGGACTGGACTGGACTGGACTGAACTAGCTGTTAGTCCAATACTGTGTTTGTTCCATGCTGGGACTAAATGGGACTAGCATGGACAAAACCCTTCACTAAGAGGTCTTAGCGAGACCCCCCAATAACCATGGGACTAGCTAAGACTATCATCTCTCGTCCTCGTCATGCTCAACAACAACTCCTGATAGACTCCTCGTCATCTCCGGTCACCTAGATCATAATAAAATATTAATAATTTATATATTAAATAATATAATATTAGAATTTGTTATTATCCAGTTTCTCAGTCCAACACTGCACCAAACGCTTCACTAAGTTAGTCCAGCTTAGTCTAGTCTAAGCCAGTCCAACTTAGTACTTGAAGCTAGTCCAGTCTGAGATAGTCCGGCGCAACAAACGCCCCAAACAGTACGATTTATCTTGTACAGTACCAAACATATTATTAATTTAGTGATCTTAAGTCCGATATTGCGCCAAATACCCGACTAATTTAATCAATACTATCCGGTGACTATTTATCATATCCAATTGAAAATAGTCGGTACAGTCCGAGCTGTCAAACGAGGCTTCAAAAGTTTAATTGACCAATTTTGGATAAAATATGTTGTTTTTTTTAGCCAAAATGATCATTGAGATTTGTATAACTCCCCACTTTGATCCCTGAGATTTGAAATCAGTACAAGTGGTCCTTGAGATTGTCTACTATCAATCATTTTGATCATTCCGTTCCGTGAATAGTTATGTTAAATAAAAATTTAAATGACAAAACTATCTTCAATTTAATAAACAATAGGCCAAAATAATTTGACAAAAATTAAGGGTATTTTTATGATTTATCCTTATTTAATGAAATTTTTTCACGAAATGACCATTTTGAATAAAAAGCCAAACATTTTTTGAGGACGAAAGTGAAAATTTGTAACTATACCATCTGTCCAGAAGTACAAGGGCCGGTTCGGATTGTTTAAATTTGGGTTGCCCAAGCTCTGACCCGCCCAGAAATCCCCGGAGCATTCTGACGGCTAGGGTTTTGACTCTCTCCCTACTATATATACCAACTGCAAAGCAAAATTTCTCCTCCTCCTAAACGGTCCCCGAGTGAATCAGCTGCTACCTCCAGAGCTTCTGCTTCCGCCGACTAAATCATGGGGCACTCAAACGTCTGGAACTCTCACCCTAAGAACTACGGCCCTGGATCCCGCACCTGGTGACTCATTTTTCTATTTCTTTTTTAGTTTATTGCGATTTATCTGTGTTACTGCTAGCTTTGAACGTTTTTTGTGTATCTACATCTGGGACTGAGTTCCGATTTGATGCATTGTTTTGTATTCGGGTGTTGGTGCATTTTTGTGGTTAAAATTGTTATTGAGTATGCTTGCTTTGGTTCCTTTGTACAGTCGCGTGTGTGGAAACCCGCATGGGTTGATCAGGAAGTACGGCCTCATGTGCTGCAGGCAGTGCTTCCGCAGCAATGCCAAGGAGATCGGCTTCATTAAGGTAAAGGCTTCGAGAACCCTTAGCTACCGATCATGTTCTGATTCCATTTACTGAGCTGAGCTTACACCATTTCCACTATGTAATTTGGTTGCATTTTTCAAACTTTATGGTTGCAGTACCGTTAAATGGCAGATATTCAACATTCCAGGACTTGATGTTTTGGCCCAAGAAGAGTAGTATTGGTTTCTGAGTTCTCATGAACTTTTAAGAAGATATTTTTGATATTCTTGTTAAGTTTTTATAGCTTGTGCCATTTCCATGTAAATCTATTGAAGAGTGGTCAGAGAACCTGCAGCGTTTCTTAGAAATAACGTGTCAAACAATAAACATTCATAACAATTTTGTGCCACTGTCACCATCACAATTTCTAGATCTTCTTCCCTCACATATCTCTTCTTAGTTTCGTCTACGTAAAAAATGATAAGGGGTCAATTCTGGCCTCAACCACTTCAAAATTGAAAGACGACTCGAGTCCAACTTCTTCACTTGGTGAACTCAATGAAGTGGTTGAGGCCAGATTGGACCTCAAAAAGGGTTGTCATTTTTCATGCAGATAAAACTAAGAAGAGATATGTGAGTGAAGAAGATCGAGATTGTGTCAGATGCAAAAGTTTGCAGACAACGGCGCAAAATTGTTATGAGTGTTTATTGTTGCCTTGTTATTTTTGAGCAAGGAAGAAAATATCGGTAATATCGGAAATATCGGTAGTCCGAAAACACGGAAATATCGATGGAAATATCGGGATAATATCGATATCGATAAAAATACATGGAAACCACGGAAATTGTAAGAAAAATTTGGAAATTTTTAATGAAACTTTGCAAGATGTTTATTTAGTCAATTATCTATTAGTTTATCACAAAAAATTGAAAGGAAATGCATTGCATGATGAATTTAACTGATTTAAGTTGATTATATAGCGAGCTGGCAAACATTGTGAGTGTAGAAAATATGTAGTAATTAATGAAAAAAGTTTAAACACACCATAATCATTTATATATAACTAATTAGTACAATATTGGGAGGTTTTATTTAGGATATTAAAAAAAAAAAAGGAATTGAATAAAATGATGAAGAATAATGTGCCGAATTTAACACTTTAAATTTCTTACACATAAGCATGGGTCTAGGCGTTGAAGTTCCAAATTATAGTATATCAATTAACGATTGAAAATCAATAGGTTGAATAAGACTAAACTTTAATTTGGATGCCGATTATGTTTTTTCAAGTTTATATAAAGTAAAAGAATTGAATTTTGGAAGCCAATAGTGTGTCAATTGGTTTATAATTCGTCTGGTCAAACCACGGCGAGTTGGCCGGCGTACAAGGTATCAATCTCTTCGTCTCGTCGAGTAGTACAACTTTCCTTTTTGTTTCACTCAATTTCGTTGAGTATTGAAAAAATTATACTCATTTGAATCTTACCTAGTTTCCAGCGACCGCAGTGACTTTCGAGGCATTTTCCGGCCAAACCACGACGAGTCAGACGTCGTGTGAGGTACCATTCTCTTCGTCTCTTCGAGGGCTACAACTTTCGTTTTTGTCTTGCTTGATTTCGTTGAGTTTTGAGTTTTGAAAAAATTATACTCATTTTGATACTGCATTTTATGACGATGACTACTATAAACGTAATTCTAGCAGTTCAGAATCATCGCGGAGCCAAAAAACTTTCAAACCTCCCGAGCCTAGAGATCAACGTTGGTATACATATCATTCTTCAAGAGGCGTCCACACTGCACTGTCCAAATCCCAGAAACGCCGACACCAAAGGATAGATTGCATGGCTCGCCGACGGGCAGCCCAAGAAGCTTTGATCCCTAAATGGCGGCCGAAGGACATAATTGCTACTGATGATGAGCGACCACATCCAGCTATTATGACAGCGTCGGTTCAAGGGAAGCAGCTGGTCGACCAAGATGTCGAAACCATGTTTGAAGAGGCTGATAAACGGATCAAACTTCTTATTCGACCAGGGGAGATGAAGGCACGCCTTGAACATTTCAGGCAAGAGGCCGAAGGCAAATTAGTCCCGCCGGCTATACAAGAACCTCTAATCAAAATTCGACGAAATTTGCATCCACCGTTCCTTGGGGAAGCTTTGGAGTATATGCGAGAATTTCACAAGAAACATTCGGCCAACGATCTGTATGGTTTGCCGAAGGCATGCCAGGACACCATTGATCTGGTCCTGACTTGTCCTGATGCCGAGCGAATCATCCAGAAAACCTCAGACCCAGGATTGAAAGCAAGGTTCCAGCACATACGAGAAGCCCGCGTCCTTGGATTTGAAGTCGACCCATACACTGATATTGAAGCAGCCGAACTTCCTTTCTCAATGGAGGACCTTCAGTATTTACGATATCACTTCGAGGTATTTTCGGCTGTTTCTCTCTTCGGCCTTACGACCGATGAAATAGCACGTGTTGCACGTTTGGATGCGTATCTCGATACCAGGGATGCCCGGATACATTACCAGGAGCAGGTTCGGATCCTGACCCCAAGCACACTGTCGACCTCACCCTCACCTGAGGCAGTTTCGCAGACCCAACAAACTGCCGAAGCAGCACTGCCGGATCAAACCATTGAAGAAGGAACAGAAGAGTCTCTTTGTCCAGCTTTGACAAAAACGGAGTCCGCAGTCGCCGATCAAACGAAAGATGAGGATAGCGAGGAGGATTCTAACCCGATGGGCCCGTCGATCTTGGATAACATGGACATTCGTATGGTCCATGTGTTGCCCGCTGATTTTCAATCAAGCACGGCTCAACCGAATTTCCTCGATGGTGATGTTGTCGCCGAAGACGCCGGCCATGTGGATTTTGTATCTGTTGTTGAAGATGAGTCAGCAATGACAAATGAGAGCCTAAAGGCCGTTTTGGCCGAATTGTTCCCTCGTTCATCATCGGCCGCACTTCACCATTTAAAGCCATTGTATGTGACGGCCCACATCGAGGGATACCCAGTTTCTAAAGTTTTTGTCGACTGTGGAGCTACCGTCAATATCATGCCTCTGACCATCATGAAGGCCTTGCGTCGCTCGAATGACGAACTGATTCCGTCAGGGATCACAATGAGTAGTTTCGTCAGCGATAAATCCCAAACCAAAGGTGTACTTCCGTTAACTGTAAATATTGCCGGTCGCACTCACATGACCGCCTTTTTCGTGGTTGATTCCAAAACCGAGTATAATGCACTGCTCGGTCGAGATTGGATTCATCAAACCAGCTGTATTCCTTCGTCATTGTATCAAGTGCTTGTCTTTTGGGACGGTAAATCGGTCATTGTTCACCCGGCCGATAACCAGCCCTTCGAAGCTAACATGATCCAAGCAGGGTATTATGATGACCACGTCGGCTACATTACTTTGCAAGGCTTCAATGATGAAGGACGACCGACTCGGATTTCTGTGCAGAAAGCTATCGAGGTTGGCGCCGAGACTGTCCACCAGGATTCGGCGAGACTCGGATTAGCCAACTTCCTCCCCGAAGCCGATGTTTGACACCGATCGGGAAAAACGCAGGGCCGCGGTTTCATCCACGATGGAACGACTGCTGGCCCATTGGTATACTATATCTAAACAACCAAATTCGGGCGTTAACCTCGTTGAGTTCCTGGCCGAAGGAGATAATGGTCCTGTCTTATCTCTTGATAAAATTCAAGCAGCCTCGGCCGAGCTCGAATACCATCGGCCCCAAGTTAAGGATCCCCTGGAAGAGATTAATGTTGGGACGGCCGATGACCCACGGCCTTTGTTTATTAGTGCTTTACTTCCCCAACACATGAAAGACGAGTTTCGTGTCTTGCTTACGGAGTTCAAAGATTGTTTTGCTTGGAGCTACCATGAAATGCCCGGCTTAGATCGTACTCTTATCGAGCATGAGTTACGTATTAAGCCCGGATGTAAACCTTTCCGCCAGCCACCACGTCGATTCTCGACCGAAGTGCAACTCAGCATCAAGGACGAACTGGTTCGGCTTTTGAAGTTCGGGTTCATTCGGACAGCTCGATATGTTGAATGGTTGGCGAATATCGTTCCTGTTTTAAAGAAAAATGGTGCACTGCGCATCTGCATCGATTTCAGAAATCTGAATCTGGCAACTCCTAAAGATGAGTATACAATGCCGATTTCAGATCTGTTAATCGATGCCGCGGTGAATCATGCGATCTTATCCTTTATGGATGGACATGCCGGGTACAACCAAATTTTCATTGCCGAAGCCGATGTGCACAAAACTGCTTTCCGTTGCCCGGGGGCACTCGGCACTTACGAATGGGTTGTCATGCCATTCGGCCTTAAAAATGCCGGCGCCACATACCAACGGGCGATGAACACCATCTTCCACGATTTAATTGGAACCATCGTCGAAGTTTACATCGACGATGTTGTCATCAAATCTAAACGCCGACAGACACATCTGGACGACCTCCGATAGGCTTTTCTCCGCATGCGTCAGCACAACCTCAAGATGAATCCCGCCAAATGTGCCTTCGGCGTGTCGGCCGAAAATTTCCTTGGTTTCCTCGTGCATCACCGTGGGATTGAAGTCGATGCGAATAAGGCACGCGCAATCATCAATGCCCCACCCCCAGCGACGAAGAAACAACTCCAGTCCTTACTCGGGCAGATCAATTTCCTCCACCGATTTATTGCTAACTCGGCATGTAAAATGAAAGCGTTCTCCACGCTTTTGAAACTCAAGGACTCGGATAAATTCGTGTGGAACGACGAGCATCAAGCGGCGTTCACGCAAATCAAAGTCGCCCTCACGAAACCACCTGTCCTGGTTCCCCCTCGGCGCGGTAGACCTCTAAAACTTTATATCTCGGCGGTCGAAGAGTCCATCGGCTGCCTCCTCGCACAAGACAACGACGCCGGTCGAGAGCAGGCTATTTTTTATCTAAGTCGCAATCTCAGTCACCCAGAGATCAATTATCCTGCCGTCGAGAAGCTGTGCCTGGCCGTATTTTTCGCCGCATCCAAGCTTCGACATTACATGCTCCCGTCGGTCACCCAAGTCATTACCCAGACCGACGTTATCCGGTACATGCTTACCCGACCAATCGTAAAGGGCCGAATTGGGAAGTGGACAATGGCGTTGTCCGAATTTAGCTTGCAATATGTGCCTCAGAAAGCTGTCAAAGGCCAGGCGTTGGCCGACTTCCTTGCTCAACATCCTTCCCCCTACGGTTTTGGGGATGCCGACGTCGAAATCGGCATGGTTGCGACACGCGACAACCATTGGACGATGTACTTTGACGGCTCCAGTACGTCATCCTCGGTGGGCGTGGGAATTGTCATTCAATCCCCAAACCACGATCGCTGGTATTTTTCGCCTTAAGTTGGATTTTGAATGCACCAACAATCAGGCCGAGTATGAAGCCCTAATCATCGGTCTTGGAATCCTTCATGACCTGCGGGCGACCCGCGCCCTCGTCCTCGGCGACTCCGAACTTGTGATTAACCAACTTAATGGTTCTTTTCGTTGCATGAGTTGTACCCTGGCGCCTTACCACATGATCGCCAGCTATTTGGCCGAGTCATTCGCCGGTATACATTTAAACATATTTCCCGGAGTCATAACACCGACGCGGACGAGTTGGCTCAAATTGCCTCCGGCGCACAACTCTTGGGGGGCAAGCTAGGCCGAGAAATACCCGTGTTGCGACAGCTATACCCGGCCTTGGTTAACCAACAAGTCCTCCAGCGCGACAACGTGATACGTACAAGAGTCATGTCCTTACCTTCGTTGTTAGATCGAGACGACCTTGTGGACGTTTGTACCATCAAGGCAATACCAGATGATTGGAGAGGGCCCATTATGCAGTACCTTGACAATCCCAATAATAAGCACGATCGCAAGACAAGAGTTCACACCACGAACTATGTCATGTATCAGAATGAGTTATACCGAAAAGGCGAAGATGGTTTGTTATTGCTATGCCTCGGCCCCCAAGAGAGTGCTCGGGCGATTACAGAAGTCCATGAAGGGATATGCGGCGCTCATCAGTCCGAACGGAAAATGCGATGGCTACTTCGACGGCACGGCTATTATTGGCCAAGGATACTAAAGGATTGTATCGAGTTTGCACGAGGATGTGTACAGTGCCAAATCCACGGACCTATACAAAGGGTCCTGGCCGAGTCATTGCATTTGGTCATAAAGCCATGGCCGTTTAGAGGATGGGCCATGGACGTAATTAGCAAAATCACGCCATCTTCTGGAGCCGCTAAGCACGCATGGATAATAGTCGCAACCGACTACTTTACTAAGTGGGTCGAAGCGAAATCATATGCCGAACTAACATCTAAAGAAGTTTGCGACTTTGTGGAGGAACACATCGTGACCAGATTTGGCGTACCAGAAACGATCATAACTGACAATGGAACCATCTTCACAGCCGAAAGGTTTAAAGAGTATACGGCAAATTTGAACATTCGGCTCGAACAGTCTACACCGTATTATCCACAGGCGAATGGGCAGGCCGAGGCAAGTAATAAAGTGTTGATCGGCATCCTCAAAAAAATAATAAAAGAAAGGCCCGGCATGTGGCATTTAAAGTTGAACGAGGCATTATGGGCATATCGAACATCGCCCCGATCGGCGACTGCGACAACCCCGTATGCATTAACCTACAAACACGATGCAATGTTACCAGTCGAGTTAAGCATAAATTCGTTGCGATTAATCGAACAAAGTAGTTTGTTTGGCGCCGAATATAATTAGTCCATGAGACAGGAACTAGAAGATTTGGAATAAGCGCGACTTGACGCTTATAACTTACTAGTGGCACAAAAACGGATTGCCGAGCGAGCCTATAATCAAAAGGTGCGACAAAAAACATTCGGCGATGGTGAGTTAGTGTGGCAAACGATGTTGCCCGTTGGACTAAAAGATCCTAGGTTCGGCAAGTGGTCGCCGAATTGGGAATGGCCGTTCGTTGTGCATAAAGTATACGGCAAATGGGCATATCATCTTAAAGACCGGACCGGTGTAGTCCACAGATTACCAATCAATGGGAAGTTTTTGAAGAAATATTATCCAGTCACATGGGAAATGCGAGAATAAGAAAACCAGTCCATTAAGATTAATAGGCATTTACAAAATGAGTAGGTCGACCGGTTTACATTCAGATACATTCAAGGTGAAGAGGGTAGAAGAGTGCCGAGCATGGCCTTCAGTTCCAACCACCGTACTTCACCCATGATGACCTGGGCCTGCCGGTTCTTCTTTTCCAGCTTCAACTGCTCGACCCGTTTTGCATTCGCCGCATACTCGGTTAAGCAAGCCTTGCCGCCCGACTCGAAATCCTTGGCAAGATCGGAAGCAATGGCCGATCTTCGTTTCGACAATTCGGCCATCTGACGGTCGAGGTCGGCCAAGACCTCTCCTTTAGTCTTCAGTGCGTCAATCTTCGGACGGAGAGTATCTTGAACGGCCATGGCAGCCTGCAGGTCTTGTTCAGCCCTCAAAGCATTCTCGGAAACATTGAATGTTTCTCGAACCCGCTCCAAGGCAGTTGACGCCTGAACGATAGCCTCGCCGCTCAGCTGACCGTCGGCACCCAGGTCGTTTAGACACTCGCCCAGCAGATCAAGACCCTTGCGCTCAAGAACTTGCGACGCCGAAATCGATAGGATGTCTTGCAGCCGAGTCAGAGCGGTTAAATCAGCATGTTCAGCCGCGGCGGCGGAAGGACCAGCCCCTCCAGTAGTGCTGGACATGAGAGCTTTGAATTCGACCTCCCATGAAGCCTGCACACACAAATCAGGTTAAGCTCACAGAAAATCATGAAAAAGATGGCAAGAAGGTTTCGTTTCTTTTAACCTGCCGGGAGGAGACTTCGGCCATGTCTTCAGGATCGTTGCTTGAACCCAAAGAACTTAATGGCCGAGCCCAGTATCTTAGATTGCTTCTTAGCTCACGCGGCCGATAGAGGTTATCTACGTTCGACGGCCACTGGGGCGGCCAAGAGACATAGATAACACCATTCGGCGCATAGAACGTTCGATGAAAAGAATGTACCGGCACCTGACAGTTTTTCTTGGTTCAGAGTTTTATGGCAGGAAAATAATCAAGGAAAAGACTTAGAGGGGACTTACGAAGGCCGAAGTAGCTTCCTGCGGAGGGATGTGGAGGTCCTGGTCTTGAGGATGAACGGGCGATTCCGCCGTTGCCTCTGGTTCCTCGGCCGGTCGTTTACCACGATCGGCCGTGGAAGGGCCGACCCGGACAGCCGCTTCAGACGCCGAATGGACATCCTGGTCCTGTGAAGGAGCGAGCGTTTCTGCCGCCGCTGCCGGCTCTCCGACCAGTCGTTTTCCACGATCGGCGGTTGAAGGTCCGACTGGAACAGCCACCTCGGACACAGGAAGAGGTCGGCGGCGGGGTTGGGGGCGACTTGCCAATGGAACTTCGTCGCTCCCCTCGCTCTCTTCCAGAACGAAGATCGAAGGTTGTGGATGTACGGGAGAAGTCTTATCGGCCGCAGGGACTGCCGTTTCTAGGACAGGTGCAGCTTCGACCGATGGAGCTATGACTGATGTATCGACCTCAGAAACAGGCCGTTCTCGGACTGTTTCTGCGGCCGGAGTTGGCTGTCTCTCTTCCAAGGCTCGGCCGACGGGTGGAGAAGGAGAAACACTGGGAGTCGTCGCCCCCGTAGTTTGACTGGAGATGACGTGGATCTCCCGTGCCCCCTTCTTAGCCAGCTTTTTGATCCGCTTGGCAGGCGGCGGGGGTTCGACGACCGGCTCGGCCTCTCGACGAGATCGTTTGCTCTGCGCAGCAGACACGGAGGTCTTAGCCTTTTTAGAAACGGCCGATTTTTTATCGGCCGCAGCTGCAGCAACCACCTCCACTTTTCTCGACGGCCGGCTACTTGAGAAAGGAAAAGCAGATCAGTAAAGCAAATCAACAAGTTCAAAATTGAAGGAAAAAAGGGAGAAATAATTACCTTGGGCCTGGGGGGCAGAGGCCTTCCTGGGTCGACCACCGAAGAGTTTGTTCAACACACTTTCGACCGGGACACCAAAGAACTCCTGGGTGTACTTTTCCCACCACTCGCCGAAAGTATCGGTGCTAAGTGCTTCTGGAGTGGCCGGTCGAAGGCGGAATTTCTGGCATTGCTCTTGGAACTCCCTCTTGGCGGCATTACATTCTTGCTCCGAGGAACCAGACTCGCGTCCACGGCTTAGGACGGTTCGCGATGAGATGAGGGGAACCGGGCAGCCTTGGAGGTAGCCGAGTTGTCGAGCAAGGAAGTTAGGATGGTACACTTCCCAGCCTGCTCGCTTCCCATCACAACCGAGAGGAAGGTCGCGAGTGAGCACGAACGATCCCCAAGAGTGACGAAGGTCGGCATCTTCGCCCGCACCCCACGTTGATGTAGGTAGCTTGATCGAAGAAGGATAGTCTCGACGACGACATACCAGGAACTCGTCGGTGGAAAGATCGTCAAGGGCGAAAAAGTATCTAAATACCTCTTCGGCTTGATGATGGGGTGTTGGTCGGGAGGCCAGCTGGGGTCCAAGCGCTTCCGTTGGGGAGAACTCGGCGATTGCCGGCCGAAGGGAAGCGAAGTAAACTTGCAGCCAAAGCTGAAAGACCCAGAGGGGACCGTTCTGGTATGGGTCGATCTGGTGAAGGGTCGTCTCGGCCAGACAGCGGAAGAGGTGGGCAAGAATGTTGGAACTGAGGGACAGGGCGTGACCGCTAGCCAGGGCTTCGGCCACCGGCATGTTCTCGACCAAGCATTTGTTAGACTTGGTACAACAAATATACTTGTTGTACCAATAGAAGAGGAAAGCCTCATGTTCCCCTTCTCGCTGAGCCTCATCTCCTCGGCCGGCAAAATGGAGGTAGAGGGTGTTGTAATTGAAGAAGTTCTTGTGGAGTTTGTGAACGTCCTCTTTCGAGGGTGTGTGACCCTCACGGCTCAACGTCTCAAAGGCCCGCCTGTCGAAAAGAGTCTTCAGTTCGAGGTTCGACGGATACCCAGAGAGGGCAGCATCGATAGGAATCCCAGAGGCCGAAGTTCCCAAAATGGCAGTGATATCGAGAATGGTGGGGCCAATGGGGCCAAGAGGGAGGACCATGGTGTTGGTAGCCGAACACCAGAAGCATAGGGCTGCTAGGAGGAGCTCCTTGTCGAGAACGACATCCATTGACGAGAGGAGAATGACGTCGTAAATGCCGAGGGTTTTCCATTGCTCGCCGAAGAGCTTTTCCATTCGAACAACCCAGTGTTGGAAATATGCCCTGAAAGTCAATCTTTGGAAGAAACCTTTCAGGACAAATGAATGGATGTATAGATGATTCTTATACATCAAATGGCAAAGACACGAATTAGGACTATCTCAATAAACGATATATGTCTTAAATAGTGTATCCATGGACAATGGATCGATTGAAGAAGTAATCTAATGATGTTAGACTACAGAGACCTTCTTCACATAACCAAATGTCCAAAAAGGTTCCTAGTCATCGGATTGTCGGAGGGATACTGACAATGCATAGACCGGTACATACTGTGTCTGCTTCAAATGGAAGGATGGAAAGTCTCATCCCATTCGTGTTGTGACACTAAGACAAGTATGTAGGTGCTCATTAAGGGAATGAGTTCACTGAACACAATCGAACGAGAGTACTTGCATGGAGGTCTATTCACATGTCAAGCAAGTAACTCTAATGGTTGGAATAATGTAAGTAGTCTTTTGACCTGAGGCATCGTCGTTGTCTTGTGGTTAAGTACTTAATCTTTGATTATGTCAAACGTCACTCTATCAGAGCGTCAACGGCATAGTCGGGGTTAAGCCACTTAGTCATGAAGGCAAGTGTATGCGCAACAAGGAATCTCTAATCCTCGATAAGAGAGGAAGAATACTCTAAGATATGATTCAGGAATCTTCGGCCGAAGTATCGAGCGTATTAAAAGGAAAGCGTTCCTATACGACTCAAAAGAATCATATAAGAAGGAATAATCATATTAGGGGTTTGACATAATATATCCATACCCTAGTAATGTGATTGAGAGTATTGTATTAGAGAAGGATCGAATTACATTGTAATTCCAATGGAATAGGTTCTCCGAATAAACTTCTACATTAGCTTGGGTAGCTATGACATATGGTTAGATGTCACTCATAGCTTGTGAGTTCTTCTAGATGATTAAATGTAGTCATCAAAGAAGAAGGTGAGTTAAAATGAAGTTTCAATTCACCAAGTGATTGAATTAAATATAATCAAATTGGATTGATGCCAATCACCTCACTGCCTTGCTAATTAGAACCTAAAAGATTGTTCACCAATACACTATGGTAGTGAGTAATTTATGGATGATGGAAACAATTAATTGGATTAATTAAGTGTTGTGATTAATTTAGAAAGTCTAAAGAAATCATAAAAACGATAAAGATCGTTTTGGGCTTAAAGAAACGTTCGGGTTTAATTGGGCCCATTGGGCCTAAATCCATTGGGCTTTTATTCAAGCATTGGATGACTTGAAATAATAAAAGCCCAAAGCCCAAACAAACAACAAAGAGGCCGGCCACTTTAGGTGGGAAAGGAGAGATATTTAGTCAAGTTGTTGACTAGGTTTCTTTTGTCTATTTAAGGAACTTTATAGAGATATTGTTCATTAGGGTTTTTGTGAGTTTTGAACAACAAAGAGGCAAAAGAAAATAGCTCTCTTGAACCACAAAGGCCGGCCACCTTAGGGGTGTTTTTACTAACATATCTTACACCTTTTTGGTTATTCCTTCATCCTTCTCACTACACTAGTGGGTGAGGATCTTTAGAGGTTTCCTACTTTGGAAACTTGAAGAGAACCTAGGAGCACTCATTCTAACAAAGTGGAGGAGGCAAGGAGGGAAGCTAGGCTCAAGGAATTCAAGGAACAAATGGCTTGGAGGTGGTCCATCCTTGGTCTCAAGTCTAGATCAAGAGGTATAGGACTAAACCTTCACTTTGTTCTTCTTTATAAAATTGTTTTTGATGCATTATATATAAACCTATGAACCTTGAAGGGGATTTGCATGACTATAGCTTTGATAATATGTTATAAATGCTTCCGCTGCTTTCGTATATGAAATATGATTTGTATATACATGATAGTCATATTGAAATCCCATTCATGAAACTCATAATTTTCCCTTCACCTAGGCCGGCCAGGTTGTAGTGGTCGAAGGCCAGGAGCCTTGGGGCCTCGCCGCGTCCCATCTCGACCATTCAAACCCTTGGAACAAGGGTGACAGGCAGTGCTCCTGGAGAAGTGCAGTAATGGTGGTTGGTACTGCAGCTTTGAAAAGAGGACCCAAGATTTGGTGAGAAGTGCTCATGTCACTTTCAAACCGTATGGTCTTGATCGAGCTTCGATCAAGAATTTTCTGACACTGATCACATTCCTTGGAGATCTTGGAGATGAAAGAGGCCATTGTAGGAGGATTGAAGGTACGGTATGAAAAGGTTTTTGGGGGTTGATTTGAAGACGAAGACCTAGAGAGACGAAAGGCGCTAGGGAGCAATAGCAAGAAATTTCAAGAAATTTTGAGAGCGTAAAGTACAAATGAGAGAATTTCGGTATTTATAGAGCTAGGGAAAGAAGTGCAATCGTTCGAAATTTGAAATAAAGGGTAAAATCGACCGAAAATTCGCTAATCATTATGAACATTCAGAAAATCCAGTTGGGAAAACCAAGGGTTTCGTGTTTCGGGGGACGCTCGATTGCGTGTGACGGCGAAATTTATGGTGAAAGACGGTTTGGTGTCTGCACGATGCTGAACGGTTCATAGATCGAGACGACGTGGTGGTGGTTAGCAACAAGGTCATGATGACATGACGATTCAGGTAACCGCACGCCTTAGATGTCATTATTAGGAAGTGGTCGAGTCACAGGTTGCCACGTGGTGTGGGGGTTCGCAGGATCAAGATCGTGCAATCATGCTCAATAAATGCGCCTTGAAAATAGAGTACTTGGCTTCTGTGAATTAGATTCGCTTCTTCAAGGTCGAAACTCGGCCAAAGAGTTCAGGCCGAGGACCTCAGAAGCGAGGGGGCAATGTTTGGGCCCAAAATATCAATTTGGGCCGAGTATAGAATCATTCTCGGCCCAGAAGGCCTGGCGACAAGGAAGCCTCGGGTCGTTCAGTACGTGGGCTTCTAAAACTAGGCCGGCTAGGTCATGCTACATTTGCGAGTTGAGTCCTAGTGCAACAAGGAGTCTCGGCAAGTTTGATAACCCGGAGTGGATCCGACTCAATAAAGGACTAGGTTCACAATCCTAGTGAAAATAGGACTGGTTAAATTGGTGTTGATCAGGAGAGGAAGTCCTAGTCCGAGTGGGGTTTTAATTCGGATTCAAGGAGATCCAATGCTATAAATAGGGGAGGCTATGTATCATCAAAAAGCCCCTGCAAATCAATACAAAATTGCCCTGCGCAAACTCTCAACAACTTGAGATCTTTTTCCTTTTTCTTTTTCGCTGACACATCTTCCGTTGGCATCAACAACACTGTGGAAGCAACCGGTGATATCTTAAGTCGGCATAGATAGCTCTGTCACCGTAGAATTAGTCGGTCTCGCAGTATCTTCCGTTGGCATCAACAACACTGCGGCGAGAACGGTTGATTACCTATCCAAGTCTCGGTCGTGAAGGGTTTCTAAATCCTTAGTGATCGAGGTCATCTCATCAGCCTTCTCGGCAAAGTGAGGTGTTACAGTTATTACATTCGGCACATTGAAAGCCGAATTTGATATCGAACTTCGTAAGAATAGTAACCTTGTCTTCAGGTTCGAGAGCCCAAGAGGCTGAGACGTGTTCCTTTCTCGGCCGCAATCGCAAGACGCAGAAGTCAGTAGCGCGACCCAACGCAACATCAACAAATTTACTCCTCGGCCAAGCTCGGCCGACGAGTTGGCACGCCCCGCATTCACCGAAGGACGTAGTTAGCTCATAGATTACTCGGCCTGCGCGCCACGTAGGCTTTGTAGTTTTTAGGGTCAACACAACCTTAACCAAAAAGGCTCAAATTTATGTGGTAACTAGAGCTCAACAAGGGAAACATTATTAACAACTAGGCCAACGACAAATTCTAACTGGAAACCATCCAAATTCATTGGGGAAAAACCGGGTTTCTAGGGTTATAAACACCCAACTCTAAAACGAATACGAAAACACAAACCAAGCTTACCAACTTGAAGATTATGAAGAGTAGATGAAGTTTAATACCTCACTCGAAAGAAATGGTTGCCGAAATCACCGGAAAAATGACAAAATTGCCGGAAACCCACGGAACTTTGCTGCCTCGAACTGGAAAATGGATAAGAAAATGGGAAATCTAACACTGCAGAGATGTAGGCCTCATCAAGAGCTTTCCATGGACACCAAGATCACCAAAAACGAAGATCGGATGAAGGAGATATGAGCGGATTAAGTTTGCGGGTTAACGGGTCTAATTCGCCCCAAAACAGGTCAGAATCAAACCCCTTCTGCCTTTTTTTTTTTTTTTGGTTCTTCTTCTTTTCTCTTGCCACCACCGTGGCTTTTCTTTCCTTCTCTCTTTTAGCCACTCCCGTGGCTTTTTCTTCTCTTTTCATTCTTTTTTTTTTAGCAACAACTTCAAACGTTCGTAACTATACCGTTATAATCCGGACTCGCAAATGTCTTTCGCCTATGCGTTCGTGATCTCGATATCTATTCAACAATATAAATTGTGAACTCGAATGGTCTACGGATTTTAAATAATTAATTTCCCAAAAAATAATATAAAATCTCTATAATACCAATACATAGATTATAATAATGAAATCCAGGAACGGGATTTCACAATCGCAACAAACCGCGATTATGAAGCGGTTGTAGATCGGAGCAGAGATGAGCAATGAGTAACGCCGATGGGGGTATGAAGAAATGGGCAGATCGGAAAGGAGAGCAAGGGAAAAACAGCAACAAGGAAGACAACATAACAAAGAAAGCACAACCACTGACCCTAGCAACAACTAGGGTCGGGGGCATCGGAGTTGATCGAAAGTGGACCCTCACACAAGCGGTGGTGAGAAAGGTCTCTTAAGCAGAGAGAAAGTCTCTCACAAGGAGAGAAAGAAGATCACCGCCCACTTGAGTTTGGCATCAACTCTTTCAAAACTTAAATCTCTTCAACCGCAAGAAATTGTCTCGAATTTTATATAATCTAGGATATGAAGCGAAACAAACAGGTCACCAAATGAAATAATTAGCTCAACTGTGCTACTAATGTATGGCCTAAATATTGGTATGGAATACAGACTAGAACACAGGTATAGACAATGATATGATTTTGTTACATGTTCGAAGATTTATTGAGGATTATTGTTGGGTATGAAAAACAACTATAAGACATTAGCAGCTCTTAACAGTCATTTGATCATTGTGTATTGTGGTTCATTTCTCAGACTTAATTATTTGGGATTTTGGAACACTGTAGGGGTAAATTATCAACTTTAAGTTCCATATTAGTTAGGTAATGTAAGATGAAAAGCTTTACCGGATGATTTACTTACTATACTATGTTGATGACCATGAGGTAATTCATGTATACTTTTTCTTCAAAGAAAATTGTAGCAATGGTTCATCAACTTAAATTCTATTGGAGCAATGGTCCCTCAACTAAATATTCATGACCATTGGTCCTTTAACTTATCAAAACGTATCGCTATCGTCATTTTCATGAACTCCGTCAAAATGAGTCATGTTGGAAGGACCATTATTACATTTGGGTTAAAGTTGAGGGATCATTGCTCCAATTGGGTTAAAGTTGAGTGACCATTTCTCCAATTGGGTTAAAGTTGAGGGACCAGTGCAACAAATTTTCTCATTTGGTTTTCCATATTTACCTCTTCATTCAGCCTCTCGTGCATGGCACATGATTCATTTTGAAGGAAGTTGTAACGAAGTTGACAAAAAGGACCGTAGCTGCACATTTTGACGAGTTAGGGGACCAATGTCCATAGATTTTTAGTTAAGGGACCATTACTCCAGTTGAGTTAAAGTTAATGGATCATTGCTACAATTTCCTCTTTCCTTCAAGATCTCAATGTAAAAAGGAATATTTTTCATCCATTTGATACAATGGCCACTCATGGTTGACAACCACTGACAAGAGAACCCTTACGGTGTTCATTTTGGCATCTGGATCAAATGTCTTCTAGTAATCAACCCCAAAAGTTTAAGTAAACCCTCAAGCCACCAATCTAACCTTGTGTCTTTCAGTTGACCCATTTGAGTGAAACTTGGTCTTGTAAATCCATCTACTGCCCACAACCTTTTTACCCTTTGGAAGTTCAACTACACTCCAATTTTTATTGTCATCTGGAAATGCTATGGAAATGCTTATACAGTAATACTATTGACCTTTGACCTCTTTGATGAGAGATTTTTTATGTGCACGAAACACGGGATGATACACTATCTATACGAGTGGTGAGATACTTGTAATAAAAAAATTAACAAAATAAATAAAATTTTCCACCACTTATATAATAACACGTGATGTATCACTCGTGTTTCTGAGCACAATGAAAAATCTGTCCTCTTTGAGCCACCGTGTAAATGCTTCCTTGACCCGAAAGATGCATTAGGTTAGCATTCTATATAAGATGGTTGAGAATGGATGTAAAGTAGTGATGGAAGACTAAACAAACTAGAATTTGAGTTTAAATTTTGAACATGTTCGTTGCGCACTCTGATATTCAACTTGGTATCAGAGCAGGTTCGATCTTTGGGATTTAATCTGCTTGTGTCTGGTATCGGTCTGTTCGTCACTCCTTTATCTCTTCCGCTTCTTTGTTGTCGGTTTGCTTTATTGTGGTGCCTGAGTTGTTTAGGATTTGTGTTTCTATTAAAAAAAGAAAGAAAAAAAAAGGTATGTAGAAGATGAGAAATTTGAAGCCTAGTCACTGGAGTCGAGCTTCCAGAGCCGCGCTGCGCTGGAGACGACACGACCACCCCTGTGACTCCCGTCCACCTGAACAGTACTCGTACACCCATATTTGCACCACACCTTCACCTTTCAGTAGTCTCGAATCCGCTGGACCCGCATTGATTCCACGCACCACCACCTGCCATCGAACCCAGATCGTCAAATCTGGTGACTTGTTGCCTTAGCTGGAACATGTGCGCTACTGCACTCGCATTATGAACCACCGTTGCTGCTGCTTGAATCAACTCGTTGAATCTGGTCATGTCCACACCACGTCACCACCAGGTTAAATCCAGAAAGTTTGTTTGAAGAAATTGTTGGGGATTTTGTGCCAACACTATTGCCATGGTTTGAAGAATGATTATGGTTGCTGTATTTCAAAGTTGTTGGGAAAGAAGAAAATTACATGTTTGTTGGGCCACTTGTGTTTGAGGCCCACTAGTTGTAGGGCCTCTTAAGCTTTATCTGATTGTTTTTAAGAAAGGTTGCACCATATGGAGTTTGTTGTTGCCCACCACAACAATTGTTCGAGTGCTTGAACTTGTGACCACTCGAATTTGCTTGTTCGCCTGGATTGTTCGTTTGCTTGCTTGATTGCTCGCCTGCTCGCTTGCTTGCCTTGTCATGTCCGCCTAACGGAGTTTGCCTTGTCGTGTCCGCCTAACGGAGCTTGCATCCGCATCTGCTTGTTGGCAAACTCATGACTTGTACCGCCATGAGTTTGACCGGGGGTGTTGGAATTTAGGATTATTTTATTGTTTGGATTTGGGTTTAGCCCATTAGTATTAGGGTTTCGTTTTCTTGCTTATTAGGGTTATGTTAGTTCTCTATATATATGGTGCTTTGTAGCTCGAAGAATAATATGTTAGTCACGATGTAGCCTCTTAGGATTTTGTAGCCATTCCGGCATTCTCATTTGTTTAATAATATTCTTATTATTTTGTTAGTCTTGTTCGTTACGCACTCTGATATTCAACTATGCATTGTATAGGGATATCATTTACGGAATGACGACGAACTGCTTATACATGATTTTGTGAACTACACATGATACGAGAATGTGCCAAGTTGTTGTTGATGAAATTATGGAATTATGGTAGTGGTTAAGATCTTTTGCATAGTTGAGCTGGAGTGTTGGATGTATCAGGTCTCAGGTCAGCTTAAAGTGCACGGGTTATTTATCGGGTAATTTGGAACTGGCAATGATGCGAAAATAAATTAACGCACAAATTTAAACCCTATTTGTGACAGTTGTAGTATATGGATAAGTAGGGATCGTTCTAGGCCGGGGATTAACTAGGGATGCTAACCAAAGTAAAATTAAATTAAAAACGTAAAAACAAAATTTAAAACACTAAACTAGACTCAAAACACTTAAATAGAATCACTCAAAATAAAACTAACAAATGAACCAAAATAAATTAAAAGACTCAAAACAACTCAAGACTTAAGAAAACACAAACTAAAATGATTTCTAATAAATCTAACACTTTAAAATAAACGGGGGATTGATTTTTGATGAAAAGTAAATTAAACTTAAATAAATTACAGAATTGACAAAAACATAAAATTAAGGTAAAATGATAAATGACGAACTGGCTAGAGGATTATTCTCCACACATGCCACATATGCAACCTAAATTGATTTTCAGTTGTTCTTTCAATAAATTGTAAATTCTCAACGCCCCAAGTTAATTAGGTCCGCTTAAATTAACCTTCAGATTTTCCTACTTTTATTAGGTTGGATGATTGCATACGACAACCCAAAACATTCCCTACAAGTTCCCTACATGAATTGCATAATAGAGAAACAAGCAAGAATCATTAAGTTTTATGAAAATCATAAGCATTGACGTGGCACTTGTTACTATGAATTGCATGAAACTTATGCCAAGAATTTACCTAACGCGATCGTTTATAAGCGACCTTCACTACTTGTGAATATAAGTTCATAACGATTAGGTGAAATTCACTTATATTCTAGCATCAAATTCATGCATGTAAATTAAGTATGCATCCTTAATCGACATACAAAAATAAGTTATCAATCAAGCAGTTAAGCAAATTAAATCACAACTCAGAAATCACAACTGAAGATAAACAATTCAAATTACAAATATATCCATAGTTTTGAATTAACCTCTAGCCAAAACAAAATTAGTTACACATTATTAAAACAGAAATAAAACTAAAACGTGAGTTTGGAAAAATAAACCGATAGAGAAAGAAGTTGGTTCCGTGCGTAAGTCCGTGTCTCTCCTTCCTAGCTGCCAGGAAGGCAGCTCCTTCTTCCACGTCTTCCCTCGAAGACCTCCCTAGGCATGCACGTCCTGCATGTTTCACAGCTCCTGCTCTCAAATCCTGCACGTTGCAAGTTCTCCCTCTGTCCTTCTTTGGTTCCTGTGCCAGTCTCACCTTCCCTTGCTGCCGAGGAAGCACCTGCCTTCCTGTCTTCTTGCGAGCTGACTGCCCGAGGCAGCCTTCCAATCCCCGAGAGCCTCTCGTGACTCCACCCTCACTGTCCTATTCTCACTGCCCCAGGCCAGTCTCCCCTCACTTCCTAGTTCCCATGCTTTCCCGTACTCCCCCTTTTTTTTCCGTGCCTTCAGGCACCCCCAAGGCTGTCTCTCTCTGCTCACGCTGCAAAGGCAGCACCTGTCTCTCTCTGCTCACGCTGCCTACTGCGTCAGCGACTCCCCCTCAAGCTGCCCGAGGCAGCTTCCTCTTCTCCCGCCTCTGTCTGACCTTCCACCTTTCCCATGCTGCCTAAGGCAGCGTACCCCCCTCTCGTTCTCGTCAGTCCTCTATCCTTTTATTATTTTCCCTCCAGTCAGTGCCTCCACTTCTTATTCTTTTATTCACTTTCTGCTCCACTTGTCCTGCACACCACACACTTTTCACTTTTTTTTCTTATTCTTTTATTCACACCAACCCACCTTTCCGTCCCACTATTTTTTTTTTCTTATTTAATCTTTTTATATTTTTTTCTACAAAACAATATGAATTATTATATATATATATATATATTATTTAAATTAAAAGCTAAACAGTTTTGACACGAATTTATTACATAAAATCATACTTATGCTATTTTTATTTTCTTAGCTAGATAAATTCGATAAAACACAAAAATAAAGTAAATAGCACATAAATATGAGGAAATAACTAAGAAAAGACGAGAGAATTTGATGTAAAATATGTATAAATATGAGCTTATCAAATACCCCCACACTTAGCTTTTGCTAGTCCTCGAGCAAAACAGAAAAAACAGAAAAAGTAATAACATGAAAATTATTAGTTTCCCCCTATGTGACCCTCATAGAATTTCATTCGAGAAAACAAATCATCAAGAACCATAGCTAACACCAAAAAGCAATTTAAGTTCGTTTTCCTTACTCAAATATTAGCAGTAATCTTTGAAACATCCTTGAAGTGTAGTGTGTGAGATAGCCATGCTAATGCAATTTCAAAATTTTTTTATTTTTTTAAATCACCATATGCAAACTAGCGACCTTCTCACGGGATTTACACTCAATCGCACATGTGTTTAGTTTTAATGTGTTTCGCTCAAAGAAACGAATGTGAAAGTTCTACCATAAGCTTGCATAAAGATCACTTCTTCACAGTCATAATTGCAAAACTTAAATCAAGAGGACTTTTATTGGATGTAATGAGGCTTAGGGATAGGGTTATTGAAACGAAAGAATAGGAAAACACAAGTTCCAAGCTACAATGCAAGCAATTATTTTCTTTAGATTTATAAGAACTCAAGCTCTCCAACGATTCTTCAGACATCTCTAACCACACCCATAAACTGAAACTTTAAAAACTTTTTATTTTCTTTGTATACAATTTTTCTTTTTCTTTTCTTTTTCTTTTTTTTTTTTTTTTTTTTTTTTTTTTTTTTTTTCAAACAGAAACAAATATGAAAAACCCCCACACTTATTCTTTTGCCAAACACCTTCAAAGTACTTCACAAACATTTCTCATAAGACAATCTCACATTGCTCACTAGCTCGCTTGGAAATGGTAAGGAAAATTATTTCAGGCATAAGGGTAGACATATCTGGTGATAAGAAATAAAAGGCTCAACAAACACGGCTCAAATTGGTAATCTAATGATATTATTTTTCTTTGGGAAACAAGGTTATTTGGGCCATGGTGGTAAACCTAATGCCTCTATCATTTTCAAGTTCATGCAATCAATGACAAATATTTCGAAAGATCGTTATGCAAGTTCTAGAGAAGTATCTCACATAAGTTCATCACACATGAAAAAAATAGGAGTGTATGAAAAATGCACACACTTTCAATAGGCTCAAAAACTCACATAGGATGTATATGGTCACTAAATTCACATATGGAGCTTTAAATCATGCTTTAATTTCACATCAACAAGGCTATGTGCATTTGGTTTTTCAAAGATGATCAAAAATGTACAAACTAACACGAGAATTAGGAATTTCACACAACACATGTTAACTAAGTTCTTGATGATCATGGTTCAAATTTTATCCAATTATATCATTGGGTCGGGAAACTAACAAAAATCTAATTCAAAACAATAAGGAAAACAAGGAAATATTTTTGGATTTTTTTAAATTTTCCGATTTTTTTTTTTTTTATTTATTTTTTTTTTAAAAACAACAACTTAATTAAGAAAACACAAAGCAATAACATGGAAACAAATGAAACCAGTTCAAAGTCGAAGGTACAAAAATTTTTAATTTGGTCATTTTTATACTCTTAAATACCCCCACACTTAAACTAGACATTGTCCCCAATGTCAGAAAATATAATAAAATGCAAATAAAAATAAAAATAAAATAAATAAATACAAAGAAAGAAAATAAAGCAATAGGACTGAAAACTTCCCTAATTTGCAGAAAAAATCAAGCGATGACCCCCCAAGCTAAAATTTTGCAATCAACTTCAAGGGTGGAAATAACCAAAAGTTCCTGCAAAGAAAAGAAATAAGTCAGTTAAGCACGCAAGAAAAAAACAAACAAACGAAAAATTGAAAATGAAAATAAAAGATAACAATAAAACTAAAAATGATCATTGGTCCTGTTTGGTGACTTTCCACAGCTTTGAACTTGAACTGGCCTCGGAACTTCTTAGCAAGGAAAATGAGACTTGATTGGTGGTGTTGTTGAAGCTTCTCGAGCTCTTGGTTTCAACTCAGACTCCTTCTGCCGGGTTGATTGAGTCTGCAGGCTACATTCTTCTCTTTTTGTTCTTCTGCATGGCAGGTAGGCAAGAGGAATAGGTGGTGGTTTGCTTCTTTGTTCAATCTGTCCAAGTGCCGACCGATTGCCTTTCTTTCACCTTGCCCCGTAGCCAAGAGCAAGGGTAAAGGAAAAGCATGCCATGAGAAATCTTTGCCTCTGACTCTGATGATATGGGATACTTTTGCTTTTGAAGAAGTATCGTTCCACAGGTGTATGCTTGAACTGGGCTGGGGAACTTCTTAGCAAGGAAAATAAGACTTGATCTTGAAGATGAAACAGCACCTTGTCTCCACATGCTTCAAGTATCATTTTCACTTGCCTTCTCTGTTCTCCAGGCAGATGTGGCGACTTCTTCGGAAGTACATCAGTGGTTGATGAAGAGCACTCGAGAGCAATGCTAGGTAAGCAATCAGGAAGGATTTCCAGGCAGTCGGTTCTTAGATTGGAAGATTGGCACCGAGTGCTGGCTGATTGCCCGCTTTCTCCTTGCCACAAAGACAAGGACAAGGACAGGAAGAAAGCGTGATATGAGATACTCTTGCTTTCAACCTTCATGATATGAAATACTCTAGCTCTAGATGATTTATTTGCAAAGGTATCCCAGGGAATGAGAAACACAGAGAAACTCGAGAGGGTTTGTTGGAAAGTCATTTTCGGAGATGAAAAATTTCGGAGATGAAGAAGTGTTGAGAGAGTTTGCCTTTGCTGTTGAAGGCGAAGGTAGACGTTTATAGAATTTTTCTTCACAACCGAAACTGTTCTTTTACCCCTGTCGGCAGCCGGTGGATGGATGAACAGTACAGGTCACGCGTTTTCTGAAAAAGCAGCCCGTAATTTGCGCAAAGCTGACAGCGCGTGACGAGTGACGACAAAATTGGAAAAATCAGGGAGCGGCTCGTGGTTTCTGAGCAATCCCGACTTTTGAGAAAGGAATTGCATGTGACACGTCTGGACAAATTAGGGAGCGGCTCGCCTCGTGATTCCTGACTGCTCCGACTTTTGAGAAAGACGCCCGACTTTTGAGAGAGCGGCGTCCGACTTTTGAGAAAGGAACCGACTTTTGAGACGGAGTCCGACTTTTGAGAACGGCGACGCCGCTTTTGAGAAAAGAATCCGGCTTTTGAGAAAGGAGCCCGGCTCTTCGATTTGCGAGAGGGCGCCTCTTCGACTGCTGAGTGATGCCTCAACGATTTCTTCTTCTTATAAGAACGCTCATTTTTTGTTCCACAACACACTTAAGCTCCCCTGTAAACACTCCCTCCTGTAAACACTCACACTTGCACTTCTTTTTATCTTGATCAGTTCGACTCTTCATTCTCAACACCTTCAGAAAATGTCTTGCCCTTCTGACCGTCGCCTTAACTTGAATGTTGGGGAAGATAGTGATATATCTTCTCCAACCAACATTTGGCAGCCGTCCTTCATATCCCCGAATGGTCCTCTTACAGTTGGGGATTCCATGATGATGAACGAAACAACCGCATCGGTGGTGGCCCGAAATCTGCTCACTCCTAGAGACACTAGGATACTTTCTAGGCGGTCCGACGAACTAGCTGTTCAGGACTCTATGGCCTACAGCGTCCGATGCGCAGGTTCAGTATCAAACATGGGCCAGCGCCTTCTTGCACGAACCCGTCAGGTGGAGTCGTTGATGGCTGAAGTGGCTAGTCTTCGGCAGGAGGTCAGAGTGCTTAGGCATGAGAACAGGGATTTGCACATGCTCGCAACCAATTACTCCACAAGCATGAAGAGGAAGCTGGATCAGATGCAGGAGTCCGAAGTGCGGATTCAGAGTGATCATCAACGGTTTATGGCGTTACTCCCGAGGTTTGTGTTGCCTTCGTCCTCGGGAGCAGCACCAAGTATTGATGCTCCGAATGATCCAACTCTGGCGCTTCGTCTTTCAGGGGCTCCGTCGACCTCCGAGGCACCACCAACCAATGACCAATGAACGAAATTAAATTACAAGTTATTGTAAAAAAAAATTTATGCAATTAAGTTTGTTTTTTTTTTATTTTTTATTTTTTATTTTTTTATTTTTTTTTATTTTTTGTATTTTTTGTATTTTTTTTGTATTTTTATTTATATGAATGTTTATGTTTTTTTTTTCATTTTTTATTTTATATAAATGTAAAATAAGTAAATCAAAGTAAAAAAAAACTAAGTTTAATCTCCTAAACAAAAATCACTACTAAATAAACACAACAAAATAAAATCAACGTAAAATAAAAAAAATCAACGTAAAATAAATTCACACAAGAGCAAACAAACAATGAAAGAACTAAACAAAGTAAAATAAATTCAGTAAAGAGAAGGGATTAGGAATGCAAATCTGATTGTGGGTGATTCCTAGGCCTCCCTTCATTATTCAAATGCATGGGCTTATCATTGAACGGACGGTGGTACTTGAAATGATCCGACAACGGTCTAAGTTCTAATGACGGTGCCTGAATCATCAAAATTAAAAACAAGTTAGTATAAATTAAAATAAAAAATGGAGAAGATGGCTTACTTTCTCGTTCAAACTCAATGACAAACACCACATTTTTGAACATTTCCGGGACTTTGAACTTAGCCAGGTTTACTATGATGGTTGTGGCTTGTCCCGTGTCCTCAGTCTTAACTCCTTTGGGCTTGATTGTCTCATGCACAGCCTCCTGGATGTATTCTTGAAATTCTTCGGCCACCTCATTTTCTGGAATAATTCTTCTTGGTGTACAAGTCTCTTTGAACGTTTCAATACCATCGGGAACTTGATTTGGTACACCAAGAATTTGGATATCACATTGCACCTTGGGAAGATCTTCCACAACATATTTTTCATTCACTTCTTCCTTGGGATTTAAAAACCTGCAAGGAAAAAGGACATTTGGTGGAACGATGTCAGAATGAATTGAACTTAGAACCTCCTCACCTGAGTTGGATGACATAAGGACTTGGGGGGTTTGCGATAAGAATTCTTCTAAACTGCCCAAGTCGTCATCCTCATCTTCTTCTTGAATTGGCAATTCATCCATGTTCGGGCTCTGTTTGGATGGTTCAGGAACAACTTCATCCTCCATGTTACCTTGATCTCGAATCTGTGCCATGAATTCCATAATCTGCCCAACTTGCTCCTCCAATGCATCCACCTTGTTGGCTTTATTTTGCATCTCCATGTTTCGATTTTCTACGTCCTGGGTCAAAGAGTTTAGTAACTTATTCAAAATGTCATTATCCGAAGACGTACCTGAATTTGATTGGGGAGATTGTTGTGGTGGTTCATATGGCCATTGATAGAACTCTTCCGATGGAGGCAATTGTTCTTCTTTTTGTGAACCCTGTACCGAAGAAATTAATTCTTCAAGCATTTGATTATAATCCACGGGCATACTTTGATTCGATTGGAATTGTTGTGGGGGATGCTGTGGTAGCTGCATAGGTCTTGAATAGAATTCGTCTTGCTGCCAATATCCACTTTGTTGAAAGTGTTGAGGTTCATCCCACATATAATCTGAGTAGTCTCTCCAATCCGAATTGTAAGCGTTGGAAAACATGTTGCCCCTTGATTGGTTATGGCCCTGATATCCCCAAACATCTTCATTTGCAGAAAATTGAGGACCTTGATATCGTTGTCCATAGGGCACATCAAGTGTAGGGACACTTGGCATTGTGGTCCGTTCGGCATTATGAGTTAATTGAGCAGTGAGCTGTGCCAATAGATCTTGAATGCTAGTAGAATCCAGGTCTTGCTCCATTTGTAACTAAAATCAAAGAAAGAAAACTAAATCAAATATCAAAAGTAAAAGACATAACAAACCAAAAATAAAATAAAATAAAACACAAACAAAAACATAAACAAAGGATTAGCAAATTTGCTAATCCCCGGCAACGGTGCCAAAAATTTGATGCGAAAATAAATTAACGCACAAATTTAAACCCTATTTGTGACAGTTGTAGTATATGGATAAGTAGGGATCGTTCTAGGCCGGGGATTAACTAGGGATGCTAACCAAAGTAAAATTAAATTAAAAACGTAAAAACAAAATTTAAAACACTAAACTAGACTCAAAACACTTAAATAGAATCACTCAAAATAAAACTAACAAATGAACCAAAATAAATTAAAAGACTCAAAACAACTCAAGACTTAAGAAAACACAAACTAAAATGATTTCTAATAAATCTAACACTTTAAAATAAACGGGGGATTGATTTTTGATGAAAAGTAAATTAAACTTAAATAAATTACAGAATTGACAAAAACATAAAATTAAGGTAAAATGATAAATGACGAACTGGCTAGAGGATTATTCTCCACACATGCCACATATGCAACCTAAATTGATTTTCAGTTGTTCTTTCAATAAATTGTAAATTCTCAACGCCCCAAGTTAATTAGGTCCGCTTAAATTAACCTTCAGATTTTCCTACTTTTATTAGGTTGGATGATTGCATACGACAACCCAAAACATTCCCTACAAGTTCCCTACATGAATTGCATAATAGAGAAACAAGCAAGAATCATTAAGTTTTATGAAAATCATAAGCATTGACGAGGCACTTGTTACTATGAATTGCATGAAACTTATGCCAAGAATTTACCTAACGCGATCGTTTATAAGCGACCTTCACTACTTGTGAATATAAGTTCATAACGATTAGGTGAAATTCACTTATATTCTAGCATCAAATTCATGCATGTAAATTAAGTATGCATCCTTAATCGACATACAAAAATAAGTTATCAATCAAGCAGTTAAGCAAATTAAATCACAACTCAGAAATCACAACTGAAGATAAACAATTCAAATTACAAATATATCCATAGTTTTGAATTAACCTCTAGCCAAAACAAAATTAGTTACACATTATTAAAACAGAAATAAAACTAAAACGTGAGTTTGGAAAAATAAACCGATAGAGAAAGAAGTTGGTTCCGTGCGTAAGTCCGTGTCTCTCCTTCCTAGCTGCCAGGAAGGCAGCTCCTTCTTCCACGTCTTCCCTCGAAGACCTCCCTAGGCATGCACGTCCTGCATGTTTCACAGCTCCTGCTCTCAAATCCTGCACGTTGCAAGTTCTCCCTCTGTCCTTCTTTGGTTCCTGTGCCAGTCTCACCTTCCCTTGCTGCCGAGGAAGCACCTGCCTTCCTGTCTTCTTGCGAGCTGACTGCCCGAGGCAGCCTTCCAATCCCCGAGAGCCTCTCGTGACTCCACCCTCACTGTCCTATTCTCACTGCCCCAGGCCAGTCTCCCCTCACTTCCTAGTTCCCATGCTTTCCCGTACTCCCCCCTTTTTTTCCGTGCCTTCAGGCACCCCCAAGGCTGTCTCTCTCTGCTCACGCTGCAAAGGCAGCACCTGTCTCTCTCTGCTCACGCTGCCTACTGCGTCAGCGACTCCCCCTCAAGCTGCCCGAGGCAGCTTCCTCTTCTCCCGCCTCTGTCTGACCTTCCACCTTTCCCATGCTGCCTAAGGCAGCGTACCCCCCTCTCGTTCTCGTCAGTCCTCTATCATTTTATTATTTTCCCTCCAGTCAGTGCCTCCACTTCTTATTCTTTTATTCACTTTCTGCTCCACTTGTCCTGCACACCACACACTTTTCACTTTTTTTTCTTATTCTTTTATTCACACCAACCCACCTTTCCGTCCCACTATTTTATTTTTTTTTCTTATTTAATCTTTTTATATTTTTTTCTACAAAACAATATGAATTATTATATATATATATATATATTATTTAAATTAAAAGCTAAACAGTTTTGACACGAATTTATTACATAAAATCATACTTATGCTATTTTTATTTTCTTAGCTAGATAAATTCGATAAAACACAAAAATAAAGTAAATAGCACATAAATATGAGGAAATAACTAAGAAAAGACGAGAGAATTTGATGTAAAATATGTATAAATATGAGCTTATCAGGCAACAAAAAGTTAGACAGGACGACTAACAAAATAATGGGGTTGGGATGTTTTGGGAAGGGGTTTAGTTTGTAAAGTTGAGCATTACATATCACAACTATCGTGGTAAAATGTATGATATAGGACATGCATATCATTTCATATGTGTTTTTAAGTATTCATTGATAATTGAATTTTGTCAATTATATATGTGAAGGTATAAGTCCCTACTGAGCTTTTCAAGCTCATCCTAACTATATTTTGCAGGTATATGAACTAGGCAATCCAAAAGGGTAGGCAAGATGAGATGAAATTGGATAGGAGGCTTGAGCTGTTCTTGTTATTGTAAGAAATAAGAGTTTTATTATTTCTTTGTAACCTTGTAAAGAATTTTTGGTTAATTTTATAAGAGGAATTATTTTCACACAATTGGGTTTCTTTTATTTGTTTATTTCTTAAGAACTGGATCCGGAGCGTGACATAAAAGGATTCTTAGATATCGAAAGGGCACCATCGATTTTGATATTCATTTTCAAACTGGTACTTTAGATTTGAGATAGGAGATCAATTTCTGGTTTTGTTATTCTTCTTGGTCCAAAAAACAACATACCGTCTCTTGGTCCTCCACAGAGGCAGAGTATGGGACTATGACAACTACCACTCTTGAAGTTGTGTGGATACTTCAGTTGTTATCAGACTTGCATGTCTCTATTCCTCATGCTTCTGTTTTACATTGTGATCGTAATAGGCGGGGACTCTGGAAAACAATGATCAACCACTAGAACTATAATTTGCCAATTCATAACTTGTATTTTGATCCTTGTATTAGCATCATATTTTGTATCCTAACTCCTGAACTACTTTGTGCATTACAACATCTTCAATGATTGAGAAGATCACCTAAACTAAAAAAGCACAAAAGTAAGTACCTGCATAATAATCTACTTCACCAACCTACTTGACTAAAATTTCTTCTCCTCCAAGTTATTTTCCAAATCCTCTTTTCCAGATGCCTTTTTTCAACATCAATCAATTCTCTAACTATCATTCAGGTAAAAGCTTCTGCAAGTCATTCGATTACTCAATCTCATTAATACTCACCATTGCCAATCCAAAAGCCATGCACCTTAACCGCACTTGTTCTAATGGTTTATCTCTTCTTAATGGTGAAAAATGTTCCAATCGACGTCAAAACTCCCCTTCACCTTGGATTATAAAACTATAGAATGTTAAGATTGCATATAGGTCGCCCAACGACTTCCCACTATTAACTACTCCAACACTGATATTATCTCTAACTTAACGACTTGCACAGCTCGTACTCATCACATCCGCATTTTAGGGTAAAATTAGTCACATTTTTTTTTTAATTTGGAAAAGAAATGGTCACACTCGTTTCATTGTGGGGTTGGAGAGGAAAGGAGAAGCAATGTTATTGAAAATCTATGGGGGTGGTGCAGACAAAATCATTCTTCTAGTTTATAATCACTTTCAAAACAAACTAACTAATACACAATTAAACAAACATCTAGTGGGTGTGTTACTTTTAAACTAATTATTCAACTGGAGTGTACCTTAAGGCACATGGCTGCCAAAAAAATCCAAAGCTATCATCATTTCAGGACATATATTAGCCTTAACTAAAACCAAAAGATGTCATTCCATAATTGGTGAATCCATAATATAGGGTGATAAGGGGTTCTTAATAGATTTGTATTATAAGACTTGTAGTTCAAGTAGTTAAGAGTGTTTATTCACGCACTCGAAATTATGTGTTTGATTCTTTTTCCAATATCGTGTGTATTCAAATAAAAAAAAATTCAATATGCTAAAGTTACAAACCCCTCTTAGTATCTTTATATATAAAGCCAATGGCCCAATAAACAATGTTTTTTGGTGTCACAAGCTTCGTAAAAAATAATTGGACAAAAATACCGCTCAAACGAGAAACTTCATAAGCAACCCAAAATAATGCATCAAATATGACATGAGTATTTTCATCATTTTAATAGTGTTTTTTTTTAATAATTAATTTTTTTGTACAATTTTTTTTAATAATTAGTACCTCACTATAGGCTAGCAATAATGTGATTCAATCTGTTGTTCATTAAATATTATTTTCTCTATTTTTAAACATATTCAAAACATCTTAAGAGGTGTGTAATGCCGATTATAAAAAAAGTCTTTCGCATGCGGATAATAATGTGATTAAATTAGTTGTCGAATGACTGTTTTTTTTTTTTTTTGAACAAACGATATTATTTATACTAAGGGGGAGGAGGATGGGCTTAGCCTCACAATGAGCTAGCAATAATATGATTCAATTAATTGTTTATTAAATATTATTTTGTCTATTCTTAATATAAATTCAATAGAAACTGATTTTATTATGTGGATTTAGCTACTTTAATTGGTTTATAAGAAGTTTCTTCTAACATGATATAAGATTATTCATTATTTGACTTTTCTTTTGTCAATTTACGCATATAACTACATTTAAAACGTGTAAGTCGTGATTCAAAAAATGCCTACTGCACGTGAGCTTGGGGTGATAAATCTCGTCTGATGTGGGATATTACCAATAAGGCCTTGATTGGAAAGGGATCCTATCTGATCCCTTCCATCTAATCATTCTCATCAAACAATCCGGACTCTTGAAATTTGATCTAACGGCTAAAGTTATTATCATTTTCCCTGTTTTATTTTTATGGTGTTTGTGACAACCTGTCCCAAATTTTACGACTTTATAAATCTTAAAATGTGAATTCACAAGAATACCCTAGAGGCGAGAGTATTGATTTTCGTTGATCGCTAGTTCATGACACGTATGAACTATTACCTTACTGTATTCTAAAAGTATGTTGGTAAGGATTGTTAATTATTATTCATTCATTTCATATTGTTAGTATTGTTATATTTATTATTAAGGGTGGTTAGAAAAGAAGGAGAAAAAGAAAAAGGAAATGGGGTCTACGGGGATGAAGAGGAAGGGAGAACCGAAGAGAAAGGGAGAAGGTGCAGCAAATAGGGAAAAGAGAGAGGATGGAATGGCCCAATCAGGAAGAGAAGAAAGAAGGAGAAAGGAGAGAAGGGAGAAACGGGGAATCGCAACCCGCGAACGGGTAACCCGACCTGGTCGGTGTTCTTGCCATTTCCAATGGGTTTTAGCTCATTTTCCAACGAATCGCATCAAACCAACCCTTGTAAAACCCTCCATGACCTTCCCTCTTCTTATTACACCTCAAAAATTAAGGGTTTTGACTTTAAAAGTGGGAGAAACCGCACGGTGGGGTGAGGCGGATTTGGATTCAATTTACCTAAATTTGAAACTAATCACACCCATCTCTACCACCATTAGACTTCCCTTGAGGTATGGAACAAAGCCCAATTAGTTGTAGGGGCGGCGGATCATCGAGGAGGAAGAATCAAAGCACACCCACACTTAGGGTTCCGGCGGGTTTGAGAAAAATTGGAGCTCTTCCCGGCCAAATTAGACTTGGCCGCATGTATAAAGTTTACTCTACTCATTGAGATCTTCATTCCTGTAAATTTTGGTAATTTTTGGAAGTAGTTGGATTTTTCGACGAGTTGCGGCGCCCAACCACCACCCACGGCGGCGCGTGGCCAGGGGGCCGTCGATGTTATTCTTAGGCTAATTAGATGCCTTGAGTTCAGTTTTGGTAATTGCACGACGTAGGTTGATTCTTAGAATCTAAATTCTCTACGTTACGTTAATAGGTCATTGTATGAATCGACGATCCGATCGTTGGATCATCACCAAATTTTAATACATTATAGTACGTAATATTTGAGTACCATAGGAACTTACGGATTTGGAATCCTATGTACGGATCTTCCCGAATTGGATTTGTAAGTTCATAAAATAAAAGGTTAACCGCCACTTGGTTTTAGTAATTGGTGGAGATTCGACCGTTGGATCGTAATGGGACTTTATGATGTTGTTCTAGAAACATAATGTGGATCTTAGGAAGTAACGGATCGGAAATCCGTGATGCAGATCTTCCGAATTGAATTACGTAGAGATGTGTTTTATGTAAATTATGTACTCTATCGGTAAAAACTCTGACATGTGATTTGATAATTGTTCTAGGCGACGATGGTTCGTGATGTCTCTACATGCGTGCTAGGGAGTCGTAGCGCGGACCTCAGGTGAGTGGTTCTTTTCCTTTTTATCATATGTATATAATTGATAGTTCCACAAATGCTTCTAAATTAATTTGTGCATGTTACCTACAAATAATTACTGTGAACTACGAATGGCTTGATCCTTGTTTAGGGTACGTAGGCAGTCTAACGAGATGTTAGATACAGCCATAACATAAATGAGATTAAATAATTGAGGCAATAGCCTTGTTTAGGAAATTGTGCAAGGTGAGGGACATTGGTAGAAAATGTGAGATTTAACCTTATGATTTAGTGATTGGATGTTGGTCATAAATCAATGTGTGAAGGATCGAGAAATTGAAGTAAAGAATCATAAGTAATGATAGTTAATTAAACTAGTGTTTAGTTGGGCTTGCCCCTGATAATTATCCCCGAAATAAATAATTCGGGAGTGGGGCGTTACGGATTATGCATTTTTCGCCATGTTATATATATGTATATATTTTAAAATTCTATGACATGGTTGAGTATTAGGTTGCATCATGGCATATTCATATGTATACTACCTGCACTTAATTACTGTAAATGCTTTAAAGTGCGAAGAGGAACGCAAGACGCACAAGTAAGTTCATGTGAGTTTATGGTGTTACTCGAAAGGATCGAGTTATGGCATGACTATATTTATGTTAATAGGCAACTCCTACATTGTCGTACAAGTTGCAATGATAGGCAATTCCGACCTTGTTGTACAGGTTGCAATGATAGGCAACTCCGACACTGTCGTACAGGTTGCCCATGAGTTGTACATGTTATGTTGAGATGCATTGAGAGCTCATAAACCTGCACCCCGGTGTTAGTGCTCCCACCCGTGGCCAGGGCACAGTCCTTCACGTGATGTTCACCTCCCGCACCTTACGCTCACCTTGGATCCAAGGTAGGTGGACAGTCCTGTTGTATAGACCACTTTAGGTGGTTCCGACTCGTAGGTGACCTGCGATTATTCGCACAGTCTTCACGTGATCGTAGCACTTGAGCGTATTTATTTACACCTAGTCCTGTCGTACAGACCACTTTAGGTGGTTCCGACTTGTGTGCATGTATACTTATTGAGCTATAGATTCAGTCGTACAGGTCATAAGAGGTGACTCCGACTTATGAGCTAGCATATGTGATGAGATATGGATAAGTCGTACAGGTCACTATAGATGACTCCGACTTATGAGCTATCATATGTGATGAGATATGGATAAGTCGTACATGTCACTATAGGTGACTCCGATTTATGAGCTAGCATATGTGATGAGATATGGATAAGTCGTACAGGTCACACTCCGACTTATGAGCTAGCATTGATTGATGAGGTATGGTTGTAGTCGTACAAGTCACCATAGGTGACTTCGACTGGCGTGCTAGTATGGGTTATTAAGCACTTTATTATTTATATTACTAATGAGATGCTGTGATGTGGTATACTTCTGGATTTAATGTTAGTATACTTTTGATTTCATGTTTATCCGTAGTATGATTTTCTGGAAGCTAAACAGGTGTTACGGTGATGGATTATATCGTTTAGAAGGTCCTTATTAATGCTTTATTTTCTGGCCACTCATTCTTGTTTTTATCCCTCCATGTCTAGTAGTAGAGCTTTCGTATCGACGAGGATTCGTGGCAAATCTTAGTATTGGGGATTCCTTTCGATGGTATGATTCTCAATCCACTCTACTGTACTTACTTATGCTCTAACGTCACGTGTGAAGTGGGTTCATTCCTGCTCACCAGCGCACTCTAGTTTTTAGACACTCTTAGGTTTAAATTTATTCACATTTTCCACATCATCACAATTTATGGCTTCGTCACCTTCTAGGTGTCGGCCAGCACAGCTCGATTCGGAGTCCTAGTAGACATTCCGGGTCGGGGTGTGTCAGTGTTGTTTCCAAATAGTAATCAAGATGACAAGGGATTTTTCAATGTGCCAGGAATACGGAGTGATACACCACGTCTCTATACAAGTGGTGAGATTCTTGTGTTAAAAAAAAAAATTTCCTACCACTTACATAATAACACGTGGTGTAGAAAGTTAAGATTGTAGGTGGAGAAGAAGAGGAAGCCGCATATGGGCGGAAAATAGAATAAAATTATGTAATTGGTGTAGAAAGTTAAGAAATTGAAGAGATACAAAGAAAATTAGAAGAAGAAAATGTGTTTGGAAGGTGAGAATGTTCCAAATAATTCAAGGAGAGAGAAGAATATAGTACCGTTAAGTTTCATAAATATTGTAGTACCGTTAAATTTCATAAATAGTGTAGCATCGTTAAATTTCATAAACAATGTAGTACCGTTAAGTGTCATAAACAATGTAGTAAGTTTTATAAACAGTGTCGTAAGTTTCATAAACAGTGTAGTATCGTTAAGTTTCATAAATAGTGTAGAAAGTTTCATAAACAGTTTGTGTGAGAACGTTTGGGTCTGCGCGTCATTTTTTTTAATATTAAAATTACGTATTTTTCATTAAAATTTAAGTTCTTTTGTCATTTTTATTAAAATTTAAGTGTTTTTAATTAAATAAAGTTATTGCATGGTTTTTTTTATTAAAATAAACTTAGCCCAAATCCTTTTCATGAAAATTTCCAAAAATAATATTACATATGTGCTACATTTCCTAAATATATATATATATATATATATATATATATATATATAACAGAGAGTGAGAGGTGTTCTGAGAAGCTAACAATGGAGTAAAATTACGATTTGTTTTGGAATGTTTTTCAAAAGGCTAAAAGTGTTTTTTTAACACAAGGTATTTTTACATAATTAAAAGAAATTTTGACCAATAAAAAGCTAACTAAAAGTGCTTTTGAATTAATTGTATATATATGTGTAACATCACACATCGCCCAGGGGAGTGATCCTTAAATGTATATTCCCATCCCTACCTAGCACGAGGCCTTTTGGGAGCTCACTGGCTTTGGGTTCCATAGGAACTCTGAAGTTAAGCGAGAAGGAGGCCAAAGCACTCTCAGGATGGGTGACCCATTGGAAAGTTGCTCGTGAGTTCCCAAAAACAAAACCGTGAGGGAATGGTAAGCCCAAAGCGGACAATATTGTGCTACGGTGGTGGAGCGGGCCCGGGAAGTGATCCGCCCCGGGCCAGGATGTGACAATATGTGTGTGCGCGTGTGTGTATTATAGGACACACTTACTTAGAGCGCTAACCGTCTATTTTATTGATCTTTCTTCAAAGATCATCTCCGTAAAAAATCACCAAAAAATGAAAGCATATGATCGTTGAATTTAGTGATAGTTGTTTTAATGTTTATTCATCTATTTTCTTCACTATAAATGAATGTTTTAATGGTTTTTTATTTGTCTAAGTTTTTGCAAGGAGTCAATGACGGTGTATGAATGATAAACGGTTGGATCATTGAAAAAACATTATGGAGTGAGCCTTAAGAAAGTGTGTCAACATGTATGCCAAAAAATATGCGTCCTTGATCCAATATATATTGTTGTGTTTGTAATTAAATCGTTTCGAGCATAAACGTTTACGAACATACGTGATGTTCTTCCATAGACAATCTCAAAAGGCCTTAGCAAACTACAGCAAAGTTACCAAATGCAACTTAACTTCTTGAACAAAAGCCAAAAGGCTTTTAGGGTTAATGGCTTCGTGACCTAAATAATTCTGCATATAGCTACACACCCAAACTATGTTAGTTTTCATAACTAGAGTAAGAATATCGATCGTATATTTTATCCTACATTTGGATTTATAGTCCTATTCTTCCACATTTGTAGCAAATAAGGGGTTTTCTTTTCCCAAAAGTGCTAACCCTTCAGCACAAACTTCAGAAGTTATTTCTCCGTAGGTAATACCTATCATAATGTATAACTCCACCAAATTTACTCTTAATTCTACTGCACACCTTAATGTATAACTCCACCAAATTTACTCTTAACTCTACCAAAAATCACCAAAAAAAGGAAGACAATCCAGAAAGAAATTTCTCTTTCCAAAAATCAGCATAGCAATCTGCCCTAGTGAATACCTTAGCATAAAACGCATATTTGCACCATCTAAAATGAGACAAAGTTGGACACTTTAGATTCATCAGGAGTTCTCCAGATCAGTCTTGTTGGAGCTCAATAGTTCCAACAAAATGGAGGATAATAGAATATATTAGAGTGTTAACTGCATCTTCTTGGTATATTGGTTCACCATTACTGTCTCCTGTCTCCTACTACACTTGTAGCTGCATATATTTGTTCTTTTGCTTGATCGCTAGATGGAAATCTCACCATCCACAAAGTTGATGTCACATCCCTGGCTCGACTCCGCCATAACACGATATTGTCCGCTTTGGGCCCCGACCATGCCCTCACGGTTTTGTTTCTGGGAACTCACACAAGAACTTCCCAGTGGATCACCCATCATGGGATTGCTCTCGCGCGAACTCGCTTAACTTCGGAGTTCCGAAGGAACCCGAAGCCAGTGAACTCCCAAAAGGCCTTGTGCTAGGTAGAGATGTGAATATACATATAAGGCTTAGAGGATCCACTCCCCTGGGCGATGTGGGATGTAACAGTTGACCTATAAATCCTGCAACTAAGGCCTGAGCAATTCCTTTATCACAATTTCCATTCAACTTACTCGCATATGAGAACTTCATCATATGCCTCATGGTATTGACTATTTGATATTCAGTATGTCCATCATGTTCCATTCAACAATTGATTTTCCATCATACTAGACTTTATCATCCATGTCATTTTCTTCAAATTATAAATATATTGGTGATGGCCTTAGATAAGAATTTTTTATTAGAGTTGTTCTTTCAACTTGTCTACCAAATTTTATCCTATTTGATGGAGTTTCAATTTGCCTTCCAAAGGATTGGAGAAAAATGTTGGTGTAATTATTTTGTTGTATAAGAGCAGAAACTCCATCATTTAAAAAAGTGGTAGTTGTTTGACTATCCTGTTGTACATTAGGTACTTCTTTATATGGAGTGGTTCCTTTTTGATTCACTTGAATAGCCTTTTCTGGCGGGTGGATTGCCTCTTCTTCTTTTCCCTCTTTAGTGACATAAGTTTTGAAGGCATTTTCAACAACACTTGTACGCATATTCAAGGAACTTCCATTTCTTAGCACACCACTCATGCCAAGTAAAGAACCTTGCATTAAACTTCATTTCTTTCATAAATTGAAAATGAGCTTTTATGAAGGAATGCGTGTTTTCCACAACTATAAGTTTTCTTAAACCATTCTCTTTTTAGTGTTCTTCACACTATAATCTAATTCATGATTTTTTTTTTATCAATTTCAAACTTAGGTATGACACAGACATTAGATTCAACATCTGACCATGATGGTTCTGGTTAACGGGGGTTTCTTAATGGAGCAATACTTTCTAAGGATTCTTCCTTATATAACGGGATTTGAACTTCTGCACGAGTTTGCCTAAGACCTTCAAGAACAACTCTCTCATGATCTTGCTCATAAGAGTTTGACCTTGTTGTTCGCCTTCTAAATGCATTTGTTCAAAAAGAGGGGTCTTGGCGCGTTTAAAGAATCAACGTTTAATCGAGAAACCAACGCTTAATCTAGCCATCCTATCCGTAGAAAATTGTGCTTCAACGTCTCCATCTTCGTATTGATTTATATGGCTAGGTTCTCTTTTTGGAATTGGTTGAGGTGGAGCTGCATCTTGCAATCTCTATCTTTTAGGTAGAGTAACTTCATTCCACTTTATCATTTTAGGATTGTATCAACTATTGCTAAATTGTTTTGAATGAGAAGAAAGCGAATGTGAAATAGCAGTTCTTGAAGATGAGAGAAAAGTTGGTTACACTGTTCATATTTTGTTTGTTGCTTTTTCACTTGAAAGGGAAATTATTAGGTAGATGGGATAATTTAACCACAAGTTATTAACTAATTTTCCTCTGGACCATCCAATTTCTTCTGAGATCTAATGCAGTGGTGATTTGGGATATCAATATTTACCCACAGAAAAGTCTAGGGTTTATAAGAAGAGAGGCAATATGTTGAAAGCAAAGGGATAACTATAAAAACTGAGAGTGACTGAAAAAGATGTGGCATCTCTCTCTCTCTCTATACAAAACTAATGCAATAGAATTAGAATGGGTTAAATGACTTAGCTTGCAAAAATGACACAGTGCAATTTGGTCATCCTTTAGCTTAAGTTTAAGGATCATTAATTGATGTCATCAACCACTTAGTTTTTTGCTTGAATGCTGTTTTCATGGAGGTTAGCTAGCTCATTCCTATTTGTATGTATTTACCACATATAGAAGATTGTGCAGCTATATAATCATTATACATTATTATTAATTGACCATTATGAAACTTATTTTGCTCCACAAATAGAGTAGAATTAGATACTATTACTAACTAATTATTTTGTGCAGTTGCATGAATAACTATGGGAGGTTTTGTTTAGTAGAATTAAAGGCATCGGGTGCAAATGAAGGATCCTTTACGCCGATTTATCGTGTTTGTTAGTTTTTTTTTTTTTTTTTTTTTTTTTTTTGAAAAAAGGTACAATATTCATTGCAAACGACAAGAATACATACATTATTGAAGATATGATGCATATAATAGACCTCAATAAAAATCTTAACTAGAATTTCAACCCAATCAAAGAGAAAATGAGTGTCCCGCCCTAATAAAATACTAAGAATTATTATCTTCAAAGAGGTGGTCTAGAATAGTCGAAGTAAACCCCATAAGTAAAACTAACAAAATTGAAACCACAAATTCTAAAGCAAGAATGAGTAATCATACCAGACAAATTTCGACGAGCAACTAATATCGTTGTATAAAAAAGAAAAACCAATTTCGAAAATTTTGGCCTTGAACAAAATCCCATAAATCTCACATGTGGAGAAAATTGTACTCATAAAAATCAATAAAAAATAAAAAGTCTAAAACGTAATTAAATGAACATAAACACATAACGTTAACGTCCCTCCAAAGTTTCTCAGAAAAAAATTTCCCAAACCCGGAAACGAAAAAGCCCCACCTCCTCAACTCTCTCATTTTTTCTCCCGGACGCACACTCACTCCACCATACTCTCTCATACACTCCCAAATCTCACCTCTCCCCTTACCTACTCTCTCTCTCTCTCTCTCTCTCAACCCACAACTCAGAGATAGCAAAGCTCACTGCTTTTCCTCTCAGAATTTACCCTTCTCCTGCAACTTTATAAATCTGCATTGCTATATTTGGGGAATTTACATGGTGGGTTCGCAAAAATTCATTCTCTGAGAGGCAATGTGAGGAGGATTTGAACTGTCCCTATGATGGTGGCTGCCATTTCCGAAGCAGCTCCGACCGACCCGCCGCCGAACCCCAAAACCTCATCGAACCACCGCTCACGGCCCCATCTCCAAAACCCATCAAGGCCTCCTCTCTTACCTTCCGAGAAAGACAATGGCTTCGTTCAGAGGCGACCCAGAGGCCGCCAAGTCTCGTCGAAATACATGTCTCCTTCGCCTTCTTCTTCTTCTTCTTCGACCTCGACCTCGAATTCTACGGTCTCGTCCTCTGCGTCTTCCAGACGATGCCCATCTCCGTTGCTCTCAAGGTCCACAAACTCGGCTTCGAACTCGACCCCCGTTCCGGCTCAGAAACGGGCTCAATCGGCGGACCGGCGGCGACCCATTACTCCTCGGACCTCCGCCGGCCTCCCCGAGGCTCGGGTGAGCAATGCCGGTTCCGAAGTCTCTGCTGCAACTCGGCTTTTGGTCACTTCCACTCGGAGCTTGTCGGTTTCGTTCCAAGGTGAGGCCTTTTCGCTTCCGATTAGCAAGACTAAGACTCCAGCCTCGCCAAGTGGGACTGCTGCGAGGAAGGCCACGCCTGAGAGACGCCGGTCGACCCCTGTGAGAGGAGATCAAGCTGAGAATTCTAAGCCGTCTGATCAGCACCGGTGGCCGGCCAGGACTAGACAGTTGAGCTCGGGTGGGACTAATAACTTGTCCAGGAGCATGGACTGCAGTTCGGACAACAGGAAGCTCAGTGGGATTGGATCTGGGATTGTGGGTCGAGCACTGCAGCAATCCATGATTGATGAGAGCAGAAGAGCGTCTTTCGATGGTAGATTGAGCTTGGATTTGGGGAATGCTGAGCTTTTGAAGGATGCTAGGCAAAACCCAGATGCTAATTCTGCCCATGAATCCTCTGTGCCGTCTGATCTCACTGCTTCTGATACAGACAGTGTTTCTTCTGGTAGCACTTCAGGTGTGCAGGATGCTGGTGGTGCCGAAAAGGGTCGAACCTTACCCCGTGGCATTGCAGTGTCAGCAAGGTTTTGGCAGGAGACTAATAGCCGGTTGAGGCGGTTGCGGGATCCTGGTTCGCCTTTATCAACAAGCCCTGTGTCTAGAGCAGGGGCAAAATTCGTTCAATCTCAATCGAAAAGGCTTAATGGTGATGTCCCATTATCATCATCTCCCCGGACAATGGCTTCCCCCACTAGGGGACCAACTAGGCCTGCTTCGCCGGGTAAGCTTTGGACTTCTTCATCAATGTCACCATCAAGGGGTTATAGTCCTTCTCGGAGAAGTAGTGTTGAAAGTACCTTGAATAGGAGTTATTCTGGTCCTGCACCTTCAATCCTTAGTTTTTCTGTTGATACTCGGAGAGGGAAGATGGGGGAAGATAGGATTGTCGATGCACACATGCTCAGGCTTCTGTATAACCGTTATCTGCAATGGCGGTTTGTAAATGCAAGATCAGATGCTACCTTCATGGTGCAGAGACGAAATGCCGAGGTATGATCTCAGTGCTATAAATTGCATTGCTTTCTATCTTTTTTATTTCAGTAGTGTTTGTCCATGAATTTGTTTTTTTGTTGGATGGTCATATGACTCCTATATATTGTTATCCATGTATGCTTCACCTCGTTATGTACTAATATCCATTTCTATCTAAGTAGCACGGTTGATGTTTGTGGTCTATGTATTCCATATTAGAATGTGAGCATCCAATTAAAAACCAACTGGCAACTATCTACTTACTTAGTAAGGTTGATGTTTGTGGTCTATGTATTCCATATTAGAATGTGAAAGCATCCAACCCAAACCAACTGGGAATAGGAGGGAGAGGCTTAAGTCATTAAACTTTAGGCAAGGCTTTAATTCCCCCATGTGAAATTCACACTCTCAAGCACACCCCCGCAAGTGTGGGGTCTTCAAGTCTAGGACGTGGACAACACATATTAGGTGACGTGGGCTGTTTGGCTCAACATATGGTACCCTGGTTTGGTACCAGATTAGAATGTGAGCATTTAACCCAAAGCCAATTGGCATTAGGAGAGAAATGCCCAGATCATTTAAACTGTTAGGCAAGGGTTTGATTCCCCAATGTGGTATTTACACTCTCAACATTGTATATACTTCTGACTAGTGTTTCGTTTCCCTAATAATTACAATGAGAAGGCTAACTTCTCTTTCAGCTTAATTATTTTGTGGCAGGTTCCTTTTGGTTTTTTTTTTTCTTTCCTTTTTCTTCTTGAAGAGGACGTCTCTTTGTTCAGCTTGAGCGTGCAAATAAAAGGATATGTAATATTAATACAGATGGAGTCTGGGTAATACAAGGCAAATCTTAAATGAAGGGTGTCACTGTCATTTGTTATTACTTAAAAGAAAAAAAACTGTGCGGCTGCAATTGGGAGCTTGTGGAGTGAATAGTTTCGGAAAGTGAAAATCGAAAGGTGATCTGTGAAGTCTTTGAAGTGATTTTTATTGACCAATTTGTCTAGAATGGAGATAAAAACCATGGATGGCTTTGCCTTGCATGCATTGAAGAATTCTTTTCTCTTTCAGTTTCATAGACTCCGTTAATTGGAGTATTGTCATGTTTTAGGGCTTCATTGGTGTTTTTAGTACTTTTTACTAGATTGATTCATATTCTAAATTCACATCAAATAAATATCTGAACTCATGGCATCAGTTTCCCAAGTGCCTTCTTATACAGTGAAACTTGAAAAAAATTCTGTATGATGAAGTCAAATGAAGCACTTACCTGATGATTTGTTATGCTAGACATTATAAGCTTTACTTCTTGGCATGGTCATGCAAACCAATCCAGAACCAATGTCTTGTTAATAATTTTGGTTTCGGAGAATGTCTCACTTGATTACTTCATTCTTGTAAATGTCACTGTGGAATTGAAGACTCAATATTAGGAGCGGAGAATAAGGTTATGGGGTTGTTTTTAATAGTTTCCTATGCACCAGTTCTTGTTGATGCTGAGAACTCGTTCGGAAGCGATTGATGCTGGTTTATGTATGTAAAGCAGATACATTTAAAGAGGGATGATAAGAACTGTATGATTCATGTGAGAAAAGTGAAGTTAATGTATCAAATTAATGAGCATCTGTCATATTGCATCTCAACTCAATTTAGAAACCAATAAAGTGTGAATCTATTTTTGAAATGGTTTGATTTTGGAAATTTAGATCTCTGTCCTTTGCCCTCATCACATTATATTTATTAGAATAACTTCTACTGTTTTCATTTTTTATTTTGTCTTTGGTTCTCTTTTGGATTAGGTCCCTCGTCTAATTATCTGTCTGCCAATTTTATGGTTTCTTGTACATTTGTTTGAAAATGCTGCTCATACCCTTACATGTTGAAGTATTTTTCTTTTCTGTAACTTTTTTTACTTCAACTTGTCTGAAAGTTTGAACTTTTCAAATGTTTGATCTTGGCTGAATGTAAGATTCTACAAGCCAGTATGCTTTTTCACTTACATTTGGTGATTTCTTTGTTTCTATATGAACCATCCATATGTACAAAGTGACTTTTTACATTGTGTCTGGTTTTGATTTTTTTTTTTTTGACAGTTTGCATGTGTCTATTGATGAAATAAGTTAGTTGCAAAATGGTCAGGTTGGTTACTGTTTACGTAAATTATCTTATATCTAAATTTGCATTTTCTTGGGTGCCAGAAAAACATGTGGAATGCATGGGTAACAACTTCAGAGCTCCGACATTCTGTCACACTCAAAAAGATCAAGTTACTCTTGTTGAGGCAAAAATTGAAGTTAACTTCTATCCTCAGAGGACAAGTAAGTTTCAGAGATTAATTATCTTGATAGCACTTACTTTCTGCTCCAATCTAACATATGTCATTGACTGGCATCCGCAATGTAATAGTACATAATATGGTGCTGGTAGCAAATTTTTTTCTAATGCTAAACTCATTTCTCTAATAGATTCATGTTTCTGAGATGTAACTAAGTTTTGTGCTGGCCTTCAATCAACCAAAACCTGTCTTCCACTTTGTTGTCTCCTTGTTAGAACTTTTGACTGTCTATATTCAAAGAAGAACTGATACCATCAGTGTTGCTACCTTTTCCCCCTTCTGGATTAGTGCCACTCTCTTTCTTTCGTTAATCTGTGCGGATGTCCAAAAAGCACTATCAAGACAGTGTTGATAAGATTGCCTCTAATAAATCCTTACTAACTTGTACCTTGATTAGTGCAAGTTCAATGCTTTGCATTTAGGCATCCAATAAAAGGAATAATTTTGAAAAGAATCATCCGCCAAGTCCAAGTTTCTTTGTCCTTCTACATGAAGTAGCTGTTTGGTTAGAGCTAACTTGGTGTTTATATGGAACCTTTTTGTATGTGTTAGCTTCCAGATTTCTGATAACCAAGCAGGAGGATCAAAATTTCTTAAAAATGCTCTTGTTTTTATAACTTTATAATCATAATAGTATTCCTAAGGATGTATGCTCATTGTAATGGGAATGAGTTATTCTTTATTGACATTGGTGATGGTAGAGGGTGTTATCTTATTTTTTTTGTTACTAAAGACCTTTTATTGTAAAACGCCTGTTGATGAACTTTACTTCTGGCTAGCTTAGGGTCAATTAGGTCTCTCATATAAGAGGAGCTTATTTCCGGTAAAAACAGAGGTGTTTATATGCTCTAGACCTTGGTTGAGGTCCCGTTAGCCTCAATTGATTGCCATTAAATGATGCTTATATGCTCTAGACCTTGCATTCTTGCCAGAGCTACAGAGTTTGAAATGTCAATCTCAAATCTGGTCCATCGAATGCAGAAGAAGGACAAAAATAACTCAACCCACTACTGTCAATGTAGGTGCTGATGAAGGAGCATCCGAAGTTCCTCAGGGATGTTCCCTGTGGGCGTGTGTCTGCATGTATAATAGTTATTGTCTTTCCAAATAAAGCTTATCTACCTGAGTTTGTATGTTATCATGAAATACTATTTCTTTTGTACCAAATTATTTTCTTGTTAAGATTACAACTGAATACACTTGGTAAACCTATGATAGCTATATAATATAGTCACACCATGATTTTGCGAGTGTTTTATTAAATACATACAGCCTCTTTTTTTTTTAGGCATCTACTGTTTGTTTTGTTATTTATCCTGTCCTTGATAATGAATGAAGTTTTGTTGTGGTTGGTGAATGTAGATTAGTTGTTTGGAAGAATGGGGTCTTCTGGAAAAAGATCACTCTAGTTCTTTGCTAGGAGCAACTGAAGCTTTGCAGGCCAGTACTCTCCGTCTTCCAGTTGTGGGAAAAGCAATAGTATGTGGCTTCTTTTTACCCTTAATTTAATCAAGGGCACATCAAGGGACTAAAGGAGCCATTACTGTTCAAAAGACTGACAAAGCTCATTTTATGCTAGGTTGACTTTCAAAATCTGAAAGAAGCTGTGGGTTCGGCAGCTGATGTGATGCAGACAATGGTATCCTCGATATGCTATCTTTCGTCAAAGGTAATCTATTTGTCTCTCTTGAATCTTACTTTCCTTGGTTGATGTCATTGTTCATGTAAAACATTTCACAAAAACATTACATTAACATCCTGGTCCTAAAGTAGGTTCATTTGCTTATAAGTTCTAAGTTTAGAAGTAAAATGGTGATAAATAAGTCACTGTTTCTGAACATTAGCCCAGGTTATAACCAAGTTTTGCATTTTGGTGAAACAAAATGGTATTGAGGTATAATATCCTTTTAGATAAAGGGGTAATTTGATTGAGGTCACTAAATTTTCTCAACATTAGGATTGAGTCGATCAACATTTTGTGCTTTTTAGGTCAATGAAGAAAGTTTAGCAAGTGGTATAGCCTTTTGTTGGAGACGAAATTTTTTTTTAGTACCTTAGTTGAAGATGAAAATTGTTTCAGTTGACCTATGCTAGAAAATGAAGTGACCAGACCTATGCCGAAATATTAGTTGAAGAGGAAAATTGTTGCAGTTGACCTATGCTAGAAAATGAAATGACCATTGACCTATGCCGAAATATGAAATTATTATTGACCTAAACCAAATTTCTTATTAAATAAAGCCATTAAAAGTCTCTCTTCTCCATTGCAACACCTAGGTCATTTATGTTGTTTTTTAGATTACAAAACGTAGGCAATTGGATTGAGCTACAACAGTTGCTTCCTGATCTGATAGCAAGTTATTGGCGTCCACACCCCCAGCCGGATCACTCTTGTTTTTTGACAGCATGTGAGGTTTGATTCTGGCATGTCACCTAGCCTCTATGCATGTTATCTATTGATTCCTGGTAGATAGATGTGTCTATGTAACCTCTTTATGAATAGCTTAACAATCTGCAAAGAAGTCGAAACTGTTTTAAGGAAGTTTCTGAAGCACTTTCCCTTTTACAGGTGGAGGAAATGAATTCCTTGTTGTGTGAACTTATGAAGGTTACTGCAACAGAACGGGTTGTGCTTGAACAATGCAAAGATTTTTTGTCCACATTATCCGCCATGCAGGTAATCTGCCCATAGTTTTCATTTTCGTTCTCCTTCCAATCTCTCACATTTATCCACCCGGTTTTTGAATTGCTTTCTTATCCAATGTAACAGGTCAAGGATTGTAGCTTGAGAACACATATAATACAATTGCAACGTGTACCAACTATCCGAAGCCTGACAACCCGTGTGTAGAACTGATCTTATTTGACTACTCACTCCTAATGCTAACATATTACACGAACCTTTCCTTTTCCACCGGGTGGAGGCAGCAGAGGTAATAAGGATCGATCAAGTAGAGCTAGTTTTGGCTTCCGACATTGGCATTTGGCATTTTTGGAACCTGTTTGTGGTCTTCTGCGTCAAGTATCTCGTCTCATGTGTCTTTGTATCTGAAGAATATAGAAAAGGGTTTTTCCCTCTCACTAATTAGCTGTATACAAGCACTCTTTTCTTTCCTTTGGGCCAAAAGGAAATGTACGTGTGTATATATGTAATGTTCTGCTAATTACACTTAAGTAGTTTGTGGTAATTCTTCGTTCTACCCTCTCTACGTCCCTCTTATTTTGCTCGTTTATTCGGTATTTCGCCAATGCCATCATTATATGTCGCGCGTACGAGTTGATCTTAATTATTCATGTTTGTGAGATCAAGTAAGAATGATTGTGATTAACTTAAACAATCATACGCAACTGATCCTATCATTTCTCTTTACGACTCTATTATTTAAGCAAATGCACCAACTGACCTCGTCGTATCCCAGGGCTCGAGATCACCCACATGCTAACCACCGTGCTCACAAAGCTTCTAATGGGAGGATAGGAGTCATCTTGGAAGAAGACGTTTGACTTAGTTTGACTATTCGGGTCAACGACAGCCCACGTTAAAGTTCCAGCACACGAGGATGTGATCATGTGACGGCCACCATTAACACCCAATTCCCTCATTAGCTATTTTGGACTCCTAGCCCTTCTCCTACAAAAGACAAACTGAAACTGTCGGTTTTATAACCTCGTATAAGGGGTGCAATTTGGATAAGAAAATACTATTTCCAACCGACTCTGAGCTGAAAAGTTTTAAAATATTTCGTCCGATTCAATTTCGAAATCAAAATATTGAAATTCAAAACACTCATAAAAGCATTTGATAGAATTGTAATGAATTTGCACATTTCGAATCCGATCTAAAAAATTCGACACTTGCTTAACTGCCTCACATACACTTAATTAGGTACTTATTAGCTTTGAATATGTTTCATTTGTTATTTGTTATACAAAATGCTCAAATATGATTATATTTTTTTCAATTACAAATATATTAAATTTGGTTCTTGTTCTAACTTCTATTCTATTGCATTTTAGGTTTAACTATATTTTACGCTCTAGTGTTTTGGATTATTTTCATAATTGATAGTTGAAAATCAGAGTATCAAACGGACAAACAAATATAAATTACGAATATTATTTAGGCTAATTGGCTTGTAGTCCATGAATATGATCAGTTCGACCGAGTCCTTGTGAAGAGATTAAGTATAGGCTGGCTTTGCAACATTGAAGCCCTCTTCAACTCAACAAAAAACTCAAAACGCACTACGCAAAAACTCTCGCTCTACGTGAAACCCTTCTCACACATTTGAGAAAAACACTAACTATCCTAACTTCCCCTTCAACACATCTTCAATTTTGATAAGTGAACATCACTGTGTTGGCAACCAGTGACACCTTCAGTTTGGATAAATGAATTGCACTGGAGCCGTAGAACCAGGTGATTTAGGAGCATCTTCAGTTCGGACAAGTGAACAACACTGCTTCTGGTTGGTTGGTTATCTATTCAAGTATCAGTTGGTGAAGAGTTTCTAACTTTTTCACCTAAAGAGGTCATCTCAAAAGTGACAAAACGGCATTATGCTGGTTCAAAGCTTGTTCAAGTTCCTTTTCAGTCTGCAGAGCTTTGAAGTTTCAGAAAAAAACTTAGTTTTCTCTTGCAAGGCTAGAAGATGGTTCATGTCTTCTGATTTATGGACTTTTTTTATTAGCAGGTCATGCAAGTATTTCCAACCAGGTCCAGATATGCACCATTGATGGCATCTTTATCTAAGCAGCTTACTATCTCTTTGAGGATGAGTAGAGCATTAGGATCTTGTGATGTCTTAGAAGTGCTGGCCATCTAGGATGAACTAGCAAGAAGTATAAACGTCCAAAGGAAAGAGTAAATTGCAGAAAACACAAACAAAGGAGATTGGTGTCCTTTATTCCCTGGCGATGAGGCACCCTCTAGTGAGGCTTAATTTGACAAAAGTTGATCTCTCTGAGAAATCATATGGGGAGTAGTAATGGTCTCGACTTGGAATGAGAAGGGATTAGATAGTGGGCCAATTTATTGATCAGTGCGATTTGGCCAGATGCCTTGTTTATCCAAAATATTTAGTGTCAAGTATTGATCCGGCCGAGCCGATGGCCTTTGTCGTTTGGGTACTAGTTCATGACGTTTGAATGATGAGGTTGCTTTTGTTTCCTCGGTTCCTTCCGCATTCGAAGGGAGGCGAGGAAATGAGGGATCAATTGGCCTTTTTCGGCACAAAGTGCTTTGACTTGCCATTGGAGAACGACGCTTGGGCATTTTTTTGCGAATTGCCTATCATAGTTTAATGAGTAGGATTAATATCAGGAATAATGACCAAAAGAATAAAGGTTGGTCAAACTACATACCATCTCTAGACTTTTGGAACGACCATTCTTGTAGATTGTTAGTTGATATTTCTTCAACAGGACCTTCGAATAGATCACCAAGGTATTGTGTCCACCATTATGTGAAAAGATGAACATTACCTACATGGTGGGAGCATGGCCAAAGCTCAAGCCCTTGAACATTGGTCCTTGAGATTTGTTTTGTCTTTAGAAAATTCGGCGACTACTATCGGGGACCAAGACTATTACGTGGGGAGACCAACGGAATTGGACAAGCTTCGTAATAGCCAAGTTGACAGGCAAAGAAGTTCAGTATGTACAATTCAAACCCTGAGCTCCATAGTTTGCCTACGAAAGAGACATCACGCATAAGGAGAAATGAACCCCATATTAGTTAGAGTTCGGCATTTGTCTATTTATCCTAGAGAAGGGCTACAAACTGAAAGTAATAGGCATATGGCCTTGAGCAGTAGACTGTCCACTCGCCCCTTCATATTTCGTGGTAGTGAACAAGTGACCAAATGTTTCTGTTGCATGACGACTTGTCGGATTAAGTTGTGCTAACTGGAACCCCATGGCTGTATCAGCTTGAAAAAGTGAACTGGCTAGTCGAAATGCCTGAAAGTAAGACTGGAGCCATCATTGGAAAAACTAGAGTGGGCCATGTTGGTGTGATTCCATCCCTTCCACAACAACGTCATGAAGGCACTGAAAAATATGTGAAAGGATTGAGGGGGTTAAGGGCAAGTTGTTGGCCACTCACCAATGATTCTGCCACATACATGTTTTCGATTAAGCATTTGATGGATTTTGGGAAGAAAATGAACTTGTACCATAGAAAATGAACGTTTCATGTTCTCTTGTTTTCAGTTATCCATCATCTTTTCCAGCAATATTGTCAAGTAAGGTCTTGTAACTAAGGAAATATTTTACAAGCTTGGTAATGTGTTTTTGCTGCCAGTTTTTGTTATTGTCTTTAGTCTATAAAATTTCTAGCGCTTTCTTGTCAAAGAGGGTTTTCGCACTAGTCTCACGCGTCTGTGACAACAGAGAGACATCAATTGATGAATCCGTTAAAGTGGTGCCAAGAAATGCGGTAATATCCAACACCTTGGGTGCCATAGGGCCAGGGGGTAGGATTATCATATTAAAAGTCAAGCACCTAAATTTAATGGCAACAATCAGAAATTTTCGATCCACGACGATCTTAATAGTTGAGAGTTTGATGGCATGATAGATGCCTAGTCATTTCCAAGAATCGCTAAAGAATCTTTCCATTCTTTCATCCCAATTAGCCTAGGTTGTGGGAACTGATGGCCAAGCAACTTGATGCTCGGCGAATTCTCATTTCGACCAATCGTTGCCCTTTTAAAATTATTCAAGAAGATTGGTTCTTATCATCGCAATGAATGCCTTAGGGACTGTACCTGTGTAACATAGATCTAGGATTTGAGTAAAAGGTTTTGAAGCAATGAGAGGTCTAGTGACGAAGTAATTAGTGGAACGTCTAGCTAATTTAAGCACGGTAGAGAGTATCTCACATAAATCAAAGCTGAGTTGATTAAGAGCCATTATGATTAAGAAAGAATAAATAGTGAGGCAGAAGAAATTGAAAATTTTCAAGGTTTAGTGCTCTAGGTTTTTGAACTCAAAATGAGATAAGGGATTTTGGATTTTATATGGCCAAGGCTGTCACAGATAAAATTTGTTTAGCCTTGGAAGAAATCAAGAAGTCTTGGGGTATGTTTTTCAATCATTGCAGCTAGGGAAATTGAAACGTCATAGACTGACTTTCACACTGCACGATCCAACTAAGGGATTGGTGATTATTTAGACTGGACCTTTGGTTGATTAAATTGTCTGGAAAATAGTGGCGTGTGAGTAGCCAAATTCGAAGAGCCATCGTATGAGCCTGACGTGTGGCATAAGAAAGGAAAAACATATCAGTCGAGGCAAAATTTGAGTGTAAACTGGAATCGAGGCATTTAATGCAAGAAAGTGGGCAATTTAAAGAATATTTGATTTTTAAAAACCTTCAAGCTAAGTGTCTATGGTTGGGAGTTTCAGAAGCAATAGGGCAACATTTGGGCCTGAAATAATAGATTGGGCCGAGTGGGTTGACCTGAGTACCACGGTTCTCGACCCAATTAGTATCTTTCAGGCCAGTGGCTAAGATCGGGTCGACCAAGTTGATATAGATACCAGGTGGATTAACCTGCACTAAAAATCTGTATATGTACTTGTCTGACTAGTCAGCAACACCAGTCAACTAAGTTCAAACGATTAGATTAATAATAGCGGAAGCAATCAATATAAAACCTTGAAATACTGAGGACATCCCAACTAACTTAGATATACTTTAGTATAGATTCTAATGTTGATTATCTTAGTTGCAAGGATAGGTTATGGTGAACACATATCATCTAGAATTATTGAAGTATAAAAGCTAATAAACACAATAATCAACACAAGATGTTTTTGGCTGAAAAAACCCATCTCTGGGTTAAAAAAACTAGGGACTCACCACTGAATCTAATCCACTAATGTAAACAAAGGTTCATACAAAGACCACACAAGCTTAATTCATAGATCTCTATCTATGGAGCAGCTTTACCTTTGTGCAGCCTTGCTTTACATGAAATGAACTCTTACAATCTTCACGAAGTGGCAGCTCCTCCTAAGCTTATCACCTTGTGGCATCAAGAACCAACATGATCAATACAAATGATATGACGTTGATGGACAGTCAGATTCTGCAATCAAACATTTGAAGGAAGAACCGACTATAATCACAACTTGATCTAATTGCAAAAACAATTCACAAACTAGATCAAGAATACAACATAAAACTAAACAACTAATGGAACCTAGATACATAACGATCTTAAAGTAAAATGCAGAAGAACAGTTTTTTGGCTGGACAACTAGACGAGAAGGCACAAAGCTCAAACTCAGTTTTTGAAGACAATAAATGTTCTAGCCAAAGAGACAAGGAAGGCAGCTAGGGTTTTAACATTGGAGCTGCCCGATTTTCCTTCCAAACAAGGACAAAAGACACTTGTCGATGCATAGCTCAATCTAAGCAAACCTACGGCTGAGAATTCAACCTAGAACAAAGCTGTCAGAAAACCCCATGTAGGCTGACTTAAAAAGCGTGTCCAGGCAGTTGGACAACAGTGACTTTCTGACTAGACAACAAGACTAGACAGAAGGAACATAGGTTTATGCATGAAATGTATATGAATGATCAAACCTTTTGGGATGATACATTGTCTTCGATCAAAGCCTTTGGACTTAATATCCAGCAAGATGAACCCATATTAGAGTTAAAAGACCAGAGACAATCTAAGAGCATGTGTGGTAATATTTACACCTTTTCACAAGGAAAGCCAAATAACTAAAGCTAGACTTCACAATCTCCCCATTTGGCTTCCCTTGACAAAATATTCCCAAAAACCTACAACTAAAATCACACAATCCCACACTCAAAAAGAACATTAATCAACAGGAGAAGACCAAGTAACAACTCCTACAAAAAAAAAAAAAAAATCTTGGCAAGAAACAAAGTGAAATTTTATCATGGGTTAGGAAATAGAATATATGAAATTACCACATTTACCACAAGGTTTTTGCATGTTTTTTCTTCCCCATTTTATCATGGCAAGACAAAGTGAAGGGCAAGATAAAGTGTGAATGAGAACAATGCAACAGATTTAAGGCACATTATGACAATGATTATACTCCCTATATAATTATACTCCCCTAGAATACTAAAATTTCTGTAGGCAAATAACTTTAATCACCTTTTGTAGACCTTAATGAATGGTTCCAAAACTAAATTATTTCTTCCTTAAAATTTTGTGGTATCCACTAGTGTAAATATTTTAAATTGAAGATCAAATTCGTTCAATGCATTCATAGAGGGTCAAGGAGAGTAGCTGTAAAAAATCATCAAAATCTGAGTTAAAACTACCGTTAAATCATGATTTTTTGTTTATAACTGTATAAAAGTTTTGTCCCGTTACTTGATCTCTAAATGTGTTTTTTTTTTTCGATTTTTGGCGTATGCGATCTCGAAGTCTATACAAACAAGTTTGATGGTTTGATCGTTGAAACTAGTTTCTTAGAATGCGTATCTCATCAAGTTCAATGGTATATATATTTATTAAGTAGCTTTAAATTTATTTATTTTGTTATAGCACTTAAGAAATTGAATGGTATATACGTTTACTAAGTAGCTTTAAATTTATTATTGTAGTTCGGATCGGGTTTTTGTTAGAAAAATATATTATTGTGTTTTATGTAAAAAAAAAAGAATTTGAAGGGAGTAAGGTCACATTTTTCAGTAAATTTTATAATAATTTTTTTTAAAAAATATAACTTGCGCAACGTCACAATGGGGTCGTTGCGCAAACATATTTTGCGCAATGCAGAAACCAATGCGTTACGCAAAGGCTGTTTGCACGACGCACAAACCAATGTGTCACGCAAAGGGTGTTTGTGTGGCGAACAAACTGCGTCGCGCAAAGGGTTTTTGTGGTCAACTTGTGTAAATATTTTAAATTTACGAGAATTACATATGTCCTCGAAAAATCACGCTTTGCCCTTAGGGCATTTCCGTAATTTCACACATTAAAATTATAAAAACCAGAATTTTTATGGACGGGCTGTCACAATCTACCCTCCTTAAAAAATTTCGTCCCCGAAATTTAAAATCATTGTTATACAACACTCAAAGATAGGAGTATAAGATATAAATACATAAAGCAGAAATCAAGTTAGAACATTTGTGCAAAAGAGAAAATGACATCCCGACACGGTCGGAATGTAATTATCCCTCTTTCATGCCTCCAAGCTCATACCTTCTTCCTTCCTCGATAATATAGTGGTATAATACCCGTATAAATAAAATAAGGTAATAAGAAAATATTTGCACAAAAATCAAAACCCAGAATGGAAATGGACCTCACCAAACATTCGTCGTGTTACGAACTTCGAGAATGAGTCCGAACCATAGCTAACTAGTAAATGTTGCCGTAGATGAGCGGTCTTGCCCACTGACTTAGTGAATCTAATAATTAAACCATCAATATTTTAGCCTGCAACCCGTAACACCGATAATTCATCATCGTCTCAACGAGCTAGCGAGAAGTTCTCGAGCATGCCAAAATATCATTTTGCTCCTCATGTACGCATATGCCTAGATCGTTCGATTTATGCCTCAACCGTGATCCCGAATCATCCTAGAGCACGCTAAAACAATTGCTAAAGATGTTTCGATGTCCACGTTTCCACAACTCAAATCTGTTTAGAATTCTTTTTGGTAAGTCTGGTAAACTGGCAATAAGATTATATTGCAATGCTTCCTGCTAGCATTGATATAAAAGTGGCGCAGGCACCCGCCAAGTGGATCTATCATGAATTCCTCACTAATTGCGCGAGAGATCACGTTGAGAAGGTTAAAAGAACACTCAAGAATTGGAGCGTCAAAACAAGTTCATGAAATCTAGAGTACAAAATACCTGGATTGAATATGCAATTCCAATATCTAAGTGGCTCTCCTGGACAAACTGTCAACATCAACAATGATATTAGGAACAGAGTGACTCTAAATCAACCAAATTACCTTTAATACTAAGAGGTGAAAATGAGGGTATAAACATAACTGATGCAGACTAGAATATCAAAGGATCAATTTTTTTTTTCCAAAAATGATGAATTATGCCGAAAGACTAAACAACTTCGTTGTTGTCTCAGACCAAAAAGTAGAAAGGTCGAATTTAAGAATGAGCTAACAAAGTTTCTTGATGATCGAAAGGTAACATCACAAAAGTATTAAGACTACCAGGAACCAAAAGTAATTTCCCCAAAATGTTCTTCCACCGAGGGCTACCACTTTAGTACCCTCGCCACACAAGCCATCCCTAGAGTTTTGACAAAATAGAATTCGTAAAAATGCTAATAAGTGACATTCTAACAGATACTACCAAGAAATCAAAACTAGCTGAGATTTCCAATCTCAAAAGGATCAATACTAACAACGGAAGAATACTGATTGAATTATTTGGTAAAATCTCTGGTGATACACGGTTATCACTACATTAACTTAGGCCATCAACTTGCCTCAAATCTACACCTTTCCTTCACAAGGAAAAATCTTCGTTTTAAGTCTAAGGACATTGCCAAAATGATTTTCTATAATATCGTCAAGACAACAAAACTACCCAAAACTTAGGAAAAGTTAACATATTTTTCTGTTTTCGACGAGGTGGCAAGATTTGAACATTAGACACAAGAACCAAGAATGCTCACTTCACGTGTGTGATGAACACAATACTGCCCAACTTATGCTCTGATACCAATTAGACACACCCCGACCCGGAATATCCACTAGGACTCCGAATCAAGCTGTGCTGACCGACACATAGAAGATGACGAAGCCAAAAAAATGTGATGATGAAAAAATGTGAATACATTTGAACCTAAGAGTGCCTAAATACTAGAGTGCGCTAGTGAACGGGCATGAACTCATTCACATGCGATACAGAGCATAAGTAAAGTACAGTAAGGTAAGAGAATGATTATACCATCATAGGAAGACACCTGCACTGGAAAGTGCCACGAATCCTCGTCGATACAAAACTTTGCTACTAGAACCTGGATGAGTGCAAAGTAGAACTTGTGAGTGGCGAAAACAAAGCTTTTGAAAACATCATTCCTCTTCTCAAGTAATATTCGCCATAAACCATGTATACCTTCCCAGAAAAATAGCATGCATATATATATATATCTCAAACCATATTCAACAAAACCACAATATGCCATATCAAACATCTCAGCAAAGAATAAGTAAATCAGGTGAATTAAATCAATATGAAATGGTATGCCAGCCGGAGTCACCTAACGTGACATGTACGGCTGGGCCTATAGCTAATCAAATATCCCTGTACACGAGTCGGAACCACCTCTAGTGGTCTGTACGACTGAATCCATAGCTCATCACATATGCTTGCACACAAGTCAGTCGGAACCACCTCTAGTGGTCTGTACGACAGGCTGGGTGTAAATAAATACGCTCAAGTGCTACGATCACATGAAGGTTGTGCGAAGTATCGCAAGTCACCTACGAGTCGGAACCACCTAATGTGGTATGTACGACAGGCTAGCACCTACCTTGGAATCCAAGGTGAGGGTGTGGTGTATGAGGTAAACGATCACGTGAAGACTAGGCCCTGTCCTCGGCCGAGAGTAATAACACCGGGGTGTAGGTTTATGAGCTTTAACTGCATCTCATATGACATTTACGACTTATGGGCAACCTGTACAACAATGTCGGAGTTGCCTATTATTACAACATGTACGACAGTGTCGGAATTGCCTAAAACATAAGTATAGTCATGACATAACTCAACCATTTCCATTAACACCATAAACTCACCTGAACTTACCTGTGCGTCCTACGTTCCTCTTCGCACTTCAAAGCATCTACAATGATTAAGTTCAAGTAATATACATATGAATATGCCATGATGCAATCTAAAACTCAACCATTTTATAGTATTTCCAAATATATATTACGACGTACTAACTATTAATTACCAAAACATAAGGTTAAAACTCACATGATTCATGACCAACAATTAACCACACATGATTTATAACCAACAATTAACCACCAAATCATAAAACTAAAACTCACCTTTTTACCAATTTCCTTCACATTGCCCAATTTCCCAAACAAGGCTTTTGTCTCAATTATTGTATGGCTACAGCTAACATCTCGTTAGACTGCCTACATACCCTAAACAGGGATCAAGCCATTCGTAGTTCACATTTCCAAGGTTCAAACCACATCCGAATATATTCATTTAATCCAACATATACTACAATCCTATTAATATTCAAACCACATCAATTATATCTCAAAATCATAATTAGAATAACGAAATTCGTATAAAAACACAAACATGGCTCCCTGGCTGTGCGCCGCCGCACCAACCGCCGCGGGTGGCGGTCGGCCGCCTTGGCTAGCCGGAAAAACTAAACTCTTTCTAAAAATTCTCAAACATTACAAAAATGAAGATCTCAAAGAGTAGAGCAAACTTTATACCTGCGGCCAAGTCCAATTTGGCCTGGAAAGGCTCCAATTTGCCTCGAACCCGCCGAGAACCCTAGAAATTGGTGTTCTTGATTCGTCCTCAATTCGACTCCGACGCTCCAACCAATGATTGGGCATTGTTCTTGGCCTTAAAGGAAATCTAATGGTGGTGGAGATTGACTGTAATTCATTCAAAAATGGCGGATTTCCACCATAGAAGCTTTTGGGTATCCCGCCATAAAACGCTATAATTTGGTTCAATTTCCGTCCAATCTTGAATGAATGATGAAGGAGAAGGAGTATGGGGGTGATTACCGATGATATTTGGGGTGAAATTCGCCTGAAAATTGGCTAGAAACCACCGGAATTTAACCGAGTCGAACGGGCTGGGTGTGCGGGTCGACGGGATCCGGTGTGGTCACACTTCTCTCCCTCCTCTCCCTTCTCTTGTTTCTGATTGGATCTCCTCATTCCTCTCTTCTCCCCATTCGGCCACTCTCTCATTTTCTCTCATGTTCCCCCTTCTTCTCCCCCGTTTTCTTTCTTTTCTGTTTTTTCTACTTCCCCCACACCCACACACCAATAGCCTATAATTCAATTAGTAATAATAAAAAAATATAGTGTAAAATAATTAAAATAGTATTTCATTTCAAATACTTTCGGGTTCGTAACTCAATAAAACTTTAACCGTAACTCCAAAATCACTTCTACCTGTGCCTACGCGTCCGTAAGATCGAGCTCTATCCGAATATGTCAAGAAACATAACAAAATATATGAGAATCACATACGTCCTCGAAAAATCATGCTTTGCCTGTTGGGCATTTCCGTAATTTCACGCATTAAAATTATAAAAACCATAATTTTTTAGGGACGAGCTGTCACATATACATACAAGTTTGATGGTTGGATCATTGAAACTAGTTTTGTAGAATGTGTATTCCTTCAAAACGATAGATTCAACAAACACTTGGAGTTTATTTTATACTTCCATTAAGTAGAACATAATATTTTGTGGTATCCACTAGTGCAAATATTTTAAATTGAAGATCGAATTCATTCATCATACTCTTATAGGGTCGAGCTTGATATTATGAGTGATTATAGATATATATATATACACATTTTTTTGTACTTCTACAACAACGTTTAAATTTTAATCTATGATTTATGAGATTATAGTGACAAATTTCGGAATTGACATCTTCACAAAAGTTGTCGAGCTTGATATTACGAGCATTTGTATATTTTTTTGTACTTCTACATTAATTAAAAACATATTAAAATCTTAACTACAATAATAGCCATAAGATTTAATCTTACATATGTGAGATTAAATCCTTACTGTTGAATTTAATCTAGCAATTAAATTATAAAAGTGTTTTTGGCGGGCTGCCAAAATTTTGGCATGGCGTCCAAAAACTAAACTATATTTCCAAAGAGAACGCCATTTAGCCCTCTCTCCTCATTTTCATTTCTCTCTCACAACTTCTCTGCCTTTCCTCTTTCAGACACAAAACCCTAGCCTCCATCCTTCATTTCTCAAAATTTCTCGCAGCTTCTCTCTCTCCTTTGCTCTATTGCAATCCATGGCCTTCTCTCCATGTCGCTTGCTGCCCACCACCGAAAATTCAAGAACCCAAGAGATCATTTCCAACAAAACTCAAATCCACACCTAATCCTCATCTCCTAGACTCACGAGACCACCGTTTTTCGGCCAATGTTCTAAGGTTGAATGTTTTTCATATTTTTATCATTTTTCTTTATAAATTTGGTTTTGAATTTGCAGGTACTTGCCTCTTACAGTCATCCACCTGCACATCTGCACTCCACAACCTATAATTTGGGTAAACTTTGGTTTTAACTTTTCTAGATTGATATGTATTTGTCTCTTCAAAACTGCATAAAAAGCTTTGTTTTTTGAGCAAATTTCCCCAATTTCGTTGAAAACCTTATAAATTCAGCCTTGGTTTCGCCCTCTTTCTCACCTTCGTCACTCACTCCATTGATTTGTTTATCCATTGCCCAGCAAGCCCTAGTAAGGGTTTTCAGGAAGGCGGCATTGGACAACGCCGGTGAAGCAGAAAAGGGTAATAGTGGCGGAGGCGGCTCGGTGTGTTGTAGGTTGTGCTGGTGATGAGCAACCAGATTGGTTGTGTGCTTGAAGAGGGAGCTAGATTGTGGAGAAGATTAGGCAGGAGAGTGGAGCCCACGTTAGGATTTTGCCCATAGACTATATTCCGCCGTGTGCATCCCCTGCAGATGAGTTGATTCAGGTAAAGAATGCTTCTTTTTTTCGGTTTAGATTGCTTTCGTTTACTTGCATTGGAGATGATAGAAATGTTGGTACTTTGTAATTGTGTGCTTTTTAGGTAGCTTAATTCAAAGTTATTGGTTTAGTATCTTTATCTGAAGAAATGAATTTCTTTGAGTGATTAGCCTCGTCATGTTTGCATAATGACTTGGTGTGATGTGTAAGTCCCATTGAAGTTCTTTTGATTACAATGATGTACAAGGTATTCGTGCTTAGACCTAAATGTCAGCGAGTGCTCTTCATATCTTATTAAAAATATGCATAAATGAGGAAGACCACATTATGAATTTTCGGTAAAACTATAGAGACATGATTTCCATTATTAGATGTTTTCATCCAAGTAAAGATGGTAGGACTTTAACTCAAAACCTGCCCAAGGGCAGAGAAAAGTGTTAATAACTACAAACAGGACAATGATTGTTAACACTATGAGGGGAGTATGCTTACCTACTGTGGGGATGCAAATAACATGTTTTGGTTTTGTTGTGCTAATGCATTACTCAGGGCTATATTCATGTTGGTTTGATATGCATATAACATGAGACTTTTCAGCTATGAAGAAAGCACTTATGTCTGTTTCAGGTTGTCTTCAGGATAACCCTAAGGTAGATGTAGCTAACTTTGGTGCTACCAAAATTTCAGGGGGATCGAGTCACAGAACTAGTATACCTGCACAAGTTAACCCTATTGCTCATCGGGGCTTTGGGCCTGACTTTAATGCATCAGATTATCACTCAAGGAATTATTCTTCTAATCCCGGGCCTGAAAATATTGGAAGCGGTAACAGGATGGCTATGGAAGAAGAGGTGGTATTCAAGTTGTTATGTCATGTTGATAAGGTTGGTAGTCTAATAGGGAAGGGTGGAAGCTCAGAGTACAACGCTAATAAGTACAGGGGCATCGATTTGGATGCATTTCTCGCCACATCCACTGATGAGATCGTCAAGCTCTTCCTTGCCAAAGCTCACAGAAGGTAATAAACAAATTTCTCGATTAGATTGGTGGTTGCTTTGCTCGCACCTTGAGCTAAAATTATGCAAGGCTCTTCATTAGAGCTTATGTTTATTTTCAGATTTTTGTTGTTTGGGTTTCCTACCAATTGACAATTATATTGTGCTTGATATAAGTTATCTTTTTTTTTTTTTTTTTTTTTTTTGCAAATAAAGATAATAATTGTGGATCAATGTTCGTAGCACTACATTCGAATTCATTGACAGTTGGTTAAAGCGGACATGAAAAACTAGCATTATAAGACATATCATAGGATTGTAACAAGTACTTGTAAAAAATTTACATTGATTTTTTTGTATATGTAGTTGAAATATGATTATTAATATAAAACAATTCTTTCAATAAAAATTGGCATTGAAAATATTATTAAATTAAAAAAAAATTGTATTTTTATCTTTTTATTTCTGCCGATGAAGTAGGATCAACAGAAATGTATAAGTCCAACGACTCTTGACCCTCACAAATATATTTTTGTGCGTATTTTCGACAATTCTTAATTGTCAGTAATTGTAATTGCAACGATTGTGTGCTCCTGTAAACAACATTTTATTGTTGGAAAATCATTTTTCGACATAATGTTTTGGTCGTAAGAAAATCATCGCAAACACTAGATGTCGTCGTTTGGAAAGTATATTCGACAGTCATACAAGTATTTGCGACCGCACATACATGTTGAAAATAAAATAATTTTGTCATTTTGAAAAATGGCTGCCATGAAATTGTGATCTAAAATTGATGCATTCCATAGATAATGATATAAGACAAGGACATGCCTGGCATGCAACCTATCATCTTTAATTTGACATTTGTTTTGACAGATACACACATATATATTCTTTGAATTGTTCTGATATTTGTATCATAATTAAACTTGTGGTTGTGTGGTTTTGGTGAAGTGAGATATGAGGAGTGATGAAGGAGCTACAGAAACTGTAGCGAGCTACATGAAGTAGTGAGATACATGAAGGAGCTATATGAAGGAGTGATGAAGGAGCTACATACACTATATGTACAAAAGGGAAGATGCTTTTATCTGCACGTCTTCGAAAGAATTCAAGTTTGTATTTTCGGAGTTTGAGGACTTGTGTTAATATGTTCAAACACATGTCTTAGGTTTGTAATGAATGTATTGGCTTTACCACATTGATCTTATATACGTTTGTTTTTATTAATGATAATACAAAATATTCTTTAACCAATGCTCAGTGAAAATTTTACCAAAAAGCATATTTTCAGTGAAAATTTTACCAAAAAGCATATTTTTGTTGGGCTAATTTTCAGGCAACATTTTTTGACTTTGCGCGACGAAAGTACCACTACAACAAAAATGAACACTGCACACAATAAATTATTTGTGCCCTTTGAGGCCAAAAAGCACCAACAATTGTGCTCATAGACCAATAGCAACAGTGCAGCTACTATCTTTGTGTTTGTGCCCTCTATGGGCGTCACCATTGCTCAAAGGGCACAATACTGAGTTATGTGCTCATGATGTTGGCACAAATAAAGGGTGTTTTGTGCCTACGTTCTGACAAAGTTGTCAGACTACCATTTCCAGTCATGTTGGCACTTAAAATGTAATTGTGCCAACATGAATTAAATATTAAAAAAAAATCATAATTTGAAAAATTGAAACTGAAATTGAGGTTTTTTTTTTGTCATAAAATGTAGAAAGCCTACAATACATTCTCAATCTCACAAACATATATTGTAATGTTACATATTTAATCTCTAATGCAAAAAGAACTTGAAAGCAGACATTTTTGGACAAATGCATCTTCCCCAGCAAGCCTTGCACCTCATCGAATCTTTGCTGCTCCATAAACGAATTAATGAAGATGATCATCAAGAGAAGATTTTTTTCATTTCTGTTTAAGTATTCCTTCAAATTGTTTTTCCCTATCCTCCTACACAACAACATTAGTAAACTCAATAATTTAATGATTATAGTAATGTAAAACAAGATAATTTAACACTATGTCAAATTCATCAGAGGCTAACAAAAGCACTCAATATGCTGAATAAACATACAGCATTTGCAAATACAGATATAAGCACTTTACCTGTCGAAGGCATATGTTTGTCCCACAAAGAGCTGCAAGTAACCAAGTGAAACACCAACCATTGCAATGGAACATGGGTAGAGTCCACAGATATACAGCTCCTTCAGTCATCCCCCATACAAGAGGACCACTCAAAGCCATCAGATAAGCCCCACGGTGATGCAAAACCACCCCCTTAGGGCTGGCTGTTGTGCCAGAAGTATAACCCAGTGCAATGCTCTGCCACTCATCCTCTGGTGGTTTCCAAGCAAACTCAGGGTCACCACTTTCCAAGAATGTCTCATATTCAATGGCGCCTCTTCCCAAAGCACTTTTTAGTGCCATAGGATCACAGCTTTCATCACCTATGACAACTAATAGTGGAGGCTTGCAACTGCCTTCGCTTTTCTCTGCCCATATTTTCAAAGCTTCCTCTGCCAAGGGAAAAAATTCTTGATCCACCATCACAACAACAGACGATGAATGACCAAGAAGGAAAGCAATAGTCACTGCATTTAGACGAACATTTACAGTGTTTAACACAGCTCCTGCCATTGGAACTCCATAATGAGCTTCAAAGAGGGCTGGCACATTTGGTGCTATTATTGATACCTGTTTCAATATAAGAGAAGTGATCTGTCAATTAACAAGCTCCAACGCAACACAAGAAGCATATAACAGAAGCTGATGGTGAGATACCATGCAAGAGAATAACACAATAGGTAAGGTGTCTAAGAAATCCAAGCATTACAATAATGTTAAAAATGAAAAACCAGTAACCAAAGAAACAAAAGATGTTCTGATGCTGTTGAAAGCGAATAAGTCCATGATTAGGATGCCGTTACGAATTTTCAAGGACAAAATAACTATTGATGTAGTCCCCATCTGTTCCCAATAACTAGCTCAGTTTCAGCAGAGGGCATAGCAGTTCTAAAAGAAGCTATTGAATGGCTTCTTGAAAGAGACGATGGAAGCAGAATAAGGTGATAGGCGGAGTCAGATGTTCGACTGAAAGCCTCATATGGATATGAGATTTATACTCTAATATTCAATTTTGTGTATGGGGCATGCACTTGTTCCACTTTCACGTTGGTCAAGCTACTATAGCGCAATGTAACCTCAAGAATCCACTCTCTTTTTTAATGAAATGCTTTTTTTTCTCAATTCACCGTCCTTTTCAATAGACGTCCAGTTAAGATTCCGGCAGGGCGAAAGCATAAATTATATAGAAAGTATGCTCAATGCTTCGTGAATAAACCTAGGTAGAAGCAAAGTTATCCAGCATAAAAACAACTAAAAAGGAACTTCAAGAAGCCCCAATCACAAGCATTGTGCAGAGACCATAATTATCAGCAAAAAAAGTGGGGCAAAAAAAGCAAGACAACATATAAAAAAGGCCATTATCTCAACAAAATTTGATCATAAAACAGGAAGGACAAGATTAAAAAGAAGAAATTTGGTGAAAGCTATTACCGATATGCATTATAGAGGAGAACGAAGATGTTACTAAAGCAATTCATTGAAATGACCAGGGTCGTGCTGCAATTGTATTTCATATTATAGTTCTTCGCATGCATCTGGGGTAGAAATAGTTGCTTTTTCTACAGGATCACAGGTAAGTTATTGGATCATCGAAAGAGGCAAAGACACAAGAATTAAACCTAAAGTGATAACAACAACATTGCCAACAACAGCATGCATTAGAAAATTATAGCATTACCATTTCCTTACCTCAGTCAAATCTTCAAATATCGAAGAAATCCCAAACTTCTCCTTCACCATTTCTTCCTGAGATATCAAAAAAATTAATACCATATAGCAATTGATAGTTTCAGGTAGCAAATAAACGGACAACAAACCTCTGCAACTTGAAGATCATGTTCAGTTTTCCGAATTCCAGTCTTCTGTTCATCATTTACTTTTCGAAACTGAAAAAGAATAGAAAGAGAGATTAAATTGGCCAATTAAATTACACTAAAGTCTGCTTTTACAAAGAAATTTTGCACCCATGGAAAATTAAACTTAGATTACAGATTGTCTAGTTGTATACACCATGTAGGACCTTGATCGCAGAACTCCACAATGAAGGGATATCTGATCTACTACTACACAAATATTTAAAAGCTTTCAGAACTAATCAAAACAATTCAAAATAACATCAAATCCTAAGAGAAAACAGCTTCTCTTAAAAACACGCGATTATTAAAAGAAATAATATTGTATATCCATGGCACCTGAACAACCAACACACATTTACAAGTATACAATCGTACTTTAAAAATGAAAGGAGATAAAGATGAAAGCACTAATCGTCATCTTCCTCTTCTCTTACCTCTCATTCTCTCCCTCCTCCCTCCAAGTCGCCGACTCCCAATTCGAAGGCTACGGCGACGAAATAAATAAGGACAACAACGACTACTCATCACTCCCTCTTCTGACTCGCACCCGCCTTTTCCTCACCACCGCCTCCTAACCCGACTCACCTTCTGATCTCCTTACCAGACCCGATTCCTGATTCGGACTCACCATGCATCCATCTTCCCAAACCTTCCTTCACCAGTTTCGTGTATTGGGATGAAGATGAGTTCGAATGCCTCCCACTCCAACCCTAGAAACTGCCCTTCGATGACCCTTCACTTACCAAAACTGCGATTACCTCCTCCGATTCTGATTCCGAACTCTCCGCCGATCCCAACCCCCCGCCGCTCCGAGATCCTTTCTTGTGGAGATCGTGTGCGGAGGGTTCCTACCAAGGTTTTCTGGCGACGATGGAACTCAAGAGCCTCCACGATTTGATCTGGGGAAGGTAGTGAGAGAAAGGGGGTTGGAGAGAGAGAGTCTAAAAGAGGCAGAGAGAGATGAGAGAACGGGAAGGAGGGGTGCAGTGTGGGTAGGTTAAGGGGAGAGAGGGAAAATGGGGTGTGGGCCATAAGTTTATGACAAATAATAAAAAACAAATAATTGTGCCCTTAGATGTAAAATATAGGCACAATAATATATTTGAGTTCATTTTTTTAAACAAAGTTGTCAGAAAATGTGTTTGTGTCCATTTTTTTTTTTATATTGGGCACAATATGTAGTGTCCTTTATTGAATGGGCACTGTTTTAATCTTTTTGTGTTGAATGATACACAAATCCCTCAATTGTGTCCATAATTTTGTGCCCAAAGGCCATTTTTGTTGTAGTGTACATGCGTCGCACAAACGGTTTTTTATCCTAATGAAGGCTTGCATGTATAAACACTCAGCGTTATTAAGCTTCACGTTATACATATCATTAAGAATTCCCTTATGTTGCAAGACTTAATAGTATCAATTGCTGGTCAAATTTAAAACATCGTTACATTTTAATGAACTTGTAACACTACGTCCGCAGGCACATGCCTAATTGTTTGGAATCACTAGATTAGATTATACTGTTTGTTCATGTATTATGATATATACGTGTGTGTGTGTTCTATAAAAGTGTAAATGTGCCTCTTGAAGCTACTCAAAGGCCAATCATTACTACTTAAAGGCCAATGCCTACACGATTACTTTCAATTTTCCATCACTAAAACTAAGACAACCCTTACACGTTAAACAATCACAGATGTCCGTGTATGTATTTCATCTTGAAATCATGGCCTCTGAATATGCAATTTGCACATTGATTGCCTAAAAAAGGAGTGAATATTGACAATTAAGATTTATTGTCCATTTAATTTCCAAGTCAAAACAAAACATGCATGGTAAAATAAAAGAAATTTTTTCTGATTAAATCTTTAAAAGGTCAAAAATCAAAGCAATACAAGAGTGCTTTTATGCTTATGCAACCCAATATTTTTTAATAATTTGTGGAAATATTTTCTTCCCCACATTATTTACTCGGCAACTACAAAAAAGAGAAAAAAGTTTCAAATGAATAACCTCAGAAGCTTTGTTCTCTCTAAATTACCAGCAGTACAATTATTCTCTGGTGAAGAACTCCCCAACGTCGTCGTTTCCGAGTCTTCAACTGACGGCGTTGCCGCTCTACAATCCCTACGTTTCGTCCTCGACGTCAACCCAGTTGCAGATGTCAAGCTAAGATTGAGATCGGGCGATCGGAAATTCTCCACGTAATCATCATTATCATTGACATCAAAATTAGGCCTCTTCTTCTTGGTAGACTGCCGTTGTACTTCTCGAACCTGATGTTCACGAACATAATGGATGTCACGACTATACTCGGGAAGTGGCTCCAACGCGCCGCCACGTAACACAGTCTCCATCGCCGCCTGGCACACCTCCCACTTCCCACTCAAAAGAAGCCCCGTCGCCCCATTTACCGGATTCATAGTCCGCCCCACCGCCTCAAATAATAACGACTGAAACAAAGCTAAAAGCAACAAAACCTAATCCTCATCAGCGATCTTAGATATCTTTAGAATTTGTTTATATGTATAGGCCGCAATCAGACGTCCACACTGCATACTTAACTATTTTTGCATCGTTGATTGATCATCATGCAAAAACAACATATTACAGTGTGGACGTCTCAACCAATACTGTATGCACATACTTTGATTTTGATTTGATAGCCAAAAATGTTATATATACCGGGTCGTTGGGACTCAGAGACGGCGTTGATGAAGGAGAAGAGGCCGGCGCGTCCAAAGAACTTGGCCACAAAAACGGTGGCGTGGGCTTGAGCTTGGGGATCTTCCATCCAATGTAGGCATTGCCTAAGGATGCAGTTATCACTGCAACCCTTTCTTAGAACTCGGCATCCATTGCAACTCATTTTTCACGCATTAATATATTTTAACAGATCGAACTCTGATGTTGGACGACGACGTCGACGACAACAACAGGACTAGATGATCTAACCCTCAGGGACTAGCCTGCGTTTAAGTAATATTGGAAATGTGGGAGGGCGTTATAATTGGCATCATGACTTGTATATATATAGAGAATGAGAGTGGGAAATGTTATCTTATTGTAAGACCTGGCGTATATATTAAATTAGCTTTTAAATTTTAAAAAGAAATATGGGGAGGGTAGTTATTCATTATCGTGCCCGAGGAGTAATTCGTGATATCAACCAGCATTTGATTTGATTAACTAAGGTTAAGTTATAGGAGGTAAAGTTGTGTACATGGTTGACTCGACTGTATAATCGAGGGTTTTTGGGTTGGTTCCAAACTTCCAAGGAACTTGGTGAGGGACGGCTGCGGGTCTCCGCACAACGGTTTAGTTCGCATAATTTCATTCTTCCACCGTTGGATGTACCTCTGCATGGATATTATCTAATATCTCTGACCAGATTCTTTTTCTGTTTCTTTCTATTACTGGTTGTTTCTGGTTGTAATAGCTTGTACTACTCAAGAAATTTTTAATTGTGACAAGAAGACAAGTGGTACACCACGTATTTTAATAGAAGTGGTGGAAAATTTTATTTTTTAAGTTATTAACTTTTTAGCACATATGTCCCACCATTTGTATAGTGACACGTGGTGTACCACCCCTTGTACAGGTCACATTGAAAAATCTCTCGTACTACTCATGCGACTGTTGCATGCTAGGGAGACTAAACTTTAGAAATTAAAAGACATGGAAGTTGATGATTGGTTTATTACTTAAGTGTTGATAAACATGTTCATTTTTATTGGTGACACATCATTTAGTTTGCTAATTTTGTCTTCCAATTTAGTCTTCCTAGCATTACCCATATGTTTAGTGTTTTTAGCTTTTTCTTTTGGTTGGAGGCTTGGAGCAAATTGCCTCAACAAAATTCCAACAAACCAAGGAGTTCATCAACTGAAAAGGTTACAATATATGTGAACCCCCAAGCCAAAAGTTAGTGCTACTAGGATGATTACCATCTCTAGTTAAGCATTATTTAGAACATACAAGGGAGTGAGGAGTCTACTTGTATTGAATTTGGCAGCCAATTAAGTTGGGTGTAAATGTGCATTCTAGCAACCATCCATTATTGCTTTTGCATCTAATGGTAGAAGAATCCCTGACTTTCTCTCTTTCTTTCTTTTTTCAAAGAATAATAATCCCTTTACAGGACAAAAGGGTATCACATTTTATACTTAATTAATATAAATAGAAGTTTCACATTGTATTATTTTGACTAAATTTAAGATAATTCTTCAAAGAATCACATAATTAATTAATTTGATTAATTTTTCTTCTTCCTGTTGATGACATCATTACTTATTTGGAATAGGTCGGAAGTTATGAAATGAGGAAGTCAAGAATAAGGAGAAAATGAATGTGCATTAGATTATGAATTGTATTGTGGAATCAGTATTTTGATTCCGTAAGTTAGAAATCCGAATAATTTTCAAGAGTAACTTTAGGTAAACATGCAATAAAATTAGACTCTATGCGATTAATTTTCCATATTAAAATAATTCGATAACATAAGATGTTATACAATATGATAAGTAAAAGAAAATTATTATACATAATCATATATGTATTTTATTAGACGAATGATTTAGACAACTTAATTTCACTTAAAGAGTTAGTGAGTGGCTATATTTACAAGGCGCAGAAGTTGGGAAGAAAGTGGCACGCATGGGACTAATGATAACGATGACGATATAGACAAAGTAAAGGCATTGAAGTTATAGTCGCGACTCGGGTAGGTGGCATATCTTTATCTTATTAGGACCACAATTCATTATCTAATCTCACATAAAATATGTTTAATTTATTGTTAATTAAGTGATGTTCCAACAAAATGAAGTTTGTGGAGAATGGGATTCCAATACAATTAAATTTTCACAGCTCACTTTGATTTGGATTTCACATGCTTCCAATGTAAGGCCGCTCCGGTCATTATGGACTATGGTGGTATATATTGTGGATTGTGTTATCCACACTCTCATTTTTACTTCTCACACACATCTTTTAATTTCCAGTCGTCGAATCGAATTAATTGAATAAAATTAATTGACAAAAGTTACAAGAATGATGGAACATCACTTGGCCGTACATACGATGCCAAAAAGTGGATTCATTAGATTAATTGAAAGACAAGGATGTGGTATAGGATGTTTCCATTTGCGATTGAAGCTATTCCAAAACGGGAGCTAGAAGGACACACATACTTTTCGGGAGAATTCAAGACATGACTTTCAGCCAATATATGAATGTTCTTTAACTATTTGAACTTTAAGAAGTTTCCCATAATTTACATTTTGTTTTAGTTTTGCCCGCATAATCTCAAAACCTTTTTTTGTGAAGCTCTCTATATATTGAGATTCTTAGAGCTGCACTTTTTAAATTTTAGAATCTTTCATCAATTAGTTTCACAAGCAAATGGTGAAGCTCTCTTTATCATGATAGGGAAAGGTGCGTCAATAAAGAGTAATGTTTACCACATTTGGCGATTATATCTTTATAAACGTAAAATTAAAACCCACTTGGATGAATAAATCTCACTTTATTGGATTTCGGATGAGTGAGAAATGTAATGTAATCGCTAAATATAATATTATCTGACTAAAACCTTTTTTTTTTTGGAGTTTTAATGAAAAGCCCGCAATACTGTTCACTTTAACGAAAAACTATATTTTTACACTAAAAGGTCAAACATTGTACTATTCACTTTACCCTTTATTTTGTCTTTATCGTTAAAACTCAAAGTTTTCAAGTCATTTTCATTAGTTTTCCTTTTTTTTTTTCGATGACAGAAAGAATAACCCTGATGATCCAGATCTATCAGCAACTACAAGGCTTTAAGATAAAATCTAGATATGTGTAATCAATCATTTGTAAACTACAAATGTTAAGTAAACTCATGCGTTTACACCCGATTCTGTGAAGGTTTAAACCTAGGACATCGGAAATTACGACTTGTTCTTACTCACCTATGCCGACCATTCGGGTAAAGGGTAATGCACTAAATTTTTTTGTAAACTAAATGACATGAAAATCGATGATTGGATTATTACTTAAGTATTGATTAACGTATTTATTTCTTATTGGTAACACATCATTTATTTTCCAAATTTAGTTTACCTAGCATTACTCTTTGGGTTTAATTATGTAGTTTAATCTTTTAAGGGTTGGTTTTCCTTCAAATAAAAAGAATTCAGGTTTAGCAAATAAAACACATTGTGATTACTTGGGATTGTACTCTTGTGACGGCAAATCCTTCGTAATGTACGCTCCACAGGTAAAGATAAACTTGGTTTCATGCATGGCCTGTTTTTTATTCCCCCTGTGAGCCGTATACCAAGCCTCTGTGTGTGCATTGAGTTGTCTTTGTCAGAAACAAAGGGCACAAACATACAAACCCTATCGATTTGAATACAACTAAAGGAAGTTAACAGCAACTTATTTTAAGCAAATATCTGCGTAATTTAGTAATATATCATGGATAACTGCTAGCCGCGGCACACAGTATGTGACCTTTTAACCTAATCTGTGATTTTTCTTCTTGTTTTTAACTGAAAATTTGTCACCTCAAAGAAACGAAATCCAGATGTGGAAAATGGGTTCCGGAGAAAGCTAATGTGAATGTGATGATGACGATCATTTCCAAGATTGTGGGTGGCTTGTAAGAGTGACTTCAGGTTTTGAGCGGTTTCTTTTATGCAGGAGTTACTGACTTTTGCCGTCAATGGTTCCCTATCATTCTAGCTATTAATTTTTTAACAAATAATAACGAAAATTATATATCCTTGAAATTCGTGTGTCAGAATTAGGGTTGATTTGGGATTGTAATACTTTTAAAAAGGAAAAATTGACATAAATAACCTATTTTCTTAATATTGGAACCAAAATAGGATTTTTCGAACATGCATACGACATGCGCAACAATAGAACAGAAATTGGATTTTTTCTATCCTTGAAATGACTTAATTGCCCTCGTATATAAATAGATTATTTCTTCCAACCCAGTCAGCATTTGCATCTTTCTTCGAAAATCTCTCTCGCCCAATTCCTATCTTAAAGAACCCTAACCACCAAATCGTGGGGAAATGGCGAATGAGGTTGTTGCTCAAGTTGGAGATTTCTTCCTCAAATCATCATCTTCTTCCCCAAATTTGAAATCTCATTCAAAACCCATATGGGTCCATCTAGTTGTATTTTGCAAAATCTCATTGTATTTTGTGAAATCCCATCCAAATCTGAAACCCCAAATTCGAAATCCCATTATATCCCTTCGTCTTCTTCTCCGTTGATTTCGTCGGATTTGGGCTCGTCGTCGACAGTTTGGGAAGAGGGAATGTCATTGGAAACGACAATTTCTTACAGAAAATGACTCATTTATAGGGCTCGTCGACTTCTTCTGTGTGTTTAGTGAATGATTTAGGGAATGTCGTCGTCTTATTCCTGCCGCCGGCCTCTAGCTTCTGCTTGGGGTCGGTGGCAGCAACCTTTTCAAACTTGTTTTCCTCCTCCTCCTCTATCTCTCTATCCTTCTCTTCCTGCCCAACACCTGCGATGGCCCCCCTTTTCGTCTGGAATTTGGGGATCTACAGTTGTTCTTCGGAAGGAGTGGATGGAGCATGATCTTTAGGCCTTTTGTCTTTCTCCACACCTACGGTAGCCTTGTTTCCCGTCAAGGAACGGTGGAGCAACCCACCATCTATGGGTGGTGTGGATGGAGTACTATCTTCGGGCTGTTTGCCCATGGATCATGGTAATCTGATTTGGAGCCTTTGGGCTATGATTTGGGGCCTTGCGCTCAAGATCTTCCAGAACTTCAAATCAAATTCCAAATTTGGTGGATCTCACCTCAACACTTGCTTGTTGCTTCTTTCGTACTTCTCTCTGGTCAAAGACAACTATATGTTGTCACCCATACAAAGGTCTGGTATCTCTTCAGAATGATGTTTACACCACATGACTTTTTTTGTGACTGCTTGGTTCTGGGTATTTAGTTGCCCATTGTGTACTTGGTATCGGCTGAAGACTAGAAACGTGGTGATCGGTATTGGTGTGGTTTCATTGGATTTGCAGATTTGGCACCTTTTCCCCGGCACTGTGACTATGATGGGTTTGAGTTGTGCTCCATGCGGTGGTTCTTCTTGGTTTTTTGGTCCGCTGGCTGTCTTCACTGTTTCGGCCGTGTACGCGGTTGGGGAAGGTATGTTTAGGGTTATTACGCTTTTTTGTGTGGTCACTTTTGGGACTCTACAATTGGGCCTTAGCTTTTGGGCTCCTATGTAATTTTTGCTTTAGGTATAGATAGGAACCTTTACTGATGCATTGTGTGCATATGTGGTGTCATGTTTGTACCGACCCCTTTTTTTTGGGGCTGTTTTTATTTCTCGCTTTCACCTGCAGAGTCTTTGTAATTTGTCCTTCTGGACTTTGTTATAAAAATTCATGTCGACCAAAAGAAAAAAAAAACAGATGAATGCTAAAAAGCTAGTGTATATACACGACATGCATATGACATGCTCACAGATATGAGTTCAACCCAAAAACCCAAAGCTCAAGCTCTCTCTCAACATCCCTCTCTTTCCCAATCAGAAAAGTGATGCAATGAGCTGAGAGTTTTTAGAATTTATTTGTGGGTATTTAAGTAATTTTGATTTTGTGGATGGTGTGCATGGCATTTGAATGACCGATTTGTCCTATTTTAGTTCCAAAATTAAGAAATGAGTCATTTCTGTCAATTTCTCTTTTAAAAAAGTTTTTTTTAAACTGCTGCCAATGACAGTAAAAAAAACGTAGAAAAAAAAAAGTAGGGTCTACTATGCTTCTAAAAAAATGTTTGTTTTTTTTCAAAGCATAGTAATTTGTGCCCACATAATGAAATTTTCAAATGGCAAACATAACCCACATGTTTTGCAAAATTATAATCTCTTTACATTATTCTCTTGACAATTATTATATCACATTAAATACCATATCTTTTTAAGTCATTTGACATAGGGGTATTCATCAATTTCCCCCCTGAACTTGTGACTATTGGCCAATTTCCCCCCTCAACTTTAATTTTGGCCAATTTCCCCCCTCAACTCTCATAATTAGTCAATTTCCCCCCTCAACTTTAATTTGGCCAATTTCCCCCCTCAACTCTCATAATTAGTCAATTTGCACCCTACTGTTAATTTTTTAATTTGATCATAATTAAACAAGTGTGTGTAAGAAACTAAATAAGATGTATGTTAATCATTTTCCTATGTCTTTATCCTATTACAAATAGATTAAAATTTAGAATTTTACAATTTATCATAGATAGTATTATTAGTCATAATAAATCAGTATGGAGTAATTTTATTTGATTTTTTACTATACAAAATTGATAACGAAAAGGATTGATGTGTACATTTTTGTATGTGAATACAATTTTCTTTATAAAAGTGAAAGCTAAGTTCAAGTAAATTGCGGAGAATCGAGCTTTAGTGCAAAAATGGCTAGTCAATTCATAATTTTCGACTCATTATTAAGAATAACCCATTTTATTGAAATAGGTCTGATCCATGAGTTTAGGATTATTATTTTTTCTTCTACATGCTTTAAACCCGATTCATAACTTTTTCTTATAATCAACCCATATCACATACTAATTGTATTATGTTTTTGTACATTTTACCCTATATTATGCAGGTGAGTTTATGTTAATTTTAGTACTTTGTTGGAAGTTATTAGAAAGATTGAAAGAAAAAAAAAGAATAGATGGAAAATTAAAAAAAATTAACAGTAGGGTGCAAATTGACTAATTATGAGAGTTGGGGGGGGGGGGGAATTGGCCAAATTAAAGTTGATGGGGGAAATTGACTAATTATGAGAGTTGAGGGGGGAAATTGGCCAATAGTCACAAGTTCAGGGGGGAAATTGATGAATACCTCTTTGACATATTCACAACAATTTATATAAAAGTTTACCAAATACTCAAACACCTTTTTTTTTTTTTTTTCTTTTTCCTAAAAGCACTTTTCCAAAAAAAGTATTACGAAACACTCAACAACTTTATTTTACAACTGTTTATTTGCACAATACAACTAAAGCAGTTTTTTTTTATTTTTTAAGTACAACAATACCAAACTAGCCCCTAGTATTATTCTAAAATAAAATACTTGCAACTTTGCATGATTTGCTAGGTTTTACCTGGAATAATGATTAAATAGGTCCTTCCTATTCCATCCATTGCGTTTTATGTACCTTCCCCTCTCTTTAGTCTAGTTTTGAGTAGCGATATTACCAGTAAAACACAAGACGCATATGAACCACCTTATTATTAGTTCATTGTGAGGTTGAGTCCACTCATTCCCTTCAGTATATATAATATTGTTTGTTCAAAAAATAAAAAATAATAAACACAAGAGGCATATAGTACGTGAAAAATACATAAATGTATTATTTGGTGTCATGTAGCATTAAAAGCTATGGGCATTGGATGACCTGAATTCACAGGACTCCAATAAAATCAATAATCTAATACTTGTAGCATTTAATACTACATATAGCATAGAAAAATTTTCCAAATATAATATGAAAAACCAACCATTATTTTAAATTTTAAAATTTATTTATTTAAAGTGTTTACCATTTTCATTTGTTCAATAATATGTTAAAAATTTGTAGAATACGTAAATTTTATGTCTTGTTAGAAAAAGTATGGAAATTGTGTGTATTAACTATTAAGTGTGAAGACGAGTACATACACATGTATATTTAAGTGTATAGTAGAGTTAATCTTAAAAAAGCATGTATTTTAGTGAATCATTCATGGAAAATAAGTTTTTTTTTTCAAAAATATGTATATAAAACGTATTATACTCTAAGTTACTAAATTATATACAAATTAACTGTCTAGTACGTTAATTTTGTTTTATACTGAAAAAGAGTAGAATGTATTCAATTGAAATTTTGAGGAATTTTAAGGGATCTATAAATCCATGGATTTTGATGGAGTTTAATTGATTTGTAGAGAATTCAAGTAAAATTTTGATTCAATTCTCTCGAAATCTCAGTGAAAATGAGAGATTTGTGAATGCTAAAAATACACTACAAAATCTCCCAAATTCCCTAAATTCCTCAACTTTCTAATGTGGGAGTATTCAATTGGAATTTTGAGAGAGTTTCAGAGAATTGAATTTCATGGAATTTGAGAGAATCTGAGAGGAAAAAAAAAATCAATTTCCATGGATTTTGAGTTAAGTTTCATCACATGAATTGTGAGAGAATTCTTTACATGGGCTTAGAGAATTTCAAAGAGTCTATTCATGGATTTCAAAAGATTTGTTTGAATTCCATGAAATCATAGTGATTATTTTATTTCAAGAAAAGCCAAATTGATTGGTACAATTGGGTTGTCCCAAAGGCAAAAGGAAGAAGCAAAATAATAACCCAATCACAGCACATGAATACGCATCAAGCTTCTGCTTACAAAATATATTTTAACTGGGGTTATCACCAATCACAAATGTTGGTGCCACTGCTGGCCTTGAATGTGAGCGCATTATAAACGAACCACCTGCTGCAAACATTGCTTATGGGCTTGACAAATTTTAACAAATTGACTTACATGTAAGAAATAGAGACCAACCTGGAAATTTTGCTCAACTCAATCAATAAAATTACTAGCCGAATGGAATTTTACCAAACTGTTCTTTTGAACAAGAAAAATAAACATTTTTCAAACTTAACATATGTCAATGGTCCTCAAGCCTTTTATTCTACCACCATCCTAAAATCCGAGAGATCAAGAATAGAAATTCAAAAAAACCCTGTAAAATCAAATAATCCCCTATATTTCTCATCTTTGAATCCTATCATTCACAGCATTTGTCCACATATTTGTAGCGATACTAGCTCTCCATGCATTAGCAATCTGTCGTTTGTTGCTCTTGAGTGTGATTACTTGGTTCACCGTCATTTTCTTCATCTTCATATTCATCGTCTTCTAATTCAATTGGAAATTCATCATAACGACACTCCTTGCGAAGAAGGTTGTGCAACTCTGCACAAGCTAACACAAACTCTGCTTGTGTTTTAATTGGAAATGGAGGTGTTGACTTAAAAATTGTTAATCGAAATTTAAATTGTTCAAATACAAAATCTATAAAAGTGAAAGATCATGATGTAAATAATATATTCTATAAGAAAAATAACTCACCCTAAGGAAGTCTTCCCATACTTCATAACTAGTCGTGAACTTCTTTGAAACGGGTCCCAACCAAATCAAAAACTATGCCTAAAAAGCTGACATTGATTGATATCGACCCCTCAAAGTTTTCATATGGTTCTTAATTAACATGATCTTGAGTTTTTTGACACCCAAGTTTTTCATTGAGCATGGGAACAATTTTGGCTCTATAGTCTGCTTGCTTATTAGGCCATTAGCATCACGCCATCCATTTTTTTACGACTTGAACAAGTAGTTGCAACAACATGTTGTTCTCTTTCATGGACTTTGATTATAGTTTCATTTTCCCTTTTCTTGTTGTGAATCTCCCATTTATAATATTAGATGATACATTATAATTATTTTATTAGTCATACATCTTCTATATAACGAATCAATGCACAAATAAAGACTGAACTACATGCATAGGATTGCAAAGAAGACAAATTGAACATAATAAATTGAACAACAGACCAGTCAAGTCTCACCCTAGTTACATTGACATTTTGATCAAATGCTAAAATCTCACCCTTATTTGACATAAAATCAACGGATGCTAAAAGCATGATAAACAAACACATTCCTTGCAAACGGAAACAAAAAAATTAGGCCAAGTTTTAAAAGACTTCTTCATAAAAGAGAAGGCAATGAAACAAATAATGGAGCGATACTGGAATACGAGACTAAAGGGACATGGCAGGCAATGAACAATGGACCCCAAAACCATGTTTGTGGATTCCAGTTGATCTTTTGACAATCAAAAGCACAAAATATTTCAACAAAACACCAAATCATAAACCCACACGCATAAGGGTTTCAAATCCTAATAAACCCTAAACTAGAAAACCCTAACCCTAGAAAAAGATTGCAATATCCAAACAAGAAAAATCATGAGAAAACATGTACAAGGTAAAAAGTTTTACCTTCAAGCTGCTCTGTTTTTGGAGGAGAATGTGCCGTCTCTGGAGAGGAGAGAGCATCACACAAAGTTGCTCAAAATTTCTATAGATCTCACCTTGAAATCCACCAATTCACAAATTTCTTCAAATTCAATTCGTTTTCCAATACACCTAAATTTTTAGAGACTTTCAAAAAGTCACAATTGAATACACCTAGATTTATAGGATTTTTTTTTAAACAAATGATATTATCTACAATAAGGGGAGGGGGTAGGCTTAGTCTCACAATGGACTAGCAATATTGTGCTTCAAATTCGCGTTTGGCGATAATCAGACCTAAGACATTTCACTTACAAATGAAGAGGAATACCACTAAACCGTAGTACTAAGTGGTAGATTTATAGAAAATTTTAAAAAGTCTCAAGAAATCTCAATTGAATACACCTATATTTCTAGAGACTTTTTAAAAGGGTTTAGAATTCTCAATTGAATACACCTAAACTTTTATGAAGTCTTTTAAATTCCAAATTGAATACCCTTGAAATTATTAGTTCTCTAAAACTCTCTCAGACTCCCAATTGAATACCCTCCCCTCAAATTCTTTAAAACAAATTCCTAATTGAATACACCTAGATTTTTATAAACTTCTTTAAAATCCTAATTGAATACACCTGAATTTCTAAGAATTTTAATAATCTATCTTAAAATCTTGATTGAATATAGGTTGAATTTCAATGAATCACTTAAAATCCTAATTAAATACCCCTATACTCATTAAAAAAAAACTAAAATCCTTCAAAATCTTAATTGAATAGACGTCCTTAAAAATGAGAAGTGTTAAAGCTTTTTCTCATCCTAGCTAGCCTAGGTAATCAAGTATCTCTATGCATGAAAGTAATCAATTTGGCTAAGATAAAGGTTTCTCGACTCAAACGGAGATTGGCCGTCATTAACAATTCACATGATAATAAGCAAAATGTATTACTTAGGAAGATGCGCAGTAACTATACTGCATATATTATACGTTAAATATAATGTATCTTATGGATTAAGGGCATGTTTGATTGAAAGGAATGAAATTGTAAGAAATAGTTATCATTCTTATTTATGCGTTTACTAAGACCTTGAAAATGTGTACTAAAAAGACCTATAAAGTGAATAAATAAGTGGATCCCATATTGATTATGGTATGACATGACATACTCGAAATGTCAAGGTATGGTGTTGGAACTAAATTCGAGCACCGCCGCATGTGGTGGAAGATGCACAAATTTGTTTACTTGTATAAGAACAAACAATCGTTAACAGCCAAAGATGGGGGGAGGTGTGTTGGTCAAAGATTTTCCGATAGTCAAGTTAGTAAGCAATATTATGAGACTCAAGCAGTAGGCAAGAGAATAAGTGTACGATAATTACGTTACTAGAGATGAACCTTAGATTATTGTTTTTATACCAGTCAAGAACGAGACCTTTTAGGTTAAGGAATTTGCATGAAACCGAGATAATCCAGAGGAGATCTAGAAAATAAATATTGTATCCTCTTAGGAGTGTGATTACTTGCAACGCACGTCAATCCTGATAAACATCTTCGGATCTCCTTCTTTGTCTTTACCAAAACTCCCAAATCTTTTACTCAGGAAAAAGTTTAGATACTTTTATGGATTACTTTGCTTCTTCAACCTTTCTCTCTTCGATTCATTAATCTCTCTCAATATGAGCCTCCGATGGCCAGAGTGTTGAACAAAAAGAGTATACAAGATAACTCTAATGATCCAAGAAGAAGAAAATAAAGCACGCTCTAAAGAAAGCTCACAAGAACACTAATTAGCAAAGCTTCTCTTATTTAGCACTTAGCTTTGTTTTTCCTTTGGATGAATTACAAGGCTTGGGGACTTGGGTATTTATAGCAAACCAAATGAAAGCTACTTAATTAAACTAAGATTATTTACTACCACACAAAACACATTAATTGCACCTAATTATGTTTTCACACAACCATACCTAACATTGCCTAACATTGCCTAACTTTGACATTGACTAACATTGCCTAACTTTGACATTGATTCTCAACACTCCCCCTCAATGTCAGCTCTCATTCTTTGCACTGTGCTGAGCAGACAGCGAAAAATTTCGAGCTTACCTGTACTTAAACTTTTTGTGAACAAGTCCGCAACTTGATCATTCGTCTTAACATATCTCATCTCTATCTCTTCTTGCAGAACCTTTTCTCTGATAAAGTGATAGTGTACCTCCACATGTTTAGTTCTTGCATGAAAGACTGGATTTTCTGCCAAGCGAATTGCCGATTGATTATCACAGTACAATGGTACTGAATAATCTACTGGTTGATGTAGATCACTCATCAACTGTACCAGCCATGCATTCTCTTGAGCTGCCATTGCTGCTGCTCTATACTCTGCTTCTGTGGTTGACAAAGATACCGTCGGCTGTCTCTTGCTACACCAAGAGATGGTTCCAGAACCAAGCTTAAACACATACCCAGTTGTTGATCTCCTGGTGTCATGATCTCCTGCATAGTCAGCATCACAGTAACCAACTAACTTGCAGTCTTCACCTTTCTTGTACAAAAGACCATAGTCAATTGTACTCTTCACATATCTCAGTATTCGTCGAACTGCTTCCAAATGAGGCTTCTTTGGATTTTGCATGTACCGACTCATCACACCAACTGCATAAGAAATGTCAGGTCGAGTCAAGGTTAAGTAGATCAGACTACCTACCAATTGTCGATACATCGTCGCATCTTCCAAATCTTTTCCTTCATGTGCACATATTTTGGCATTTGGTTCCATCGGTGTCAAAATCGGCTTGCATTCGAGCATTCCAAACTTCTTCAATAAATCTTTGGAATATTTTTGCTGACAGAGAAATATTCCTTCTTGTGTGCGATCAATCTCTAGACCAAGGAAGTGCTTGAGCTGTCCAAGTTCCTTCATCTGGAAACGGACTGATAAATTCTCCTTCGTCCGAAGAATTTCTGCCTCGTCATCACCGGTTATGATTAAATCATCCACATACACTAGCACGATAGCTAACTTTCCTTCATTGGCTTTGACAAACAAGCTGGAATCTGCAGGTGTTACTGAATAACCACTTTGTGTTAGAAATTCAGCAATCTTACCATACCACGCCCTGGGTGCTTGTTTCAATCCGTAGAGTGCTTTCCTTAACTTGCACACGTACTCAGGATGAGCTTCGCTTTTAAAGCCCATTGGTTGCATCATGTAGATCTCCCGATCTAACTCTCCATGCAAGAAAGCATTCTTCACATCCATCTGGTATAAATTCCAATCTTTGTTAGCTGCAAGTGCAAGTAGGACGCGTACTGTTGTAAGTTTTGCCACTGGACTAAACGTTTCATCATAGTCTAGTCCGTACTGTTGAGAGAAACCACGAGCTACCAATCGTGCCTTGTACCTCTCGATTGACCCATCTGGACGACGCTTTATCTTGTAAACCCACTTGCAGGATATGGATTTCACATCTCTTGGCTTTGGCACGAGATCCCAAGTCTGATTTTGCTGAAGTGCATCGATCTCTTCTTTCATAGCTATCATCCACTCAGAACTCTGTGATGCTTCTTCGAACGTCTCAGGTTCTGTTGCAGTTGCTTCTTCAATTATAGCTGCATTGGCGTATTTGGGATTTGGCCTCCGCGTTCTTGTTGACCTTCGGAGTTGAGATTGTGGAGTTGATTCTTCCGGTTCACTAGGCCCACCTTCTTCGTCTGGTTGTTGATACATGCCAACTTGCCAAGGATTCTGAGCCACTCTTTGTTCGACATCATTGCCGTTTGGATCTTCTGATACATCTGAACTTGGTTGGAGTTGAACAATATGCTCCCCCATCTTCTGTTGCAGCTTTTCTCCAAATTCTCTGGAGTCTGGTAGCACCTCCTTCTCTGAGGACGGTGTAACTATCATCTTACCGATGTGAGCTATCGGTAACCTTGAGTTGTCAGCTGTCACCACCACACGGCTTCCCTTGTACTCAGACAGGTTTTGCAACTTCTGTTTATCACCTGTCATATGATTTGAGCAACCCGAGTCTACGATCCAATCATTCTTGTAGTCAATCCGTTCTGGTGTTGTTACCGTGAGAGCTAATTCTTCCTCCTCCGTAACGAATAGTGCTTCAGCATCCCATCCATCTTCACTATTCTCCTTCGAACTGGAAGTAGCAGTATTACTTTCAACATACTTTTTCTTGGCCCAACAATCTTTTGCCATGTGGCCCATCTTCCCACAGTTGTAACACTCACCATTGAACTTTCTACTATTACTGTGATTCTTCGAAGCTCCCCCTGGACGAGAGCCTCCATTTCCTTGGTGATTTTTCATCTTGTCACCATCCTTTTTAGATCCACCACTAGTGTGCCGCTTGAAGGTGCCTTTGCTTTTGTTGGTGTAGAGCGCTTCCTCTTCACTCTTCAACGAAACTCCTCCCATTTGCTTGGCCATAGCTTCTTGACCGGCAAGCAAATTTTCAAACTCAACAAGTGATGGTTGTGTCGGCCATCCCTGTATAGCGGCAATAAACCCACGATATTCGGGTCTCAAACCATGGATAATTATTCTCTTCATCCTGGTTTCCCCAATAGGAGCTGTTGGATCTAACTCTGAAATTTCGCGGCATATCGACTTCACCTTGTGAAAGTACTGGGCAATCGTCATGTCGCGTTGCGCCATCGATAGCAGCTCGTTCTCGAGAAGTTGCAGTCTTGTATCATTCTTCTTTGAAAAGAGTGTGACAAAAGTATCCCATGCTTCCTTTGGCGTTTTGGCATCCCGAATGTGCTCCAACATTTCTTCATCAATTGTGGTCTTTAAGACAAACATTGATTTGTCTGCTTTAATTTTCCACTTCCGCAAGACGCCGTTAGCATCTTCCGCTGCCGGTTGTGTAACTTCACTACCACCGACAACCTCCCACAAGTCTTGACCTTGAAGGTAAGACTCTATACACGTTGCCCACGTGTTATAGTTTTGGTTGTTGAGCTTCTTGATTCCTCCAACAACTTGAAGATCACCCATCGTATCGGCAAGACTTTGACTACACCGAACAAGCTTGAGTGACTACCGTGCAGAGTAATACACTACTCTTGACACAAAGAAGCTCCCTCTCAAGGTTTGTGATAACCCCAGCAATAATCTCAAGAAATCTTTTCTGATGTGGAAGATCAGTCAAAACTGCAACCACAGAGCATACTCGGAATTTCAAGAGACTTTACAACCAATGCTCTACCAAGAACGATCCCTGACCGACTTGGCTCTGATACCAATTGTTGAACAAAAAGAGTATACAAGATAACTCTAATGATCCAAGAAGAAGAAAATAAAGCACACTCTAAAGAAAGCTCACAAGAACACTAATTAGCAAAGCTTCTCTTATTTAGCACTTAGCTTTGTTTTTCCTTTGGATGAATTACAAGGCTTGGGGACTTGGGTATTTATAGCAAACCAAATGAAAGCTACTTAATTAAACTAAGATTATTTACTACCACACAAAACACATTAATTGCACCTAATTATGTTTTCACACAACCATACCTAACATTGCCTAACATTGCCTAACTTTGACATTGACTAACATTGCCTAACTTTGACATTGATTCTCAACACAGAGTACGCAGCGAGGAAGAAGGAGAAACCTTTGCTCACAGTTGCCAGCATTTTCTGATTGATGCACCGTTAGGTGGGAAGCTAGCCACAACGTGTGAAGTGCCTTGCCTACCCCTTCTAACCCTGAACATCCATGTACCAGGATTCACCCTTGGTACTTGGATTTGGGGCTAAAATTTCCTCTTTCCCCTTTTCTGAAACAAGTCATGAATTGCTACATGGTTGGCATCTGCAACCTTACGCTTGCATCCTTTTGCATTATCACCTGCTTCGAACTCTTGAACAAGTGGTATGGAGCAGCAGGAATTTCGTATGCTTTACACCAGGTGGAAGAGTGTCAATCCTCATTCGTTCTTTCAATCTCGGGCAAGTGTTAGATGGCCTGCCTACATCTCTGACTTGCTTCGCCATGACAAATGCTGGTACAAAGATGTCTTGGTTGTCGAAGGTGAATGGGAAGGTGACATTTTTGGGCCCCGAGTTTGAAATATTCCCTCCGTCTGTCTTCGATGTAATAGTGATTTAGAAGGTATTGTCAGTGCCATCCTCAGCTGATTAACAAGGCTTTAAGGTCATTCCAGTTGATCATCATAAACTGGAAGTGGCTTATTGCTCCAGAAAGACTCAGAGAGCATGGAAGGGATGTCATGTAGACCACTTCTCCAACCACCCATATTTCGGATTTAGCATTGGATGATGCAAGGGCAGCCAAAGATGGGAGAGACATGGTGAAGACTCCAGAAGTTGTTAAAACCGAGAAAAAGCTTAAGGTAACGCTGAGCCTCCCAAGAAAAAGCTTAACATTGTGGGGAGTTGTGGCGTTTCTCAGAGGTAAATTGATAAAGTGCTTGAGATCCAGGATCCACCCCATTCGAGCTAGGATTGATTGATGCAGAGTAGTAGCAGGTGTCAATTATCAGTGAGGAAAAGGAAAGAAGACTTTATTTAGGTGATGGCGAGGGCTTTGTTGAGGCCCCTGGGATCCAGGTTCCTTTGGCCGTTGAGCAAGAGGTGAAGCACACTTGGGACGCCGAGTGGAACAGCATGGTTGAGTAATTGCACCGCGAGGAGAGCGGATGCTGGCAGCGGAACAGAGCACATGGCAAATTTTGTAATTAGTTTCCAATCTTGTAGTTTCAACATAATGCAAGATTAATCTAATCCGACAATTGATTAATCTAATCCGACAAGAGAAAAATGACGACTTATAATTAATCTAACTCTACCAAAACAGGCAAACTCATGAATCAAACGGCTTTTGATGAATCTAATCCTATAATAGAAGCGTGAACTCATCAATCAAACGGATTTTGATTAAATGTAACTGTGTTTGTGACCGTGTCAATCTAACAGCTACAACTGTACTACAAACTGCGTTAGCATCACATTGTAGTAAATGAAATAGGTCCATGGATCATTTTATGGTAGTAGGCTCTTTTCATCTTCTTAAATTAGGATATGACTTGCCAGATCAAGCCAACCTCTAAACCCTAGATATAGATAGATAGAGAAATGCTTTTCTTGCAAGACAAGTCATATACCATGCAAAAATATCTAACAAAAGATTTGACGAGCACAATTACGGATGAGAGTTGGAACTCTTGACAATTGGATCACCACTGCAGTTAAATTCTTTAGCTAAATCTCTCATTTCCTCACAGCCTGTGAATTTTTCTGCAAGTACAACAAAAACCCTTCTTCCAAACTATATGTACTCCACTTTTGCTCAGGTAATACACAACCAGTTTTTCTTTTTAGTTGCTAAGATCATAAAAGATCAGGAGAAACTCGAAAATTCCCAACCTATTTGCTTGTCAATTAGTTCTACTAAGAAACCGAATGCCTCCTATTTCTGGAATGTGTGGATTTCGCCTCTTCAGGATTAGCAGAACCAAGACTCTCGGATGAATCGGAGCCACTGTTCTCACCTTGTACCCCTTTGCTTGACCAAAGCTTTGCAAAAATCTTCTTCTTCGACTTGAGCAACCCTCTCATTTTACTTACTGCCGCCTTGTCAACACTGCTTTTGCCGTCTCCGTTCCTGTTGCACGCTCCCACACTGCTGCTCAGCCTTAACGAAGCTAGCTCTCCCTTTAGGGCCCTAAGCTCCTCAGCCGACGCTACTGCATCCCAATCCTCCTCCGTGTTGGTTGTTGCAGATCTTGAGCTCCCATGGGACCCACTGTTTAAATCCTTCATTCCTTTAGGTAGGTCTGGAGTGCTGCTGCCTGATGAAGCAGCAGCCCTGACTTGTTCAAAAAAGAGTACCTGCACAACTACACGCAACGGGAGTCTCTCATTTTGCACCGCGTGCATGCACGCATCAACTGACAGCTTTTTGCAGTCCATCAGCTTGCATATCCTCTTCCTCTCACTCTTGCTGATCCCTGGGTGCTCCTGCAACAAATATGGCCAAAGTGTGAAACGCATATCCCCACCAACACTAACAAGATACAACAGACTCACAACAGAAATTTTATGGCATGAACATATTCCAGCATCGACTAAAATACAACAAAACAGAAAATTGGAAGCCACTTGTTTGCACCGTAACATGAAAAATCTGCATGACATCATGAAAGGTGATGTCCCCAACTTTTCGTCAATCAAATAAAATGTACAATAGCCCTTACCTTAAGGTACATGTCAATGGCTCGGTAAAGTCCATCATGAGAAGGTAGAGAGAAACCTCTCACCATCTCTGCAAGATCAACAAACTTCGACAAGGGGAGGTTGGGATCCTTTGATATTTCAGCAAGATACCCATCTATCAGTTTTGCCACCATCAACTTGGAAGCATCCGACAAAATTCCTGGCCTTCTCACTTCCTGAAGTTGATTGCCCTCTTCTAGTGATTCAATCTCTGGACTTTGACCTTGCCTTAGAAACTCTTCTACTATTTTTTGGACTACAGTAACATCATAAACTATTGGTTCTCCTTCCTCTGCTCGTATCAAAAGATCATTTACAGAAGCCTCCTCCAGTTGCTGCCCTATTCTCCTTACCAGCTCTCCCTTAGTCGTGTCTCCAGAATCCACAAATATAGCTGCCTTCAACATTTTGAGCAAGAAACTACAAGAGACGGTGCCTTTCTCTTCAGGCAACAGCCAGACAATTGCATCCACTGCTGATCGATGCTTTGTCATATCTCCACCCTGGATCATACCTTTGCTGAAACCTGGCAGCCTTCTGTAAGCATAAGCTTTCAAGGCCTCTCCTATTACTTCACCAGATAGTACCCCTTTGGTTTTAATATTTGCTAGAACACGCTTGTATAAATCAATCTCAAGCTCACACAATTCTTCAACCCACCAGTCTTTTGGAACTGGAAGATTTCTTACACCATTCCAATTTGGATCATTCCCATTTTCCTCTTGGATCTTCTTCCGGTTATAGGTATAGGACCAGTCAACTTTTGAAATATCCATGCAGGCCTTAGTAGCGATAGAGTCAATGCCATGGCTGACCAACTTCAGTTCCTCAGATATTGGTAAAAGAGACTTCGTAGTCTGAAGAACAATGATGGAATCCTTCCAGCTCCGGAAAATGCTAGAGCTAAGGAAGACATCAATCTTGTATATGAGATTTCCTTTCTCGATAGAATCATGCATCCCCAGATACTCAGCAGCACAGCGAGACACAACAACATTGTAAGCATTGAGGGTGACAGTCATGCCATAACAAAACTTCGCACATATCTCAAAGGCAGCAGGGCCACCAGGAATGTCAGAAATGTAAATTTCACCAGTGTTTGATTCATTAGAGTTTGCAACCAACTTCTGTAAGCGGGCACTCTTTGATAGAAGAGGAAACTGCATAAAACATTATTACCTTGATCAGTATCACAAAACATGTATCTGTAGATATACAGCAGATTTTCACATAAAATTTGAAAATGAAAAGAGTTGTCTTGAGAATCGAGATAAGTTTGCCAAGACTCTAGCATCTATTGAATTTAAAAGCTATATCTATAAAGATCAGCATCTATATTTATCAATGCTCTGTTGGTCTCTGGAAAATCATAATAATTCCTCAAGTGATAAGGAATTTGTCGAGTATCAACAAAGTGGTCCTTAATTAATGTTAACTAGTCATATCCCGTAAGTGTTGAGTTTATTTATATGAAACAAGTTGAGCACATGCAAATTGCTTATAAGCATTACACCTCTTTTATCAATATCATAATCATTATAGCTAAACGTATCTGGATTTGTTCTGGTTGCTTTAAAACATGAGTACTATAAAAAATTCTCAGCTATAGATCCCTCCACTTGAAAATGTAACATGAAAAGTAACTGGGGACCCGTTTATTTCACCAAGAAATGAAAAATACAAGAGGAAACAGTTATTGGCAATCCTGATACAAGATACCATACACAGAAAAATGGACCAGATGATTACCTTATGTAGGTAAAACTTTGAATCTCCAACATTAACAATGATGTCTGTTGCCAAATCAGTTGCGACATACCTTGCATATAAGAATATTTTTGTAGTGTTGTGTTAGTAAGGACTCTGAATATAAAAGAGTACTAATAAGAAGACCTGCATACTAACACATTAAGAGCTCGCAATGAGCAATTGGAAATCAACCTTTTTTTCTTTTCGAAACATTTTCTTTCCGGAAGCCCAAAAATTTCTCCTATAGGATTTAAGATTGGCTTGAAAATCCCTCATTCAAAAGACTGATAGGCTATGGTGCAGTGACCTCATTATACAAAAATACAACTCATACCCTGCATCCGTCTTTCTTTTATTATAACATCGCTTTAGCAAGAGATTTAATTTGATTAGCATTTCTACATTTTGTTTACATTAGACACAACTTTGTCATTTCTTACAATATTATCCTGGTTTAGTATAACTTATAAGCTCACAGCCTCTTGCATCCTTAAATTAACAAACAATAGTTTATGTACATGTGAATAACAAATGATGTGTGGTGATCTACTTATAAGAGCTACAATAGCACCAATAAATACTAGATTGACAACAGCTCAGATTTGATAATGTCAATGATTCAGAGATTCCAAAAGAATTGATCATAAAGCAAGTGACACACTGAGAGATTCAATAAAGGTTTTCTTGAGGCGGCCGCAGAAAGAGAACTAAGTTTTCGTGAACCAAAAAAGAAGAAAATAAAGTGTCAGCAAGTTTGATACCAAGTCATAGAACAAGAATAATTTTAATCAAGAGTGTGGGGAAATGACGAGAATCGAAAAAAGGAAAAACTTACAGCCCAATTTTAAAAACCAAGATTGTTACTAAAACTTAGTGGTCATAGGCATTATCCATGAGAAGAAATACCCAAAATTTTGTAATTAACAGAAAACCATTTAAAAGTTATGCAAAGGAACCATACTTTGAGGTTTATGCAATCGGAATTACTATGCATGAAACACAATAGCGAAAAACATGATTCAAATTAATAACTGAGGTAAGAGGTAGAACACAGTTTACAAAGAAGGGGATACAAGATCTCACCTAACATTATTTCCATCAGTTTGAAAAGAATCCGGCTTCGATCCAAGTTTCATAAACTTCATCTTGACAACCAACGGTCTGCTCCTCTACTTCCTTGAAACAAAACAACCCCACTACTCAACCTGTCACTGCTTGATCAAATACTTCACACCAAGACCACCACACAAACCCAATAAGAATGCATCTCTATCGAGGAAGAGTTGCTCGAAATGGAAAGGAAGACTCCAGAAGTGGGGACCAGAGAATCCAACTTCCTGAGCTCCAAGAGAGAAAAGAAGGATCTCAAAGAGTCGGGGGAGGTTATATCTATGAAAGGCGGGGTATGACCGAATCTTGACAGGGACCAAGGCAGTCTAAGAGAGAGAAGGAAAGGGAAAGAGAAGATGGGGTTTGTGCAATTATTTAAGAAAAGGCTCTCTTGAATGGCAAGAGAGCCAAAGAAGAGGGTGTTTCCTTGGTCGGCGGCAAAGCCCACGGAGTCCGGGCGCACCAAGTCAGCGGAGGGGACATAACCAACAGACTCTTAAACACTAAACAATTATCATACACCAGAGACACTCACAAGCACAAATCTGACTCCACCACACTCCCCCACTATTTCTTAATCTTTCTCTTCTGATTACTCTGTTTCTTTGTTTTCCTTTTTTAAAAGCTAATTAAAGATTCATGCCACCAAGACCTCTTTGGACGCCTTTAAAGCTTCAAGTTCCAAACCTAACATGTACACATCAACAACACCTATTTTCTAGATTATTTTTTTACCCTTCAAGTTTGAAAACCTGCAACTGAAAACAGCATCTCGGTATCAGTTGAAGAAACCACCAAAACGGTAGACAGCAAGCATCTCTTTTTATTTGGGCAAAGCATGGGAATAAATGAGCAAAAGATCACACACAAAATATAAAGTTATTATAGTAATGGACAACCAAACATCAACTTACCAACAAAAATAAAATCATTACAAAATTGGGCTCAAATCTGGTTAAATAACGAGGCAAAAGATCATATATTATGCTGCTAAAGTACAAAGCTTTAAAACCCCACATGAAGAAATAAGCAAAGAATCTCAAAGGGCATAAAGAAATAGGGAAATAATCAAAAGGAAAGACCCCCCAAAATCCACTCCCCGTGTAAAACCCCACAAAAACCAAGACCCCATTTCATCAAATCTACAGAGCTATACAAAAACTACCAACAAATATCACCCACTTGCAATTTGAAAACCGAAAAAAACCCAGTTCATGTTTGAGTGCAATCAGCCAACACCAAGCCTAAAAACTCAAAAGAAAAACCAGAACCACAGAAAGTGGAGAGAGAGAGAGAGAGAGAGAGGGACTCACCCAAAATCTTACGCCATCTATTCAAGTTTTTTGCTTGAGGAATCAGGAGGAGTTTTCAGCGCTCAGAGGAACAGTAACAAGAGACCAAAGGGCGAGGAGCATTCAAGTCTTGAGAACCAAACCCACCAGCAAACAAACTTCACGCAAGTCAGGAAAACAAAAACCAAAAGGGCAAAAAAAGATAACACGAAACTCAAAAGCACCCCCAGCTGTTTAGTACTACTGAGTTCCAAAATCTAAAGTTTCCCCATCTCCCAAAATACTGAAATAAAACTACCCAAGTGCGAAAAAAGCAAACTTGACAATACCAAATGCATGATTCAGTCCTCAGAAATACGAGTATACTACCACTTTTCCTTTTCGCACGCAGAAAATGTTTTTCCTTTTCCCGTTCTTTTCAGTTTTGCCCTACTTTAATTTTAATGAGAAAAAAAGGTAGAGAGAGATTCATTGAGTTTTGGGGGTTGCATAATTAACACACTCACTCACCTCGCTCGCTCACTCACCACCTTGCACAGTAAAGCACGCCAAAACTGACAACTCTCTCTGCTTTTTTTGCTGCCCCCATAACGCGGACTCCTCTTTATTAAATGACCCTTGCGCCCTAAAACTAAACCCGCAAAGGCCATAACTTGCATAGTGGATGTGTGGTTCGTCACGGTGTATCCGTACCATACAATTTTCTTTATGCGTTCATGTATATATCAAATAATTTCTTTTGTTCATCATGCGTTGGTGTTGATGGTGAATGTGATGGTGATTGCATTAGAAATCCAAAGGTCATGTTCTAAAGGTAACTTGTTACATGTCACTATTTAATTTGGCTAAACTTTATGTTGTTAGACAACTAAAAATGTCTTTTAATTAAATGGAAATAAATTTTCACACTTTACCAAAAATAGTGGATGTGTGTGGTCCGTCATGGTGTATCGGTACCATACAATTTTCTTTATGTGTTCATGTCTATATCATACAATTTCTTTTGTTCATCATGAGTTGATGTTCATGGTGAATGTGATGGTGATTGCATTAGAAATCCAATGGTCATGTTCTAAAGGTAGCTTGTTACATGTCACTATTTAATTTGGCTAAACTTTATTTTGTTAGACAACTAAAAATGTCTTTTAATTAAATGGAAATAAATTTTCACACTTTACCAAAAAATACGAAATGACATTCTAGGATTCATACCGCTAACCCCACTTAATTAATGGAAAAAGGCTTTGTTGTTGTACCAAAAAAATGAGAATGGATTATACTTATCTTGCTAATTGGAAATTAATTATATACTTATCTTGTTATTTAAGTTCTCAATTCCAAAGGGGTGCTTTGCACATACAAGTTAAATAAATGACAAGTTTGTCCTGCAATGCGAACAATATCAAAGTTTTGGAAAACTGGTGTGGTGTGAGCTAAAGAGCCTCTAATGGATTGGTGAATGAAAGCTTAAGAAGAAATATGAGTTCCAGAGAACTTATGTATGATTTATAGGTTATTTGTAGGTACCTTTAATAATGATTGAGTTTGGTTTCTTATTTTGTTTTTAGTTAATTCGTTGAATTCGGTACAATTATTCAAAATTTAAGTGAAAGACTAGATTTATTATCTCATGTTTGCTTTTCATAGAAAAATACCAAATTGGAAGCGAAGTGTTTCTTCAAACAATAAGGAGTTGGATCAACTATTTAATTAAATTAAATAAAGGGTGGTGCTATTTGCAAATCCTTTATTATATTTCACACACTTCTATGTTAATTTTTCTCCTTTAGTCTTTTTTAATTCATTCGATCTAATGGTAGGAACTTAAGAGGGTGTGTAGAAGTTAAAAAGAGATGTATGGATAGCACCACGCTAAATGAAATTGAGCATGTTTCCCAACTCTTCTCGAGAAACAAGTAGGCTATGCAAAATTGTGCTCAAATCCATATGCGACAATTCCGCCAAGATCTGTTCTTTAGTTGGGAGAAAAATCCTAACAAATCGGATTTCTTAAGGAACATATCGAGAGAGAATTTGTGAGACAATATGTGATCGTTAAATCGGTTTTTAGCAATGTATGACAAATTTCATGTCATTGTTCCACATTGATGTAAAAAACTAGCAATATGTGCGAATTTTTTTATCTTCAATTATGTTTGTTATGTAAACAAATTTTGAGAATTTATGAGAAAATTACTAACAGTTTTTCTTGAGACTAAAAAATTTTATTGTTCGGTTGGAGAACGTGATAGGAAGTTTTTCAAGTCATTGTTGGAAAGTGACCTTAAGACTGAAAAATTTTATTGCTCGATTGGAGAACGTGATAGGATTGAGTAGCAATCATATAACCATTTTGAATTACAATAGTAGTTATTGAATTCTTTTGATTGACTTTTTTATTTGTACCTAAACTAAACATATTTTACATAATTTCGTTTAGCTAAAAGTTTTTGTAGAGTTGATATTTAAATGAAAAAAAATATATCAATTTAATAGAAAATGTTAGGGATATCATATATTTAGACCATATCTTGTAGATCACATGGTGTGGTGGCTGGTGGTTGGATTCGTTCTCTAATGATTTAAAGAAAAAATCCAATGATCAACTGCAACATCATGTGGTTTACAAGTTACGGTTCAAGTATGGTCTCTCCCAAATTTAAAATGAGTAATGATAGGGAAACCACGTATTTATATACCACAAAATATGGCAAGTGATATGTACAAGTCATGTCTATTAATCAATTCATCTAATTGGATAGTGATAAAAATTCATTATTTGATGTGACATGTATTATACAAATGTAGTCTCCCTAACATTTTTCATGTAAAATACAAAAACTTTATAAAAGAAATTGTGATAAAAATTAAACTTTTATGTGGGAAATGGAGATCCAAATTAACTTGGGGACTGTTACAACCAAGTAAGAGAAATACCAATTGATCACTAGGAAAATTTATATTTTTGGATTTGTATGATGTTAATTATATATAGAATTTCCTTCTCTTGAGGAATTATTCTACCATCCCACTTGTATTTTAATATTTCTTTTGGGGTCTTGATAGTGTGTTTCATTTGTATACATGTTCACGCAGGTGCTACCAACTAAGTTCCATGTGAGCAAAAGATTAAAGGAATCAACTCAATCTCTGATAGGTTTCACGCCAAGGTCATATTCAATGAAACTACGTACGTATATAAGATAGATTGAGCATAAATCCATCTTCTATGCGGCCGTAATGTATAGTTTGATCTAAGTAGAGTAATGTGATGTTCTACCATCAGACTTATCTCGTCATACAAATTTTCATATCGTGATATTGTAATCTGAGTCATCAATGTTTGTGTTTGGAATAATGTTATCAGAAAGTAATGTTATATCTTCTTTTTCATATATCATGAGAAGAATATTATATTGTAAGCTGTGTATTTAATTACAGCTTCAGACAAAAAATCAATCAAAAAATTTGGGTGTATAAAAATGTATATAACAAATCCTATGAGTTCTTAGCACAATTGGCAGATACATGTAGCTGGTATTTGGCAATCTGTATGATCTTTTGGTCGTCAATATTTAAGGAATCACATTACCATGTGAAGAAACTAAGAATTTCTAATAGAAAGTAATATATTTACAGCGACGATCCTCATCATTTTACAAATGGTGTTTTTGAGGAAATGATAAAACAGAAGATGTCCATGCCCGTACTGCGTACTGTTCTTTATTGGATATTAGCCAAAAGTAAAGGTAAGAGCAATTCATGCATGCATGTATGAAAAGTGAGGATATCGCGATGGAAATGACTAAAAAGGGTAGACTTGAAATACTAAGATGAGAGAAATTAAGATTGCTTAAGAATTGGTATGAACAGATACCACATGGATCACTATATTGATGTAAAAAATATTGAGAAAATACTACCTTTTTTTTCTTGATATACAAGCAAGTGGATGGAAGAATCAAATACATGACTTCGAGTACAAGCCTTTTAAACTACATACTCCTTACAAGAATTAGTTAGGGCAAGTTTGAGATTGTATGTAGAAGGGCAAGAAAAAAAAAAAACACTTTCTAATATCCAAAATACTTTGACTGTGTTCGGCAGAAAAATTTAAATGCCTTTATGACCCAAAAAAGTGCGTTAAGGGAGATTATTTTTCCAAGAAGCACTTGAATTTCAATAAAATATCAACGTGTTTATAATAAAGCGTTTTTGTCATTGTTTGTGACCATAAATACTTTTAAGATAAACAATCGCAAATGAACTTGTAGCTAATTAAACATAAATTATCAATCAGAATTTTAATTGGTTGTAGTTGAGCCATGTATTAACCAATTCAATATCACTATGGTATTGTTTTCTACATTATTATTTACTATTAAATGTTAAGCTAAACTAACTTTTGACTGGTTGACAGCAGTAAATTTTTTATAAGTCAAAAATCTTGTGCCTCTGCCTCTTGAAATGGCCAAATAAACATGAACATCAGCATGAATATTCATTATATATAAAACTCGACTTAGTATATATCAAATTCCTATCTCCAACTGCACTTCCCTATGATAGTGCTAGATTTTTTTGCAATTTAGAAACGCCTCACACTACCAGATTTCAAGGCCCTCCATATCCTCTCTCTCTCTCTCTCTCTCCCCCCCCCCCCCCCCTCTTATATCTTTTCTACCTCAGTATATAAAAATAAAATACACATGGTGCGTGCAGACTGTTGTATCGTTACAAATACTATATGCCGCATAAAAATTAAACAAAAAAAAAATCTTCTGAAATAAAAACTAGGGTTCCTTATGTTAGGAGTATTAATATCCTAGGGCTATGAGTTGGACACATGTCAAGAGAGTGAAGAGTTAGTTAAGTTTGTTATAGAGAAGCTTAGAGTGTAAGCTACTATAACAAACTATATAAACCTTGTAACAGATATTTTTGTAACTAACAAGAAATGAAATACATTCTGATATTTTCTCTATCTCTCTAAACTCTTTCTAATCTAAGTCTTGTGACTCTTCATCTTCTTTCTTACTGTAAAACTATCTTCTACAGTGATTAACATGGTATCATCGCCGGAACAAGCATGAAAGCTTGACGGATTTCGATCTTGGATATGGTTGCTTCCGCTTCTACAATCTTCTCTTCTCTTCTCTTCTCTTCTTTGAAAGCATATTGTGATTTCTTCTGCTCAAATTAAGGTTTTTTGGTCCTCTCTCTCCTCTGATTCGTGATTGTCACAAGTACACCCACCAAGTGTTTGTGATTAGTCCTCTGTCACGATTTCTTCGGATTTTCTATAATCAGTAACAATGGTGACTGCTGCTCAACTACAGATTCTCCAGTCTCCAATTGCGTCTCTAATTTCGTCGGTTTCAAGCTCAGTTAATGTGAAATTGGATGAAACAAATTATTTGGCCTGGCATTTTCAGATGGAGCTACTGCTTGAAGGCCATAGTATCATTGGTTTTGTTGATGGCTCGATCCCGTGTCCTGATCAATTTTGCCAAGAATCATGTGAGGAGTCTACTACACGGGTTCAATCTGATGACTACCGAGTGTGGAAGATTCATGACAAAGCTTTAATGCAGTTGATCACTGCAACTTTGTCTCCTGCTGGAATTTCGTGTGCGATCGGCAGTACCAGTTCCAAAGAGTTGTGGACCAGGCTTCAAGAACAGTTCTCAACCATCACACGAACTAGTATCTTTCAACTCAAATCTGAGCTTCAAAATATCAAGAAGGGTAATGATTCTGTCACTGTATATTTGCAGAAAATTAAAGAAGCAAGGGATTTATTGTCTGCTGCTGGTGTATTCTTTGATGATGATGATATTGTGATTCTTACCCTCAATGGTTTGCCTCCTGAATTCAATACCATAAAGTCTGTGATTCGGGGTCGAGAAACTGTGATATCATTGAAGGATCTTCGATCTCAATTGTTAGCTGAAGAAACATTGATTGACACTATTCATGCATCACCTGTTTTGTCTGCACTAATGGCGCAGAACAATGACTTGGTGTCCAAGAGTCAGTCTTTTTCAAGCTCTGGGGGAAATCATGCTAGTTCTAATTCAAGTGCATATAGGTCCAATTTCAATCAGAATGGTAAAGGCAGAAATCGGGTTGGATCCAATTTCAATCCGAGATATGGCAATAACAAGAATGGTGAAGGTTTAGCTATCTCTCATATTGGTTCCAGTCTTCTAAAGACTCCAATGCAGCCTATTAAGCTTAACTCTATTCTATACATGCCTAAACTGTCTCAAAATTTATTGTCTGTGCATAAGATCTGTTTGGATAATAACTGTTGGTTGATTTTCGATGCCTTTTCATTTTGGATTCAGGACAAAGCCACAAGGAGGATACTGTACAGAGGGCTGTGTCATAATGGATTGTATCCTATCATCTCACCAAGTTCTCATCCAGCTACCAATAAGGGGACATCAGCAGCATTTCTGGGAAAACATATTTCAATCAGTATTTGGCATAAGCGATTAGGTCATCCCTCTAATTCCATTGTATCTCAAGTTTTAAATTCCTCTAATGTTCCTTTTGTTGCCGATAAAGACCCTTCCCTGTGTCAATCATGTTTAGAGGGTAAATTTAGTAAATTGCCATTTTCTTCCTCAGTAGACAAGTCTGTAAAACCTTTTGCTCTTGTTCATAGTGATGTTTGGGGTCCTGCACCGTGTCTCTCTCTAGAAGGATTCAAATACTATGTCACCTTCATTGATCACTGTACAAAATATTGTTGGCTCTTTCCTCTATGCAATAAAAGTGATGTTTCTGGTATCTTTGTTTCCTTTTACTCGTTTATTCTTAACCAGTTTCAAACTTCCATTCAAACTCTTCAAAGTGATGGTGGTGGTGAATATATTAGTAAAACATTTCAAAAGTTTTTATCTGAAAAAGGCATCAAACATCAACTCTCATGCCCTCACACACCAGAACAGAATGGGATAGCCGAAAGGAAACACAGGCATATAATTGAAACCTCTATTACTTTGTTACAATCAGCTTCCTTACCATCTTTGTTTTGGTCCTTTGCTTGTCAAACCTCAGTATATTTGATCAATCGGATGCCATCTTCATCATTAGGAAATAAATCTCCATTTCAACTACTTTACCATTCTATTCCTGAGATACAACATCTGAAAGTGTTTGGCTGTTCTTGTTATCCTTGGTTGAGACCATACATTCATACCAAATTAGATTCCAGAACAACCAAATGTGTGTTTTTGGGGTATGCATCCAAATATAAAGGTTTTCTTTGCTTTGATGTGTCTAGCAACAAAGTGTATGTCTCCATACATGTTTTATTTGATGAGACTGAGTTTCCCTATAAGTCTCTGATGTCTAAATCTCAGTCTAGTTGTTCTTCCACCTTACCATCACACATCCCAACCCTGCTTCCAGTTCCGGATCAAAGTAATGTTCTTGTCATACCTGGTTCCCGATCTTCACCTAGTGTCATGCCAAGTACTGATAGTCAATTCTCCGACTCCTTCAATGAAGTTCCAATTGCAGTATCAACCTCCAGTTCAGAAAGCTCTTCGGCTAGTCAATCCAGTGTTCCCTCAACATCACAGCCCTCAGCTTCTATAATCCCTGTGGTACCTGAATTCCAACCTGAGCAGTTGCAAGTGGTTCTTTCTGTTCCTCCAGTTAATCTCCATCCCATGCAGACAAGGTCCAAAAGTGGGATTGTTAAGAGAATTGCTTTACTTGCTGCTGTTCATGAAAATGGTGGTGTTGATCTGACTCAAGTGGAACCTGCCACATATAAATCTGCACTGAAATCTCCAGTTTGGTATGATGCTATGAAAGAAGAAATCTCGGCCTTACATAATCAGGATACTTGGTCCTTAGTCCCATTGCCTAAACACAAGAACTTAGTTGGCTGTAAATGGGTATATAAGCTCAAAAGGAATGCTGATGGTTCAATTGGGAGATACAAGGCACAGCTGGTGGCTAAAGGATTCAATCAAGAGGAAGGCATTGATTATGGAGAGACCTTTAGTCCTGTTGTTAAACCAACAACAGTGAGACTAGTCCTTGCTTTATCAACTCATTTTGGCTGGACTTTGAGACAATTAGATGTGAAAAATGCCTTTCTTCATGGCATATTGCAAGAAGAGGTCTATATGTCCCAACCACCAGGATTTGTAGATTCCAGGCATGAAGATTATGTTTGCAGGTTACATAAATCTCTCTATGGTTTGAAGCAGGCACCAAAGGCTTGGAATGAGCGGTTCACTGCGTTCCTACCATCTTTGGGCTTTAAATCTACATATACCAATTCATCTCTATTTGTCAAAACTGTTGATAAGTCTGTGGTTATCTTGCTGTTATATGTTGATGACATAATCATAACAGGCAGTGCTCCCCAGTCTATTAATGAAGTCATTCTTTCTCTTGCTAAGGAGTTTGAAATCAAAGATTTAGGCCCACTTCATTATTTTCTGGGGATTCAAATTGTGCAGAATAAGGATGGCTTGTTTCTGTCCCAAGGCAAGTATGTTACTGATTTGTTAACTAAGTCTGACATGCTCCTATCCAAACCGTGTGCTACCCCATGTTTGCCATACAACAGAATGCTTGCAGATGATGGCAAGCCTTATAACAACATTTCCTTGTATAGGAGCCTGGTTGGTGCTCTCCAGTACTTGACATTCACTAGACCTGACATTGCTTTTGCAGTGCATCAGGTCTGTCAGTTTATGCAACGTCCAATGGAATCTCATTTTATGGCTGTCAAACGGATTCTTCGGTACTTAAAGGCTACTCAAGGGTATGGTATTCAGTATGTTAGAGGCTCCCTTGATATCACTGCTTATAGTGATGCCGATTGGGCTGGAGACCCTAATGATCGAAGGTCAACTACTGGAATGGTCGTGTTCTTAGGTTCTAATCCTATTTCATGGATGTCCAAGAAGCAACCAACTGTGTCTCGGTCATCCACTGAGGCAGAATATCGGGCCTTGTCTACTACGGCTGCTGAACTGGATTGGCTCAAGTCTCTGCTGCATTTTTTACAAGTTCCAATTGCTACGCACCCTATCCTCTTTTGTGACAACTTGTCTGCGATTGCCTTGACGTGTAATCCGATTCAACATCAACGCACAAAGCACATTGAGGTGGATGTACATTTTGTTAGAGAACGGGTGGCCAAAAATCAATTACAGGTTCATTTTGTGTCTTCCACTGAGCAGTTTGCTGATATCCTTACAAAAGGCCTCTCTGCACCGCTGTTCAGAACTCATTGTTCCAATCTCAGGCTCACTTTTTCTGCTCCTGAGCTTGAGGGGGGATGTTAGGAGTATTAATATCCTAGGGCTATGAGTTAGACACATGTCAAGAGAGTGAAGAGTTAGTTAAGTTTGTTATAGAGAAGCTTAGAGTGTAAGCTACTATAACAAACTATATAAACCTTGTAACAGATATTTTTGTAACTAACAAGAAATGAAATACATTCTGATAATTTCTCTATCTCTCTAAACTCTTTCTAATCTAAGTCTTGTGACTCTTCATCTTCTTTCTTACTGTAAAACTATCTTCTACAGTGATTAACACCTTACAGAACACTTGATTCCTTCTACTTTAAGCTGGTTAATGGAATATCATTTCTCAAAGGTTATGGGGGTTTGAATTTGCAGAAAGTCACCGTGTGGTGGGGGTTCTTCGATAAGGATTAGTCAACAGCTTGTCGTCACGCGGATGGTTTGGAAGGGTCCTACATGCATTGCCTAATGTTACAAGCATTATCAGAATCTATACAGAATATGTTTATATCATATCACAAAGCTTGTGGTCATATACTATAGTTTAAGGAACTCGGGTCCCCTAGCTCTTTTGATTGCCTACTTTGACCTAGAACATGAATTGGGTAGTTGTTTGATATGCTTGTCTCCCTCATTTGCATATATGCTTTTGATATGGCAAAAGATTACTTCCCGCGATTTGTGTGGAGAGGAGAGACCCCTTACATTCAATAAATCATCACATCATGGTCTTCTAGAGATGCCTATTGTCCATATACTAATGGAAAGGAACTTTGCTATAATATCAACGTGAAAATTTGATAATCGTTGATTGATGTACGCATATGTGATTTTCAATCACTCATGCCCGAATATCATGTAGTCATCTTGAGCAATTGATGGTCGTGGACATGTATATCAAACATATTATAGGACCTACATTAACCAAAATAATCATCATTACTTATGTAAGCATGAGCTATTAATGGGAATAAGTGAAAGTCGTTGATCTGTTTATTAAATCTTTTGTGTGTTAAATCTATTTTAAAGTTCACATTAATCCACGACTGTTATCATTCATGTACAAGTAGGATATCAATAAATTAATTAATTAATTAAAAATAAAAAACTGACTAATCAATGATTGTTACTTACATGAACCGGTTATTCACGCACATGTAAATGATATCCATGACAACGAAATCTATATATCAGAGCCAACCTCAGAGGGACAATATAGCAAGTACTGAAGTTGGAGGATTTTTATATATGCCTAAAGTTGAAGATATGCATACAGATTGCAATCTTATTAGCATAGCTAGCTACTTGTACTTTTGTCTTTAGACCTAATTAAATGGTGATCACATTTACAACTCACCAATATAATGTGCCATTTGTGGCAAATCTGGAAGCACTGTTATCGGTAGTCTTAACACAGTGCACTGCAATGCCGAGTATTGTCTGTCTAATTAAGTAAAATTTATTTGAAAGATTACTACTGCATTTCCTTAATCACATCCAAGTTTTGACATTTAAACAAAATCCTAATCATGACAGCCATTGGGTTTTTATGTGTCGGCACACAATCAATCGAAGGATAGCATGCGTCATAGTTCAAGAAAACTGTCACTGGATTATCTAATTAGTCCTAATTAAGCTACGTACATCTAACTTTAATTTATAAATATCAAGCATGAAGAAATGAATCAGAAACATGGTCAGGGCCACAACTGTGGTAGCTTAAGCATCTTTCCCATGTTTCCGCGTGATTTACGAATAGGAAAAACGAAGATAATTAATAAGGGCCAACCTATTAAAAAGTAAGGAAAAGTACAAATGCGGAACCAAATTCTTAATTTAAGATGTGATTAGTTCCTAGTTTTCAAGTTTAATTAAACAGTACTGTAGTCGGTGGAAAGCTAATTAGTCATGTTAGTAAAACAATTTGGCACCCAATGGGAGTTAGTTTATAGGCTAATTAGGTTTTGAGGCAAAACAATTAGGCACCCAATGGGAATTAGTTCATAGGCTTATTTGGTTAATATGGGCGGAAATACTAGGAATCCAACTGGAATTAGTTTATGCTCTTAATAATTAAATTCTCCATCCAACCATTCCAAGACACTACTACATAAAATAGTTATTGCGACGACCAAGAAATCGTCGCGTAAATAAGAAATTCGCTGCCTAAAATTATATACGACGAAAATTTTGTCGCCCCAAGTTGGTCGCGCAAGGCTTGTAAAGGAAGTTATTGTGTGACGAAAGAAACACTTCGTCGCGCAAACAGTTATACGCGACGAAAAACTACATCGTCACTTCAAATTAATAGGGGCAAAGACAATTTGTCGCATATATCTGTGGGCACAATGAAACTAAACTCGTCGCATGAAGATTAGAGGGACAAAAGGTTTCGTGGCGCAAGGCGGAAACGACAAAGAGATTCTTCGTCGCATAAAGTTTTAAGGGACAAAGGTTTCTTACGCGACGAAGTACGAGGTCATTGCGTAAAACAAATAGGGACGAAGATTATTTGTCACATATATATATTCGCGACAAAACAGGACTGGTCGCATATAGATTAGAGGGACAAAGGGTTTCGTGCCGCAAGAACAGAGTGACGAAGAGATCCATCATCGTAACGACGAATTATTGTGTCGTGCAAACCTTTTTTTTTTTTTTAAATTGTTTATAATATGAATTTCAAAACAAAATAATTTTGTTTGGTTAAATTTAATTAAGAACATAAATTGATAAAAGAAGAATATTAATTTAATGTACAGGTGTGGAAAATTTTTAAATGTGCGAATGTTTAATAAAACAAACTACAATAAAATTCATCAGATTTAACTTCTACGGTCGGCTGTGCTAGGTCGGGGCCTGGGTGGTTGAAGTAGTAGGATGAGGTGTAGCAGTGGGGATGTTGAAGCTGGACAGCTGAAGCGCGGTGATGATCTGGGCCATCTTAGATTCTTAGGTAGCAATATGAGCTTTTTGGGTGGCGATGTAGGCAAATTGCGTCGCAATGCGCTTATGTTGGACTGCCACATGTTGCTCGAGTTCCGCTACTTTCTCCGTCAATGATGGGACATGTCCCGAGGTAGAGGTGGAAGAGGAGGCTCCCGTCTCACGATGGTTGGCATTTCCCATACCCCGATACACCTTCTCTGGTCTAAGACCGAGTCTCTGGTTGAAGGTGTCCATCATGATACGAAGACCCGCATCCTCAGGAAAGGGCGCCTCCTCCATCGGGGTGTCAGGGGTAAGCTGGGAAGCCACTTCCTCAAGGACAACCTGGCTCATTTCCATCATAGTAGCCTATGAATAAGAATTATAAATTTAAAAATTACAAAAACTTACATGGAGCCCCTCTATGAATTCATCCCGTAGCTGCACGTACACTTCCTTGAACGTGTTAATCTCCGCAAACTTCGACCCCGCCTGCACTAAAAATAATAAAAATTAGTTATTGGTTGTGTAATTTAGAGTAAGAGTAATAACTTTTTTTGGAAAAAATGTGGTTACCCGACATCGCTCCTCCATCCTATATGAAAAGCATCGGGAGCCGGAGTGGTGGAGAAGCTTCTTCTTCGACCTATTTATTGCGTTAGCCTTGGCTCTTTTATGTTAAAAAGAAACGAATCGTATTAGTGCCGATATTAATTATAAAGTATTAAAATAAATTAATAAACTGAATTGAAGTATTAATAAAATATTATTAATCTATATAATTTATATAATTCACTTACCAAGTATTTTTCATCCTGAAAATGGATGCAGTGCCAGGCCCAATTTTTAGGGTGCTTCACCAACTCCACGGGGCATTCCTGTGCTAGAGTGTCAGTCGAATCGTTGAATCTCTATAAATACTTGTGGAGGTCGCTCTTCCACTGAGTGAACCGGCTGGTGAAAAGTTCTTGGATGTACTTGGCTTGATTGGCATCAAGGTCCTCAAGGTCATAGTGATGCTGCAAATACAAAACAAATTAATCAAAGTTAACAATTATTAAATTTCACAACTTTACTTACAAAATAATGAAAAATAATAAATAAATAAAACTTTACTAACCGATAGCTCATGAAGAACGGAGTTCTTGGTCTCCTATGGGACAAGTCTCCAAGACTCCCACTGCATGGGGCAGTGGTGACACACAATGAAGCCAACGTCGTGGACTAAACGGTTGTACTGCTCCTTTGTTACTGTTGCCCGATGTCAAGCATCCCACGAAATCTTTATACGCTCCTGGGTGGTGACGGTGAGCTGTGACGTGCTCATGAGTCTGCATGGACCCTTAGTTTTTTTACGACCTGCAAAATGAAATAAGTTAGTGTAAAAACAGTTTAAATAATCTATGAAAAATTCAACAGAACTTCCCCTAAAAATACAACATTTTCCATAACCTACAAACAAATAAACAACACAACCAACACAAGTATACAACAATTCACATATAGAGGAACTGAATAAAAGTATATTAAATTTATTAAATTAAAAATTTGGAGAAAACAATGTATTACCTGTGTCGACTCCCTCTCTTATTGCGGTGGAAGCCGATGCAGACTCATCACCCTCGTCGATAGGCCAAGGCCGTCAATGAGAGCGTCGAGCCTCAGTAATGGATGAGTCATAGAAAAAGTCGATGACTAAGGCACTGCCGACATCGTGGTATGGGCCTCCAACGTCGGGACTAGTGCTGGTGGAGCGGTGGCGGCAGTATTAGTAGGTGGTGGAGGTGTCGGATGGGACCTACTGACTGACCTACGCTGCCAAATCAACTGCGATATCTACAAAATCCAATTGAACGACCAACATTTAAAACTATGTTATTAATACCAATTTATATAATCAATACAAAAGCCTAAAATTTAAAGAGTAAAAATTGAACCTTATAATTCTACAAGTAACACAAAGTTTATGAACTTGGAAAAGCAACCCTAGAATTAGTTAATTAATACAAAAAAATTCAAATTTATACCTACAACCTAAAAATTAATCCTAAATTTGTAAAATTAAATTAAAAGCGTAAACCAACAAATGTTTAAGTTAACAAATTTAACTAATTTAACAAATTAATCCCAACAAATAATACTTCATCCAAATTTTTTTTTATTTTAACCCTACATTAATAATATTATACCTACAACTAAAATCTTAATTCTAAAATTGAAATATTAAACTAAAATTATAAACCTATGATTTTAAACTTAACAAATGAACAAGTAAACTTACAAAATATAAAATAAGTCTAAACTAAAATTCTAAACCTATAATTGTGAAGTTATAAAATAATCTCTAACACTAATATTTTAATCCTAACATTATAAAAAAAAAAACCCTAAACTTACAAAATTCAAACAGGAAATTATAGGGTTAACAACTTAAGAAATTTAAGTAATTTAAATGAAATTTGTTAACATATTAACAAATTGAAAATTAAATGAAATTTGCATAAAAATTATGAAATTTAAAATTTTAACCCTACCCAACCCCCACCCCACACCACCCATGCCCGCACCACCCCTACCCAACCCTCGATGACTCAAGCACCGCCACCCCAACCCAACCCCTACCCCCCACCACCCATCCCTGACGCCCACCAGAGCCCTACTCCCCAAATTTCGAAATCCCTAAATTCCCTATTTCTAAAATCCCTAAATCCCCAATTTCGAAATCCCTAAATCCCCAAATTGAGATAAACCATAAATCCCCAAAATAAGATCAATGCTAAATCCCCAAATTGATAAAATCCCTAAATCCGTAACCCCTAATGCCTAATACCCTAATATGTAATCAATCCACAAAAACCGTACATCAAAAATAATTAACAAATGAAGAAAAAAAAAAGTTACCTTATAGTTGAGAGAAAGATAAAGAGAGTTCGCAGGAGAAAGAGTTGCAGGGAGAGAGAGCTCAAAGAAGAGAGAGTTGCAAGGAAAGAAAGAGTTCGAGGGGGAGAGAGAGAGTTGTAGGGAGATAGAGTTCGAGTGAGATAGAGGTTCTGGAAAATGAGAGGAAAAAGGCTCTCTGTAACTAATAATCCAAAGGACTTTGCCCGACAAACACATTCATCGCTCAATTTTAATGAATTTTTTTTTTTTTAAAAAAAACTGCCCTAGTTTTGGTTAATTTGAGAACAATGCACGACAAAGGGAAAACACTTGTCGTGTATAAGTAAAAAGCACGACAAATATAGCACATTTCGTCACGCAATATTTAATGAACATTTTTAAGAAAAGGCGCCTACATTTTAATTTGGGAATTTTGAAGGACCTAGAGCGACGAAGTTATCCCATTTGTCGCTATACAGTATTGTGTGACGATTTACCATCATTCGTCGCTCAATGTTTAATGAACATTTAAAAAAAAGCGCCCATATTTTGATTTTGGGAAATTTTGAAGACCTTGTGCGACGAACTGAACTAGTTACGTCGTGTAAACCGCCAAATGCGACGAATGCATCCCTTGCGTCGTGCAAACCTACCTTGAGTGATGAATTTTCTTGTTTTTATCGTGCTATTACGTTATGCGCGACGACTTTCTCATGTTCGTCGCTTTGAATTGACTTTAATTTGTGTTTTTAATCCTTTATCCAATTACAAATTTAATAAATCAAAATTTGTTTATATACAAAAAATTAAATACACTTAATTGCATTGCATATAAGTCAAAAGTCCTTACTCCTCATCATCAGTACAATAAATATCACTATCTTCACTTTGATCACTTTCAGTCTCAAATTCATCCTCATCCGTTGGTACATCAACAACATCATATGCGCCCTCAGGTGGATTGTATCTTTGGAGACTTCCAAGATCAATTGTAATTGAGTCTATGGGAATTTCGATTTGAGGACCTCCAACCACCTAAAATGGTTCTTGGACAATATTAGTATCCCGAAGTGTTTATGCACCAATTTGTGTCGAAGTTTCTAGGAGTTGGTCGACAAAGTTTCATTATCGTCGTTGTCGTCAGGATCTCGGTCTGGAATATCATACACCCCTCTGTGATCAATCCTCTGAACAACTTTCCATCCCCTCACGAAATTTGGATCATTGATGGTGAAAATTTGCTTGGCCATAATTGCCAAAATGTACGAGTCTTCACTGTACCAACATCGGGTAGTGTTCACCAGAAGTAAACCATCGTCCCGTTTAACACTCTCATTCCTACTAGGATCTGTATCGAACCAACGACACTTAAAATGATGACTTGGCAACGGTCTTTGTAAAGCAATTGGACCACGCTTGTTAGTTTACCATAGAAATCAATGTTTGCAATATCTCCCGCTCTTAGGACATGTACACCGCTATTTTGAGTACAAAGCTTGTCATCACGGTCAGCTCCCAAGAATTTTATAACGTTCATATGACACCTTGAGTACAGTCCCACGCTTAGAACTTTGATAGCCAAGTTGTATAATTCATCAGTATACACGGGAGAATTGGTTTCCTTTAGTTTTTTCACCTAATTTATCCCAAAAAATTGACATGTTGGTTTTACCAAAATTTAAGACAACTGACATGCAATTATATTTTAGGACAAAACCAACAAAAAAAAAAACTTAAACAACTTACTTATTCATGAAACCAACGAGGAAACAAGTCACGATGCTTCACAGCATATAAATGCGAAGGATGTTCCCGCTTCATCAACTCTTCTTGGTCATCTAGGTACTCAATTATATCATCCCAAATGTTAAGTACGAACTAATGAGCTACTTGCATGTCCCTTTTGGTGAACGAATCGCCTTATACTGGTTCGCCAAATGGTCGTGCGATTTAGGAAAACACAAATAGTTTTTGCCTTCTCACACCATCATCATTATTATGGTGTGGTCAATTGAACACCGTCTCAACATCTTGTAAGTACATAGCACAAAATGTATTCGTCTCAAATGCCACCCAAGCCTCCACAATTGATCTTTCGGGTTGCGCCCTGCTCCTTACACTCCTCTTTAACTCACCCAGTAATCTGCAAAAATAAAATTGTGATGATTCAAATAAGTTAAATCGTCAATTGACTAAGGACTTTATACCTTTCAATTGGATACATCCATAGATAATTGATGGGTTCGACAAGTAATGCCTCATATGGCAAGTGAATCATCATGTGGATCATGCTTATGAAGAAAGAATGAGGAAATATTTGTTCAAACTTGCATAGGACTTCGACAATGTCAGTGCGTAACTGCTGTACATTAGACTTTTGCAATGTCTTAGCAGATAATTGAGAAAAAAAAATCTCGCTAACAATAAAATCGGCTTCACCATATCTTCTGGCAATAGGTGTCGAATACTAATCGGGAATAGGCGTTGCAGTATGACATGACAATTGTGAGTCTTAAGCCCAGAAAATTTACCCTCATCTACGTTTACACATCATCCGATATTTGAAGCATACCCATCTGGAAACTTTACAGAGGAAAGAAACTTTAAAAACTCTTTCCTCTTCTCTGATTTTACTGAAAAAGAAGCTAACCCCTTTCTGGTTATCTTACCCTCGTCATCCATAAACGTGGCCTTATTTCCTTTCGCTCCAAATCAATGCGAGCTTCGATCGTGTCCTTCGTCTTTCCCTCAATGTCTAATATAGTTCCAACCAGTGTATCAAACATGTTCTTCTCAACATGCATAACATCAAGGTTGTGGCGCAGTTTCAGTTTGGACCAATACGGCAACTCAAACAACATACTATTGTGTGTCCAATTTAGATAGGTGTCTGGTTTGGTCTTATTTACTGATTTACCAAACGGATCAAAATCCAAACGATTCAAGTACCCTAAAATATTTTCTTCGGACTTTTCCGTCGAAGAATGTTATCTTGTTCTGACGCCACTCATGGTCCCACAGCAACCATCTACGATGCCTTAGTTAACAAACTTTCCCGGTGCCAAGAAGACATTGTGTCCTCCTTGCAAACTGAGCATGGCACCTTAGTACTCTACCCATACATCATAACATATGTAGGAAAATCATTTATAGTCCACATCACAACTGCTCGCAAGGTGAACATATGCCCAGTTGATTTATCGTATGTCGAAACTCCGTTTTCCCACAAATCTTTCAACTCATTGACCAACGGCTGCAAATAAACATCGATAGACTTGCCTGAATCCTCAGTTATCAACATAGTCATCATCATATTATTTTTTTTCATGCATTTCCAAGGCAGCAAATTGCAAAGATTGGCCAAGTGTTGTGGTTTTGGTTTAATACCTCGAACATATTAAATCCTTCTGTGGCCAGCCCCAATCTTACGTTTCGTAGCTCTCGCGTAAAATCGGGGTACAAACGATCAAACTCTTTCCATGCATCACCATTAGCTAGATGCCTCATCAAATCGTCATCCACCCGTCTGTCCTTATGCCATGTCATGTCGCTAGCAGTATGCGCCGACATATACAAACGCTGAAGCCTGGGCTTTATTGGAAGATAACGCATAACTTTTTATAGAATCTTCGTCGGTGTGTTTTGAGTTGTCATTTTAAACCTTGACTCTTTGCATATAGGGCATTTATCTAGTGCTTCATTCTCCTTATAGAACAATACAAAATTATTTTTACACGCATCAACTCCACAATAGCCATCAATACCGAAAAATCCTCGCAACCAGAGTATAATTCTTGTTTGGCATTTTTTAATAATTTTTCATAATTTTTAAAGGCTCCACTATCCATGCTTCGAGGGACGTCATCTCCCCCTTCCTGATCAAAATTGGTCGAGGTGTCTGGAAAAGCATCATCTAGGATATCCATAATTTGTTCGTTTAGATCAACATAAGATTCAACTGCCTCAACTAATGGGGTCACATGTAAAGATGAAGGATGTACTAATCGTTCTCTATGATGATTCCAAGTGGTATATGTCTCCATCATACCATGTCATACTAAATGGTATCGAACATTTTCATAATACTCAACTATTGAATTGTTACAGTTCCTACACAGACACCAGATTAGAGGTGAACCCTGGTTGTGTGCCATTGCGAAATCAATGAACTGATTTATTCCATCCAAGTATTCGTCTGCACATATGTTAGGATTTTGTATCCACTGTCTGTCCATATCGCTTGCAAAAAAAAAAACAAAATCACAATGGTTACAAACACTTCAATTATAACATGCCACCTTATGCCTCCAGTAAGGGTCTTATCCCATTCAGGAATGCACGGCTACACATCGTATTTTACGGCTCTATCAGATTAGATTTCGACATTGAAAAAATTTGGCAGCATATCCTTACAGTTCTTCAAGTGCAGCATGTATGTACTAAATATGTACGCAACACTCGAAGAACGCATAGACATGCTACCAAATTTCTCCTTATAGAAATCTAATATGTGAACCGCAAACTATTACACAAAATTGTGCTTTCCCAAACTGTCCAAAAATTGGGATAATTCAATAATTAAATAACCGCAGTCATGTTTTCGCATCCATGCACGAAAACCAACTAATTCTCAAACGGGAAACTAAGTTTTCATGAAAATAACGCACGAAGTTAATACTTAACTTCGTACAAAAAATTTTGCATACAAATAAATTGTATCACATAAATGCTAAAAAACATATAAATAAACTACATTTAATGTTAATGAAATAGTTGAAGAAAATATATTCATCACCGATAGTCGTTAAAAAAAAACCTACACACAACAAATTTAATTTTGTTAGTTTCATTGTGTAATTTAAAAAAAAAAATTACTGAAAACAAATTTGCTTACCAAATGATATATAGGTGATGAAAAGAGGGAGCACGAGACCTAGTGATCAAGCTAAGGGAGAGGTAGACCTGGCATTCGTGTCGTGTTTTCCGTGTTCGTGTCATTTTCGTGTCATACCCGATATCTTAACGGGTCGTGTCGTGTAACACCCGTTAAAATAAACGGGTAAAATGATCTGACCCGAAATCGATCCGATAATATTAACAGGTAATATGACCTGACCCGTTACCAGTTAAGGAAAATATATTTTAAACCAATAAATAATCAAATGAAAAACATAAGACTAAATAAGTATATACATACCATATTGTCACATCCAAAACATAAAAACGCAATTTTCTTTTAAGTATATTTTCACTTACTTAAAGTCTTTAATAGTTTTTTAATTAATGTAGAAGTGTAAAAAAAAATATAGAAAAAATATATAAACGCTCGTAATGACAAACTTTACAACTTTCATGAAGAGCTTAACTTCGTTATTCGCCACTATAATCATATAAATCATAGATCAAAATTTAACCGTTGATTGTTGTTTACATTTACGCTTCATTGTCCTCATCAAATTTTGTTTTTTCAGATTTTCTTTTTTGAAAACTTGATCTATTAGAGGATGCAGGAAGATGAACGGTTTGGATCGTTGATATTATATTCAGAGTTTTACGGTTAGTGAAAATATTGCTTGATGTTTATAAAGTTTCTACAAACTATATGACATCGACTCATATTTCAGTTAACCGTAAATATCGAAACGTAATACCAAAGATCTGAACCGTTCATCTTCTTACATCTGCCAGATGATCATGTTTTCAAAAATGAAAATTTTAAAAATGAAATTCAGTAAGAAGAATAAAGCGTAAATGGCAATCGACGGTTAAATATAAATTGTATGTCTTCTTAGTTCTTGCCTATACATATACTATATTAGTTTATTTTAATTTTGGACAACAACATGTTAAGTAAAATTTATCCTAGTAATGATAATAAGGAACTCTCATAATAAAAATAAATAATAACTAAATTTTTTTTTTTAACTTATATAGATTAATAATACAAAACTATATATTTAATATAGAATATATTGTATATATTAATATGGCTATTGTATTTTATAATAAATCTTTTAGTAATTAAACTTTAAAATTATCAAAATAATTTTTTTCTTAACGGGTCAAAACTGGTTACCCACATGTTACCAGTGTATATACTCGTTAAGAACCAGTTATTAACTGGTCCCGATAAGTTATCGTGTTGACCCGAAACCCGTTATTTTCGTGTCGTTTTCGTGTTGTGTCATCGTGTCATGTCCGAAACTACCAGGTCTAGGGAGAGGAGAGACAGTGAGTTGGGGAAGGAGAGGCAAAGCTGCAATGAAGCATTCGTCCCTCAAAATTTGTGGACTCGAATACATGGAAAAAAATATGTTCTCTTTTACTGCCTTTTTTTACCGACCTTGTTCGACGAAAGATTCGTCGCGTAAAACATATGCATTCCACAATATGGCACCAACTCATGGCCAGTCCCGCGCTTTCTGATAACCTTTGCGCGATGACGGTGTAGCGTCGCGCAATTCCACTTTGAGCGACAAAAAAATAATTTTGTCGCTATTTGTTAATAATTTTTTTTAAATACTTTTTTTCATTTATTACTTTATTCATTTTAAATCACATACACACTTAATAAACAAAGTATTAAATTACACCCGAACAAATCTACAAATGTTTAAATTAATTAAACATTCATGCATATTTAATTAATATAATCGTTTATTACAATAATATTTTATTTAACAAAAACTTTAAAATTGCATATTAAAAAGTAACGTTCATAAATAAAAACTTAAAACCCAAATGTTATTATTTAATTAAACATAAAAGAAAAACATAAATAAAATTCTATTTCGCCACTGGTGGTTCTGGTATTCAGTTCAGCTCTGCCATATGCTCAACATCAAACTTCCACTCCCAGAAAGATGATTTGAATAAGTTGTCAATGCACTTCATCAAATTTGGGTCACTTTGGTCAATGTCTCAATCAGGCTCTAACTCATCGATCAAGTGCGTCTTTATCTCCTCGGGGACGGCTCTCCAAGATTCCCAATCCACACTGCATTTGTTACGCACTAATACCCGCATATCGCGCATAAACTTGTTGCACTTATCCGACTTCTGAATTCCAATCAATTCTTTATAATTGATTCGGTAACGGCTCCCTCTAAAACTATATCGGACCGCGAGCGCAACTCTTTTTTTTTTCTTGTCTACTAAAAAAAATTATATTAAAAATAATAAAGCAAAGTATAAAATGCATAGAAAACCCATAATTAACTTAGTGGGTATTACCTTTTCCAAAACTCTCGCCCTTCATCCTCTTCGACGAACGAGCACTTGAGTCAGCAATCGTGCTTAAATTTGAATAACAATTGAAATTGTAATCCGTAAAAAGATTTGAGAAATATGAAAACCAAAACTGGTTATTTATAGGAACATAGGCCACCTTGTGCAACGAAAGCTTCGTTGCGCAAAATCCCTCAGCAAATGTCGCACTGATTCTCTGATTCAATAGCATTTAATCCTCTGACTCTGAAAACTGACCGTCTGGAGTAAAAATCTTATGCAACGAAACCTTTGTCACGCAAGACTCCGGAGTCGTCGCCCTTTGATTTCACCCTTATGTGACGAATGTTTCGTTGCTCAAAACGTATAGATTCGAAATTACGCGGTAAATTTAACCGCGCTTTTTACGGCCTTTACGTGACGAATACTTTGTCACGGTTGGAAATATGCGGGACGAATAAGTAATTCGCCCGCACATACTTATTGCGTCGAATGTTTCGTCGCGCAAAATGTTTAGCGACAAACAAATAGGTAATTCATTATAATTATGAAATTTACGTAAACATAGATCTTTATAATCTATATTTACGTAAGTTTCATAATTACAAAGACTTAGTCAATTATAATATTTATTCCAAAAATAATAGAAAACTTAAATAAAGTAAATTACCCAATTCAATTATTTAAACAACAAAACATGAATTAAAGGCTAATTAAGTCCAAATACAAAACTTAAAATAAAACCTTAAAAATAAATATTGTCCTCAAAAATTCAAATTTAAAACTACTCCACTGGTCCTCCATTCCGTTCCACGTCATAACGCCACTGCTTGTAACCCCTTTTCAACACCTCCTCCATCAACTTCATTAACTCTTTGTTGGTATCATCAAGAGTATAGCTACATTGTTACACATATATGCAAATAAGTATTTACAACATATAAAAAATAATTTCACAAAATTATATTTTCAACATTTGTCACACTTACTAATAGTTGATCCATCACCGCCTTCTTCACATCCTCAGGCACAAATTTTCAAGAACGCCACTCAGCAGTAGGACAATTGTTCTGCATTGTTAAACAAATCAAATACGCAAACTCAACATATTGCATCATATCATGGGCCCAGGAGGGCGTGCTATTTCTTTCCATCATTCGATCTCAGACCATCGTTCTCCTACTATCCCTATTATCGGCCATCAGATATACAAAACAATGTGAAGAAAATTGCAAAACAATATGTGCTTATAAAGAACACGTAACACTTTATACGACGAATCCTTCGTCGCGCATAACCATTGAGAGATGAAACCTTCGTCGTGCAAAGTACGAAATAAATATTCAATAAATGTCACGACTTCGACGCCACTGACCATCACTTTGCACGACGAAGTCTCGTCCCTTAACGTTATGCGCTACCAAAATTTTGTCACATAATTAAGTGGTAATACGCAGTAAATACGACGCCTTAAACGCTAACCGACTATTTGACAGTGTTTTTGTGCAACGAATTCTAGTCCCGCAAAGGTATTAGCGACAAAAGTTTTGTCGCGTAAAGCCTTGCGCGATTAACTAAAAATATTTATTTTATTCTGTCTCAACAACAGTTTCTCAACAAAATAATATCAATATTATAATATTTTAGAAATCTGTTCTCGAAACGAAACAAAATAAATACAGTCCATATAAATTTATTCTTCCAAATTAATAATAATTCAGTGTCATTATTTAATAAACCATAAATAGACTAATAAAAAAAAACTATTTTAATCGTCCGCTGGTCCAGCCACTTTCAACATCAAACTTCAACTCCCGAAAACGATACTTGAACACGACGTCGATGTACTTCATCGTATTTGCGTCACTTTTGTCAATGTCCCAATCAAGCTGATATGCAAAAATAAATAAATTATACGTATCACTATTATATTTTAATCTAAAGAACTAAATTATTACTTAACTAATTACTAATTTACACGTACTGCTAATGCATCGATCATGACTGTCTTTATCTCCTCGGGGACGTCTCTCCAAGACTCCTAATTCACTCTGCATCTGTCACACACCAATAACCCAACGTCGCTCCTAAACTTGTTCACCATATCCGACTTCTGATATCTTACTAATTTTTCGTAAGTGATTTGGTAACAGCTCTTAGTTAAAGAAGTGTATCGAACACATGTCGCATCTCTCTTCTTTTTCTTGTCTATCAACAAAATAAAAACTTATATTAGTCTACTTAAATATTTAATTAATTAAACAACCAACAAAATTTAGTACATATTACCTTTCTCAGAATCTTCGTCCTGAACTCGAAGGACCACCATAGTCTGCCATCGCGTACGAAAAAACAAACAAAAATTGGAATAATAATTGACACACCCCAATCGAAGTCGAGGCGTGCTGGCCGTCACGCGAGAATGACGTAACCAAGAGTGCAAAAGAAGTAATTAAAAATATGAACAAATTAAAACCAAATTAAAATTTATTTAAACTAGAAATAAGTAAACATGCGGAAGTGGTCAAACTCGAAGTACAACCGTCCAGAGCATAGGTAACATAAAGGTGCAGACAAATTGATTAAGTACTAGATACACAACAAGAGAGGAAATATCCCTACCTTATTTGATGGAGTGTCAGAACCGCCGATGAACCCTCGTGTGCCACAAAGAAGGACATATATCTAAGACCTGAAGGGGAGAAAAATAGAAGGGTGAGTGGGCAAAAACAAAGCTTTAGAAAACACATTTCTCTTTTCTAAAAGTAATAACCCCTCACTGTAAAACCCGTATAGTTTCCAGAAAATAATACTACATAATACGAAAATGAATGTACAAGAGCTGTGAAAACAGAAGCATGCCATGCCACAATATCTCAGCCATGGACCTAAATATCGATATTATCGGCAATATTTCGCCGATAATATCGTTTTTTTTAGAGGACGATATTTTCACACTTATCCACTTAATTATCGTCAATATATCGATATTTTTGTCGATATTATCACGATAATATCGGAGACGATATTTTCAGCATTTTTAATGCATTATTTGGGCAATATATCACGATATTATCAATAATATCGCGAGATGAAACCCAAAAATACTTGAAAAATATTGAAAAGTCTCAATCTTGTGCATAGAGGGATTCGAACCCCTACCTTTGTCAACCACGCACCTGGGCCTTATCCAACTCGCTACAGATGTGTTTGTGATTACATATTCAGCCTGTAATATTTATATGGTCGTTAAGATGTCTGCAAGGCTTGTACTAATTCACTCATGTATCTTACCATGCAATGTATAAAGTGTAAAATATTGTACTGATTCATTATATATAAATGATTATGGTGTGTTTAAACTTCTTTCATTAATTACTACATATTTTCTACACTCACAATGTTTGCCAGCTCGCTATATAATCAACTTAAATCAGTTAAATCCATCATGCAATGCATTTCCTTCCAATTTTTTGTGATAAACTAATAGATAATTGACTAAATAAACATCCTGCAAAGTTTCAATAAAAATTTCCAAGTTTTTCTTACAATTTCCGTGGTTTTTATTCAATTTTTATCAATATCGATAATATCCCAATATTTCCATCGAAATTTCCGTGTTTTTGGACTACCGATATTTCCGATATCATCGATATTTTAGACCAGCAATAGTAAATGTAAGCCAAGTGTAAAATCAATCTAAACTAGCATGCCAGTCGGAGTCACCTAATGTGACATGTACGACTGGACCTATTGCTCATCAATCTATGCTAGCACACGAGTCAGAGTCACCTAGTGTGACCTGTACGATAGGCTGGGTGTAAATATGTACGCTCTAGTGCTACGATCATGTGATGGCTAGTGATAAATCGCAGGTCACCTACAAGTCGGAACTGCTTATTGCAGTTTGTACGACAGGCTAGCACCTACTTGGATCTAAGGCGAACATGCGGTGCAGGAGGTGAACATACACGTGAAAGTAGGTCTCCTTTATATGCGAAACAACTATTTTTAGTTAGTTAAATAGCACATACACAAGAATCTAGGAATAACTTCTCATAGTTTGCTCAAACGGAAGGTTTGAATATACGAAAATGTTTTACTTGAAGTCACATACCCGCACGTAAAAATCACTCGCCGACCGGAGGCTAGATGCAACCTCACGCGTTGTCCAACCCACGGCCATACGCGCGGCCATGCGCAGGCACATGCACGGCATGCGCAACGGAAACCCTAACGGACGTTAGGAATATTCAGTTAAATGGTAACGGCATTACCTGACGTCGTTAGAATATTCCATTAACTTTAACTTAATATACCTTGTCTTCTCTAGTCAGCTTCGTCGACGCGCCGTCTGGTTCGCCGGTTTCTGGGAAAACTCGCCGAATATAGGAAAATCTTTAAATCTTAATATCTAGCTCATTTCTCAACCAAAATCCTTGAAATTTATATGGATTTAAAGCTCTTGAGGAGTAGAACAAGTTCATACCTCTTAAAAGTCCAAAATCAAACGAAAAACAGCATGAAAATCCCTCGAAAGTTCTGGCCAAAACTAAAACTCCTCGAACTCACTTATTCCAACGTCAACTTCACTCCAAACTTACTCTAGGGTCATTAGGGAGTTGCGTAGAGGCTTCCTTACATCCTAAAACCTTGAAATCTCGTTGAGATCACGATGATACCAACTCGACCGAGTCGGAGCTTCTGACTTGGTGAGTTAAAACTCATCCGTTCGTTAATCAGATGGTACGACTGGGTTTGTGAGGCCGAGATGAGTACAATGGTGGTATTTGCAGGTTCGATCTGTAACGATTTGGTGATGGTTGTGCTGTGGTGGTGTCTCGGGTGTGAGAAAAATAGAGAGATAGAGAGAGAGTACTTGATTGAGCAGAGAGAAGAGAGATATAATCTGATTAGGTTAGGGAAAATAGGAACTAAAATAATTGGTGAATAAGGTTAGTGATAAAAATAATGTAAAACTGCATATGTACATCCACGTCACTTAGGTAACCAAGGTATAATCGTCATTTTACACACTCAGGGAGAAAATTATATAGAAAATAGGGACGAGTCATCACAATTATTCGGTGAAAGTAAAGAGTTTTCGGATTGAATTGTGAAGAGAAAGAGCGAAACTGGTTATTTAAAGGAATTCAGACTACTTTGCGCAACGAAGCCCTCGTCGTGCAAAACCATGGAGTAAATACCACATTCAACACTTTGACCAAACAACTGACAGAACCTTTGCGCGACCAAAAATTGGTCGAGCTTTTTTGGCGCCAGAAATACAGGCATTCGCATGTTTTTCTGCAAACCTTTGCGCGACGATGAGTTTTCTTTGTCGCTTAAGCTACTTTTGCACCACGAAACATGGCGTCGCTCAACATGTTTGTCCCATTAAATTATTTTTGACCGGTTTGAGTGACAGAATGTTACCTTCGTCGCGCTAACCTGTTTTGCACTACGAGTTTTATGTCATCGCATAAAGTTTGGTTGCACAAATGTTTTTTTCTACTAGTAAAAGTCACGTGATAAGTATTGTATACTTGAGATATATCACTTACACAAGAGAATCTCATTATAACACTTTTAGGCTAGTGCTTTTCAGTGTGGGGATGAAAGTTTTAGAATATTTGATATGAACTTGTATCAGAAACCATTTTGTATGGTTTTTATAATTTTAAGTACTGGGTAGGACCAAAAATAAAACTATAGGAGTGGGAGATATTCAAAGGAGAAATATGTGGATAAAGATGGATACTTTTAGCTTTTTAGGAGGATATTCTAACCATGAATTCCAAAAGAAAGGATCAGAAATCTAGAGCAATTATAGTGGTTTTGATATTTTTCTTTTCTTTACTTACATGCCAATTAATTCTGTGGATTGAGGAAATGATGATTTGGGAACTAACCATGCAAATCCAACCTAACGGTAGTAGTGTGTGTATATATATATTTGCTACAATATTAATTAAAAGTGGATAAAGATGGATACTTTTAGCTTTTTAGGAGGATATTCTAACCATGAATTCCAAAAGAAAGGATCAGAAATCTAGAGCAATTATAGTGGTTTTGATATTTTTCTTTTCTTTACTTACATGCCAATTAATTCTGTGGATTGAGGAAATGATGATTTGGGAACTAACCATGCAAATCCAACCTAACGGTAGTAGTGTGTGTATATATATATTTGCTACAATATTAATTAAAAGATGTGCCTAGAAGAAACCTCCATGCCACAAAAGTTTGTGGCCCAAGTTCATGCATGGACAATATTCTCAAGTGTGCCTTTGCCCAGAAAGCAGTGAAATGATTATTTTTTAGGCCCTCCTCTTTCTGCTCTTTACCCTCCCCCAGAAGATTCTCTCTCTCTCTCTCTCTCTCTCATGACAGAGCATTCTGACATATGTGAATAGTGTGATTCTGTGGACACTGGACAACAAACGACACGATGATGATGAAGAGTGCCATACAAAAGTTGTGGTTTTGTAATACTGCACGATGATGATGATGATGATGAAGAGTGCCATACAAAAGTTGTGGTTTTGTAATACTGCACGATGATGATGATGATGAAGAGTGCCATACAAAAGTTGTGGTTGTGTAATACTGTAATTATATATGTATGTATCTGTTCAGCCAAGGCCAGGCAGGAGTCTCTGAACCTCTCAATACTCTGAACCATTTTCCTTTTTCTTCTTTTTCTTCTTCTTCTTCTTCTTCTTCTTCTTCTTCTTCTGCTTTTCTTGCATTTAATTTCTTCCATGTCTCTTTCCCCACCTTGTATATATTGTATACGTTTCGTTTGCGTAGTGTAACCTGTATAAGCCTGAGCCTCCACGGCTCCACTGTTGATTCTGGTTCTGGTTCACATGATTTCTCACCAACCCAATTCTCAAGTTATGAACCATCTAATTGCATGGCAGACGCAAGGAAATTGGCAATCATGACCTAGATATTATACAACGTACCAGAATGCTTATTTTCTCAAAAAAAATGATAGAAAAACATAATTTTGGACTTACCATGCATGATACTATCTAATTAAAACATATATAACATGTGTTACAAAGTTTGAATTACACATAAAAACTTATTGAGCGTGTTCTGCTTCTACAGGCCTGTAACACTCAATTTCCCATGTTCCCCCTCTCTTTTCTTATGGCACTCATCGCTTGGTCACTCAATGAATGCCTAAGAAGGAGGAATATCTTGTTTGCAAAATTCTCTGTATGAAAACTTGAAGTGCATGAACAAATAGTTTTGAGGAACCATTCCTGTGACCAAAATTCAAGTCCAACTTGCCGTTCAATGGACCTCTACAAATTTGATTGGGATGGAGGAGTATACTTGGGTCCTTGAAGTTCACTTGACTTGCAAACTAACTTATCTTAAGCCCAAGTTTCCCAGCTAATTTATAGCTTTGGACTTGGGCCACTGTCATAATTTTGTTGTACCAATTATATGGTTTTGTTTTGGGTTAATTATTGTTGTATCCCTGCAGTCTAGGTTGAGTAACATTTTGGGCCCTAACGTTTGAGAATTGACACTTTACTACCTTATGAACTAGTACACCATTGTTCTCTCTGTTAATCTATCTATCAAATTAACTTTATTTTTAACACTTCTTGTATATAGTATCGATGACAAATTAATGGATACAAATGCCATACGGACAATCAAATAAGAACTTTTTTCAAGAAATCTTTAGCCTTTTAGATATAAGTAGGAATGATTTATGTCACTAATCTGACGTTCATGTAAGTAAAAAATAGGCCTATCGAATGTCATGTAAAAAGAGAACAGTTAATTTGATGGTTCGTTGTATGAAAGGGATGTTAGTGTAACCATTTATAACTTTATAGTAACAAAATGTTCATTTTAAAAAGACAAAACAAACTATTACGTGCGCTAAACTGCCCAAACCATAACGATTCGAATTGTAATTTATTTTTGTTTATTACTATTATATTGTTTTTGTTATACAACATTCTAAACATCCCAAACCAATGAAATAGAAGTGAATTAATCCGCAAGGCATAAACAAATGACTCTGTCTAACAACTATAGAAAAATCATGTGTGCAAAAGTTTGAAATGAAATGTGAAGTGTAATTCGGCAAAATCATTCTTCTTTATTTTCTTTTAAGGAAGTTCCACTAAAATGAAAGAAGAAGAGGAAATGCCGTTCAAAGGAGAAATGTTGTCGAAAGAAGAGGAAATAAGACTCTGGTCTCTTGAAATGTTTCTTTTTTCTTTTTTACTTTTTTGTAAGTGGGTGTGTTTGATAGAACCCTAACTCTGCATCTTGACTTCTATGTAGCAGTAACGAGTAACTTTCTATTACAATTAACAACAATTACAACAATAACCTCTTCCGTTTACAACCCTTCCTAATATAGTAGCTAGTTAGCTTCCTCCGTAAGCTTACTACTAACAACCTTATCCTTTTAACCACACATATCTGTCCTAGTCAGCACTAATACAATGCTCACTTATCAACCAATTCAGTTATCACACAGGATTATCACACATGATCCTATCAATACCCCCCCTCAAAACAAGGCTTGTATACAAGACTTGAAAAACAGAAAAAATTCGCCAAAGACAATGTATTAAAGCTGAGCAACTCCTGGAAAACGCAGCTTTAAGTCTGAATAAGTCTCCCATGTAGCTTCCTCTGGAGTATGATGTTGCCAATGTACCAACACTTCCGTAATTGCAGTGGTACCCTTCTTCACCATCCGTCTGTCCAAAATAGCCACAGGAACATCTTGTAAAATACCATCATCAGTTAACACAGGTAGTTGAAGCATAGGTTGAATAGCAGCCCCCAAATGTTTTTTAAGACAAGAAACATGGAACACTGGATGAAGCTTAGAGTTGTCTGGAAGTTTCAACCTATAAGCAACAGAACCCACTCGTGCTAACACTTCAAAAGGACCATAAAACTGAGGCTGCAACTTGTGAAATGGGTGAGAGGCCAATGACATATGCTGATAAGGTACCAGCCTCAGATAGACTAAGTCACCCACCTCAAAAACCCTTTCAGTTCGATTCTTATTAGCCTGTACTGTCATTCGATTTTGTGCTGCTGCTAAATTGGCCTTCAAGAGAGATAAAATGCGATTTCTTTCCAACAAACATCGATCCACCATTTCCAACTTAGTAGTACCATCTTCATACACTGGAATCTCAGGTGGAGGCTGACCATACACCACTTCATAAGGGCAGAGTTTAGTAGCAGAGTGATAGGCTGTATTAAAGCTCCACTCTGCCCACGGTAACCAACAGGTCCATTTTTTGGGCTGAAGACTATAAAAACACCGCAAGTAAGTTTCCAAACACCGGTTTACCACCTCCGTTTGGCCATCAGTTTGAGGGTGATAACCAGAGCTGAAACATAGGGAGGATCCATGCAATGAAAAAAATGCTTTCCATAACTTGCTCATAAAAACCGGGTCTCTATCACAGATAATAGATGCAGGCATGCCATGAAGCTTAAAAATATGCTCCACAAATAAAGATGCCACTGAAGGTGTAGTATAATGATGAGATATAGGTAAAAAATGGGCATATTTGGATAAGTGGTCCACAACTACCCAAATGACAGTTTTTCCTCGACATGGAGGGAGACCAATAATGAAATCCATGGATATGTCAGTCTAGACCCGTGAAGGAATAGGTAAAGGTTGCAGCAATCCTGCAGGAGCTAAGGTTTCGTACTTGTGTTGTTGGCATATCTGACAGTTGGCAACCCTATCCTTAATGTCGGTTTTTATGCCAACCCAATAAAAAGACCGGGAAAGCCTCTTATATGTCTTCAAAAAACCAGCATGACCAGCAAAAGGACTGCTGTGATGTTCTTCGAAGACTTTCTGGCGCCACGAACTCGTAGGACTCAAAACAATTCGCCCTTGGTATCTTAGAAACCCATTCTCAACAGTAAACTTCAAGGAATTCAATGAGGTAGAGTCTGAAGGATGTAGGACTTCCTGCATCTTGTCTAGTATCCAAGCATCTTGTTCAGTGTGACGTCTCAAATCATCTAACCAACTGAGATACGGGTATGAAATTGCAGCCAATTCCATACTAGAATGTTGAGAAACTTCGTCAATAGGAATTTTGGAAAGTGCATCTGCCACCTGATTATCACATCCTTTCTTATATTAAATCTCGTAATCAAAACCAAGCAATTTAGACACCCATTTTTGCTGAAATTGAGTATTGGCCCTATTTTACAGAAAGTACTTCAGACTATGATGATCTGTTTTGATGATGAAGTGTCTCCCTACCATGTATGACTGCCATTTCTTAATGGCATGTATGATAGCCATCATCTCCCTTTCATAAGCAGACAAGTTTTGGTTCCTTACTCCGAGTGCCTTACTAGTAAAGGCAATAGGTTTGCCACCTTGCTGGAGGATAGCTCCAATTCCAAAGCCTGATGCATCACTTTCGATAACGAAAGGTTGGGAAAAATCAGGGAGGGCTAGGACTTGTGGAGACAACATAGCCTGTTTCAATTCATTGAATGCTGCAGTTGCTGAATCAGACCACTTAAAATTGTCTTTCTTGGTGAGTACCGTGAGAGGACTAACAATCTTGCCGAAACCAGGAATAAATTTCCTGTAGTAGCCCGTCAATCCAAGAAATCCTCTCAATGCTTTAATGGAGGTGGGAATAGGCCACTGAGCAATAGCCTCCAATTTAGAAGGATCAGCTGCAACCCCGTCTTGAGACACTATATGGCCCAGATACTCCACTTGGTTTTGACCAAATGCACACTTCGTTTTCTTGACAAACAAGGTATGGCTTTGCAAAAGCTGAAAAACCATTCTCAGATGCTCCAAATGAGACTCCCAAGACTTGCTATACACTAATATGTCATCAAAAAATACGAGGATGAATTTCCGCAAATAAGGTCTGAAAATTTCGTTCATAAGACATTGGAATGTGGCCGGAGCATTGGTTAACCCAAAGGGCATAACCAAAAACTCATAATGCCCATCATGAGTTCGGAATGCAGTCTTCTCAATATCACTTGGATGCATTCGAATTTGATGGTAGCCAGATCGCAGGTCTAGCTTAGAGAAAAACTGGGCTCCATACAACTCATCCAGCAACTCATCAATTAGCGGAATGGGAAATTTGTCCTTAATAGTGATGAGATTAAGACCTCTATAATCCATACACATTCTCCAAGTGTCATCCTTTTTCCTTACTAAAATAACTGGAGAAGAATAAGGACTATTACTGACCCTGATAAAACCAGCATCTAATAATTCTCGGACACACTTTTCAATTTCTGTTTTCTGTAAAGGACCATATCTGTAAGGTCTCATACTAGGTGGTTTACTACCTTCTATCAAGGGAATTCTGTGGTCATGTGATATGTGAGGAGGCAAACAAGTAGGAGCAAGAAAAACTACCTCATGATCTTGCAGAAGTTGTTCCAACTGATGAGATTGAACTGCGGACAATACAGTCTTATGTTCCACAATGTCCTCTTGTTGAATTTGAAAGAGAAATGCACCCACCGAAGATTCTTGGTGAAGCAACTTTTCCATGTGAAAGATAGAAACATCCTGAATATGTTCACTCGGTGCTTCTGGACTTGAAAGACAGAAAGTGGTATTGCCCTTCCTGAACTTCATGTACAGTTTATCAAATCCCAAAGGACTGGACCCAATGTCTTTAGCCATTGAACCCCTAACACCACATCACAACCTCCCAAGGGCATGGCATACAAATCAGTAGTACAATGATAATCTTGAATCTTGAGTGAGACAGCCCCTAAAGAACCTGTAGTATTGACTTGGCCCCCATCCGCAATCTTGACACTAAAAGAATGAGCAGTATTCAATTGTCCATTGATTTTCTTGACCAACACAGAATCCATGAAGTTGTGGGAACTACCAGAATCGATAAGTATTACCACCGGACAATTCCTAATACTACCAAGAACCTTCATGGTTTTAATTGACTTAGGAGCTGGGGTACCAAAAAGGGCACATGTTGTAATCTCAGGTTCTAAATTCTCAATGTCAGAGGCTTCATTATCACTACCATACTGAACATCAATCAATAAAAGTTGTTTCTTCTCACAAGTGTGGCCGCGAACAAATTTTTCCTTACAATGGAAGCAAAGACCATGTTTTCGACAATATTCGACTTCGTCTGGTGTCAATCTCCTCACATTCTCATGTTTGAATTTGTTATTTCCCACAACAGTATCAACAACATTCTATAATGGATGACAAAACGAAGAATTAACAGATGAACGAGGAAAAGACTTGACCTTTAATTCAGACAACTTGGCATCGATCTGCTGAGCATAAGCAGTGGCCTCAAGAACGTCTTTGGGCTTCAGGATTTTGACATCATGACGCAGCTCCGATTTAAGACCACCAATGAAACAAGATCGCAAGAGAGATGGGGTAACTTCCCTTGTACGATTCGCCAGTCTTCGAAACTCCAAGATGTAATCACGCAGAGATCCCGTTTAGCGAAGTTTAACCAAGCTTTCTACCGAATCGTCGAACTCCGACAGACCAAATTCTTGACAATGAGCTTGTGTGAAATCTTCCCACCTAGGGTATGTCCGGATACAATTAGCCCATTGGAACCATTGTAGAGGTTCGCCATCCAGATGGAATGATGCCATCTTCACTTTCTTGAAATTGTCGACACCGAAGAAATCAAAATAGTGCTCTGCTTTGTAGATCCACCCCAAGGGTTCATCGCCGTCACCAAATCTGGGAAAATCGATCTTGATAAATGGTTGTCGAGGCGACGGAATCGATTCTTGACGGAAAAACTGAAGGCCACACGGAGGATTCACTCCCGGTGGTAAATTGTGATCGGAATGTGTTCCCTTCGACGATTCACCCACCAACCCACTACCCTTCGTCGATAACCCCTGCAATTGCTGCAAAATCAGCTCATGGGTAGTTCGAAATTCAATTCTTGATTCTTGAAATTCATGCCTGGAATCTTTGAACTCCTTCTGGAAATCAGCAAATAGGAACTCAAGCTTGGATACTCTCGTTTCCATGGTGCGTCTGGAATCGAGCCGAGTCATACACGAAGAAGGATCAAGCATGATCAAATGCACTGGCTGTGATACCAATGATAGAACCCTAACTCTGCATCTTGACTTCTATGTAGCAGTAACGAGTAACTTTCTATTACAATTAACAACAATTACAACAACAACCTCTTCCGTTTACAACCCTTCCTAATATAGTAGCTAGTTAGCTTCCTCCGTAAGCTTACTACTAACAACCTTATTCTTTTAACCACACATATCTGTCCTAGTCAGCACTAATACAATGCTCACTTATCAACCAATTCAGTTATCACACAGGATTATCACACAGGATCCTATCAGTGTTTTATACCTGCCCTTTTTCATATCAACTTTGATCGATGTTAACGACTGGCAAACGAAAACCTACAAGCATCAAATATCTTTTAAATGTCATAACGTAATTATAAGATAAAGAACTTTATTGAAAACCAATGCTAGCAAGTTCCAACAACTGAGAGCAGTCATACTTTGGAGCAATTAAACGATGATAAAAGGAAGCTAAAACTTAGAGTTAAACTGTAGATATCTCAAGAGATTTTTCAATGTGCCCGGAATATAGGGCAGTATGCCATATATTATTATACAAATGAACGAAAGTTTTTCTTTTAAAGTATTCCTCCACTTATATAATGACATATGGCGTATGCAGGGTCGTCTCTGAGATTTCGGGGGCCCTGTGCGAAATTTATAAAATGACCCCTTTTTAAGATAGTTTTTATTTTTTAAAAAGTAGGACAATATTTTGGTACTAGAAAATAATAACATAAATCAAAACAACCTGTAGGACTCACTGTAAGTTTACAAATGTCATTAAATAAGTAAAAAGAGTTACAAATATAATCTTCACTAAATAATAAAAAACAGTTCAATCTTAAGCAACCAAATAAAGAAGAAAAAAAAGCTTAAAAAACTCTAACTTTAAAGTTTCACTTGAATATATAGCATTATTATACAATAAAATTGAAAAGAAAATTGTTTTTTAAGGTGTTGTTTTGGCTCTACTATCTCATTGTGCACTCCAAATTTTTTTATTTAGAAAGAAAAAAAAATTACACTTATAAACAGTACATTATAAGATTTTAAAGTGCTAATAAAAGTATTTTTAATATATAAGATTATTACATCTAAATATAAGATACTAAACAATTTTTGGGACCCTGTGCAATTGCACCTTTCACTCCCTCAACGCCATCTCTGGGCGATGTAATCATGTTTGGAACACACTTAAAAATCTCTCGTACCTGTGGGTTTTTTGCCCCTTCTTTTCTGGGAAACTGAGTAGGAATCTGTGGTTAAATATATGGTATTAGTATGCAAAGTCAATTTTGAATTTAACTGTACATGAAGCATGTGCCTAATATATTGGCTACGACCAAATACAATGTCATAAACCGGCTCACGGGTGTCTCAGCAGCTGACCCAACGCACAACGGTTTTTCCCAACTGCAAATAATTTACACCAAATTAATTAGCAACTTTGAACCCCAATACAACTCGTCTTTGAGTCGTTGCATGCGAATGCCTGCGAATGGTTTTCAAATAGGAGAAAACTTTTAGTCCATGCACATTTTCTCGTAGTATTATAATTCTTATATGTAACAATATTGATAAAAGTGGCTGCTGGAAAAGGATTCTCGCTGGATCCTTTTCCTGGGGATCCCGTGAACATGACCGTTCATCATACATTATGATGTCAGTTTTACTATTTATATTTAATTTTAAATTTTAAATTTTAAATTTTAAAATGATTTTTGATCTCACGATATACGATGGATGTTTCCGATCACGGAATTTCTGGGATTCCCAAAAAATTGATCCCGCGAGGATCCTTTTCCGTTGAAAAAGCGCACCCTACAGTAGGTGCATGCATACTTGTATAATTATTATTTAATTTTAATTTTCCATGAAAATGGAATGTAAAACTAGAGAAGCGATGTCGTCATTTCCTTCCTCTAGAACACCATATCACATATTTCATGGAGTCCAACGCATAACAGTTTGGTACCAGAAATGGATATCATATGTTGCACCAAATTTGAACAATTTTAATACAAGAAAATGTGATTTAAATTCCAATGTGATCCAATTGGTCGTATAGCTAGCCATCCCTAATAAATTTTGACTAATCAATATTACTGTTTCTGACCAAATTTTTTAAGAAAAAGATAAACACTAAACTCAAATAAACTAAATTAAACACCAATAAAATAGTAGTAGCTAGTGGATAATCTTTTTATTACCAAATTAATACTTTGTCTCTTTTGACCATCTTTCGCCTAATGTCATTGCGTACCCTTCAAAATCTGCAAACAGATAGAGTCAAGAGAAGCGAGCTAGGAAGCAAATATTTTAGATCGGTTTTGTGTGTAGAGTCGACTGCAGAGCCATCGAAATAATTATAAAGAAAAGCATGGCAATTACATTAGTATTATGTAATTAACACCTCAAATGTGAAAATTAGGAAAATTAAATGAGAATAATGACGTACTATCAGATGGTCTCCAGTCTTCTTTCTTTCACGTTTCTCTTGACTTTATTTTCTTGAATCTCCACCATAAATTATCAGATCAATTTCTATTGATAAGCAATATTAACGTATTTTAATTTCTAACCCAAGAAAAAGGTAAATCAAGCAATAATTTATAAACTTCGGCTTAATTAAATTGACTGGAACACGATGCACCTACATCAAAATTTGAATTCCAATTTTTTGTAATTTAAATAAATTTAATGTTAAATATTGCCTGTATATATTAAGTAAAAAATAAAAAACTAGCTACTCAAAATTTTGTCGATTTGCAAAGGTAACTAACATGCTTGACTAGCACAAATTTCTGGTCCAATTATTTGACTAGGGCATCTTCAAGAACACATAAAACTTTTAGCCCTAATTTTTCTAATATCTATTTAGTTGGTCCGCATAGGTTTGGAACACTAAGTAACAATTAACGAAATGAATTTGCTTATCCTATTTTTACGATGACATTGCCACCTAGGGTTTTCTGTACACTTCCTGCACGCAATCAAACAGAAACATCCTTCTGAACTTCTGTTTTTCTTCACAGCATGCCCCCAAAATCTTCAAACATGTTCAAGGAAGCAACCCCATCGAGGCTGAATTATTCTGCAGCTTCTGTTGCGTGTGAAAGAGTTCCTTTTATTAAACTTGATAAACTGAAATATCCAAAGCTGGTTTATTAGGTATACTTTAACCAAAATAAGTATAAAAACCATGATGAAGAAGCGTGTGTTCATAGCTAATTACTTTTTATGGAAAAGATTAGAAACTTTCTATTGTCAAAGAGTTATGTTAGTAGGTGTCTCAATACAAAAACCAATGATCAAGGAAGTTCTTCTCTATCTAAATTAGTATATGCATGAGCTAAAAGGCATAAAAAGAGATCAACTATACTGAATTAGTGTACGGCTCAGATACGACCACATTCAGCTTTGCATCGCTTTGATTCAGCTAAACAAAAAACTTTACTCAATGTAAAGTGAGGATATACGGCCAAAAATTGTTGAATAGTACAAGATTCCCACATTGGATAATTGATGACAAACTAGTTTATACAATTAAGGGTTCCACTCATAATGACACAGAGAAGTTTTAGGATAAAACCCAACTTACATGTCATATAATGTATAAATATTGGTGTGATTAGTAGTGGATCGCTAACCAAGCCACTATTTAATTTGCTTTTTGTTGTCAAGAATTACACTCTCTATACCCTAGCAAAATTCTTGTTGCTGCGTACATTTTAAGCTTACATATATCCAATTCTTATTACCTGTAAACCTACATTTCACGTTTAACAGTCCATTTAAACAAGAGTATAGCAATGATTGTAAAAACAAAACTAAGATATTAGGCAAGTATAATTGTCAATGCCGCGTTTAGAGGAAGCAGCTTTGGCCACACGGCAATTAAACCTCGCATTCACACTTGAAATCAAAGCTTAATTAGCAATAATAATAAGCCATTAACTACTGATTAATCAGCTTCTAATTCTCAGGCGTGCAAAGCGGGAGTATAGTAAGAGTGGAGTGCGTCAACACGACAAGTGTGATGAGTGTTTGTTAGAGAATAATATGCATCAAGCTTAATTGCTAAATGACCAAAACAAAAAGAAAAAAGCAACATGCTACAGATATGCATGTAGCTACAAACATTTCATCTGGACATTTATCACATATATATTTATATGTTTAATTATCGAATTTGGTCGATTAAGTTACCAATCACGTACGTCACTAATATTTCTTTTTAACAGAATCGCAAGTGTATATATACCTCTCTTTCTATCTTTAGGTCGGTCTTAAACAGTCGTGAACGGAGAAAAACCAATTAAATTGACCATTGTTTATCAATTTTATTAACTGTGTTCGTAGTTTATAAATTAATCAAAACATAGAATTCGTAATTACTCTTTCTAATAAACGATTTTTCCAAATTACAGCTAATCTTGTACATAGTTCTGTAATTTCTCTCAGGCAATATATAGTTCTGTAATTTCTCTCTGGCAATATATAGCAAAGTTGTCTATTGAGTCTTTAAATTTAGAAAATGTCCTACACTCTCTAGATTCAGAGAGTATTTTGAAAAGAAAAAAAAAACTGTTGAAGATGCTCTTAACAAAGTATTAATATTGGATGTAGTCTGGAGGCAATTTATCATGATGCCCTCTCAACATGTGCATTAAAGGCGTGAATCCACATGGTGTTGGCCCTTGGCTTCAATGGCTAAACACTTTGTCTGCTTCGTGCATGTTTGTTAATACATACATACTTGGCTCACCACTATCACCGCCACCACTTCACCACCAGTGAGGCAGCCATGCCTGCCTGCTGTACCTTCGTTGTTCACGCTGGATTTCTAATAATACGCATGCCCCACCCCCTTAATTAAGATATTAAAGAACAATAAAAAGGAAGACCAAAGCAATTAGAACTTAATTTTGGCATATGACCCTTATCGTAGTCACAGAGAAAAAGAATGTTTATGCATTTTGATGCGAATTCAATACTTACAATCCCCTTTCTTCTTAACTTTTAACAATTTAACTTATTAACATTATCGTTTGTTAAAAAAAAAAAAAACTTGATTCGACAATCAAATGAAAATATCCCAATCAAATTTTACATATGCCTATAAGGATCTTGGGTGCCATCATAATAGATAAACGTGAATATTGAGTCATTGTATAAAATTGCGTTAAACATCTCAAGTGTCATCAGATGTATAGACAAAGGTAACGATTTAGTTACTGTATAAATTTATACACTTGATGGCAAAACAGAACGCTGAATCGACAAGAATAGCCTTACATAAAATCTCTCTCATTTCTGAAATATTTGTTGCACAAAGTTGAGCTTGCTTACTCGATTATTGGTCATAAAATTTGTTTTGGGTGTTCTATATGGTTAAAGCTTAACACCCGTGGTAAATAGAGCAATAACGAAAAGAAAATAATTTATAATTACGTAACAAAATTGAATTAATTAAAACCCAAATCGAATAGAATATAAAATAGTAATTAAATAACCAATTGGAGACACTAGAACATTGTTTACAAACAATGAACGAATTGAATTTTCTGTACACCGTTCAACAACTCAAATAAAAAAGAGAAAATAAAATTAAAATTAAAAAACATGCAGCTATGAGCTAGCTAGCTATACGGGGCTTTGTAATTCACGTAAATCCAAATCAATCTCGACCCAACATCCACCGCGGCTTCTTGGCCACCATCGGGCTCTGCACCTCCTGCTCGCCGGAGAGTTGACTCTTCTTGTCAGCGCCGAACCCAGGCCAGAACTCCGGCAACGCCGGCAGGTTCAGGTCAAAGCCGCGTTGACTCTGATGACTCTGACTCTGACTGTGGCTAGAGGCCCCAGCACCGTCGCCTTCGGAAGTAGTGACAGCGCTACCGCCCTCGTAGTGGCAGCGCTTGTGTCCACCCAAGGCCTGGCCGGTGGGGAAGGTCTTGTGGCAGATAGAGCACTCGTGGGTCCTAGCGCTTGTTGCTGGTCCGGCGGAAGCAGCGGCGATTGGATGATCCACCGTGGCAGCGGCGGCGGCGGAAGAGTCGGATTTCCGGTGGCTGGCCTTGTGTCCGCCAAGAGCTTGGTAAGAGGAGAACCCCTTGTTACAAACAGAGCACTTGTAAGAAAGTTCCCGAGACGGCGGCTGCGCCGGCGATTCAGAGCTGCTAGTGGTGACGGCGGCAGTGGTGCCGCGGGCGAGCATGATGAGGCAGAGAGCGAGGTACTCCTCTTCGGTTGGCGGGTCTTCGCTGCGAGGCCGCTTAGAGCGCTTCCTCTTTGCCCATGGCTCTTTGGAGTGGATTTGGTGATTTGCTTGACGACGATCGTCCGCCTCTTCAAACGATGAGAAGGGTGGAGAAGTATTAGTGGTGGTACTCGCGGATTTCAAAGCCTCTAAGGCCATTTTTTTTTTTCCAATTTTCACGTGCGCCAAAACGCGAAAAATATGTGATCGATATGGTTGTCGAGATACAAAGAAGGAGACTGGTTTCACTGCCCTTGGAGATTATGGTGCGAGGAGGATTGAGTTTATTGTTTTTGGTGGGATTGGGTTGTGGTTGTGGTGGTGGTGGAGAGAGTGAGGAGGGGAGGTGGTGTATTTATATGTGGGATTTGGGTAAGAGTTGGTGAAAGGAGTGAAGTCGGTCAACTAAGGAAAAGGGTAGAAAGGAGTGGGAGTGGTGGGAGGGGAGGGAGGCGGTGGGCTGAGCTTTTTGTTGGGACTTCTTCCGGGTCAAAACATTTGTACGCCTGCTTACTTTAACTTACTTTGCTTTCTCTTTGCGTCCACCAAACCAAAACAAATCTCACTACTTGGGTCCTAGTGCGTGCACAACACGCCACCCTCTTTCAAATTCTTCTCTTGTGTATCTATCGTCTGAAGTTTATCCGATTTCTTCGAGCGGATTCCAACTATTTTTGTCTAATTACTTGTTATACTTGTTGATTATTACTAAATATTTACTAATTACTAATGGAAAGTGGAAATCACAAGGCTAACAACTTTGTCATTTTTGAAAAGATGGATAGGAATAGTGGGAGAGGAATCCTCAATGTTGTCTTGGTGATCCTTGTCGGTGTGTTTAACGAGAAAGGAACTAATTACTACTTTTTGATCAATACTTTTTAGCACACTTTAAACAATTTTTATCATATTCTACATCATGGGCACTTATCATATAAGAAAAAGGTTGCACTTTTAGTGAGGTTAGTGACATAGATATTATGGCATCATTGTTGCTATCTATAGACAACAAATCAAGTTCCAAAAAATTGAGATTGTAGGGAGACCAAATTTTGTAAATCAAATGATGTGGATGTTGCTTATTGAATTATTACTTAAGTGTCGATTAACATGCTTATTTCTTATAGTGACACATCATTTGATTTGTAAATTTGGTTTAAAATTTTAATTTCCCTAACATTATTCTAATAAAATATAGAAGATGATAAACCTTTTTTTTTTTTTAAATTAGTAGATAAAAAAAAATATCGCGGTAAATGCAACCTTGTTTTTATTAGGAGATTGTGTTCAGGCGCCCAAGAGCATGTGAGCAACGTTCAAACATAGAGGTATGTGAGCCAGATACGTATAAATGATCGTCCCTTTGCATTTGGTATTAATAAATTTGAAAGATCTTCCTTAATCCGATCAGTTAGATACGAATTAAATGATTTTTCATTCTCGTCATATCTTTATTATGTTTTAATGATTATAGAAGATTTTCATCGCGTCATTTATTTTATAATTCATTAAATTTCACATTTTTGTGATAATTGAGGGAACCATATCCTTATTCTACCCACATATCCGATTCTAACTCGTTTTATCCCATGCACCCTTCCTTATGACTTTCTTTTCTGTCTGTTCCTTTCATTTTTTTTAACAAACAATATTATCTACACTAACAGAGAGAGCGGTGGATTTAGTCTCACAATGGGCTAACAATAATGTGGTTCAATTCCCTTCATTGAACCATAAGATTATTTATACTATCAGTTACAAAGGAATTTCTAGGGTTGATATGGGGTTAGGGAAGATATTAACAAGGATAAGTAGACACTTAGTGAGATACAAAAAACTCATCAAGTGGGTTCACTTTTGGATTATTAACCTATATGATCTAGTTGCAAATGTGCTTGTAGTCACACTGGTTAGACCAGATGTACTCCTCACTATACACCCAAGTTCGAATCTCCCTCCATACAATTTAGATTAGTGTCAAGTAAAACATCGTTTGTATATAAAAACAAACTCATACGATCTACTTTGGTTGGACCACATGAGCTTCGAAATGAAAGTCATGACATAACGCCGTTAAAACTATTGCTTCAATATGCACCTTTTCGGGTTACCAAGCCCACAAATTGCATCTGAGCTACAAGCATACTAATTTAATTGACAAATTAAATTGAATTAAATTAACAAGTTCTCGATTTAACGATATTTCTCTTTTGTGGGTTTACTGTTAATTGTCCTTTGTGTGACAAAGGGAAAATCCCCAACCTTGTACAGTTGAAATCCACCCGAGTCTTTACGTCTTAGCTTACGTGACGGTGAGGTGAGAAAGGATGAATGCTTATTTCTCCAAATTTCTAATTCCACGTGTGCTGACAAGTTGATCGGTCATGCTCTTCCCACGTAATATATATATATATATATATATATATATATATATATATATATATACATGCGGGTCCCACCTTTTAACTCTCCATATCTGAGGATCTGATTTCTCATCACTCATCAGTGCTTGCAAATTTCGGTAGTTTAGTGTTGGGTTTAGGGCTTCTGGAAAGACAGCTAAATTTCGCGAGGAACATGCATTGTTAGCCACGTGTGCATAATTGTCATTCCCATGATTATCCTCGTTGTTTTCTAGAAAAAACCAAGGCTTCTTTTGCCCTACAACGCTTGCTTTTACCAAACCGCCCTTCCAAAATATTGAACTTTCAAGACCAGCTAGAGACGAATCGATTTTATAACAACGACTTAAGACATTGAGTTTGAACTTTGAATTCAATGTTTAGCAAGTAAATTTGATCATCGCCTGATGCTTCAAGTCACTTTCCTCTCTCATTTGCCTTTGTTTATTTTCTATCTATTTATTGCGATGAGTAGATTTGATCTGGTTATTAGGAGTTGATGATGGATGGGTCTTGAGCACTTCCTTGGTTGACCAATGCTATGAATGTGTTCATTGACATACATTTTTATAAAATGGATTCACTAATACCATGACGTTTAGGACTACTAATACAAGGCTATGTATAAGAAGTGATGGTTCACCTGTTATGTCCAAGTCCTTCTTGTTTTTATCGATTTTTCTACTACAGAAAGTTGGACATAAAAAAAAAAATTGTAGTCTTCATTACTCACTTTGAAAAAGTATAAGCTACCAATACTTGAATATGAAATGAAGATAAGATATTTTTGTATGCATGTGATATTTTACACTAAATTCGTTTAAACTACAAAAAATAAAATTCAAACATGAGTGCAGAGAAAAGAGCATAATGCTCTTTCTAATTTGACTAAAAGCTTTAAGCATCGAAAATAAGACATGACTTGTTTATGTGTTAAGTTTTTTGAGAATGTAATTCTCATACTCAACAAGTTTGGAGACAAAATTTGTAAATTAAATGATGTATCACCAATAGGGATGAGCACGTTTATCAACGTTTAAGTAATAAACATATCGTCAACTTACATATTCTTTAATTTCCAAAATTTAGATTATAAATTTAATCTCTCTAGGATTATAACGCAAATATAAAAAAATTTATCATTCTTTGGTAAATAATCTTCTCGTTCGGATCTAGTTTTATCTAGGGAAGTTGAGATTTTAGAGGTTTTATCTAGCAAGTATCCAGTGAGCTAAGCACAGTGAGGACTGAGGAGGCAAAGTGGACTAAAGAGTAGGGGTGGGCACTTAGAACCGAAAACCGAAACCGAAACACGAACCAAATCGAACCGCACCGAATGGTTTGGTTTTGCGGTTTTGAAACGGTTTCGGTTTTGAAACCAAACCGCAACATAGAAAACGGTTTGGTTTTGGTTTTGGCTTTTGAAAACCGCACCGAAACCGAACCGCACCGCAAATATTAATAAACATTTAATTAAATGTCCATATTATATTTCATGTTTTAATTGGTTGTTTGTTAGAATTCATACACTTAGTATAGGACTCAACCACACTAGAATATCATCATTCATCACTTTCTTTCGTTCATTAACTTGAAGTACCTTTGTTATTTTATACCATCACACACACATATATGTACAAGGGTGGATTGATCTTGTTATCAAGAGTCGAACAATGATCTAATGAAGTCCACTCATTTGAAGCATGATATCACATATTCTAGTATCAAAGTTTCGCTCACGTTTAATGAATTCACATTTATTCAACTTTTTTTATGATAAACATTGTAAGGGACACCCTTTTGTTGCACAAACATGTTTTAACATCACAACTACATGCAACATGCTAATTGTTTACATAACAAATGTCTTTTTCCTATTGCTATTGGGAAATGCTTATTAATATGTTAAATTGCAAATTATACATTTTTTCTTAAAAACCAAACCGAAACCGTTTGAAACCGCACCGAACCGAACCAAACGGTTTGGTTTCATTTCGGTTTTGGCTTCAAAACCGCACCGCACCGAACCGCAAAAAATTTCGGTTTCGGTTTCGGTTTCACTCAAAACCGCACCGAACCGAACCAAACCGTGCCCACCCCTACTAAAGAGTGGCTTCAACGACGCGCAACCAACCGTCGAGCGTACGACACGCTACGTACGCACTCCTCTCTTCACGAATTGACCACGTGGCAGCTGGCGAGGTCTTGAGTTCACATTTTTAGAAAACCGACAAGCAATCAGTTAGCAATTGCATGGGGGACCATGTCAAGCCGTTCACATTTTTAAACTTTTGGAATTGTAACTCTAAACTCGAATGTATTTTGTTTGGTGTACGACTGGAGTAGAGTCCTCGTTGTCGCTCTTCTCATTGTTTATAATTGTTTCAATGAAATTAATTCATTCAAATAAAACGTGTTTGTTGAAATTCAAAGCTTGTTAGGGTTTTTTTAGAGTCATTTTTGTGTGTATCTAATTTGATGCATTATATCTCCTCAATTTAACGGAGTTGAATTCTTCAACACATTTTAACGATCGGGACTACATTATACATGATTATATATTTGCTTTCTTGTAGTTTAAATCTTGTTGACGTGGGGAGGTACGTAAGCTTGTTGTCCAAGTCAAGGCGAGTGTGGTGGCGTCAAACTTTGGTACTCTCCGTAAATGCTACCCTACAAAGTTTGGGCAAGTGTATATATATGATCGTATTATTTTTTAGTTATTTTTCTCTTTGAAACTTTCAATATATTAAAAACGTCCCTCTCTAATTAAAATGTTAAAACGATAATATTTGAATTAAAAGAAATTAATTAAAAATTCTGAAAAATAAAAGAATCCCCCACATAGTGGGCAGTTTTTGTTGTTTATTTCTTTGAATTTTTAAAGCAACTGTAAAGTTAGTTAGTATTTAAAATAAATTATAAAGTATATTTAAAATAAAATAAAATAAATTGCCACACGCATTACATGACTAGCATATATGTATTGAGTGAAAGAAGGTACAAGTAAAGCAGCTGAAGTCATGCCTCACATAATCACTTCCAACCTAGGGTTTTGGCTGCCTGATTAAGTTTTATTTTAATTACTTGTATTAATCTGCATAATCATTATTATATTTTTGCCCTTTTCTTTTCTGTGGTGTACAGATGAATTAGAAACTTCAAGACACTGTGGAGGAAAGTAGACCATATTTGACTCTCTTATCTTTGTAATTTTGTCTTCTTTTTTTTTTTTTTTTTTTTTGTTAGAAGGAAAAAAAAAAACACAAAAGTTCGTTAGTCAAACTTTGGCATCTTTCCAACTTATGAATGCTTAGTTGAGAGTTTTAACTTGGAAAAATTGATTTGGCTTTAATTGGATCTAGCTTGATTTTATTTCTAACACAAAAGAATTTAACATTAAAGATGAATTGGACAAACTTTTAATGTCGATGCTTAACATAGTTGTGAAATCCCGTCCCCGTATTTCACTGTTTAAAATTACGTATTTCGTATTCTTATTTGTAGTTCGACTCGTTTATATTTGCGGCGTATAAATTTTTCAATAAGTAAAATGATGAAAATGCCCTTGATGAACTAAACGGAATTTTCGAGGACGTATTTATTTCCTTTCATAATTTTTCAGATTTCTTTATATATTTGGATAGTACATGTCGATACGAACGCATGAGCGCAAACGGATTGTAATTTGGAGTTAGATTTGTTGGAGCAGCAACGACTGGGAACAAGCCATGTGTGTGGCTGGGATGGAAAGGAGAGAAAAGAAAGGAGAGATTGGGATGGGGAATTGGCCAATCAGAAAGAAGAAAAGGGAGAGAAAGGAAAGAGGTGAGGAGCACCGAATCCCTTTGACCCGTTTTCAAACCCGACGACCGGGACCTTAACCCGACTCCCAACGACTATTCCGACAGGTTTTCCATTGATTTTTCCGGCCTCTTCTCTAAAGCAAGAACTGTCGATGCCACCATCAGCAACCAAGGAAGAGGCAAAGAACAAGCCGCAGCTTGAGATTTGTAGAAAATGGGGTTGGAGCAGCAACGATTGGGAACAAGCCATGTGTGTGGCTGGGATGGAAATGAGAGAAAAGAAAGGAGAGATTGGGATGGGGAATTGGCCAATCAGAAAGAAGAAAAGGGAGAGAAAGGAAAGAGGTGAGGAGCACCGAATCCCTTTGACCCGTTTTCAAACCCGACGACCCGGACCTTAACCCGACTCCCAACGACTATTTCGACAGGTTTTCCATTGATTTTTCCGGCCTCTTCAACCTCCCATCACCACCAAACCTCACCACGACATCCCAACATCCAATTAGAGCCAAAATCGATGAGTTTTCGTTTTGATTTCACGAAGGACACCCATAATGGTGCCGTGAAACCCTAGCCTTCGATCCACCATTTCTGAAATAATTACCTCCAATTACCACCACCAATCGACACCTCTGGAGCCCAGGAACAAACCCCAAACAAGTTTGGGGGCAGCGGATCACTGAAGTGGATGGATTGAGGTTCACCATTTTCGAGGTTGCCAGCAGAACTGGACTTTAGCCCGGGTATGAAAAATGTTTTCCTCATTGAGTTGTACATTTCTGCAAAATTTGGTGAATTTTAGAGTTAGTCGGAATTTGGGATTTCTGTTCGCCGGAAACCACCACTCACGGCGGCGCGTGGCTAGTGTGCCGATGCTGCCTTTTTAAGTTAAATTCAATGTCCTGATTTCATATTTGATATCCATTTGATGTGGTTCGATAGTTTGAACCTAGTATTGAATATTACGCCACTTGATCAATTTATGATTCGACGATCCGACCGTTGGATCGTCACCCAATTTTAATATGCTATAGTACGTAATATTTGAGACCATATAAACTTAAAGATTGGGAATTTGACGAGCAAATCTTTCTGAATTGAATTTCTAAATTTGTAAAATCAAACGTTGACCACCACTTGAATATGCGATAGGCGGAGATCCAACAGTTGGATTGTAATGAAGTTTTAGTATGTTGTTCTAGAAGCATAATGTGGACTTCAGGAAGTTACGGATCTAAAATTTGATAGGTGGATCTTCCAGATTAGGTTACTAGGGTTGTGGACCCTACCCTGGATCTTGATCGACGGTTGACTTTTTAGTCAACTAGCCCGAGTTCTTCTAGTGTGTCGCTGAGCTTAGAGTGTTGTTGAGATTCCATGGAGCTTATTGGGCTCAGCATGATGACATGTCTTCCTCATTTGCCGGGCACCTCAATTTACATATTGACGACATCACATTGTGATATGCTTGTTTATTTTATGTGATTTGACTTGTGTATTGAACTTGTTATGGAGTGTGGTTGATTTATATGGTTGGCCTGATGTGATGAAATGTGAGGGCTAGGAGTGGACCATGAACCCATTATCATGGGGTTTGTTGCTTCGAGACTTGTTTCACATATCGTATCATTATTTCATTTCTCGTTTCGTTGAGCCGTTCTAATTGTGTACCTTGTGCTTTGTTCAATTTCTTGTTTCGTTGAGCTTTTGTATTTTGAGTACTTGTTTCATGTCTTCTTCTTCGAGCGTTGCTATATTTCTTGGACTTCTGTTCGGTTCCGTTGAGTGATCCGAAACTGGGTTTTCATTAGGATTCCATTGAGTGGTCTGGAATCCCTCGTGATCCGCGATTCTGTTGAGTGGTCCGGAATCATATCCAGCTTGGATTTCATTGAGTGGTCCGATATGCATTGTACTCCGCGATTTCGTTGAGTGGTTCGGAATTGTATCCACTCAGATTTCATTGAGAGGTCCGGAATCCCTTCTACTCCGCGATTTCGTTGAGTGGTCTAGAATCCCCTTTGGTGTCTTGGTTCCGTTGAGCGGTCCGGAACCCGATGTTGATGGATTTCGTTAAGTGGTCTGAAATCGCATCATTTGACTTGTTGGTTCCTTGGATTTGATTTCAACTTCAGAGATGTAGGGTTCTGTTGAACTATGTCGCTCTAGCCTTGCATTTCGGTATATGGTATGTGTTATTAATTGATATGATTGTGGAATGATGTTGGTTGTGATTGTTGTCATTATGATTAGACTTGTTGACCAATATGGCTAAAGTTTTATGTTGCACTTCGTCGAATGTTCCTTGTAATGTTGCATGCCTGTTGTATGGTATTATGTTGAGACATAATGATTTATGTGATGATTGTTCGAGTGTAGTGAAGGCGAACTACAAATGGCTTGATCCCTATTTAGGATACGTAGGCAGTCTAACGAGGAGGTTAAGTGTAGCCATAAAGTACACGAAAATTACTACGTAACCTGAATCTTGAGTTGTGCTTTGTCCATATCCCGAAGGCGGGGTATGTTAGATATACGGGTACATGGTGACGTCACGTGTCGATCAGGGACGTATGTTGGGATCGGGGCGTGACAATAGCACTGCCTTCCATGGTGAGCCGAAAATTTTGAGCTACTCATATCTTAAGTTGAAAAATTTAAGTCTCATATGGGTATTTTGAATTTGATTTGGATAGAATATACCTCTCACAACTATTTAAGTCGCACTACTATTGAAACACTGTTATAAGAATCAAACTTAGGCAACTTGATTCTTATGTATGGGAATCAAATTCACGCAAAAACATTGGAGAAGCCTCACAAGCTTTAGGTTGTGAGTTGCATGAACTTTGAGTTACAAGTCACTAACCACAAACTACGTACAAATATAATGAGCTTTTAATTCAAGTAATTAAGACATTGCACTCAAATATTATGTTCGATTCCTTCTTCCCAAATACCGCGGCGTATATTGAGAAAAAAAAAAGAGAGTGAGGAAACAAACCACTTACACTCATATGTATTTTGAGGCCCAATTGGAACCATCCCAAGTGGAAACAACCGATTAACACTCATGGGCTGGATCCATCTATTCAAGCCCAATAACATAAATAGATCCGACCCAACCCACACCCATCAGCCCATGGATTATGGACTCTATGGAGCATCCTGTATCTCACACGTACTCAAACTTCTCTTGGCCCTGTGTGCTTCCCAAAATTAGCATTCATACAGAAGAGCTCGACACTGTCCTCAGCTTCGAGAAATCTCTCTCTTTATCCATGGCGACTTCTCTGCTCTCTCCGCTCTCAGCTCCGCCGTCAGCCGCCTTAGACAGCAGCCAAGGTCGCCAAACAGGCTCCTTTAATGCTGGGATCCCGAACACCTTCGTTCACGGCATCAAGGTCGTCGCTGCACCACCTCTCTTTCCCTTAAGATTGAAAGCTCAGAGACGCTTCAAGTCTGCTTATGCTAAAGCTTCGGACCACGTTCCCAAGCAGTTCCGGCAGGAAAATCTCAAAGATGGAGGTGAGTTTTCACTACCCTTTTCCTCAATTTTTTGTTTATTGATTTTTGTAGATTGCCATCTCTCCTAATTTTGTTTTAAGTGGGAATTTGTGATTCGTTTCTGTATTTTAATCAAAATTTGCTATATGGGTATTGTTTCCTTTCTGATTTTGTTTTGTTTTGTTTTTTTTTTTTTTTTTGGTTTTGGGATGGGAGGTTTCAAATTTTCAATTGGGTTGCTGCGTAAAGAGGTAGGGGAGTATAGGGAAGTTGAAATTTTGAACATTTAGTTGTTAATCTTATGATATATGAGGGGACAATAGGTTTTATTTGGTTGAAGAAGGTAGTAAATTTAGACAAAATTGAGGGCAATTTCATGTTGCCATATTATTACCAGTCATCATTCTATACAGGAAGAGGAACTGGTGGGGTGAGCTAGAGTGGTCATGCTCTATTGATATGCCGAAAGTGAATGAGACTGACCATAATTTGATTGGAGAAGTCAAGAGAAGTGCGTAGTTGACGATTGTATAATTTGGATTAGTGTATATCTACATGTAGTGGTTGAGTGTTCCCTAAAAGCACTAAAAGTTCAGTGCTTATTATACTTCAGCATTATTTATGAGCTATGTCGATAAAGGTAATAGCCACTAACCATTGATGTTAACAACTTGTTCATGTAAAACTGTTTTGCAATCGTTTCCTAAGTTGGAATGGTCTGTATTTTCAATGTGGGACATGGGTTTCAAAGCCCTATTGCCTCATCAACTTACTGTCTCAACACTGATCCAATTTTTTCCTTCTTCACTTTTTGGTATCTTCCTCACTTACTAGTATTCAATGACTTAGCACCTTAAGTCCCTCGTTTCATGCTCTGATACCAAGGTTTAGAACTCACGGGTTGAACTTGCCCTTGAAAATGTGTTTGTGTGGGAAACAAAATCAATAGCTCATATGCTAGAACAGGATGGTTCAATTTTTTTTTGGTGGGGAATGCTTGTACCTTGACGATTAGTATCAAAGTTTTTAGCCACTTAGTACTACGGTCTAGTGGTATTCCTCTTCACTTATAAGTGAGAGGTCTTAGGTTCGATTCTCGCCAAAGGCGAACTTGAACAGCATTATTGCCAGTCCATTGTGAGGCTTAGCCCACTCTCCCACCCACTGGCGGATCCATTAAGGGGCAAGGGGGGTCAGCTGACCCCCCGAACTTTGATGAACGTCCATAGATACCTTAGGTGCTGACCCTCCGAACTTCGGTGAATGTTCATGGATACCTTGAGTGTTGCCCTTTTGAAGATTAGAGTTGGCTTCATACTTGCCCTCCAACCGACTTCAAGCCTACCAAAACCCGATGAATGTCCATGAATACCTTGGGTGCTCCCCCTTGCATACATTAACATGTCTGTAGTATGCATTTTCAAATGACTTCAGGCCTACCAAGACTCGATGAAATGACGATATGCATGCTATTTCTGGTATAAAAAAATTTGGGCGACTGACCCCCTAGTATTATTTCCTGGATCCGCCACTGCTCCCACCCCTTTAGTGTATATAATATTGTTTGTTCAAAAAAAAAAAAAATATCAAGGTTTTTAAGGTTGCTATTATTATGGATCTTAACATTTCCGATTTTTCTGATTTATCAATATTGCAATTTGATTCAGTCCTTTTTATGCTTATTTTCAGCCTTTTGCAATTTTTTTGAAACTTTAGTCTTCTGATGCTTTAATTTCCCCAAAATATGGAAATTTGGAATGCCAATTATAATCCAAGTGAAATAAGTTAAATTTCTTCCTTACCTTCTACATTGTTCTCATTTGTAGTGATGGATAATTTTAAGAATGTGCCACATTATCTGTATGGCCTTTCTCCTACCCAAATGGACATGTTCATGACAGAAGATAATCCTGCCAGACGTCAGTCAGAAAAAGTTACAGAGGTTCACTCACTATACACTCTAACAAGTTTTAAGTGGCTCCGTATTAATAGAAGGGCTAAGTGGATTTCAATTAAACTAAACTAAATGCGGCAAATCAACTAACTAGACGTGTTCTTCTTATCCAAAATTTAACAGCAAAGCATCTCATCTGCCAACAACTACTTGAATCATGGAGGGATGTATAGTATGTCAGGCATGGATGGCAAGGGCCCTTCACAATACAGTATGAGTGTGAGCATGTATCGGGGAGGTGCAAGAGGAAATGGAAGACCCCGAACTGCTCCTCCTGATCTGCCTTCCTTACTTTTAGATGCTCGGATATGCTATTTGGGCATGCCGGTAAGAGATTATATATATTTTTAATTATATTTCTGGCAACAAGTTTCTTTCTTCACGAACCATTCATTCATTTTGTTCTGACTCAGCATTTTATATTTTATCTGACTTCTGTAGATTGTACCAGCAGTAACTGAGCTTCTTGTCGCTCAGTTTATGTGGTTGGATTATGATAACCCTTCTAAGCCTATATACTTGTACATAAATTCATCGGGGACACAGGTTAGTGTTGGAAGCAATTATGAGTGCAATATAACATCAAGGGTTTCCCCCATCATTTTCCCTATCTTGAAGTATTACCTATCCGTATTAATTTTTTTGGTGCATTTTAGAATGAGAAGATGGAGAGTGTTGGATCTGAAACCGAAGCATATGCCATAGCTGACATGATGAGTGTAAGTATTATTATCAACTCTAGAAGGTATTCGGTTTATATCTATTTATAATGGAAATCAGTTAAGTAGAATGGTAATTTTCATCGTGTACCATATATGTCTGTTATATGGGATGATATATTTTAAAAAAATGTGCAAAAGTCAGTGCCATGCCAATATATGGTCTGTCATGTTATTGGGAAACAATATCCATCGAAAAGCCCTAGCCGTTTCTTTTTCTACCAATTTGAACAATTAACCTGCTATTGATTTTTTCTGCACGCAGTATGTCAAATCAGATGTGTATACTGTGAATTGTGGCATGGCATATGGTCAAGCCGCACTGCTTCTGTCACTTGGGGCAAAGGGTTATCGTGCCGTACAGCCAAATTCCTCCAGTATGATTCCATCTTCAAATCTAGCATACCTTTTAACCCATTTTCATACAATGTGGGAAGCTGTAAAGAGGGTGCTATTGTTTTCACCCCTTTGTTGTGTACATTTTGATCACTGTTTTTATATTGAATCGCAGCGAAATTATATTTACCAAAGGTCAGCAGGTCAAGTGGGTCAGTCATCGACATGTGGATTAAGGTACTTGTCACGCCTCCTCTGCCCTCCATTTTTCTCTCCCTCCCCTCTCTCACACATTTTCTGTTAAAACTTATCAGGCCAAGGAACTGGATGCAAACACAGAGTATTACATTGATTTACTTGCAAAGGGAACAGGGAAGTCCAAGGAAGAACTATCTAAAGATGTCCGGCGGCCTAAATATTTTCAAGCACAAGAAGCCATAGAGTATGGAATCGTAGACAAGATAATCGATTCACGTGATGCAGCATTTGAGAAACGGGTACTTTTCTCATTGCAATTTTTTCCATTAATCTCTCTGCTGCTAAATGCCCGTATTCAATTTCTGAAAGAGAATTCTTTGATCAGAATTACGATGAGATGCTTTCGCAATCACGAGCTATGAGGAGAGGAACAGTGGGCGGTCCACAAGCAGCTCCATCTGGATTCAGGTGATTGCGAAGAAATGGCATTGCATATACAAAGGAAAGATTTGAGCTAGCCCTCGCTACTTTTCGGTATCTAGTACGTTGGAGGAGCAGGGTTTTGGCTGAAGACTGATTACCACCGCCCCTTTTGTGATACTTCTGATCCTGTATGTGTGGGTAGTTTTCGGGTAAGTGTAATGTCAAATATCCTATGGAATATCGTCTGGAAAAGAAAAACAGCTTGTAGAACCACAATTACATAGAAAGCTCCTTTTATCTTTATCTTTAGGGGATCATACACCTCGTATTTATGTCGATACTTTTGAATACTACGACTTCCCATGTTTTTGAAGAATTTGGTTCCGATATTTCTATTTCCTCCTACGCAATAAAAACAAAAGGCTTAAATGGAGTAGTCCCTGTTAGGGATGGGTAAGTACCCATCGGTTATGGGTAACCGTTTATTTATCTAAACGTTTACCCGCGAAATTTAAATGGACGGTTATGGGTATTAACCGCGGTTATAAACGGGTAACCATTTACCCATTTATTTTATATATGTAAAATTAACACAAACTATGTTCCTTATCGGACAAAACTTAGATCAATGCTATTGATTATAGTGTATGATTTCTATAGCTAATATAATATAGTTTTCCTTAACCACTTTAAATTTCATGGTCCATTATATATATTATGTTAATATTTTACATTTCGAGTCAAATAACCAAGAATACTGTCTTTTAACAGTTTTCGTAACCCAACAATACTTAGCAAATTTTATATTACCTTCATTGCTAACAGTTAAAAATATCATCTGTAAACTATTATTTCAATTATTTGAATGGTATATGGACTTAAAAAATTAAAATGCGGAAATGTATGATGAATGTACCTATAACGGTGTTTAATTGTTAGAAAAACAAAATTATGACAAAATTTTCTTTTTTAATTTTCAAGTTGTTAAAAAAACACGTAAACGGGTGAAAAAGGAGTAAATGGTAAAAAGGAAAGGATAAAAGGGTTTAAAAATGATAAATGGGTAAACGGGTACTATACGGTTACGGTTAAATGGGTATGGTTAACCGTTTATAAACGGTTATGGGTATGAGTATAACCGTTTAGACAATTACTCAACGGGTAAACGGTTATGCGGGTATGAGAATAAACGGTTATGGATAAATAACTGCGATTACCTGCCCGCTATAACCGTTGCCCATCCCTAGTCCCTATGCTGATAGGGTGGTTGGAAGATAACTCATGTTTAAGCCCCTGTGTTGAAGTCTGATAGGATTTTGTCAACTCTTCATTAATTATTAGCACATTAGGCTCACATGTGAGACTAAAAAGATATAGTTAGCCTCACATGTAAGCCCCACATGCTAATAATTAACAAAAAGTTCAATTTTATCTTAATATGTGTGCCTCAAGTTCTAATAATTAACAAATAGTTGACCGAATCTTTAATTTTAGGCACAAATCCTAAAAGACTTCACCACTGGAACTTAATCCTAATTTTTTTTACCACGTAAACTATCTTCCAACTATCCTATCACCTTACAGACTAATAATCCAATTAGGCCGAAACAAAAGCAAAAACTTGGAAGAGGTGCTGTGGTTAAGGATATTTGGCACTAAGGACTTTCAGAAAGAAAATTTACAAAACGAGATAACAAAAGAACTCAAAAACTGCTTCGACTGGAGGCATTGTCTGCAAGATGAAATCATAACAATTGCGTTACAAAGCATCATCGTTTTCTAACAGCGGACGAAGTTTTAGAATGCAGATGGCCAAAGTCGCATACACTTAGTCTCTTTACATATTTCGGGACCTAACTTCGTCAAATTGAATAAACATATTCAGAGTAACTAATACGAAATGCGAAATTCTTCGACTCCAATTACGCTGGCGGATTAGGGTACACTTTTGGCTTTGGCTTGACCTCTATCTCATTTACACTTCGAACAAAGATGGCATCTGGCTCATGGCTGCAAGATGAACGAACATATGACACATTAGATGGAGAGAGAAAGAAGATGGAGAGAGAGAGAGAAAATAGCCAGATGGGTAAAAATCAATGAGGAGAGATGACGCGGGAGATAGGTGCTTACGGTTTATCTCCCTCTTCATATGTGTAACTTGATGCCACAGCCAATAGGCGGCCATCTCTGCTAAAAGAAAGTGCCGCAATGCTTGTTGGGTACTTCGAGTACTGGCAAAGAAGAGCACATTGAAAATTTAATATAATTGTAATTTCTCCATGGGAGAATTATTCTTCAGTGTCACCTAAAGCAAAAAAATTACCTGATACAGCCTCTTCTTGTTGTTCCCGTCCCATACGTTCACATAACCATCACAACCTCCAGTAGCAAAAGTACCATAGCTGCAATTGAATTTCAGAAAAAAACTAATAAAAAAATGCACGTGGACTAAAAAGAAACTGCTAGCATCACTACTCTCATACAATAAGCAGTATGCTCGCAACTCTCATCAAGCAAAAGTATGTATAGCTCTTTTCAATTTGTCCCGAGAGGGCAAAATAGCTTGTAAACATGACAGTCAATAATGTACAAGAATCTCATTCTCAAACTCTCTTGATAAACTTTATTAAAGCATGAGCTACGTATATCTGAAATTACTAAGCTCCCCTCGAGCTTAATTTAGGTTTTAAACACTCGCAATTCGCGGATCAAGTATAATCCAAGCCATAATCTATCGCATAAACAAGGAACAATTCTGATCCTTATTTTTTGAACCATTCAACCAAAAGAATAAACCATGACTTAAGTCAACTACTATGAAATTCCCAGATGTAATTACTGTAGTCACAAGATGCCTTCAACAGGAAACCAGATATGGCCTATCGTTTTCATGACTTCAATAAATCAAAGCACAAAAGTTCACAAGTTTAGTACGCAATACTTTAATAGAAAAAAGTAACTTACATGGGGTGGAATGCAATTGCATTTACTGGATACACAATGTCCCTTCCAGCCTCTGATTTTCTATGACACTTAAATGCATATCTGCACAAAGATTAATACCATTAACAAATTAAGGATGAAGACACGGGTGCATGATACATTTATGCATGCCTGCATTTTGGAAAATAGTTTCCTTGAGAGGGCCCCAATCTCCAAACCAGTTGACCGCCCACAAATCAGTGACCATACGAGAAATGCTACAGATATTCTACCAAGAAAAATCTACAAGTGTGCAGTGGTGAACTAACAGAAGCACACTTTATGATGATGCCAAACCCTCATATATAAAGAGAGAATCATACATATATCAAGAACAACTTATTTAGTGGTGGTGGCATCAAAGATTTCGAATACATTTTAAAGAAACCCTAAAGATATGACACAATGAAACTGAAAATATCACTCATTGTAAAGCAAAATTTCTCACTGAAAGCTCAATACATACTTTTTAGTTTGACTAGCCTCGGAGAGATCAAAAAACTCCATTGCAACCCGTCCTTCAACAGAACTGAGAGCATAACCTGCAAAATGTGAATATATAATCAAACATGAAACAACCAACAGTATCGACCAATTTCATTCACCAAATAACTCTATTTTGTAACCCTTATTTTTCTTAAAGGCGTCCTAAAATGAAAAGGCCCTGTTCTGTGAGCAAGGAAAAACCAACGGGCATGATTAGCCACAGAGCAACACAATACCCAAAAAACCAAGTGCATGAAAGAAAAAGTTCGTGAGATTAGTGTCCTGACACTGAAAAGCTACTAAAATTACCTGTTCCATTGGGATAACAGCGCACACATCGAGTTTGATACTTTAAGGAAGACTCCCTCCGTTGCTCAGGCTGGGACATATTTCTCAAATCATAGATATTGACATGTCTTCCGGCGGTTGCAACCACTAATCGGTTCCCCACAAGTGAAAGAGAATAAACACGCTCGGGTTGTGGGTATGACCCAACAAGAGTTCTCTCCTGTCCACTTGCACCTCTAGGGTCCCAACACTTCACAGTTTTATCCCAACTACCAGTAATCAACTGCCCTGGTATTATTAGCACATAAGAGAGTTGGTTACAAACTCGGAATTTTACAGTATAAGGAAACGATTTTTCTGCTTTCAAACTTACAATAATTAAATGTGATTACCAGAAATACCAAATACATCAGAGATCATGATTTAAGGTCGTTTATATAGTCATTAAATGTGAGAATTCCTTTGACAATAATAAAGCAACAAACACAACTAAGCACACTACAAAATCAGATCAATCAACAGATTTGGGCCAAAAAATCTGCAGAAAAGAAGTTCAAGGTTTCGATTAGAACTAATTTCAAATGTAAAAATTGATACTTTGGAGAACATACCTGCTGCATAAGAGTATTCAATGCAACGCACCGGCGCGTCGTGCCTTCCTAAAATGTCTTCCTTACTGGAGCTGAATACAAACCTGGGGTATTGACATAAAAGTATACACAAAGCATCAGAGTTAAGAAATGGGGTTTTTACAGCATTTTCCGAGCAACCAAACAGAAAATTAGGGATTTTGGGTATGGGGTTTTGATTACCGCCTGACAGTGTTGTCGGCACCGGCGCTGAACCCAGAGGAATCATCGTGGAAGCAGCAATCGAGAACGGGACCTCCGTGCATGAACTCTCCTCGCAGCACATTGGCGCTGGCGTCGTACAATCGGACGGTCTGCGCAATGAGAGAGAGAGGGGTTGGAAACAGAAGGGGGAGGTTGGAAGGCGAGAGTTAGGAAGGCGAGGGCGTACCTTGTCCCAAGAGGAGACGAGCAGGTGGTCGCTGTGGTTGGAGAAGCGGAGGTTGGAGATGCCGTCGGTGGGGGGGTTGGAGAGCTCTCGGCCTGGCGCCGGCGGAGGGACAGCTGTCATGGCGCGATTGGTCGGAAGGTGAGGGAGTGATGTGATGAGGGGAGAGAGAGAGTGTGTGTTTTAGGGTTTTTGAATTTTGAGAGAGTTGAGATGGAGAGTGGAGTGATGAGAGAGAAAGAGAGAGGGAAGGCCGGTTTGAAAATCTACAGAACAACGGTGGTGGTTCTGATCTAGAGGTTTCCAAATTCAAACGAGGTGATGACTTTTTGCTCCATCACAAAAGCTTGGGCTCATTTTCTCAAGCCTGAAATAGAGGCCCGACGTAAGATGCAAGCTTTGGAGTGCACATCTTCTGCACCCAAAACAAACTGTGGCCTCTCTAAAAACATGACAGTTGTCCACCCACTTAAACACCTTAACATCGTTAACTATTTGTTATCTCCTCATTATCATCCTCCCCTATGCGTCTCCTCGGCTTCTAAAATTCAACTCCCACCACCTATTCTCCAAAGCCAAGTGTTCGGGCTAGATCTGTCCCTCGAACAGCTCCCCTGGGGTCACGTCTGTCAGGCAAGGTTTGCTGCTTGGTGTGCTGCAATATGAGTTTGCTATTAGTTTGAATTGTGCCTTTGTTAGGCATCGAGGCTCACAATCAAAGCTAATATGGATCTGAGCGTGTCACTGCTATCTTTGTATAATAGATGTTCTTTTTTGGTTATGAATTGGGTTGATTACTTGCGCCACAAGTTACTTAGACTTCCTGATTCTATTGGATTGTTACTAGGGGTGGGTTTAAAAAATCGAAAACCAAAAGAAACCTAACCAAACACCGAACCGAAGCCCAAAAAAACGTAACCGAACTAGGTGAACCGAACTGAACCGAAATAGGTTGGTTCGGTTTCGATTTTGGTGGTCCAGAAATTGGACTGGACCGAACCAAACCGATTTATATTTAATTATTTAATATATATTAATTATATATTAAATATACAAATACTCAAAAATCTGAAGCTAGAGGTTTCGAACCCCTTACCACCTCCTGATTGAGGGCGTTTGCTTGCTTGCTTGTTTCATATTAGTAAAATATTTATACTGATTCTGGACTGTAATTCTTTATAAGATTTGCAAACACAAAACTCTAGCCGTCCATCCATTTACTCCCATTTCATCTTCTCTGACTTCTCAGCCTCTCTCTCTCCCATCGTCAAGGATATCTCTCTCCCACCGTCGAATTCTTGCAGCTCGAATGATTTCTTCTTTGAATGCTCGAATGTCTGCAACTGTAAGCGATTTATACAAGGATTTGCAACAATCTGTTCATCATTTTCAGGCGGGTCACCGCCTCGATGCCTGTTTCAAGAAGTTCAGGTTCGAAAATGATGCTCTCGCTGTATCAATTTCATCGATTTTGTTCCCAATCTTGTAAATTTGTTTATTTGTGATTGAATGATTGGGTTTTGAATTGTTACCCTCTTCTCCATAACCCGCAGCAGCCATTCCTTCACCAAAGATCCCCAATCTCTCTTATTTATCTGTCGATTTATGGGTTTTTATGCTCTTGCTTTTCTTGATTGTGCATGGTAGTAGAAGGGTGAAATGGTAGATGTCAGCTGTAATGCATAATTCAAATTTCTTGAATGTAATTTGATTCACTTGGAAATTAAGAAATGCAAGGATTGTTGTTTAATTGCTGATGAGCAACCTAAATCTCATCTGTTTCCCGATGGGGCACTTAAATTTCTTGATTGGTTTAGATGTAATTGCCAACAACCAGTTGCATATGTTTGTAAGGTATCTTATTAAGTGCATTTGAGGACCGATTGAAGAATGTATTCAATTTTTTCGGCATTTCAGAATTCTTTTTGCTACTGAAGAAGAAGACGAAGAACAAAAAAAAAAAAAAGAAGAAAAAAAACCAAACCGGGCCGAAACCGAACCAGAAAAAATCGAACCGAAAAAAATTAAACCGAACCGAACTGAATCAAAATTTCGGTTCGATTTCGATTTTGGCAAAAAACCAAACCATTTCGAACCGAACCCAGCCCTAATTGTTACAGATGGGTTAAGTCTATATAAAATTCTTTTTCTTGCCTATACAACAAGGACTTTTACTCATAATATTGTATGTCCAGATAAAGGGAGTTCAGGGCCCTTCCAATCATTTCTTTGATTACAGTTAATACTTAAAGAAACAAGATTAATTAGTTCAGCCAAATTAGTCGTAGATGAAACTTTGAACGAAAAGCAGTTGAATTAATTTAAAACACAATGGAAGATGCATTAAACACCAGTTCTACTTTATGTAAGTACAAGCAAAAGAGACTCGGGTAAGATTATAACCTTGTCAGGCAAGGTTCGTCTTCTTGCAACCACTTCTCTTTGTGTTTTACAGGGGTTGTAATCTCTAGAGAATGGGATGTAAATAGGGTTTACTAAAGGGATTCGATACTAAAATATTGGGGGAATGCAAGCTTATAAAATTGACAAAAAATGACCTTCTATAGTGGATCTATGACTAAAAGGGTAGAGTCTGGACAAAATGAAGCTTTCTGGTTTCTTGCTGGTTAGAGAGCGAAGTTGGATGTTTTTTGATTGATTGGTTGAGTGTCCTTGTATCTGGTGTCCATTGTTGCTTTTATAGACCTTTTAGCCCGACTGTCCAAGCCTTGCCCTTTGGTGATGGCCTCTGGAGGATGGTGAGTCACCATTTATTTACCTATACATGCTCTTGAAAAGTACTTTTTGTTAGGGATGAGCTGCCCTCTGTTGCCCATCACTTCTCATATAGGCTTGTTGTTTATTCCTTGCCAAAATGTCTTTTAATTTTTCCTGGGTTATCGACTAGTCCGAGCCCAATCCCCTCTTTGCTTTTTGTATTCTTGGGCCTCCATTCTTACTAAGCCCAGCGTAAAATATCCACTCAAACAGTGCCCCTTTAATCATTGTCAAGTCTGCTAACCAAGATATTGATAGTGACTAAAATTAATTGCATGCCGAAACTGGGTATTAGCGCCACTTAATTAGCCGTTTCGAATAAACCTTTGCACTAACCCATGAGTTCCAAAGTTTAACTACTTGCCCGTTAAATAACTTCCATTTCACTTTTCTTGGCCACCTTCTTCAACCATCTTGACTTTTTGAACTCCCAAATTTCTTGCATTTTCATTCCTCTATTGCCTCAATCTTCAATCACTCTTTCATTATTCTCTCTCGATTTTGACAATGGCTCCCAAATCGCGCCCTACATGCGAGTTTGGAGAAGAGATTGTCACTCTGCGCCGCTGGCTCAATGACATTCATCTCCCTCGGGCTGGCCTTAATTTATCCATTTTCTTCAAGGCAGAGGGAGTACACTCATTAGGGTCTGCCTGGACTGCCCAGACTGCTCGAGTTCTTGTTGCAATGGAAAACAACATGCCTGCTGCCAACTGGTTCACTCCCAATCCCTACACTGCCGAGGCTAGAATCTTTGCCTCCAAGTGGTCCAACTTCAAGAGGGTTTCCCTTTAATGAAGGATGAAGCATGGTCCAAGTGGGTGGATGAATTAGAGCCCATCTAGAAGCAGAAATGGATGGAAAATGGCATCTATGAGCTCATGATGATGTCTAAGACCATCATCCCCATCAAGCATGAGCTTCTCTCAACCACTATTCTCTTTTGGAACACCATGGCCAACACTTTAGACTTTAGAATGGGTCCAATGACTCCCACCATTATGGACATGGCTCAAGTCTTTGGTTTGAGGGCATCGGGCAGGTGTGTAGACATTATACATGACTGGTCACCCCCTTCTTGCCTGATTGTTGAAGGTTCAAAGGTCTTCTAGTCCATCACCAGTTTTGAGTACAACTCTACTACCTTAAAGAGCTATGAGACCTCATTCCCGGGCTTCATCCCATTTTCCAAAAAGATGTTCAACTCGCATTCCCCTGCAGCTGATCCTGCTCAGAAACACATGTACTTTCTCATTTATTGGTTCAATAAGCATGTGTTCCCCAACAAATCCAAATGAGTGAAGCTGGAATGAATTCCTTTGGTGGAGGCGTTGTATTCATTTGATGATGTCACCACCAGTCTATTCATTTTGGCACATCGCTATCATCTTCTTTATGAGATGACAAAGGACCAGCCCTTAGAGACAAATATCAATGGAGCTACCTGGATAGTGCAGCTCTGGCTTCAGTGGTACTTCCTAGAGTTTCGGGTTGCCAACTTGGAGTTCCCAGAGGGAGTAGCTCCCGCCCAAATTCTGGCAGAGGCTCCTACTACCAACCACTCCAATCTAGCATGCATTTACTTTCCAGAATCTGTCGAACTCGGGCCGATTTGGAGTGGGGTGCCTCAGTGGTCAGGAGGTACCCTTGGTTCTCAGACTACTTCTTCCAAGATTCCTTTAAGGAGGATGACAACATCTTCTACAAGGAAAAATTTATTAGTTGCATTCAACAGAGGGACTTGGCTTGGGGAGTCCGGAGTGATCAAGCGGGCTACGATCATAGGCTGGAAGTCTACCACCCCAACTTCTGTGGTAGACAACTAGGTTTTAGACATGCCATCCCAGTCAATTTCTTTGATTCACTCCACTGTAGGACCTTTTACCGCCTCCGTTATCCTTCAGAGGCTACATTTTGGGCAAGTAGGCACAACTTGGAAGTAATGAGCAATATAACTTACAAACCTGCAACCCTCAATTTTGAGTGTACCTCTTTGCCTACCACTTGGTGTGAGGCTAAGTGGTCTAGGAAGTATGATGAAGATCTCAAGGAAGCCCATGATAAGCTTTTTAGGCATGTCTTCTTCAAGTCTCTCCCCATGAAAGAAGAGTTTGAAAGTTCGAAAAAGGCTATTAATTAGAAAAACCAACTTCTGCTCATAGGTAACCTACATTGCTGCCTCTTTCCTTCACTTCATATTTTTATAGTTTTGTGATTGCTAACTTTTTTCCTGATCTTGCAGCCTAAGGTAACACTGATGAAGTGGATGTCGGGCTAGAAAAAGAGGTTGATGATGCCTTGGTTCTCCAAGAGGCTGATGTAAAGGCAGCTAGGCAAGAAGTGGGTTCTAGCCATGTCCATGAGGATGCTGGAGACAACTCTACGATGTGAAGAGAGTCAGAGACAAAAGTTGGGCCTAAAGTAGAGACCAAGGCTCATTGTCGGATAAGGTCTTCCGTCGTGGAATAGTCTGAATCTGAGTCTAAGGACATGCCCAAGGCTAGACTTGCCCTACCTGCTTTAAAAGCCACCCCAACCAAGAAGAGAACAGGTCTCAGAACTCCCAAGCCTCCAGATCTTCTTCTACCCTCCCAACTGAAGTAGGTAGGAAAAAACAGAAGTCTGCCAGTAAGTGATTCAAACCTGATTTTCTTTTATTTAACTTGATCTCCTTAAGTTTTGAATTGACTATGCCCTTCTTTGTGATTATGACCTGTTATCAGCAAGAAGCCCAATCTTTCCCCTCAGGAGAGGCAAGTAGGCGTGGAGGGGCAACAAAGTGACAATGAGGTTCTTGTCAAAATTCTGGAGGAGTTGAAGGTAGTTTTCTTAAACTTTGAGTATTTAATTAATTATGAAGTTCGCACTTCTTATATTTAGCTGACTTTTTGTTGCTTTAGCTTCCAAAGCAGAAGGGACTTCTCAAACTGAGCCTTCTTCACCTCCAGCCCGACTTGTGCACATTTATTCTCCTCGGGCTGAGCTTTCAGAGGTAAAATTCTCCTTCTCCAAACTTGTCAACTTTGTATCTTTAACCTTTAGGTGTTGATTTTACTTCTACTATTTTCCAGGTAAGGGGAGGCACCCATCACCTCAGGTCAGGCAAGAACCAACTCTTCCTTCATTCTTTATTCATCTAGCAATGGTATTCCTACCTCAAAATTGAATCCAACAACTGGAGAGATGCTCTACTTTGTAGAGGATGACAGTGCCTCAGTAAGTTTTCTTTCCTTAAGCCATTCTTTAACTTTTCTTACTATCTTTTCATTTTGAATTTATGCTCTGCACTTTGTCTTTGCCAGTCTTCCCCCTTGCTAGAGACTACCATTCGACCAACATCAGCTGCTGGGGAGCCCATAATCTTTGAGATAATAGTTGTCTCAGAGGTGACTAGTCCCAAGGCTTCTCATGTTCCTATTCAGGCAAGCCAACTAAACTCTTTCCAAGGCTGCTGCAACAACACGTCATCCTCCCAAAGCATAAGGCTTCTTTCAGGTACAAACATGCTTGCAATCTTGTCTTTTCTTCATTCGGGTCTAGGTTGCCTTATTAACTTGTCTTCTTTGATTTTGACAGGCATCTGGTAAGGGTTCGGGCAAGTCTCCTCAGCCTGCAGTGAGTGGAATAGTTATTCCTTGGCCTCTATGAGCTTCTGGAGTTTTAGGGATCCCAATCCCTCAGCCTAGAAAGAGTTCTACGTCTGAGTCTTCCCCTTTCATCTCTATTGATGTTGCCATTATTGTTGCTGCCTTCGGAAGTGCTGGTGTGATACCTCATCCTCTAGCTTCTCTTCCACCACGGCTTTTTTGCCTGAACTAGTTAGAGAGTTCGGGCAAATTAGGACAAAGCTGAGATCTCCAATGTGCCCCTCTAAACCTCAGCATCTTCAAGATCAGCATAGGGTCTTCAGAGAATGGATGCAGAATGACTTCTCTACCTCATTCAGCCTCAATGCTCTTTAAGAGGCTGAAAGAGCCCTTAGTGACTTGTACCAAGCTCAACAGATGACTAAGGTGTAGTATGAGTCCTTCATCTCATTTTTTGAAAATATGAGGGCTATGATGGACCATCATCTCAAGGCCGAGATGCAAGCAATTAGAGTGAGGTGCTACAAGGAGAAGCACACTAGGACATCCACTACTCTGTAGCAGTTGGTGGAAGAGGGCTTGGCCATGAAGGACCGAATAATAGTGGTAGTTGCTGAGATCCAGAAGCTGGAAGAACAACTTTCTACTCTGAAGGCTGAGCATATGACCTTCTCAAGCAAGCTCTACAAGAAAATCGAGGAAGTGAAGATGGTCAATCATGAAGTAGAGGAGTCTAAAGCTCAGTTAGCCAACAGTAATATCGCCTTAGAAGAACCGGGTTGCATTTTCACCATTATGTTGACTTATCATTCTAGGATAGCTGCATTGGCTAGAGATGTGATCTTGTTAGGCTAGGGCCTTTGTACTTCTCCCCAATATTAAGTGAAAAGATCTCTAATTGCTTCACTATTTTACTTGCTTATTTACATTTTTACTGCTTTAAACACACAAAAAGGACCCTTACCACTTTTCTAAGTATTAGACTTCACAAAATATAACTGTCTCTAACATCCCAAAGAGTTGGGTGGTACTTCTTTAGAAATTTAGCATAGACTGGATGTTTTTGTAAGTTTCCCTTTAAATTTGCCAAGTAATACCCCCCTCTATCTAATACTTTGGTAATTGTAAAAGTGCCTTCCCAAGTAGGACTTCACTTCCCAAAACCTCTAACTTGAGCTCCTAAGGGCAGAACTGTTTTCCATACCAATTCTCATTTTTTAAAAGTTTTCAGTCTTACTCTCTTGTTGTAGGCTCAGGTAACAACTTTTTTCCCTTCTTGGATCTTGTTTAGAGCTTCAATTAGGGCAGCATCCAAATCGTCAATCCCTTGACACATGGCCTGAATGAATTCATCATTGTGTAGGCCAAATTGGTTTTGGAGCCTCATAGAACTCACGTTGATCTCCATAGGGAGCACTGCATCTTGCCCGAATGTTAACGCGTAAGGAGTAGTCCCAGTTCCTGCTCTTTTTTAGGTTCTAAAAGCCCAAAGAGTGTCTCCCAACTTCTCATGCCACCTTTCTGGGCTATCTACCGCCATTATTTTAATAATGCTCACCACTATCTTGTTTCTAGTTTCTGCTTGACCATTAGATTGGGGATAATAAAGGTTAGACTGGATCATCTTTATCTTGAATTTAGCTGCAAATCCATCCACTTCCTTTGAAATAAATGATGGCCCTATGTCTGTAACAATCATTTCAGGCACCCCATATCTATGTAGAATTTTGGTCTCAATAAACTTCTTCATAGCAGCTGAATTAATAGTCCTCACAGCTGAAGCCTCCACCCATTTAGTAAAATAATCAGTTGCCAGGTGTGTCCCTTACTAGAAGTTGGGTATATTTGCCCAACAAAGTCCATGACCTACCCTTTGAAAGGTCATTGCTTTACCACTAGATTCAAGGGCACTGATGGTGTGTGCTGGAAAGGTCCATGTCTTTGACATTCTTCACATCCTTTAGCATAAGCTTTACAATCTTTCTCCATGTCGGGCAAAAAGTAACCATATATTCTCAATAACCATTTCATATTTGTCCCTGCTTGGTGTGCTCCACAAATGCCTTCATGTACCTTAGCCATCACCCTCATTGATTCTTCCAGACCCAAGCATTTCAATAAAAGTCCATATGGAGTATTTCTCAACAAAGTTTTGTCCCACATAATAAACTTAGTTGCCTGTCGTCTTATCTGCTTACTTGTGGGAAGAGAATGGTCTTTCAAGTACCTAATGATAGACGTTCTCCAGTCTTCTATCTCAGGTTCTTTAGTCATTACGTCCATGCTAAATCCTCTCTCAAAGATAGAAGAGAGACTCCTCATTTGTATCTCTACTTTCATCTCAGGCTCTTTCTCTTGAACCTGCGCCCTAGAAGCCCTATGTGCCAATTCATTGGTACTCAAATTTGCTTATCTGGGAATATGGTTAATTGTTATTTCATTACCTTAATAATCTAATAACTGAGTAGCTACCAAGTAATACCCTACCATTATGATATGTCTGCATTTGTACTCTTCATTTAATTGATTAATCACCAGCTCAGAATCACCATATACTTATACTTCAGTTGGCCCCAACTCTATCAGAATTTCTAAGCCAATAATCAGTGCCTTGTACTCTGCCTTGTTGTTGGTAGCATCTTTGTAATCAAGAAGGAATGAGTAGCACTGCTGAATCCCCTTTGGATCAATGATGACAATTCCAGCTTCTACAACATGTTGTGTGCAAGATTCATCGAAATATAACCTCTAGGGAGTAATCCATAAGCTAGTTATTTTTTTTACCTCTTGCTGGATCTATTCCTCCTTGCCTGAATGAGCTTTACTAGGTGGGATCCAGAGGCTAGGCACTTCCAGAGTTCTTGGGATGTTGATAATTTCATCCTTAGATTCTTGGTGCTCAGCTAAGAAGTTTGCAATTGCTTGTCCCTTTACTACCCTCTAAAGTACATACTGAAAGCTGAGCTCTGATAATGCTAGAATCTATTTCCCAATTCTTCCAGTTAGCTTTTGGCTTGGACAACATGTACTTGATCACATCAGTCCTGGCAATTATATGGATGTGGTAAGGTAACATGTAGTGCCTCAATTTGCAGGCAGTGAAGTACAAGGCTAAGCATACCTCTCAATTAGGGTATATCTTGTTTCGACTGAGGTAATAATCCTATTGAGGTAGTATATTGCTTGTTCCTTCCCCCATTTCATTATTTTGAGCCAACAAACTCCCTATTGATTTCTCGGATGTTGAAATGTAGAGTTTTAAAGGTTTTCCCCTTTGAGGAGGCAAGGGTACTGGAAGAGAGGCTAGACTAGTCTTCAATTTATCAAAGGCTTCTTGGTGTTGAGGCCTCCACTCAAACTTATCTTGATTGTTTAGTTTTAACAAAGGAGTCAAATGTTGGATCTTGCCTGCAAGATTAGCAATAAATCTTTTCAAAAAGTTAATCTTCCCTAGCAACCTCTGCAATTGCCCTTTGTTGGTGGTGGTGGGGGGGGGGAGGTGAGCCCTAGCCTTGTTCTTGTCCACTTCTAAACCTCTTTGATGGACCTGGAGCCCCAGAAAGTTGCCTACTCTAACCCCAAAAGCACATTTCCTAGGATCCATCTGCAACTTGTGGGGTTTCATTCTCAACAAGGCTTATCTGAGGTATTCCAAGTGCTGACCTTTAGTTCTAGACTTCCCCACGATGTCATCAATGTATACCTCCATGCTATGTCCGATTAAATCATGAAAAATAGCATGCATTGCCCTTTGATAAGTAGCACCAGCATTTTTCAGCTCGAATGACATGACTACGTATTCATAAGCTCCTATATGTCCTGGGCATCTAAATATTGTTTTATGTATATCTTATTTAGCCATTTTTATCTGATTATATCTAGCATTTCCATCCATGAAAGATAAAACTTTGTGTTTCACAACTGCATCGATGGATAAGTTAGCCATAGGCATAGGGTATTCGTCCTTGGGAGTTACGTCGTTAATGTTTCTATAATTAACACAACATCAAATGACATTAGTTACAGCTTTTAACATAGGTACACTGTTAGCCAACCACTCTACATATTTTACAGGTCTAATAAAGCCTGCCTTTACCCGCCTTTCAATTTCCTCTTTGACTTTTTCTTCTATCTTTTTTGACATCCTCCTTGGTGCTTGCTTTACAAGTTTGTACCCCTTTTTAATAGGCATTCTGTGCTTCACTAAACTGGAGTCTAATCCAGGCATTTGCATGTAATGCCATGCAAAATAATCATTGAATTTGTGCATAAGATCAACTATCTTTGTCCAATCTCAGGCTTTCAGCAGGCCACTGAGTTGTATTGGCCTTGGATCCTCCTCAGTTCCTAAATTAATGGTTTCTAAAGGGTCTTGAACTTCAGGCATTTGCGTGTAATGCCATGCAAAAATTCTACTGACTTTGGAACCTCGGGCTCATCATTTGCCTTCACTTCTTCTTCCAAAAATTCCCTCCCCTGTTCATCTTTGGTGCCTGAAGTTCATTCTCCCTACTCTGCCATTTCTTTGGCTAAGCTTTCCTTGATCTCTCGTCGTTTTCTCCCATAGTTCAACAGTCTCTTGATTAAGGACCTGATTGCTATTACTTGGTTATTTCTTTTTTGGTCTGTCATCATTGGCGAGCAGGGACAATATGAGGCCTGTCCCATTCCTTCTAAGTGAGAGAAAGTATTTGTTCTAAGAACTTTTAGGCTGTCACCTTGGTAGGGCGGCCGTTATGATCAGCACATAGACATTATAGGATCCCAACATTATGATTGTAGAAATTAGCTTCAGTAACATTAGTCGGGAGGGAAGGGAGAAATGGCCGTGACTTGGCCTCCACTATCTCCTAGTATCATTGTTCTGTTGTGGTAGGTTCATGAGATACATCAACTTGTTGGTGCAAGGTAGATGGTACAAACAAACTCTGGTGTATCCAATCCCTTCCCAGCAATGGCCTATAAGTAGAGCTGCTGTCTACCACAAAAAATGCCAACATAATCTTCTTGGATCCTAAGTCTACTTCTAAGGGTAGTATCCTATGAGTTTTGGTGATGGCCCAAAAAAAACTAGACATTATGAGATCAGTAGGTATATGGTCTTCTTCACCTCTGCAAAGTCTCTTTATCTGCTTAAGAGGTAGCGCACTAACTGCTACCCCCATCTATTAACACTCTTTTGAATGGAGCTTCTTCCAAATGAGTTGTCACCTATATAGCTTTAGATGGTTTGTTAGGGCCAAACTTGGCTCTTTGAACACCATCTTATCAGAATAAACTCTTTCAGGCTCTTTTTGTGGGGGATCGGGCAAGTCTGCCAAGCTTGACTCATTCTTACTGACTTCTTCAATGTTTACAAGTGCCATCATTGACTCTTGTGCCAAATAATCATCCTCCATTACTGTTGGTTGATTTGGTTCTACATAGAACATGGATGACATTACATATGTCATGTTTACATGAAAGTTGCTAGGTTCAGGTGTTTCTTCATTCTTCCCCCCAATCTGGCACAGAAATTGATCCATCCATGCTTAGGCATCTTTGGTTAACATCAATTCAGGCATTTCCTCTTCTCCTATTGTGTTGAAATCATGCAGCTGCCTTGGAGTTCCAAAGAGAACATCCTCATGTGGTAGTGGAAGCATCATTCTTTTAGGAGAAATGGTTCCAAAACAAATAGGTTTTGGATTCCAACCTGGTGTAGGTACCATCACCATGCTCTCATAGGCTGTTCTTAATATTATGTACTTCCTTGGATGAGGGTTTTAAGGAACATGATCTCCTCCGCCTTCAGCCTTGCTATTAGCCCTCTCTAATTCTTTCTTGCTTCTCTAATTAAGTTGTCTCTCTCTTCTTTAGGGAAACTTCTCGAACTTAACATTTTCAGAAGCTTCTAAAATAACAGGTATTCTTAGCGAGTTCATATGAGCTTTGTGTTGTTTCTGAACCTTTTTTATCATGGATGACCCCATCTCTCTGATAGGCTTTTCGTCTCGGCCCACTACGTACCATTTTCGGCCCAGTCGGGCTGGATTCACCTTTGTAACTGGTGGTATCAGGCTCATGGTTCCTTCAAGTCTTCATTGTCTCATGCTGCTGTAGTTGGTTGGTTGAGGAACTTTAACATCCACCCAACGTGGTAACTTCACCTCATTATTTTCTACTTCTTCAGAAGCTTCAAAATTTCTAAACACTTCAAATAGACCCTTAGGCTCTAAATCATTTCTCAACATCTGAAACACATTCTTAGTAGTCTCCTTATTGGTTTCAGTAGCCCTAAGAATACTTATGTGGGCGTCTTGTTCTTCTATTTCTCTCATTCTAACAAATTTTCGATCAATGATGGCACCTGATGCTGGTACCTCGAGCTCACACTCACATTGACATTTGTTACAAAAAACTACTCATTTGACCACAGATGCTTGTGGTCTGTCAAGCAACCTTTTGACGCATTCTATTGGCCTACATGCTTGCTTTTTTTCTCCTTTTTCATCCAATGTAACTTTTCCTTTTCCCCTTTCAACCCAATTGAGGTTTTTCAAGTTGATTGGAGCTTCAGGGAATGGATATGTGTTAACCATCATGTTGGCCTAGGGTTTCTCCAACAATAATTTCCCGTTGACTATAAGGTATTGGATCCAATCTCTGAATTGCACACAATTAGCAATGGAGTGGTTGAAGGTCTAGTGGAGCTTGCAATACTTCTTCCCTCTGAGTTCTTCAGGTTTGGGCATTTTCTTGGTGCTGTCAGGCAAGATTACTCGAGCCCTCACCAGTTCCTCATAGATGTTTGCAACCTTGGTTAAGTCAAAGGAATATGACTGATACTTTGGAGGCTTCATGGGTACAAAGCTTCCATCATTCATCACGATATTCTGGTCTTTGATGGGTTGAACCAATCCATTCACCATCAAAGGTTTGAAATGAGTGGTCACCTCTGCAACACATAACTCTATCCTTTCTCCCAGGCTGTTATCATTCTCTCCTGCCTCTAGGCCTTCAAATTCCAGTTGATGTATTGGTGCTTTATTTTTATAAAAAGGGGGCACTTTAGATGAATGCTTCACTTGTTGTTCTTCTGTCAACAACTTCTCATACTTAGTGGCTGTAATCACCAACTCTTGAAGCTCGTTAAACTGCACATCATATAACTTCTTTCTCAAAGGTAGTTTCAGAGCCTTCTGGGCAATGGATATGCGTTGAGCATGGTTGATTGGGAATTGGCATCTCATCTTGGTCTTTCTAAACCTCATCATTAAATCCTATGTAGATTCATGTTCATATTGCTTCACTTCCACCAGATCATTAATGGTTATTTCAGGTTCCACCCTATAAAACTGCTCATGAAAGGCCATCTTCATTTGTCTTAGTTGGCAATGGAATTATGGGGTAACAGAGAGTACCATTTGGAGGCTAAGTCTACCAATGAGTTTCCAAACAGTCTTAGTTTGTAGTTAGGGTTGTCCTCGAACACCATGCTGTAATTTGAGAACTTGAAACTGTGATCTTTGGAAGACACATTACAGTATTCCCCACTGAAAGTTGGGAACACGAACATCTTAAAATTGAGAAGGAAATGATTATGCTCATCAATGTACTCAGGATAAGGCTTTTGATATGTTATCTTAAACATCAGGCGAGCTTGTAGTTGAGCATTCTGTACCACCATCATCTTCAATTTTGCCAATTCATTCATGAGTTGTTAGTTAGCCATATTATTGTGTGGGGTATAAGAAGTCCCCCAATTCAGGCTACGATCGATGCCCGAGAAAGCTTCATTCTGTGTGTTTGGCTGTCTTCATCTAGCTTATCCTCTTCTCTTATTAGCCAATGGTGGTGGCCTGTGTGGAAGAGGAAGAGGTTTGCCCCCAGCTATGGATAAGCCATGTCCGCTTGTTTCTCCCGCTGAGTTAAACGCACCAATCTTTATTCCTTCATGCCCGATCTGCCTCGTAACATTTGGCAAATGTGGCAGAGGATTAAGCAAGCCTGTCTCTTGAAACTTTTCTTCTTCTTGCCGACTGGTTTCAACCTCTTTCTTCTTTTTCCCTTTGTTATTCTTTTCTTCAAGTAAGGAAAACAAGGGAATTATTTGTCCATTTTCTGGGTTTACCTCCATGGCTTCTTCATTGGCATAACTATCTTTTGGTGTGGAATACTTTAACTCTAACTTTCTTTGTAACGTTCATGTTAAGGAACATAGCCCGTTGACTTCTCATTTGGTTTCCAAAGAGATATTTTCCATCTCCTTAATACTTGCATCATGGTGGCTTGCAAATCTTTATTAGTGACCTTCCTACCTGACTTTTTGTAGACATGTAAATTTCGTTGCATGTAAATGATGCATCACAAAGCTCTACGTGGCATATGACTCATCACAATTGAACATGTCATCAATGACATATGACACAAATCAAGCAAAGGAAGCTCAAAAGCATTCCCCAAAATTCGGAAAAAGGGATAAAATTCCTCTTAAAATCGGCAAGAGGTCCAAATTGCTCCCAAAACCGGAAAGAAAGCTAAAGCATTTTCACAAAACAAGCAAGAATTGAAGATTGCTCACAAAATAGGTAACAAGCCCTATAATTCGGTGAAGGTAAGGGAAAGTGCCTGAAATTAAGACACAAAACATGCCTGAATTCTCCCATGGATGAATCAAGACACAAATCAAAGCCAAATCCACCCAATGACATGGCTTTGGAAGTCTATAAATACAAGGTCCCAAGACAAGCATAAGGTCGACAATTTCTACATTGAAAGGCCAAAAATTCTACATTCAGAAGAACCTTTGCACAAATCTTTGAAGATGAATGCGCTGCCAAAGCTCTATTCGAAGAACGCACAACCAAAGCCGAAACTTTCTTTCGACCAAAGCCGAAGCATCCCTTGAAGAATCAACAAGCACTTGTGCTGATTCATTCGAGACTTTGTTGCAAGCTTGAAACTTGTAACGACGTTTGTTTCGAGATCAAGTCGCCAAGACCCTTGAATCAATGAAATCCTACATCAACACTACCTTTGCCGCAACTTTGAGGTGAAGACTATCCAAGCATCGTTTCAAGCTCAAAACTTGAAACAACCGTTCAATCGTTCTTCCGAGATCAAGTCATCGTGACCATTGGATCAACAATCTACGCATCTACATCAAATTTGAAGACTAAATAAGAGGAAAATTGTAGCAGAGACTGTAACCCTACAAATTCATCAATACAAATCTACTTTGTACACGTGTTCTCATTTCATTCGTTACAAAATTTTTCTTGTTTACAAATTTGGCATGCCCAATGAGACCTCTCTGCCTCTCATCTCTATCTTCAAATCCACAAGAAACACACATGGCATCAAGAAATGATCAAGCTATTCCCGCAACCAATGCGAAGAACAAGAACATCCTTGCCGCAAGTGGTGGAACTTTGGGCATCATAACCCAAAGCAAGGAAAAAACTCTCTTTGTCGTGCCTTCTACCCCTACATCAACTATGCCGAAGGAGCAAGAGCACTCGAGGCACGAGCCCGTGATCACCCTGACCTCGCTTAGGGCTTAAAGGGAAGAAAGCCCGATGAGATACTCTGAGTCGTTGACTTCCGATGCCGACTCAAGCAGCAGCTCGTATCCCGTAGTCATGCAAGTCATGACTACTGGTGCGACTTCAATCGAAGAGTAGCTGGCATAAATGAGCGAAGCAATCGCAAGGCTGACAAGGACCGTGGAGGAAAATGACTTGCAGATTGCTACACTCGTCAACCGTTTGGAGGCATAGCATGACGAGAAAGTTGACTCGAAGGTTGATTCACCAAAGGAGTAAACTGACGAAAAGAATGAGCCTCTGATGGACAAAGCTGAGGAGAAGCTAAAGGTGGACCGAGCTACGACACTCATGGGATTTCACTATATCCAACAACTGCAAGAGATGACTCCGTGTTGTACTCAAAACCCTACTCCAAAAAGATTGATGCCTTGAGGATACCAAGGGGTTATCAGCCGCCCAAATTTATGCAATTCGATGGAAAGGGCAATCCTAAACAACATATTGCCCATTTTATTGAAATCTATAACAATGCTGGGACGGAGGGAGACTACTTCATCAAGCAATTCTTGCGCTCGCTAAAAGGTAATGCATTTGACTAGTACACCGACCTTAAGCTCGAGTCCATCAACATTGGGATCAGCTTGAAAGGGAATTCCTCAACCGCTTCTACAACACTCGCCGCTTCGTAAGAATACTAGAGTTGACGAGTACGAAGCAATGGAAGGATGAACTTGTCATCGACTACATCAACAAATAGCGTTCATTAAGTCTAGATTGCAAAAATCAGCTTTCTGAAACCTCCGCCATTGAGATGTGTGTTCAAGGCATGCACTGGGGGCTACATTACATCCTCTGAGGCATAAAACCGAGAATGTTTGAGGAGTTGGCAGCTCGATCCCACGACATGGAGCTAAGTATCGCTAATTATGGGAAAACGGAGCCAATCACCGACTTCAAGAAGGACAAGGTGTTTGCTTCAAAGGTGGACAAGATTGAGAAGAAGCCAGCCAATGAAGCTTTTACCGTCAACACTACCTCCATCAAGACCTCATCCACACCCGTTAAGATCTCCTCCAAGAACAAAATGAAGGAGATGAAGAGATGTGAACTTTCTCGTACCCAAGACATGTACAAAAACACCTTGAAGGAACTGGAGCAGAAGAAGTACCCTTTTCCTTACTCTGACGTGGCTGCAATGTTAGACGACTTGCTGGAAAATAAGGTGATTGAGCTACCCGAATGTAAGCGCCCCAAAGAGATGAATCGCGTTAACAATCCTAGGTATTGCAAATACCATCGTTTATTGAGTCATTATGTTGGCAAGTGCTTCGTTCTCAATGAGCTCATCATGAAGCTGGCACAACAAAGGCTGATCGAGCTTGACCTTAAAGACATGGCCACAACACATATTACTACGATTGCGTTTGGATCGTTTAATCATGTGCCTCTCTAAGTAACACTTGACCATTCCCGTCTATACTCAAGCTACACGGCACTTTCTGCACAACCATCATTGGGGGCAATCGACCAAAATACGCCTACCAATGATGAAGAAGGATGGACATTGGTGACCTACAAAAGGACAAGGAAGCCAAGACCACAAGCCACATGACCAAAGGTGGAACAAGGGAGAAAGCACCGCCGCCGCAATAATAAGAAGTTTAAAACGAGCGTAAAAGCTGCTAAGCCAACATACGTAGGGGTTTCTATGGAGCAAGAGCTGCGCATTCCCATCTCCTTGCACGAGTACTTCCTGAAAGATTTCTTCTAACAGTGCACTATCGTTGCCTGTCACATGGTTGAAATAAAGATAGAAGTGGCCTCAAAAGGCAAAGTTATCACCGTCAAGGAAGAGAAGACCTTCTCGCCCAAACAAGGTCTGCCAACATACTTTAGCATCAAGGAAACACTACTTTTGCCCAAGAAGATGCGAAAAACATGAGTAGCGGTCTTGGCGAGCCCCGATGATCACGAAGTGCAAGAAAGCAAGGATGAAGGCTTGAAACTTCAACCACACGAATATGCTGCGTGTTGTGTCGCCTATGATGCAATCAACTTCATCGACGAAGACTTGCTGCTGGGATCAAAACCTCACAATCATCCTTAGGGGTGGGCACTTGAAACCGAAAACCGCAACCGAAACACGAACCAAATCATACCAAACCGAACGGTTTGGTTTTGCGGTTTCAAAACTATTTCGGTTTGAAACTGAACCGAATAGGGGAAAACGATTTGGTTTCGGTTTCGGCCTTTCAAAACCGAACCGAAACGTAAACCGCATACCTTTATTAAATGTTAAATTCTAATTGGTTGTTTTCATTGATTCCATACATTTAGTATGGACTCAACCACATCATAACATGGCCACATAACATAACCTTTTATTTTCTTTCTTCTAGTTCGTGGACTAAGACTTTGTGTTCTCTTTCTCAAGTTATTCATCTGTCTCCTGCACTCTTCCAGTTCCAGACGCTCTCTCTCTCTCCCCTTCGGCCTCTTTTCCTCTTAATTCCAGGCTTGCCAGCTCCTAGCTTCTAAATGTCAAAGTGCTAATATGACATATATGATATTTGCATATTGTAGGGAGGTACTAGTTAACGTCGTGAATGATTCAAAATTTCGTAGAAAATTCTGTATTTTTACCTAGAGTCTTTAACCTTGGTCCCAAAAGGCTAAAACTGCATCCTGATTATCCCGGGGTGACATGGAAGACTGAAAATGTTGTTGAACGAATGGGTTTTAATGCTTTTTTTTTTTTTGTTCTGTAGCTTTGTCTTCTTTGTTCCTTTTTAGTTGATATGGACTCTTAATTGATAGGAAAAGATTACCTTAGGTCCTTTCACAGCTAGATAATCAATGTTATGGATATAAGCAATGTTATGATAGCATTGAAATTATTGGTTATTTATTTTCTGGTCTCTGCACATACATATAAGTTCTTCAAATGAATATGCAATATAGTCCTTTTTTCTAATTTTGGTATCTACTGATTGTCATATTTCTTTTCCTCTCTTTTATGTTGTTGCAGTTAAATGCTGACAAAAGTCCTTTCCAACAAACCTTTGTTAATCAGGTATATACTCGGATTTGATTAGAACTATAATTGCATTACATTTGTTAAGACTCGATTGTGCATGGCATGCCCCCTTTACTTGTTATTTACCAGAAGATAGCAAGGTACGGATATTATAGTAGAATGGTATTCTGTTGTCATCAACTAGGTAATGTGAATTTGTGATGGTATCAGACCCTAAACTTAACGCCAATCGTGAATTTGTGATGCAGTGAGGCAAAGAAGTCATTAAACAGACCACATGTTGGGCAAGTCCTTAATAATCCTCAAGTTGAATTATTTTGTTGTGGTCCTTGTGGATGTCAATTTTGTTGTCATCAACTAGGTAACCATAATAGTTTTTTCAAACAATGAAACCAAACCAAAACCGTTTGAAACCAAACCAAACTGAACCAAATGGTTTGGTTTCATTTCGGTTTTAGCCTTAAAACCGCACCGAACCAAACCGCAAAAACTTGCGGTTTTGGTTTTGGTTTCACTCAAAACCGCACCAAACCAAACCGCGCCCACCCCTAATCATCTTCTCTTCGTCTTTAGGTACGTGAGAGAGCACAAAATCAACCGCATGCTTGTGGATGGTAAATCGACCATAAACATCATGCCAAAGTCAACAATGGCCATAATCGGCATCAAGGTGGATGAACTATCCCCGAAGCCGCCTTCTAATTCAAGGTTTCAACCAAGGAGGACAAAGAGTAATGAGCATGATCCGAGTGGAGATGACCATTGGCGAACTCAAATCAAGCACGTTATTCCATGTGATTGATGAAAAAACTTTCTATAGTTTGCTCTTAGGAAGGCCTTGGATCATGAGAATGGAGTGGTGCCATCCACCCTTCACCAATGCCTAAAGTTCTACCGATAAGGGGTAAATGTGATACAAGGCGACACCAAGCCATTCACCAAAGCCGAATCACACTTCGCAGATGCCAAGTTTTACATGGATGAAGACATGGTACCTAAAACTTTTCCAAAGGAGATCAAATCTACAGGCAAAGTCGCACCCAAAAAGAAGGAGTGGCAAGCCATATCCAAAATGAAGGAGTGGCAAGCCGTGCCCAAGAAGCAAGAAGGGGAAGCCTGCCATCTTCAAGCAAAGACGACGATGAGCCTGCTAAGCCAGCAACAACCAAAGGGAGTGTGACGTCTTCAAAAATACCAAACACACACGTCTTCCGATACATCCCAAATTGAGAGAAAGAATAGGCAATCCCCATTTGAAACTGGAACAAGGAAAACCGACACTCATCTACACAAGGATGGCTTAAAGTTGTTCAAGACAAATGCAGTTTTACCTCTGACACAGCTAGGCAACATTAAACTTTCAAATCCACCACAAGCTTTCGTAAAACCCCTGCCAAAGGAGGCAGAACCAAGCTCTTTTCCAACTAAGAGGACCGAAGAAGGTTTCAACCCAAACATCTATAAACTCATGTCAAATGCTAGGTACGATTTCGCCTATTCTTCAAATCTTGGAAAGAAGAATGCAAACACCGTCAACGACAAAGAACGTGACCTCACCAAAACTCAAAAGAAGTTGAAGGAGCATGGTTACGAAGTTGACAACAAGAAAGCTAGACTTGGCTTCACACCAAATACACCCGTGAAGATTTCAAGAAAAGCGAAAACTGCTAGTGCTCAACACATCAGCGTAAGCGTTGAACAAGATCAAGAGGAGCCTAAACCCGCCCTTTAAACGTCAGTTTTCGATAGGTTGAATCGTTCAAAACCCAAAATTTTGGCACTTGATTGCATTGGTAGTCAAGACCGAACTTCTGTCTTCAAAAGGCTTAACATGCTAACACCCCAAAGCTTTAATTTCGAAAGGTTGTCAAAACCTAAGAAACAAAGCAACATGGCTAGTTTTCCTCCATGACAGTCGGCCTTGGAAAGACTTGAAGAAACCAAAAATCCTTCTAGAAAGAGGAAGACAACACCAAAAGAAGAAAAACTCGATGGTCTAGTAGAAAAAACGACATTTGAAGCTCGATTCCTTTAAAGATGAAGCACCAAACAACCTTGGAAGTTGACACAAAAGGAGAATTGAAGGTAAAGAGGCGCACCATCATCCACAATAGCCAATCTTCATGCCAACAAGCCCAAGAGGACGACACTGAAGATGAGGTCCAAGAAGTCTTCCACATCATGATCCAAGAAGACAAAGAAGACGAAATCCCTAAGGAAGAAGTCACTGTTGCGCCACCATAGCTCGAGGATGAGGGGCAAGCCACGATTGATGATCTCAAGGAGTGCAACTTAGGCATAAGCGAGTAACCGAAGCCTATCTTCGTAAGTGCAATACTAAGTGCGGACGAGATCGAGGAGTACTACCAACTGCTATTAGAGTACAAAGACGTCTTTGCTTGGACCTACAAAGAAATGCTTGGCCTTGACCCTACCATCGCCGTGCATTGTCTTGTATTCAAGAATGGAAAGCGACCGATAATGCAAACTCAAAGACGTTATCGATCCAAGCTCATCCCATAAATGGAGGTCGAGATTGACAAGCTAATTGAAGCCAACTTAATTCGAGAGGTGCAATACCCTAAGTGGATCTTCAATATCGTCATTGTCCTTAAAAAATATGGACAAATACGTGTTTGCATAGACTTCTAAGACCTTAATGATGCTTGCCCGAATGATGACTTTCCCTTGCCAATCATCGAAATCATGGTAGATGCTACCATTGGCCACGAAACACTGTCATTCATGGACGGCTCATTTGGATACAATCAAATCCGCATGGCTCCCGAAGACGAGGAACTAATAGCCTTCCGTACTCCAAAAGGTATATACTGCTACAAGGTAATGCCCTTTGGCTTGAAGAACGCAGAGGCTACATATCAACGTGCAATGCAGAAGATCTTTAATGACATGATACACAAAAACGTAGAATGCTACGTAGACTTTGTAGATGTCAAGACCAAGAAGTGATCTGATCACTTGAAGGATTTACGAATGGTGTTTGACAAATTATGACACTACAACCTCAAGATGAACCCGTTGAAGTGTGCATTTGGCATCACTTCTAGGAAGTTCCTTGGCTTCATTGTCAAGCACCGTGGCATTGAAGTAGACTAATCGAAGATTAAGGCCATTCAAAGCATACCCGAGCCAAAGAATCTACACGAGCTGAAAAGTCTACAAAGACGGCTAGCCTTCATTAGGCGTTTCATCTCTAACCTTGCTGGACGTTGTCAACCCTTCAGTCGACTCATGAAGAATGACGCTCCGTTCATATGGGATGACGTCTGTCATAATGCCTTTGAGAGCATAAAAAAGTACTTGGCAAGCTCACCTGTCTTAGGAGCTCCAGTGCCTGGAAAGTCACCTATCTTATACATTGCCACACAAGAGGGTTCTATTGGAGCACTCTTGGCACAAGAAAATGAAGACCAAAGTGAAAGAGCACTCTACTACCTAAGTAGAACTCTCACTAGTGCCAAGCTCAACTACTCACCAATCGAGAAGATGTGCCATGCCCTAGTCTTCACCGTCCAAAAGCTAAGACACTACATGTATGCTTACACCATCCACTTGGTTGCTAAAGCCGACCCAGTCAAGTACATTATGTCCAAGCTGGTTCTGACAAGGCAACTAGCTATATGGGTGTTGCTTCTCAACCAACACAAGATCGTCTATGTCTCAACTAAAGTCGTCAAGGGACAAGCGCTAGCAGACTTCCTTGCCGATCATCCAATCACAGCCGATTGGAAAATCTCAGACGACTTGCCTAATGAGGAGGTGTTCTACATTGACATCTTCCCGATATGGACAATGTTATTCGACGGATCCTCACGAGCAGACGAAAGGGGGGCAAGAGTAGTATTCATGCCACCACAAACACAAGTACTACCCTATTCCTTCCGATTAAGCGAGTTCTGCTCCAACAACGTCGCTGAGTACCAAGCGCTGATCATTGGACTCCAAATGGCGATCGACATGGAAATCACACCGCTAGAAGTGTATGGCGACTCCAAGCTCATAATCAATCAACTCTTGACTAAATATGAAGTGAGGAAAGATGATCTCGTCCTAAACTTCTGGCTAGCAACTCAACTGCTACAAAAGTTCGAGGCCGTGACGCTAGAACATGTACTAAGAAAAGAAAATCAAATGGCAGACGTTCTCACTAACCTAGCCTCAAGTATGGCATTAGGAGAAGACAAAGTTGCGGATGTGCCAGTTTTCCAAAGATGGGTGATCCCACTCATCATTGAACTGCTGCTAGATGACACTACTTTTAGTCGACACTAAAGAATGGAGACAGCCGCTGATCAACTACTTGGAGCATGGAAAGCTTCTAGATGATCTTAGACACCGCTCTGAAATACGTCGACGAGTACCTCACTTCCTTTACTACAAAAGAACACTCTACCGACGTTCTTTTGAATGAGTACTTCTAGGATGCCTAGGTGAGGAAGAAGCTAATCAAGCCATGGAAGAAGCACACTTAGGCGTATACGGAGTGCATTAGTCTAGACCAAAGCTACACTTCCAGCTCAAAAGAATGGGCTACTATTGGCAATCATGGTGAATGATTGTCTGGAATATGCCAAAAGGTGCCAAGCCTGCCAATTCGCTAATTTCATACATCAACCACTTGAGCCATTACACCCTACGGTTGATTCATGGCCATTTGATGCATGGGGAATGGACGTCGTAGAACCAATCACGCCAAAATCATGGCTATACAAGAAGGCTTGACTGAAGAAGAAAATGAAAAACTACGACTTCAAGAGTTAAAAGCACTCGACGAAAGGAAGCTCGAAGTGCAACAACACTTGGAATGCTACCAAGCATAGCTATCTAAGGCATTCAACAAAAAGGTCTACCCAAGGTCTTTCCAAACTCGAGATCTTATCTTGGCATTATGAAGGTCCATCATCACAACTCACAAAACAAAAAGCAAGTTCACATCAAAGTGGGATGGACATTACGTAATACAAGAGGTTTACACCAACGACGCCTACTTAATCATGGCGGAAGACGACTTGAAAATCGGCCCCATCAACGACAGATTCTTGAAGCGCTACACCCCTAAACCAAACAAACAATGCTCTTCGCCTGCATGAGCCTAAACTGCACACGACACAATGCTCCTCGCCTGCATGAACCTAAATTGCACACGGCAAAAAGCTCCTCACCTGCACGAGCTAAAATTGAAACACGGCACCAAATGCTCCTGGCCCGCAAGAGCATAAATTGTGTACGGCAAAACAAAACCAAAATCACCATCAAAACTGCCAAAACCATAAAAAAAAATCCATCACTCATTTGAACTACGTCATGACTTGATCCCTCATCAACCGAGGGTACGTAGGTAACTTGAAGCTTCAAAACTTCAAGTATAATCACACCATTAACAAAAACACAAACACTTTGAAGAATAAAGAGCAAATTTAAGAATGTGAATACTTTATTTCTTTAAAGGAAGAATTTGGCTACAAAGCCTTATTACAAAAAGAAAAGAAAAATGAAGGCTTCAAGCACAAAAATGGAAGACACTACTGAAGAGCTATGTCCCTAAAACTATGGCGATGATCTTCAAGCAAGCCTTCCAAAGTCTTCAAAGTCTCTACATCGGTGGGAGACAAGGTGGGCATTTCCATGGCCGTGCTTTTCTTAAGCAACCTCCTATTGATACTGAGAAAGTGTAACTTCTTGCTCCGAGAGAACACCTTGGAGTCGTGACCCTTCAGTTTCCAACTGCTCTCGCTCACACGCCAACGCTTTTAGACGTGCTTGGATAGAAGCCAAAGAAGTCCATGTGGCTTGATAAACTTTCGAAGCAGCTTGCTGAGAATACCAAACTTGGGCAATTGATAAGTCTATTGCCGCAAGTTGTTGAGCTTTAACCTCTAGACTCAACTTATTCGAGGAAATAGCATGCAAGGAAGAATACTTAGTTGAGGCGGCCATAAGTTCGGCAATCTTGACTCTCAAGAGCGAGGAATCAATGTTAAGATTGTCAATCGCATAAACAAGCTTCAACAAGTATTCTTTGAGCAATACAAGGTCCTCTGATGGGTACTTTGCAATCCTCTTCTCAATGTGGCTCTTGATGTCCATAACTGTGCGAAGGTTGATGCGATGGATGAGCTGCTCAATGCCATTAAGGTTTGGCCATCTGAGAGAGATCTCGGAGCTAGCTGGCAAATGTGTTGGATGCATGACGGGCTCTTGCACACCTTTATCTCCAAATAACATCTTTGTAAAGGAATGAGCTCCTATGTTTACCAAGTCAAAATAACAAGAGGGCCCAGCCTAAAGAAAAAAAAAAAGACAAAAACAAAAAGGGTGTTAGAAACAAAAAAAACTTAAACCAATAAAAAACAAAAGAAATCACAAGAAATAAGGAAATACATACATCTTTCTCAAGTGACACACGACCATCAAACTGAGGAGGCCTAAACACTTTCTTCTTCTTATGACAAAAATTAATGTCATTATCATCCAGAGCACCTTCAAGCGGTCGCTTGTTCAAAACATGTTGACACTGCTCTCAAAACAAGTTCATCCTCATGCGAGTCAACCTCGTCACCTACCTCTTCAGAAGTATCTGAACAATGAGAAGATAAACACGGGCGTTGAAGAGCTAAAGTCGTAAGTCTATCTTGCAAAGGAGCGGCACTCGCATATTCAAAAGGTGCCAGCTGCGTAGGAACCGCAGAACAACCCTCTTTCGGCGCATTATTGCATGAACGAGAAAAATTGGCACTACTTGCCGTCCCCAAGTTTTCACGATGTACCTTTGACCACTAACCTACATAGGCACGAGTCCTTGGATTACTTTTGAACTCGTCATTGGCCGACAGGGTGATTTGAGCATTTGTGCATGAATGGGTACAAGACTCCCAATGCATATACACGGCTTACAAGGATTCCGGCTGTGTGTTTTCCTTCAGCTTGCCTGGCACATGTTAGACAAAACCAAATTGCCTGCTTAGACAGTGAGGGCTATACGGCTGAACAATACATCGATCTCCTTGCTGTAAAGAAACATACCCCGAGCAAAGACTTGTAATATAAGACAAGTCTGAGAAACGAATATGTGAATCATCTACGAAGCCTTACCACGCCAAGCCAAACCCTTGCAAGGTGATCCATTATCAAACCTTCATAACTTATAAACAATGTCTGCGCCTGCAAATCATCAAAGCTCTTTGCAGAAAGCATGCCAGAGTACATTATCATCAAAGGCCCCAACTTGGCCGAAGTTGAGGAAGAAGGCCCCGACTTGTCTAAAGTCGACGAAGAAAAATGAGTGCCAAAATACTAACCCAACCAACCATACACATAATGGTAGAGAAGTATCTTCTGTGCTTGTTGAGTTCGAAACAATACTCAAGCCATTGTAAATATTGGCTAAGACCATAATAGTAAGGCTAAAAGATTCACCTGTAGCCATCTTGCTAGCCACTTTGAAGACTCCAGGACGGATAAGGCTGGCATCATCTTTGGGGAAAACAAACTTACAAAGCCAATAAGCTAAGAACATGGCTAGGTAAGATTCTTCCATGTGCTCTAACGCTATGCCAAGATCCTTGAATGCTTTCAAATCGGTTGGGGAATGACGCCTGGCTAAACCAATGACACCTGACGGGTCTGAGTCTCCCTTTGGTTTAGTGGTCTTGTTGCGACCACTTTTCTTCGAAGGCTTTTTGTACTTTATGGCATCCCAATACCAAAATCGGATCTATGAAGAAATCTTCACGCTTAACTTACTTTGAGCCTCATGAGAAAGTTTATGATACGCCCAAAAAAAATAGCGGCAACTCGCAGGCAATCCTCGGCTATTGCGATGAGAAAATTCCTCCACGCTAGGAACAACCTCGTTGTAAAACTTACCCTGGATCGGTAAGCCTCTTATCTTGTGGAGATCCCAAAGTGAAATCGACATCTCCCCTTATGACTTGTGAAATGTGTTGGTCGTTGAACACCAATGCTCAAAGAACGCCTGAAGGACGGAAGGATGACAATCATAACTAAACAAAAATGCGTACACAACATGATAAATGCCCACGTTGGTAAGTACATCTTTGGATCGACTCAAGAAATCTTCAAGCCACTCCTAATAAAACTCAACAAAGACGACTTCTCTAGTAGTCGGTAAAGTACTATTCCAAGTCACAGCTCCGCTACGGACGAGATCGCCAAGAAGCTTAAACGAAGCCGGTGAATTGTCATGAACATGGTGCGAAATATTCAAGATAAGAATCTTCGACGTACACGCCTTCTTCTTCATAGTTGGTCGACCAAAATATGTTACCTCCCAAGATACTTCGGAAGACCACGACTTAATATGCATCGAGTTGCCTTTCACAGGAATAGCAAGCGCATTAGGGCCAGTCAACGACACACAAAGCTTCAACGTCGTTCCCCTATCTTGCAAATCACCTTTCTTCGCAAGAATGGTGATGGTGTTGCTCTTAAAGCACTTGAAAAATATCATGGCTGCAACGAAAAAAAAAAAGAAAAAGAAAAAATTGCTTCACCAAAGCAAAGGACATGCGAGACAAACCTCGTGAGCTTTGAAGAATGATGATGACAAAGTCACAACAACAAGAAGAAATCTGCCACAAAGCTTGGGCAAGCACGGCAAATAGGGCAGCTACAAGACGATCCTTCAAAGCATGCTACGGTAGCAAAGAAAATCAAAATGCTAAGCAATCCTCGTAGCAATTACGCAAGCAATTTTTTTGCACTGCACGTCAAAGAGGGTAGCTATAAGATGGTCCTTCAAAGCACACTACAGTAGCAAAGAAAACCAAAATGCTACGTAATCGCACTACGTAACCCCGTAGCAATTACGCAAGAAATTTCTTGCATCGCACGACAACCTAACCACTGAGGGAAAACTGTGACCAAAAGGCACTACACAGCATAACACCGCTGCAGTCTTTGCACAACACCACATGGTAAAAAGTAACGCACTGCAACAAGTTCCAAGCAGCAAAACTCACGGCAAGCAAGCAGTAAAACCCACGACAAAACACAACAGCAAGCACACAACAAGGATGTGAATTGTTAAAAAAATACACACCTAATTGTCTTATAAATATGGGTCAATTGCTTCCTAATGCTATAAGGGAAATACATACCCAAATAGAAAAAGGAAAATCAAAACAAGGAAGCACATTCCAACCAAAAGAAGGAAACAAATTCCAAGCAAAAAATGACAAGTTTCAACCAATCTGCGCAAGCAAGACATTTTTTGTGATAATTCGACTTTTCGAGGAATTTTGATGCAAAGCCAATTGGAGAAGGAAGCTAAGAGGCTGATGATTGTTGTATCATAATTTCATAATTTTCTGTAAAGCCAAACGTTCCAGTTTTCAAGGTTAATCTCGCAGAAGTTGTTTTCCCTTCAGAACTGTGCAGCTGTAGGAAAATGATGAGTTGAAGGCTTTCCAGATTTTTCCTAGTAGTGTGCGATATATTCCTGAAAAGATAAGAGATAAAGCTACGTTTTTCATGTTTTTACAGAATTTTCTAGAAGAGAAATTGACCTCAAACTTGGCATGCAAGTCAGATGACATGTTTCCCAAACCAACAAGGGAAATACATGCTGTTTTTGCAACAAAAATCAGCGAAGAGAAGAAAAGGAAACAAGAAAAAAAGAAGAAAGGGCTTCAAAATTTCCAAAACAACAAAGGAAAGAACCCCTCATTGCCGTGGAAAACAAAAGGGGAAAGGAAAGAGTCCCTCCTTGCCGTGGAAAACAAAAAGGGAAAGGAAAGAGTCCCTCCCTGCCATGGAAAGAAAGAAAGGGAAAGGAAAAAATGTACATCCTACTTACCTAAGGATAAGTATTAAATCTTTCCAAAACCTTGAAGGAAATCACCAAAGCTTTCCAATACTTTGAAGGAAATCACCCTCATTACCAAAATTGAAGGAGATTCCTACCTAAGGAAGGAAAAACATTTTCTCCTACAACCACAAGAAAAAAAAAATTCAAAATACACCAAATGTATTTTGTCAAAAAATTATGGAAAATCAATATGCACAATAAGTATGTGCCGATTTATCCCTTTCCAAAATTTCTTTCAAGATCAAGCCTCTATGGCCCTTGAAGAAAAATTTCATTGCTTTCAAGATCAAGCCTCTACAGCCCTTGAAGAAAAATTTAATTTCTTTCAAGATCAAGCCTCTACGACCCTTGAAGAAAAAAAATCTCTTTTCTTTCAAGATCAAGCCCATTTCTTTCAAGATTAAGTCTTTACAGCCCTTGAAGAAAATAAATTTCATTTCTTTCAAGATCAAGCCTCTACGGCCCTTGAAGAAAAATTTCATTTAATTCAAGACTAAGCCTCAACGGCCCTTGAAGAAATATTTCGTTCAAGAAATACGCCTCAACGGTGTTGGAAGTATGCCCACAAAGCCACTCATTTGATGTAATAGCTTTTGGAATACTTATTGTGTTAAACTATTATATGTTTAATGAAGGGCAAAACTAGTTAATCACTATTTATTGTATTATGTGTTTAAGCAATAAGGGAATCCAATGAATGTATTTAATCTAAGAGAGAAGTGATCTAAGTAAGTTAGATTAACGAGATCTTTCTCTTATGTTCATTCCTAAAACATTCCTAGCCATAGGATTGCCAATTGGGCATTGACAATCCACTAAGGTTAGTATGTGTTATGTTAACTTAAGCGTGAGTATGACTACTCTCAAGTTATTTAGTGTTGGACACTGAGACAAACACATAGGTGCTCAAAAGGTAATCGAGTACACTGAACTACGATCAAAAGAGAGTTCGAACATACATGTCATGTAAGAACTCGTAAGTTGCAATATGCAAAGTAGTCCTTTGACCTGAGGGATCATAGATGTCTAATGGTTAGGTCCTTGATCTTTGATCGTGTCAAAGGCATTCCATCGAGAGTGTCCATGACATTGTTAGGGTCAAGCTATCTAGTCATGTAGGCATATAAGTGCACAACAAAGGATCTCTAACCTTCCATGGTGGATGGAGAGTACTCTAAGATATGATTCGGGAGTCTTTGGGCAAAGCATACGAATATGACTTAGGAAGTTTGTTCCAAATCATATTCAATTGAATCATATAGAGAAGTATCACATTGGATAGTAGACATGAATCAAACTATCACTCAAACAATGTGATTAAGAGTATTGTATTAGAGAATGACCGTATTGCATTGTAATTGTAACTGGATAGGTTCTCCAACCACTTCTACTTAGCTTGGATAGCCATGACATACTGTTAGGTGTCACTTATGGTTTGTGGAAGCCCTAAAGATTAGCAACACTAATCTTCATCAAAGGGAGAATTGAAATGAAGTTTCAATTCACAATCGATCGTTAAGAGTAACAATCGCCCACTGCCTCGCTAATTGGAACCTAATGGATCGTACACCGAGTAAGGATGAAAGTGAAGAAATATAAATGAGATGGATAAGCAATTAAATGGTTTAATTGAGAATGGTCAAGATTAATTAATTAGTTAATTAATTATACGAAGGGTTCGTATTAGGCTTTCAAGTTAGTTTCGGCCAAAGCCCATTATGTTTAAGTTGTATGACAACTAAAATAAAATTCATCTTCACACCTCATCCTTGGTGTGGAGACTTAGAGACACCAAACTTTTGGTGTTCTTGGAGTTCCTCTCCTCAAATCCTCAAGGAGCAAAGGAGAAGCAAAGAAGCAACCATCCAAAGGAGTAAAGGAGGTGACTTGAAGGCATTCTACTTGGGTGAATCCCTTGTGTAAACAAGGATGAGCTTCAAGAGTAATGAAACTCAAACTCTCTCTTCTCTTTAATTTGTTAAAGAGTCTTTTGGTTTACCATTCACTAGGCTTTCAAAGTCATGGGTTTTTAGAATTGTTTTTTAATGCATGCCTACTTTAAAGTGTTATTAGTTTGCTCATGTGTTCAAATGTTCTCACATGTTCTTAGATAGGAAAATTTTTTTCCTTCAAACGACCTTTGACGAAATTCATCACTTCAATTCAAGACCAAGCCTCAACGGCCCTTGAAGAAATGTTTTGTTCAAGAAATACGCCTTAACGGCCATTGACGAAATTCATCATGTCAATTCAAGAAATAAGCCTTTATAGCCCTTGAAGAAGCAAACTAATTCAAGATCAAGTCTCAACGACCCTTAAGTTAGAACATTCACATTACAAGACTTCAAAACACGTTTCCTACATGTGACAAGCACATGCCTACAACGTGCCCTAAAGTGGGGGCATTTGTAGACATGTAAATTTCATTGCATGCAAATGATGCATCACAAAGCTCCACGTGGCATATGACTCATCACAAATAGACAAGTCATCAATGACATATGACACAAATCAAGCAAAGGAAGCTCAAAATCATTCCCCAAAAGTCGGCAAAAGGGAGAAAATCCCCTTAAAATCGACAAGGGGTCCAAATTACTCCCAAAGCCAAAAAGAAAGCTAAAGCATCTTCACAAAACAAGCAATAATGAAAGATTGCTCACAAAATAGGTAACAAGCCTATAACTTGGCAGGGTAAGGGAAAGTGGCTGAAATTAAGACACAAAACATGCCTAAATTCTCCCATAGACGAATCAAGACACAAATCAAAGCCAAATCCACCCAAAGGCATGGCTTTGGAAGTCTATAATTACAAGGTCCCAAGACAAGTATAAGGTTGACAATTTCTACATTGAAGGGCCGAAAATTCTACATTCAAAAGAACCTCTGCACAAATCTTTGAAGACTAATACACTGCCTTGGTTGATTAGTTGATTAGTTGTAATTTAGTTCGGTGATTGGTTTTTGGATGATACTGGAAGATTTGATTGCCGTTGAAATTAAATTTACACAGACATGGATACTCTCTTTCACGTGGTATCCGCCAAAACATGTCTGCAACTTAAATTTACACCGACATGTGGATAATGAGCTTTTTAAAAGTAGTTTTTTTTTTATTTGGACCAAAAGATAAAAAAATAGTATGAGTCACATGAAATGGAAGATTGCAGAATCATAGTAAGCATATGATTTTGAGTAGGCAATGAACATCTCAGAGCCTTATCTCTGGCTCATAATTACAATTATGTTATGTAAGTCTTGATGATGTTGTGGTCTCCATTAAACTTAGGCTCTGATTTTTATTTTTATTTTTATTTATTTTTACTTTATTGTGTGACTTGTTGTGGTCTCCATCCCAGTGCTATATACATCATATAGCTTCTAATGTTGTTGTGGTCTCCATTGAACTTTGTGTCTTGTTTTCTCTATCATTCGGTCATGCTTTAATATTATATATATATATATAGTAAGGATGGCAAATATATATATATATATATATAGAGTAAGGATGGCAAAAAAACGTGGGAACTTCAGCAAGAGCTCCACATGCTACATGCAATGATCATAATATATCCATATTCAGTGAGTTGTGCATCAAGGAGGTTGAGGCCGGATGTCGTCTTGGCACTCACTTTAACAAAGAAAAATGGGCAAATTTGATAGAAAACTTTAGGAAAGAAACAGGAAATTCTTATTGTAAAGCGCAATTGAAAAATAAGTGAGATAGACTAAAAAATGATTGGAACTTGTGGAAAGAACTAGTTGGGAAAGAAACTGGCCTAGAGTGGAATCCAAGCAAGGGAACATTGAATGCCTCTGATGAATGGTGGAATAATAAGATTCAGGTATGTGCACTTCGTATTAGTTATGATGTTATTCTAGTTATAGTAATCATAAACTACATAATAACAACATTCTTTTTTATTTGTAGAGAAATCGTGAATATGGAAGGTTGCAGAAAAAAGGCATCACTCCTGAGTTCGAGGAAAAGTTGGATATGATGCTCTCAAACAACATTGCTACTAGTGCAAATGTTTGGGCATCTTCATTTGGTGCACTACTACCAAATAGTAGGGAGGAATCAACATGAAATGTTAATATACAAAATGAATCTATTGGATCAGATGACAAGGAGAATGAACTACTCAATCTATGAGAAAATGTGCTAAGAAAGGAAAAAAAAGTAGCTGACCGAGGAGAATTGAGAACAAATAAGTTTGATAGGAAAGGTAAAAAGGTTGGCGGTGCTGCAAAATTGTATGGTCAAATTGACCGCCTTATTGGTGCAGTTGAGAGTAAGAGCACTATGATGCAATTGGTGATAGGCACTAGTATTCCTGAAGTTATGCAGGTTGTTGAACCGTTACCTGGTTGTGAGCCTACTAGCCCATTGTGGTTGTTTACAACTCGTTTGTTTTTTAATCAAAAGAAGAGATAGATGTTCTCTATCATGAAAGATCCTAGTGTGCAACTTACTTGGCTGAATTATGAGTTCATCAACCAATGAGGGAGTTGTAGTTTGACAAAACATTTTGGATTTGTATACTCTTAGTCAAATTTTAGGATTATGTCTTAGAATTGGTTTGACACCTTTCTTGAATGTTATTTTGAATTATGAGTTAATTTTTTAGATACTTTGTTAACAATATTGGTACAACTGTTAATTAGCAAGGTACCTGAATTTTGTTAAGGATTACTTGTTAACTTGCAGGTGCGCTTGAATATGAACATTCTAGATAATGATGAGGAAGAGTTTGACATATTAGCATGCGCTTGTACTCGAGCTATTGAAACATATTATCTAAAATATGTGCATAAAACTCCATGTATGATTTTTTTCAAACAGGTAACATTTGGTTAATGAAAGTATTACAAGGAATTGAGCAACAATGTTATAGGATGTTTAGGATGAACAAAGATGTATTTCATAGGTTATCCAATGGTTTGAAAGGTTCAAGGAGAAAGTGCGTCTGAGATATTAGGAATGTTCTTTCATATGTTAGGACATAGTACAAAAAAAAAAGAATAGCTAAGAGCAATTTCAACACTCTTGTGAGACTGTTAGTAGATATTTTGGTGTTATATTGGATATTGTATGTCAAATGACAATAGATATTGTCAAACCTATGGATTCGGAGTTCAATACCACCCCACAAGAGATAAGGAGAGATACTAGATACATGCTTTATTTTAAGGTAATTATGGATTTATTACTTTAACATATTGTTTCGTTATTATTCTTATGCAAGTTGATGGTATTTTTCAACCTAATCCCTTATTTTTAGAATTGTGTTGGAGCCATAGATGGTGTACATGTTAATGCTATAATACCTCATCTCGATCAAGTACCACATATTGGTAGGAAAAGGAAAACGACACAAAAGGTTATGGATGCATGTAATTTTAATATACAATTCACATTTGCCTATGCTGGATGTGAAGACACTGCACATAATATAAGGGTTTTTCTATGTTTTCACAGAATCTGAGTTTAAATTTTCCTAAGCCTCCAAGAGGTAATATATTATTCTTATTTCTTAATTCTAAATTTTACAAATCCTTTCACCTTTACAAATAATAACATGTTCAAACAAATTTTGCATTTGATAGGGAAGTATTATTTGGTAGATGTAGGGTACCCATAGATGAGAGGGTATTTGGGACTGTACAAAGGTGAAAGATATCATCTCCCATATTTTTATAGGAGTGGCCAACCAACGGGGCATAAAGACGTATTCAACCATAGACATTTTTCTCTTAGAAGCGTAATTGAGCGTACGTTTAGATTATGAAAAAAGGGGCAATTTTGAGGGATATGCCTGATTAGCTGTTCAATAAGCAAGTGAAGATTGTCATTGCTACAATGGCTCTTCATAACTACATAAGGAGGCATTCTGAACGTGATAGACATTTTGATGACCCCGAAGACTATAGTGAAGAGAGCGATAGTGATGATGATGAAGAGGAAGATCAACATCACGACCAAGGAGAGATGGAAGCATTAAGAAATAACATAGCCGCAAGTTTGATGAATGCATCTAATTAGAGTATTTTTATATTAAACAACTTTTACATATTTACTCTTTGAAGTATGTATTGTATAATTGACCGTATTTCAATTAACTCGAGAATGTTATACTATTATTATATATTAGATAGTATTTTAACTACCTTATTTCAATATTTTAAAGCAATTTTGTCATAATAATTATTTAGAATTGAGGCTAGGTAAAGTAAGACAAAGAAGAAAAAATAAATTGACCAATATTTTAACTACTTAACTAAATTCATAATACATACAACAACATGTCCTTTTGGTCATTTTACAGAGAAACAGCAGTTCTATATAAAAGTTTACCAAACACTTTGAAACTGATTTTTTTTGTTGAAAGCACTTTTACCACTATAGTTTACCAAACACTTATCTACTTTTTTTTAACATCTGTTTATTCTCACAACACAACATAAGTAATTTTGAAAAATGACATAGCAATCCTAAACTAGCCCACAGTATAAGAAGCAAGATGTGTTTTCTTTTAAAAAAACCACGACAGCTTTACTAAAAAAGGTAGTGAGTCAGTAATTTTTATATTGAGTAAGAAATAAAGGAGACTAGTAAGTGATGGTATTATAGTCTTCTAGAAAGGTACTTTTCCATCTGAATAATTCTTAAGAAAAAAAAATTTGAACATGTGTCAAACCAAGGAGCAGGTGCATTGGCCTTTTAGCGGGAACTCCAGCTAGCTATTCAGCAACTAAGCTTTGTTCAATTATTAATTTTACCCTTTTGTCACTAGCATTGCAGCCTAGCAATAGTCTTTTTGTGTTTTCTTTTTCTTAGTATGAAATGTCTTAGGTTTGCTCTCATGAATTTTTGTGTGGCTTAAGCCAACCCTTAATATCATTGTATATGAATTAGCACTACACTCAAGTACATAGACAAAGTTAGAGATTTGTATGGGGTGACGCATCCTTAAAAAACAAGGTCACAAATTAAAAAGCTCAAGTACTAAACAAAACACTTACATATTAATATAAGGTATTTCATACAACATATTACAATATTCCTCGACGTTTTTTCATGTTTTGAAAAAGTGGCATGACAACTTCATTACTAATACTATCAAAGATCTCTCTATAAAAATAATCATGTTATATTCATTCATTGATATCCCATCGGATTTCTCAATCAATTCTTCATAAATTTCAAGGCCGAAAAACTCTTTGAACGGTGATAGTAGCAACCGGAAAAGTTGATGTGAAATATTCTAACACGCAAATTAAAACCCTATGATTGTAGTATATGAAAGTAGGGATCGTTTTAGGCCGAGGATTAGAAGGGCTGCTAATCTACACAAATTAAACTCTAAAACACTAAACTAGGCTTGAAAACACTTAACTAGACTCAAAGAACTCCAAACAAACTAAAAAGACTCAAAACAGCACAAAACAATCAAATAGACTCAAACTAGACACTAGAGGGTGAATTGGACAAAAATTGATTTTAACTTGACTCAAAACACTTAAAAACACAAATTGGACAGATTCTAACTAACTTGACACAACAAAGTAGAGGGGATTGGGTTTTTGACGAATTTAAAGTAAAACTAAACAGATTTAAGACTCTAAATAACTTTGGACGAAATTGGTGATTTAATGGGTGAATGGCTAGCTAGAGGGTTCTTCTCCACACATGACACACTTGCATACAAATAGATTTCCAGTTGCTTTTCCAATAAACCATGAACCTCAACGCCCCAGATTAACTGTGAACAGCACTAATTAACCCTCAGATTTTCCTTAAGTCATTGAATTGGATGGACAACGCATCGGCAACCAAATTATTCTTCAATAGTTCCCTACATGAACAACATAATAGAGATACAATTAAAGATCATTAAGCTTTGTGAAAATCATAAGCATTGACAAGGCATTCATAACTATGACAGCATGATACTCATGTCAGGAATTCACTTAATACGATTGTGACTAGCAACCTCCACTACTTGTGAATATAAGTTCATAACTATTAGATGAAATTCCCTTATATTCTAGCATCAAATCCCTGCATGCAAACTAAGTGTGCACCCTTAATCAACAAATAAGAATAAGTTATGAATCAAACAGTTAAGTAAATTGCATTCACGATTCATGAAATCACAACTGGAAGTAATCAATTCATATTGCAAATATGTTCATGGCTTTGAATTCCCCCTAGCTAAAACGAGTTTAGCTCCTCATGTTTGCAATTAAACAAAGACAATTAAATTTAAACATTGAAACAACGGATAGAATGCACCTAGAAACGCTCCAACAATCCAACGTCTTGAATGGCAAGCACGGCTCCAGGGGTCTGCTCTCCTATCTCCTTGCAAAGTTGCGGCACAATGGGGATTTTCTGAGTTCTTAGATGTATGGGACGAATTTGTGGTGGATGGTGTGGTGATCTGATGGTAGAGGGTGGTGGTCCCTTATGAATGATGCGACATTTGGTATTTATAGGGAAAGGAGGATGCACAAAATTGTGATGGAAGGTGGGTAATTAGGACTCCAAATCAACAAGGAATAAGGATACTTCTAATCAGATTCCAGGGAGGAAAAGAATTAATGTGTTTAGATGGATTTGGACTCCTAAATTCAGATGGGAAGGATTTAGAATAGGATAAGGACTTCTTTTGCAGCTGGAGATAAGGTAGGATAAGATTAGGATAAGATAAGATAAGATAAGGTTAGTTTGGATAAGATAAGGATGGATAATGTTTTGGGTAAGATAAGGCAGTTTGGATAATGTCTCCTTCTTTTGAGCTGATTCTTTATCTTCAATGTCTTGAATTAATTTCCTCAACTCTTTAGCACATTCCTAACCTCTCTTGAACTTCAAATTCGTCCATATCTTGTGCTCCATATGTATGCTATCCATTCCACCCCAAAACTGCTCTAAAATGCTCCAAAAATGCACTTTCTTGCCAACTTTGTTATTTGGACCTACAAACACACGAAAATAGCTTAAATCACTATAATAAACATAAACTAACTATGAAAATGCAAGAAAACAAGCTAACTAAGTCGCATAAATATGCTCCTATCAAAAGTTAATGCGATTGTCACATCTATCATGTGGGTTTGCTATATGCAATATGAACATTTTTTTCAACTAAAACAAAGAAAACTGAGTGGGGGCATCCACCCCTAGGTTTTGTCCTTGCTCAAGTAGTATTTGATAAACTTTATAGCCCAACATGGTCCACCACCATCACTAATATTGTCCCTAACTTAACTACATCGCTATGTATGGGTTTAATCCTAAAAGGCCTCATTGATATTATGGGTGAAAATTTTCATATATTAATTATATAATTTTTTGTTAAATGCCCGATGTGAGATTCTATTCTCCAACACACCTTCTCACGAGTTGCCCTACATGGGGCTGATTCAACATCGGAAATTGGTCAAGTCATTATATCAGAGATAGTAGATCTTTTCGAGAGCCCGACTAGAGCCAACACGGATCTTTTCAAATGCCCAATCATCTCGGTCAGTATTCAGTCACTAGAGCCAATGTTAATCTTTTAGAGGGTAAGTACAAACAATTATATGAAATTGAAAAAAAAAAAATAGTCTTAAATATAGCCAGAAGAAAGAAACCGGGTATTCATAAAAACCAATGCATCTAATGTTGTAAGATCATGTGAGAGATAAAAAGCAATCAAACGAATTGCGAGATTGGAAAACATCATGCTTTATCTAAGTTGTACAAAAAAGGACATCATAACTCCAAAGCACCTATGATCTCAAACAAAATTTCATAGTAGATCCAATAAACTCAACCTGCTTACTCTAAGACTCTAATTAATAAGGAAAACTAATGAAAAGGGTTTGAAAACTTTGAGTTTTAATGATAAGGACAAAATAAAGGGTAAAATGAATAGTAGCAGGTTTGACTTTTTAGTGTAAAAATATGGTTTTTCGTTAAAGTGAACAGTACCGTGGGCTTTTCGTTAAAACTCCCTAATTAATAACCAGGTTGACCACATAAATGATCAAACTCGCACATGGCTATAAGACTTGAATACATATTATTATTTTTATTTAGTTATCCTTAATGAAATTTGTATGGATGGCAAAGTACTGCATCAATAGTGGAACATGCCAAATTCCAAGGTTGGAGACAACTAGCCTCGTATAACTAGTGCATGAATGTAAAGAATGCCAAAAGGTTCATGCCAAGAAGCTACAAATTACATGCTTGAGAATTTAGAAATATTTTGACTTGAACGACAAGTTGTCCATATTAACGAGCTAATACCTGTCAACAAGCTCAAAATATGACAACTCTAAAGAATAAATCATTATACCACAAATGCCTGAAAAATATTTTATTTCATTTTAAATTGTTATGTGACCTTGCATATTTTTAGTATTATGTACAATTATTATTATATCAAGCAAGTTTTTTAACATTAATTGCAGGAGCTGATAAAATTATAACTTATTACAATATAAATTTTATTAATGTTTATAACTGGCTCAAATTAGAACTGAAAATTTTCTCTTAGACCATCTCCAACCTTGGACTATGACCTAAAATTTTTAACCCAGAAACAATTTTTCTCCTCCAACCATTTTGGGTTAAATTTTTAGCCCGAGATTATTAAAGAATGAATTTAGGATAATTTTTTTTCTTAAAGTAACTTTAAAATAAAATAAAATTATGTACACTATCCTAATTTAATTTTATGAACATTTTAACTCAAAAATATTTAGATTTTGATAAATATTAAAAAATCACTAAACGACACTATGAAACTCGTGGAACACTACAAAAGAATATGAAACACATAAAATAATTTTTTTAATTACTTTAGCTGTTGGATTTAAATTTGAATCATTAAATTTTTTTTTTTACCGTTGGATTTGATTAAATTAGATTTTAACCGTTGGATCAAATGAATTTATAAATATAAAACTAAAAAAATATACATATATGGTGGGCCAGCCTCACTAACCTAGGGGGAACCCTGACCTAAATTTGCCTCAGAAATGAGTTTTGAGTTTTAACTCATATTTATCTCAAGAGTTAGAGCAAGTTGGGGTAAGATTATAACCTAAAATTTGAGTTTTACTGTAAGGGTTGGAGTAGGTAAAGTGTTTAGGTGGTCATCATTTTGCCAAATGCAACAATTTCTTTTTTTTTTTTAATTAAAAAGGGAACTAGCTAGTGGGTTTGCCACTACAATTCACTATTTTGAGGTTTGGAAGATTCGTAAAGACATTTCAAACCCCTCTAGCCATCATCATATAATTCACCAATACCAAAAATCGAAACTAGAACATATCGTGTAAAATATGAGCTTATAATTCGTTCCCAACTATTAGCCCCACCACTCGGTGATGCAAATGATGCAAAGTTGACCGAAGTTGATTTTGGATTTTGTGTTGGGTGGTTAGTTGATTTATCAAATTAAGGCAAAAAATAAGAAAAAGAAAATAAAGTAAAACTGAAAACGGATCTCTTGTATGAGTTTAGCGCGAGCCTGTGAGCACTGAGCTCTGCTCTGCCTGAGAGACAAGTTTCGCAAATCTGATGAGGGCGTTTCGATAGAATCGTCAACGGAAGAAACGCCGGCCTCCAACGATCACTAAAAACCTTCCCCAATTGTAAACCCTAGCGACTCTGGTTCCCTTTCAGTGCTGCAATGGTGGTCTGCAAATGCCGCAAGGTACCTCTCTCTCTCTTCTCTCTCACACGATAACTGCTGTCGTAGAATTTTACTGTATCATTTCCCGATTCAATTCACAGAGAAATGCGTGATTTGGTAGCTCAAATTTTAGATCGGATCGGATTTCTAATGTTGGTACGAATGCGATCCATAAGATTGTGAATTGGTTTTAGTATCGGCATTTGACTTGTAGTTTGGGAATTTTCAGATTTGTCGTTCAAGTTCATGATTGTGATCCAATTCTTGAAATCCTAGTTCCTATACCTTCTTGTGGTTTTTATTTATTTTCGTTGATTGATTTCCAAGGCTGATGGAGATTGGGGATTTTGGTGTTTCAGGCTACTAAGCTGTATTGTTTCGTGCACAAGGTTCCGGTTTGCGGAGAATGTATCTGTTCTCCCGAACATCAAATATGCGTGGTAGGCATTTCTTTCTTCTTTTTCCGGCGTATGTTTTGTGGTCAACTCTGTATTGTAATATTAAGGTTGCGTGAACAGTTTGTTTTGTTGATTCATTGATAACCATAGAGAAATATTGTTCTCGTTTTATAATCATGCCGTAGGGCTGGAATTGGACATACCATAATCGTGCGGATAATGGGGTTCGACTTCAATTTGGTTATGCATGTTTGTACTCGGTTTACATTTATTACCTGTGTGTAATGAAGAGAGAGAGATGAAAAGAAGTTCATATGAAAAATAAATATTAACATGTAGGTTTACTATGATTTAAAGGTGTAATGGTTCAGTTAATAGTATAAAAGCAACTTTTAATTGAATATGAGTATGACTTTGTTTGAACATTTTGTGGTCACTTTAAGTACTTAAGTATCTTGTCAGGTTTAGGTTGGTATGGGAGGCCTAGATATGATACAGCAGACTCTTGACCTTGGCTCAAGTGGTAGGGATGGGGGGTTGTTGACAATTGTTTTAGACTATTCGTATCTAATACTTTTAGAAAATTAATGTAACATATACTAGGAATATTCTAAGGCTCTTTCAGGCCTGATCTGTTTTTATCTTCTCATTTTTTTGTAGATTCGTACTTATTCAGAATGGGTAATAGATGGAGAGTATGATTGGCCTCCTAATTGCTGCCTCTGTCATGTTGATCTGGATGAGGGGACTGGCTCTCAAACGACTCGGCTGGGTTGCTTGCGTAAGGAATTTGCAGATATAGTTACTGCCACATATCTATAGAAAGAAAAAAAATTTGGTTTTTGAAGGATAAAGGAAATTTTGAACTCATTACACATTGTAATGCACATTTATCTTGTTGTTCATATAGATGTAATACATACAAGTTGCCTGGTTTCACATATCAAGAGTTTCCCTTCGCATACTGCACCAGCTGGATATGTTTGTCCTACATGTTCCACATCGGTAAGATTTGCCTTCTTGTTGTATTGTCTTGATTAAAATTAGAATTACATTGTTCAGTGTATGCATCTAGAATTTATGTTCTGACATGCTTTTATTAGTGTGGTACTCTTTGACATGGTTATATGTTGGTGCAGATATGGCCTCCCAAGAATGTAAAAGATTCTGCATCCCGCCTTCATTCAAAGTTGAAGGAAGCTATCATGCAGGCAAGGCTTGGTTTTGACAATTAGATTATCATAAAATAAGTAATTTAATGGCAGTTTGATTACCAAATCTTAATATTGCTTCATACTTGGTGTTTGTTGCATCACAGAATAGAACGTTATTGCAGTATAATAATGATATGAAAATGCTGAATCTTAGTGTTAATGGTAGCTATTAGTCTTCACTGTAATACTGCTAAAATTGTAACATAGTCATTGTCAACTTGATCTAAATAGACAGATGATGTGAAGAGAAACAGGTTGCGCAGGCTGGCTCTGGGTTTACTGTTATTTTGTTTGATACTAGACTGTGAAATTAAGTTAGCTATTAGATATCTTTCAAATACTAGGAGGTATCAGATTTGTTTGGAAATTTGGAACATGGAACATGCAGAGGACTCTCTCCCCCAGCATGGACGTGTTTTGAGTACATGGTTGCAGATGTATTATCCTATGTCGCACTACTGATTTTGATGCTTCTTGGTAAATAGGTTAGAAGGGTGTAATTTGGTGAGTTGGAAGTGGTTCTTTCAGTAATGAGTAGCACTGACATAGCACATTAACCGTAGAGTTTAGAATAAAGAGGAAAACAACTTTTAAGAATGATATTAATACAAAAAAGTGGAAGTGTATTCAATTGTTAATACTCTGCAATAGATTAATTAATTAATTAATTAAATACTACTTAATCCTTTGAAGTCTGGCATAGGCAAAGCTTAACCACATGGCTGCATTTTCTATTCTGATTTATGTGTATTTTTATGGGCCAAATATCTGTTGGAAGGTGCTCCTTGCACTTCATTATAGTTTGGTATTTGTTCATTGGTTGTTGTGCCAAGTTTGAGGCATATTTTGCATTAGTGTTGCAGTTGTTCCTTTGCTTTTGTCCTTTATAATAGTTAAATGTGAGCAGATTTTTCTGCTGTCGTGCAGACTAGCTTGGAAAAGAACTTGTTTGGAAATCAGCCTGTTTCATTGTTGACAGAATCCCGTAGTCCTCCTCCTGCATTTTCCTCAGATCCACTTGTTAATGCATCTTTGAATGGAGGAAGGGACAATAATGCTAGCTCATCCGCAGGAAAAGATGGACCTAGCATAATTGATTTCTCGGCTACAACTGGAGCAGGACCTTCTATACTTCCAGTGACAGACATAGTGGAGATAGAAGGTCCTACTTCAGCAGGGAATTATGTGAAAAGCATGAGTCCGGTAAGGCCAAATTTTTGTTATTTACTGAATTAATTAGTTAATAAACTTAATCCCTACCTTCTTTATATGTGTCATTTGACTTGTGGTCATGTATGTGCACCTTGATATATTTCTTATGTTTTATTTCTATTGGGTCATGATTTCATTTTGCTTGTGGATACGAAATCTAGCCTGGTGCTACGACACGAAAGGGTGCATTCCAAGTTGAGCGACAAAACTCTGAAATTTCATATTATGCTGATGATGAAGATGGGAATCATAAAAAATATTCACGAAGGGGTAAGTAGAAAGTTTTTTGTGTGTGCGCGTGTGTGTGTGTCAATTTTCAAGTCATGATAGTTTCTTTATTGTGGCATTGTTAATTAAATTTACAGTATAGTACTTGGTTTGATGAGTAAAGCCATTTCTGATCAGAACTGTTTTGTAATAATTCTGTTAGGCGCAAATACACCTCTGTTTCTTCAAGTTTTGCCTAAGTATCAATTTGTCTTTTTTTCTTTTCCCAATTGTATAATTGGACCCTTCTTTTGTTTATTTTAATTCTTTTTAGTTGAAGCAATGTTATTAGACAATGTATAGTTAGACCCTTCTTTTATCAACAATAGTTACAACTTTGTTATTAAATATGTTGATTTGGCACCGTTAATTAATGTGGCACATTAACCGAGTATATGATGTCAGTGTAAGTCATAGCATATGCAATGCCATTTTCTTGCCACATACATGCCAAATTTTTAGTCTATAACTAAATTACAGTTGTAGTGTATGGAAGAACCACAGTTTTCCAATTGAAGAAAAAAAAAAATGGAATACGCAATTACAAAAATTGGAAAATAGACTATAGAAATTTGATGACAAAAGTTATAGTTTAGCATTTACTAATATTATGTCTCCTCTTGCTTGGTGTTTGCTAGATGAAATTGACACACTAGTGTCGCAAAATTAATTTATTTTGGGTTTTTATGATAGGCCCATTCCGACATAAGTTTCTTAGAGCATTGCTTCCATTCTGGTCAAGTGCGTTGCCAACTCTACCAGTGACTGCACCCCTGCGCAAAGATGGATCGATTGAAAATGATGTCCCAGAAGGTCGTCCCCGAAGTAAAAAATCATCAAGAATGGATCCAAGAAAAATCCTACTTGTTATAGCAATCATGTAATGTCCGTGCATCCCCATTTTTCGTCATTGCTATATTTGTTTACTTAATTCTTCTTGTAGGCTAAGAAAGTAGAAAACACGGGTATACAAATTTGGAAACAGAAATAATCTGAATCTTCTTTACGGTGGGTAAGGAGGGTGGGGCCACTTGTCTAAGTGTGCCATGGCATTCTCATAAGTGCCATGCTCGCCCTGTTATATTGGAGGTTAAGTTGTTTTTGGGTCAATCTGAACTCCTCTTCTTCTGGATCCCGTTTCCTTGCTTCTGCTGATTTTATTATCTTCTTGCAAGTATAAATGGTTGGATCATCGAGGAAAAGTATTCCAGTTGCCAAGCTGCTAATAGAACTCATTAGACGTGAAGGCAGTGTTAATACACTGTATAGCAGTGCTTGAAATACAGCATGTAAAACAATCTGCAGTCTACTAATGCAAATGTTTCACAAACTTGTGCAGGGCATGCATGGCGACTATGGGTATTTTGTATTACAGATTAGTGCAACGGGGTCTTGATGAGGAGATGCCTGAAGACGAGCAGCAGCGGTAAATTTCATATATGGTATGGTGAAATTCAGGTGCGTAGGATACTTCCCTTACGCGCAGACCTCAGGTCCCTGTTGTGATCCTGCAACAAAATGTTCTTTTTCTTTGGTCTGGACATGCTTCATGCATGTTGTTAGTGAAACGTATAAACAGATTGCAGCAATTTACATTTCGGGGTTGATCACAGTGAAATGTTTTAAAGATTAGCTTCTTTGTCCATGATCTCTCGTTGCCATTTTTCATTTTGCATCTGTATGAAGTCGAATTGGAGAAGCAGGTTCAGTGCAGAAGTTTTGTTGTAATCATCTATTGAGCCCAGCAGATTGTAGTGATTTCTGTATTTTATGGGATACATGGGATTTGATTGAATTGCAAAAAGTATTCTCAAACATTTTCTTACCTGGATTATTACTTAACCACGCAATCTTCTCTTTTTGTTGCATTTATGCCAAAATCTGATCGAAGTCGACCATTTTAAAAACATTTGAGAGAAAATATCATTAGGCCTGAGAGGTTCGGCCCAATGAAAGTTCGTAAGGGAAGATATTTGGGCCTGTATTTTAGGAGAAATGAACAATGCTTGGCCCAAAGGCCTTTCGACTTGTCAAAATGTTGTAGCCTTAGGACTTGTTTAGAAGTGCTTTTAGAACGAATGAAATTGCTTTTGGTGATATTAATTTTGAAGTGCTGGAATACAACCAGTTTATCTTGTCTTGGCTACCATTAATATAACATAGAGTTAAAAGTCCTTAATCAGCAAGGCATCAGTACCCCACTTTTTGACCTAATTGTTTGATTGAGAGGTTAAATTACTTATGGGACAAGTCTAATACATAACAAAGTCTAAAACTTATACATGTTTTCTGTTGGTATAGCAAACAATGACACACATTCAAACAACAATCAAGAGATTCACCAAGCGTGACCGAAGGCTCAAGTGTCAAGCCTCTAAAACATCTGAGAAACTAACTCCCACAAGGGGCGTTGTGTTTGAACCAAACATCTACATTACAAAATCATTAATTGATTTATTAATTGTTTTGCGTATAAATAATTGCGAGATCCATATGAAAATATTGACCCAAGTTATTGATTAATGTAGGTAATGAGTCTAATGACTATCAATATCTAAAAAGTAAAAGGCCTTGTACTAAAATTTTAAAACATCAAAAGAGAGTCATATTCCCCCACTGATTTTAACTTACTAGAAACGCAATTTAGGCTGTGTGACAAAGGCTAGAGAAGTGAGAGAGAAGAGGTTGGAGGTTTAAGTCTCACTTATCGTTCTAAATTTGAGATTATAATAGTGTAGAACAATAATCATCGGTTTGATTTGAGCGTTGATATTTATCTTCAACTGGAATAGCTTGAAACAATTCTAACAGCGAAAACTCAACTAACACACCAAGGTTTCGGATTAGGAAAATGCCATTTACAATCAAAATGCCAATTTCAAATAGTATCCTTGCTAGTTTTATTAATGGTTTTGCGCTTCATAAACTTTCATGTGGCGGACTATGAAGTGATTGAATTTCTAATTGTCAGGATCAAAGATATTTTGACTTTGGAGTGGTGGTTCAGTCATCTTATGTGGTGTTTCTTCATTGAGTTTGGTAATAGATGATATCAAGCTTTGGCTACGTTCCTTTGCTACTTTTTGTGTTTGTCATGCCCACAAATTTGTCAATACGGTATATTGAATTGGCCAAGTTGACATTGTTTTTAGCTTTTGAGTCTTTTTATTTTTAAGAATGCTACAACTTTAATTTAGAATGCTCTCTTTAAAGTTTATATTTTTTCATAATGTTCTAATAAAACCGTTATCGTTTCCCCAAACACTTCCTCCCACACTCGTTCTCAACGACGAGTACGGGCAATTCAATATTGCTCTTCCTTGTAATCGAAGTTAAAAGAAGAAAGGCCACTGCACAGTACAATCTGTACTTGCAAGTGTTGGTTAGTTGACACAGTTGTATAACTTGTACCACAAGACATGAAACTTCCATCCCATAATGCATAGAGCTTGTCACGATGTTACCATTTCAAATATGTCAATGCCATTTGGCAATGGCCACCAACACACTCAGGGGCAAGGGTCCCCGAATGTCACAAGATTTTTAAACAAGCTTAGTTTGCTTAATTTATTTATTATGGACTAGGGGAAACTTAATTAATTAAAAAAAAATTCTATTGGGTTTGCAAGTGAATGAATTCTTAATTATTAGTCTTGTAATATTCTTTGCCAGGATATAATATTTAAAATTAGATACAATTCTCATTCATTTTCTTTTTCTTTTACTGGGGGCCAAAGGCTTAGAGATAATCTAATATTTTATACTTAAAATATGACAATAAACCAAAGAATGACCTTATGTACCAGATATTTTATGAAAACTATTAAACTATATAATTAACATGGTTTCTCTAGAGGAGGCAGCAACTAAAAACGATCTGATGACACTTTGAGTCATCAACATGGATCTCTTGTCTCTTGCTAATATTATTAGAATCAACTTTTCTTGTTAACTGTAAAGGGAAAGCCAGAGGATGAGAGTCCAACCTTTGTGTGCGAGTATAAAGTGCAGTGCTGAGAGTTAAATCTCACATTGTAAAAAAAAAAAGAAAAAAAAAAGAAAGATATCACACGTAATTAAACTACTCTTTATATTTCAATTGTTTTATAGTGGAAGATTAACTTCCAATATAAGTATTAATCTTACTACTCAAACTTTAAACTTTACAACTACAATTGGTTATTGATACACAAGGTTCTAAAAGACGCTAGGCGCTAGTCGGGCGGCGGGCTGGAGCCTAGCGCCTAGGCGGCTAGGCGGGGTCTAGGCGGGCGCCTAGGCGGACTAGGCGGATTTAAGTAAATCCATTATATTTCGTGTAAATAAGTGTCTGTTTATACTTAAAATATATATAATTTCATCATAAACTACAAAATAGAATGACATATGTATTATAAAGTATTGGAACATAATGAAAACATGGGGAACAAGCATATAGTGTGTGCCCATTTAAGTATTCAACAAGTCTCTTACAATTTATTGAAAAAAATTAAATGCAAATTGAAAGTTATCTATTTTCTATCAAAGTGAGTCGCAACCTAGGCAGGTGCCTAGGCGGGTTTGGGCGGGCTAGGCGGCCTAGGCGGGCGCCTCAACTGGTCTAGGCGCCCTTTATTAATTTTCAAACGCCTAGGCATTAATCGGGGCGGTGACCAGCCGCCTAGCGCCTAGGCGGGGCCTAGGCGGCGCTAGGCGGGGATTTTTAGAACAGTGTTGATACATAATTGTAGTTCTCTTCAGTTTAATTAATGGATACTTACACATAATCTATACAACCTGTAAAGATATGTTTGCATAGTTTTTCGGTATTCTATATATATATATATATATATACACAATGATATATTTACACTAAGGGATGAGAGAATAAATTGGTATTAAATTCACCATCCACGAGATTCGAACATAAGACCTCTCATTGTAGAAAAACCACTAGACATATAAGTGACGCAACAACTTTTGTTCAATTTGAACTCAAAACCTCCTCCGCCTGACTACCTAGAGATGGCTGCAAGCCTGACCCAATAATAGCTGATGATTATGATTACAGTAATTGACATAATATAATTAACAAAGAGGCACTAAAAACTTGCAGAATTCCTTATTATTTAGTAGTCTTGATCCCCTCTTAATTATTTTGGTTTGGATATAAAATTTAGCTACTAAGTGTACAACTCAGCGTATTGTCCAGCTCATTTCACTTCCTTTCTTCTTTAGATTGCAATACTTCAGCACTGATGTCACTAGATCATATATCATAGTTGTACTAAAATGCCTTGGCAAAATATGCTTAGGGATGGAGACACTGGAAAATTAAGCATTATATCCATATAGTCCACTACTGAACAACTTCCACTTTTTTCTTCAACATTATATATTATGCATGCAAGGAGCATTTGTAATTAATAATTAAGGGGTGTTTGGATAGCACACCCCTTATTTAATAGTGGAAGAATCATATTTAAACGTTTATGGCTTGGGGTTTTCAAATTATATATTCCTTGTGGAAATTCAGAGTCTAATTCACATTTAGTTTAAGTTGAAGTGCTTTGTCTAACCCTTCAATTATCCCAGTCAAATTTCAATGAGTTCGTGTAAGCATCTTTAACCTAACTAAATGATAATCTCAAAAGCATAAGTATGGGATATAGCCTTCCTCCTCTTCTATTTTGTTCTGTGTTCAAATTCCCCTCCTCTGTATAATTTAGAACAATTTCATGTAGATTCTGTATCGTTTGAAAAAAAATAAAAAATGATGATCGCAAAGGCCAGTTTGATCGAGGACTATATGAGAAGGCCAGGAGCCAAAGAATGCAGATATATGACAAGAATTATTGTATGGTACTTTTTAATTGAATGATGATTTTGTAATTTAATCACGTTCACGCATAATATGTTCATAAAAAATATATATAGATATGTGGGTAAGGTTTTTAATAGCATTACTTTATAAGATATAAACGAATTATGTTTGGTACTGTATAAAGTCAGCTCAAACTAGTTATAATTAGATCCTAATCAATCATTAATATAGACAGATCTAGATTTTAATGGATGAAATTGCCATTTCCGTTATAGACTTACAGACGGCTTGTTCAGCTGAACAACTATTAGAAATAACAAAGCTTACTGTAATCACAGTTTATAAATGATTATCTTCCAAGATACCATTAATGATGATTACAAACAAGCACGATAATGATAAAACCCTAACATTGCCTCAAGCTATAAACAACTAGAGAGACCCAAAATATATGAGAGGAAATTTTTTTTTTCGTTGTTTGTTTCGAAAGGAAACGACATATTTCATTCATTAAAGGACCAAAAGATTGTAATCAAATGAAAACTACGATCCCAAGAGAATTGCACGCATAAATTTAAAAATATAAAATAATAATCACAAATATTACAAGAATTTTTTTTTTCGGTAACAAAAAGTTTTGGGTGAAAGGAGGCTAACCCATACAAGAGAAATGACATACTACAAGTCTTTTTGAAGACTTACATATGGGGTCTTAACCATAGGGCCCTGAGGGTAGTCCATGTAGGCGCCTGTCTAAGGCCCCCAAAATTTTTATATCTCGTAAATAGCATATAAATACAAAAAAAAAAAATGAAAGAAATATCATAATTCATTTGTTGGTGTAGGGGAAATGTTTGGCTTCCTTTTTCTTTGGGGTGTTGTGTTCAAAACATTGAGCTGCATTATTAGTCACTAAGTTTTCCTTGTTTTCAAATTTACTCACAATCCAATTGTCCAAATGCATATAAAGTTATAAAACTCAAGTTCCTTTGCAATCTATTTTTCTTTCAACTTCCCAATCTCTCCATTTCTATCGAATGTTTAAATCAACTATCACATGGTCTTGAAGATTGTATTTTAAGGTAATCAGAACTTTGAATTTTTAATTTGTTTTTCAATAATTTATTATTCAATGGATTATTTTAATATTCGATTCGTTAGTGTGATGTTGATTTTAGAAAAAAACACAAGAGAAACAACTGTCGTTGTTGAATTTATTATACTTGTCAATCAAGTTTTATTGTTCTTTACTCTCTTGATCATCAAGTTTTATTGTTCTTCACTCTCAATCTTAGACTTTTGACTACAAACATTTAGTAAATTTGCGTCTAAAAACGTGAGACGTATAATATTTAAGTAATGTTTATATATCTATCCTCTTTTGATATTAGTTTTTAATGATGAATAAAATTTTTATGTATTTTGCGATTTTTTTTTATACATATCAATGTACAAAGGATAAGATCATAGAACTTTAGGACCCCACTTCGAAGGCTCGCCTAGGGCCTCCAAATTCTCAGGGCCGGCTCTGCTTAGCCTCTTTTTTGGTTTTTTACAAGTCACCCACCAAGAGATATTGCGCGGCAGCGAGACTCGAACATAGACCTTGGTCTGGCAAAGAGAACGATCCTTACCAACTCAACCAACCCTTGTTGAAAATATTACAAGAATTTGGAAGAGAAGGAAGATCCATAGAAACCAATGCATCAAATAGTGCAAGATCATGTGAGATTTAAAAATTCTCAAAACAATACTAGTGGAATAAGAAAAATATCATACTTCTACATGTGTACGATAAAGAAGGACATAGTGACTCCAAAATACCTCACGATCCCAAAGAACCATTTAATAATTAGATCCAACAAACTCAAACAATACACCTTCGTACTCTGGTGTGGACCATTGACCTCACAAAAAATAATCTCTCCCACCAAACCCGTCTATACCCAGAATACAAAATCTCGCCAAGAGAGTTGTCGACAACTCTTACTGAGTTTTTGCCACACAAATTAAAGCCAACAAGCTTCACCAGCTCCAACTCTACATTGTAAAATTGGCCAACACCGCGGACAACTTCACCTCTCCTAGAGAGATTCACAACAACTTCACACTAATCAAGGCGAACCCCCCACAAATCCAACTGGGCAAGAAAGCCCAACCGTAGATCCAGGCATCATGGAGCCAAAATAGAAGCGATAGACTCAATAAAGAACAATTAGACAAACCTTCAAAAGGAAGGAAAACACTATAATAGCACAAGAACGACTAGAACAAGAACGTCTGCAGAGAGTTTCCAGAAGAAATCCTCAGTACCTTTCTGATTTCTCACGGCTCTCTTGGGTTTTTCCTCTTTGCTATGTGGCTAGGGTTTGTTTGTTTCAAATCTCTGAGAGAATTGAACCGGTTTAAAACTAAAAAAATTATATTGATAAATCCACATGAATCCATAATTAAACCCGAACATATCGCTTTAGGAAAGTCAAAGGAGCTAGGAATAATATTCTGCCAGGGTTACTATATTTGACATCAAATAGATCTGGAGAGGACCACAAATCCATGACTAAATCTTGGCACTTGCAGAATATGTAAATGGTTTTTTGAATCCTAGAGATAGTGGCTACGTACTTTCGATATGTGGCATCATCATCACTTATTCACGTTACAACAAAGTATCATGTTTGTTTCTCATTCACTATTGATGAGAAGAAAATTTTTCCTAACACCAGTTGTATGTCTATTTTTCTCATCACAGATAGACCCAAAATTATGTACAATTCATTACACCTAAAAACTTTTTCTCCAGTAGGTAATAGATTGTCATTGTGGTAATAGAAAAGCAGGAGTGATTTGTGAAAAAAAAAAAAAACTAATTCTCGTTATGAAATGTACAGATTAAATCACTTCGCAAGACATGCACGCATAACCTACATATATGAGTGATCAAGGATCGATTCTGGCTGGCTTTACCCCCGAGGAAATTCATGAACTTTTCCACAAAAATATTAAAGGAAACTTCCTAACAGAGACGAGAGGCATTTACTTAAACGCTTGTGCCTTGCACGTATGATATAGAATTAAAGATTTTGGTGTAGGGTGTGGTGTATGTAAAGTGAAATAGTCAGAGAATACAACACTGCAAGCTCAGGACGGTCAGGCCGCACTATTATATGACGAAAACCCTATTATTGAGCAATTCAGTTTTCTTTTGGAAAAAAAACCTACAAATGAGTCCTTTAAGTGATTAGACCCTAGCCAGGGGTGCAGTGGCGAAGCCAGAAATTTTTGGGGGGGGGAGGGGCGAAATATAAAAAGGTAAGAGGTTGCATAAATGTAGACAACTAAATCCCTTTAGTTATATATTAGACAATATTAATGTCGATAATAATTTATAAATACAAACAAATTACAATTGTTATTGGCAACATTTCATGTTGTGAAAACGTCGCATAATAGACTCACTATCAATAAAAGCACAAATATATCTCTCAATTTAAACAACCATGCTATCCTTCAACTATTGATCTCCTATTTTGTTGTGCAATGGTGTTTTCACAACAGTTATAGTAGAAAATGCTCTTTCCATTGAAGCAGTTGCAACCGGTAACTCCAAAACCAATGTAAAAAGCTTGTACACTAACTTATAGTTTTCACAACTCTCGAAATTCATAAAAAATATCACTATTTTTTTGGGGTGTGCTATCCACACACCTTTTTTTACTTCTCACACACCCCTTGTTAATTTCTGTCCGTTGATCTTCTTCAATTCATTCGATCCGACGGTCGAAAATAAAAAAGGTGTGGGAGAAGTAAAAAGGGGTGTGTGGATATCACACCCCTTTTTTTAATGATGAAAAGGTACTATGCATCATCATAATTGCTTATGAGGTGAAATCTAGTTTCACCACATTACAAAGTCCCAAAAGATTAAAGGAAATTCATGAACTTTTCCACAAAAATATTAAAGGAAACTTCCTAACAGAGACGAGAGGCATTTACTTAAACGCTTGTGCCTTGCACGTATGATATAGAATTAAAGATTTTGGTGTAGGGTGTGGTGTATGTAAAGTGAAATAGTCAGAGAATACAACACTGCAAGCTCAGGACGGTCAGGCCGCACTATTATATGACGAAAACCCTATTATTGAGCAATTCAGTTTTCTTTTGGAAAAAAAACCTACAAATGAGCCTTTAAGTGATTAGACCCTAGCCAGGGGTGCAGTGGCGAAGCCAGAAATTTTTGGGGGGAGGGGCGAAATATAAAAAGGTAAGATGTTGCATAAATGTAGACAACTAAATTCCTTTAGTTATATAGTAGACAATATTAATGTCGATAATAATTTATAAATACAAACAAATTACAATTGTTATTGGCAACATTTTATGTTGTGAAAACGTCGCATAATAGACTCACTATCAATAAAAGCACAAATATATCTCTCAATTTAAACAACCATGCTATCCTTCAACTATTGATCTCCTATTTTGTTGTGCAATGGTGTTTTCACAACAGTTATAGTAGAAAATGCTCTTTCCATTGAAGCAGTTGCAACCGGTAATTCCAAAACCAATGTAAAAAGCTTGTACACTAACTTATAGTTTTCACAACTCTCGAAATTCATAAAAAATATCACTATTTTTTTTGGGGTGTGCTATCCACACACCTTTTTTTACTTCTCACACACCCCTTGTTAATTTCTGTCCGTTGATCTTCTTCAATTCATTCGATCCGACGGTCGAAAATAAAAAAGGTGTGGGAGAAGTAAAAAGGGGTGTGTGGATATCACACCCCTTTTTTTTAATGATGAAAAGGTACTATGCATCATCATAATTGCTTATGAGGTGAAATCTAGTTTCACCACATTACAAAGTCCCAAAAGATTAAAGGAAATTCATGAACTTTTCCACAAAAATATTAAAGGAAACTTCCTAACAGAGACGAGAGGCATTTACTTAAACGCTTGTGCCTTGCACGTATGATATAGAATTAAAGATTTTGGTGTAGGGTGTGGTTTATGTAAAGTGAAATAGTCAGAGAATACAACACTGCAAGCTCAGGACGGTCAGGCCGCACTATTATATGACGAAAACCCTATTATTGAGCAATTCAGTTTTCTTTTGGAAAAAAAACCTACAAATAAGTCCTTTTAAGTGATTAGACCCTAGCCAGGGGTGGATCTATTAAAGGACTAGTGTGGTTCCGGGATCACCTGTAAGCATAGATAAATAGCTGTGAGGATCTTCAAGGACCACCCAAGTCTGGGCAGTGGTGGAGAAGAACAGCAGCCATGACGGAGGAGCCTCCTTGTTCCAACGAAGAAGACGATGCAGAGCAACCTTTTGTCTCTGTTTGTAATCAATCTCCAATGAGGGTGGTCCACCTGGCGCACTCATTAATAAGAAATTCATGAAATAAGACGTGGTTTCGATGCTGGCAAAAGTAAGATAATATCAGGAGGTGTGGTGTCTTCAGAGTAAGACCCTTTGACTTCTTTTGCAATTGGTGGCCAATGAGGCTGCCCCACCTGGCCCATAAATTAAAATAATAAACCAAATTTCTAATATAAGTATAACTTTTTTAGAGTGATACTATGCCCACTTCTTTGTTTTATCTTTTTACTCATCATATATTTACATTCACCATTAAAAAAAATAAAAAGAACATCCTACTATGATACAGCACCAGCACACCATCTTTTATATAATAGTCAGATTCTTTCAATTAAATTCACTTTACCAAAATCAAGTCATTAAAAAAATTAAAAAAAACCTTCACTTGATGCTGTGATACTGTGTAAAAGAATAAAGTTTGGGGGTAAAAGTCTAAAGGTGTGTGTGAAAGTAAAGATTTTAGGACACCTATGTTTTATGTTATCTTGTAAAATCTCTATAAAAGAGATGTCTATGTACATTTGTAATCAATTTCATTACAGCAATAAGAAAATAAAGTGTTTTTGTTATCAGAATAAACTTGCTACTAATAGTAACGAGAAACTTGCAGCAAGCTTTTAGAAAAATAGTTTGAAAGTTTTTCTTACGATTAGCAGCAAGTTTCTTCTGGTTACAAAAACATTTTCTTTTCTTATTGAAGGAATGTGATCGATTACGAACGTACATAAGAGGTTTTTTTTTATAAAAAAAAAAATCCTTTTTTGTGCATATTTTTGGTTGTTGTTTGTAGCTACTTCTCAATTCAATAATGAGATTTGATCTTAATTTCCTTTTTCCTTTCGAGAAATCTAAGCATAACAATAGTTTTTTTCATTATCTCTGTAATGTAAAGAACAACTACTCATGAGCATAATAATAGTTCTTTTCATTATCTCTGTAATGTAAAGAACAACTACTCTACACGAGGAATGAAAATTTAGTATTTCTAGCTTGTTTAGCACAAAGATTATGAATGAAAAGTTGTAGTTTGCCATTTATTTGTTCAATGATATTTTCGTTTTTATTTTTTTAGAGCTTTTATATTGGGACCACCCTATGTTAAAATCCTGGATCCGCTACTGACTCCATCCATGTAAGTAAGATGCATGTTACTATAAGTTGTTAGATTAACTTAACTATCATCATTATTTTAATTATTTTAATTATTTTAATTATCATAATAGGTCTCAGCTCTGTAATGATCGATTAACTGCTGCGAGAGCATGCATGGACGATTCTTTATGTAGTTTCATAATCTTCTAATATCTTACCTATTAGGATAATGCTAGGAAGACCAAAATTTTAAACTAAATTTGCAAACCAAATGATGTGTAACCAATAAGAAATAAGCATGTTAATCAACACTTAATTGATAATCCAATTATCAACAACCACATCATTTGGTTTACAAAATTTGGTCACCCTAACATTACCCTTAGAGATAATTAGAAGAAACTCACGAGTAATAGAGTCCTACACAACATCAATATTTAATCTAATCCAACTAATTTTGGAGTAATTAGCCAATATAAAAAAAAAACTTTTTTAATTAATTAAAACAACAGCAATGTCACTTTCACTTCAACAATTGCTATCATGGAAAAAGACAACGTTGTGAATATTGAAGAAGAAAGAAAAATAAAGATATAATAAGTTAGAGGGTTCATTGTGGAGCAAAAAATAATCAAGAAAATTATGGAGGCGACACGTGAAATTTTGGGTAAAAAGGACAAAATTACCCTCGAGGCACACTGGGATTCCCACGCGCATGCAACGGACAATAATGGCTCAATCAAGGAAGAGTCAAAGGTGATCAAAATGATATTTATTCAAATCCCTCTCATCACTCCTCACCCAAAAGGTAACTCCCAATTTCCTTATTCTAATTGGGATTAATTACCAAATTAATTGCAAGATATTATGTCATTATATTAAAAAAACCACCATAAGTGGCCGGTCCCTATTTCTCCAAATAGGGCCGGCCACACCCCTATATATAGTCATATTTTTCTCCAAAAAGCAAAGTCCAATCTCTCCCTAAAAATCAGTAAACACTTTCTCTCTAAAATTCTAACTTTGGCATCAGAGATTCTTCAGTCAAAGGCCCCCCTTCATCGTGGGCGGGTGAGGTTCTTGGCCATAATCTTAGGTGTGTTATTATTTTGCAGGTGCATTTTTTGTCAAAGGAGGAGAAGGCGGAAATTTGCATCCACAAATTGGTGTTTTCATTGAGAGTCTTGATTCACACACTCAAAGAAGATTCTCGCATTCGAAGTTTCTCATTTCTTGTTAATTTGTAAATTTTTCATACATTCTTATTTCTAGAATTTTTTTATAAAATTCTTTGAATAAATGTAAAAGAAAAGTATAATGACTAGAAATTCAGAAACCACGACGAACGGAACTTCCTACTTTCAAGGATTTGGACCAAGTGATGGAGATCGTGACGTTGCCCTACCACGACGATCCATGAGGCTCAACGCGACGGCTAGTGGAGCGGCACCACCCTCATGAGGCACCACCGTGGTAGCAACCACGGCAACAGCCCTAGGCGAGTCCACTACCCACAATGAGCAGGCCACATCGCAGTAGCAGACCCAGGCCCGTGCCACAAGGCTGAAGGAAATTTTTAGAAAAACATGTTCATTTGAATAACATCATATAGCATGCAATTAACAATTAAAGGTGGAATCATGCTTTCATGCATTCAAAAACAAAACATCTACCATGAAATTCAAAGCCTAGTAGATTGGTGAACCTTGACTCAACTTAAAAACAACAATTTGTTAGTTGAGAAATATTTACCTTTGTAGATTCCTCTTTGCATATGCAAAGGATAATCACCCAAGAGATAGGGCCTTCATTCCTTGCTTCTTAGCTCCATGGATTTGGTTAGAAGAATAGGTTCTCCAAGTTCCCAAAATTGAGAACCTCTAAAGATTCTACACCAAGGTTGGATTGGAGAGGAAATGAGTGACCTTGAGGAAATAGAATTGCTAGACAGTATCCCCCAAGGTGGTTGGCCTCTTAGAGAGAAATGGAAGCTTTGTGTTCTCACCAATTTTCTCTAAAATCAACAACTTATGAATTTAGTTTATAAAGTTCTTTATATAGTCACTTCTATAAATGACCTAAAGAACCATAAAACCCTAATTCATCACTATAGGCCGGCCACTCTAATGGATTTGGGCTTTTGGGCCTTTGTGAATCTTTATTCATTAAGTTGTCATACAACTTAAGTCAATGGGCTTTGACGTTCGAAGCCCATTGGGCCTTAAGGTCCAAAAACTATCCCGAGGTCTTTAACGAACTTATTCGTTTGATTAATTAACATATTAATTAATCCTTGTCATAAATAATTAAACCATTTAATTCATCTCATTTGTTTCTTCAATCTCCACCTTATTTGGTGTACGATACATTAGGTTCCTTTTAGCGAGGCAGTGGGCGATTAAAACCATTTTACATCGATTGTGAATTGAAACTTACTTTCAATTCTCCCTTTAGTGATTACACACGTTTAGGGCTTCCACAAACCATGAGTGACCCCTAGCAGCATATCATGGCTACCCAAGCTAATCAGAAGAGGTAGAGAACCTATTCAGTTTAGGATTACAAATGCAATACGGTCTTTCTCTAATCTAATACTCTTGACCACATTGTTTGATTTGATAGTTTATTTATTCATGTCTACTATCCAATGTGAATCATTTGCATTTTATGATTACCTTGAATGTGATTTGGAACGCATTCCCCAATCTCATTCATACTCTGGCCAGAGATTTTAATCATATCATAGAGTATTCTCCCTCAAACCAATTGAAGGTTAGAGATCCCTTGTTGCACATTCACTTGTCTCCATGACTAAGTGGCTTAACCCCAATGATGTCGTGGACACCCCGATGGGGTGACTTTGACATAATCAAAGATCAAGGACTTAACCACAAGACAACAACTGTGATGCCTCAGGTCAAAGGACTAATTTGCATTATCCCAAACATGAGTTCTCATGTGACATGAGTTCTCATGTGACATGAGTATGAGAACTCCTCGTTGATCGTGTTCAGTGAACTCATTCTTTATTGAGCACCTACGTACTTGTCTTGATGTCACACACACCAATGACTCGAGACTAGTCACTCTCCCTGAGAGAAGACATAGCACGTAATGATCTTAACGGACTGTCAATGCCCAATTGGCAATCCTATGATCAGGAACGTTTAGGATATGTCTACGAAAGAATGGTCTCATTAATCTAACTTCATTAGATTGCATTCTTCCAATCACATATTCCTTGGACTTTATCGTTTAAGCATATAACATTTATATGAGATGTCTCAAACAATAATGTTTGCCTTTTATATGTAAACTAGATTAGTTTAACATGTGAAATATCCGTAAAGTATCATCATATGAATGACTTTAGGGCACATTTCCAACAATCTCCCACTTGCACTAGAGCCAATCAGCTTGGTCATCTGTTATGATTCCTCTTCTGTAGTCATTTCCTAAATGGCTGAGTAGTAGGCCTAGGAAATGGATATCTATATGCTATCCATAGAAGCAACCTTGAGAATATCGACGTCACCATTATACATGATTCCCAATCATGTGGTTCAGTCTCTCATATGAGTTCGGATCTTGATGAGACCTTGATTCCCAGGCTTGAGCTATCGCCCCATTAGTGTCGTACACTTTCTGGTTGGAACCGAATAGAGAGTTCATAAATGAACTTTCCCATCCAAACAACATTGTTGTAAACTTCTATATATGGCAATATATTTTGCATTTATAATGGAACACACTAAAGTCATTACTTTAATGTTTCCATCCAAATATCTCTTTAGTCATAATAAAGGGATACCTGCTTATCTCTTCATTCATAATGAAGAAACATCCAATGATGGATTAGATTCATAATCTAACACATTTACGCTTCCTTTACGTTACTCTAATTCTTCCTCATTCTTCGAGGAACCTATCCTTTAGTATTTCTTAAATACTTAAGGATTTACTTGACAGTTGCCATGGTTCTGATCCTGGGCTTGCACTGATATCGCCTTGTACCTTTCTAGGTACAACTCATATCAATGTTTTTCATACAATATGAAATACATAAATCACCTTTCTGCGTATGCATAAAGGATTCGATTTACGCATTATTTCTTTGGGAGTCAAAGGGTACGTTCCCTTTGAGAATAGCTACCTCCTAGTCTCACTAGAGTTGTTCTTCTTATTAAAGTTTATCATCATATGAGAAACTTCCTAGCAACCTTTTGTCTATTATTAGGGCATGATATAATCCAATTATATCCTAAAATCTATCATTATAGATTTCCATCCCATGTATATAGACTATGTCTCCCATATACATTCTATCGTTATAGAAAGTTTTAAAGTCATAACTTTAACAATGAAGTATTCTTTTCATTTCCAAAATTAATATATCATACATATATCCAAATTTAGGAATATGATTAACTCCCACTAATCTTTTGTAAACCTAGTAAACAAAAGATTCATTTACATCTATATGAGAAATCAAACAATTTTGATCTTTCTCTCATAAGACGCTTATGGCTCCCACTAGCTTGCTAAGATCCATGATGGTTGGATCTCTACAACTTACATGTTTTGTGATTCATAGTTTTAGACATATATTATCAAGACTATCTTAATAATGGTTTCAGAAACCTATATCATGTCCAAACATTGAATCACCATTTAGTTGTAGCTAGCAATCTTCGAATTAATTGAAACTAAGACTACGTCAAAGATGGTTCCTTCAAAGTCAACCATTCTCTTTGATTGTAGTCACCTTAAGCTACCAATTAGCTATGAAGGTTTCATTATTTCGGGTCAAATGGTACTTTACCATTTCCTTGAGTATATGTTGTATATACACTCAATGTAGTCATAAAGTTCAAACCATTCAACTGAGACGGTTTAAAATTCTTTTTGACTACCTTGGAGCTTGTGGTATAGGAACTAGGTTGTTATATTTGTTGATTATCATCTTGTCTCTCAAAGAACCCATTCTTTTGAGTTCTATTCCTAGTTCATTTGCTCTAAGGCAAATCACATTGTAGGATTACAATGAACTACTCAACAAACAACATTTGTTGGTTGGTTTATAGAAGTGATATCCAAAGGTTAATTTAAGGATATCCACAAGATAATTTTTAAACAAATATTGCTCATTAGCACACAACCATGAGTGACCCCTAGCAGCATATCATGGCTACCCTTAAGGATATCCACAAGATAATTTTTAACGATTAGGTGAAACTTACTTTCAATTCTCCCTTTAGTGATTACACACGTTTAGGGCTTCCACAAACCATGAGTGACCCCTAGCAGCATATCATGGCTACCCAAGCTAATCATAAGAGGTAGAGAACCTATTCAGTTTAGGATTACAAATGCAATACGGTCTTTCTCTAATCTAATACTCTTGACCACATTGTTTGGTTTGATAGTTTATTTATTCATGTCTACTATCCAATGTGAATCATTTGCATTTTATGATTACCTTGAATGTGATTTGGAACGCATTCCCCAATCTCATTCATACTCTGGCCAGAGATTTTAATCATATCATAGAGTATTCTCCCTCAAACCAATTGAAGGTTAGAGATCCCTTGTTGCACATTCACTTGTCTCCATGACTAAGTGGCTTAACCCCAATGATGTCGTGGACACCCTGATGGGGTGACTTTGACATAATCAAAGATCAATGACTTAACCACAAGACAACAACTGTGATGCCTCAGGTCAAAGGACTAATTTGCATTATCCCAAACATGAGTTCTCATGTGACATGAGTATGAGAACTCCTCGTTGATCGTGTTCAGTGAACTCATTCTCTATTGAGCACCTACGTACTTGTCTTGATGTCACACACACCAATGACTCGAGACTAGTCACTCTCCCTGAGAGAAGACATAGCACGTACAGATCTTAACGGACTGTCAATGCCCAATTGGCAATCCTATGATCAGGAACGTTTAGGATATGTCTACGAAAGAATGGTCTCATTAATCTAACTTCATTAGATTGCATTCTTCCAATCACATATTCCTTGGACTTTATCGTTTAAGCATATAACATTTATATGAGATGTCTCAAACAATAATGTTTGCCTTTTATATGTAAACTAGATTAGTTTAACATGTGAAATATCCGTAAAGTATCATCATATGAATGGCTTTAGGGCATATTTCCAACAAAGGCAGCCAGCCCAGCGCAAGGTAGCCCATATTCAACAAACCCACAATGTTGCGATGACAGCTGAGGCCCAAGCTGTTGCAGCAATTAGAGCAGCCCAGCACTCATGGGCCTAAGGCCAGCGCGCTCCAAAGCCGAGCCCAAGACTCGCAGGCCCAAGCCGCACTGAGGAGAGCCTAGCACCCATGCGCTCCAACAGCTCAACCAGCGTCCACGGTCCGACCCGTACCTACAGCCTAACTCACTCTCGTGGTCCAACCCGAGGTCCGACCCACCCCATGGCCTTCCAAGCAGCCCAAATCAATCCAAGATCGATTCAACCATCCCGACTTTAGATTTCTGGACCGACAATTGAATCGAGGGTATTTCACCCCATTTTTTTCTCAGATTTGACATATCCCAACTAAAATCTCGTGCTTGGAGTCCATTACACTTCCACTACTCAAGGAGACACATACCATCCAAGCCCTTCCAATCCAAATGGTGAACCATACTTATCTCGACAAGTCATAGAGTTGACAAGTGCCATCGCATATCAGATGACCTTAGTGAATTAGCTCTTGCAGCGCATCGAGATGCAACGTGCCCTAGACAAGGTGTCCCAAAGTAGGACAAGGGCAGACAACGAACCTCTTCAGCAGCGTCTCTGCAAGCAGCCACTTGACCAGTCATGAACCGAGCATTCTAGCAGTGTACACTCCCTACTAGGCCACCGAGATAACGTATATTCTCGTCTTAGCGCTAGGCCCGCAAGGAGCATCCTCCACCTCACATCGGAATAGGTAGCACGAAGGATGAAGAGAAGCAGTCACTCAATTCGGTTCAAGTTCAACTGGTAGCTTGCGAGAAATTTGATCTCTTGCTAGGAACGTACCACATGCACCGCAGCCGCGACATAGACGAGCCGAACACATGGAAGAGCATCCTAGACCAGTAGGTCACGATCGAGGGCATCCGAGAGCTTCGCTGCCCCTAACAAATGCAAATTCAGGAAGAAGTAGTGGGGCTCCTGATCGAGCTATTACGCAATTTTCAACGCAACAAGGTCATTGATGAGGCACTACGATGAGACATGACTAACATAAGCAGGTCACCTTTCACGGATGAGATCAAGCAGGCAGAGCCTCTACGCAAGTTCAACATGTCTCATTTCATATCCTTCAAAGGGGATAGAGACCCGAAGAGACACCTAAAACACTACCGAAGCGCGATGATGCTCTATCGAAATAATGAAGATCTCATGTGCTAGATATTCATCACCACTCTACAAGGTAAGGCTCAAAATTGGTTCTACACCTTGCTGCCACAATCCATCCAGAGTTTCAACAAACTTTCTTTGGTTTTCACCAAAGAATATTCATCATATCGCTCGATCAAGAAGAAGTCCGACCACTTGTTCAATGTCAAGAAAAACCCAAAGGAGTCGCTTCGCGACTATGTGAAGAGGTTCAAAATAGAGAAGGCAATGATAGTCGGATGCAACGGCTCAATAGCTAGTGCAGCCTTCCAAAAATGACTCCTAGCAAACCACTCGCTATTTGAAGAATTGCTCATGAAAAAAGATCTAACTCTGGCAAACTCTTTCGCTCTGGCAGAGAATCATGCATTTTGGAACGAGGATTACCGATGCACATTCAAGGCAAATCCGAGCGATCTTGAATATGAAGTCCCCTATTACTCTGAAGGAGATTCAAGATCTGACCACATAAGCAACCGCACTTAACTGTTTACCCTTGTGGTCCACCGATCAAAGTGAGCCATTTTTTTACTCAATTGAAAAAAAGCAACAAGACAAACAGGACAACGGGTGCGAGAAAGCATTCAAGGACTTGAAGAAGTACCTGACATCATCTCCCTACTATCCAAACTGGAAGCAGCGGATGACTTATTCACATGTTTGACGGTATCTAAAGTAGCAATAAGCTCTACCCTCATACGAGAAGAGCTGTGGACCCGACTAACTATATTCCATAGTTTAAAAGCTCTTCTCGATGCGGAAATCAGCTACCAAAAATTCAAAAGCTAACTTTGGCGATAATTGTTTCAACCCGGAAGCTCAAGTTATACCTTCAGATGCAAGTAATCATCCTCATGATGCACTATTTTGCCCAATCCAGATGCACGACGATAAAGGCCCAGACACTGGTGGATGCAAAGTTTTCTAACGAACGCAACAACTCAGCCCAAAAGGTGTGCCAAGGGCAGTCGAACACTAGAAGGACACACTCGGAAGCAAGTTTTGTCCCCGTCGCCCCAAAAAATTCTACATAAAAGCAACATATATCGGCAGTTGAGCACCATCTCATACTGCGCGTCACACGGCCCCAACTAACCCTTGCTTCATAATTCAGCTCTAGAGTGGCCCAATACCGGTAGTTGAGCAACTCCTGTTGCGTGCAACATGGCCCCAACCCCACGGTTCCTTACCGCGCCTTCACGCCTAGCCTAGGCAAAGCAACAGAGCGACCCAACGATGCCTCGGAGGCAACCGAACAAGCCCTAGCCATGCCTGCTTCACTTGATTGCGATTTATGGCAGCTCAGGAGTACATGGCAATCACTCTAGACGATTTGATGCTCGAGCAAGCAATCACTCTAGACTTCAAAGCATCCAATAACGAAGTAGAGTACGAAGCCCTACTAGCAAGCCTCTAAATAGAAAAAGACTTGATGGTGAAAAAGCTTACAATTCATTCTGATTCCCAGCTAATCACCAGCCAGACTACTGGGGAGTACAAGGCAAAACATCTAAAGATGGAGTAGCACGTAGAAAAGGTACGAAAGCAACTTGAGACGTTTCAGACTTACACTTTCACTCAACTCCGCCATCGACCACTAACTCAAACACTCTATTCCGGTGAAGTATCCAAGCATAGAGGTGGAGCCAGCATCCGAGGTGTCATAGGTTAGTACAACTCCAAACTGACAAGATTCCATTATAGATTACTTAGTCAATGGCACACTCCCCATGGAAAGATTGGAGTCTAGAAAGCTCCAAACAAAGGCAGCACACTACTACATGTGGAACTACATTCTCGTTCGAAGATCCTACACTGGTCCACATCTCCATTGCCTAGCGCCTCCCGACGACCTAAAAGTTCTAAGCTCAATCCACGAAGGCGTTTGTGGAAATCACTCCGGAGGCTGATCCTTAGCATAGATGGCTCTAAACGTAGGCTACTAGTGGCCTATTATGCATCAAGACGCTAAGGAGTTAGTACAAATGTGCGATTGTTGCCAACGCTACAAGCCAGTACTAGCACTGCCTACCAGCAAACTACACCAGCAGACGAGTCATTGGTCGTTCATGTAGTGGGCAATCGACTTGGTAGGGCCAATGCCGCCCGCTACTAGGGGCAGAGGCATGATGATCGTGGCAACTGACTACTTCACCAAGTAGGTGGAAGCAGAGCCCATGACAACCACAACTTAGACGGCCATAAAGCGCTTCATATAGAGGAAAATCATTTGCCGATTTGGCATCCTTCAATCCATCGTCACAGACAATGGCCCGCAATTCGTAGGAAAAAATTTGGCGAATTTATTCTAGAAATATGGCATCAAGCAGCGTATGTCTATGCCGAGGTATCCCCAAAGCAATAGATAAGCCGAAGCATCCAACAAGACAATTATCAACTGCCTCAAGAAATCCCTCTCCGACAAGCAACTAAACGACATGGACATACGCTGCTTGATGACCTTCTCATGAACTTCCCGGATGTTTATGAGCGTATCGCACAACTAAACGACAAGCAACCGGTGAAACTCATTTCTCTTTGACATTTGGTTCAGAATCAATCATTTATCCCAATGTCATCGTGCTAAGTATCAGCACTCTACTGCCAAACATTGAACAAAATAGAAAGGAGATGGCCACAAACTTAGATCTGGCATAGGAGAAACGTGAGAAGGTCATCACCGTTTCGCAGCCTACCAGTAGCAGCTTCTCTCCAGCTACAACAAAAGGGCTAAGATCCGGTAGTTCCAGCCTAAAGATCTAGGCCTAAGAAAAGCCTTCATCACTGCCTAAGGCTCCAAAAAGATGAAACGCCTACAATATGAGGAAGTGCCATGTGTGAGCTCCCACTACATCAAAGCCCGAAGACTCAAGTAGCGAGGACTATCCGGTTGTTATGCAGTCCCTACCTTACAACTATGTTTTTGTTCGTTTCACTCGTTTTTCAAAGAGGAATTCAGAAGTAATCTACAACTTGGCTCGGCTACAACAACTGATCACTCATGCACTTCAAAAGAAAATCGCACCCTTCTTAGGGACTTATCGCATGAATTGCGCCTCCATGGGGACCAACTATGCTCTCCAGTGCGAAAGGGTAAACTAATTCCCCGACACCCACATGGGTTTGCTCTCCAATACGGGAGGATAAACTTTACACTCCGAATATCCAAACGTGGATGAGTCGGGCTACCCTGGTATAACTAGGTGCATGATGGCTTGTGCCGAGATTCCTAGAAGTAGCCACAATGGTCTTTTTCAAGGTTTAGCTAACTGGAGGATTTTGGGTCTCTTGGCCTAATCCATGGGGAACCGGGCCTTAAAGAATGATGAGGCATATTACGCAATAAGCCGTATGAACGACTGCCTTGGAACCCTAAAGCTGCTACCGAGGGCACTAAGGTAGCCTACGGTTTCCAGAAGATTGCCTACGGCTTGCCCTTTGAGCAATATGCTTCGCTAAACTTATATAACCGCACATTTTTTGTGGAAGTTTAAACAAGTTAGCATGTATATACGAAGCTTTATCCACTGCCAACATGCTATGCAGTCGATAAGCTTCTCCTCTGTCAAGTGTGAAATGATCGTTGAGATCTATACTAATTCCTAAAGTGTTGTGGTACTTGCTACGCAACCCACATAATTGGTTACATAAGGGTGCGTTTGGTACGTGGGACGGGACGGGACGGAACGGGACGAGGCGTTCCGTCCCGCGTTTGGTGCGCCAAAAATGGGTGGAACGAGCTGTTCCACGGGACAGATTTTGGGTGTTTTTGCATCCCACCTCCCCCCCTGGAACGGGTTTGTTCCACGTCTGTGGAACACAATGTTTTACCATTTTAAGACAATATACCCCATGTCTTTTTCAAAAATTACACCTTCGTTCCGTCCCGTCCCGTCCCGTCCCGTTCCGTCCCGTCTGCGTACCAAACGCACCCTAAAAGCAAGGAGTTCTCTCGTACCTTTGCTTACGAAATTCCATACAACCACGTACTTTTGATACGAAAGGTTAGCGAATTTCATGACCCAAAAATCTTTAGTATGTTGTGATACAGGCCACACAGCTCAAAGAATTGAAGAAACCCAAAGTTAGCAGCCAAGTGGTCACGCGGACTCATCTGATTCTGTAAGTAAGGTATCCGGCTATTGACGTTATGGCTTACAACTTTGCAGAAGTTCTACACCAACACTTACAGCTGCATAGGCTACGTGGGCCTATCTGCTTATAGAAAGCAACACGTATGCCGCTAATCTAAGGATCAAAGGATGGGCATAAACAAAAAGAAGTGAAGATGAAGAAAAACGAAGGAAGCAAGTTTATTAAATTTTCTAGCAAAATTGATAAACAACTAACAAAGGCCGAAGGAGTTCAAGCAAAGCAAAAAGCAACAAGGAAAACAAAGAAAATCCGAAAGGCTACCTAGAAGATTACTCTTCAGCTGCTAGGACGTCCCACGACTACTCGGTCACCACACTTTCAGCAGCCGCCACACCCTCAGCAGCGGCATCATTCGGCATTTCACCCTTGGCTGTCCCAGCCTTGGCACCAACTTCTCTGACTACTTCATCAATGAAAACCTCAAAAGTAAAGGCAAACAAATCTTCCGAAGAAATAGAGAAGGTCTCAAAGTCTTTCCCAGCAAACTCAAAGTCAGACGACCTACCAAAAAAATGATCTACATAACCTAGCTTATAGAAATCGGCCTGACTCTGAAGAAGAAGAGCCTCGAGCCCAGCCTTCCCACCATTCAGTTGCTCGTTCTCTTCGAGCAAACCAACACGAACGCGCTGCAGCTCATCCACTTCTTTCTTTAGACTTTCGTTGATTTTTAGTGCACCTTGGAGTTCCAACACTTGATGTTCAAGGTTCAAGCCATAAGCAGCAATCAACTCTTTATCCTTTACGTAAGCAGCAGAATGAAGCTTGAAAACAGAATGCTCAAGATCTTGAATCTGAGGTATGTAACATCCAATCTTCTTCTCTGCAATTTCATACTTAACTTGAATCACATCAAGCCTAGTCTTCAAATCAACGATCTCTTGGCGAGCGGTCTGAAGCTACAGAGAAGTGGGGGTAGAGATATTAAACCCCTTCAAAGCAACGAGCTCAAACTCCAACCTCTTAATCTTTTTTGTAGACGAATAGGCTTCACCTGCCATAGTCTTTGCCACCTCCTTAGCAGCCTTGGTATCCTTTTGGTCAAGGGGTATAGACCCGGCTGCCAAAATCGTCGTTTTCTGCATCATAGCAAGCAGAGCAGTCTTTATATGTTCGGTCGTATGCTTCGCAAAGGAACTTGGGCAAACAACCCCTCTAATGCCATCAACAAGCTTGGCACACACGTCCATGTCTTCAAGCAGATATGGTTTCAAGAGCGAACAAATCTCAGTTGCCTCTCCAAAAATAGGCTTGGTGGATTTCTCACAACTGCCCACGCGAGCAGTCTCTTCTTTCTCAGCAGGCGAATCAGTCTCGGCAGCAAGGGGAGTAGGCCTTGGTGCCACTTTAGCAGCAAAGTCCACCTTATCGCTATTCATAATAGTAAGCCTCTCAAAAGGTGAACTAGACTTAGCTCCCAACAGATGTCTTGGTACAGACTTCGGCACTAGGGGCATGGCAGAACATCTACACTAAGTAATCCTATCAACAATCATACTAACTATTCGACACGGCAGGTGCCACAAGTTTAAATCTAGCAGCCTCATTTTTCTTCCCATTGGAAGAAGTCAAGTTAATCACAAGCTTCTCGACAGCAGGCAGACTTTCACGAGCAGCGGAGGAAATCTTTGATTTTTTCTCAACCAGCATCTTTTGAGTAGGCTGGGAAGATCTCTTATTTCCACCTTTATTCATAGTAATTTCCACGACAGCGATCGGACCAGCCAATGCATTCGCCTTGATTTTCTTTATCTCATCTCTCGGGAGCAACCCATCTTTCTCCCGGTGAAGAGGACTAAGTAGCTAACGCCGTTCACGATACTCAGCGAAATAGCTCAACCCATTCTGGCTCTTCCCTCATTTTTTTTTCTTTCGGACTAGCAAGCAGAAGGCATGCATATCTAGCATTCCAGCAACCCATGAGGCCCGCGACCTCCTCATTTCTCTCAATCACTGGCTTGGCTTGCGTCAGGTCTAAGAGCCCAAAGGACATGAGCCATGCTGCTCACCTAGTACTACGCCCCAACGCCTCAATCCGTGGCCCCAGCCGCACAACTGCCCTTGGCTCTAGCCAAGTCGAGCAGCCCAAGCGGTGGTCCATGCCACAACACTCCTCGACCCATGTTGAGCCGACTCCTGGCCCCTGCCAGCCGACGTGCTTTACCACCCCGACCACTGCCCCACGACAACACTATGTAAGAAGAAGACAAGGAAAATTAAATTTTTCTTACCTCGGTGCGGGGTGGAGAAGGAGAATAAAGCAACGAAAGACGGTACTTTGTACGGGTAAGTGTAGAAGATTGATAGGGGAGGGGGAACAAATATCCTCTAGTTTTCTCTCTCTTGTAGGGTAGAATAAATTGCTCTCTGAAGTTGATTTAATCATCTACTTAAGGTAGACTTAAATAGACTTTAGAAGTGATTTATTTCCCTTTCCTAAAAGAATCTAATTTCCAAGTAATGTGGGAATCTACATCAAAATAGGAAACAATCTTACGTTTCCTAAAGCAAGGGAAGATCTCTACACCTGCTGTCTTTTCCTGCGAGCAGCCCAACAAGTGTGGAGGCATTTGTTAAGCCAAAAATAAGCAAGAAAATTATGGAGGTGACATGTGAACTTTTGGGTAAAATGAACAAAATTATCCTCAAGGCACACCAGGATTCCCACGCGCATGCAACAGACAATAATGGCTCAATCAAGGAAGAGACAAATGTGATCAAAATGGTATTTATTCAAATCCCTCTCATCACTCCTCATCAAATCCTCGCTCAAAAGGTAACTCCCAATTCTCTAATTTGGATTAATTACCAAATTAATTGAAGATATTATTTGACATAATATCTTGCAATTATATTAAAAAAAACCACCATAAGTGGCCGGTCCTTATTTCTCCAAATAGGGCCGGCCACACCCCTATATATAATCCCATTTTTCTCCAAAAAGCTAAGTCCAATCTCTCCCTAAAAATCCTTGAACACTTTCTCTCTAAAATTCTAACTTTGGCATCGGAGATTCTTCGGTCAAAGCCCCCCCCATTCATCGTGGGCGCGTGAGGCTCTTGGCCATAATCTTAGGTGTTATTATTTTGCAGGTGCATTTTCGTCAAATGAGAAGAATGCGGAAATTTGTATCCACATACATGAAGCCTTACCCTAACAAAATGTAGAAACTATTAGAAACAAAAATGAATTAAGACAACTCTTAAGTGAAACGAAAATTTGGAAGCCTTGAAAGTCAATAAACAAAAGCCGACTTTGCACATGGCGGACAAGATTCCCACCAATGAACCCCAACATAATCAAAACCAAAGTTTGCTAAACAATCCGCCACCTAATTTCCTTCATGATAAATGTCAGAAAACTGAATATGCATGGAAGAGAGAATGGTACGATAATTTGCCCAATCAATTGATAAATGCCAAGGCACCTGACATTGGTCACATTATATATAGTTTGTTACGCTTTGTATAGTTTGTTTGTATTATCTGTTTGTTTTGAAAAGTTATTTCTTCATCCAAACTCTATTTGTAAAGTCTTATAAATACATTAATACAAACACTGCTAAATTTGTTGAGCAACATTCTTTGTAAAGTCTTATAAATACATTAATACAAACACTGCTAAATTTATTGAGAAACATTCTTTTAGTTTGGAGTAGGTGAATTAAACTTGGGACCTCATGTGAACGTAATATTCTTAATCCAACTAAGTTACAAATTGTTATTTATAGAAATTTATCGGGAAGGTTTAGTCAAGACTCGGATCTATTTCATTTTCTCTGTTTGGTTTCCCCTCCTTGGGGCAGAGCTGACTTGAAGATAAAGAAGTGGACTTTAAAGTTCTCGAGTGATTTATTTCTAATAGTTTTTGTTGGTATATGGGATCTATTATTAAATTGGTTGACCTCTTAAGTTTCAAGTTTCTTTTGGCGCCATATAATTTTTTTTTTCTTTTTCTAACCGTGCCATATACAATTTTAAGTTTCCTTGTATAATACAATTTTAAGTTGACATAGCTGTTTCTCAACTCGATTTTCTAATGATTTTTGTATGGGACATACTGTTATTAAATATTTAATTAGTTGACTTTAGGGTTTTTCTCCTTTTACGATTCTTTCAAATCATGGGGACTTACTGTTATTAAATTAAATTTTCTGGTTTAATATTCCTAAAGTTTATTTTTTCCATATAAACAATAGTTGACTTCCGTTAGTCTTTACATTTTTTAAGTAATTAAGTTTGACTTTACACACTTCTTCAATGTTTATTCGATCGTTTTTATTCTTTTTTAAGGTTCTCTTACTAATCAACTTCACAGTTGTTCACTGCTTTGGAGGAAGAAACCTTTATTTTAGTGTGCGACTCCAAGTACATGGCATCTGGACAACCGCCCCTAAAAGAATAACTATGTTTTATAACTATGACCCAATAACCTCGTAGGGGTGAGCACGGTTTGATTCGATGCTGTTTTGAGTGAAACTACAACCAAAATCAAAACTTTTTGCCGTGTGGTTCGGTGTGTTTTGAAGCCAAAACCGAAGTGAAACCAAACCATTTGGTTCGGTTCGGTACAGTTTCAAACGGTTTTGGTTTGATTTTTGAGAAAAAATGTACATTTTAAAATTTACACCTTTACATGTTAATCACTAACATGGTATAACACCAAAACAATTGTATGTAAATTTGCACCAAAAAAATTACATGTTAATTACACCATTGGTCAAGAATTTGACTCCATTCCACAGAGAGACTCTATTCCTAAATAATCGAAAAACTTAGAAGTCGAAGGCTAGACGAGTACATGCACAACACAACCATGGGAAGCCCGTTCTCATTCACAATCTTTGTCAGGCGAAGCGTTTTGACTGCAGAATGCAGTCATTTACCTTTTCCATGATCTTTATATATACCTTCAAATCCCCTCTAAACTATGTATCTTCAAATTCATCACAGCAGGAACAATCAACAAAATAAATGATCATGAGATTCTGGAAAAGCTTGACACAAAACATACCATCTGCTATAGCCTACAAAGAGTAAGGAGGATTTCGTCAAGAATTCACATCTTACCTTTGATAGCAGACCAAAGGTTGAAGCTCATCCTTGGAATATTGTTGCTAACCACACTATATCAGTTTCGTAAAGAAATGCAGGATAGCTCTTCCTCTTCGAAAGGCTGAATTGATAAGTGATCACTGTTGAAATAGAATAGGGGTGGAAAAGGACGACAATCTAGTGTGGTTGAGTCCATACTAAATGTATGGACATTAACAAACAAACTATTAAAACATGACATTTAATTTGAGGTATGGTTTTGATTTCAATGCGGTTTTCAAAAGCCAAAACCGAAATCAAACCGTTTCCTACTTTATAGTTCGATTTCAAAACCGCAACCGTTTCAAAACAGCAAAATCGAATCATTCAGTGTTCTACTGGCTCAAATTGTACTTAATTAAGGCATATTTAGTTTTGTGGTGTGAAATCAGTGATGTGATATTTTACCTGTGTACCAAACCAACGATATGAAGAAAATTGCAATATGCAACATTTCTAGGAAATCAAGATATTACAACGGCTAATAGGAAACCTTCCCCAAAAATGGAGAAAATTTATCTGCGTGTTCAGTTGACGAATAATGAGGTGATACGCTACGTATTATGTTGGATATTTCAACAATATTCTTGAAAATTTATAATATAAGGAAATGACATGGTTACTACGTCTTTTATTTATTTATTTTTATTTTACGTTTTATAATACGACGAAAACTCTCTCTAGAAACCCTATTGCCCCGCGTCAAGTCCTAGCTTCCTCCATGGTCGTCGGCCTCTGGCTAAGGCTGGGGACCGGTGGTAGCTTCTCCTTATCCTCCTAGCCTCACTGCCTTCTTCCCAGTCATCTCTTTCCCCTCTATTTCCCCCCTCCCATTCCATATTTTTTCTCGCCTCGCCATCCACCTCCCCCCTCTGTTTCTTAAGCCATTTCCCCTATCTCAGCCTTCTCAGCCCTCCACCCTCCTCTCCCCTCTTGTGTCTCTCCCCCAACATTCAAATTTGGACCTTGCCATCTCAAGATTCACCTTATTATGTCGGTTTTGCTTTGGGTGTAGGGTTGGGTCTACGGATGCATGTGGGTCTTTTCTCCCACCGTTTTGACTCTTAGCTTCACACCTTCCTTACCGGATCTGGGTTATGCCTTGCTCAAGGCCTCTTCCTTATTTCGGGGTATGATGCTGTTCGCGTCAGGAATTTCCGTCGGGGAGGCTTCCTGGCCGACGAGCACACAGCTCCCCGGGAGAGGTTTTGGCGTCGGTCGAGGGCTGCTGTCGGGCTTCTGCTTTTACTGTTGGGCTTGTCGGGCAAGGCCCGTCGAGCACGGCTTGTCGGGCAAAGCTCGTCGGGCAGGGCTTGTCGGGCAAGGCTGAAAGAGAAGGACAGAGTTAACTCTGAAAGGTGCCTTCATGGGGCCTTAGGTGTAGGCCTTAAGGCTCACAATCAAGGTTAACTTTGGGATGCTCAGGCGTGCCATTGCCATCTTTAGCATGGCAGACGTCGAATGGATGTCGAATCCAATTATATACATATATATATATATATATCCGAGGGACCGTATTGATTATGACAGGTGCCTTCATGGGGCCTTAGATGTAGGCCTTGAGGCTTCCAATCCATAACCAATCCAGCTCTTGGACATATACACTGCTGGTTCCATTGTCGCACATAGTATTACCACCGTTATATTTCTGACCAGCTAGCCCGCAGAGCTTAGAACGAATCCAAATATGTGCCTTTGTGGGGCCTTAGGTGCAGGCCTTGAGGCGTCCTATCAGAACTCATTCCATACCCAAACGTTCTAGCCCGCAGAGCTTAGAACAAATCCAAATAGGTGCCTTTGTGGGGCCTTAGGTATAAGCCTTGAGGCTTCCTATCAGAACTCATTCCATACTCAAACGTTCTAGTATAATCATAATATAACAGCGATAAAACTACTAGATCAGTTGATTACTTGCGCCCCAAGTAACTTCGGACTTCTTTGTTTATCAAGGATTGTCGTGGATGGGTTAAATCCACATAAAGTTCTTTTTTATGCCTTGAGACCAAGGACTTTTACATGATCATTCTTATATGTCCGGGAGATTAGAACTTAGATCTGATTTAAATATTGAAGACATCTTTAAATCGGATTCAAGAACTGAGAGAATTTCTTAATCATCATTTTACTAGAAACAACTTGAATACAACCGAAAGTAGACAACAAACTGCTAGTTTAATTAAATGAAAAGACAAAACCAAGAAGGGACAGGCAATGTTTTCACCTTGTCGGGCAAAACTGGGCGTCTTGCAACTTCTTGGGATTGGGGGTTATCAGTAGGCTGAGAGTTTAGAAGAAAATAGGTTTGAGATGTGAGTTTTCAGAGGGAGATCGATACTACGGCAAGTGTTTTGGACAAGGTAGTAGAGCTTACAAAAAGGGTTGAGGGGGAGTTGATCCTGAGAGGGATGAAGGCTTTGGCTGACTACAGCTATCGTTTGAAGGCAAATCTGGCTTTGAGCAGAGTTTGTGCTTTTGTTTGTTTGTTTGAGTGTCTTTAATCCTGATTTTTCTTTCTTCTTTTATAGACAACTTAGCATGTCCTCCTGTAACAGCAGCCTTGCCCGAATGCGGTTTGAGGGTGATGACTCATCAGCTTTTTTACATGTAATGCCACCATAAAGTACTTTATGGGCTGTGTAGCTGGTCAGTCTACACCACTTGGTCTTTGGGTAGGTGGGCAAGTGGTCTTCATGAGCTGCACCAAGTCAGAGGAGGCCCTTTCCTGCTTTTCTGGGTTTCGGCTGGGCTTCGGCCGACTCTTCCTTCAGGTTTCCTTTTGGGCCAGATTTGCTTGGGCCCAAAGTCAAGTTTTGGTCCAAACAGATGCATGATTTGGGCTTGGATTGGGCTGCTGGTGGGTTGGAGCTGTACTTCGTCACTCTACTTTGGTGTTGTGGACTAGCCGAAATCCACACTCAGATTAGAGCGCTACCTCATTGGTGCTGCTATTTTAGTTTGGGTGTACAAATCTGGCGGTGGCTATGTCTAGGCTTCCTGTTGGTGGTTGCATTTGGAACCTCTGCTGCTTATGATGGATTGCTACTCAGCTGGATTTGAGGAGTGGTGACCGGACCCGTCTTGCCGTGGCATGGCATTGGTCCTTATCTGAGGGTCCTTATTCCATCTGATGTGTCAGATTATGTTATTTTAGCCTAGTTTAGTTTAATTTTGTTTAGTTTAGTCTTGAGATAGTTTAGTCTAGCTATATTGTCTCGCCTAGTGACTGTTGTGGCCTCGCCGCAACAATGGTTATATTTGGTTTTCGCTTTGAGCGTTGAAGTATGTGGTCTCGTCTACTAACGATGACTTTATGTGATCTCACTCCCTCGATGACTTTATGTGGCGACGCTATTTGGCGACGACTGTTTGCAATCACCTATACGAATCTGTTATATATCATTCATGTGACAGATTTGTATGGGTGTTGTGGAAAGTTCTCATACATCTGGTAGCTGCTTAGGGGTTTTACTGTTATTGTAAATTCACTTCCAGATCATTTTCTTGGTCATTGGAGGATTGTACCCAATTGGCACTCATGTATTGCTCTCGATTGATTAATGAAATACCAAATAGTGTTGCTTGTCAAAAAAATGAAGTAGAAGTGAAACAACTTGCTAATTCAATTGAAAATGGTCAATCTATCTTCTTATAAGATTCAGGTTTCAAATTTATTAGTTTGGTCCTTTATGTGTGAGATTTATGACATCATATATCGACTCACATACATCTCACATAACTCCAACAATTTTATCTTGGAAAATTAGCCAAGTCTCTCAACAACGTAAACTAGTTTTTTACCATTTAGTGCCAGGATGTGAAGAAATGTCAAATATCAAAAGTTTTACCAAATCTTGCATGTGCATATAAAGTTGAGCTACTTTTTATATTGTCAATTGATTTTATAGTCAAACCTCAAACTCTTTCATAGTATTAGAACATATTGATCCACGTGTGAACCCTACAACCATACGTCCTCCAGTTTACCCAATTTTATTGTCATTGTGTTAGGCTCAAAATTTCACCATACATAAGATGTGAATTTCCTTTGATTCAGTACTTCAAAAAGGGGTATTTAATTAAACCTTCTAATAAGATGTAGTAAGTTGTTTGATAACCTTTTTTATTTTATTTTTTTGAGTTTTTAATTTTTGGTTTTCACTTTTCACTTTTTTGAAAACTAAAAATTGAAATCTTATTTGGTAAACTACTTTTACCAGATCATAATACTAAGTGATTTTATTCATTTAATATGTGCATATGTAATATGAAGGAGGCTGAAATTTTTTGGAGGCCCTTTGAAATTTGGGACCCTATGCCGTTGAATCGTTTGTACGCAATGCCACTACTGAAACAAGATCAAAATGGACAGTCATAATAAGGTTTAGGGTATTGAGCTTAAAAAGGAAAAGGTTAAACTAGACAAAGAAGGGTATATATTGACCTAAAGATCTTTACCTGAACTTTAAATGTATAGGATTGAGATCTTTATCCATGATACCTGTCTTCACTTATATGATGCCACAACTTATATTTGTATTTTTAATTGTTGTGACTTTCGGACGTGGGATTAAACCATCCGACCCTATGACTTGTACGAAGCCATATATAGAACATTAAGAATGTCAGAGGAATATCCGCAACTCACATTTTATATATTGATGTAGCTCAATTCGATCTCGATCGATTTCGGTTTTTCCATTCAATATTTTTTAATGTCGACCAATATTTAATTCAAAATTATTTCCATAGAACTTCAGAAATTGCTAATCTTTAAAAAATATTGATGTATTTGACAAAAAAAAGAAGAAGGGAATATATATATATTGATGTAGGCTTTATAAAAAAAATAGGTTTAATTGGATTAATAGTCCCGTGATAATAGGGTAGTCGAAAGATAGCACATGTGGTGAAAAAATTATAATTTAAGCCTCTGTGGTAAAGTCTGTTAGGATTTAGGCCAAAATTGAAAATTTCACCGTCTTCATTAATTCATTAATTATTAGCATGTAGGCCACATATACGAGGCTAAAACGAAGCTCTTCGTTAATTGTTAGCACGTGAAGCTTACATGTGAGGCTAACTCTATCTTTTTAGTCTCACATGTGAACCTCATGTGAGGGAAAGTGGACAAATTTTTCTATTTTGGGCATAAATCGTAATAGACTTCACCACATGGACTTAAATCCTATTTTTTTCACCACATGGACAATTTTTCAACTACCCTATCACTACGGGTATTAATAATCCAATTAGGCCTAAAAAATATTGGTCGACATTAAAAAATATTGAAAGATTATAGAACATTGATAATGAAATTGCAAATATTTTTTAGCTGTACAAGGCCCCATGCCGTTGTTTAAAGATTATAGACTATTTCATGTTAATGATTGATAATTAAGAATTAATAAGGGAAATTCTATTTGGAATTCAAACTGAGTTGGCTACTCCTGTCTATAAATGTGCCCCAATCTCCTTCGTCCAGAGCACCAAACAAGTCTAGCTTCCTTCACAATTATTAGCACTAAAGCAAAAGAATAAAAAAAGACTTCCTCTATACATTGAGCATACATGGAATCTGCAGCAGCTATTGCAAATGGTCGATGGAGTTCACTTGGTGCAATGTACTCCTCCGATGAGGAGGCGGAGTTCATGTCCCAGTTGATCGCTAACTGTTCCGTCACAAATGAGATGAATGAGGCTTCAAGCTCAGCAATCCCATTTGCAATTTGTCCTAGCTATGATTTTTCAACATCTAACATGGAAGGCATTTATCAAGGTTCACAATATTCTTCAGAAATGGCTAATCTTTATTTTTCAAATGGGAGTAGTACTTATATTATGAACAATGATGAAACAAACGACTGCATTGGTAATCCTAACCGTATTGTGGAAACAAGTTACCACAACTCCGAAGCATTTCGTCCATGGGACGACAATGCTACCAACTTGTTTCCCACTCAAGGCGAAGAATATGGCATGGATCATCACCAAGAACTGAGCAATGTCAATATTGAAAACCAGCCGGGAGCTGCTATTTATGAAAAGCTTCTGCAGCTTAATAGGGAGTCTGATCATGAGATGGCGATACGGGAACCTGCAATGGAAAATGAAGTTATGGTTTCCGAAAATTCTAAGAAAAGACCTTGCAGTTCAGTAGATGTAAGTATACACAAGATCAAGCTTTAATTAATCTCTCTTTCATGCACTTAATTGGTGATGCTTATTTTTTTGTCGTATTTTTTTAACTTGAAAAAATGAGAATTTGTGAGCATCTCCAATCATAAGTAAATGACTAAATTTTGTAGGTGCTAAAGAATCAGAGGAATGTGAAGGCGAAGAAAGGCCAAAAGGCGGTCTCAAGCGGAGACATTGAAGATAATGATGTAAGCACCAAAGGGCAGAGCTCAAGCAGTTGCTGCTCAGGGGACGATGACTCCATTAATGGTTCTCATCACGATCTGAGTAGAGGCGTGAGTACTTCAATCTTGAGTCCAAAAGGGACAAAAGCCAGTAGGGGATCGGCAAGTGATTCCCAAAGCATATATGCGAAGGTAAGTCTATAAAGTACTCAGAGTACTGTACTCTGAAGTATATATTTACCAATTTCTTGAAAAAAGAGATTTCTATTGATCAATACTAGAGGAATGAGGATGTTGAAAGTCTTGAAAGTAGAAAATGTATAATTCTTGAATGGAAAATCACTGTATAACCCTTAGTTCATTGTATTAAAGTTGTTTTTTTCCAATAAGGGTATAGTTGACATTTCATATCAAGGTTCTAAAAGACGCTAGGCGCTAGTCGGGCGGCGGGCTAGGGCCTAGCGCCTAGGCGCCTAGGCGGGGTCTAGGCGGGCGCCTAGACGGACTAGGCGGATTTAAGTAAATCCATTATATTTCGTGTAAATAAATGTCTGTTTATACTTAAAATATATATAATTTCATCATAAACTACAAAATAGAATGACATATGTATTATAAAGTATTGGAACATAATGAAAACATGGGGAACAATTGTGTGTCCATTTAAGTATTCAACAAGTCTCTTACAATTTATTGAAAAAAATTAAATGCAAATTGAAAGTTATCTATTTTCTATCAAAGTGAGTCGCAACCTAGGCAGGTGCCTAGGCGGGTCTGGGCGGGCTAGGCGGTCTAGGCGGTCTAGGCGGGCGCCTCAACTAGTTTAGGCGCCCCTTATTAATTTTCAAACGCCTAGGCATTAATTGGGGCGGTGACCAGCCGCCTAGCGCCTAGGCGGGGCCTAGGCGGCCCTAGTCGGAGATTTTTAGAACAATGTTTCATATGTTGTGGTTGACGACAATGTTAGTATGGATGAAGCGCCTAGTAGTACACATAAAACTGATCAAGTTTCTATGCATATCCTGCAGAAAAGAAGAGAAAAAATAAACGCGAGGCTAAGAATTTTGCAGAACCTTGTACCAAATGGAACAAAGGTAATTGTCAGCATATAAACTCTAATAATATAAGAGTTGGTGTAATTATTTAAGAGCCCATGTAACTAAGTTCTCCTAATATGTTGTTTTTTTTTTTTTTTTTTTTTTTTTTTTTTTTTTTTTTTTTTTTTTTTTTTGTGGGCAATGCAGGTTGATCTCAGCACAATGCTTGAGGAGGCTATCCAGTATGTGAAGTTCTTACAGCTTCAGATAAAGGTAATACCAAAACAAAGAGAACTGAAATAATGAAATATATATCCACGTTCAAGTTTAAATCTAAACAGAATTTTTGATTTGATGATATAATAATATTGTTTTTTCGGTTTCTATTTTGCAGCTCCTAAGCTCGGATGATATGTGGATGTTTGCTCCTATCGCGTACAATGGAATAAACATTGGGATCGACTTAAATTCTTGATGAAACTCATAGGATGTAGTAGGAGGTCGATGTGCTATTTTGATAGAACAGACTACAAAGTCTTTTGGCCATGGAAATAAGGGCACAAAAAAATTAATAAATAAACTAGCATCTGCCAATAATATTTAATTTCAGCATTACAAAGGGCCCTTGTTGAATACCTAGATTGCAGATGAGTATGCGAATTATACAACTCATATTGGTGACGATGGATGTAGTCTGTAAGAGGCCCTGTGTTAGTTGATATTATCTTAAACTCATATGTGTGTTTCACATGTAATCTGATCCACGCTTAAGCATTGTTCTCGCAGCTTACAACTCAAATTGTTAAGAGGTTTTACCCTGCGTTTGAGGTCCAGTATTTATTTTTTAGTTTTTGTATAAAACTGAAAATTGCTCTTGAAATTTCGAACTTCCATTTTTCTGCCAGATAATTGATATATATTTTTTTAACGCCTTAATGCTGTTAAGTTTCAAGATTTACTGTTTTAATAACAAAAATGAAACATTTATTTGCAAAATTTAAAAATATGACATATAGAAAATGAAATAGGTAGTTTTACTCTAAAAGACCTTAGATACAAAACAAAATCTTAATGAAGAAAAAACACCTAATGGATATTTTTTTAATCATAAGCACAAAAAACAAAACAACATGCCCAAACGATAACCAAAAACAGTATTGGCTTCTTAATATTGGATTTTATCTTTTTGGTTAAAAAAACCTTGCTGAGCTGATTCAATATTGGATTTGGTCCTTATGATTAAAAAAAAAATATATAAAAAGGTGTTTTTTGATTAACTTAAAATTAAGGGTAAATTACATATTAGTCTATCTATCAGGTTTGAGGTCTATTACAACTCTATACAACATTTTAAAAACATTTCACTTTCATACCTCACATACTATTTTATTTCAAAATAATACATCCGTTACATTTTCCATCTATTGATCCGTTAAGCGCTGACGTGACTGCCACGTGGCAAAAAAAATTATTTTTAAAAAAATTATTTAAAAAAAAAAAAAAACCCATCTCTTTTTCCCTGCAACCCAGATCCCGTCTTCCCCAATAGATGTGGATTTAAGGAGTGGGGTGTGTAGAGGAGGGAAGAGGGTGGGTGCGGAGGGTAGGTGCATGGGTGGGTGCGGAGGAGGACGTGGATGATGGGTGCGGTGGGTTTGGGGAAGACGGGAGGGGGAAGAAAGGGGTGGGTTGCAAGGAAGTGGGGTCGGGGAAGATGAAGATGAGTTTGTTTGTTTTTTTTTTTTTTTTTTCTTCTTATTCTTGTTCTTCTGGGTTGCGGGTTAGGTGGGGGAGGGAGGGAGGGAAGACGAAGTGGGGGTTGCGGGGAGGTGTGTTTCATTTTTTGTTTTTGGTTTTTTTTGTTTTTTAATTTATTTAGAAGATTCAAGTTTAAAAAAAAAATTAAATTGTTTTTTTGCCACGTGGTACACATTTGGCAGCCACGTTAGCGCTTAACGGATCAATAGATGAAAAATGTAACGGATGTATTATTTTGAAATAAAATAGTACGTGAGGTATGAAGGGACGTGGATATTGTGGAATAAGGATAGGGGAATAAGGATATTGTGACTTTTGCATGAGATTTGGGGGAAAAATTAAGGTTTTGTAGGCTTTTAGATGAAGGGACGGAGAAGAAGTGAATGCGGCTGGGGATGGAGATGGGGAAGACGATTTATGGGTTTGGTTTGGGTTTTTTTTTTTTTAAATAGGGTTAATATTATAATTTTTTTAATGTATAATTTTTTTTTTGCCACATGGCAGCCACATCAGCACAAATGTGGCAGCCACACAACTCTTAACGGATCAATGAATGGAAAATGTAACGGAGGTATTATTTTGAAATAAAATAGTACTCTAGGTATGAAAGTGAAATGTTTTAAAGATATTGTATGGGGTTGTAATAGACCTCAAACCTAAGGGGCTACTATGTAATTTACCCTAAAATTAATGATTTTCTAATCAAATGATCACTAGACTGTATTATTCTTAACAGATCCATGAGGTGGCCGGCCCTGAGAGGGTGCAAAGTGTGCGACCGCACAAGTCCCCAAATTCTAAAAGCGTGATCATCATCACAGTGCTTTCTTGGCAGAGTTGTCAATCGGCGGTACTGTCATTTACTTGTTCACAGGTTCGACTCCACACTTGCTCATGTTTATTAATTTTGATTTCTTTCCTATCGGGCATTGTCTGGGTAACCATGTTGGGCCTTTTTTTTTTAAGAAAAACTAATGAAAATGGCTTGAAAACTTTGAGTTTTAACGATAAGGACAAAATCAAGGGTAAAGTGAATAGTACCAGGATTGACTTTTTAGTGTAAAAATGTGGTTTTTCATTAAAGTGAATAGTATCAGGAGCTTTTTGTAAAAGTTCCCCTTTTTTTAAGCTAGACTATTTGTTTCTTTTATTGAATATTTGTAGTTTAATTTCTTTCATTGTTTGTTCAAAACGGAAAAAAAAAAAACATTTCTTTCATTATATAACATAACTTTTGTGAATAAATATGCAATTAGTAATATCATAATAAATTAAAATTCTTAAAAGTTTAAAAATATAATCTTTAAAAGCTTCTTCCTTATATGACACCATTTAATAGAATACATGTAATAATAAGAATCGTTTATTCTTTTGATCACTGTTTAAAAGTTATCAAATTATAAGTTGCATCCATTTGAAGACTTTAGTCATCTATATATCAAGGGAAGTGTTATTGGCACTCCAAAAATATCATTCTACACTCCTCACAAGTGCATTTTTTTTTCAAATGTAGAAAGTTTGGAGTGTACAATGAGATTTTTGAAGTGCCAATAACAATTCCCTATATCAAAAGAAAATTATAATACAACTTTGCTCATACCTACCATTAGAGACACGAATCTCAAATCTCGAATTTTCAACTAATCTAACGGCAACCAACCGCGAGGTGAGGGGGGAGGGGGTGGGGGGTGGTGAGAATAATCCTTGCTTTAGAGCGTGAGCAAAAATGCAATAAAAATAACATTTCATTGTAAGATGCTATCAATATCATAACTAGTGATTCGTTTAACTCAAATTTTTCATGAGATGAACTCTAGATGCTAATAAAGATCATTAATGGTTATGATTATGGTATTTGTACGGTGATACGATAACTACATAGCCATCACTCCATGCTTTTTGTATTTAAAAATTAAGGAGTTTTGAACAAAAAAGCATAGGATTTCAAATAGATGCATACCACCACATTATGCTTCATGTTGTTTTTTTCTTTATATCAATTTAATCCATAATTAAAAAAATATAAACTATAATTAAAATGTAGCAATCAAAATTTTAAACCATGTAAGGGCCCCCGTTTGAGTCCCGCACGGGGCCTCCAAAATCTCAAGACTGACTCCGCATGAGGATAATGTCCTAGAATCATATGATCCTAATCTCAAGAGAGAAAAACATAGAAGAAACCCTATGTCGTCAACCTTTGTCTTTGGCCTTGGAGTCGGTGGCTCGAATCCCTCTTGGGTTTTTCCTTTCTTCCCCTCCTTGCTTCTCCTATCTTCTAACCATTTTCATCCTTTGGTTGCGATTGATCGTTTGCTTTAAAATTTTTGTGGTCTCTCTCTCGCTATGTCACGATCGAGAGAGCCTTTACAACGTCTATGGATTATGTCTCAAGTTCAAATCTTTGAGTGGTGACTGTTGTTTAGAATTGAGGTGGTGGTTTTTGTGTTTCTTGTGATTTGTAAGCATGAAAAATGATCATGTGGAAAGAGCTAGATGTTTATTGGAGACGATTCATACCAGTGCTTCTTTGTCGACTCAAGATCATTAGTGAGTAGTGCGCTCTTTTTTCTTGTGGTGAGCCTTTACGGTAGTTCTCTAACTTGCAAGTTCTCAGAAGTGTTATCTTTTTTGTTGATTGGATGTGAGTCCTCCGTGGTTAAAAAAATGTATTGTATCTATCCTGATGAGGCGAAACAAAAGTTCTTTTTTTTTTTGTTAAGTAGCAGTACAAGTAAGTCTTGAATGAGCCCTCGTAAGATTGTAGGTACAAATTCGTTAGGACTGAAGACGGCGAATTCTTGCTACCATATATATCCCCTCTTCTCCCTTTCACCTTCCTAGTAACTAAAAAGGAAAAAAGAAAACATAGTTTTCGAATAAAGAGAGCAAAAAAAAAGTTATCTATGAACATATAATCAGCAATCTGTGTCCAATATTCGACAGAGAATTTGCAGCTACATTTGTTTTACAATATTAATAGCCATAACCGATTTCTTACAATTGATATCTCTTTGCGTTGGGGGAACTTGATATCTGATGGAAAGGCTCAATGTGGATAGTTAGCATTCTACAAACAAAAATAAATTTGAGACTCAAAAAATGACTGAAAACAATTTTGGTGAAAATGATTTTGAGTTCCAAAAACACTTTTAATTGTCTAGGGGAAGAAACATCAGATATGTTCTTCTTGCAGGAAGCACTTAAAGTGTATTTCCAAGATCCACTTGGATTTTAATTACTAATGATTCATTTCAAAAACATTTTCACCAAAAACACTTTCAGTCATTTTAAAAGCACTTCCAAATGAGCCCTAACTTATTAAGATCCCCAACTGGCAATCCAATTCCTTCCTAGCGCGTTTAGCATTTTCCCCCTTGTTGTACTCAGTTACTACATTATTGCTTTTATTATTTTTTATAATTGTTTCGATAATAATATTTACATGTATTTAATACAATTACTATTTCATAGTCAGATATGATTCATGTGAATATATATATACAAGAGACCATATATGACCGCTGAGATGATAATTGTATTAAATACATATACATATTTATGTTAAAAATTAGGTTAAATGCTGATATGACACGTAAATGGGCCCCATAAGTCCATTTTTCTTTTTTTTTTCTTTTTTTTTTCCACAAATGGTCTTTAAAATTTACCCACGACATCAAAATGGTCCTTGAAATTGACCTGTGACATCAAAATGGCCTGAAATTGAAAATTGATCAATGTAGTCACGCAAGTAAGTGTCTCTGTGAACACGGAAAATTCCTGAAACGAAAGAGACAAGAACAACGTGCACAAACAAATATTTGTGTTTGATGATTTTGGGTTACAATCTCTCTCAAATTTGATCCTCTGATTCGATCTCCGTAAGGTGTTGATTTGTGGATGTGCGATTGATCCAAAGGGCCGTTGGGCTTGATCTAAGGATGAACGTTCTTCAAGGGCCGTGGGCTTGATCTTGAAGGTGGATTTGAGCGGATCTTCAAGGAGCCGTTGAGGCTTGATCTTGAGGATGAGCGTTTCTTCAAGGGCCGTTGAGACTTGATCTTGAATAACGGTGATGAACGGATCTTCAAGGGCTTTTGGGCTTGATCTTGAAGAACAATGATGAACGGATCTTCAAGGGCTTTTGGGCTTGATTTTGAAGAACAGTGATTGGATGTATGGATTTGTCGACGTTGTTGATCCAAAGGGCCGTTGAGGCTTGATCTTAGGATGAACGGATGATGAACGATGAACAATTTCTTCAAGGGCCGTCGGGGGCTTGATCTTGAATTGGTGGAAGTTCTTCAAAGGGCCGTCGGGGCTTGATCTTGAAGGTGGATGATTGTTGATCCAAGGGCCGTCGGGGCTTGATCTTGGAAGAACGATGAATGAAGAACGAATAGGGCTTTCTTGATTCTTCGGGAACCTGGATGCTTGAGAGCTTCGGAGTTTCAGAGCTTCAAGGTTTTGGTGTAATATCAATTCCCCCTTAAATGAATGAATTTGGCTTCTATTTATAGAATTTTCCAAGACCTAATTTTGAATATAATATTCCAGATGAAATAAGTCGTCTCTGCCAGGTGTTGACACGTGTCCTGTTTGATGACTTTTCCGATGATTCTTGATTTTTCGTTTAGACACACGCTACGTGTAAAATTTATGTAATACATGAGCGTTGAAACTTTGATTTATCGGTCAACATTTATTTACTGAAATTTCGATGTCTACAGTCTCAAATCAATGTAGTTCTTCCATCACAATTCTGTCAAAAATTATGTTATGAGCTGACGTCACACATAAATGGGTCACACAAGTCTAATTAAATTAAAAAAAATTACAAATAGGCTTAATAATTTACTAATAAAAAAAATTGTCAACCCAAAAACCCAGTCTTGCAATCACCTCCGATCCCAATCCACATTTCTCTACCTCCTTCGCTCTTTATTCTCTAAAAAAAAATCCAATACACTACTACAAAATTACCTATAACTGGCAGTCCAAAAAGTGACAAGAAAGCATAATTTCTATCGGATAATAGGTAAAAATCCGACATAAACTCATGCAATGTCGGATAAAAGAATCGACACCATTGCTAGCGTCGTGAAAAGGATTTTGATGTCGGTTAGTCCCCTTAATCCGCCACGAAGAAGGAAAGCAATATAAAATAAAAAAAGATAGCAGTGTCGGATAAAGGGGACATTGAAACTCACGTTGGATATAGGCGACATTAAAAAAAGATAGTAGTGTCGGTCCTAACCGACACCACCTAACTATTTAATAAATAAAATAAACAACCATATTGTCGGCCCTAACCGACACCACCTAACAATTTGATAAATAAAATAACAAATATATTGTCACTCATAAGCGACACCACAAACTATTAATATAAAAAAATAAAAAGTTTCCAACCACAAGTAAACAGCTTCATGAGCTATTGAGGAAACACAACTGTTTTCAGCGGATCTATCACTAATGCATTCGAAAAACAAAAACATGTCATTTATTCAGTTTGAAGGTGGATTTTTCTTTTGTTCTCAGAGCAGGTCAAGTTCCAAATGGTCCACATGTATCTTCAAATGATACATGCATTCCATATCCATTCACACATGTTGCAAATCTAGCAAAATCTCAGCACAGATGAGTGTAATCTTCAAATGATACATGCATTCCATATCCATTTACACATGTTGCAGATCCAGCAAAATCTCAGCACAGATGAGTGATACCTTTCAGATCCGAAGATGTGTCAGTTGATAATTTGTTTTCCCTTGGATCTGCAACTTCAACATTTCCTTTTCTCCAATATAACCTAGGTCCGAGTGTCCTACACAAACAATCCAGAAATATGAGACATGTCGTGATACATAGGCATATTTTTGAAGATCAAACCTACATCATGTACAAACAAGTTTTCTTACTTTTTGTTTGCTTGGAACTGTGATTTAACCAAGCCACTCTTTGCCATTTCCCTTACGGACACCAGATCAGCCGTTGTTCTGCTCACAACCAGAAACAAAGAGTTCACATTCATATATGAACAGATTTAATGCATGCCGAGCTCACATTAGTGAAGGGAAACCAGAAAAGATTATTACCTTTCTTGTAGATTAGTTGAGATCGGACATTTGGGGACAAGTACCGTGATTGTTGGACCTTTGCATCTTTCTTAGGTTGTATATGCAGCCGTTGTACATGTATCAGCAACGAATTTTTTACCTTTTTTATTTTGCATCTGAGTTGTTGGAGTGTTATTCTGCCTTTTCCCATTTTTTCTTCGACGAATCCAGAAACTCGTACACAAATCAAACAAGCAAGTGTTAGTTTGCCTCGTATTTCTATATAAAAATCATCAAATGGACACATATTCAACAATGGCAGGGTCGATATTTACCTCTTTGGGAAGATTGGAGCTTAGATGTGCCTACATTTCCATGACAGACTCACTGGTTTTGGGTTTTTGCAGAGAAGCGTGAGTAATGAGTTGCGGCTAAGGTTATTCATTATAGGGAAATGAGATGCAGCTAAGGTTCTGATATTAAAGGGAGAGAGGGATGAGAGAAATGAGAGAGAGGGTTATGATATTATTGAGAGAGAAGATAACTAAAGAACACCATCCTGTCAGCTACAACCGATAGGAAATTTTAAAATATTTAAAAATAATTATTAATGTCGGGTATAAGTAACACGATTCTCTTTTTAACCGACATTAACTTTATGTTGGTTGAAAGCGACACGATTCTTTTTTTATACGACACCACCATTTTAAAATATTAAAAACTATGTCGGTTATAAGCGAGATTAATAGTCTATGTCGGTTATAAGCGACATAGACAGTTTATGTCGGTTATAACTGACAGTAATTTTGACACCATGTAAAGTGGTTGTTGGAAATGTCCTATATTATATAAAACTGACACTAACCGCTGACACAATAAGCCACTTTTGTAGTAGTGATACACGTATCTTTACACACTTCGACGCCCTTCACCGAATTGAATTTGGATCGAGATCACCTTTGGTGACGACTTGGCCCATTGGCAACGACTTCTGGGACATCACCATTAACATTTAGGCAACATCCTCACAACCTTAATCTTGGAGAGCTTGTTCGGCGTTTCCCTGGTGGTCTGGTAATGCAAAGAACGGCGAGGTTTGCCTTGACATAATGAGGTTATAACCAAGATGTGTCTATTGTTGGTTGAAAAATATTTCCACACCGCCTCTTAGGCCTTGGTTAAGCCCTATTCCTTTGAGAATTTATGGAAGGGATATCTCTTCGGAGTAAGCCCTACTATAAGAAAAAAAAAATTCATTATGCAAAAAGGTATTTAGACAACTTTTTTAATTAATTATTAAACCCACATCAGCAAATAACAATTTTTTTTACAAAATAGTGGCGGAAAGATCATATTGATATGAGACACCTGTTTTCAAGGAGTACATTGATTGATTTTCAATTTCAGGGACCATATTGATGGTGTGGGTCAATTTTAGGGACTATCTTGATGGTGTGGGTCAATTCGGGGACCATTTGTGATACAAACCTGTAAATCTTATGGGACCCAGTTATGTGCCACATCAGCACTTAACAGAATTTTTAATAGAATTGTGACGGAATGACCATATTGATTTGCGACACCTATTTTCAGGGACTACATTGATTGATTTTTAATTTCAGGGACCATCTTGATGGTAATGGTCAATTTTAGAGACCATTTGTGATAAAAACACATTTAATATGTTTATATGGGCAAATCACCTATAGAAGCTTTTGTTCTCTAATCACCCATAGAAGTTTATGATACATTATTTGAAGGCATAAAGTCGTTGTTTGAGAGCTTAGTATTTTAGATTTAGTTCTCAAGACTTGAGTTGTAGCTAAAGGCAATGGTATATGAAAATGCAAATTCTAAAAGAGATAGTTAAGTGAAAACGTAACCCTAAAGTTCAAGGTGAATTTTTTTTGCAGTGTGACAATCATACCAGACACAAATATATGTTAAGCAATGACCAGAAGGCCGGTTCGACAACAACAACAACAACAACAAAGCCTTTTCCCACTAAGTGGGGTCGGCTAAATGAATCCTAGAACGCCATTGCGCTCGGTTCTGTGTCATGTCCTCCGTTAGATCTATGTACTCTAAGTCTTTTCTTAGGGTTTCTTCCAAAGTTTTCCTAGGTCTTCCTCTACCCCTTCGGCCCTGAACCTCTGTCCCGTAGTTACATCTTCGAACCGGAGCGTCAGTAGGCCTTCTTTGCACATGTCCAAACCATCGTAACCGATTTTCTCTCATATTTCCTTCAATTTCGGCTACTTTTACTTTACCTCGGATATCCTCATTCCTAATCTTATCCTTTCTCGTGTGCCCACACATCCAACGAAGCATCCTCATCTCCACTACACCCATTTTATGTACGTGTTGATGCTTCATCGCCCAACATTATGTGCCATACAACATCGCCGACCTTATTGATGTCCTATAAAAATTTTCCTTGAGCTTCAGTGGCATACGGCGGTCACACAACACGCCGGATGCACTCGTCCTTCATCCATCCAACTTGTATTCTATGGTTGAGGTCTCTATCTAATTCTCCGTTCTTTTACAAGATAGATCCTAGGTAGCGAAAGCGGTCGCTCTTTGGTATTTCCTGATCTCTAATCCTCATCCCTAACTCATTTTGGCCTCCATTTGCACTGAACTTGCACTCCATATATTCTATCTTTGATCGGCTTAGGCGAAGACCTTTAGATTCCAACACTTCTCTCCAAAGGTTAAGCTTCGCATTTACCCCATCCTGAGTTTCATCTATCAACACTATATCGTCTGCGAAAAGTATACACCAAGGAATATCATCTTGAATATGTCATGTTAACTTATCCATTACCAATGCAAAAAGATAAGGACTTAAGGATGAGCCTTGATGTAACCCTACATTTATGGGGAAGCTTTCGGTTTATCCTTCATGAGTTCTTACGGCAGTCTTTGCTCCATCATACATATCCTTTATAGCTTGGATATATGCTACTCGTACTCCTTTCTTCTCTAAAATCCTCCAAAGAATGTCTCTTAGGACCCTATCATACGCTTTTTCCAAATCTATAAGGACCATGTGTAGATCCTTTTCCTCATCTCTATATCTTTCCATCAATCTTCGTAAGAGATAGATTGCCTCCATGGTTGAGCGCCCTAGCATGAACCCGAATTGGTTATCCAAAACCCGTGTCTCTTGCCTCAATCTATGCTCAATGACTCTCTCCCAGAGCTTAATTGTATGACTCATTAGCTTAATACCCCTATAGTTCATGCAATTTTGTACGTCACCCTTATTCTTGTAGATAGGTACCAAAGTGCTCTTTCGCCACTCATTTGGCATCTTCTTCGTTTTCAAAATCCTATTGAAAAGGTCAGTGAGCCATGCTATACCCGTCTCTCCCAAGACCTTCCATACTTCGATCGGTATATCATTTGGGCCCACTGTTTTCTATGCTTCATCTTTTTCAAAGCTACAACCACTTCTTCCTTCCTGATTCGGCGGTAAAAGGAGTAGTTTCTACACTCTTTTGAGGTACTTAACTCCCCCAAAGAAGTACTCATTTCATGTCCTTCATTGAAAAGATTATGAAAATAACCTCTCCATCTGTCTTTGACCGCGTTCTCTGTAGCAAGAACCTTTCCATCCTCATCCTTGATGCACCTCACTTGGTTTAGGTCCCTTGTCTTCTTTTCCCTTGCTTTAGCTAGTTTATAGATATCCAACTCTCCTTCTTTGGTATCTAGTCGCTTATACATATCGTCATAAGCCGCTAGCTTAGCTTCTCTCACAGCTTTCTTCGCCTCTTGCTTCGCTCTTCTATACCTTTCACCATTTTCATCGGTCCTATCCTTGTATAAGGCTTTACAACATTCCTTCTTAGCCTTCACCTTTGTTTGTACCTCCTCATTCCACCACCAAGATTCCTTTTGGTGTGGAGCAAAGCCCTTGGACTCTCCTAATACCTCTTTTGCTACTTTTCGGATACAACTAGCCATGGAATCCCACCTTTGGCTAGCTTCCCCCTCTCTATCCCACACGCATTGGGTGATTACTTTCTCTTTGAAAATTGCTTGTTTTTCTCCTTTTAGATTCCACCATCTAGTCCTTGGGCACTTCTAAGTCTTGTTCTTTTTTCTCTCTCTTTCGACATAAAAAAAAAAAAGATCGGGGGCAGGAAAACAAAGGAGAAAACACCAGGCACAAAATTAATCATGGGGTTGCAGCAAGAAGCTAGAGATAATGTTTATGGGGGCACAACGTGGAATTCTAAAACCAGTTTATTCTTAGTACTACTTTACACATGCATTATACATATGGCTACTATAACTTGTTGAAATTAAATTCTTTCAAATGTGGGACATTATGTGCTCATAATGAACCATAACATAACAATCATTAGGTCTACCATGGTAAAATTCAGCTTCATTATTTTTAATTATAATTAATAACTATTAGCCGCACGAACAATGCCTATTAATTTTGTCTGAAAAAAAAATTAAATTACGCGTTAGAACTGTGCTTTGCCTCGGTCTTGCCTCTTGGCCGCTATGAAGTGTGAATGGCCATGGGCATGCAGGGCTGGCTATATCAAATTCCAGCTCTTACATGAAAAACAAATAAAGGTGCTTAGCCGCCCAACTATGTTAGAAATGAAAGAAAAACACGAGAGTATATTTTCCGCGTAGAGAAGGAAATCAGATTTACTTTAAAAGGGTTTCATATAGTCTTAATTATGATTGCTATTAGTTATAATCAAAAGGGTTTGGATTATTTATTATAGTTGGAAGTATTGAAGGAGATTTTGTTCCATAATTTTTAAAAGCTGAGTTAGCTTAATTAGCATGTCGTGCGAGATTAGGCCGCACTCAGAGCAGAGAGCATGCAAGTTATGTATTACAATAATAAGTGGATGGATGATTTGGTCTTGTATGTACGCGTGGAATGAGCGCGAAGATCGCCGGGATCTTAGTTTTGGATTTTGATTATCGGCCATAGATGATGGTCTGGTTCTGATGGTCTTCACTTACTCATGTGTGCAAAGTATTTGAAATCCTTGATTGCTCCGTGATGACTTTCCATAATAATTAACTCATTTGTTAATTAGTGACTTGTGCATAATTGTTTAATTAAGAGCATTAAGCTAAATACACTAGCCTGCTCCCCATATGTTAGTGTGTGTGCATAATCTTAATTTCACTTTGTTTTTTTTTAAATTAAAATGTGTCACTTAACTCCCTAAAAGTTTAACTTTGTGTCCCACTTTGCCTCATTCCGTCGCTTTTGTAAAAAATCTCAATAACAGTTGCACTTTGATAAGAAGATGATGAGGAAGCAAACGCTCTTAAGAAAAGACCATTTGGAGTCATTCTACTTTTATTCTTTGTATTTTTCTTCTGTTTTTTACTTTTAGAATTGAGATCCAATCTCCAGAAGGGATATGAAGTCAATGAATTTCCAACTTTCAATTTGTGAACCAATAGAGTTGTGCTTGAACTCTAAACTTCGAACGATTAGTTGAGGTGGTAGATGGCAGTTATGGAATCTTATCTAACACTTATATTATATGGATCAATGTCATTGGATTATATGTTATAACAACATCGAGAGGGGACAACAAATCCAGTCTGAAGATAACACTGTCTGGACTCTGGTTCAAGAAATCTTTGGAGTATGTTAGACTTTAGACCCTTGTAGCAGGATCAACAGCCTATTTGTTCATGTCACTATTAATGTCAGTTGAACTAAAAATATATGCTTTCTAATTACTCCCACGTTGTTTTGGTTGGTTGCCAGGTGTGATTCTTTCCACCAACTTCACCACATTTTGTTTCTCACAATTAGGTTTAGGATAGGCTAAAATTTTGTTTCTCACAAATTTTGTTAGAAACCTATCTTCCACATTTGCACAGAGATGGGATAACAGAACAACAATACAAACAATCAATATTTCATTAACTGCCTTTCTTCTCTTACAATGTACTATTTATGCTAATACCCAACTCTTAACTATCACCACAAGATGATGCCATTTGGCATCCTAACAAACTTAGGCTAAATATTAGTAGTAAATTAGTAATATCAGACTTTTCATATGCACTAGGCTACAGCCCATTACGGGAGCCTACAGCTGGGTTTGCCTTTAGGTACAGTTAAATCGTCATGTAGTATTATTAATCTGTGTGTTATAATAAGGGGTGAAGATAAGTTAGAAATATATATTTCTTGAATTTGGGTTACTATCAATAAATAATCAGTGTTATAATATCTACGAATGGTAATACTGGGTGGGCGTGTGATTGTCATACGCCCCATACCAAACCCTTTTCTTTAGGTACTAACTAATCGTATAGTGATAATTACTTGTCCATGACAGTACGTAGTACTAGTCCCTTCACTCGGGAACCATTATTTCTGCATTATTTTTTAGGTTATGTTATTTAATTTGGTTCCATTTGAGCTGTCCTTGGCCACAGCAGGGACTCCTGCAAATTGGTTTTCAAAGAATTATGACTTGTTATAGCATTGTTCAGATTAACTAAACCCTAGATATGGTTAATGACATTATTCTATATTATTATAATTGAGTTCATAGTTGGGTATAAATATAGCTTCATTTCATCCCCACCACTCATTCATACATCAACTCTTAGAACAAAGACAAACCCTTTTGTTCCTTTTTTCTGGTCAAAAACCCTTTTTGTTCCTTAGGCAAAAATGGAGGATATTGGAGCTGTTTCAGAGGGAGAATGGACCTCTCTCAGCGGGATGTACACTGCTGAGGAGGTAGATTTCATGTCCCAGTTGCTTGGAAATTCTTCAAACCAGACATCAAGCATGGGAATTCCAGAGGCTTCTTGGCCTGGAGGCTACTATGAAGGTTCACATTATTATTCATCAGAAACTTCTGATTCAAACTCACAAGAGGGTAATTTGAGTGGTGGTACTAGGACTTTTTACCCCACTTCAAGCAATGAGAGTTACTACTTGAATGAATCTTCTCAACCCATGTTGGCAACCAACAATAATAACATCTCTATGTCTATTGACTTTGGTGATGGGGATGTGATCAAAACCCTAAATTCCTATCTCATTGAAGGAGATCATGATCAATGCTTGAACCAAGAAACAAGTGAAGGCAATCCAGAAGAGTGTGGCGGAAACCCGGCTGAAGCTGTGGCTCTTGGCAATCAGAAATTTGATATGACTGCTGCACAAGAACAATCCATGGAGGAAATTAACCCCACCAAGAATTCATTGAAAAGATCTCAAAGCTTAGAAAATGTAAGAATACTTTTTCTTACCCGTTAGTCAAAAAATTCTTGATTATAGAATGTTACCATTCTTAAAATGAAATAAAAAAGAGGCAGGAGTTGGTTTATGTGCGCATTTTCTGATAATAAATTCAATGCAGGTTCAAATGAAAAAGATGAACATAAAGGCAAAGAAGAGCCAGCAGGTGACAACTAGCATCAATGAAGAAGACTGTACTACCGCCGGGCTCAACAGACAGAGCTCCAGTTGCTGCTCAGGAGAAGATCAGTCCAATGTTGCCTCACATTCCCATGAGAATTCTCAGGAGCTGAGTGGAGGGGTTAGTGCTACTTCAACTTCAAGCTTGAGTCCAACAGTTGCATCTCTCAACTTGAGTGGCAAATCAAGAGCTAGAAGGGGGTCAGCCACTGATCCCCAAAGCCTCTATGCAAGGGTGAGTTCCTATATATACCCACCAAATGTCGTTTAATTGACTTAACCTTATCTATTTTCCTTCAGGGAAATGATATATGCACACCAAGTTCTCAACTTGTATGGTCGTATTTATTTTTATCTCTTGATTTTTCTTTAATTTATTCAATCAAAGACCAGAAATAAACCCGGTGTGCTAAATTCACTTTCCACATGTAAAAATAAGCTCATTTTTCTATTTCTCTTTTGTCCCGCAGAAAAGAAGAGAGAAAATAAATGAGAGGCTGAGAGTCCTGCAGGGCCTTGTGCCCAACGGAACAAAGGTAGGCATAATTCCTTGAGACATAATATTTTGCCCAAAAGAACATTGCTGCAGATTAAATTCTCAAATATCTAATTTAGATGCGTCGAAATGCAGGTTGATATTAGCACAATGCTTGAGGAAGCTGTCCATTATGTGAAGTTTTTACAACTCCAAATTAAGGTAATAACAAAATCAAATGGTATAATTAACAAGGTTTAGAATGAAATCTGAAACAATAATATTATCTAGCGACGCACAAAAAAGACACTCTATAGTGTGGTTAGGCCCTACTACTAGACGTAGGGCTCACCTGCATTAAAGAGTGTCTCAACAAATATTTTAGGGCTTGTTTGGTATCGTATTTGAAATTTTTTATAATTTCTCAAAACATTTCTTAAGAATTTTTCTTGAAAACAATTTTCTTTAAGACTCAAAAATTTGTTTGGTATGCGATTTAAAACTTTTGAATCTTACAACTTAAAATGTACAAAGAAATTCAAAAAGAGGGGGTCAAGAGAGAAGGAGGAGAGAGGAGGAAAAAAAGTAAGAAATGATTGGAGGAAAGAGAAAGAAGTGAGAGGATCGGAGGAGATAGAGAAGAAGATGAGTGAGAGAAATAACCGAGAGAATGAAGATAGCGGATTAGAGGAGTGACGAAAAAGGTAAAATAAAAGAGAGAGAAGGGGGAGAGAGAAAGAAGAAAAGAGAGAGATAGATTTGAAGTGAGAGGGGATGAGGGAGAGAAAAGAAATGAGTGAGTTTAAATTTAAAAACTTTAAAAACTCATTTTTTGTGTTTTTAGAGAATAAACTATATTTTTGAGTTAGTCTTAAGTTCAGTTTTTGAAAATAGTCATACCAAACAAGTTTTTAAAACCTAAAACTTGAAAATTGTTTTTGAGTTTAAAAAGTTGGATTCAAATAGAGTACCAAACAGACTCTTAATTTTATGTTTCAATATAGCATTACTCTATCTGAAAATAGATACTGATATTGTTTTGTTTTTTAATTTGTCCCCTTGTGGTTTCGTAGCTGTTAAGCTCTGATGATATGTGGATGTATGCTCCCATCTGTTACAATGGAATGGACCTGGGGCTTGATCCGAAGCTCACCACACCACAGCAATCATAAGAATTTTATGATTGGAAAATGCTTTGGAACTCTATACTCCTCTCAACTCTCAACTTATGTAACCACGTTGAGACAACTTTTCGTAAAGAAGTTAGGTTCTACAGCATTTTCCAACAAAAAGAATTAGTTATGTAGAGTAGTAAAGTCATAAATAGTACTTAATTATCAAGTCCTAATTATTTTATCGAATTGTAGCAACTGAGCTGTGAGCTCCACTGCCAAAACTAGATCTCCTACAATTTGCTCATTTTTGGTTGAGAGGCTTGATCATGTTTCTGTGATAGGATAATTATTCTGCAGCTGCCATTCTTGCCAGGAGGATGGATCCTCTTTGTGAGGATGTGGGGATCTTTTAATCATATTCATTCATCGTACATCATACGGTCAGAAATTATTGTAAATTTTTTATTTAAAATTGAATATAAACAGTATCTGACAAAAACTGGTCGTACGATGTATAATGAACGAATGTGATTGAAGGATTCCTAGAATCTTTACAAAAATGATCCAGCGAGGATCCTCTCTCTCGTATTCTTGTACTTCAAAATGATGACAATAAAGGTTATGTTAGGTTTTCCAAATAAATAAATAAAGGGAATGTTGGAAAAACACTCCTAGTACATAGTATACGAATCAGATTGAATTCATTGTGGTTATTAAAATTGAAGTGCATTTTTGCTCACCATCACCACCATTTAATGTGGTGTATGCTCACCACCTTATTCATCACCATTAAATGAGTTTAAATTTTGAGATTTGTGCTTATCCATTACACGAATCCCGAAATTCAAACTCATCTAACGGTAATAAATATAGTGGTGAACATACACCACACTAAATAGTGGTGAGCAAAAATGCTCCCATTAAAATTGTTTTATACAAATAATTTTTCTTTAATGACAAGGATCCTAAAAATGAAAATCCTTATAAGAGTAACTAATTAAGTGATTTCCTAATTAAGCACGCATATATTTGTACATTTATTTGAAGTTTGTATTAAATTGACGTGTCAAATCCAATTATGTGATAACAGTTGTCAATGAAAATTAGTAATATGACGTGTTAGTCCAAATTTAAATTTGACAGTTAGCCACGAGCATCTTCAAATTAGATCTCAAATTCTAGGTGGAGATGCAACTGTGCAAATTTAACATCAAAAATTCTTCCAGCCGAAGTGTTATATGCTGACTGGATTTGAAATCTTGATAATTAGGAACTCAAATTCGACATCAATGTTAAATTTATTTTTAATTAATTTTAATGGTGGGCCCCCTTATTCCACTAACATTTCAACTAATAAAAAATTTGTTTCAACAGTTTTTTTAATAAATATTAAATATAACAATGTAAAGATCTATATTAATAAGAAAATAACATTTGACAATTCGGTTAGAGAAGTATAAAATTTGACATAAGACTTATTACCACATCATATTGATTGTTATAATTTGACATTTTCTTTAAAAATAGTGTAAAAATGACAAAAAAGATAAATATTTTGTAAAATATTAACTTGCCAATCATCAAACACCATTTCTTAAACATATTCGTTTGTAATACAATTGGCCACTATTTGGTCTCACATTCACACTTAGACTTTTCCTCAAATTACCATGTATTGCAATTTCTATTGCTTTACAACCATTATTTTAATTTCCACCTTTATAATTAACTATATTTTTGACAAAAAAAAAAAAAAAACCCACAAAATGATAGCATAATAACTAATGGTCGACAAAATCAATTGAAATTTGGATCCATGATTTATTACTAATTTAAAAGAGAGCCACTCGACCATTGTGGTTTGCCACAATTGGTGGGGGAGTCTCTATTTTAGGAGAAAAACTTGTGTAGGGCTTCGCTTGTTACTAGACGTTGCTAAGTGGCACTACAATCCAACCAAAACTCACCACATGGCAAACCTTAAATATAATCTTTTATATTTTTTTTTATGTTTTTTTTTTGAGAAAAGAAAATATCTTTTTATATTTAAAACTCCTATAATTATTTTTCCTACTAATTAATATACACCATAAAATTGAATTAGTGATTCATTTTTTTTTTTCCTCTTCTATCTCTCCTTTTAATATATGTTGTCTATCCTCTTCTTCCCTACGCTGTGTTTTTTCTTTCTTCGTAAAAATATGGTCACAAGGGCAATACAATGGAGGTAGATGTTTAAGCTTGAATCATAGCACAACGGATGTGGGAGTTCATTTCCTACTATAAATGTAATAATTCGATTTACTACGAAAGCATGTATACTTGAATAACAATATTTGAATCAAATATTATGACAGTAGCTAATTTAAGGAACAAATCACTGACGACTTATCAATTTCCAACTGTCTCGTTGAAATGCCTTTTGGTCAAAATGATTGATGCTACAATTAACGATTACAGATCCATATCTTACATAAAATATTGTTTCACAAACTATTTTGTTTTTTGTCATTGTAAAGCAGACATCTTATTTAACTCCAGAATTGTAGAAAACGGTATTTTGCCTTTCTTGATGTTGTGGGAGACTACCTAAATATGGCGCTTCTTCATAATTGATTACTCCAAAAGAAACTTGCATCATTGCAAAAAAAAAAAATTAGCCAAAATAATCCCTGAAATATGCATAATTCTTCACTTTGGTCCTTGAGGTTTAAAATCAATACAAGTGATTCTTGAGATTATCCACCATCAATCATTTTGGTCATTCTATGAAAAGTTATGTTAAATAAAGATTAAAATGGCAAAACTACCCTTAATTTAATAAACAATAGGCCAAAATGATTTGACGAAAATTGAGGGTATTTTTATCATTTTATCATTTTTAAGGAAGATTTTTCACGAAATGACCAAAATGATTGACGGTGGACAAATTTATGATCTTCCAACCCAAACGATGAACCTCTCCAGCAGCGTCCCGGCAAGCAGCTTCTCAACCAGCCACGAATCTAGCGTTCTAGTAGTGTACGTTCTCGACTGGGCCCCTGTGATAGCGTATACTCTCGTCTTAGCGCGCAAAGGAGCGTACACTCTGGGTTAGGCCCACAGACGAGCATACATTCACGGTTGGGGCCACACTCCGATAATCAACATGAGCAACCTTACAGGCGAAGTGTTCATTCGCGGCTAGGCCCGCAAGGAGCATCATCCACCTCACATTGGAGTAGGCAGCATGACGGACAGAGAGAAACAGTAACTCAATCCGGCTCAAGTTCAACCGGCAACCTGCAAGAAATTTGCTCACCTGCTAGAAACATACCACATGCACCGCAACTGCGACATAGATTAGTCAAACACATGGAAGAGCAGCCAAGGTCAGCAGGTCACAACCGAGGGCAGCCGAGAGCTCTGCTACCCTCAACAAAAGCAAATTCAGCAAGAAGTAGAAAGGCTCATGGCAGAGCGATTGCGCGATTTTCAACGCAACGAGGTCACTTACGATGCACTACGACGGGACATGACCAACATAAGCAGGTCACCCTTCATAGACAAGATCGAGCAAGCAGAGCCTTCACCCAAATTCAGCATGCCACATTTCACATCCTTTAAAGAAAAAATCCTTTACCCTCGTAGAGGCTACTAAAGTGTGAAAAGACAACTCTACCTTAACCGAATACGGGTCAATAGACGCCGATCACATATTTCTTGACCCAAAGCAATGGTCAAACCACATCAACAACTTGGTGAAGGCAACGAAGCCTAACCCCTCTGATGCACATTCAAAGCAAATCTGAGCGATCTTGAATATGACGTCTCCCACTAAGACAAATGGGATGACGAGTGTGAAAGAGCTTTCCAAGACCTGAAGAAATATCTCATATCACCTCCCTTACTATCTAAGACAGAAGCAGCAGAGGACTTATACATCTACTTGGCAGTCTCGAAAGTAGCAGTGAGCTATGCCCTCATGCGAAAAGAGCTGGGGGCCCAACTGCCGGTATTTTACACTTCTAAAGCTCTTCTCGATGCGGAAACCAGATATCCAAAGATCAAGAAATTAATTTAGGCCCTAGTTGTTATGGCTCGGAAGCTCAGACCATATTTTCAAGCTCATACAGTCATCGGCATGACTCAGTATCCTCTACGATCAATCATACATGGTCCAGATACTTCTCAACGAGTAATGAAATTGGAACTTGGCCAATACGGCTTAGTTTTCCGACCCCACACAGCAATAAAGGCCTATGCCTTGGTGGACTTCATAGCAGAATTCACACCTAGACTAGGCGACCCAACACATCGACCCAACGAAGCCCCAGAAGCAATCGAGCACACCCTAACCGTGCTTGCTTTACTCGATGGAAACTTCTGGCATTTGCACATCGACGATGCATCTAACTACAAGGGATCGGGAACAGGCGTGGTCCTTGTCACCCCAGACGGTTCAATGCTCAAGCAAGCAAACATTCTAGGCTTCAAAACATCCAACAACGACAACTAGAGAGTACACGACAAAACATCCAAAGATGGCGCATTACCTAGATAAGGTACGAAAGCAACATGAAGCGTTTCAGACTTACACCCTCACTCAAGTTCCGCAGGCAGACAATGCCCATGCGGACGTGCTAGCCGGCATAGGCTCCGCCCTCAACCATCAATTCAAACGCTCTATTCGGGTGGAATATCTAGACAAGAAAGGCATAGAGGCAGAGCCAGCAACCAAGGTGTCATAGGCTAGTACAATTCCAAACTGGTAAGATTCCATTATTGACTACCTGGTCAATGACACACTCCTCACGAAAAGTTTAGAGTCTAGAAAGATCCAAACACAGGCAGCACGCTACTACATGTGGAATGACATTCTCGTCTAAAGATTCTACACTAAAGCTCATATCCGCTGCCTAGTGCTTCCCGACGACCTAAATATTCTAAGTTCAATCCATAAAGGCGTTTGTGGAAATCACTTCGGAGGCTGATCCTTAGCACAGAAGGCTCTTAATGCAGGCTACTATTAGCCTACTGTGCATCAATATTCTAAGGAGGTAATACAAAAGTGTGACCGCTGCCAACACTACAAGTCGGTACCAGCAGTGTCTGCCAGCGAACTACACCCGCAGACGAGTCTTTGGCAATTCATGCAGTGGGTAATCTACTTGGTAAGGCTAATATCGTCTGCTACTGGGGGCAAAGGCATGATGATCGTGGCAACTGACTATTTCACCAAATGGGTGGAAGCAGAGCCCATGAAAACCATAACTCAGACAGACATAGAGCGCTTCATATGGAGGAACATCATTTGTTGATTTGGCATCCTTCAATCCATCGTCATAGACAACTGCCCGCAATTTGTAGGTAAAGATTTGGCAAAGTTCTTCCAGAAATAAAGCATCAAGCAGTAGATGTCCATGTCGAGGTATCCCCAAGGCAATAGGCAGACCAAAGTATCCAACAAGACAATCCTCGACTGACTCAAGAAATCCCTGTCCGACAAGAAGGGAAAATGGCAAGTCGAACTTCTTGGATGTCTATGGGCGTATCGCACAACCAAACGACGAGCAACAGTTGAAACTCATTTCTACTTGGCATTTGGTTCGTAAGTAATCATTCATCCCAATGTCATTGTGCCAAGTATCAGCACTTTACTGCTAAGCATCGAGCAGAATAGAAAGGAGATAGCCACAAACTTTGATCTAGCAAAGGAAGAATGCGAGAAGGTCATCATTCGCACATCGCAACCTACCAGCATCAACTCATCTCCAGTTACAACAAAAAGGCCAAGATCTGGCAGTTCCAGCCTAGAGATCTAGTCTTAAGAAAAGTCTTCATCACTACTTGCAGATAAGGCTTTAAAAAAATGGATCATATATGGGAAGATGGATCCTATCTGGGAAGGTCTGTACAATATCAGCAAAGTAGGCGGCAAGGGTAGCTACACCCTCGCCACCATGAACGACAAAGAAATCGAAAAACAATGGAATACCTACAATATGAGGAAGTACCATGCGTGACCTCTCGCTATATTAAAGCCCGAATACTCAAGTAGCTCGACGGGTACCACCTCACAAGCCGAGGATTATCCAGTTGTTATACAATTCCTACCTTCCAGCTAAGTTTTCGTTCATTTCACTAGTTTTTCAATGAGGAATTCAGAAGTAATTTACAACTTGGCTCGGTGCATGTTTACAACAACTGATTACCCCTGCACTAGAAGATCACGCCCTTCTGAATGACTTATCGCAAGAATTGAACCCCCTGGAGACCAACCATGCTCTCCAGTGCGAGAGGGTAAACCAATTCCCTGACACCCACATGGGTTTGCTCTCAGATGCAGGAGGATAAACTATACACTCCGAATATCTAGACGTGGATGAGTCAGGCTGCCCTGGTATAATTAGGTGCACGATGGCTTACGTCGGGATTTTTAGAAGTAGCCACAATGGTCTTTTCTAGGCTTAGCTAACTGAAGGGTTTTTGGTCTCTTGGCCTAATCTGCAGGGAACCAGGCCTCAAAGACGGAGGAGGCACATTATGCAGTACACCCTATGGATGGCTACCCTGGAACCCTAAGCCGCTACTTAGTGCACTAAGGTAGCCTACAATTTCCAGAAGACTGCCTACGGCTTGCCTTTCGAGCAGTAAGCCGCGTTAAACTTATACAACCGCATATTTTTATGAAAGGTTAAACAGTTAGTGTACATATAGGAAGCTTTATCCACTACCGATATGCTACGCAGTCGATAAGCTTCACCTTTACCAAGCACGGAATGATCATTTAGATCTACACTAATTCCTAAAGTGTTGTGATACTTGTTACGCAACCCACGAAATTGGTTACATAAAGAGCAAGGAGTTCTTTCAGACATTTGCTTACGAAATTCCATACAACCGCGTACTTTTGATATGAAAGGTTACCGAATTTCATGACCCAAAAATCTTTAGTATGATGTGATGCAGGCCACACGGCTCAAATGATTGACGAAAGCTAAGGTTCACAGCCAAGTGGTCATGAGGACACATATGCTTCTGTAAGTAAGGTGTCTGCCTGCCGACCATATGGCTAACAACTTTGTAAAAGTTCTACACTAACACCTACGGTTGCATAGGCTACATGGGCCTATATGCTTATAAAAAAGTAGCACGTCTATTGCTGGTCTAAAGGACAAAGGTTAGGCATAAACAAAAGAAACGAAGATGAAGAAAAGCGAAGGAAACAAGTTTATTAAATTTTCTAGCAAATTAGATAAACAAATAGCAAAGACCAAAAGAGTTCAAGCAAAGCAAAAAGCAACAAAGAAAACAAAGAAAATCATACAGGCTACCTAGAAGACTACTATTCAGTAGCTTGGACATCCCACGACTACTCGGTCGCCACACCTTCAGCAACTACGACGCTCTTAGCACCGGCATCATCCAACGCTTCACCCTTGGCTGCCCCAGCTTGGGCACCAACTTCTCCGACTACTTCACCAATGGAAGCTTCAAAAGTAAAGGCAAACAAGTCTTCCAGAGAAATAGATAAGGTCTCAAAGTATTTCCTAGCAAACTCAAAGTCAGACAGCCTACCAAAGAGATGATCTACATAACACAGCTTGTAGAAATCGAACTGACTCTGAACAAGCGAAGCCTCGAGTCTAGCCTTCTCACCCTTCAGTTGCTAGTTCTCCTCGAGCAGACCAACACGGATGAGCTGCAGCTTATCCACTTCCTTTTTCAAATTTTCATTGATCTTTAGTTTACCTTGGAGTTACAACACCTGAGGTTCAAGCCTATCAACAACCTTCTTGAAGTGCATCACTTGATTATAAGCAGTAATCAACTTTTCATCCTTTTGCGTAAGCATCATAACAAAGCTCAGAAATGGAACGCTCAAGATCTTGAATATGAGGTATGTAACATCCAATCTTCTTCTTTGCATTTTCATACTTAACTTGGATCGCATCAAGCCTAGTCTTCAAGTCAACGATCTCCTGGTGAGCAGTCTCAAGCTGTAGAGAAGTGAGGGCAGAGATATTGAAGCCCCTCAAGGAGATGAGCTCTGACTCCAATCTCTTGATCTTCTCGGCAGAAGAATAAGCTTCAGCTGCCATAGTCTTTGCCACCTCTTTGGCAACCTTGGTATCTTCTTGGTCAATGGGAATAGACTCGGCTACCAGAATCGTCGTTTTTTGCATCATAACAAGCAGAGCAGTCATTCTATATTAGGTCGTATGCTTCGCAAAGGAACTTGGGCAAATAACCCATCTAACGCCATCAACAAGCTTGGCACAACGTCCATGTCTTCAAGCAGATCTGGCTTCAAAAACACACAGATCTCAGAAGTTTCTCTAGAAACAGGCTTGGTGGATTTCTCACAACTGCCCACGCAAGCAGTCTCTTATTTCTCAGTAGGCGAACCAGTCTCAGCAGCAAGAGGAATACGCCTTGCCACCACTTTAGCAGCAGAGTCCACCTTATCATTCTTCATAGTAGCAAGTCTCTCTGAAGATGAACCAGACATAGCTCTCAACAGACGTCTCAGCACAAATTTTGGCATTAGGGGAACGACGGAACCTCTACATTGAGCAATCCTATCAGCAATCATACTATCTCCTATCGACATGACAGGCGTCACCGGCTCAGATCTAGCGGCCTCATTTTTCTTCCCCTTGGAAGAAGTCAAGTCAATCACAAGCCTATCGGTAGCAGATGGACCCTCACGAGCAGCGAAGTAAGTCTTCGGCTTTTTCTCAACCGGCATTTCTTGAGCAGGCGGGAAAGATCTCTTATTTCCACCTTCATTCATAGCAGGCTCCACGATAGCGATTAGATGAGCTACCGTTTTGATCCGCTTTATCTCCTCCCTCAGGGGCAGCCCACATTTCCCCCAACGAAGAGGACTAAACAGCCAACGCCATTCACGGTACTCAATGGGGATACCTAAAGCAACATGCACCTTCTTTATATCTAAAGAAGTCTTGGGAGTTGAGCCGAATTCTGAATCTACATAAGCAAATGAGGACAATCAATAAATTAGATAGCAACTCAACAAAAGCATAGAGTAGCCTAGAGACTAAGCAGTCTACTCACCGGTGATTAAAATCGTCGAAACACGTAGCTCAAGGGAAGAATCTGACTCCCACTTTTCACTTATCTCCAAAGTCTCATTGGCCCAATCATGATATCCCTTGCTTGAATGATCGAAGAGTCTATGGTGGGATCGCAGCTGCCCAACTCTATCAATATGGCATATGTCAAAGAAGTACCAGAATTCGTTGACGGTCAGATCTAAGTCAAAGAATTGGCTTAAATTGAGGAATCCCACCATCATATAGATTGCGTTTGGAGAACATTGAGCGGGGGCACACTTCATGAAGCAAAACATCTCTTGAAAAAAACGCGACATGGGAAAAGTAAATCCCAACACGAACTAGTAGGGGTGAAACTCGATAGCTCTCTGAGCCCCATTATATGGCTCACGGCTGCTACCCTTCTTGACACGCTTCACACGCATCCCAGACAGAATGGCGTGCCTATATGCTTCAAGGAAATCTTTGAATGAGTCGTCAGAATTAATTTTGAAGTGAGCAGCCTTGAAGTAGCCCACTTTACTTAAAGACCCACATTGACGATACAACGGCGACACACTATCATCACTCTTGTGGCTTGGAGAATACATGCTCGAAGAAATTCTACAAAAAAAAGAGGAATAATCGTTAGACGGCTGCACAAAAAAAATGTGCAGTAGGCCCCATAATCCAAGGGTAGCAACCAAAGGAGCCTAACCCGTGCTGGCTCCCGTTTCTCCCTTTTTCATCCTAGTAGCCTTACGGCCCAACCCAATTGGAAGGGGGCTGGCGCCCCCGCACCACCCTCTATTTCTCATCTCTCATACGAGCCAACCCAATAGCCTAAGACCCAATTGCACGGGCCCGAGCCCAACCGCCCAAACTTCGCTTCCTAGAGCCCACCAGCCTCGGCCCAAGCCATGTGGTCCTTAGCCCATGCCAACCGAATCTAAGCCGAGCCCCAGCTTGTCTCCGCGGCCCATACCGCTGCACCCAAACCCGGCCCATGCTGAGCAGCCGTCACACCAAGTAGACATCAACCACCCACGGCAACAGCTATGTCGTGGCTTCTCCAGCCACTTTTTCACACATCCTCGACCCCCGTTGAGCCAAATTTCAAGCCTCGATGCTCTAAAAAATTAAGAAGACAAGGAAAATTAAATTTTTCTTACCTTGATGCAGCATGAAGACTAAAAAAGCAATGAAATACGGTCCTTTGCACAGGCAAGTATAGAAGATTGCTAGGGGAGGGGGAAAAATATCCTCTAGCTTTCTCTCTCTTGTAGGGTAGAATAAATTGCTCTCTAAAATTGATTTAATCATCTACTTAAGGTAGACTTAAATAGACTTTGGAAGTGATTTATTTCCCTTTCCTAGAAGGATCTAATTTCCAATTAACATGAGAATCTACATCAAAATAGGAAACAATCTTATATTTCCTAAAGCAAGAAAAAATCTCTACACCTGCTGCCTTTTTCCTGCGAGCAGCCCAACAGGTGTGGGGACATTTGTGGAGAAAAAAATAATCAAGAAAATTAGAGAGGTGACACGTGGACTTTTGGGTAAAAATGACAAAATTACCCTCGAGGCACACCAGGATTCTCATGCGCATACAACGGCAATAACGGCTCAATCAAGGAAGAGTCAAGGGTGATCAAAATAGTATTTATTCAAATCCATCTCATCACTCATCATCAAATCCTTATTCAAAAGGTAATTCCCAATTTTCCTATTTAATTTAGGATTAATTGCCATGTTAATTGCAAGATATTATTTCACATACTATCTTGCAATTATTCACACAATTCCATCATATATGGCCGGCCACTATTCTCCAAATAGGGTCGGTCACTCCCCTATAAATAGCTCTATTTTCCCTAAAAAGCTAAGCCATTTTTGCTACCCACAAACTCCTAAACACATTATTTTCAGAATTCTAACTTTGGCATCGGAGATTCTTCGGCCAAAGCCCCTCCCCCCATTCATCGTGGGCACGTGAGGCTTTTGGTCTTAATTTTAGGTGTTATTATTTTGCATATGCATTTTCGCCAAATGAGAAGATGCCGAAAATTTGCATCCACAATGTGTCCCGTCTAATCCTGTAACAAAAATTGTCAATATTCTAAATTAGTAATATTGTGTGTTAATTTCAATTTAAATTTGACACTTGTTGAAAAGTAATACACGGACAAATATTTCATGAAATTGTGATGTGTCTTTGTCAATCCGCATTCACCACGTGTCTTAAACATAGCCTTAGTAAAACTATATAAATAAGGTGCTCCATAGGTCTCACATTCACAATTCTCCTCGACTCACTATGCGTTTTATTACTTTGTAACCACTCTTGTTCTTATTTTCACATTAGATGTCTCTCTTTATTTCCTTTGAATTTCTACCTACAAATGATATCAAGATGCGTGATAAGCTCAACAAAATCAATCGCATCCATGATTTACCAGAAGAAAAAAAAAAAACTACCCGACCACTGGATGGCAACCGGGAGGCCAATCATGTGGAAGCTGTAGGATGAGTTCTGAGCTAGTTGGCAAGTACAGATCGCCAACAGGCATAAATACTTTGCATCGCGGTCCCATGCAGTGGCAATTGACAATAATAACGCAAAACCACTATGCGTGGCCTCAACCTCTTACATTGGGAGGCATACAGTGCCTAAGAATTTGTAGCCAAATAAACAGTAGACGTGGTTTCAATTACTGTAATTTTACAAATAGTTATTTATTGGTATTTATGACACACCCCGACCGAGATCAAAGTATGCTCGCTGTCACGTGAGAGTGACGTAGCCATGTGCACAGTGCGGAAGCGATGATGATAAGAATTATACGAATAATTGAAAACCAAATTACTAGAGTGCACTACTAAACAGAAAGTGATAGGAGTTAGTTACAACAGTAAACACTCCTAATCAGATCATAGAGTCTAGGTGCAGTCCAGTAGGACAAGTACTAGTTATACAGTACCAAGAATGTCCTACTATTATCTAGATAAGTCAGAACTGCCGACGTCCTCGAGCCACCAACAACAAGCTTACTTAAAACCTGGAGGGGCGCAAAACAGAAAACGTGAGTGGGCAAAAACAAATGTTTTACAACACCATTTCATTTATCAACATATTTAACCCCTCGCTGTAAAACATGTATAATTTTCCCAGAATCAAGATGTAAGCATATACATATATATATATATATATATATGAAATCATATCAATTCAGTTCATGTTTCACATAATCATATTCATATGCATATATGCCATGCCAAGATATAATAGAGTAAACAATTCAGGTAAGTATAATTTCATAGAAATGTGATATGTTAGCCGGAACTCCTGTTGTAGTCTGTACGGCTGAATTCATAGCTCAAACTCAATCTAGCCGGAGTCACTACTATGACCTATATGGCAATATACTGCACATAAGTCGGAACCACTATGAAGGGTCTATACGACAAGATTGGGTGAGATTTAATTATGCTCAACTCTATTCTCTCCTAATAGACGGGCGATAAATCGCTAGTCACCTACGAGTCGGAACCATAAATAAGGTCTATACGACAAGACTGTGCACTTAAGTTGGATCCAATATGAGCATATAGTGAAGGAGGTGACGTAAATAAACAGGCACGTACTTCATATCTCTGGCTAATTCACAATCACCCTAGATGCAGCTTTATGAGCTCAACATTACTTAATCACATATCAGATATCACATCATCGATGATTCACACAACCAAACATAACTTACCTGAACTCACATGTGCCTCCAAAGCACCACATTTATATATATATATATATATATGCAACCATGCAATGCATATTCAAAATATAGAAGCATCATGCATATTATTTCAAGCATACTTTTCTTTAAAAAAATGCCTTTCTAGGAATTATATCAAGTATATAAATATATACTGAAAACAAAAGCCCACTCATTGATATGTCGAAGGGTCGTAACCCCCGAGTCGCCCGTGGATACGCTCGTCCTCGGAATAAGTCTCACCTATATGCGAATTAACTATAAAAACATTATTTTAAAGCATATAGGCAAAACTAGCTAATAACTTCTCATACATTGCTCAAAATGGGTACATGAATATACCACAGTGATCTACACAACTCCACGGACCTACCCAAATTTTCAAAATAATTTTCTGACCCCGCACGCGCGGCCATGCGTAAAGGATCCTGATGGATCCTACAAACGGCGTCAGGAATATTCCTCAGAATATTCCGTTAAAACCTAACGGTAACCATCAATCCTAATTGACGGCGTCAGCATATTCTGTCAAAACTGACGGAATGTTCCTCTTTCTTCTCTGGTGAGTCGCCCGTTTCTGGGTAAAACTTCAAAACCATTATTCTCCTTCGTTTCTTCACCATTTTTCATGCAATTGGTACCAAAATGAAGCTAATAACATGTAGAATCACGTTATACTACTTTTAAGCCTTGAATTCCACTAGAATCTACCTGAGCAAGCTCGATAATTTGGTCAACTTTGAAAAGCTTCGATCTCGGTCCTCCGACGTCCAAACTCTTCCAACGAACTACCCTAAGGCTCGTGAGGACCTCCTTAAGCCTTCTATGTGTTTAGAATTCCCTGAAATGCAAGGTTTTACGTGTACATGAACAATGCACAAAATCGGGGTTAGTGTTTCTCGGGTTTCCGACGCATTCACATCCAAACAAGGGTATTACTAGACTCAGGAGGTTACAATGAACAAGGACCTTACCTTTAAAGCTTTGATCCGTGCTCGAGGGTGAGCTTTGTGTCTTGTCCGTACGTAAGGGAAACAGAGAGAGAGAGAGTCTGAGAGAGATGAGAAGATACGGGAGAGGAGAGAGAGTGAGTATTGTGTGTGTGTGAGTTCCACGTGGTCACCAACCAACCAAGGGAAAATATCAAGTCTCCAAAACAAGTCACACACACGCTACAGCTTTAACATTCAAAGGTTAGAACCGTCATTTCGCACTGTCGAAAATCAATTATTCGGGACGGGCTGTGACAATCTCCCCACCTTATAAAATTTCATCCTCGAAATTACATACAACCACTACATCCACTAATAATCATAAAACAAGCGTGGATACATCTCTCTCATCCGATCTTCTGTCTCCCAAGTAGCTTCTTCCACTGAATGATTTCTCCATAATACCTTTATCAAGCGCACAGTCTTATTCCTTAGTTCCTTATCCTTCCAATCCAACAGAGTCACTGGTTCCTCATCATAAGTTAAATCTGGATTAATTTCCAAAGGTTGAGGAGGAATCACATGTGAAGGATCTGAAACATAATGTCAAAGCATCGAAACATGAAACACATCGTGCACTTTGGACAACTCTTGAGGCAACTCAAGCCTGTAAGCAACCTCACCGATTCGCTCGGTGATCATATATGGTCCAATGTACCTATGACTCAGTTTTCCTTTCTTTCGAAATTGTACAACACCTTTCCAAGGTGATAGCTTCAGAAATACCCAATCACCTACATCATACTTCCAATCAGTGGCATGCTTGTCTGTTGAGCTCTTTTGTCGATCTTGGGCCGCTTTCAGGTTAGACTTAATTACCTGAACATTTTGAGTAGTCACATTCACAATCTCAGGGCCCACTAAAACTCTTTCGCCAACCTCTGACCAACATAGAGGCATACGACAAGATTTCCCATAAAGTGCCTCAAATGGTGTCATACCAATGCTCGAATGATAACTGTTGTTGTAGGCGAACTCCATCAAATCCAAACAATCATGCCAACTATCTCCAAACTGCAGCACTGAAGATCTCAACATATCCTCTAATGTTTGAATGGTCCTCTCAGATTGTCCATCTGTCTGAGGATGATATGCCGTACTATAAAGTAATCTCGTACCAAGAGCTTCCTGGAATGCTATCCAGAACTTGGAAGTAAATCTGGGATCCCGATCTGAGATAATATTAACTGGCACACCATGATACTTCACAATCTGTGATATAAATAACTTAGTTAATGGGCTTAACGAATACTTCTCCATTACTGGAATAAAATGTGCTGACTTCGTAAGCCGATCAACTACCACCCAAATGCAGTCATAACCATTCTGTGTGCGAGGAAGCTTGTACACAAAATCCATAGTAATATTTTCCCATTTCCACTGTGGAACGGGAAGTGGTTGCATCAACCCAAACGTCTTCTTTCTTTCAGCTTTAACCTGTTGGCAAATGGCACACCTACTCACATATTCGGCAATTTCTCTTTTCATACCTGGCCAATAATAAAATGGTCTAATGGTATGATACATCTTAGTGCCTCCTGGATACATCGCATATGCTGATATATGTGCTTTATCCAAAATTTCTTTCTTTAACTCTGCATTGTTCGGCACATACATTCTGCTTTCCTACATAAGCATGCCATCAGTTTCTCGAATTTCAAAATCTTTCCTTTTGCCTTGGTGCCTTACTTGAATTATTTCATGTGTCTCCTCATCATTCATCTGAGCCTCAAGCACATGATCAATTAAAACTGGTCTAACCTGAAAATTAGCAAGCATGGCTTCTTCTCGATCTTCCACTCCTACCTCCACTCCAGTGGACCTCAAATCTGCGAGGAAGGGAACATGACAATCATAGATGGCATTAAGTCTGGATGGAGTCTTTCTACTAAGTGCATCCGCCACTGCATTTGCACGACCAGGATGATACTCAATCGTGCAATCATAGTCACTAAGTAACTTAATCCACCTCCGCTGTCGAAGATTAAGATCTCTCTGAGTAAACAGATACTGAAGACTTTTATGATCTGTGAAGATCTTACATTTCTCTTCATAAAGATAATGTCTCCAAATCTTCAAGGCAAAGATGATAGCTGCTAACTCCAAATCATGTGTAGGGTAATTCTTCTCATGAGGTTTCAACTGTCTCGAAGCATAAGCAATTACCCTACCATGTTGCATCAATACAGAACCCAAACCATTCAGAGAAGCATCACTATAAACCTCATAATTACCGCTATCATGTGGAAGTGCTAGAATATGTGCATGAGTAAGATAGTATTTCAGCTGCTGAAAACTTTGCTCACATTTACTATCCCACTCAAACTTAACATCATTTCGAGTCAACCTCGTCAGTAGCAAAGCAATCACTGAAAAATCCTTAACGAACCGTCTATAATAGCCTGCTAAGCCAAGAAAACTCTGTACCTCAGTGACGGTTCGAGGTTGCTCCTAATTCTCCACAGCTGCTACTTTCTGAGAATCCACTTGAATGCCTTGAGCAGAAATGACATGTCCCAAAAATGCCACTTGATTCAACCAAAATTCACATTCGCTAAACTTAGCATATAGTTGGTGTTCCCTCAAACTGTTCAACACCAACTTCAGATGTCTAGCATGCTCAGCCTTAGACTTAGAGTATACCAGAATATCGTCAATGAAGACAATAACAAACCTGTCCAAATATGGCTGGAATACTCGATTCATCAAATCCATAAAAGTTGCTGGTGCATTAGTTAACCCGAATGGCATCACAAGAAACTCATAATGACCATATCGAGTCCTGAATGCAGTTTTAGGGACATCTTCATTTTTAATCTTCAACTGATAGTATCCCGACCTCAAGTCAATCTTAGAAAATACACAGGCACCTCTGAGTTGATCAAATAAATCATCTATACGAGGCAATGGATAACGGTCTTAATGGTTACCCGATTCAATTGCCTGTAATCAATGCACAGCCTCAAAGTTCCATCTTTCTTCCTCACAAATAAAACTGGAGCTCCCCAAGGTGAAGTACTAGGTTGAATAAAACATTTATCCACTAACTCTTGTAACTGTACTTTTAATTCTCTTAATTCAGCATGAGCCATTCTATAAGGAGTTAAGGATATGGGATTCGTACCTGGAAGCAGATCAATAACAAACTCCACCTCTCTATCTGGCGGCAATCCAGGCAAATCCTCAGGGAATACGTCCGGAAAATATCTGACCACACGAACATCATCCACACTACTAGGAGCATCATCATTCAACACCATATGAGCCAAATATCCCTGACAACCTTTCGACAACAATCTTTTTGCTTTCATGGCTGAAATAATACCATGCCTCACCCCACTAGGCTCTCCTACAAACGTAACTTCAGGTAATCCAGGACAATGAAACGTGACTGTCTTTCCATAACAATATATCTTGGCACGATTATAGTGCAACCAATTTGTGCCCAAAATCACATCAAAATCCATAATATCCTCTACTACCACTGGACATCCTGGATATACCCGATCCACAAAACATCTATCCCTTCTCAGCATAGAAAACTCTAAATCATATCCTATATGTGTAGGATGGGGTTGTGTCACTTAAGCAAATGTATGAGAAATAACAAAATGTGTAGCACCACAATCAATCAATACTCTAGCAAAATGACCAAGAATATTTAACGTACCCATGATTAAATCTGGATTATTCTGGGCATCTTGCAGTGACATGTTGTGGATACACCCGTGATTCTGTTGTCGTCCACTGCGACCTCTGTTGGCGTGAATACCACGTCCCTGCCTCTGTTGCCCTGACTGCCTCGAAGATCCTGCACTACTAGCAGCAATCTCTCCCTGCTGGGGCTGTTCCTCTTGGTACCACTGAGATCCTCCAACTAAATGTAACTGATAAGACATAGATCCTCCCTGGTACTGAGGATACCCACTCTGATACTGAGGATCCTGAGAGTACTGCTGCTGTCTTGAGGTGTAGGAAGCGGCGTCGCCCTGATAGTGGTAGGCACATCCTCGTCCAGTCTGAGTATAACCACCAGATCCTGAAGCGTGCTGGGTAGGTGCAGGTGGTGGGAAGGAAGGCTGATGGGGTCTCTGCTGACTCTGAGGGCATTAGGTAGCCCTATGACCCATTTGTCCACAAGTAAAATATCCATTGATGCCTCTCCTACACTTTCCAAAATGCCGATTATTACACATGCGGCATAAGAGAGCACCGGATCCACCTGAACCACCAAAATCTCTCTGCCTCTGGAACCTAGGGCCTCCAGTGAATCTACCACCTCTCCCCTACATATTAGTACTCAATCTTCCGCTAGAAGAGCTGGAACTGCAACCACTCCTCTTAAAGTTCTGGGTCTTGCGGGGTCCCTGAAATGCTTACCCTTTTCCTTTGTCATCTCGTCTCTGGCCCCCATTCTTTCCTTCTTCATCCTCACTTTCACTAGGCATGTTCTCTGAGGCCTCAATCCTCAGTAGAATCTCATAGAACTCCTGGTAAGAGGCACAATGAGTATATGTCGCTATGGAACGCCATTTCTTCTTAGTACCCAAACTGAAACGGCGAAGCATCTCTACCGAATTAGCAGCAACCTCCGGATCATATCTCGACATATCAGTAAACATCCTGTAATACTCATTAGCAGACATATTTCCTTGCCTTAGATGAGTAAACTCTTGTTTCTTAAGATCGATATACGCAGAAGGAATGAACCTTTTTAGAAACCGCTCCTTAAACACTCCCTAGTCCACAATCTCTTCTGGGGTCATCTCGTAAGACTCATGTCTCCACCAGGATGTAGGCTGTTCTCCCAAAAACCAGGTAGTCGTCTCGACCCATCTATCAGGAGGAAGATTCCCCTGACTCTACCTCATCTGAAAGGTCTTCTCCACATGATTCAGCCATTTTTCTACCCCTCATGACCTTCATTTCCCATGAAGTGAGTCAACTTCAGATTATGAACTATCTCAAGAAGTGTCCTCTGAGGAGTACGAAATGCTATCTGAATGGCAGAAACTATAGCTTCCCCTAATTGGGCAATATCAGGGAAACTAGATTCAGCTGGTTGGCGGGGCTCTCTACGAGGCGGCATAGTTCTGACATAAGACATCACAAGGATTAGAACATTCAAGAATTATACAGGACTGCTAAACCTAGGCTCTGATACCAAACTCCGACCGAGATCAAGGCATGCTGGTCGTCACGTGAGAATGACGTAGCCATGTGCACAGTGCGGAAGCGATGATGATAAGAATTATACGAATAATTGAAAACCAAATTACTAGAGTGCACTACTAAACATAAAGTGATAGGAGTTAGTTACAACAGTAAACACTCCTAATCAGAGCATAAAGTCTAGGTGCAGTCCAGTAGGACAATTACTAGTTATACAGTACCAAGAATGTCCTACTATTATCTAGATAAGTCAGAACTGCCGACGTCCTCAAGCCACCAACAGCAAGCTTACTTAAAACCTGGAAGGGTGCAAAACAAAAAACGTGAGTGGGCAAAAACAAATGTTTTACAACACCATTTCATTTATCAACATATCTAACCCCTCGCTGTAAAACATGTATAATTTTCCCAGTATCAAGATGTAAGCATATACATATATATATCTGAAATCATATCAATTCAGTTCATGCTTCACATAATCATATTCATATGCATATATGCCATGCCAAGATATAATAGAGTAAACAATTCAGGTAAGTATAATTTCATAGAAATGTGATATATTAGCCGGAACTCCTGTGGTAGTCTGTACGGCTGAATTCATATCTCAAACTCAATCTAGCCGGAGTCACTACTATGACCTATACGGCAATATACTGCACATAAGTCGGAACCACTATGAAGGGTCTATACGACAAGATTGGGTGAGATTTAATTATGCTCAACTATATTCTCTCATAATAGCTGGGCGATAAATCGCTAGTCACCTACGAGTCGGAACCATAAATAAGGTCTATACGACAAGACTGTGCACTTAAGTTGGATCCAATATGAGCATATTGTGCGGGAGGTGACGTAAATAAACAGGCATGTACTTCATATCTCTAGCTAATTCACAATCACCCTAGGTGCAGCTTTATGAGCTCAACATTACTTAATCACATAACACATCATCAATGATTCACACAACCAAACATAACTTACATGAACCCACATGTGCCTCCACAGCACCACATTTATATATATATATGCAACCATGCAATGCATATTCAAAATATAGAAGCATTAGGCATATTATTTCAAACATACTTTTCTTAAAAAAATTCCTTTCTGGGAAATATATCAAGTATATAAATATATACTGAAAACAAAAGCCCACTCACTGGTATGTCGACGAGTCGTAACCCCCGAGTCGCCCGTGGATACGCTCGTCCTCGGAATAAGTCTCACCTATATGCGAATTAACTATAAAAACGTTATTTTAAAGCATATAGGAAAAACTAGCTAATAACTTCTCATACATTGCTCAAAATGGGTATATGAATATACCACAGTGATCTACACAACTCCACGGACCTACCCAAATTTTCAAAATAATTTTCTGACCCCACACGCGCGGCCACGCGCAGGGGATCCTGACGGATCCTACAAACGATGTCAGGAATATTCCGAGGAATATTCTGTTAAAACCTAACGATAACCGTCAATCCTAACTAACGGCGTCAGCATATTCCGTCAAAACTAACGGAATATTCTTGTTTCTTCTCCGGTGAGTCGCCGGTTTCTGAGTAAAACTTCAAAACCACTATTCTCATTCGCTTCTTCACCATTTTTCATGCAATTGGTACCAAAATGAAGCTAATAACATGTAGAATCACATTATATTACTTTTAAGCCTTGAATTCCACTAGAATCTACCTGAGGAAGCTCGATAATTCGGTCAACTTTGAAAAGCTTCGATCTTGGCCCTCCGACGTCCAAACTCTTCCAACGAACTACCCCAAGGCTCGTGAGGACCTCCTTAAGCCTTCTATGTGTTTAGAATTCCCTGAAATGCAAGGTTTTACGTGTGCATGAACAGTGCACAAAATCGGGGTTAGTGTTTCTCGGGTTTCCGATGCATTCCCATCCAAACAAGGGTATCACTAGACTCAGTAGGTTACAATGAACAAGGACCTTACCTTTAAAGCTTTGATCCGTGCTCGAGGGTGAGCTTTGTGTCTTGTCCGTACGTAAGGGAAAGAGAGAGAGAGAGATGAGAGGATACGGGAGAGGAGAGATAGTGAGTATTGTGTGTGTGTGAGTTCCACGTGGTCACCAACCAACCAAGGGAAAATATCAAGTCTCCAAAACAAGTCACACACACACTACAGCTTTAACGTTCAAAGGTTAGAACCATCATTTCGCACTGTCGGAAATCAATTATTCGGGACGGGCTGTGACAATTTATATTAGCTCGAAATTGTATGTATGTAAACTTTATATGAGTATAAAGGGGCTTGTAGTTTAGTCACTTAAGAGACCCCTCCCTAGTATCGAGTGTATTGAAATGAAAAATTGGCATAATGAGAATGTAAAAAGAAAATCGATTCATATTAAAGTTATGTTTTGGACCCCCTTAAACTTTTGTCCATTTTATGTCATGTGAGTTGAGGCCCATCGGAAAAATTATTATGCAACATAAATTAAGTCAATTCATTAGAACAATTTCTAGTTAGGAACTTTAACAAAAAGTTCCTGGTACTGTTCACTTTAATAAAAAAAATCATATTTTTACACTAAAAAATCAATCATGAGACTATTCACTTTACCCTTTATTTTGTTTTTATAGTTAAAACTCAAAGTTTTCAAGCCATTTTCATTAGTTTTCCTTAAATTATATTCTACAAATAATTCCACTTAAGTAGAAAAGGATCCTAAAAAAATAAATAATTATAAAGTAACTAAGTAATTACCTTAACACCTAGTACATATAAGAGTAAAGACGTATACATTTGAACATTTATCTATAATTTGTTCGAGTTTGACTTGTATGATCCAATCTGATAAGAACATTTGTTAATAGTTAATAGTATTACAGATTTGATCGTTGTCAAAATATGTCACATGATGAATTACATATTTGACAGTTATCAAAACGTGTCGCATGATGAGTTATTGCCATGATAGATCTAATCCTATAATAACATTTTTCAATATAAATTAATAGCATTACGTGTTGACCCAAATTCAGATTTGACAGTTTGTCCAAATATACCACATAGGCAAATAAATTATTACAAATAGTTATACTTTAGTAAAAAAGGATCCATACAAAATAAATACTTATAAAGTAACTAAGTAATTTTCCTCACACCTAGTTCATATAAGAGTAAAGATGTATATATTTGGACATTTATCTATAATTTGTTCGAAGTTGACGTGTTAAATCCAATCCTATACGCACAATTGACAATTGTTAATATAAATTAATAGTATTATGCGTTGGCCCCTGTTCAAATCTGATAGTTGTCAAAATGTGTCAAATGGACAAATATTTTGTGAAGTATTGACGTGATACATCCATCCTGTAATAACAGTTGTCAATATAAATTAAGAACATTATGGGTTGGCCCCAATCGAAAATTGACAGTTATCAAAATGTACTACATGGACAAATATTTGTTGGAATATTGACGTGTTATTGCCAATCTGCATACATCACGTGTCTTATATGTATTCGATCATGCTTCTATACAAATTAATCGGTATTTAGGTCTCACATTCTATTCAGAGTTTTTCTCAACTCACTATGCATTGCATTTTCTATAGCTAGCTTTGTAACCACTCTTGTTCTTTGCTTTTAAGTTTGATTTCTCCGTTCATACCCTTATTTTCGATGCAATAGCACCTACAAAATGATTGCAACATGATTGGTAAACTCAACAAAATCAATCGGATTCATGATTTCCTAGACAAGGAGCCACTCGACCGTTGTGCCATCCTCGACCATCGTCCCACATTGGCTGAAGCTTGAGCAAGTCAGAGCATAAAGAAATGTTTGTCTTTGGAGTTTCATTAAGAAGCCATAAAGATATTACATGCAGCCTGACTTTGCTTTGAAAATTTCTGGGATGCTGCTGGAGATGGACAACTCGGAACTGCTTGGAGTGTCACCAGATTTATTGGAAGATATGGTCTGCGACATGTGATGTTTGGTACCCATGCTGACAGTCCTCAGTCTTCCTCTTTCCATGAGATTTAGTATTAAGCCTAATCCCTTAACTTGAGGAAGATTGACAACTAGTTGACTTGTTGATATTTGTGTGTTAGTTGTTTGCTGCAGTCCCTCAATACCGTGGAGGAGAAAACTCACAAAGTTCTCCCTCTTTTGTTCTAGATACTGAGATAAATACGAATCAGTGTATATGCTTCGTTTTGTTGAATGAATTCAACTATCTCCCGTGGTCTAGAGCAGTGTTTCTTGCTCTTGGTGGAAGTGGAAAGCTAGGGTTCATCAATGGAGGAGTTAGAGCACCCCAGCCTTCTACCCAAGCATACGAAGCATTGTTATGCAAGGACCAACAAGTTATGTCTATGCTTCTCAACTCAATGGAGAAACATATTGCTAAAATCTTCAGCTATTCTGAGTCTTCGTACGATATGTGGAATTCTGTGAAGGACATGTACGAGAATCAAAATAATTATGCACGTGTGTTTCAACTGAAGAGAGACATTGCCAATCTTCAACAAGATGAAAAAACCTTTGTACAACACGTAGGAAGTCTCAAGACTATGTGGAATGAGTTAGATGTTTTTCTACCTCACACCATTGATGTTGTTGTTCTTCTAAAAATGGCTAAAGAAGACAAGATATATCAGTTGCTTGCTAGTTTGAACTCTGACTATGAGGATCTCAGGAGTCACATCCTGATGAATGTCGAACTTCCTTCCTTCAAAGCGGTGTGTGCCACTGTTCAACGTGAGGAAGCCCGAAGAAAGGTGATGAACTTGGAGAAGAATTCCAAGATTTCTGAGTCAAGAGTCTATGTTGCCAAACATAAACCCTCAGATAGCAGACCTTACAAGGGTAAAAATACACTTAAAGTGCAGTTACTGTGATGTTATAGGTCACGTGGAGGAAAGGTGTTGGATTTTGCACCCCGAACTGAAACCTAAGTTTAGCAAGGATCACAAAATGATTCCTTCAAGGCAGCCCCACACTGGCTTGTACAAACCTCAGCATGCAGCAAATCACAGCTATACCTCATTCCTTGAGAGCATTCAGGACTTCACTGTCTCGCTCATAAATGACTTTGCAATATACATGCAAACCAAGGGACATAGAGAAGCTGCATAAAGCTCAAGGGGTACAACTGAAAATCCTACTGCGCTATTAAGACAGTTCGTAAGCTTCCTTACTGAAAATAAGAACATATCAAGAAGCAATGCCCCCAGGTATTTTTAGTGCTTTCTCAACTGCCTTACACACTAGTATTGAACATAATTGTTGGATTATCAACTCAGGAGCCACTGACCACATGACAAACAAAGCCTCCAACTCACACAATTTTTAAACCTTATCAAAACCCTCTCATATGTCAGTTGTAAATGGTAAAAATGCCATGGTTTTAGGCGTGGTAAAAATAAATTTGCTTTCAAACAATCTTGAGTCCACTGCACTGTTTGTTCCTACCTTTCCTTTTCAACTTCTGTCCATAGGAAAGATCATTAGAACTCTAAATTGTCTTATCACCTTCTCACCAAACAGTATTGTGTTTCAGGATTCTCTCACCAAGAAGACGATTAGTGAAGGTTTTTTTTCTAAATGGTCTTTACTATCTATGTAAGGAACCTCATCTTGTCAAAGCCTTGCATGTGGATTCAATCTCTCCCAATGACCAACAAATCTGGCATCAAAGATTAGCCCATCCATCCGAGGCAGTTTTGCTTAAACTTTTTCCCAAAATGTATCAATCATCTACAATGTGTGATACATGTCAGTTCTCAAAGTTTACTAGACTCGCTTTTTGTTCCTCAATGTCTAGGGCTAGCAAACATTTTGAACTTGTACACTCTAATGTTTGGGGTCCAACTATTGAATCTTTTGATGATATAAATATTTTGTTATCTTTGTGGGTGACTTTACTAGAACAACATGGCTATATCTCTTGAAATCTAAAAATAAGGTCTTCACTATGTTCAAAGACTTTCATCAACTTGTCATAACTTAATTTCAGTCAACCATTAAGAATCTAAGAACCGATAATGGCACTGAGTTCTTATCCAACAATATGAATCAATACTTAAGTTCTCATGGTATTATTCACCAGACAAGTTGTGTGGGAACTCCACAACAAAATGGGATCTCAGAAAGGAAGAACAAGGATTTACTTGAGATGACTCGTGCGTTGATGTTGCATATGAATGTACCAAAAACATTTTGGTCACAAGCCATTCTTACTGCAACTTACTTAATCAATTGGTTACCTAGTCGTGTTTTAGAGTTTAAATCTCCTTACGAAACTCTTAAAGGAAGGCCTATAACTCTTTCACATTTGAAGGTATTTGGCTGCACTTGCTTTGTTCATATTTAAGCATTGCACCGTGATAAACTGGATGCTAGGGCTACAAAGTGTGTCTTCATGGGGTATTCATCCACTCAAAAGGTGGTTCACTCCTAAGAAGGGGAGCTAATGTGTGATTTATTTCCCTTACCTGCATGCATTAATCACTCAGTGCACTTGGATCCTGACGTCACTCGAAACCATATACCAGAAGAGACTATGGATGACTCTACTCAGTCTAGCAATCTGGGGGTAGACACTGAGCCTATTCAAGATGAAAGTCACGAGGAGTTTTCCAATTTACCTCATATAAGGCGTAATCCTGTGCGTGTTCAACAACCTCCAGCAAGACTCTGAGACTATGTCACATTTGCTTCCAAACACCCCATCATTGAGGTACTGAACTATAATCGTGTCTCTTCCAATCATGCTACATTCCTGGCTGAAATTTCCAATCACATTGAACCACAGACCTTTCAAGAAGCTCAACTAATTCCTGAGTGGAGAAATGTTATGAAGGTTAAACTTCATGCCTTGGAGGACAATCAAACATGGAGCATTGTGAAGTTACCACCAGGGAAGAAAGCTATTGGGAGTAGATGGATCTACAAAATAAAGTTCAAGGCAGATGGATCAATTGAACGTCACAAGGATAAATTGGTTGTTCGTGGTTTTACTCAAACATTTGGAGTAGATTACAATGAGACATTTGCTCCAGAAGCAAAATGAACTCTGTTAGGGTTCTACTTTCAGTAGCTGTGAATTGTGGTTGGCCATTGTATCAAATGGACGTAAAAAAATGCAATCCTCCATGGGGAATTACAAGAGGAAGTATATATGCAACTTCCACCAGGTTCTTTTCAAAGCAAAAATGGTATGGTTTTTCGATTGCATAAAGCAATCTATGGGTTGAAATAATCTCCACGTGCATGGTTTGGCAAGTTGAGTTCAGTGTTGGAAACAGCTGGCTTTGCTCAAAGTAATGCAAACTCATCCTTGTTCACTCGTAAAGGAGCAACTGGTATATTGGTGGTTCTCATATATGTCGATGATCTCATCATCACAGGTGAAAATGAAGTTGAAATAGAAGCTCTCAAGAAATCTCTCAATCACACCTTTGTCATTAAAGACCTAAGGAGATTAAAATATTTCCTTGGCATTGAAATGGCAATGTCTCAAAAGGGTTTGTTTCTAAACCAGCGCAAGTATGTTGTGGACCTTCTCACTGAGGCTAAATTACTTGATTGCAAGCCTGCTATCACTCCTCTTAACAGCAAACTAAAGCTTGATGCAGATGGAGAGCATTTCACCGATGTGAGTCACTACCAAAGTTTGGTTGGAAAACTTATATACCTTACCATAACCAGACTAGATATTACATATGTTGTGAGCCTGGTTAGTCAATTCATGCATGCACCATCTGTGAAACATCTTATTGTCAAAAGAATCCTACTCTACCTAAAAGGCTCTGTTGGTAGAGGTATTCTTATGAAGAACAACCACTCCACTCAAATTTGTGGTTACACCGATGCAGACTGGGCTGGGAATGCAATGATAGGAAGTCCACCACTGGATATTGTACGTTTGTCGAATGAAACTTCGTCACATGGAAAAGCAAAAAACAATAAGTTATTGCACATTCTAGCGCGAAGGCTGAGTATTGTGCAATGACATCGACATCATGTGAATTAATTTGGCTCAAAGGGTTACTTTCAAACTTGGGATTCTCTAGCTCTACTCCAATGTCACTAATGTGTGACAATCAATCAGCCATGCATATTGCTGCTAATCCAGTGTTCCATGAAAGGACCAAACACATTGAGGTGGACTGTCACTACATTAGGGCACAAGTTCAATCCCAAGTTATTCAAACCATCTATACTCGCAGCCATGATCAATTGGCGAATGTGTTCACCAAAGCTCTCCCTTCAGCTTCTTTTCAACGTCTCCTTGACAAGCTTGGCTCGATCAATCTCCTCGATCCAGCTTAAGGTGGAGTATTTGCATATATGGTATGTGACATGTGATGTCTAGTACCCATGCTGGCAGTCCTCAGTTTTCCTCTTTCCATGGGATTTAGTATTAAGCCTAATCCCTTAATTTGAGGAAGATTGACAGCTAGTTGACTTGTTGATATTTGTGTGTTAGTTGTTTGCTGCAGTCCCTCAATTTAAGGGATGACAGTTTTAGGGTTTATCGGGTTAGTAGGATCTGTCAAGGGAAGGTTGCTTGTAACCTTCTAACTTATTATGTTCATTCAATAACATATGAAAAATACATTCAAACAAACTTAAAATTCCACAAGATTCTTTGGCTGCCAGGTGGAAGAAGTTGTTCAGGTGCTTAGGATATGCAAGACCAAAGGATCTACAAAGATTCCATTCATCCCAGTTACCTTTATGCTGAGGCTGTGTTCCATTTTTCCTATTTCAATACCAAAAGAAAATTGCCACAATGAGACAAATAAAGTGTATAATTTTCCAAACGATGGGATAATTACATTAAGTTCATCTAAACTACAGGGAGAGAGGTTTGAACATGAAACCTTAGATATACAGATTAATGCTCTTAACCAACTGATCTATAAGCCTCTTGCTTAAAAGCAAAGTGTACGGAGCTCTTGAGAATTTGTAATTTATTACCCTGCTTGTACAAATAGATATTAATTTTATTTTTAGATCAATTTGATATCCACATACACATTTGAAAAAAAAACCACAATAACAGCAAACAAAGACCATCAAAACCAAATTAATTTTGTGTATGTGATAGTTACGATGTGGATAGGATAAGACATTTACAACCATGCTCTCTATTTTTTTTAGTTAAATTTTAACTAAAAAGACTGCATGTTACTTTAGGAGCTCCCTAGAAAATCCTACTCAAATCACTCTCTAGTTTAAGGAGTTATAATGATTGTGGACCAATAAGAATAGAGTTTATTCTTTAAAAAGTTACTAAAATATTGGTAATTAATACTAGGAGCTTCTTTCTCACATCTAGATTTATGAGCTCCCCAATTTTAGGAGGTAGATAGGGAGTGTAATTGAAAATGGATTTTTCTAAATCCTCTTTACAATTTAGCTAGGACCTCATTTAGAGCACGTCTGGTGTTGCTAGGCTCCCCTGAGCTATAGGCAACCAATCCCCTTAAATGAACAATATCTGCCTTTAGTGAACAGTAATTGCTCAAGTGCATCTTCACCCCTAAACTGAATACGTCAGGCAATTCGTATTAAAATATTAGTATTTTTTATTTTATAAAATAAAAAAAAATTATTATAAAACATTTATTGTATTTTTAATTAATTTTCTATAATTTTTTGTATTTTTAATATTTTATCATTTTTATTAGTGGTTGACGTCACCATGATGTTAGCCTTGTGTCACATCCATCAAGCGCTAGGCCCGTGGAATTATGCCTGGTGGAGAGCCCAAGCTACTTGAATGGGTTGGAGTCAATTGCTAGGGGCATTGGGTCATTCAACAGCCAATACCCAAGGGAATTGCACCACGTTGGAAGTGTTCTTAGGGAAGTCCAAATCTTCTACACTCATTTTTTGTGTGGCCTCTCTATGGTTTCTATCATTGATTGACACATGTCAATAAACTTAACCCTCCTTATAGAGTTGTCCATAAACTTAACACGTGACAATCAATAACAGAAGCCACACACAAAATAGGTGCAGAAGTGAACTTGCCATTCACAAGATTTGAGCATAAAACCTCTTGTACAAGAGGAATACTAAAAATTTCAACGCATCCATAATCCATATTATATTGGGCACACTAAAACTATCCTCATATATACAAGAAGAGTAATGTTAGATGGACAACATTTGTAAACTATGTGATGTGTCATCGACAAGAAATAAGCTCATTAATCAACACTTAAGTAATAATCCAATGATCAACAATCCAGTCTAGTGGTATTTCTCTTCACTTATAAGTGAGAGGTCTTAGGTATTCCACTAGACTGTAGAAGATGATAAAGAGAATGAACATTCTGATTATGATGTTTAGACGGTAAAAGTTCGTTAATGAACATTCTGATTATAATGTTCGGACGATAAAACTTTGTTAATGAACATTCTAATTATGATGTTCGGAGGTAAAAGTTTGTTTATCGTTAGTGGGGGACAGTTAGTCCCCTATAGGAGACACTAGCATACTCTTAGGATTAAATATCTGCAAACCACATTTTTGTTTTATATTGAGTAACGCATATCCACATTTTTGTGTAGAAAAGAAGAAAAATGATGATGCCCAAGGGGGCCAAGGATCAGCTAAAGCAAGGATGATAATGTAATTGTATTATTTTCCAATTAATGTTTCAGTTGAGAACACCCATTTTCTAAAATGTATGGATGACACGAGTTTAATACTTTGCTTAAGATCCGCCTATTATAGTTCCGCTTCTTGCTATAACAAAAAGACTTGTTGGAAATCTGGTTGGTCCAGAAAGGCATGGGAGTCTTTGGGCGTATTTTATACGCTATTTCAATTTTTTTTATTTTGTCTACTTAGGGTGCGTTTGTTGCACCGGACTATCTCGGACTGGACTAGCTTCAGGGACTAAGCTGGACTGGCTTAGACTAGACTAAGCTGGACTAATTTAGTGAAGCGTTTGATGCAGTGTCGGATTAAAAAGCAGGACTAATATATTTTATTATTAAATTTATATTTACAATATTTTATCATTAATTTAATCTATATATACTAATATTTTATTATTAAATTATCATTTTCCTTTTATCTTCTCTCGTTGTTTTGTCCGCCAACCCTCCCCTCTCCTTTTCTCTGCCATTTAATCTCCTTTCTAGAACATCTTCCTCTCTTCTTTTTTTCCGCCCATTGCATCCCTCCCCTCTCCTCTTTCTTTACCATTTCATCTTCCTCTCTCTTTTTTTTGTCCACCCAAATCTTCCTCGGACTCCAAATCTGCCTTGCCCTGCACCAGCGACTCCACCTGCTGCTGGCAGAGAATTCAGCGACTTGAGGTTCTGGAGCTTCTCGGATGGCTCGTCCATGGCGATGGTGGCAGCAGGAAATATGGGATTGGGGATTTTTTGTGGGTGATGGTTGGTGGTGGGAAATATGAGATGGGGGATTTTTTGTGGTTGATGTTGGTGGTGGAAGAACCCTCGCAGGGAGGAGGAAGAAGCCCAGAACTCACAGAAGGGCTCGCAGGGAGGTGAATCAAGCAGGACGAAGAGAGATGCCGTCGAAATCGAGGTCGATGAGGTGAATCAAGCAGAACGAAGCGAAGTTCCTAGCTAATCCCGTGGTTTTTGGGGGGACTCGTGAAGACCGGCTAGCACGCCTCACAGGGACTTGTAGTCGAGGCGAGTCCCATTTATTTTAGTCCCACAACCTACCAAACGTAGGATTATAGTCCTACTTAAGGTAGTCCAAGCCAATCCCTCCTAAGGAGGTGTAACAAACGTGCCCTTAGGGTCCTGTTTTCGATATTCCCCTTCCCATGCACTTAAGGTCCTGTTTTCTCCACTCACCAACTTTTGTTTAATCCTTTCATTTCTGTAGCTAAAAATTGAAAACTAAAAACGAAATAGTTATCAAACGAACCCTTAGAAAACCAAAATAACAGCAAGCAAAGATGACCAAAACAAAATTGTTTTGTGCATATAAATTATAACTAAATTAAGGTATAAGTTATAGGCAAAAGTAAGCTACAGAATAACAACAAATTAACTACAATGAAAAGATACCAAGATTTTAGGATGGGAATAGAATTGTTCTGACACTAGACCTACACTCCTTGCAATCTACCTTACTCCAAGGGATTGGCATGCTACAACCCTACGAAACAAGACATTCTAATCTGCATTCATTTACAATCCGACACGACGTAGAGGGGTATGAAAGATTAGGCTCAATCAAACATTCAAGACTGCATAAGGAAGACGTATAACAATCCATATCCATGCTGCGCCATATAAATCCTAACCATGCAATAATGGGGTCCCCGTTTTCACGCCCTCTCCTCGTTCACATGATTTGGAACTTCGGCTTGGCTGTCCAAAGGCATATATTGTGCCATTATGGCTCTTATCTCCGAATCCATATATGACTGCAAAAATATCATTAAAGTATCAGCAACCTGAATCAACAAAAAGAGGAAAAGATTTGTATCCAGACTTTAATTAACTCCCCCAATAGAATCATCATTTAACTATAGCAGTCCTCACAGGTTAAAAAGTTGATTAAAAGACTTGTGAATGCAAGGCAAAGTGGATTTTGTAGTCCGAGACACAGCCGAACAGTCTTTAACCATGAAGTCAACACACCAAAATCAATAGTGTGATAGGCGTAGTTAGTACCCTCATACTATCCGTAAATCTCATGTCCTTTGAATCAACCACAGAAGACAAAACTAAAGACAGTAGGAAATTTTTTGTCAATTTTGACCCTAAAAGCTACCCATATACAAAAATTTCTGTGTGCGCAAGAAAATATGTTCCATTATACCACTGGTAATTTATGGGGTTTCTCTAAACACAGACAATTCTAAAGCAAGACAGACCATTTCCCTGCCAATAGCTTACAAAGAACAAACGGTTCCACTGTGCTTCACCATGAGTTCTATACTTCTATGGACATTTTCTAGTTTTTCTTTTTCTGTTAAAACATGTTCTAGTTTTAGATATTCAAAAGTTAAAGCAATTGCAGCACAACCTATGCACAACCAGAGTTCACCTGATGCATCGAGCATCCATAAACACAATATTGTCAACCTCAGGACAACAGCCACCAAAGATGATCCAATAATACCACCATTAATAGGAGACTCCAGCATTAACAATGATATGTATGAAGTTTGCAATGAAGAAATAAAGCAAAGAAAGCTCACTCGTAATCTGTATTTGTACACTAGGTATGCCCCACCAGCAGCCATTGCCAACCCTATCAAAATAACCCACACAGCAACCCATGCAGACGACTTTCCCCCACCAGAAGACTTACCTGCAGATTATCAAGGGGAGGACGTCAGAATAAGCACTTACAGTATACATATTCAGAAAATGTAAACGCTCCTGAGTTTCTGGACTCACTTATGCAGGTATCATGGTCCCTGATATACAGAAGATTCCCACTGCAAGAGCAATCATAGCTCCCCCAGGTATTTTTACAGCTACATTCAGGGCACTGACAGGCTTTCCTCTCTTTGCATTCATCAATATCTAAGGAAAAAATAATTTGAGCAACAATTAGATCCAAGATATGTCATTGCAAAGATTCTGGATGATCGTCTACATTTTATGTCATATAGGCTGCTTTAATTAATAGCAAGGTTAAGAAGTTCAGCATGCCACAAAACCTCTACACTGATCTCTAGTTGATCGCATAAATATAGAACCAAATTAAATATGACCATTCAGATCTGGAGCAGGATATTTGCTTGACATGGATCACCCACTGGCTTACCACAATGTTTTGGATAAAGCTAAATTTCACTAAATTATCGATAACATGCAGTTTTATAAGATTTCCACCGGGTCCAAGACTCCAAGTATAACTTAACCAGTGGGATGCAAACCAACTGAATAAGCGACAAAACCTAGCTTGTAGATACTTACATTGTTTCCCATCCTCAATCATTCAAAACTTAAAACACCAAAGCATCTGGAGGAGAATAATAAACATACAGTGCTAGGGGCATAAATTGCTGTGACCTAAAAATCGTTGGCTATACATATTATTGCAGTTTCGTTGGTGAGTCCCATTACTCCCTATTTATGCAAGGCCATAGTCTCAGGTTATATACGAAACCATAGAAGAATACTCAAGTAGATCTATTCATGCATAGGCATATACAAGCAGACCATTTCAATTCAATATACAGCATAGCAAGGTTAACAACTTCTGTAGCATGTCGTGATGAACCATTGTGACATTAATCCATTTGTAAGTTTACGCTGGATCACAATGAAACTTTAAAAAATAACACAGCAAAGGAAGCAGACTTAATTTCGAGTGGTCTGAACTACATCTTTTTAGATGCATACCACATAGATTTATTCTGTATTACAGTAAAGCTGACAACCAACAACAGGACGTGCCAAGGTGATGATTTTTCTTACCTTCACAACTTTTAACACCATCGCCTTTAAACCCAGGAGGACACTGACATTGGACCTTTCCATTATCCTGTCCAGAAAATAACCTTACTTAAAATTTCAATTATTTGATACGAGAATAAAAACCATAGGCACTGAGAGCAGAGTTTTCTTTTACAGAAAATGGGAATGCACAAAACCACTTACTGTGCAAGCAGTGAATACATGCCCATCTCGAGCTTCATGCCAACAACCTCCATTGTTTACCTTGCACCTCCCAGGCCCACTCGCTGGAAATGAAAGGTAATATTCCTCAATGAAAAGTCATAATGCAGAACAAGGAAAAATATGTATGGAAAAAAGGAAGAAGCTGAGCCTTTTATTTTTTATTTTTTATTTTTTTTAGGCGAATTTGAGCTATTCTTTTATTACAATGAAGAAGAATAAAACAAACTATATTTCAGTGCAGAATAATTCCCTCAAATTTGGCTTCCCTAGTTAAAATTTATGGCTGTTTTAGGTTATCTTTTATTGTTACCTTCACAGGTAGTGTAACCATCTCCTTTAAATTGCACACCATCAACCAGAGGACACTCACATACCCTCCCACGAAATGTATCCTGAGGAAACAAATCATAGTCACGAAAAACAAGAGTTAGAATACCCATTACTTTCAATTTTCAAAAGATATATGATCAGCTATGATCAGCTAGTGGGTTACAATTTATACCTTGCAGGCTGTGAGGTTGGCTGCTTTATCCTGCCAGCAACCACCATTATTATCCAAGCACTCATTCGTCTCCACATCTACCATGAATAAATGGTAAACCAGCACTTTATTTCAGAATGAAAACAATCAGAAGGAGATAAGAAACACCATAATAACAAGAGGGGCCTACCAGTACTCAAACAAACAGCTGGCTCAGTAGTTTCCTCGAACCCAGAACAGATGGCCTTCAGAACTGCACCTTTCTCCAACTTGCCTGCAAGCAAATATTTTAGAGATGGAAGCTTCTCGATTGCTATCTGAGAAATAAAAGAACGAGGACAAACCTCGGTATTGGTGATTATTGACAACGACGGTAGGCAATATGGTTACATCACCTCTTGTTCCTTTCCCAACCTACAAAGAGTGTTCTTGTCAAGCAAGTATCAATAACTAAACCAATATCACCAATTCAAAGAATTGCATTACAGGACCACTATTGCTCAAACACACTAGAAACATGTTAATGGAGTAGATAAATCTTAAAAAAAGAAAATAAATGCAAAAGGAAAAATACCTGAGCATCTTGCTCTTCTTTCAGAACAGTATTTTCAGAGTCTGCAGTAGGGTCTCCCATACAACTCTCAATCTTCTTAATATCAAGCCCTGACAACACCACATGAATATTAGAAACTCATTCTACATGAATCATTAATCGTCTTAGAAACATCAAGTGCAATATATAATGATTTACCAAGAGATTTAATGACACCATCAGCACATTCCTTGTTGTACTTTTTCTCCTTCATGGGACATCTAATTTGAAAATCAGTTACATAGTCCCACCATACCCAAGGCTTTTTGGTCTCATTTGCCACTCTAAAAACACATAGCTGCCTTAAATTTTCAAGAACCACATCTTTCCCATCGTAACCACTGCTGAAGTCCTGTTCTGGATCAGGAGCACAATATCTACCATGATTGATGCACTGAGACTTGCACTGTTTGCTTAAAGTAAATGCCCGAGGACAGTACCAAGTTATATAATGAGGTGTGAACTGAGTGTAACCGCCTTTTTCAAGTATTTGGGCTGCACCCCTAAAATCCTTCATAAATTCCATCAACATGTCACATTTAACCCCACATTCATCGTTGCTGTTGGTCCACAGTTCATATTCCACACGATCATCTGGATGTGGAACAGCTTCTCTCCAGTCAAGATTCACATTGACCATATCACCAGCACTGATTGCTTTCTTTAAAATTTCGCCAAACCTTTTTTCAATGAGCGCAGATGGTATTGTTATGTTCTCAATGTATTTGGAAGTTGAACCATCCTCTTCGGGTGAGTCCATGGTTATCAATGCCTCCTCAATATTATCAGCAACAAGAACTGCAGAAGCCCCAGCTTTCTGGGCATTCCAAACCTTCAAGGCAAAGAAGCAATCTGGAAAGCACGAACAACAGTTTTGAACTTTTAACACATGAAATGCGCAGTTAAAACAGGGGGGTTAATACATGTATATTAAAAATCACCAAAGTAGGATCATAAATTTAATATAAGAGACTTTTACAGATACAGACAACAACAATTAAACATATCTGCTAACAAGAAGCAAATTAATCAGACTTAAGAATCGATTGTATGCACCATCTAAACAAAAGAAGAGCTAAACAAGGCAAATTGATCAGACTTGGCAAAAATGGCATCTCCAAATCCAGCCAAAACAGACGAATTGAAGCGTATATGTTTCAATAGCACACAAACTACTCAGAAAAGTCAGAATTACAAAAAGTTAACCCCAAAATGAACCGAAACACACCATTCGAACCGAAAAACTCACAATAGCATTCAAATTAGCCAAAACTACAAAAAGCGTAACCCCCAAATTAACCAAAACAAGCAAAATTGAACCCCAAAACTCATAGAAACTATCAAATTGCTCAAAAATGAAAAAAGGGCACCTCCTAAGTAAACCAAAGCAATCAAAGTGAACCTCAAAACTCACAATAAAATCAAATCAAATCAAACTATCGAAAAAATTACATAAAGGGTACCTCCACGATCGACCAAAACGAAAGTTGGGAGAGCTCCGGGGCTCGATTTAAACGTAATCCCAAATTCAGAAAACTCCTTGCATCCCTTCTGATTCTCCTTCGGATACACCACGGCGCCGGCCATGCTGCCGCCGTACTGAGGAATCCCGAAGTTGCCAATGGCACTGTCGTACGTGCCTTTGATTTTATCCGGCGATGTGACCCTCAAGCTGTTCTTCTCCACCACGAATCTCCCATTCGCCATAGACAGCAGCAGAAACCCTAGAAAGAATCTCAGCGCTACTGATCTCTGCAGCTCCATCATCCCACAAGATAGCAGAAAAAAAAAAGATGGGATTTTTGGAATCGAATTTACTGAACACACACAGATAAAGCTAGTTTTTTTTTTCTCAATTCTTCATAATTTGTTGGGTTTGTGAATTTGTTTCTGAAAAACCCAACAAAAAAAATGAAAAAATAGAAACTGGGCTTTTGCTGAATCTGTGGATTTATGAAAAATGTATGAGAAGTTGGAAAAGCTAACAAGATCTCCGCTGTCCTTTATTGCTCTGCATAAATGTCTTTTACTCCCAACTGATACACTTTTAATATACTTTTTCTTAATTTTATAGTTAATGGAAATTAACCTAAGTTTGATTAGTGATAGGCGGAGCTAATGACGCTGTATGGGATTCCTAAATTGCCCATGAAACTTGCTATTCACGCCAAAGAATTGAATGGTAGTTTGGTCAGTTCCAGTGAAGTCCACAGAATCTGGAGTTTGTCAAGTGTCACCTAACATTTTCCCTGAGACCAGAAAAGTCTTCCAACATGTTGCTTCCCTCGATTTTTTCTTTTAACCCATCGTTTACTAGTTTTGAATTTAAAATATTTTATTTACAATAAAAATAAATAATACTAGACTTTAACATTAAGTAACATTTTTTAAGTAAAAAGAAATAATATTAGACCGTTATTTTTCTTAATGAAAAATGGGAATGCCACTCTAGGAGTAGGGTGTCATCTACTTTAAAGCAATATTAAGGTCAGTTATGTACATGAGAGTGGGTAAATTTGACCGTTGATCTATTGTATGCTTTACATACATCAATGATCATGATCAGCCCACACTGAACGTGCATACTAATCCTAATATCCTTCTTTATTTTTTAATTACACTACATATCGATTTCAAGGGCAATTTTATATTTCCAATTTCATGATCAAGTATTTCGAAGCAGTGATAAGGTTAGTCGCACAAGTGTATGTTGCATTATAGGTTCACAATTCATCAACATCGCCATCATTGTTAGGGTCAATTACGTACCTACGTCAAAGTTGAATATTGTTGTTGATGCATTTTAACATCCCTAAATTAATTAATATTTAAGGGAGGGAGAGAGTCCGAATTTTTTCTAGTAATTTAGAAGATTGAGAGTTTCGAACCTAATACTCTATCTACTAAAATATTGAACTGCATACATTTTAACATTTAATTATACATACATTAACGATCAATATCAACTCACGTCGGTCTTAACACGTCACTCTATTTATTAATAGATTGCATATCCAGATTCCAAACAATTTTATAATTTCCAATTTCATGATCACGTGTTATGGATGCGAATCATTTCATATATTGAGTACTGAATATAAAAAGTTTATAATCTATTCCATGGTCCCTCTCCACATAAAATATGTCAATCCACAAAGCAAGTGGGATATTACTATTAATTATTAAGAGTTTAATTAAAGACAGTTCAATGGTGGAATTTATGAATGAATTGCAGTTGTTTACTCATGCTCTGTCTTACGGTGCTCCCATCTCAGGTTTCAACATTATCAAAAAAATATGACATACAGATACTTATGGCCTCCCATAGTAGCTAGCAGAGCAGAGTGCTCGTTTGGGAATAAATACTTGCAACTGCATTCAGAATCCAGTATGGTCGTGTTGGCCCTTAGTGGACTCGAGGTAGTAATAATGGAAACTTTGACAACAAGGATTAAGTGGTTCACTCCTTAAAACTGGACTACGTCCATTAAGTGTTCGGTATAATCTAATCTCCCTTCTCTCTCCTTTTGTCCGGCCCCTTATAAGGGGTACTCATCCTCCTGACATAGGCCCTTAGTGAGCCCTAAGTCTATAGACTCGAGTTTCCCACCGCCTTCGTATTTAATGAACTAAGTATGTTGACGTCACCTGCTTGCTGCCCCTTAGTTATTTAGTCAACAAGTGGTGGCGAAGTAACACTTGCTCAGATCCACTTGCATGTTTTCATGGACCAACACGTATCGAGTACCTTGCTCGTCCCTAGGATTCACACTCGAGCGCTTGATCTGTCATCCTTTATGTCCCTTCATAGGCTTATGTTCTCGTTGATGGCCACCACGTGGCCTAGCGGTTGGTGCCTTAGCAGGCAATGCCCTGGGACTTCGTGCTATAAAGTTGTCAGTATGTCAACTTGTCATTAGTGGTCGGAAAGTACTTAATGAGGAGGTGCTCAGCTTCATTGCCGGCAGGCAATCCAAACTGTTGACGCTTGGGGGTCGTCCTTCTAGTTCTGTTAGGCCTTGGTTATCCTTCCTTACTTTGGGTTTTTCTTCCTTTGGGCCTTTGTCTCCCTTCTTTTCCTTGGCCGATACTATTTTATGGGTTGGAAAAGGACCCTATGTTAACATAATCATGATAAACAAAAAGGCTAAATAACTAAAATGGTCCCTGAGATTTGCATAACTCATCACTTTGGTCCCTAACATTTCAAATCGATAAAAATGGTCCCTGAGATTGTCCACCATCCATCATTTTGGTCCTTCCGTTAAAAACTCCGTTAAGTGTCTCGGAGCTCTTGGCCGGAAGTTTGGATAATTTTCAAAGTTTCGTAACTCAATTGTTTCTTAACCAAATTTGACCCATAATATATCAAAATGAAGATAGGAAAGTGTAGAATAAGATTATACCATTTTGAAGTGCAATGGCTGCCGGAGATAGCCGGAAAATAGCCTCAAAGTTGACTGGTCCGAAGGAAAACTGGAAAACTCGCCGGAAACTAGGTAAACTTTAAACGTTCATAACTTCTTCAATACTCAACGAACTCAAGTGATTCAAAAACAAAAATTATACTTCTTGACGAGATGAAGAGAATGGTATCTTTTTTTTTTTATGGCTAATGCGCCGTGGTTTGGCCGGAAAACAGCTTGGAAGTGGATGTCTTGGTCTCGAGTTAGCCACTTTTGAGCCGTTTTCCGGTAAAACCACGACAATTTAGCCTTCTACAAAGGTACCATTATCTTCCTCTCGTTGAGAAGTATGATTTTCATTTTTGAATCATTTGATTTCGTTGAGTATTAAAGAAGTTATGAACGTTTAAAGTTTACCCAGTTTCCGGCGAGTTTTCCAGTTTTCCCTCGGACCAGTCAACTTTGAGGCTACTTTTTGGCTATCACCGGCATCCATTGGGCTTCCAAATAGGTATAATCTTATTCTACACTTTCCTATCTTCATTTTGATATATTATGGGTCGAATTTGGTTAAGAAACGATTGAGTTACGAAGCTTTGAAAATTGCCCAAACTTCCGGCCAAGAGCTCCGGGACACTTTAACGGAGTTTTTAACGGAAGGACCAAAATGATGGATGGTGGACAATCTCAGGGACCACTTTTATCGATTTGAAATGTTAGGGACCAAAGTGATGAGTTATGCAAATCTCAAGGACCATTTTGGCTATTTAGCCAAACAAAAATTTAGGGTGTTTTGAAGGAATACTCTGGATATTGTAACCGTATGATCTTAACTTTTGTATTTTTAAACAAAGATTTAACAGTTAAAACATCCGGAGTATCTCATACTTTGAAGTACAATGAAAAATACCCATAATAAATAGGGGTGTGATATCCACACACCCCTTTTTACTTCTTACACACCCTTTTAATTTTCGGCCGTCGGATCGGATTAATTAAAGAATATCAAAGGGCAAAAATCAACAAGGGGTGTGTGAGAAGTAAAAAGGGGTGTGTGGATAGCACACCCCTAATAAATAATATACAAGTTCCTCAATTCTACAAACAATATTGTGTGGTACTAGAAAATAGTTACCTAATATAATCAATTCATTAGTGTAATAATACATGAATTGGTTATGGATATATTATACCTTAAAGCATAAACTCGACATCTACCTATATTATAACTCGTGAATTAGTAATACTACTTGACATTATTATAACACTACCAATTTTTCTCCCATTCTACATACATTATCCATCACATCTAAAATCTCAACACTGAAAAATAAAATTTTCTTTTTAGATTTATACTATAAACATATGTTCAAACCAATATATATCTTAACTTTGTGCAGTGAACCACAATATTGACACATACAAAACAACATGGTATTTCAAGAAAATTATTACACTTTCTGTGTGTTAATTCTAGAATCTAAACTAAAGGGGGAGGACATTCAAACTTAAAGGTAGAAGGAGAAGGACAACGCTAATGCTCTAGTCAACTCGCCTACATTCAGATCTACTAATTTTTTTTTTAAATTTAGTCACCGCTTTATATAGTTCATAGCTGGCGATCTCCAATAACTACTTTCATGTGTTCCAAAACCATGGCAGTCCTCCCCACATGCTTCAAAAGCACCCCATAAATCTTATTTCTAATCCTCCCATAAGCTTCCAATTGATCAAAATAATCTTTGTTATCCAACCAGTCACTAACTTTCTTAATCTGGCACATCATCTCAGCCACATAGCTCTTTGATTCCAGGGAAGTGCTTTTTCTCCTAAGCACATCATCCATGTAGTTCTCAAAGCTGGCCAAAATCATCTCCTGCATTCACCATGCAATGACTTTGCCAGGTTTGCAGCTGCAGATAAAGCCATTTCCTTTCACCCAACCTTGTGAAGAGTTTTCCTTCTCTATGGCGAACCCAAAACCAGCTTCATTCTTATGCTTGATCTTCACTATACATTTGCCCTTAGGTTTCCTACCACCATGAGTTTTACTTGGTTTATGAGAATGGTTTGTAGCCTCCACTGAACTTTCCATACCAAGAGCAAAAGACGGGGTGAGATCAGCTGCCAAAGATACTTTTATCCATGAAGTTGCATTTTTCTTTCGGTTAAAGGCAAGTTTTAGTGTTTCCCTGATGGAGCTGGGGTTGCATGAATTTGTGTCATTAGCCGTTACTAGACTAATGTTGATCAAGGACTGAACTATCAATCACACTCGAGACAAGTCATCTTCAAGATCTAACAATTTGTTTACTGATAATAACTGATATTCATCCCTCTTCGATGATTGGAGTTCTGAGTATCTATTGAAAAATGTAACAAAAAAATGCAAAATAAGTGAAACACATTAGATACCAAATCAATAACAATTTCATATTTTTTGCATCCATCGATCATTAAGAAAAACAGACAGATCCTCTACTTGATAAGCATGCAGAACTTCGAAGCGATTCTTTGTTTTTTTATGTTCCTCCCCATTCCAAATTGTGAGTATGTAATAAGTGTGAGGCAGAAATTTGCATAAGCATACGTTAGCACGGTACCTTAGACAGTTGATCAATCTCTCAGCAGCAGAAGCCTCTTCCAAAGCCTCAACTGCAATAAGCACCGCAACATCTCTATGTCTTAAAACTTCATGCATATCATATATGACAGTTCTAGCTCGATTAACAAGCTATCAATCAACGGTCAGACATGCCTCGTAAAATTAAATGAATCAAACAATACCTTGCCAAGTGGGGACAGAGACTTCCACAGTATCTTTCTTTCTGACCGGTTGTTATCATCAGCCAAATTAAATGTCATCGCTGAATCTAAGGAATGCTCATAGTTCTTCATTGGCACGGAGATCCTACTGGAAGTTTCAATCAGTTTCTTAGCTAGATGATCATCACTATTTCTTGTTTTGTGACTTGGATTGTCCGTAACACGTAGCCGTACGAACTGAAGAAGCTTGCCAAAGCAGAAAGAGTTGGAAGGATTTTACAAGGACAACTAATGATCAATTCATTATAATTTTGAAAGGAAAGCAAACTAGAGAACCAATTTGTCCCTGGAGCCATACGATGACGAAACAAGCAAGCAATGAGCTCACGCAGCTGACAGTTGTACAATGATTATACAAAGAGTTAATATGTGTGAACTGCATGTTACTTCTGTTTCATACGGAAACAGTGCTTCTGCATATTTTTGCCTTTGAACATTTGTGCTTGGAAAATTAGCTACTTGAACAAGTACTAAACACTTTCTATGTTTTTTTATTAAGTGCTGGAATAGGTGTTTGCCCTGCAGGGCACATATTTTGCCATCTAAACTACACAATGTGTGTGAACTACATGTTGTTTTTGTTTCTTTTGTTTCTTATGGAAACGTAACTTTTTGGGCAACCATGTCTTTGTGATCAAGAGCGTTCAGTTCTTCCTACTAATTGTGCAATGTCTTTACATGTTAGTTCAGTTGAATGCATATAAAAGCCAAGCTGCTTAACTTATAGACCTCATTTTCATGTTTCCCTTTGTTCATTTATGATTGTGTTGAATTTATTCAGGTTAAATGTGTCTTATTCATGCAGTTATGGCTGAAACAGTGGTTCCCGCCGCAACGCACGGGCTTATTTTCTAGTCTATTTTAAAGTTGGAGGGAAATTGGCACTGTTCATGGCTACAATCAATTGTTTGCCCCTCGATTTCACGCTATTTACAACAAAACCATCAGATCTGGGCTGGGTTGGGAGGTAATTCTTAAAAGTTAGGGGGTAATTGTGTCCGTAGGTTTGAGCCGAATTTCACTTTATTTACAAAATCCTATTTCTCTCTCCCAACTCTCTCTCGATAACCATCCATCAAATCCCTCATCCCTTCCTTTTCTCACTATGAGCTCATTTCCTACAACCCTAGCACCGTTTCTCTCTCTCATTTCCTATCAAATTCGAGAGAATTCTCTCTCCATTTCTCTCAACCTAGCCCCAACGTTGCTCACCCCATTCCTCTTCATCATCTCAGTTAAATCCGTTGAACAATCACTGATGCACCTCCACACGAACCCATATCGAATTTTCCTCATGCCCACGAACCAACCTCCATTTCGTGGATCCACCGTCCTTGCAAGTCGCTGACACCCACAAATGAACTCAAATACGACCATCAAAAGTAGGCCGGAGCTCTTGAAGATGTCAGATTTGAGAACTTTAGTGTTTGATCCTGAAGTAGATTGAATTTTCCCTCTCTTCGATCAAATTCTTCTCCTTCCCAAATTTTCTGCTCAAATCTAAAAAATTCCAGGAGCGGAGCGGTATTTAAAATGCGCGAGCTCTGCTTCCAGGCCTCCCCGAAACGTTTGCAGGTCAGTCGTCCGAACCGATTTCTAAATTTTGGATGTATTGTGTTTGAAAATGCCGAAAATTAATTGTTTTGTTGGAGTCCGATTGATTTCGGAAGATCGGAGCTAATTTTGGATGTATTGTATTTGGTGCTTAATTTACAAAATTAGAGTGAGTTTGGTGTGGATCCGAGCTAAATTAAGTAATTAACTGACTCTGCAATTTAAAAAAAATTTCATTTGAATTTTGTTTCAGCAATTTCAGCTCAATTTCTATGTTTTATGAATTTTAATTTTAGGGTAAAAGACTGTTTACTACCCTCATGTTTCGTGGTTTTCAACATTTAGTACATTAAGTTTTTTTCATCTCAGATTCATACCTAAAGTGTAAATTTTGGGACAGTCTCATACATCCGTTAGTCAAACTGTTAAATCTGCCACTAATTGTGACGTGGCGCCCATATGGACAATGATTGGGCGCCACATGTCATCCACGTTTTTTTTTCCTTCATTTTTCTTCCTTCTTCTTCTTCTTCTTCCTCTGACTGCAACTTTTTTTTTCTTCCTCCTTCTCCTTCTTCCTTCCTCCTTCTTCCTTCCCCTTCTTCCCCTTCTTCCTTCTTCTTCATTCTTCTTCTCCTTCTTCTTCTTCCTCCGAATCAAGGGAAGTTTTTTTTCTTTTCTTCTTCCTCCTTCTTCCTCATCCTTCCTTCTCCTTCCTCCTTCTTCCTTCCTTTTCTTCCTCCGAACTGCCCAGATTCAGTTATTTTTTCCTCATTCTTCCTCCGATTGCAACTTTTTTTTTTCTTCTTCTTCTTCTTCTTCCTCCGACTGCAACTTTTTTTTTTCTTTTTTTTTCTTCTTCTTCTTCTTCTTCTTCCTCCGACTGCAATTTTTTTTTTTCTTCCTCCTTCTTCTTCCTCTTCTTCCTTCTTCTTCATCTTCCTCCAAAAAAAAAAAAAACCTTCATCTTCCCTAGATTCGGAGGAAGAAGAAGAAGAAGGGGAAGGAACAAGGAGAAGAAGGAGGAAAAAAAACAAAAATCTTCTTCTTCTTCTTCTTCATCTTCCTAAAAAAAATAAAAAATAAAAAATAAAAAAACCTTCATCTTCCCCAGATTCGGAGGAAGAAGAAGAAGAAGAAGGAAGAAGGGGAAGGAAGAAGGAGGAAGAAAAAAAAATTGCAGTCGGAGGAAGAAGAAGAATAAGAAGGAGGAAGAAGAAGAAAGAAGAAAAAAAAAAACTGAATCTGGGCAGATTCGGTGGAAGAAGAAGAAGAAGAGGAAGGAAGAAGGAGGAAGAAGAAGAAGAAGAAAAAAAAAAAAAAAAAACTTCCCCAAATTCGGAGGAAAAAGAAGAAGAAGGAGAAGGGGAAGAAGGGGAAGGAAGAAGGAAGAAGGAGAAGGAGGAAGAACAAAAAAGTTGCAGTCGGAGGAAGAGGAAGAAGAAGAAAAAAGAAAAAAGAAAAAAAATGAATCTGGGCAGATTCAGAGGAAGAAGAAGAAGAAGAAGAAGAAGAGGAAGGAAGAAGGAGGAAGAAGAAGGAAGAAGAAGAAGAACAAAAAAAAAAAAAAAAAAAAAAGGGTAAATTACACAGTAGCCCCTCAGGTTTTGAGGTCTATTACAACCTCATACAACAACTTTAAAACATTTCACTTTCATACCTATTTTATTTCAATATAATACATCCGTTAGATTTTCCATCCATTAGTCCGTTAAATGCTGACGTGGCTGCCACATTTGTGCCACGTGGTTGCCAAATGTGTGCCACGTGGCAAAATTTTTTTTTTTTAATTTTAAAAAAAACCCTAAATCTTCCAAATAAATTATAAAATTAAAAAAAAAATTAAAACCCATCCATCTCCTCGCAACCCCCCCCCCCCCAAAACAAATCCAGATCCTTTTTCCCCTACCCCTACCCCCACCCACCCACCCACCTCATAGAAACCTCATTCCTCTTCCTCACCCCTCATCCTCCTCTCTTCTCCTCGAAGAAGAAGAAGAAGAAGAGAAAAATAAATAAAAATTTGTCCCTCACCCCCCGCCCAGCGACCCACCTCCAGTCCCCCCTCCTGGCCCGGCGACCCTCCTCCCTCTTCTTCTTTTTCTCCTTCTTCTTCTTCCCCTCCACCCCTCCATCCATCCCCTCCACACCCCCCATCCCACCCCACCCCGACCTCCCCCGCAACCCCCGCAACCCCTCCCACCCCCACACAGAGCTGTCAGAGGCAATTTTCAAACCCCTAATTTACCAAAAAAACCATAAATTCGATCAATTTCACATACAATTCATAAACCCAATTCAAACATATGCGTATTTGATAGAGAGAAAAAGTAGAGAGAGGAAGAGAGAGAGAGAGAGAGAGAGAGAGAGAGGGAGGAGGGCTCCCATGATGAAACTGGCCCAGTCGCCGAGCACCATCGTGCTCCTGGGTGGAGAAGGCATGTGGGTCGTCGCGCGCCGGGGAGGGGGGGAAGGCATGTGGGTCGTTCTTTGTTTTGGCTTTCTGGAACTCTGATTTTTCTTAGCAAAATGGTGAAGACCAAGAAATTGAAGAAATGGCAGTGCAGCGAAAGCCCCAGTTGGTGATGGGATTCGAAGAGAGGGAAAATAATAAATGGGAGAGAGGGAAGGCAGGTGGGTCGTCGAGGGAAGCAGGCGGTCGTCGGGGGTGGGGGGAGAGGGTAGTAGGTCGTGTGTAAGGGTGGGGGGAAAAGATTTTGTAAATGTGAGTTGAGTTGCAGAGAGATGATGGGGTCGGATGTGGGGAAGGGGAAGGGGATCTGGGTTCGGGTTTTTGTGGTTTTTTTTTTTTTTTTTTTTTTAAATAATATGGTTAATATTATAATATTGTTAATGTATAAAAAATTATTATTTTGCCACGTGGTAGCCACATCAGCACAAATATGGCAGCCACGTCAGCATTTAACAGACCATTGGATGAAAAATCTAACGGAAGTGTTATTTTGAAATAAAATAGTACGTGAGGTATGAAAGTGAAATGTTTTAAAGATGTTGTATGAGGTTGTAATAAACCTCAAACTTGAGGGGTTTCTATGTAATTTACTCAAAAAAAAAAAAAAAAAACTTCCCCAGATTCGGAGGAAGAAGAAGAAGAAGAATGAGAAGGAGAATGAAGAAGAAGGAAGAAGGAGGAAGGAAGAAGGAGAAGGAAGAAAAAAAAAAAACGTGGATGACACGTAGCGCCCAGTTATTGTCCACATGAGCGTCACGTCACAATTAATGACAGATTTAACAGTTTAACTAACAGATGTATGAGATTGTCCCAAAATTTACACTTTAGGTATGAATCTGAGACGAAAAAAACTTGATGTACTAAATGTTGAAAACCACGAAACATGAGGGTAGTAAACAGTCTTTTACCTTTAATTTTAATTAATGCTTTTGTGGAAAGAAATTTGAATTTTTATGTTGTTTAATAGAAAGATAGGTGCTTGGATGGGAGTGGACGTAGGAGCAGGGAGTGTTGCGAGGAGGGGAAGTAGTACCATCATCTGCTGTGTTGCAGTAGTGAAGTGATCAGACGTCGGTATGGCATCTGCTAGCCTAGGGAATGGTGGAGTTGGCAGTTCGAGGTATGTTAGACAATAGATATGCCATAAGTGATAAGCCATTTTCCCTCTCTGCAAATGTTAACCTCACCCTGTATGGGATTATGAAAAGGAGGGGTTTTCTTTTGCTTTGCGTTGCAAGGTATAGAGGGAGACTTAATTTACTATATTAGCCTTATGAGTTTACGGACCTTCTAATATTTCATAGCGGGCCTGGAAGTGATTTTCCGGGAACGGGAAAGGTAATTGAGATTAGTCTCTGATTGTTTGATCATCCTCTATATATTTGATGAAGCTTCAACTAGCTTCTACCAGACAACCCCTCATTTCTTTATGGTAATTGAGCTTCATCTCTAATTGTTTATTGTCTGATTAGATTATTATAATATTTGGGTTGTTGTATATGTTGGATTTGAATTGATTTTTTGTTTTCATTTTTCATGGTGATGGATTTTCGAATGAAATGCACTCAACCCTGAATTCCAGTGGGGGTGGCTGAAGCAGCTGCCGGATATGACTTATGGCAGCCACTGTTCTAAAAATCCCCGCCTAGCTCCGCCTAGGCGGGGCCTAGGCGCTAGGCGGCTGGTCACCGCCCCGATTAATGCCTAGGCGTTTGAAAATTAATAAAGGGCGCCTAGACCAGTTGAGGCGCCCGCCTAGACCGCCTAGCCCGCCCAGAGCCGCCTAGGCACCTGCCGATGTTGCGACTCACTTTGATAGAAAATAGATAACTTTCAATTTGCATTTAATTTTTTTCAATAAATTGTAAGAGACTTGTTGAATACTTAAATGGGCACACACTATATGCTTGTTCCCCATGTTTTCATTATATTCCAATACTTTATAATACATATGTCATTCTATTTTGTAGTTTATGATGAAATTATATATATTTTAAGTATAAACAGACATTTAGTTACACGAAATATAATGGATTTACTTAAATTCGCCTAGTCCGCTTAGGCACCCGCCTAGACCCCGCCTAGCCGCCTAGGCGCTAGGCCCTAACCCGCCGCCCGACTAGCGTCTAGCGTCTTTTAGAACCTTGATGGCAGCCAAGGTTTCCTTATTGTCATGCTTTTAGTTTTATTAAATGGACAAGGATTGTCTGCCCTCCTTGTTCCCGTGCGCTCACATACCCTCCTGTTTGTGTGGTCACGGTTAAGCCACGTCAATATTTTATATTACTATTTATTTTTGTCTTATTATCTCTATAAAAAAACAATATAAAATGTTGACGTGATTTAACCATGACCACACAAAACAGGAGGGCACGAGAATAAGTATAAAAAAACAATATAAAATGTTGACGTGACTTAACCATGACCACACAAAACAGGAGGGCACGAGAATAAGGAGGGCAGACAATCCTTGTCCTTATTAAATATGACAAGTTGATATAAATATATATGTATATAGAGAACTTACATCTCTTGATAGATTTTGTTGCTAGATAGTTTTTCACGTTCCTGCTCAAAATAAAGTTTATCATGTTATTCTGTCCAACTATTGATTTGGAACAACGTTATGTAAATACTGTATTCTGTCCAACTATTGATTTGGAACAACGTTATGTAAATACTTTTCACACACCATACTTATAACACATTAGTCCTGTATTTGAAGACTTATATACAAAACTTATAATTCGGATGAAGAGATCCTGATCTTTGTTTTTGGGAGTTTTTTTATGCTCTGCTTTTTGAGCGAATCTTTGTTTATCATTTTTTATCATAACACGGTCATATGGTGTTACTGTCCGTCCTTTTAGTTGTTAAAATCTGCTTTTTTGAGTTGTACATAGAACTCTTAACGTAGAATTAGTAAAATGCAGGTGCAGAATGAACGACTAATCAAAGTGAGATAAGCTTTTAATTTTTTTGGGTTCAATTTTAAATGGGTTGTTATCAACCATTGAATTGCTTTTGGAGTTTTCATTTTATAAGAGAGATGGGGGATTCTTTTGGGTGAAACTTTTAATCCGTGAGATTTTTAGTTATGTTGTGTTGTGAGTTTTTGCAAATTTCTACCGTGTTTATGCATGCATTTTTGTTATAGATTTGGAAGAAAATAGCATTACAGGGTGGTGAGGGTTTGTTGGTGGGGGAAGGCAGCAGCGTTAAGATTTTGCAGGTGAGATATTAGGGTGAGAGAAAAAGGGGACAAAGAGCATCGAAGACACATTTGGGATTAGGGGTATCAAAACAGGGGAAAAGAATATGACAGAGGAATGGACTCTTAATTTGTTTTTAACTGGTTTGGGATTTTTGTTGCCTTTGGGGTCGTCATTGGCGTCAAGCATTTGGTGTCAAGCGGTGTCTGTTTTTTCATAATTTTTATTACTAATTTTTATGTCATTTGCGATTTTGTATCCTAGGATTTTTGAATTTTATCGTTCATTATCGGTTTTTAAATTATTATTTTTGTCTTCGTTTGTTTGTTTGTTTTATATGTTGTGTTTGTGCTGGGATGCCGTTTTGAAAGTTCTATTTCCATTATGACCGCTGCATTTTTAAAGTGTTGAGGGTGAGATTTAGATATCAAAACACTCCATTTTTTCCCAAATATGCGCGTTTGGTTCTCTTCGGTTTTAAATGTTTAAAATTAAATGGTTGTTTGGATAAAATGGTTTATTAGTTTATCTTATGTGTTGTGATCAGGAATTCAATTGGATTGGGTAAAATGCTTTATCAATTTACGTTATAGGGAATTTTGTGTGTTATGGTCTGTGAGTTTTATTGCTCATCGTTTGTTCTTTTTTCTTTGTTTGCCGGTTTCTTTTGCAGGGGATCACTACAGTTTGGGAGTCAAAATGACCACACTACCCCGTCAAGGGTTCAGATCTTGCCGTCAGGTGATATGAGAGAGGGGGTTGGATGGTAATTTTGTCCGTAGGGTTTCGGACGGATTGGGATGGGTTAGGGACTTTGTTCATTTAGTTTGTTTCTGAGAGAGAGAGGTGAGGATGTCAGTGTTGATCTTTGATTCAGTGAGTGAGAGTGTGATGGTGAAAGAGAGGGGGATCATCGGGATTTCAGTGAGAGAAACAGAGAGAGGGGTGATGGTGAACAGGCGCGAGTATTGTCCCTTAGTCCGGGATTCACTCTTCATCGTCCATACTCTATTGCATGCTCAGATAAGTGTCTTTTTCAATTACATTTTGTATTAAAATCTCTGTTTTTTTATTGTTTCTTGCATTTATATCTGCGTGAATGTCGTGATTGAAAAGCCCAAAAAAAAATTTCCAAATCTTTTTGTACTGTTTTGTTAGGTTAGGCAGCATGGTTTTTGGTTTTTGGTTTTTTATTTTTTATATTTTGTAATCGGTTGGGGGATTTTCTGGGCGTGTATTTATTTGTTTGCCCTTTGGTTTGTTTTTCATTCTGGATTCCCCTCTTTCATTAGAGAGTAGAAAAATTCCAAAGGTAAACATGCAATCCCTTGCTTCGCTTTTCTGTCCATAACCAAGAATCGGTGAAATAAGTGTGGTTCTTGGATCTGCGGTCTGAAACAAAAAAAATATGTCTATTCTCTGTGCCAGCTAATGTATCTGTGATTTCTTTGCAGGACGCTACTGCAACACTCAAGTCCGTTTGGAAAATACTTAGGGATCTCAAACCCAAGGTAAAATGTAATAATCTCTGGCTCCCTTTACTAATGTACGCTTGCATGCACTAGATCTGTGAATTTTAATTATGCATGTGCACTCTCTGTGCCAAAAGTTTTTAGATCCGAAGCCGTCAGGATGCTAAGTTAGCAAGGTTAATTTTGTCCTATGGTTTTGGGACGGATTGGGATGGGTCTAGGTGGCTGTCATTCGATGAGGGTTTGGTGAATGAGAGCCATGCCGCCTTTGCACAGAGAGAGAGGGAGGGAGTAGTAGGTCGTGTTTTATTGTCTTCACTGCACCATTAGTTTGATTGCCTATCCCTGTGTATTTGATTTCTTCTGGAAGATGACTTCTAATTCCTATAATAATCAGATACTCAATCTTCAATCCTGCTTAATAGCAGCGATCACCACCTGTTTCATGAAAGGTACACGTGAAACAGTTGTTAATTGTTTATGTTTTTGGCAGGAGAAAGATTTGAAGCAAGTTACTCAAAAAGTTAAACTTCGATATCGAAATTAATGGAAACCCATTGGTATGATTTCTTCATCTGAAATTTTTGATTGCCCAATTGGTTGTTTCATCAATTAATTGTGTGCAAACATTTATGTGTAATTTTTTACTTCTTCCACTTAAATTGTAAGATCAAATTAAGCCAAGAACTTTGGGTTTTGTAAATGTTGTGTAATTAAATTATTCATATTATCAATTAGTTTTGAGCAAACATTTTTGGGTAGTTGTTAATTTCCCTCAATATTTGATAATAATTAAATTAAAGCTGGGAATTTTGTATTTTGTTCATTACCTGCCGTAGATTTTACTTGACACAGAAAATGTAGTTTCCTTGATATTATTCATGTTTTGTTTTCTTTCAGATCGCGTTGTAATGGGTCTCTTTGGAAAAACAATTCTTAAGACCAATTGTGAGGTTTGTTCTTATATGGTACATGAGTGTTTTTATAATTCTTTTGCACAGTTGTTAGTATTTGTAGTTGTGATTGGTGTTGTCGTGTTTGGCTTGAAGAAACAAGACACTACTTTTGATAAACCATATTGAGAGTGAAGGAATCTCCTTTTGACCTGGTCATGATGGAGTACATTTCTACTAACTTGGTACACTATGGAAATTCATGTACTCTTTTACTTGCCCCTTTTTATATGTATTTGTTAATTACATGACAAAGTTTTCGACCCGTCGCATCGCGCGGGTATGAATCCTAGTGATTGCAAATTTACAAGGACGATCATATTGCTTGGATTAAGAATTTGTCCAGTTTTTCGTAGTCCTAACTTTAAATGGATTTATTTTTGCAAATTTTTGGTTTTTATTTTTTAAATGGGTATACAGATAGATTTACAAATTGAATTGGATTTGTGAGGATAGTTTAAGTAGTAAATATGGGTTTAAAGAGATTAATAGTTTAATTAAAATTACCATGGGTGTAAAAAGTAAGTGGGTGTAAAAAGAGGTTATATGAATTCAATATCTCCCCAGTACATTGCTTTATATAGAGTAATGTTATTTATACCATGTTTTTATATAATATTTCTATAACACATTAGGTGGCATTTGATGTGAACGGCCGTATCATTTAAAAAATTTGCAAAATCCAATTAAAGGAAGGAGAAAGACTCCTCGTATACTACAAACATCATTTAATTAACTAGTTTTTTTTAATTATTAGTTTATTAAATCATAAGGATTCGACGTAATTATGGAGTGCCGGCTGTCGACTACCTGACGCCCTCCCCCTCCTCCTTTATCCGGGCTTGGGACCGGCAATGTAAGATAAACTTACATAGGCGGAGTTAGTTTATTAAATAGTGAACTAAATTTAAAATTTTGATTAATTCAAATGATGTGGTTGTTTACATCAAATGTCACCTAAGGTGGTACTCCTTTATATATAATCAATTGTCCTAAACTTAGGCCTAATTTCCTTTTTAACAGTGTGTGAGTTGGTCCTTTCTTTCCATGGATCCCCGTTGCACTGAGGCTAGAAAATATTTGAGGTTCTTCATGCAACCTCAGAGCTTGGGAACAACCCACTTATATAACGATACTAATTAATCATAGTACGAGGCGAGGGATTTGGGCTACATCAACCGTTAGTATCTGAGTTAATTAATGTGTACTGCTACTATTTTGTTAATTAAAATTAATGAAAGAGAAGAAATTTTTACTTTTTATTTTTGTCAAAAGATAGATTTTGTTTGATTAGATGTTAGATTAGTCACCAACGGGGTTCAAACCTACGTCGTCACGCAATAGCTCAACTCTTTTCCACCACTATGATAAAGGGCAACTTGTTGAAAGAGAAGAAATTTGAAATTGAAACATTTTCAACAATGGAAAGCTCGCTAGTTTAATAACTATAGAGTAATGCTAGGGAGATTAATTTGTAAAAAAAATTTGCAAACTAAATGATATGTTACCAATAAAATTGAGCATGTGCATCTACTCTAAAATGATAATTCAATCATCAACTTCCATGTCATTTAGCTTACACAATTTTGTCTACTAAATTTGTAAACAAAATTTGCAAACTAAATATTATGTACGTTTTTTCTTCATCGTGAGTCGCCCTAAATAAATAGCTAGGATATGAACAAACAACATTAAGCATTTGGCATAGCCGTACGTTTGGTTCACCGACTGAGTCCTTTTGGAAAGCGCTTTAAATTTCATGTCTAAATCAATGATATTAATCTGGCAAATGGAATTAGAGCAAAAAGAAAGTTGAATTCTGTAAATTTCAAGGAAATGTAATTTTCAAGCATAAATCTAGTAGCTCTATTATTTCGATCGATGGCTGGCGTGCCTTCATTGGCTTCCCCTTTCCCAATCGTCCTTTATGTTTGCAGTTTCTTCCAAGGCACCCATTCCATGAATCTTTCCTACCTTGCTTGAGATGAATACTAGCCGCAATTGGCAATTTGTTAACTTTTCATCACAATGGGAAACGTCATATGTACAACCCCATTAAATTGGAGCTTGAAGATACTTAATATCATGCAAAACGATTCCATCTTGAAAAATGCAATATTTTTCGAGTTTGAAACCCTTTAGAAAGAGGGGGGATTCGAAATTGGATGTAGAGGAGAAGCATAAATTGCATAATGCTTTAACCAACTTGGGTTAGTAAATATGCATCTTTTATTTTGACAAAGCAATATTCTAATATATGATAACATATGGAGAGTGAGACTTAAACCGGGATGTAGAGAAGAGAGGACACTGAGCTCTAGTTCGTTCGCTTGTTAACTAGTCTTTCCTTGCAAGTCACCAAGCACTAGCCAAAACTTGACTATGTTCATATCTCCTTAGGTCTGCATTAGTTGAAGTAATTTTGGATCGAACACAAGAGGGCATCAAGCAAATGCTCTTAATATTAACTCTATAATAATATGCAAAAAGTTTATGATTTAACTTTGTGATGTTAAGGGAGATCCATATTTAATATACTTGAATTTAGGTAGGAAAATGTTTTGAGTTTAATATAAGGAGCTGTTATTAGTACTTCAAAAAGTAATAATAAAGAACGCAGAATAAACTTTTTTTTTAAACTAGTAATTTCTTGATAATGAAAATTCAAGATCATAATAATTCTTGATTCTAGAATAAATCTGATTTTATAAAACAAAACAAAACAAACAAACAAATAATTCTTGATTCTAGAATAATTCTTGCTTTTGTGATGGTCAGATACATAATAATTCTTGATTCTAGAATAAATCTGATTTTATAAAACAAAACAAACAAACAAACAAAAATTGCAAATCCCATAAATAAATCAGCCAAAAGTGTTAACATTGAGTTTGCCTATATTGATTATTTCATCTTTGCTCCCACCAAGATTGGGACCATAATTTGTTGGTCCATGAGTCATGACTGTCCATGTACTAAAAGAAGCTTTTGCTTCCTCCAAGCATTCTCCTTTCTTGTTTCACAAGCAACAATCCTCTTTTTTAACAAAACAGAAAAAAAAGTTCACGGTGACTTTTAACATTTCGACTTATAGAGCTTCTAGTATAAATAGCAACAATGCATGTGGTTAAATCCACCAACCAGTTAGTTTAAACCCAAAGAATTAGAGAAGCCATGAACAACGAAATCCGAATTCGAATCCAAATCCTCTTGTTTCTTTCTTTTACATTTCTCCAAATACTTCCCATTTTTACACAAGAATTTGCATGTGACAAGAGAGCTTCAGCAACTAGCCAATTTCCTTTCTGCAACACTTCCCTTCCTTATGAGACGCGAGCCAAGGACCTCGTGTTGCGCCTTACGCTCCAAGAAAAGGTGATACAGCTAGTAGATAAGAGCACAGGTATTGCTCGACTAGGGGTGCCAGCGTATGAGTGGTGGTCCGAGGCACTTCATGGCGTGTCTAATGTTGGCCCGGGAACTAGTTTTAATGGCACAGTGCCTGGTGCCACTAGTTTCCCAGCGGTGATTCTATCCGCTGCTAGTTTTAACCAATCACTGTGGCTAAAGATGGGCCAGGTTGTGTCAACTGAGGCTAGGGCCATGTACAATGTTGGCCTAGCCGGGTTGACATACTGGAGTCCTAATGTTAATGTGTTCCGCGACCCTAGATGGGGTCGCGGACAAGAAACACCTGGCGAAGACCCTCTGGTGGTGTCAGATTACGCTGTGAATTATGTCCGCGGTCTGCAAGAAGTGAATGAAGGGAATAAGACTGGTGGTGATAGGCTGAAGGTCTCAAGCTGCTGCAAGCATTACACTGCTTATGATGTGGATAATTGGAAAGGAGTTGATCGATTTCACTTTGATGCACAGGTAATCGATTAATCCACTGTTATATTATGAGCAAACGACGAGTTCATGTTTTAAGTTATAGTGTTAAATTATTAATAATTAATTTACGTGTTATAACATGGACAGATCAATTATACCACCTGACAGCCAGAATACAATACCTTTAATATTTTTTTTTTCTTTTTAAATAACTATCTAGTGGGGTTAATGCAGATGAAAATAAATACATTTGTTACTTTTTGATACAAAGGCAGTAATCAATAATGGTACCCCTTGTTTACTGATAACCAATCATTAATAATTTGGGAGTTTTAACAAAACACTCCCGGTACTGTTCACTTTTAACTAAAAATCACATTTATACATTTCTTTGGTACTATTCACTATACCTTTAAAAATGGCTTTTCATTAAAAGGGAAGTTTTTTTTGGACTTTTCGTTAGTTTTCCTTAATAATTTTAGAGTCATTAATTCATGTTTCTTAAGATGCAAGAAATTTTAGTACAAATGAGTCAAATGACCATATATGCATGACTGCTGGATTCACTGCAGGTGACAGAGCAGGACATGGAGGATACATATCAGCCACCATTCAAAAGTTGTGTACAGGAGGGCCATGTAAGCAGTGTGATGTGTTCATACAATCGTGTCAACGGCGTTCCAACGTGCGCTGACCCGAACCTCCTCCAAGGGGTAGTTAGAGGTCAATGGGGTCTAGACGGGTAATTTTCTTGTCTCTTAAGCTTCAGGAGGTGTAATTTATCTTTCTACTACAAATTTCTCTTTAATAACCTTATCAAATGAGCATTGTGCCTGACTGACTGCTCTATTTTATGTTATGAGCAGATATATCGTTTCAGATTGCGACTCCATCGAAGTTTATTACAATGACATCCATTATACTGCAACACCTGAGGATGCAGTGGCCCTTGCCTTGAAAGCAGGTTCGCCATTATGGTGTGATGGAATTAGATTTGACGAGAATTGTTTCATATTCCAATATTTTGTTTCCATCAAATTTTATCAGTTTCCAGCTCACAAACACCCCTAATTGCAGCCAAAAAAAATTAAAAAAATTGTGACAATTAAGAAGAAAGTGTTTTGATCGATCCTATGTGTTACAATGTGATGATATGCAGGTTTAAACATGAATTGTGGGGATTTTCTAGGATTATACACAGAGAATGCAGTGAGCTCAAAAAAAGTTGAAGAATCTGTGGTAGATCAGTCCTTGATATACAACTACATAGTCCTGATGAGGCTAGGCTTCTTTGATGGTGACCCAAAATTGCTCGAATTCGGAAAGCTTGGCTCGTCTGATGTGTGCACCAAGGATCATAAAATGTTGGCACTTGATGCTGCTAAGCAGGGCATAGTTTTGCTTGACAACAAGGGAGGAGCTCTTCCATTGTCCAAAAAAATAAAAAGCTTGGCTATTATTGGACCTAATGCAAATGCCACCACTGTTATGATAAGCAACTATGCTGGCATACCATGTAGCTACACTAGCCCTTTACAAGGAGTACAGAAGTATGTCCCTGCCGTGAAATATGCCCCGGGCTGTAACAATGTGAAATGTGCCGATGAGAGCCTCATTGGGGCTGCGGCTCAGGCCTCCGCCACAGCTGATGCAGTAGTGGTGGTAGTGGGACTTGATCAGTCCATTGAAGCTGAGGGGCTTGACAGAGAGAACTTGACATTGCCAGGGTTTCAGGAAAAGCTTGTGAACCAAGTGGTTAGTGCAGCAAAAGGAAAGGTCATTCTGGTAATTATGGCAGCTGGCCCAATTGATGTTTCTTTTGCCAAAAGTTTGAGCAAAATTGGGGGGATTCTATGGGTAGGGTATCCAGGTCAAGCTGGAGGAGATGCCATTGCTGAAGTCATATTTGGGGACCACAATCCAGGTTGAGTTTTGACCCTCTTCCTCTCTTAATTGTTTGAATATGTCTATCATACCGTCATGTGATGTTACTAATTTGTCTCATGAGTTTTGAAAAATTCCAAGTGTGTATGTCAAACCGTTACGTGATTGTTATTAATTCAGTGTTACAATATAGTGGATTAATTTGTAACAACACATAGGATGTGATGGTCACAATGAAAAATTACTCATAAGATATATGCTTCGTGTAATGATAATTTGTTTTTACCATCTGTAGCTGGAAGATCTCCTTTTACATGGTACCCAAAGGAATATGCAGATCAAGTGGCAATGACAGACATGAACATGAGAGCCAACACAAGCAGAAACTTCCCAGGGAGAACATACAGATTCTACACTGGAAAAACCGTCTATGAGTTTGGTCATGGTCTAAGCTATTCAAATTTCACCAAGTTCATAAAGTCTGCACCATCCTCAGTACTCATTCCCTCAACCCCAACTCATCATGTTAACCTTCTACTTTCCAACTCCACTACTCAACTGGACTCGGACCCTAACTCCGAAGGCAAACTAGTCGATGTATCAAAAGTACATTGCGCGAAATTAAATTTTAACCTTGTTGTCGGCGTGAAGAACAACGGGCCAAGGGACGGGGGTCATGTGGTGCTCGTGTTTTGGGAACCGGCAAGCTCAGGGAGGGTGATGGGAGCACCAAAGTTGCAGCTGGTGGAATTTAAAAGGGTGGAGGTGAAGAATGGAGAGACAAAGTATGTGACAATTGGGGTGGATGTGTGCAAGAGAATGAGCCTTGTGGATAGTGAAGGAAAGAGGAAGTTGGTAACTGGAAAACACACAATTGTGGTTGGTTCTCCTAGTGAGCGCCAAGTGAAGCACATTGTCGATGTCAAGGTGGCTGGAAAAGCAGAATTGAGGGAGGCCTTTTAACTTTATTATGACAGCAGCAACTAAGCTATGAGCTATGATTATACGCAGAATAATCATCCATGGTAGTAAGCATTATGATAGAGACTTGTTATTCAAAGGGTTTAAAGCCAATATAATGTTTAACCATCTATAATTTATAGAAAAAGAAATAAAATAAAAGGGTTTGTATTAGTTTTTGAAAAGTACTTGATCGATAGCCGTCGATGAATATGAATTCTACAATTACCCACGTACCCATAAACAGTTTAAAAGCACTACATACATACTAAACAGTTTAAAAGCACTACATACATACTAAACAGTTTAAAAGCACTACATACATATGAGCGTATGAGTGATTGGTGCTACTTTTAGTTAGCATCTTGCAATATACGTGTTAGGTTCAGTGTCATGTAATATATGCATATGTTTTTGTGTGATTTGCCACTGAAAAGCTGCTTTGACTACTACTATTCTTGCACTAATGTTTCAAGTTTCGAGTTTCAACCAAGAGTTCAACCGGCTCACATTTTTTACAGCTTCTTGTTTGAGACCAATTCAACATAATTCAATCTGCATTAAGTGCATGACAGCTATCTTATCTGGTATTACACAAATTAAACTAACTTTAGCTTTAAGTTCTTGGGTCCAAAATTTAGGAGTGTCTTTAAATAAGACGAAATTTAGAAAAATGTCTTATACAAGATTAAAATTTGATTTTAGTCCCTAGGCCCTATTTAATGCCATCATATTAAATGTCTCTCTTTTTTATTTATAATTTTATGGCGTTCATTAATTAAATTTTATGAAAATATTATAAATTTTAATTCTCATTATGGTAAGTATCTTATATAAGAAAATATTTTCGTAAAGATTTTTTGGTACACATGTTTTTGCATATTTTCTTATGTGCCACTAATTCATTACAATATATTTAGGTACGAACATTTATGTACGCTAGGTTAGTATAATATGTTTAGGTACGGATATTTCGGTACACTAATTTATTATAATATATTTAGGTACCGATATTTCGGTACACTAGTTTAGTATCATATATTTAGGTATAGAATTTTTTGGTACACTTATGTTTTTGCATATTTTCTTATGTGCCACTAAATCACTACAATATATTTAGGTGCAGACATTTCGGTACATTAATTATATTGTGATACGGACGTTTAGGTACACTAATTAGAGGAAGTAAAATAAATATAATGAATTAAAATGTGTATCATAATAAATAATTTTAATTTTAATGTAATGACGTTAAATAAGATATCTATTAAATATTAAAACAAAAATATAATATAAATTTGAATTAAGTACACATTAGACTAGAAGACTAAATCAATATCCAATCTAACACCAGGTTTTTATTGAATTTTAATCTTCTCCAAGGATTAAAGTTCAAAAACCCAAAAAATAGAAATCTATATGCAAGGATTCCATTACATCTCTCTTAAATGAAAAAAAAAAATAAAAATAAAAAACTTTAGTACGAGTATTCAGTGACACACCCTGACCCGGAATGTCCATTATGACTCCGAATCAAGTTGTGCTGGCCAACACTTGGAAGGTGATGAAGCCATAAAGTGTAGTGATGTGGAAAATGTGAATAAATTTAAACCTAAAAGTGCATAAATATAAGAGTGCGCTGGTGAGCGGGAATGAACCCATTTCACAAGTGATGACAGAGCATAAGTAAAGTACAGTAAGGTAGGATAAGGATTATACCCTCAAAGGTAGCCACCTATACTGAGATTTGCCAAGAATCCTCGTCAATACAAAAGTTCAGCAGCTAAAAGCTGGAGGGGCGAAAAAGCAAGGGTGAGTGGGCCTGAAAATAAAGTTTTATAAAAACCTTTATGAAAACATTGTAACCCCTCACCGTAAAACAAGTATAGTTTCCAAAATATACTTACTATATAGTATAAAAATACTTACCGTAGCTTGCAAAATCTCAAGAATTCATTATGGCACGATATCTCGTAACTAATGGCAGGATATCCAAAATCACAAAATCTCCACAATAATATAAGTAAAATCAGGCGCTCAAACAATTTATGCTAGCACACAAGTCGAAGTCGCCTAATGCGACCTGTAAGACTGAACTGATGCTCATCAATCTAAGCTAGCACACGAGTCGGAGTCGCCTAATGCGACATGTACGACAGGACTAGGTGTAATCATAATATACACTCTAATGCTACAATCACGTGAAGACTGATGGTATTCGCGATCACCTACGAGTCGGAGTTGCCTAATGCAACCTGTACGACAGGACTGACATCTACTTGGATCTAAGGCGAGCATGTGGTGCGGAGGTGAACATACACGTGAAAGACTGGCCCTGACCTTGGGCGAGCACAAACACCGGGGTGTAACAATGATGAAAAGACTACATAAATATAAGCATGCCACAGTGATTCGATAGTTCTAATCAACATACTAACATTCATAGTAGTAGGTATAATTATGGCATCAAAGATTATAAGCATACATGTGCATCCCGTAGGATGTAGCATATTTCATAAATTTCGTCATTTCGCTAATTCTTATAAACTTTAGTCTAATCCAGGCGTACGTAAGAAATTCTTTTTCAAATGCATAAATGGATCAATCATATATATATATATACACACATGCACACACACACACACACACACACACACTACAAAAAGGAAAAGACTCACTCACCTAAAGTTCGCGCTACAACTCCTTAGAACGAATATCGAGGCATCACGAACGATCGTCGCCTAGAACAAATGTCAAATCACATCTCAGAATCCTTATCGATAGAACATGTAACTTACATAAAACCAAGGAAGAAAATATCGGTAATATCGGAAATATCGGTAGTCCGAAAACACGGAAATATCGATGGAAATATCGGGATAATATCGATATCGATAAAAATTACATGGAAACCATGGAAATTGTAAGAAAAAACTTGGAAATTTTTAATGAAACTTTGTAGGATGTTTATTTAGTCAATTATCTATTAGTTTATCACAAAAAATTGGAAGGAAATGCATTGCATGATGGATTTAACTGATTTAAGTTGATTATATAGCGAGCTGGCAAACATTGTGAGTGTAGAAAATATGTAGTAATTAATGAAAGAAGTTTAAACACACCATAATCATTTATATATAATTAATTAGTACAATATTTGGAGGTTTTATTTAGGATATTAAAAAAAAAAAAGGGAAGTGAATAAAATGATGAAGAATAATGTGCCGAATTTGACACTTTAAATTTCTTACACATAAGAATAAGACTAAACTTTAATTTGGATGCCGATTATGTTTTTTCAAGTTTATATAAAGTAAAAGAATTGAATTTTGGAAGCCAGGAGTGTGTCAATTGAATTTTGGACGGCGTGGAAGGTATCAATCTCTTCGTCTCGTCGAGCAGTACAACTTTCCTTTTTGTTTCACTCAATTTCCTTGAGTATTGAAAAAGTTATACTCATTTGAATCTTACCCAGTTTCCGGCGACCTCAGTGGCTTTCGATGCAATTTTCGGCCAAACCACAACGAGTCAGATATCGTGTGAGGTACCATTCTCTTCGTCTCTTTGAGGGCTACAACTTTCCTTTTTGTTTCACTCAATTTCGTTGCGTATTGAAAAGGTTATACTCATTTGAATCTTACCCAATTTCCGGCGACCTCAGTGGCTTTCGAGGCAATTTCCAGCCAAACCACGGCGAGTTGGCCGGCGTGCAAGGTATCAATCTCTTCGTCTCGTCGAGTAGTACAACGTTTCTTTTTTTTTCACTCAATTTCGTTGAGTATTAAAAAAGTTATACTCATTTGAGTCTTACCCAGTTTCCGGCGATCTCAGTGACTTTCGAGGCATTTTCCGGCCAAACCACGACGATTCAGACGTCGTGTGAGGTACCATTCTCTTCGTCTCTTCGAGGGCTACAACTTTCGTTTTTGTCTTGCTTGATTTCGTTGAGTTTTGGACAAAGTTATGGCCGTTTAAAGTGGGTGTAAATTTTCGGCCGAAATTCTGATTTTCTCCTATTGGGAGAGTCCCACATCGCCCATGCTTGCTCACTGCCCTCGCAATTTTTCCTATAAAACCCACATTCCCCTTGCTGCGTAAGCTATATCTTTTATGCCCTTTGGGCTATGATCAAGTGAAGTATGTGTTGAGTTTTCTCAACATATTTAAGTATTTTTTAGTATTATGTGTCGATATTATTGATAATTTTGAAAATATCGCGATATTATCGATATTATCGATAATATCTTGATATTTTGACGAAAATCATTTGGATAGTTAAAAAAATATCGGATCTTCAAAAAAACGATAATATCGGCGATATTTCGCCGTTATTATCGATTTTTTCTTCCATGCATAAAACACATCCCCAAGGACGTTTTAGAATGATTTGAAACTCATTGACCAAAAGTCAACTGTCGATCAAAGGTTGACAGTAGGGTCCACAACCCTACGTAACTCGATCCGAAAGGTTCGCATCTTAGATTTCTGATCCGTAACTTCCCAAGAGTTTCAATAACCTTCTAGAACAACATCCTAAAGTTTCGGAATGATCCAATGATCGGATCTCCGCCAATCGTTAAAATTAAGTGGCGGTCAACGTTTAAATTTACAAACTTCGAAAACCCATCTGGGAAGATCCGTAGTTCATATTCCCGATCCGTCAATTTTTATTATCTTAAAATATTACGTACTATAATGTATTAAAGTTTGGTGACGATCCAACGGTTGGATCGTCGATTCATTTAATGTCTAAGTGGTGGTCTCTATCAAAACTATAGTCTTACGACGGGATTTCGTCAATAAAACGTCACATATGAAATCAGGCTATCCAAATTAGTCTAGGAAGGGCAGGTAGGGTCTCGGCCCACACGCCGCTGCACGCGGTGGCCGGCCACCCTGACTCACTGAAAAAAAAATCAACTATTTCCAAAAATTACCAAATTTCACATAATTAAAGATCTCAATTAGTAGAGCAAGTTTTATACTTGTTGCCAAGTCCAATTTGATCGGGAAAAGCTCCAATTCGTCCTCGAACCATCGGAAACCTTAGAAAGGGTGGGATTCGATTAGACTCCATTGATGTTCCAACGCCCACTGCTAGTGTTTGGGCCTTGCTCTTGGGCTCAAGGGGAGTCAATTGGAGGTGGTGGTTGAAGGAAATTGTTGCAGGAACGGCGGATTCGCCGCCGTGCACCCACGAACCCGTACGATTTGTTCTTCACGATACGGGGCCAAAACCCCATCAATCTTGGGTGTAAAATGGAGAGGGAAAGTCGTGTAAGGAGTTTCTAGGTGGTAATTTGGTGAAATTCACCGGAAAAATGGCTGAGAATCGCCGGAAAACTCTCCGGGTTGGCGCGGGTTGCAGGGGAGTCCAGGCTGGTTCCCCTCCTTCTCCTTCTCCTCTCCCTTCTCTCCTTTCCCCTCTCCTAATTGGGCAGTTCCTTCTCCTTTCTCTCTTGATTAGGCAAACCACCCTCATCCTCTCTCCTCCAATTGGGCAGCAGCCCCCTCATCCTTCTCCCTTCTTTCCTCCATCTATTACTCTCCCCTCCCTCATTACTCTCAAATAAACTTAGAATAATAAAATAATTTGAATCAATAGATATAAAATAGTAATATTTACAAAAAATATTTTTCGGATTCGTAGTTCCGTAAAATTGCTATCGTAATTTCAATTTTGATTCCACTTGCGATTTCACGTTCGTAGTGACAAGCACTACGAGGATATGCTAAAAGAATATTTCGTACGTCTCACTATACGTTTGTCAACGAAAGTCAATATCATCGTCTCTAGGGCATTTTCGTCAAAACACTCTTTTAAAATTAATAAAAAAAAACGTAATATTAGGTACGGGCTGTCACATTCAGACCATGTGCTTTATCTGTATAAAAAGATTTTTCATGTTTTATATGAATTCCCGTCATTTGGTCGTGATCTCTATCTTTTGTGTTTGTTATAGTAGTGTGATAACCTCGCCGAATACTATCTTTTCTATAAAGAGATGGATGATAAAAACTGAAACATGCAAAGTTTTAGTGTATATTTCATTACACATTGATTAAAGTAAATGATTAGCAAAAGGGACCCATATGCTTTACAAAACCCAAAAAATACGAAAACTAAGATGCATCTCTCTATGAAAGCCAATGATTTATACATAATAAAGTGTAAGAAAATATAATGACATATTTAACATCACCACGTATCAAGGTTCTACAAGACGCTAGGCGCTAGTCGGGCAGTGGGCTGGAGCATAACGCCTAGGCAGCTAGGCGAGGCCTAGACGAACTAGGCAGATTTAAGTAAATTTATTATACATTGTATAAATAAGTGCCTTTGTGTTTATACATCATAAATTGCAAATAAAATGACATGTAGATTATAAAGTATTTGAACATGTTGAAAACATGGGGAACAAGCATATAATGAGTGTCATTCAAGTATTCAACGAGTCTCATACATTTTATTGAAAAAATAAAATGCAAAATGAAAATTATTGGTTTTATGTCCAAGTGAGAGCGATATAGGCGGGTGTCTAGGCAGGTTTAGGTGAGCTAGGCGGACGACTAAGGAGGTCTAGGCGCACTTCTAAGGAGGTCTAGACGTACTTTCTTAATTTTCCAACGCATAGAGACTAATCAATGTGGTGACCAGATGCCTACACCTAAGTAGTGCTAGACAAATTTTTTTAGAACAATGTCATATATTTACTGCACTGGGTTCAAGTAAAACCCACAATGCCAATTGTAAACCAATTTGTGTTTTAATACATATATAGTGTCAATTCAAGCACGTGATTATAGTGTCAATTGCCAAATCCTCCGTACCAATCGAGAAATAATATTTCTTATATCTTTTCCCACTTGTTTGAATATTTTTTAAGTGAATACTGTTTCATTTAAATTACAAAATGTATATTTTTCTAATATATTCTAAAAATGTGACATTTTAATTCTGTTGTTCATCTATTTTACAACATAAATTGATCACATCATCTGACAGTGTTATCTATACAAAAATTTAAAAAATTAAAAAAAGTGTTATCCATTAAAAAAAGAAAAAAAAAGTCACCGCTTATTGGTCAAACCATATATTTTCTTTTGCCATGTATAGTTTCAATTCAATCCATAGTGATATCCTACGCGTATAGCCGCCTTACCTTACTGATTGGATTTATGTGTGAAGAAAACTCAAAAGCCATCGCAATCCCACCAAATGTTCCACGACACGCCATTACATCATCTTGCAAAGTCAACCATGCAAACCCTCCATTCAAAAACCCTACCAGGAAACTACCCCCAAGCCCCCATGAAACTCTAATATCTGCCCACAATCAAAGGGCATAAGCGTCATTCTACATATATTACCTGCCTCGCATGCACCACCCAACTGTCTGTGTATATAAGTCTTTGCTTCATGACGGCTTTGTATCACAATACATATCTAAAGAACTAAGTGCTTCTTCAAGAGCAAAGTGCTGCTTCAATAATCTGCAACAAGACAAGGAACCAAAAGCAAAAGCAAGAGATCGTCTAGCAAGTTAAGGCAATAAAATGGAAGGTTTGATTCCATTTCTTCTTCATGCAATGAAGAAGCAAAGACCTCAGCACAGGTTGATCAGATCGTTTTCTGCTTCTGAGAGCAACTCCAACCGTAGCTACCATCTTCTGCTGACCGGCCAGGATTCGGCGGAGGGCTCGTCTCACCGCAGGACAAGGTCGGAGTTCCAGCCTCCCACCTTCAATAAGGAAGAAGCCGGTGTTTCCGCTGCTGCTCCTTCGGTGTTCGTTGGATCGAAGATGGGTTCCTATCCTTACCAAGGCTCTAATGCGGGCATGACTAGAAGGAAGTGATAGATACGTTCATCCCAAATATTTCATTGATTTTTTGTTTGTTTTTGGGGTGGGTTATGCTTTAAAGCAGGAACAAAGTGTTCAAAGGTGGAGATTCTATCATACTAGCAATTCATTTCCCTGTAAAAGTTCAATATGTTAATAAAATTAGCATCATATGAATGTATTTTTATAATGTTGTTGAAACTGAAATTTGAAAGTAATTAAGCAGTGTTTACTGTTTAGTGTACATTAATTCTGATTTGGATTGTCTTTTTTGTGATTAACAACTTGTACAGTTATGGAAGAGTGGTGTTTTGATAATTACGATTAAAAACAATGTTCATCAGAAGGATTATGGGTTCCCTTCATTTGGATCTTGTGATCAATCGGGGTTTTAACTTTGACCGTTTTGATTCGGGTTGTACTCGGAGCTTTGTCTTGTGATTTTATTCTCCTAGCAAGAAGCAAGAGATAACAACCATGCCCAAGAAAGAGCACTAGATAATAGCTATGCCCAACCAAGCAAAATGGTTCATTCTTAATATTAAATTATTTGAATGAAGATTTGGGCTAGGGATTAGTTTGGCAGAGCTTTTAACACCAGATTTCAACTTTTTGTCAAAGTTTCCCCACTAACCTATTTGGTAAAGCTCTTGCAATCTGATTTTGACAAAATCTGCTAGTCCAAAAATTTGAGTTTGATCACTAGTTAATACCTTACAAAATGGTGTCAACGGTGTAATAACAGGATATTAACGATGTACAGACAATGTATTAACGATGTAATACTATAATAACAGTGTATTAACAGTGCAATAGTAAGGTATTAAGTTTTTATTTTATTTTTTATTTATAAAGTTTGAGTCAAATTGGTTTTTTAGTTATAATATGTGAAGGGTTTTTGGTGAATGTCCCTTCTCTAAATCCTTATTTAAAATCCAAACCATATTACTATTTAAGTTACATTAGGGAAAGAATGTGACACTAGAAGCAGTGGCGAAGCCAGGAATTTTCGGGAGGAGGGGCGGGACTTCAAAGGATAAAAGGTCTTAAAAAATTTAGACAACCAAATAGTGGACAATATTAATGTCTTTTATAATCAATACCTATCAAATGGCCAAAATACCCCTGGTGATGGTGTCTTGAATAAATATAGGTTGAATTGTGATTTTTGGGAAGAGCAAAATGATAAAATGTTGTCATATTTGATAACCATTGACTCTCTACTGCACATTTCAAGAATGATCAGAAGAAAGTTGCGATGCCTATTGTTTTTTAGTTCTAGTTTATCGAGAAAAGCACTTGTTATACTTGGTCATTTAAGTTGAATTCCTTGTACAGTTTGTTGTACAAACCAAATTCTATATGTATTAGTCCTATATATAGTTCTTTTAAATACCAGAGTGCTTCCAAACCTTATATGGCTTACGATCATAAATTCATGAATTTCATGATAAGAACTGATTAATAAAAAAGTCCAGATTAAAAGAAACAAAAAAGAGAGAGAGGAATAAAAAGAAAAATTTAGCACAATAATGCCTAAATAATAATAAATTGTGCAAGTGACCATTTACCACAGTGGTGGAAATGTGTTATGCCCTTGCATGACGGCGTGGGTTTGAACCCCGTCGATGGCTAATCTAACATTTAACTAACTAACGCTATCGTTTCACTCAAAAAAATAAATAAATTGTTTACTTATGCTGCTCTTTTTTTATTTTTTTTTTATTTTTACTGTTTTACTTAGGGATGCTTAGCTCAATAGAGCACTGTAATTTTTGTTGTTTCAACCACTTGCCAGGGAGATACTCCTTATCCCATAAAGGTAAAAGCTTTTGCTTTTGGTTATCTATTGTAGTTCTCCCATGTGGGTAGTTTGGTAAAGGTCAAATAAGTTAAAAAGATTGTATCTTTAAAGCCAAACGACAATGTTTAAAAAGTCTTCTTTTTGGTTTTTTTATAACAGAACGTAGCTGCTCCGCATCGCTGCAACAGACATGGATTCAGTTTGCAAGTTTTCCGACGACACTAGAGGGGCAGACCGTAATTTCTGGGCTTGATTTCCGGCGAGGGAAAGGCAGCGCTGCTGCACCTTTTACTCTGATTGGAGATTGAAAAAGAGCACAGAGAGAAAGACTTAATGGAAGTTATGGAACGAAGGAGATGAAGAGCAGCAGCAGCAGGAGTGGAGGGGTTGGCCAGCGCTCCAGCCTTGTTTTTCCGGCGAGGGGAGTGGCGGCCGCCATTCCTCGCCCTAACGTGGCTTCGCCACTGACTAGAAGATAAACCCACATCTACCACAGTCAAGGTATTAAATATCGATGATATCGAAAATATCGGTAGTCCAAAAACACGGAAATTTTGATGGAAATATCGGGATATTATCGATATCGATAAAAATTGAATAAAAACCACGGAAATTGTAAGAAAAACTTGGAAATTTTTATTGAAACTTTGCAGAATGTTTATTTAGTCAATTAGCTATTAGTTTATCACAAAAAATTGGAAGGAAATGCATTGCATAATGGATTTAATTGATTTAAGTTGATTATATAGCGAGCTGGCAAACATTGTGAGTATAGAAAATATGTAGTAATTAATGAAAGAAGTTTAAACACATCATAATCATTTATATATAATGAATTAGTACAATATTTTACACTTTATACATTGCATGGTAAGATACATGAGTGACTTAGGTAGAGTTCCTATGAGGTTCAAAATTTTGACTATCTTCATCATCTCTATGTGTAGAGTAAGTGTATTGTGAAGAGTAGTCATCAAATGATAAATCCCCAAAATAGTTTTGCATGTAATTGTTAACATGCCACCCATATATATCCGAGATTGGTTAACGTTGTCCATAAGCAAAATCATTTGAAGATTGAGTCTCAGATTCTTTCCATGAGTCGCTCAATTCCATCCCAATAGGAATGGGATATGAAGGGTAGGGAAATGGTTGGTTATGAGTATAGCCATAGTTACTACTTCCCACTCCAATAGAGTCCGAAGTTATAGATAACGATCACTGACACGTGGGCTGGATATTTTAAAAGCAGGTTTGGATTTTTTTTTCCTTCTCTCGGATAACACACACTGACTGACACATGGGCTGGATATTTTAAAAGCAGGTTTGGATTTTTTTTTTCTTCTCTCGGATGACACACACCCCACTTCCACACATACACGCACAGACCGCTTCCTTCTCCCTCATTCCTCTCCTCATTCATTTTCGGTTTTCCCCTCATCTCTTCTCTGCAAGTCTTCTTCCCAAAGCAGACAGACGCACACACACCCCACTTCCCCGTGTTTCCCCCTTCTCCAATCCCTCGAACCTTCTCCCTCATCATGTCCTTGTTTCTTCTCCCCCGGAGCACAGACCACCACACCCACACCCGCCGAGCACTACAGTGGCACACACTCTGGCGAGCACCATCACCATCTGTGGACCGTTCCTCCTCCCTTTCTCACCTTCTGACGACCACCATCAGGCAAGGGGATCCATCAAACGTTTTGATTCAAACCCGAGCGAGTTTTGGGATCCGGAGAAAATGGATTTTTCATTTCCGGCGACGGAGGCGTAGATCTTGGGTCTGAGCCTAGATTGTAGGGAGAGATCTGGGCAGCTGGGACTACGCAGCCTCAGCTGCCTTTCCAATGACGGAGCCACGACGATTGTTTTGATAATATCGAATATATCGCGATATTATCGATAATATCGCAATATTTTGACGACAATTAGGGGGATACGTAGGAAAATATCGGTCTCTCTGAAAAACGATAATATCGACGATATTTCGCCGATATTATCGATATTTTAGTCATTGACCACGGTGCATGCCCGTGGTAAATTCCAATCCACCATGGACAATGTGCCCGTTAAGTATCTGGACATGATAAAAAGTCCTAACTTTTACCACAGCCAAAGTGCGTTGTTTATTACATAATAATCACGGACAGTGCCCGTGATCGATTAGAGTTAAACACCACGCGCTACGACCGTTGTGAATTACTAATTGACCACAGTCAATGCTTGTTATAAAATGTTTTCTAAAATAAAAATAATAATTAATTAAAAATATATAAAGAAACAACAAAATTGCACAATTACTATAATACAATATTTCATGAATAATCAATCATATAGTCAAAATGTATTACAATTGATGTACAAAGCTAACAACACCACCAATGATTTATACTAAGAATACCAAATTGTATTACAAGATGTACAAAGTTAACAACACCACCCATGATTTAAACTACATATGAATCACCAAGTAGGCCTCTAATAACAAGAAATTGTCACTTGAAAGGCTTCACTTTTCTTTGGACACCTCCAAATGAAGTTCTTTGAGAGTGAAATACTGCTCCTAATGCTTGAACCTCACTAATTGCTCTCTTTATCTGTATAGACATAAGCACATAGATCAAAACAAAATCTAATTTATCTAATAAAAACGAAGCATAACAAAACTGATAGTTTTAAACAGTCCCATCCAATTACTGGAACGTCAATAAATCTAATATCATAAAGTTTATTCATATATAAACCTTTGAAAGAAAACTCATGTCTCAAGAGCATCATATACAAATTCAATCAACAAACTCATCGATTTCACTGATATAAAAATAAAATAATAATTAAAAAACCCAAGTACATATCAACTATATATCCCATTAATTTTAATGCGAGCAAGCTTATTAAATGGAGAAAATTCACTAACTATTGAAACTAAGCAACACAAAATATTTAAGAAAGCAAAGATAATTAATTAAAATAAAATAAAAGGACTAAAGAAAGAAAATTTACGCAAAAAGATTTCTACCAGATTCCTCCACAAGGAGCACCACTCCAATTTGGTCTCTGCGCCAGCCAACTCAATTGGGAAAGCATTATCAGCCAATACTTAACCTAGACATTTAAAAGAATATATTGTAAACTACGAATCCTGAAGCACAAAAATCAAACCTAAATTATAGAGATTCATTTAACAAAGGAGGAGTAAATAGATGGAAGTTTTGTTGATACAACCCAGCATACCTAAAAATAAAATATGAGAGCGTTTGATTGTTAAGGTTCGAAAATAATTGACTAAAACTCCAAATTGCAAAGTAGATGGAAAATGAAAATAATAATTTTTTGTCAAAAACCAACCTTGCTAGTGAAATCGTAGGTGGATTCACTCTTGGACTGGCCATCCATTGTACAATTCTACCCCAAAGTCGATGAAACAAGAAATCTAGCTTTATCAAAACCCCTAATAAACAAAATGGAGAGTCAGAAATACAGTGAACCCAAAACAAACAAAACAATTGCAGAATTTAGTACCAAATTAATGGAGGAATCTAATCGATAAATAAAAACAAAACCAAATAAACTAAAACTGCAATAATAAAAAAAAGTACGTGAGAGGATCGAATAAACCAAATAAACAACATAGCTTTTCCTTTGCGGAGGAAACCGTTGTGGGAGAAGTGAATAGTGGGTTTCAAAATTTAATTGCACTTCATAGACATACGTTCAGAAAACAACTTCGATTTCTTTTACTGGTCTAGTTTTGCACGATAGATGGGGTGTGGTGTTTATCTGGTTCTACACGGTTATTGTTTCAGTTTTTTTCTTAAATAATACAGATAATTACATAGTTTGAAATTTTGCAAAATTTTGGTGTCCCGCCTCCTCCAAAATTTTGGCGTGTATAGTTCTACCACACATTATGCCCATGGTAGATAACAAAAAGGCACTGTGGATACAAACAATATTGACCACGAGCATTATCCATGGTGACTTAGTAAATTTACAACGTGCAACTTTGCGCGTGGTTATTCACTGTTATTTTACAACGGGCTAAAATTTGTATGTGGTAGAAAATTGTTATTTATCACGTGCTTCTTATGCCCGTGATAAATTTGTACATTTTATAAAGGACACATAAAGCCCGTGATAAAATTATCGTGGTAGATGAGTTGTTATTTTGTAGTGGGAGTTCAAACTTGAATATAGCGAAGTTGAAAAGGAAGACCTATCTTGAGTAAGAAAACCAGATTGAGGTTGGTGTGAAAGAGAGAATGAGAGGATTAATATGATGAATTAGGGTGTGTCATGATAATGTTTTTTTTTTTTTGTTGGGAAAATTAGAATCTCCTACAGTTTTTCTATATCATTTAGATTAAACATCTGTGCTTTTTTTAAATTTGATTAAAATGCTTTGACCAATAGCCACCTCAAGGTAAATTACATGTCATTATTATATTTTTTTAAATTAAAATAATTTTTGAATTTATCCTTTTATCTGCATGATGCACTTTTCCTTATTTAGTGGAGATATTAGTAATTAAACTATTTTTCTCTTCTTCCACATATGTTTTTTCAATCACAAATTTTTTTTTTTTGTTGTCATGCAAACATTTAATATTATTTCTTTTTCCAAATGGTTTTTTTTTTTTTCAAGTAGTTGGTAGGGCTAGGTTTGGTTGCACCCCAATTCCAATTGGCTTGCGGCATAGAGTATGGACAATCAGATTCTGATTTATAGCAGTAGGGAAAAGTCAAGCATGTAAAAAATACCTAAAATATCTAAATAGAAATATATATATATTTATTTATTTATTTATTTATTTTGGTATTTATGGCATACCGCCGACATACAAAATCAATTACCAAAGTCATGCCATTAATTGTCGGTTCGGTAAAATGACAACCAATTATGCAACAATGCCAAAATGATACCATACCATTATAAGTCGACCGGTATGGTTTGGTCGGTAAATCGGTTTATGGCAAAGTTTCTCACCCCTAGTAGTTGGTGATCAACATACAAGCTTCGTGTAATTTTTTCAATTTTTTTGTGAAATTATATTTTTTTTGCTGTTTTTTGTAAGTATAGTTGTGACAACCCTTCCCTAGTTCTACGATTTTTAAAAATTTTAAAAATGTGGATTGTCACGCCCCGATCCCGACAAACGTCCAAGATTAACACGTGGCATCACCAAATACACGTATCTCTAACATGCCCCGCCTCTGGAATATGGGCCAAGCACAACTCAAGATTCAAATCTCGTAGTAATTTTCGTATACTTTATGGATGCATCTAACATCCTCGTTAAACTGCCTACGTACCCTCAATAGGGATCAAGTCATTCGTAGTTCCTCTTCTTTACATTCGAACAATCATCACATAATTCACTAGGTCTCGACATCATGCCACAAATTAGGCATGCAGCAACTCAAGGAACATTCAACGAAACACAATAATAATCTATAGCCATATTGATCAACGTGTCTAATCATAATGATAACCATCATAACCAACATCACTTCACAATCATAAAAATCAATAATACATACGAAACACTGAAATGCTGCTAGAGCGTCACAATTCGGCCAAAGCCTACATCTCTAAAGCTAACATCGAATCCAAGGAACCAACAAGTCAAATGATGCGATTTCAGATCACTTAACGAAATCCATCAATATCGGGTTCCGGACCACTCCATGGAACCAAACTAAAATAAGATCACCTATCAAATGTACCAAGTACAACTAATCATGTTGAACCGTATATTTTCACAAAGAAAAATATATATATAAAAGAAGTGGAGTAGACGTAGAGATATGTGGGGATTGTAAGTGCCTATTTTTAAAGGGTGAAAACAGTATGGAGGTTGTTGATTTTTATCCCTAAATATATATATATATATATATATATATATATATATAAAGTGGGATAATAAAATCCCTTCACAACTGGAGACGTGGGTGGCTTTATACGGATATTCCACTATGCAGAGAGCGTGGTAGCATTCACCCACTAACCACAACTTCCGTTTCCACCGTTCGCCTATAAAAGGCATTAAGCCAAAGCAAATTGAAAGGAGGAGAGGGACAGAAAAGCACAGTGAAGATGGGAGAGGATGAGAGGCAAAGCAAGAGAGCAAAGGCAAAAGAGAAACAAAGAAAAAAGAAGAAGAAGAGATCAAGTGCTACACGCAAGAACAAAGAACAGGAAAAGCTACAAAGCATTTGAAAGTATAAGCCATTTCATTCTTTTTAATCTCTTTTTTGGGTTGGTTTTCTCTCTGTTTTGTAGGAAGAAAATAAGCATTTTACTTCTTCAACCTCTTCCATTCCTCTAAGCAAGGAAGAAAGTGGAGCTCTGGAAATTTCAAAAGTAACCACCTATGGTTAAGGAATCCCCCAACTCCTGCGGTCCTCCATCTCCACCACAACCTAGCTCCTTGTTGCTGTCGTTAGTTCCATGAATTTCTTCGAGGTGGTCTAAACCATCCCGTGAAGTTCCAATCAAGTCTAAATGATCCCTCCACACCTCCCGTTGCAACATGGCTATGCTTCGTGGAGTCCGGGAATTCCATGACGTTGTTGGGCCCAAAGCTGAAGGCATCGGCCCCTTCCCAGTCTAAGAGCACGACAAGAAGGAAAAGACAGCAGCCATTTGTGACTTAGTGATTGCTACAACGCAAGACAACAGTTATGCAAGGACACTGCTCGAAGGTATGCCGTTAAAGGCGTAGCAGCTATGTTTGAAAGTGGTGTAGCTATGTTTGAGAAAAATATGTCGTGTAAGACCTATAATCATGAAGGAAAGGTGGACCATACTTTTGTTCCTACTTTGACCAAGTGACTACAAACTCTACAAAAGGAAAGGCCTATGGTGGAAAAGAGAAATCATGCAGAAAAAATGAAAGAGAGAAGTTTTCAGCCTAACAGAATATGCAGGCAGAGAGAGGGCGAGCTAGTGAGAGCAATAAACGAAATGAGTGGAAGGCAAAATCTGCAGCAAGGGGGAGGAGATCGACAAAAAAGAGGAAGATAGAGATCAGAGCACAGAGGAACAAAAAAGGAAGAAGAACAGGATACAAAGAAGACAGTAGAGAAACACAGACGACAAAGAAAAACAAAGCAAGAAAGAAAGGAGAAACATAAAGAAAAAGAAAGAAAAAAAGAAACAACAAAGGGCAGCAAGCAACATCAAACAATGGAGAGAAGTTCTGAAAACAGAACTATCCTTGTCACTGCCGTCAACTCCATGAATTTCTTGTGGGTGGTCTAAACCACCCCTGAAGTTTCAACCAAGTATGAGTGATCTACTCCCCGCCGCTGCCGTCAACTCCATGAATTTCTTGTGGGTGGTTTAAACCACCCCTGAAGTTCCAACCAAGTCTAAGTGATCCGCTCCTTGCCACTGTCGTCAACTCCAAGAATTTCTTGTGGGTGGTCTAAACCACCCCTAAAGTTCCAGCTAAGTCTAAGTGATCACTGCACTGCAGCAACCGAACCTCAACACCACCGACTCATATCTCTCAAAGACATATGTATCGCAGCAAAAACCAAGTAACCCAAGTCATTTAAGAGCTCTGCTTCTGAAAAATCGAAGAAGTCTTCTGCTTGAGATATGTGAAGAAGAAAGCAAGATAGGCAATTGCTTTTATTCCAACTTCAAGTGTGTTTCTCTTCACAAAGAAGGAAAAATATATACGATGAGTTTAAAAACTCTAAAGGAAGAAAAGTGCTCCAGATGCTTTTATAAAGCTAAATGTGGCTTGCTTTTCCTGACGCCACGTGAAGGCCTGCTTGGACTTAGAAATCCAAGTTTACAAGGAGAAGAAACGAGAAGCCTGCAATATTCCTAAATTAATTGGGAATTGATGCTTACGTGGAAACCAAAAGGAAGAAAATAAGTCATTTCAAAGACTTTGCTTCAAAAAAGAAACAAGTGGTTGTATTTAATTCTTAATTGGACTTCTCAAAAATCTGATGGATCCCAAACAAATAAATGGGGAAGGGAAAAAGGTACAGCAAAAGAAGAAAACAAACTTGATGTGCCAATCACATGGGCACTACGAACATAATCCCTTTTCATCAAAATGTTGTGCATAAAACAAGAAGCATGACGACAAAATGGCAAAGACACCATGACAAGAAAAATCCAAGCTAACCTGTTGTCGAGTACAAATACAAACGGATAATGAGACGACGTCGATCACTTTAAATACCGTAGACGCGAACCATTTCGAAGCACAAACCTCGATGGACTTACTACCTAAAATTAGTGAATTTGTGCTACATCCAAACAAATGGATCAAGCTCCCATTAAATTCTTGAAGTGGTCAAATGGCACAAAGCCATGTCAAATGGCACAAAGCCACAACAAGTTTCAAATGACACGAAGCCACATTAAATACTAAATGGCACGAAGCCGTATTCTACTCCAATGGCTTGAAGTGCTTGCTCGCATGAGCTAAAACTACACAAGGCATCAAATGCTCCAACGGCTTAAAGTCCTCGCCCACACAAGCTAAAACAAACTGCATAAGGCATCAAACACTCCAACGGCTTAAAGTCCTCGCCCGCACGAGCTAAAACTGCATAAGGCATCAAAAGCTCCAACGGCTCAAAGTCCTCGCCCACACGAGCTAAAACTGCACAAGGCATCAAACCCCAACAAATACATCATGACCTACGAGTGACTTAATCCCTCAACGAGGGTATGTAGGCAATCTATGGCTCGACCTAGGTGCAGTTGCAAAATCAAATAAACACCTAAATCGTCAAATTATGATTTATTCAAATTAGAATCAAAGGGTATTCCTTTCCCAAAAGAAATGTTGTAATTAATAGGCGCGTAGCCTAGAATGGGTCGAACTCAATTTAATAAAACCCTATTAAAAAAATGAATGAGGGTGAAATTGTGTCGAGTGAATTATTGGTTTACATATTGTGTACAATTTTTGCTTAACAAATCCTCATCACCCCTAGAATGCGTATGGTCCCCCATCACGGATATACCAAGCAAAACCATAGGCAAAATCTCATTATGCAGGCAGTGATCACCCATCGCAGATATACCAAGCATGATCACCCCTGAATACATATGGTCTCCCGTCGCGGATATACCAAGTAGAACCATATGTATAGTCTAATAGCATAGGCAGTGATCACCCATCGCGGATATACCAAACATGATCACCCCTAACAGTCCCCTATCACGGATATACCAAGCAGGATTGTATTCTATAGCTCCAGGTAGTGATCACCCATCGCGGATATACCAAGCATGATCACTCCTAGAATGCGTATGGTCCCCCATCGTGGATATACCAAGCAGGACCATTTAAGTACCACTACTACCTGGTGCAATCAATTCAGCACACAATCTACACATACCTCGATCCTTATGATTTACAACGTAGTCGCCTGCACCATCAACTTCTCATGGCCACCAACTTATATGTCTCACAAACATATAAGTTCTACATAATGCTTCTAATAAGATTCTACGATCACATTATCACAACATTTATCAGACTTACCATTCACATTACTAAAAAGATAATTAAACACACATATATCACAATCATCATCAATACACAAGCCAAATCATGTTTAATAAACATAAGTCTATGGCTAAATATATGAAAATCACATTTCAATAGAAATCATATTTATAAGACCAATTCATATTCACAAATGATATTAATATAATAAATTAAGGTAATAACCATATCACATATATTCAAGTCACTCTCTAACCAATATAGGCCCACTAGACTTCACTTAGCCTTCCGTAGTACTAATTTTATTATTTAGAATGTTTCGAGACATGTTGACCAAAAGTCAACTCTCGGTCAACGGTAGGGTCCATAACTCTACGTAATTCGATTTGAAAGATCCGCACATCGGATTTTGGATCTGTAACTTCCTAAGATCCACATTATGCTTCTAAAACAACATACTAAAATTTTATTACGATCCAACGGTCGGATCTTCACCAATCACGAATTCAAGAGGCGGTCAATGTTTTATTTTACAAACTTACAAATCCCATTCGAGAAGATCCGTACGTAGGATTCCTGATCCGTAAGTTCCTAGTGTCCTCAAATATTACGTACTATAACGTATTAAGGTTTGGTGACGATCCAACGGTCGGATTGTTGATTCATTTAATGTCCAAGTGGCGGTCACTATCGAAACTATAGTCATACAACGAGATTTCATCAATGGAGTCTCGGCCCACGTGCCGCCATATGCGCCGCCACGTCTCGCTGGAAAATTCAACTATTTCAAAAAATTACCAAATTTTAGAGGCAAGTATTTCTCAGTGAGGGGAGTAATTTGCATACCTGGGCCAAAGTCCAATTTGACCGAGAAACGCCTGATTTTTCCCACAAGCGGCCGGAACCCTAGTTTTGGGTGTGCTTCGATTCGACTTCCATGTGAGCTCTGACGCCTCCACCACGGCTTGGCCTTTGTTCATGGGGTTGAGGGGAACCTTTTGGTGGTGGTGGTAGTGGTTAGGACCTTCGGAATCGGCCAATTTTACCGGAACCCACGAGTTATGTTCTCCTCGCCTATGTGCTCGTAGGGTCGAGCCCAATAAAAAAAAACATTAAGAGGTGACCCCCGAAGGTTTACGGATTTAATAATTATTTTTAAAAAAATCAAACTTTGTAATTAAGTAACCAAAATCTAAAATTAATTTAAATTCGCGAAAATACTATAAAATCCTGTGAATACGAAATATGTAGATTACAATAGTGAAATCCAAGAACAGGATTTCATTGATGAAAATGCCCTAGAGCCAAGATTATTGACTTTCGTTGACCAACGTATAGTGAGACGTACAAAATATTATTTTAGTGTATTCTTGAAGTACTCAGCGGTGCAAACGCGTAGACGCAAACAAAATTGAAATCGAAACTACGATGGAGGTTTTACTGAACTACAAATCTAAAAAGTACTTTTATAAAGGTTACTATTTATTATTTTCTCATAATTATTGTATTATTATTTTAATATTATTTTGTTATTATGTTATTATTTAATATTAGTTAAGGGAGAGGGACAGATGAGAGAAAAAAAAGAAAAAAAAAAGAGAACAGAAAGGGCATGCTGCCCAATTGGGAAAAAGAAGGAGAAATGAGAAGGAGGATGAGGGCTCAGCAAATGGGGAAGAGAAAGGAAAGGCAAGGACCAATCGGGAGGAAGAAAGAGAGCACCAATGAGTGAACAGGGGATTAGAAACCCCATTCTCTTTGACCCGTTTCGGATCCACGACCCGACGACTGCAGTCTAATTCCAGCACTCCTTCACGATTTTCAGGCAAAATTCATCGAGCTTTCACTTGGAAACTTGTTCCCGACCTCTCATCTTCCATTTCCACCCATTATAGACGATGATTAGCTCTTATTTCTTGTAGAATAGCATCGGTGGCGTCGGGACTTCCATGGCATCGATCCGCCATTCTTAAAGATGTTACCGTCGATCCTCACCATCAAAAAACTTACCTAGAGCCGTGGAACAAAGCCTAATCAGTTATCGGGGAGGCGGAACACCGAAGAGGAAAAATCAAAGCTCACCTATTCTAGGGTTTCCAGCGGGTGTGAGCTAAATTGGAGCTTGTCCCGGCCAAATTGAACTTGGTCATATGTATAAAACTTGCTCTACTCATTGAGATCTTCATTTCTGTAAAATTTGAAACTTTTTAGAAATAGTTGATTTTTTCGGCAAGTCGGGGTGGCCGACCGCGATGTGCGAAAGCACGTGGGTTGAGGCACCCCCTAACCTTCCTAGGATAAATTTGATACCCCAATTCTATATGTGAAGTCCGATTGATGAAATCTCACCGTTTGAACATAGTTTTGATAGATACCGCCACTTGATCCTTATATGAATTGATGATCCGACAGTTGGATCGCCACCAAACTTTAGTACATTATAGTACGTAATACTTGAGGATATTAGAAACTTATGGATTAGGAATCTGACGTATGGATCTTGCCGAATTGGATTTGTAAGTTCTTAAAATAAAATGTTGATTGCCACTTAAATTTGCAATTGGTAGAGATTCAACCGTTGGATCGTAGTGAAACTTTAGTATGATGTCCTAGAAGAATAATATGGATCTTTGGGAGTTATAGATTGGAAATTTGAGATGCGGATCTTCCGGATCGAGTTACATAGGGTTGTGGACCCTACTGTCGACCTTTGACCGACGATTAATTTTTGGTTAAGGGGTTTCAAATCATTGTAGAACGTCCTTAGGGATGTGTTTTATGTAAGTTATGTGTTCTATTGATAAGAATTCAGAGACGTGATTTGATAATTATTCTAAGGACCGATCGTTCGAGATGCCTCTATATTCGTGCTAGGGAGTTATAGCGCAGACTCTAGGTGTTAGTGCTTATCATTATGGCATGCATATATTTATGTAGTGCTCATCATTGCTGCACCCCGGTGTTAGTGCTCCTGCCCTGAGCCAGGGCCAGCCTTTACATGATCGTTCACCTCCCACATCGCACGCTCGCCTTGGATCAAAGTTAGGTGTTAGTTTGTCGTACATGTTGCATTAAGTGACTCTGACTCATAGGTGACCCACACATAACGCTAGCCTTCAAGTGATCGTAGCACTAGAGCATATATTATTACACCTAGCATGTCGTACAGGTCATATTAGGTGACTCCGACTTGTGTGTTAGCATAGATTGATGAGTCATAGGTGCAGTCGTACAGGTCACATTAGGTGACTCCGACTTGCATGCTAGTACATATTGTTGAGCTTATGATTATATTCATATTGTTGATGAGATACCGTGTTGTGGCATACTTCTAGATTTACTGTTGGCATGCATTTGATTTCATACTTATATGTAGTATGATTTTCTGGAAACTATACTTGTTTTAAGGCGAGGGGTTACAACGTTTTCAAAAAGGTTTTTATAAAACTTTATTTTCAGACCCACTCACCCTTGTTTTTCACCCCTCTAGGTTTTAGCAGCTGAACTATCTTATCAATGAGGATTCTTGGCAAATCTCAATATAGGTGGCTATCTTTGAGGGTATAATCCTTATTCTATCTTACTGTACTTTACTTATGCTTTGAGATCATGTGTGAAATGGGTTCATTCCCGCTCACAGCACACTCTTGTATTTAGAGACTTTTAGTTTTAAATGTATTCACATTTTCCACATTACTACACTTTATGGCTTCGTCACCTTCCAGGTGTCGGCCAGTACAGCTTGATTTGGAATCCTAGTGGACATTCCAGGTCGAGGTGTGTCAATAGTTGTTGACGAATTATTATTAGGTACAATACATTACGTATATATTATATGCGGGTACGTTTGAATTTAAAAAAAAAATCATTAATTGGTACGTTTATTAACAATTTTGGTACATTTGATTTGATACATATTGTTAATATTGGTACATTATTTTTATTTCGGTACGTTTTATTTTGTACACATTGTATATTGGTACGTTTATATTATTCTCAATCCTATTTTCTCTTAACGTACTAAAAGAAAAACTTATTTCGGTACGTTTGATTTTGTGGGATTTAAAAATATTTTAAACTATTTTGGAAAGAAAATATCTTAAATCGTAGATAATTATTGCTAAATTGTAACATTATTGTGAAAATAAATTGAATCTAACCATTTTTTTTAACAATTATCTCTAACGGAGGAGAGTATAATCAAAATGCTAGATTATAGGAAATTTGTTACAATATAATGTGCATATAGCACCAAAATTATAACAACAAAAAAATGATCAAATAACAAAAAATCATGAATGTTTGATCTATAAAATTCAAAATTGAGACGCCTATATCAAAAGATCCCTTTTTTTTTTTTTGTCTTTGTGCTGTATGAAATGAGTCAATTTCCGGACCTTAGAATTTCTCCTAGAAGTACAGGTAAATTTTTTTTTTTTTTTTTTTTTCTGATTAGGCCCTAAACTCTCACACAAGGGGCAACCCGACGTCGTTTTAAGTTTTTTTTTTCAGACGCTCTTTCACGGTTTCCTTCCCCGACGGATGATTTCCCAACAGAGCCATAAGCCACACTTCGACTCCATTGCCGCAAAAACCCAAACCAACTTTCAAAACTATGCAAAGCGCGCGAAATACGACGGCGTTTCGATCAATCTTCGACGCCGGAGAGCTGAAATCGGAACTGGAAAATTCCGGGGTCAAGCCCAGCTTGATCCCCTACGTATGGAAGCAGGTGATCCAAAACCCCGATGCCCAATTCGACCAAATTCCATCTTTGCCCTCGGCAGCGTACCCTCTTCTGACCTCCAAATTCAAAACCCTAACCTCGTCCGTCCACAAGGTCATGGACTCCTCAGACCAACTCACCACCAAGCTCCTCATAAAACTGCAGGTTTGCCCCATTTCTTATGCTGCACACAAACTGTTTGATAAAATGCCGCCGTGAAAAAAATTCTCACATTATTTTGTTTTTGTTAGAATGGGGCTCTTGTGGAGGCTGTGATTATGCGATATGACAGCCGCTTGGGAAAGTATGACGGGAAGCCCCGCCCTGGTGGTCCTAGGTCCACCTTGTGTGTATCATCTCAGGTATCAAAGTTTTGAATTTTTTTGTTTTCGTGTCGAAATTTCTGGTACTGAATGTTTATGTTGATGTGTATAGGTTGGTTGCAAAATGGGTTGTACTTTCTGTGCTACCGGGAGTATGGGGTTTAAGAGCAATCTGACATCGGGGGAGATTGTGGAGCAATTGGTTCATGCTTCTCGCATTTCGCCTATACGCAATATTGTGTTCATGGTAATTGTTTTTTCTTTACTTCATTTGGGATTGTTATTGAATGATATGGATATGGAGGAAATATGGGAACCATTGAATGTTGAACACTTTGATTTTGTGTATTTTGTCAGGGAATGGGAGAACCGTTGAATAACTATGGTTCCTTAGTGGAAGCGATTCATGTCATGACTGGATCACCATTTCATCTGTCACCAAAGAAAATTACTGTGTCGACGGTAGGCATCGAAAATTACCATTATGTCTAAGATATTGTTATCTGCCAAAACATTCAGATATGGTGGATTTTAATAACTTTCTCATTCTATTCTATTTAATTATACAATCAAAGTTTTGTAGTTTTTATATTTGGTGGATCTTAGTAAATTGGGTAGTATGTAGTACTTTTTTGCTTCTTTCGTTGAGTGGGGTCAGTCATAGTTGCATTAGTAATGATGTAGTTCGAACTGCTAAAAACATTTGGCTTACTGGTCTATCAGTTGTTCATCTAATCTTCTGTAGGTTGGCATTATTCATGCTATCAAAAAGCTTCATAGTGATCTTCCAGGTCTGAATTTAGCAGTTTCACTTCATGCACCAGTCCAAGAAATCCGTTGTCAGATAATGCCTGCAGCTCGGGCTTTTCCTTTAGTAAAGCTTATGGATACACTGCAAGAATATCAAAATAACACGTAAAGTTTTGTTACACCTCATGCGTTTAGTAAATTCTTTTAGCTTTCATTTCTTTACAATGAAACTGAAATGTCGTTTTACACTCCTAGAGAATCTCACTATTGCCCTTCAATCTGATTCTTTAGTCAGCAGAAAATTTTCATTGAGTACATAATGCTTGATGGAGTAAATGATGAGGAGCAACATGCACACCAACTCGGAAAATTGCTAGAGACATTTCAAGTGGTGAGTTCTAATCTATGAACTTCCGTCTCTTCTGTGTGTCTGCGTATCATATATATCCAAAATAACCTTCGCATTTGTTGTTTGCTGTCCTACAGGTAATTAATTTAATACCTTTTAATCCAATTGGTATTCTGAGTAAATTCTCAACCAGTAATGAAAACAAAGTAACGAGCTTCCAGAAAATTCTACGAGGCACTTATGGCATTCGAACTACAGTTCGCAAGGAAATGGGTCAGGACATAAGTGGAGCATGTGGTCAGTTGGTGGTGAACTTACCCAACAAGAGGTCAACTGAGAACACTCTAACTGATATAGAAGATCTTCAGGTCAGATAGTTCTCTTCTTGATCCCAGAGGTGTTAATGCCCGAAAGTCTGTTAATGCCCGTCAAAGTGGCCAACATTGTGCAGACGATAATTAGTTTTTCTGTAGTTTTGAAAATTTTGGAAGTCATTCAATTCTTTTTGGGGTTGCAGTAGCAAATTTTCTGTTGTAATTTTATCCTATCAGCTTGGGATCTTCATTTGATACACCTAAAACTGTATATTCTCCCTTTTCTTTCTCCTCTTCAAGATCCCAAAAGTGTGAGTCTTGTAGATATTGACATTAACTTGAGAATACAAAATTTTGATTGGCAAATACTCAAACATGAACAACCCGAGTCTAGATTTGTTTAATTTGTATGTCATAAAATATCAAATGAAAATGTTGTTCACCCTCTCATTTATTCAAATATTTTATTGGGAAATATTTGACCAAGGTTTTTCTTGCACCTTGTGGACTAGGAGGATCTGATTGTTATTATTTTGGCTAATTTCGTCGCATGCACACTCATATTTATTTTTAGCCTTTTGATTAAAGAAGAGCGAGTAATGTGCAAGCAGCAGCATATAGAAAGCCAAACAGAGCATTGCCTCAAACGGAACGAAAAATGCAAGCAGCAGCAAATCCTAGAAAACTTGGGTTTGCCTTCGCCCGTGAGTACTTCATCCGACACTCTTCTCTAATCAAATTATTAACTCTTTAACTTTCTGTTTATATCATATCATTTTCTGAATTCTGTGTTAGGCTGTCGGGATGCCAGCGCCGAATAATCACGCGGTGCCTAAAGGGAATGGGATTGTTAAAAAGGTAAGGAGAGGGTCATTTCCAGCTACTTGTCATTCGAAATGTAACGAGTGCAAGCCTTGCATGCCGGTTCAAGTATCTGTCCGAGCAATGGCTTTGGAAGAGAAGGAGTAGTATCCACAGGTGTGGAGATGTGCCTGTGGTGACAGTATATTTTCCCCTTAAGCTGGTTAGAACTAACACTAGTGCTGCCTGTAATTAGGCCAAGCGATAAGAGGTTTTCCCCAGATTAGTACAAGTTTATGTTCACGCACACCTTATTATGTGCACAAAGATTCTTAAACATGACAGAGGGAATGCAACGTTTCTCTCACAGCATGAGGAACGTGTTGTATGTAAGAATTTTTCAATATAAATCCATGTATAAAATAAATAGCATATAAAACAGGGTTTGTTTGTGCAATTCATCACGTATGCTATGCCACCCAAGAGTTACTGAATGTATTCAAGGCTCAAGTGAGCGAGTGAGAGCCTAGATCAAAGGTTACAATACAAATCAGGCATTCCTGAGTTGGAGGCTAACCGACCACACTTGTCCACTTCTTTTCTTCTCTTAAACCTACAATGGAGCTTAGTCTGCTGTAGGTGTCCGTGTTGATCAAACGCCTCCTTTGGTCCTTGACCCTTGAATTTTAGACCATCACACAAACAACTTGACTTTGTGTGATACGACTGTTACAAAAGTAGACAAACTATGACCAATTTTGAAGGGCATTTCGGTTAATGACGTGGACACCTTAAGGCCATTTCTTCATTTTTCCAACACTAGTGTTTCACAGTTTGAGGTTACCCTACTCAAATCTCTCCAACCGGGAACTAAATCATTGCAAGCCGCTTAACTAAGAAGATAATGAAGTCTACCGCTACTTTGGGAATCCTATTAACAAGAAGATTTTATTAAACATATATATTAAATTATCTAAAATGGCTCAATCTGTAAATACAAATAGCTCCACTTGGTTCTAGTAACAACAAATGCACAGATAACTTATTCGACATAATCGATACAGCATCAACATCCAAGGCAGGCTAGGCTCCTCATTTTACATGTAACTAAGAACAATAACAATTTAAGGATGATAACAATAACGAAATCTAATGCAATGGAATCACCTGCACTATCACTGCTTGACATTCTCCAAGTACCAGCTATAAGTATCAACAAGCCCTTCTTTCAGCGAGATCTTCGGTGTCCATCCCAAGCCTGCGAGCTTTGAGCTATCCATGAGCTTCCTCGGAGTTCCATCCGGCTTAGTAGAGTCCCACACAAGCCGTCCCCCGAACCCAACAACCTCCTTGACAAGCTCACCCAACTCCTTGATAGTCACTTCCTTGCCACTCCCCACATTGACATGCTCCAACCCACTGTAACTCTCCATCATGAACACCACCCCATCCGCCAAATCATCGACATGCAAAAACTCCCTCAAGGGGCTTCCCGTCCCCCACACCACCACCTCCTCCGCACCCTTCACCTTTGCCTCATGAAACCGCCTCATCAGTGCCGGCAAAACGTGCGAATTTTCGGGGTGAAAGTTATCATGCGGCCCGTACAAATTGGTGGGCATCCCAGAAATTGCATCCCAATTGTACTGAATCCGATACGCCTGGCACATCTTGATCCCCGCGATCTTGGCAATGGCGTACCACTCGTTCGTGGGCTCGAGCGGGCCCGTCAGCAATGCGTTCTCCGGGATGGGCTGAGGAGCGAATTTGGGGTAAATGCAGGAGGAGCCGAGGAACAAGAGCTTCTTGACTCCGAATCGGTAGGCGGCGTCGATGACGTTGGTCTGGATCTGGAGATTGACGGCGATGAAATCCGCCGGGTAGGTGTTGTTGGCGTGAATGCCGCCGACTTTAGCGGCGGCAAGGATCACGAATCGGGGTTTCTCGGCGGCGAAGAAGGACTCGACGTCGGCTTGGCGGGTGAGGTCGAGATCGGCGTGGGTGCGGAGGACGAGGTTGGTGAAGCCTAGGGCTTGGAGCTTGCGGACGATGGCTGAGCCGACGAGGCCGCGGTGGCCGGCTACGAAGATCTTGGCCGAGTTGTCGGAGAGGAAGGAAGGCGAAGTGGCATCTGTAGAGAGAGGGAGAGAGATTACAATTGAGAGTATGGGGATCTGAAAGATTTAATTGTGTCATGTTTGTTTGGTTGCTGAGAAAGTTGTATGAGGTTAGATTTTCTCAGATACCAAACAGATTGGAGAGAGAGAGAGAGGGGGGGAGAGAGAGTACCGTTATTGGCGCCACTCATGTTGTATTTGCTTCAGTAGTGCAGGAAAATCTGGGAAGAGACTAGTAAATCGCTTTGTCCTTGCGAAAATGGGCAAACCAACCCAGCTTAACTCCTTTTATGCCGAATGGATTGGGCGGTTTCCGCGTGTTGATTTAGGGGTGTATTCAATTTGGATTTTGAGATATTTTAATTCTTTTAATGAATTTAGACGTATTCAATCAGGATTTTCAGTGATTCTCTGAAATTCAAGGTGTATTGAATTAGAATTTTAAGATAGTTTATTAAAATCCTTAGAAATCCGGGTGTATTCGATAGGGATTTTAAAGAAGTTTATAACATTCCAGATGTATTCAATTAGAAATTGAATTTAAAGAATTTGAGAAAGTTGAGGAATTAGAGGGCATTGGAGAGATTTCGTAGTGTATTTTAAGTATCCACAAATCTCACATCTTCCCATGAGATTTCAAGGGAATTGAATCAAAATTTTATATGGAATCTCTACAAATCAATTAAACTCTATAAAAATCCATGGATTTATAAATCCATTAAAATCTCTCAAATTCTCAATTGAATACACCCCCTTAATTGATTTCTTTTTTATTTTTAGGTGCAGTGTGAAAAATCACATTTTTACTCTAAAAAGTCAATCTTGATATTATTCACTTACAACATTTTTTTGTCATTTTCGTTAAAACTCAAAGTTTTCAAGTCTTTTTCATTAGCTTTCCTTTTATTTAATTTATAACAAGGAATTGAAAGGGGTATGTGAGAGGTAAAAATGGGTATATAGTTAGCACTACCCTATTATATACTAGCATGTGTGTGTGAACAACCGCCCACCTCCTCCCACGTTCTCCTCAAGCACAACCGCTTCAGTTCATTCAAATTATCCAAAAAACATCATGATTTCACTTACCTGTATGAAAAAAAAATGATGATGGGATAATTTCTCTTAATAAGTGCATATTTTTATCTTATGTAAATATTTTGATACAAAATTACTATTTTGCCCTCCTTATGTAAATATTAGGTATCAAAAGTGAGGGTAAAATAGGAAAAAAGGGATATGATTGTCATTTTGTCAAAAGGTACAAAATTACTATTTTACCCTCCTTATCTCAACATTGTGTATTCAAAAGTGAGGGGCAAAATTGGAAAAAGCGGGCAAAAAAGTTGACAAGGTGTGTTATCTTAATAATATAGAATATAGATAGATAATATATATATATATATCTAATATACATGTGTGTTTAAGAATTTGAACCAAATTATTGCTAGCCTATTGTGAGGCTAAACTCATCCCCTCCTACTTAGTGTAGATAATATCGTTTGTTAAAAAAAAATTATTATAATTCAGGTGAGTCAGTTGCAATTGAGTTAAATAATACTTCAACCCAACCCAACTCACTTATTGAATGAGTGGTCAAGTTTTCACTCATAAATAAATTGTTAATGTTTATAATCCAACCCAATCCAATTCATATCGAGTGGGTTGGTTTGATAGACCCACTAAAAGTGCCACCCCTAACAAATCTAGTCATGGATCTTGAATCAAGCTAGATCTGCAACAGTCATGGCCCTTGGACGGTGCCTCCAACTCGAATTTAATGTAAGGAAGGCGGCTCAGCCACTAAAACATTTAGGGAGGGGTACGGTCACTGTGAAAATAATGGGTAGAAGGCGATTTCGACCCACCAGAGTCACAAGCCTGACTCAAACCCATCAATCTATCCCAAAAAGGGAGCATATAAATGGGTTTGAGAATGGCATCCATTAGAGCATGGAAGGTTGCTCACAAAACAATGGTTGGATAGATGGGGAAGAGGTAGGTGCGGGTAAATGGTGAAGAGAAGGAGTAGAGGGACAAGGAAGGAAGGTTGTAACCGACTCCAAACCATTGCAAGGGGCTAGCAACTAGACGAGTTTCAGTTTTGCTGTTTAAGTCACAGGAGTGAGGGGAGGCGAGGGAAGTTTTAGTTTTGTTGTTTGAGTGGTTATACATAAAGTGATTTTTGTCCTAAATTTTTCCTTGATACGTTCAATCTAAACACTTAGGAGCTTGAAAATCATTTTCCTAGGAAAATACTAACGTTGTCACCATGCATTCATTCCTTCATCTTTTTCATGGGAATGAAGAGTGTGGGATAAATTTTTGGAACGCCAATAGTAACTCCCCTAGTATAGTAACCTTCAAATATATCAAGAACAAACAACGTCATCCACCATCACCTTCATTAATCTGTTCGGCTCCCTCCTCCAAGTTTGGGAAGTCACCATTCATGTCTTCCCTTTCCCTCTAGACTCAAACTCATAACTTAGAAAACAAGTCATGATGTGATTTGTGGTTAATCTCATAGTAATTGATGCTAGTGCTCCTCTCGCATGTAGAACTCATTATTTGACAAACCACATAAATAGTTCACGAGAGAGGAGACACCAGTATCAATTACTATGGGATGAATCGCATCAGGTATTATTTAGGCTGTCAACATTTAGTCTTTTTGGTGGATCGTATGATTTTCAATGTTTATAGGATGAAGATTTTGTTACAAAGAGTAGTAACACTTTAAGTGCAACCCTTTATTGGAGGACGATTGTGGAGCAATTGGTTTATATGACATGTTTTCATGCAATGTTGTCCTCATGTTCTCATGCAATGTTGTTTTCTGTTTTCGTCAAAGCATGCAATTTTTCATGCATCAATTATATTTATTTAATTAGATGCAAAATAGAAACCATTAGACCATCTCCAATGGTTGGGCTAAAAGCCAAATATTTTAGCCCGGAAAATTTAGCTTTTAGCCCAGAAACAGCTTTTCTGCTCCAACCGTTCTAGCCTAAAATTTTAGCCCGGGATTATTAAAGAATGAACTCAGACTATTTTTTTGTTAAATTAATTTTTTTTTAAATAAATAAAATAAATGTAGACTATCGTAAATTAATTTTATGAACATTTTAATCTAAAAAATTTTAAATTCCGATAAATATTGAAAAATTTAAATTCCGATTTCTAGGCTAAATTTTGGGGGGAATCTGGCCTTGGTTTACCCGTGGGTGGTGGTTTTTGTTAACGGCACGGTTGTAAATTTTTATGACAATACGGATACAAAATACGTTTACATAGCTGAACTACTGAGTTAATGGATTGCAACCCACGAAAACAACTTACATGGCGTCTTATGTCAATCAAACGAGAACATATGGAAAAAAACTTGGTTTATTTCATTGGCAAGTGACGCCAATGAGACTTTCTACTAACATACACCAGTATAGTACTGACACTAAAAACCCTAGCTACGTCGGCCAGTGCCGATAGTTTGATTGACAAGACAATGGCTGATGAGGATGAACATCGCATTCGGACCACCAAAAGCAAAAGGATCAACAGTATGGAAGCAAGTGTATCAACAGAAGGAAACCTCAAATGGCAAACTCATCGCCGTCAGTTATGCAAATGTTTAGGCAGCCTGACATTCTCTCGGCAGGAAGCAATTTCAACCTGCTGCGGCCAAAAGGTAGAGAGATCCCGCTAGATCTACATACATGTTCGTTGGTAAAATACAACTACTCGTATGATGGAAATGCTTTAAAAAGTTGTCGATACTTGTATATCAGCAATCGGGTTTACAAAAAAGCAAGCGAATATCTTAATTACGTTAAACATGCAAAAGAGACGCTTAAAGACACAATCGACAGTGCTCTGCAGATAAAATACCTATTGCCATCAGCATGCAGATCCGATCCTATGAAGCCAACAGTGCTTCCACCTTTGCAATTTGATCCTCTTCATTTTTCGGCGTTGGACTCCTATTAGCCTCGTTATACAAATCATGCGTCCATTTCTCAGCACGACCCATACTAGAATTATACCCTTGTCTCCCACTGAATCCATCTCTTCCTCTGTTGTTACGGCCAGCGCCACCAGTGTACCTCTCTCTCGAAGGAAAGACACCCGGTGGTGCATCTCTTCGGTAAGACCCTCTCTCTCCTGCAAATTGCTTCTCAGATCTATCTGTGTGGCGTGGGTTGTGCCCTCTGTCCTCCTTTTTTCTGCTTCCTTCCATGGAAGGGTCAGGATGGCTTGACTTTGCAGTCTCTGCTGCTGTCTTGTCAGCATTACCAGACTCCACTGGAATCTTCTTCTCCCTGAATGCAGGTCTTTTCCTTGCCGATGGTGGATCAGCCTCCATTTCAAAGAACCCATCATGGCGCCAGTTCCTGTTTTCACCCCCCTTAGCTTTCTCATTTCTTGACCGTGAATCATTAGTTGTTGTCTTGCTCACTGTCCTATCATCATGCCTATCCTTTGGATCCCTCCACGATCCATGCTCTAAAGTAAAGTAAATTACATTGTGCCCACAGTAAATGGTATTCAAGTATTACAATTTACATGCCACATAGATTATGGGAAAAAATGACAGGCATGCAAAAGGCTTTTATCCTTCGTTTTTTTAGCGAGATGTTTAATTTATAGTGCATAAAAAGAACAGTGATTAATAATCAAATGATGAATTATGAAAAGGAACCTCACCAGCAGTTGAACCACGACCAGAGCTTCGAACAACTTGCCCAGCATTACCACGCTCATTGTGCTGTTACAAGACAATATACATGCACAGGCAAGCCTAATATTGTTATATACAAGGACCATTTGAAGGAATGGGGCAGATCAAGAATCCCGCTACATCAGCCAGTAAAAAGGTTTGCATACACTGAATAGCAAAAACATAAGTGAACTCAACAGAGTTACAGGTTCTTAGCTGAGCAATTTCAAGTCAAAGTGGAAATAAGACTTAAGCATGTTTTGAACTCATTTCAATGCACAATAATAAGAATAGGAGAAAGTGTTTTCATTTCAAACTTTAATCACTTGCATGTACGGATGCATAACAATTAGCTTCGACTTTAAATCCAATAATGTATTTCGTCGTAACAAGGGAACAAAACATGATTAAATCACCGCATTTTCTTGTGCACTGCTGTCTATTCATCTAATAAGAAATATCTTGCTTTTGATGTAGAAGTTAACCCTTAATACCATAACCATAAATTCAAGAGTAATAACTATGTACTGCTACAACCTGCTAACGTGTAAAACCCTCGACAAATGGAAGTGAACAATGTACAAGTCTGCTAATATTGTTCTATACTGACGAACAATATGCATTGAACAATGGAAGTTTGTGGATGAGACCATATGGCAGTTCCTACAGAATACACACTATGTAATACACATTAACTACAGAAGACATGCTGTGTCATAGACTCAGAGGTTAGACACAGCCCAGAAAATCATTAACACAAATTACACGTTAGTAACTAAATTATCACTAAGCTAAAACATATTCGGCTACTAAGCTAAATTATCTGAGTGCAAGAGATTAGTTCATCATCATGTATGAAATAAAAAACAAGTTGATGATATTCATAAATCTATACACTACCTGAAAATAAGATCGAGACCGGGGTATTTCAGATGGATTAGTGGAGTGTTTGGTTCCTTCATGAGGTCCACTGGGTTTCTTATCGGATTCTTTTCTGGAATCCCCATTTTCCACCTTTGAGTCAGGTGCTAATGTAGATTCAAGTGGCAGTGTATCTTGCAGCCTCTGGCGGTGCTTCTGATCCTGGTCACTCTGCTTCCCACTTTCTAAATTACCTTTGCTGGCGATTCTGTCTTTTTCGTCTTTCTCACCCCTCCGGGACCTCTTGGGACTGCGGCAACCAGTGACAATCATTAACTGTAGGATTCTACTTAAAAACAAACTATTTCTATATGATTATAACCATGTTGCAAACATATACTGGAGACGATTAACTTCGAAATTACCTTCCAAAACGTAAATTAAGCTACTTAGGCAGAGACATTCGACATAAAGATAGAATCTTTCAATCAAATGCTCACAAAAATGAAACATTAGTCCTAAATTAACATTTTTTTTTTAACAAAGCACACAATCTACCTGCTTGAATTAACATTTTGTTTCAATTAAATATTAAATACTATGAGAAATCGCTATGTTCTGCATTACTCTCATATGTATTGATATACAGATCAATCAATTTTGTTAATACCATCAAATTTCATACGAATTCAGAACTCACGAAAATGCTACATCTATTGCGATAGTAGCTCAATCTGAATGCATTAAATCGTTAAACCCAATTAAGCCCCCAATTTAATACCTGGGTTCTCTGTCAAACCTGGAACGGTGTCGTCTGGAGTCGGAATCCCGACTGTCTCGTCGCGACATAGAGCCGGTACTGCCACCAGTCGAGTGTGAGAGAGAGAGGGGGGGGGAGCTATGGGTCACTGGAACAGTGGGGCAGAGTGGTAGCTAGGGTTCTTCCGTTTCTGTTTGTGGGGTTTGTGTTGTGTATTGTTCGAGAGAGATGTGATTTGACCGCACGATCAAAATGTTAAGCGGGTCAGACGATCAAGAGTCAGATTCCTGCCACGCCGAACTCCTTTTTCTCTTTTTAGGTTGGCACAAGAATCCAACATGAGACGGAGTCTCGGAGACTCGGATGTGTAAAAAACGTAAGGGCACCCGTAATCAAAATGAAAATAAGGGGTTTGATTTCCATTATAGATAATTTTTGTGTTTACTGATGAGTAGATTTTATATTATATATTTAATACTATTCTTAGTATATTTTGGTTATTATTTTGGAAATTTTGATACCTTGAATTATATTTTCAACATAGAACTTTCGACTTTCTCTGAGTCAAAACGTGACCAAGTGGATGAATTTTGGAGTAATTCTTGTTGGAGGACGTTCGTAAGTTGTTTAGCTTCGTGTCAAAATATCAAAATTTTCCACTGAGTAGTTATTTCCTGGCGATAAAATAAAAAAGCAGTCCACGGTGCTGAAAAAGTGACGTTTTGGGCTACGACTTCTCCAACATCACCAATGCCACCGACCTCACTCTCATCAATGACGCCTGACTCTACGTCACCATTCGCCTCACAAATAATACCAACCAGTTTGTCGTCGGTTGCGTCTTCTACCCAACAAAAATTCCCATATAACCCACCTCCAACTTCACCTCTGTTGCCTCCTTCACCACCTCATTCGTCTTCTCCGTCCTCCTGGAAATTGCATCGATCCCTAGATTCGGCCTTTGCTTCATCCTCTCCAACTCCACCTTGTCGTCCAACGTCCTCACCAGCCAATACTTTGGCCTCTTCACCAATGCCAATGTCCTCTTTGTCGCCCCGTTGCTTGCCGGCGAGTTCAACGCAGGTCGTAACCCAGAATTCAATGACCCAAATAAGAATCACATTAGAACCGACGACGCAGATTGAGCCACCAGCGGAGGCCTGGTAGATATCAAAGAGGCCATCAAATACAGGGCAATCTTTGCCGATATTGAAGCGCCTAAGGTGACAGGAGTGGACGGAATCAGCGAGGGTCTCAAGGGGTTTTTTTTTTTTTTTGAAAATTTTGAGGAATTGGAAAATTTTGAGGAAGACATTTTTTTTAATTAATTTTAATTGTTAAATAAAAAATTAATTTTTAATTTTAGTTGGGGAATGAGTGGGCCCCACTTCTCATACGTCATCATTTAACAGCCAATTTGACAGAAAATTTAACGAATGTCTAACATTGCAACGAATTCATAAGTTGGAGGTATGAAATTACAATGTTTAAAACATGAGGTATGAGATTGTTGTTTGACCCATAGTTGAGGTAGTTTTGTGTAATTTACCTTTTTTTTTAACAAACGATATTATCTACACGAATGAGATGAGGTAGGCTTAACATCATAATGGGCTAGCAATAATGTGGTTTATATTCACCTTTAGCAAGAATATAATATAAGATTTCTCAAGTGAAGATGAATATCACTAGACCGTAGTATTAAGTGACTATTAAACGGACTTCTAGAGTATGCAAGTGAGACCAAACCCAAAATGCAAGGTACTCTTGACTTTGAAACAAACAAAGCATGAGCGAGGGAATCTAATCCCTAACAAAACAATAGGAAAAGTTTGGTCGACCAAGAAGCTTTCTATTTTGGAGTCAATTCTAAAATAAACAAATGCAAGTGTATGTAAATTATGACTCTCCTGGTATTAATTATTAAAGATAGTACAATATATACAGTTATAACAATCTCTATTGAGAATCATATACTAATTATAATTTAATAAGGGAAATGTTATTGGCATTTCAAAAATCTCATTCTATACTTCTTATAAGTATATTTTTCTTTCCTAATATAGAAAGTTTAGAGTGTAGAATGAGATTTTTGGAGTGCTGACACACCCCGACCCGAAATGTCCACCTGGACACCCGAATCGCGATGTGTTGGCCAACACCTGGAAGGTGATGAAGCCATAAAATGTAGTGATGTGGAAAATGTGAATAAATTAAAACCTAAAGGTAACTAATTTAGAGTGCGCATGTGAGTGGGTCTTTGCTTTTAAATATTATATACTTATTTAGTTTCCATTTATACATTAAAAAAAAAAAAAAAAAAACTTCCTACGTATGCCTAGATTAGACTAATGTTTATAAGAATTTATGAAATTATCCTAAATCATACGGGATGCACATGTATGCATAATATTAAGGGATGCCTTATTTATATTTACGGCAGTGAATAGTATTATGTCGGCGTAAGTTATGGGTTTACCGCTGTTTGATTTTGTTTACGTTAACTGCTCATTGTTGCTGCACCGGTGTTAGTACTCGCCTGGGCCAGGTTCAGGCTTTCACGTGTATGTGCACATTGAGCCATGCGCTCACTTTGGATCCATTGTAGGTGACAGTCTAGTCCTAAATTACTATAGTCAATTAGGACTCGTATGTGCTACGCATAGCGTCAGTCTTCACGTGATTGTAGTACTAGAGATTATATTATTGTTACACCCGGTCATGTTCATGTCAGAATTGAAGGAAATTTTATGAAAAACATGTTCATTTGAATAACATCATATAGCATGCAATTAACAATTAAAGGCGGAATCATGCTTTCATGCATTCAAAAACAAAACATCTACCATGAAATTCAAAGCCTAGTAGATTGGTGAACCTTGACTCAACTTAAAAACAACAATTTGTTAGTTGAGAAATATTTACCTTTGTAGATTCCTCTTTGCATATGCAAAGGATAATCACCCAAGAGATAGGGCCTTCATTCCTTGCTTCTTAGCTCCATGGATTTGGTTAGAAGAATAGGTTCTCCAAGTTCCCAAAATTGAGAACCTCTAAAGATTCTACACCAAGGTTGGATTGGAGAGGAAATGAGTGACCTTGAGGAAATAGAATTGCTAGACAATATCCCCCAAGGTGGTTTGCCTCTTAGAGAGAAATTGAAGCTTTGTGTTCTCACCAATTTTCTCTAAAATCAACAACTTATGAATTTTAGGTTATAAAGTTCTTTATATAGTCACTTCTTTAAATGACCTAAAGAACCAAAAACCCTAATTCAACACTAAATGGATATGGGCTTTTGGGCCTTTGTGAATCTTTATTCATTAAGTTGTCATACAACTTAAGTCAATGGGCTTTGACGTTCGAAGCCCATTGGGCCTTAAGGTCCAAAACTATCCCGAGGTCTTTAACGAACTTATTCGTTTGATTAATTAACATATTAATTAATCCTTGCCATAAATAATTAAACCATTTAATTATTCTTATTCATCTCCTTTGTTTCTTCAATCTCCACCTTATTTGGTGTACGATACATTAGGTTCCTTTTAGCGAGGCAGTGGGCGATTAAAACCATTTTACATCGATTGTGAATTGAAACTTACTTTCAATTCTCCCTTTAGTGATTACACACGTTTAGGGCTTCCACAAACCATGAGTGACACCTAGCAGCATATCATGGCTACCCAAGCTAATCAGAAGAGGTAGAGAACCTATTCAGTTTAGGATTACAAATGCAATACGGTCTTTCTCTAATCTAATACTCTTGACCACATTGTTTGGTTTGATAGTTTATTTATTCATGTCTACTATCCAATGTGATTCATTTGCATTTTATGATTACCTTGAATGTGATTTGGAACGCATTCCCCAATCTCATTCATACTCTGGCAAGAGATTTTAATCATATCATAGAGTATTCTCCCTCAAACCATTTTGAAGGTTAGAGATCCCTTGTTGCACATTCACTTGTCTCCATGACTAAGTGGCTTAACCCCAATGATGTCGTGGACACCCCGATGGGGTGACTTTGACATAATCAAAGATCAAGGACTTAACCACAAGACAACAACTGTGATGCCTCAGGTCAAATGACTAATTTGCATTATCCCAAACATGAGTTCTCATGTGTCATGAGTATGAGAACTCCTCGTTGATCGTGTTCAGTGAACTCATTCTCTATTGAGCACCTACGTACTTGTCTTGATGTCACACACACCAATGACTCGAGACTAGTCACTCTCCCTGATAGAAGACATAGCACGTACTGATCTTAACGGACTGTCAATGCCCAATTGGCAATCCTATGATCAGGAATGTTTAGGATGTGTCTACGAAAGAATGGTCTCATTAATCTAACTTCATTAGATTGCATTCTCCCAATCACATATTCCTTGGACTTTATCGTTTAAGCATATAACATTTATATGAGACGCCTCAAACAATAATGTTTGCCTTTTATATGTAAACTAGATTAGTTTAACATGTGAAATATCCGTAAAGTATCATCATATGAATGGCTTTAGGGCACATTTCCAACAAGAATATCTCTGCATGGACTCGTGTGTCAGCATGTGTTGATGAGCATTCGATATGATATGTTTGCTTATGCGAGATTATGTGGTTACGGAAGTCATGTGCTTACTTACGAAATATTTTGCCGTATTAAATTCTTGAGATTTTGCAGGCTACGGTAAGTATTTTCTTACTATACGCAATATGTATATTTTGGAAACTATACTTGCTTTACGGCGATGGGTTATTATGTCTTCAAAAAGGTTTTTATAAAACTTTGTTTAGGCCCACTCACCCTTGTTTTTCGCCCTTCCAGGATTTTAGTGGCAGAGGCTTTGTGACGACGAGGATGGTTGTCAAAAGCTGTTATGCAGGAGACTTCTTCTTTCGGCATAAATGTCATTACTCTTCTCTTACTGCAATTTATCTATGCTCTGACATCACTTGTGTGATATGGGTTCAATCCCCGCTCACATGCGCACTCTAAATTAGTCACTTTTAGGTTTTAATTTATTCATATTTTCCACATCACTACACTTTATGGCTTCGTCACCTTTCAGGTGCCGGCCATCACATCGCGATTCGGGTGTCCAGGTGGACATTTTGAGCGTGTACTACAATCACGTGAAGACTGGCGCTAATGCACTGTCACATACGAGTCGGAGTTGCCTATTACAACCTGTACGACAAGACTGACACCTACTTGGATCCAAGGCGAGCGTATATATTACACCCAGTTCTGTTCATATCAAAATTTCTACTGAATGAACTTGTGTGCAAGCATATTATTGTTGGAGAATTTGATGAGCAATAGATTATAGTGTTGAGCAATAGTTTAATTATTGTTGAGAATATATATTATATTGTTGAGCATTAGATTATATTTTTGGGCATGTGATATTATTATTGTGATATGGCACTACGTGATTAATGATTTGATATTACTATTGTATTTTCTATATTGACTAAAATGGCATTGCTTGACTAGCATATTACATATTCTACTCACTGAGCGACGGTAGTTGTTACTCATCCCTCACCTTTTTATTTTACAGATGAGTTATTTGACAAGACAAGTGTTAGACGAGCTAAGTTTGTGTTAGACAAGGGATTTAAGAGTTTTCTTATTTTTGTACACTTTGTCAGGATTTTGTAATAGTTACTTGTATAAGAGAAGTTATTGTTTTATGTTTTTAGTTTTAGTTTTACTTTTACTTTTTGGAGATGAAGATTCTATTCTAACATCGTCTCAAGTCGTTCCAATGTCTCTAATCTCTAATAAGAATGTTGTTATACTAATAAAAAATAAAAAAGTTCGCATTGCCAAGATCTTGAAAGCAACCTTTCAACAAACCAAAATAAGAGGACCCAAAAGATGATGATTGCCAGCAACTTGCAACATCAAATGAATTATGAGTGCAGAGTCTGATTCCACCAGTAATTTATTAATCCATAATCTCCATGCCAATTGTAAATCCAAATAAAGTTCTTATAGCTCAGCAGTGAGAATCTTGCATGTGCCCAAATTTGGCGCAAAACCCTAAAATTCATTTACCAAACAACACTTACAAGAAATTATTATTTCTGCTCTTGCAACCATCAACATTAAACTTAAACAAATACGGAGAAGCTTACAAATGGGGCAAATATTCGATTCTATCGGGTTTATCAATCTTGTGAGTATTAAACTTCAACCATTCACAAAGATAGCCGATAGTTTAACGACCTACAGTCTTAATTTAGATTTAGACAACTTTTTACTTTGATAATTCTCTTTTAGGTTCAGTTAGTTTTGTTCGTGAGGATCAACGTGAGATGTCCTAGTCTAAATTTATTGTTGTATAATTTTGTTTGGGCTATTAGCATTTAGCCCGGTTTTTCAACCAAAACAAAAAAAGTTGATTGTGAGACATGTTATATCTAAAATAGTAGTGTTATTTACACACATTTTTTACTCCCATACATATTTGTTATTTTTATCCATTAATCTTCTTCAATTCATTTGATTCGACGATCGGAAATTGAGATGAGTTGAATATCATAGTGCGCAACGAACAAGATTACAATAATAATAGGAATATTATTAAACAAATGAGAATGCCGGAACGGCTACAAAACCCTAAGGGTGTGTTTGTTACACCTTCTTAGAAGGTACTAGCAGGGATTGGCTTAACTAGGACTATAGTCCTACGTTTGGCATGGTCTTGGATTAGAATTAATGGGACTCACCTCGACTACGAGGCGCCCTGCACTTCACTAAACCTCAATATCTAGTCCCAAGGTTTCACATGGTATTAAGCAGGACTAACAAAGAAACGAGCCAACGACCTCAGCCCACCTCTTCTCCGCATGCGTCTCTCTTTCTTCTCTCTCTCGTCACAAATCCATGTGATGCAGCCATTCCTCTACATCCCCCAAAATTGATTCCCACCACTCTTGCAGTGCAGCCATTCCTCCGCCGGCGGGAAACGGCGGTTACACAACCATTTTTTTTTTTTTGGGAAGCGCTGTTGTTGGTGATGGATGTGTGGCAGCTTACAAAACAGGTATTTCTGGGTCTCTCTTTCAGGTCTGGTTATTTATGGGTCGATTGGGTCTTCGCAAATCTGTTGTCGCAGACTGGTGAGTTGCTGCGGTAGGGAAGCAATTGAATCGCTTTAATAGATAAGCAATTGAATTGGGATATAAAAACTTATGGTATTTCTTTATTGTTGGTGTTGGGTGAGTTGCTGCGATAGGAAATAAAAAAGTTGCTGGCAATTGAATTGGTAGACGAAGCATCTGGGTCCTTCTTGGATAGAGATTAGAGAAGCAATTTAATTAGGTTTTTAAAATTTAAAATAACTACAAAATAATCTTTTATAATATAAAAATTAATACTTTTTCATGTCCGGCTTATTAGTCCGGCTCCATACCAAACACTTCACTATTTTTGTCCTGCTTAGTTTAAGCCAAGCCAAGCCAGTCCAGCTTAGTCCTTGAAGTTAGTCCAGTCCGAGATAGTCCGGTGCAACAAACACACCTAAGAGACTACATTGTGAATAACTTCTTCTCTAATGAATAACAAAGCACTCTATTTATAATAAACTAACCCTAACCCTAATGCTAACAGGCTAGGCCCAAACTAAACTTATAAGAAAACCCAAACAATATAATACCTAAAATACTAATATATTCCAACACCCCCCGTCAAACTCATGTCGGTATACGACATGGGTTTGCAAACAAGCAGATGCGGACTGGCTTCGTTAGGCGGACTAGCAGGCATGCAAACTTGACTTGACTTGACTTGACTGACAAACTTGACTTGATTCTTGATTCTTGACTTAACCTATTCTTGATTGCAAAGCAAACTGATTCTTGATTCTTGACTAGCTAGTGTTGAGAGTATGGAAAAAAACCCGTCACTAAACGGACGAGATTTCCATATCTCAATTGTAGCAACGAACGAACAAACACAACTATCACTCGAGCGATGAACGAGTAAACTCCACAGCAAAACTCATCCGTGTGGGCTTCCAACACAAAAAATGAGCAAACAAGCCATTAGCCATTTTCTTTTCCTTGCCCATGTGGGCGTCAAAACCTCCAAACAAATATTTTTTCCTTTTTCCTTTCTTTTTTTTTTCCTTCTTCTTTTCTCCAAACAAGTGCAACAATCCTCAAATTTGATTGCAAGGTAGGGTGACGACAACGTGCTATGGCAATGGGATTCTGGTGGTGGTTCAAAGCAAACATATTAAAAAAAAAATTCATTTTCAAAACTAACACTGAAAACTAATATCAAACAAACAACATGGATACCTATCAAGAACAGATTAAATCCCGAAAGATCAAACCTGCTCTGATACCAAGTTGAATATCATAGTGCGCAACGAACAAGATTACAATAATAATAGGAATATTATTAAACAAACGAGAATGCCGGAACGGTTGCAAAACCCTAAGAGACTACATTGTGAATAACTTCTTCTCTAATGAATAACAAAGCACTCTATTTATAATAAACTAACTCTAATCCTAATGCTAACATGCTAGACCCAAACTAAACTTATAAGAAAACTCAAACAATATAATACCTAAAATACTAATATATTCCAACAAGATGTGTGTGTAAAAAGCACCGCCCTATCTCAAATAGTTTGGTATTGGCTAACTACCCGTTGCGGGTAGGATGCGCCGACGAGGAGACGAGTCAAGCGATAAAATAAACAATGGTACAAGTGTCTCCACTCTCTAGTCGATCAAAAGAAAAAAGCTTTATATTTTGATATGGTCGTCTTTCTGTAAGGTCCATTGGTGTCTCCGTCAAGAAAAATGAGCAAGTCCTCCTCCAAGCCTAAGCATAAAAGCAAGAGCAAGAGCAAAAGCACAACCAGCAGCAAGGGCCCTCCACTTTTCTCCGACTTCGGTCACAAAGCTAAAGGTTTTCTCTCTAATTCTTCTCCAGATTTCTGTGTTTTTCGTTTCTTGCATCGTAAAAAGCCTGTTCGAGGATTCTCCTACAACTTACCTCTCTTGGGTTCCGGCAGACTTGCTTACAGCGGGATATTCCAAGGGCCAGAGGTTCAGTTTCTCATCCCACATTGATGGCGGAGTGGTATGTTCTTCTTATATTGGCACCCCCTCTAAAACCTTGGACCAGAAAGTTGAGAGTATTTTCGGGTTTGTTTTCAGAACCTTACATGTTCAACCTCCGCGAAGATTGGAGGACGATCAAGTGCAGCTGTTGCAGGATCGTACACATACAAGAATGCCACCTTCAACTGCCGAATTGATACGGATTCAAAAGTGGGTTTGGTTCTTTTATGTAGTTTTACTGTTCCCTATTAAGTTTGAGCTCTGCTGTTTTTGGTTCGGATCAAGCGTTTCTTTATGTCCCCCTTGTTATGACAGGTTACTGGAACATTAGGTACGAAGTTTCCGTCAAGCACAAAGACTTCAGCTTCATTCAGCTTGCCGGAGTACAAGTCTAGCAAGGTACTGGTCTCATTGTCTGAGCAATCTTTTTGTTTGGAAATACTCCTTGAATTGGTGTTCTTGTTACGAAATCTGCCATAGAAAAAATAACAACAAAATAAAAGAAATTTGTGTTGCCGAAATTGCTCACCCTTTTGATGCTGCATGCTGATCACATCTAATTCAAACTATAAATCAACTCACTCGTCTTGGTTTCACAGCTCCGGTTTCAAACACGCCAAGAATATGGTGCCGCAGCTGTGTCTGTTTCTCTGTGCCAGTCCCCTGCAATCAACCTTTCAGCAACCGTCGGTAGTGCAAGCATTGTCATCGGTATGGAGGCAGAATACAAGACTGCTTCCAGCACTTTCTCCAAATGTAATGCAGGCATTAGCATGAAGAGTCTCAATTCTGATGCTTCAATAATTCTGTAAGTCTTTTCATTTCAATCTACAAACCCTATAACTATGAAGGCGGATAAAGCGTCTGATTAAAAATAAATTTATCAACAAATTTTGTAGGGGCCAAAATGCAGACTTGAGTTTCTAATATGCTATCTTTGTGATATGTTTAGGGGAAACAAGGGTGGCTTGGTAACAGCATCGTACGTTCATTATCTTGATCAAGAAAAGAAGAATGCAGCAGTGGTAGAGTTCACTCAGAACCTCTCAACCAAGAGCACCACCTTGACAGTTGGAGGATCGTGCATGGTTGATCATCAAACAGTGGTGAAAGCTAGACTCGATGGTAGCGGAGATGTTAAGACTGTCCTGCAGTACAGTATTAGACCCAAGTCGCGCTTGTCTATCTCGGGCGAGTTCAACACCAAGGCACTTGACAAGATTCCTAAAATTGGACTGGCACTTTCTCTTGCCCCTTAAACAATTTCGCAATATTCATATGCAACTGATGCAATTATTAGATAGATGTTTCTACTGATATAAGTTTTTCTAGATCTGTATGATTCTATCAGTTTAGAAAGCTGCCGGTTCAACAGGTCTAGTGCTAGTGTTTCAAAGCAATCTGCATCTGAAATTCGAAATCATTTCAGCGACAACCGAAGGATTTTACTTATATGATCTAGTTGCACAATAGCTGGGAATTCCCAAAAAATAAATCTTGACACACTTACAAATCAACTCCAAACTAGTATTGCATCTCCCACTGATTTTATCTAATGGCTTGGAACTTCTTGTTCCCGTCTACTCAGCAGTTTATGGAGCAGCATCCGCTTTTTGTTTTTCGCTCTATCCAGTTTAACCTGCGCCATAGAAGTTCTCCATCGCTTGAGAGCAGACTTGAACGCAGAGAGATCCGCGCACACCAGCTCAATAAAATCGACGTGTATGGAGAACATTTCTATTTCAGTATTACAGCCATCACATTCAGCAGTCTGCAAATGTATTAGTAACAACAGGTTGTGCGGTCCAATGGTCACTTTGGAGATTTGAACCTGGTGCACCATTTGATCAGTAGCGCTTCAACACTGGCATCCATTCGTGTCCCGATTCCTCCCCAGACCAGCATATGGGCCAAGTCTCCAAATGTCGAACCAGTTACTTCATGTACAGCCTTGAATCCGATTCTTGAATAGAACCGCACAAGCTGAACAAAAAAAATTAGATGCTTCACCATTTTGCTATATGTGTTATGAGAGTATAAAACATAACCTTTTACAAACCGTCAATAAGAAATAGAGCTTCTTCACTACATCAACTGTAAACAGAAAATAAAAAGACGAACCTTGTGGTGGTAAATATCGGAGTCATTGATAGCCAGCAGCTCAGCCGTTCCGCAACCGCAATCGTATCCATACCGAACGGCAACAGCTCCAAGAAACAAACCGATCCCAAATATCGACTTCTCCATCCCCAGAGTCTCTCTCTTGAGTCTGATGGACTCCAAGTGAAGGATCCTCCCCTTCAGCCAGACCCTTATGAGCCCCTCGGCCTTTCCGAGCTCTTTCTTCGTCCCCAAGCTTCTGGCCGTGATTCTGAAAAAGGGTCCCACAGTTTGGAGCTGCAGGTCCAGCTTCTGGGATTTTGATGAGTCCAGTATCTCACCCATGGTTGGCATTGTGGGTCCGGTGCCGGCCTCTCTACTTTTCTTGGTAAGGGTAGTGGGGGTGAGTAATGAAGAAACAATTCGGGTTCTGGTTCGGATTAAAAAGCTTATGGTGCGGCGAAAATGAACAGTTGGATTTGGCATGGAGAGGTTGGAAGTTGAAATCATTGATATGGATGATAGTTCCATATTTTTCTGATTTAATTTTTGGGATTAGGGTTTTGGGGTTTTCTTTTACAGAAGTGTTTGTGAAGTGATTCAGAAGTATGAAGAATTGGATTCTTTCAGTTTCATATCTCAAAGCTTGGAGACACTGGCTACCGTGCGTGTGCTGATGGAGTTTGGTTTTACAGATCCTTTCTCTCATCCTTGGTGTTTAGATAAGCTACACGTGGCTACACCACCACCATCATGTGTCCTATCTTAAGCAAGTGCTTATAATCTTTTTTTGTATAGTTATTCATATCAAGGGGAAGGAGAGGGAAAATTCCACCATATTTACTGGAATATTAGACCACATGCCTATTTACTGGAATATTAGACCACATGCGGCAAAAGTTTTTATAGTCTTATTTCGAGGAGAGAGTTTAATGAAGTTTCTTTCATGTGGCTCTAGAGTTTAGGGGGGTGCAAAACGCCTTAAAATTGACATTTTACATTTCTTGTTTGTTGAAAAGCTCTTTAATAGAAGATTATAAAAATATTCATCTCCGTCGAAAAATGTAAATACACATCTTTAGAAGGTGAGTCGCGTGATTTATGAAGGGAAACTTAAATAAAATCCTAAACTTATATCATTATCGGAATAAGAATCCTCATTCACATCTCTTGAAAATGCAAATATATATTTACACTAAAAGTTGGGGGAAGAATTGATACAAACTTCTATTCATGAGATTTGAACGGAAAACCCTTAAGAGGCTTCTTTTCATGTAAGTATATATATATATATATATTTATTTTTTTAACAAATAATATTATTTACATTAAGAAAAGTAGGCTAAACCTCATTTGGACTAGTAATAATATGGTTCAGATTTGCAATCGACTACACTAAGGGAGTGTGATGGTTGGCTAAGCTCACGATGAGAATGGAAGTAGCGTGCAAAGTTCTGTAGGAAGCTTGTGGATTTACAAATAAGGAACACAAGGAACTTTTCTTTAGAACCCAAATTTTTACAAATTGCACATTCTGTGATTGTATTCACATAAATAGTCTGGTGGGTACCGGGTTCGAAACTTTCTCATCTCCTAAATTATCGTAATAGTTTCAAACCCTTTCCCCTCTTCTTAATTAATGTACATAATAGTCTGATATTTACCAAATAAATGAAATACAGGGACATGTACAGATATACAGACAATAACAAATAAAGTATAATCCTAGAAGTTCTGGTTGCTCCTAACGAAAAATGAATCGATAGGTATATGTTTGCCTTCTTTCTGGGACAGCTTCGGCCTTTTGTTTTTCCTTTGGCTTGTACGATGATCCTTCTCGACATTTCTGACAAGGTTTCTAACCAAAAATATCAGGTAAAACTAACTTATCAAGAGAAGAAAAAAGGGATTACGTAGAGAGGCAAGTTGGAAACTCAACGTATAAGGTCGTTGTCGATAAAATAAAATAAAATTATTTTGATGGCAAGCATAGACAAGATCTATGGACGAAAACAAACTTTTTACTAGATTAAAGATGCAAACCATGTTCTCTTGTAATCAGGCGAGTGCGGATTATCATCAGTAACAATGTCAACCGCTTAACATCATACTTCAACTCAAAATTGTACATTTAGAGAAGATTCGTAGCTGATGGGTATGAGCAAATAATAGCAGCAAATGAAAGTGTAACATACCTCTGCCTCAGCATACATGTTGAGTCAGCGCCAGATTCTTCTTTCTGAAGCTTCTCAGCAAGATGAAAATCAAAGTGCTCTTGCCTTTCCTCAACGAAGCTAGCTGGCATTTCTATCCCACATATCGAACACTTGTAGTCATTCAACCACAAAAGTAACTCTCTCTGACTGACTGAACAACTTGCAGCGTCCTCACGGTTGTTAGTTACATTATTCACTATGTCTAGGGTACTGCCCTCAAACTGCCCAGAAAAAGAATGACCTGCTGCCAACAATGGTGACACTCCACCCTGAACGTTGTCCTCGTTCTGTACGTCCACACACACCGTTTCTGCATTTACACTGCTTGTAGATTCATAAACTTCTTCCTTTTCATCAAAGTTTCCCAAAGTAAACTTACTGTTGTCCAAATTTACTAAGTGGTTTCCATCAAGAGAATCTCGAGAAGTTTGATGGCCATCTTCAAATAAACAGGGTTCTTCACCATGCATCATGCAGCGACCATTAGTATCCATTTCCAAGGAGCTCTGATTCCCCACATTTTTCCTTAAAACATTTCCTGATAAAATATAATCGGTCAGAGTTCTTTGTGTGGGATCAGATGGAGCACCAACCTTTTCTTCATCAAAGTGAGACACCCGCAAGCCTGACAACAGATGAAAATAGATTTAACCCTAAGCCACCTGAGCTGCAAGATTGAGCTTTAATATAATTCCCCTTCTGACATATATATTTATACGCATATACATATACATCTGGCAATGGTGTCGTACATGAAATCCAGTATCATGACTATTAATAGAATATCACTATATTCATAATATATTGGTAACATGTTTTACAAATTGTATTAAGACTATTGATCAGGTAAATTCATGTTTAAATGTAATGACGGACAATCCGACATCAAGTTGTCTGATTACTGATCATCTTTATGTCTGTCATTATAGTGGATATGGACCATTGAGATGCACCATGGATGAGTAAAGATGCATCATTACTATTTGTACTTGCATGCTTGATATAATGTACATCTCAAACCATCAATCATATTTACATCTCAATCTGACATCAAGTATACTATTTAATATTTATACTTGTGTGCTTGTATATAATGTGCAACAGCCTACCTATCAGCCTCAAAGAAATAGGAAGTTCAGCCTTAAGCAACTTTGAAGCATGCTTCAAAATATCCTCAGTCGAGCATATATATTTTTGCGAAGTCACAGCTCTGGTGCGAACCTGTAGATTGTAGACCATACTTAAAACTTTACATCAAGAAAATACCGATCACAGCTAAAAACGAAAAAAGAATCGATGGGAGAATTAAGAGTCATATACAAGGGGAGTCATGCATCACAAATAGCCCTACTGATGGTAATGCATGAACGATCTTACTTTGACAAGGCGAAAGAATTGGTGATAAAGCATCAGAAGAAATACCTCAAACGATGCTGTCTTTAGTTTTAGAGTCAATGTTCGCCCACAAAGACCCTCCTTTTGCAAATCAGCACATAGCATCTCTGCAATATCCGCTGCAAGCATTAAATATACCCAAGTTACTAAATCTAAATGGTGATGAGTCATGACTTTCAGTTAATTCTTGAGTAATAGAACTACATACCCAATTTACGATAAATATATGCTTCATCCCCTGTGGCTGAAAATGATCTCTCGTTACTTATACTTTTTCTCAATCTTGCTTCAGGAGTATCTGTTCCCCCGATGGCAAGTCCCACTGAGAGGAAAAAATCTGCAATACATGATAGGAGAAGCGGATGTTGAACAGAAACAGGTGGTGTCTCCAACCATATGATATGCAAGGGAATGGAAAGAGTGCTAACCTGCTGCAGATTGAGAAAATAGCGCACAAATTAAACAGCTTTTTTGCAGAATCTCCTCACATGTACTAATCCCAAGAGCATCCTTCAATATATGCTCAGTTACTTTACCGATGCCCCCAATCTGTATAAGAGTTTTCAATTCCATATCTTCATTAGTATGTGAACTGTAATTAATGAGCACATAAAAGTTTGCTATTATGTGAACCACAGTTGTACCAACAAAGACAATAATGGTACAGTTTATTCTGCAACAAATGTACAAAAGGTGGATATACCTTTCGGACAGGAAGAGAGGATATAAATGTCATGACAGCCACCCGATTATTTGGTAAAACAAACTGTCCATTTGGCTTATTTATATCTGAGCAAACCTGAGGAATAAGATCAGGAGACTCAATTCAATTGTGTGCATACACAGGCCTAAGCATTTGAGATGTTCTGAAGAAATCATCTAAATCCAGTATTGGTCATAATATCTAAACTCTAAAGCCTAAAACATAAAACCTATACATAAAAAGCTAAAAAAAGGCTTGAGAAAAAGAGAAGTTAGAAAAGCAAATGTCAAGATGTGATATCGTATATCAAGGCAACTAATAGTTAGATGTGCTTACTTGTTTGCCAGTTGCCAGTAGCATGCGTCTATTTGCAAACCTTAGTTACCATTAGCTAACTAAAAAAGCAGAAAGTTCATCTTTTTATCAAGCTTACATGTATACAGTGAATTATTTATTTTGACATCTTATCATCAACTAGACAACATGTGAAACATCCATATTTATTTTACAACGAAAGTGAATCGAAGCACAATACCATATTGCAAACACTTGAATACGTATCGATGTAACATATTTCATTCAATGAGTCGTTGGAAAAACCTTAGCAAGTAGACGGTTTGGTGCCACTCCAGCACTGCATGTAAGACCAGTCACTTCATAAACACCAGCTCTGAGTTCTTTGGCAATCTTTATGGAGGAAAAGTAACAGAAAATGAGGTTGAACATAAAAACTTCAAAAGCGAAAGGGTAATGTCAATTCCAAACAAAGAATAAAAAATGTACATGTACACTTACTTCTTCACCAGTAGTGCCCCTTTCTTTGCAAACCTCAGTTACATCAAGATATGCTTCGTCCAAACTAGCAGCGAGGAAGTTAGGATCATACTTCTGATATACTACCAAAAAAAAATAAGTCACGACCTAAAGTTAGGACCTGGCATAAAAAACCTACAATAAGAATCTACCTAAAGAAACAACAGCTAACCTTTTCTAGTTAAACTACTGTAATGATTATACTTCTCGAAATCCGTAGGCACAAAAATTAAGTCGGGACATAATTTACGAGCAATGAAACCAGGCATCGCAGCACGAACCCCAAACTTCCTTGCCTGCAGGGTGGCAGTGATCACATTATCAATATGCATTCACAAGGTAAATGCAGGACAAATAAATTTGTAATATGCAATTCCACTGCAACCGAAATTGCGACACTTGTAATGTGGAGTTACTTTCACCTCATAATTAGCAGTGGAGATCATAGACATGCCACCAACAGCCATGGGCTTCCCCTTCAACGACGGGTCGCTCAAAGTCTCGACAGCCGCATAGAAAGCATCCATATCCACATGTACCCAAATCCTCGAAAGGTCCCGCGTCGCTTCAAGCTCCAAAATTGTTTTATCAGCAACCTAGAAACCACAAAACAACCACCATTCCAATAAATCTCACAGAAATCCCCAAAAAAAAGTATCACACAATTGAATTGGAAACACTAAAACGCACCGTTTGGAAGTGATCCAGGTCTGCTGGTTTGAGCTTCGCGCATCGAGCTCGCATGTTCTCTATCTTCTCCCTGATGAAGGCCTCTTTGCGTTCCTCGTTTTTGAAGTACTGCGATCCTTTGCTCATTTCGTACACTATCCTCTGCACTCTCTCCCTGTCGACGCCTTCCATGCCTGAAATTTTGACAATTTAGCAGTAAAATAGAAAAATAGTCACTCAATTGACACTCGGAAGTGTAAATTCGATTCGAATTCATGGTTTGAATTTAAGAGCCTATAATTTTTTTGGAATTTTGAATTGGGATTTGGGTGAGAAACGCACCGGCTTTGGCGTTCGTGTAAACGGTGTTGTAGGACTGCCAGGGCCGGGCAGTATCGGCGGAGGTTTCGCTGTTCGCCATGGCCAACAATTTTTTGGCTCCAAAAGCTTGCGTTGGAAGAAGAAGGGGAGGGAAGGTAAGGGAGTAGAAAAGGGCCGATGTGCCTTGGGCCCATATATGTTTATTTGAAAATAAAAAGAACAAGGCCCAAGAAAAAGGCTGCCCAAACTGTTATTAGACTAAGGACTCTAAGCCCAGGTTTGTGTTATTGTTAAATTCATGAACCTTTTATAATCTTTTAGTACTCTTAAAATTTAGATCGCTTAGTATTATAGTTTAGTGATACTTTTTTTATTTGTAAATGAGAATTAGGTACGAATTTTATAAATGGTTAATTCGATACTAATTTATTCCTTGCCCTTTAGTATAAATGTATCTTTTAATAAAAATAAATAAATGAAATTGTTATTGGCACTCCAAAAATCTTATTTTACACTTCAAAATTTCTATAATTAGAAAGAAAAAGGGTGCTTTAGATTTTGGCTCTTACAATTCATGATTCCTACATAAAAACCCATCTACATATAAACCTCCAATAAAAGCCCAAAATTAAAATCTGCAGCCACATCGGAACACTATTGACCTACTTATACAATTTATTTACACCCATGACACTTTCTCAAATCCCTAAATTTATTCCAAATTAAAATTTGTAGAAAAAATGAAATAAAATATATAAACTGTTGTATTGCATTAATTGTATCCATATCATACCAAACTTTTACCTTTTTTGTAATATATATATATATATATATTGCATTAATTGGGAAGTAAATTAATTTGTTCCAATTATTAAAAAAAATTATACTAAATCCGTATTATATATTTTGAATCAAATAACACTTCTCTAACTTGTAGGTAAATTATTTTTCATGTATTGTTACATATATTAGGCACATTTTATTGTTGTATAAATATAGGTATGACATAATATTTTTCAATATCATACATCAAATTATATTTCTTCTTGTTATGGGTAAATTATTCTCCATGTATTAGTGAAAAAAAAAAGATATTATATTACACACAGGGTATAATTTTTTGTAGGTAAATTATTGGAAATTAATTTGTAGGTAGGTAAATTAATTTGTTCCAATTATATAAAAATATATATATACTACACCTAGATTATATATGTCACATCCCGGCCCGGGGCGGACCACTTCTCGGACCTGCTCCACCACCGTAGCACGATATTGTCCGCTTTGGGCTTACCATTCCCTCACGGTTTTGTTTTTGGGAACTCACAAGCAACTTCCCAGTGGGTCACCCATCCTGGGAGTGCTCTGGCCTCCTTCTTGCTTAACTTCGGAGTTCTTACGGAACCCGAAGCCAGTGAGCTCCCAAAAGGCCTCGTGCTAGGTAGGGATGTGAATATACATTTAAGGATCGCTCCCATGGGTGATGTGAGATGTCACAATATATATATATATATATATATATATATATATATATTTTTATTTTTATTTTTTGAGAAAACCCGGATTATATATTTTGAATTAAATAACATTTTTGTATACATGGTAGGTAAATTATTTTTCATGTATTATTACATATATTACCCTATTAGGGACGTTTTTTGGTAAAAATATATAAAGTAATATGTATATGATTGTTTGTACGTAAAAAAGATAAAATCAAAAGCATGATCCAATTCCTAAGTTTATGTAATATTTTGTTGTTGGTATACAATATTTTGCATAATTGGAAGTGAACATTTCAAATAGTAGGTAGGTAAATTAATATGGTCTAATTATATACACACACACACACACACACACACACATATAATATATATTTATACACATTTTGAATCAAATAACATTTTTGTACATGGTAGGTAAATTACTTTTTTTTTATGTATTATTACATATATTAGGCCTTCTTTTTTTTTGTAAATATATATATATATATATATATATATATATATATATATATATATATATGAACTCATAATACCAGATACATAGAATTAAGTCAACAATTCTCATATTTGATATTAATATGCAATGAATTTTTTAACATTAATGTCTTATTTTTCTTTTTGCAAAATCATTAACTCTCTCTTTACAATCTATATAGAATTAATTGTGCACATCAAATATGCAATAGGGGTATTTTGGGCATCTAAAAAATGTAAAATGTGTAAAGCAATATGTAATTAATGAATTCACTTAGGTGGATCCTAGTCACTGGGGTTTTTTTGAGTAAAAAAATTATGTCGGGTTTTATATGGAAAAAAATTGAATTTGAAGGGTTAAAGTCATGTTTTTAGAAAGAAAAATACACTTATGAAGAGTGTATAATGAAATTTTTGAAGTGCTAATAACAATTCACAAAATAAAATTAGATCGATGGGGTCATATGGTACATGTGAATGCAATCATATTCTAGATTGTTGCTTATTTTTAGATCAATGGGGAGAGAAGTGGTTCAAACTTGTGACATCTCTAACATTGAAAAATACTGTTTGATTGAAATGTGGTGTGTGATATATATTGTTGTGATCTTAAGTGACAATGAATGCCACATTTCTTGGGTAATTTATGAGTTTTGGCCGTGTGAAGATGAAATATTGTTTCAGGCATTCGATTGGGTATCAAAAGGATGTGAGTGGACAACCCTTTCTCTTATTGGAGAGATTTTTCAATGTGACCGGAATACAGGACGGTACACCACGTGTCACTATACAAATTGTGAGATATGTGTGATAAAAATTTAAACTTCCCACCACTTATATAATAACATGTGATGTATCACTCGTGTTCCGATCACAATGAAAAATTTCTCCTCTTATTGGCATTATGTATGTCTCAAATATAGAGCAAACTTATCGTTGGCTAGATTCTCTTGTGGCACTACCATTGCACGGCATAATTGCTCTATGTTCTTTTCAATATTTGCTTATAATGTTTTCCAAAAGAAAAAAAAGATTTGCTTATAATGAGTTGATGTCTTGTTGATATGTTGTTCATATTCTTGAATCTAGTTTAGAATTTAGGGTTTACTAACATAAAAATCTATAAAGTCTAGATGCTCTTTTTGAAAGTGTTCTTATTTTACAATTTCTGTAGCCATGAAATATTAATGAAAACATCATAAATAAAAAAAAAGATTTTATCAAAGCTTAGAAGTTGTCGTTATGACCAAAATGTTCTGTCATTCACTTGAGTTACACTTCAATAATCATGATGTTCATAATTGTGACATTGTTGGCTTCTTGTTGATTTTTCATGATGGCTCAAAAGTGAATGGAATGATTGCTCAAAAAAAAAAAAAAAAAATTGAATGGAATGACGAGTCATGGGTGTATTGGAATGACACATGTAAGTAAGTTGAAAGAATCACTTCCCATCAAAATGTCAATTAGGTCATGCAATATGCATGTTCAACTTTTCCACCTTTGAAACATATGTGTATAGTGTGTCACCACCACTCATGTCACATCCCGCCCCCGGACCTTAACACATTCCGGGCTCGACTCCACCGTAACACGATATTGTCCGCTTTGGGCACTGACCACGCCCTCACGGTTTTGTTTCTGAGAACTCATATGAGAACTTCCCAGTGGGTCACCCATCCTGGGAATGCTCTCTCGCGAACTCGCTTAACTTCGAAGTTTCGATGGAACCCGAAGTCAGTGAGCTCCCAAAAGGTCTCATGCTAGGTAAAGATGAGAATATACATATAAGGCTTACAAGATCCACTCCCTTGGGCGATGTGGGTGTCACAACTCACTACACCAAATTATCAGGGGCAAATTGCAATCTCACTCACTTGCACACACCACAAAAATACAGCTACGTTTTGTACTAATAATATAATGACGTCTGTAAATTTTATCTGCATATGATATTAAAACTATTAACATAAAATGCTAAAATCAACATATATCTATACTATACAAGTCACTTTCATCGTACAAACAAAATCAAAGTAAGTTGGTGGAAGCACGTGATTACTTCAATTATGTGTTTGTGGAGGTAGATGGTGCTTTATTGGAGACATATAAAGGTACCTTTTGTTGATCAGCCAATTGGCTCATATTAAGGGGCGAGGATTGTTTGCCCTCCCACTTTCAATATCCTCCCGTGCTTTCTTGTTTGTGTGGTCACGGTTAAGTCACGTCAACATTTTATATTACTATTCATTTTTGTCTTATTATCTCTATAAAAAAACAATATAAAATGTTGACGTGACTTAACCGTGACCACACAAAACAGGAGGGCACGTGAGGACACGGAAAGTGGGAGGGCAGACAATCCTTGTCCCATATCAAGTGTAACCGACTAAGCCCACATTTACAATCATAAGTCATATCATCCTTTTACTTTTGACGTACTAAAAGGTTTCTTTTCGATTAAAAGCTTCATTAGTGGATTTTTTCTTAATGCGATTTCAGGATTACATTCGTTAAAACTTCGTTTCGTTATCAAAAATAATTTAAGTGACGTTTTGGACTAAAAATATGCCTTTACATATTTTTTTGTAAAAAGGTAATAACATATTACTAACAGCACACATTTACAAGGGAAAGACCCACATACAATAAAAACACAACAGCAAAATTATGGACCTCCAAAGTACAACGAAACCAAGCCCAACAGAAAAACAGAAAAAACCCTAACAGCCTGCATCCTCTGATGCTGCTGCCATCAGAAGGACCACCAAACTCAAACCACCCTGAAATCAAGCCAAAGCAAGCCCCCCAAAATGGATAAGAAGAAGACTTCAACAATCTCCAAAGAGCACAGCCAAGATCGGCACCACAAATCGAATGAAGCTCGCAGGAAACAACCCACAAGCAACAGAGGCAACAAGGCAAAATAGAGGCAAGAAGGTGGTGAGAACACCCGAGCATCGATGAAATCCGAAGCTCTACACCTCTTCCTCCTAAACGGGAATCGCGAAGATTCGCGTTCACGATGTTGATTAGTGGAACTCAAGGTAGAGTGTGAGATCAATGGAGGAGTGAGCCAATTGGAAGGGGTAGGGTGTGGAGTGTTGGAAATTAAGGAGGTGGAGGGAAAAGTAAATAAAAAAAGGGGAGTTAGTGAAGTGAAATCAGAGGCACCAGAGAGATGAGGATATGGTCAAACCAACAAAAAGGTAGAGGAAAAAAAACAAGTAGGAACAAAAGGAAAGAAAAGGAAAACAAGAGGAGTAAGGGGCTACCACGAACCCTAGCCATATCTAGAATTGGTGGCAACGAGGAGAAGAATGGAAGCTAGATATACACTCATACACAGACAGTGAGAAAGCTCTCAAGAAGAGAGAAGTTTTTTTGGTTGTGAATTAAGTTTCTACCCTTACATTCATCTGTCATTCCATCTGACATATTGCACCTCTCATAGTTTAATTATGTCAAGGAGAGATTACTAATTAGGGTAAATCGCCAAATGGTCCTTGAGATTTGCATAACTCATCACTTTGGTCATTGAGATTCCCAATCGATAAAAGTGGTCCTTGAGATTGTCCACCATCCATCATTTTGGTCATTCCGTTAAAAACTCCGTTATGTGTCCTGGAGCTTTTGGCCGGAAGTTTGGGCAATTTTCAAAGCTTCGTAACTCAATCGTTTGTTAACCAAATTCGACCCATAATATATCAAAATGAAGATAGGAAAGTTAGAATAAGATTATACCTATTTCAAAGCCCAATGGTTGCCAGAGATTGCCGAAAAATAGCCTCAAAGTTGTCTGGTTCGAGTGAAAACTTGAAAACTCGCTGGAAACTAGGTAAACTTTAAACGTTCATAACTTCTTCAATACTCAACGAAATCAAGTGATTCAAAAACAAAAATCATACTTCTTGACGAGACAAAGAGAATGATACCTTTTTCGACGGTTAAATCGCCGTGGTTTGGCCAGAAAACGACTTGAAAGTGGCTGTCTTGATCTGAAAAAAAAAATACAATAAATGGCAATAACTCTAGAGAAATAATTAAACAAATAAAGAAACTCCAATTGAAGAATTAATTAAAAGATTAACAGAATCATCATCGCAATTAATCGCCGCGGTAACGAGAAGTTTATTTTTCCGTCTTGAACGAAGCCGCTTTCACGGCGTCGTGAGAATCTAACAGCAGTAGTATAAAGTGTTTATTTAAAAAACAAAATCAATTAAAAACCTAACGGTCACATTTTTGTTAAAACCTATCCACCCCCTTTCTCCACCAACTTTGCTCAACTCTCCCACCGACACAAACTCAACTTTCCATTTCCCCACGGCCTCCCTCCAAATATCCCCACCAAAATTGCACTTTAATTCCACATTCACTTTCAGTGCATATATTTTTCAGGGTTTTCAGAAAACCCAAATTTTCTTTTAGTTTAATTCAAATTTTGTTTTTTTTGGGGGGATTTGATGATTTTGCGAGATATGCAAGCCAAGTCACTGCAATGGGCGCCGTCGCCGGGACTCCGGGTCGGGGTCGAAACGTCTTCTTTGTCGCAGCTGGCGGTCGTGAACTTGCCCGGTGGTGCTTCTGTGAATGGCTTGAAAGCCAGGGGTTTGTTTGTAGTAAAGGCCATGGAGGTGGAGGGTTCCAGAACGGCGAGTCTGAAAGGCCACGCTGGGAGTTCAGGCACTGAGTTGTTAATTTTTTGGGAATCTTTAATTTTTGGGATCTTTAAGCTTTTTCTGAACTTACCCACTCTGAATTTTCATGTAGAATTTGGAATCTTTATGCTTTTTCTGGATTGATTTTTGTTTTAATTTTTTTGTTAAATAGATAAAAATGGGAGCTTGTTGTCTTCGGTTGGCAATTCAACCAATATTAAATGGCATGAGTGCTCATTGAACAAAACTGACAGGCAAAAGTTGCTTAAACAAAAGGGGTGTGTCATTTGGATCACCGGTCTCAGCGGTTCAGGTTAGTTTTTCCTTAATTCAAATTTGTATATACATACGTTCACACACACACACACACACACACATATATGTATAATGTTCTTTATGATAGAAATATGGCATATTATATCTGGTTAGACTGTGAATCAGAACCACATTCATATATGATTTTGTTTAATTGCGATTCGGATTGATAGTCTAACAACATCCACAACCCGTTAGACTGTGCCGAGAGAAAGTTGCTCATCACTTGCGTATAATTTATTTTGTTTGTTCAGGGAAGAGCACGGTGGCTTGTGCTTTGGGTGGGAGTTTGTATCACAGGGGAAAGCTGTCGTACATTCTTGATGGGGACAATGTCAGGCATGGCCTGAATTGCGACCTTAGTTTTAAAGCAGAAGATCGTGCAGAGAACATTCGGAGGATTGGTATGCATGTCTATGCCTCTTTTTAATTGACTAATTCCTCTTTTTAGATTAACTACTGCTTTCGTTTTCATTATGAATTCATGTAGCATTGCCTTTGCTCTTGTATTCAGGGGAGGTGGCAAAATTGTTTGCTGATGCTGGAGTTATTTGTATTGCTAGCGTGGTTTCTCCTTATAGAAGGGATCGTGATGCCTGCCGTGCAATGCTACCTGCTGGAGACTTCGTTGAGGTTTGTAATTCACTGCTATTTAATCTCTATCACTGTTTTTCAAGTTCAACTAAGCTTTGGGCATATGCTTGGAATATTTGCTGAAGAAATTATCAGTAAAGCGAACTTGTTTTGTGAAAGGTGTTCATGGACGTTCCACTCCAAGTTTGTGAGGCTAGAGACCCGAAAGGCCTATATAAGCTTGCACGTGCAGGGAAGATCGAAGGTATATGCAAACTGGTATCTCGGGTTTTGGTTACTAAATTGAGTTTGTCTTTAAAATTTAACAGCCTGCTTAAGGTACTACTATCCTACTAAAATCTTTACGTTGATATTTTTTTATTTTTTATGATGAGATACAAGAAACGTTGTGAATCTTATTATGGTTAATTAAACTTCTGTTTAAACAATCATTTGGAAGATTCTTAATTTTTTCTGGTACTACTGTACGCAAACCTCTAGGTGTGGGTGTGCATCTGTGAATCTTCCCTTGTGCATTGACATGGATATTTTTTGAAGTTGGCAACTTTCGCCATCTCATATACGGATCCTTAAGTGTGACTCTGATTACTAATTGAATCCTGGACAATTGGTATGTTAAATTTGTTTGAAATATGTGTACCAATCCCACTCTCCATAGTGCACCGAATCTTTCCATTTTGTATTTTACAAGGAGTTATGGTTAAATGGCCATATTATTTATCACTTTGTCAGTTTCCTAGTCCGAAATGCTGGTCATTACTTACACCGTATCAATCCGGCATTGCAGGTTTTACTGGGATTGATGATCCATATGAGCAACCGTTAGATTGTGAGGTATGTACACTATCTAGAGAAAAGCAGAATACACCTTTTAAGCTAAAATTGAACAGGTGTGGCTACATACAGACTACAGATATCATATATATTCATACATGTTTCTCTTGCTAAAAAGAAATACACATTACGTAGTGAGAGCTGTGGGGAATAGCAACTTAAAAATAAAAAATTTAAACTTAAAACGCAATCCAGAAGAAAATATTTTCTATAGGAAAAGGCTGTTGTTAAAAAAGTCTGTAATTAACCAAGAGCTTAATCCATGCTTTTTGGAAGTTAAATTTGAGATACATTAGTCGCTTTCCACATAGGCACCATTTCAATTCCATTTTTTTAATTAGCCTGTAGGGATATGGCGCAGAATGAAACGAATGATGATCTGATGTATACTTGGTGGACACATGATGTAACTACAGCTGCACATAAACTTAACTCACCTATTGTTACGTTTTCCTTTTCGGTCTATAGTGTGCTCGATGTTATTGTTTTATTTGGAATATGAAAGGAGAATTTCTCATTTGCTGTTTTTTCATCCTTTATCTGGCTTCAGATAGTATTATCACATAAAGGAGGAGCATGTCCTTCCCCATGTGAGATGGCCGAAGAAGTAGTTTCTTACTTGGAAGATCAGGGGCTCCTTCAGGCATAAGAAGTCCGTGGAACCCTTCCTTGAACTGTCAAAACTTTGAGCTGTACCGTAAATGCAGTGCAGATAGCTTCTAGCGCTCCGTGTGGATGTTATGCGTCTGGCCTTACCAGATCATCTAAAACAGATGCAGAAATCACCTGCTCTGGTAAAACGCATTAGGTAATCGCTTGATTAACTTATGTGACATCTTTTCTATGTTTGATGTTATTTTGAGTTGCGCTCTCCTCATTGTAAATGATAGTGTGTAGAGTTTCTCGGTCAGATTCTTTCATCCCGTGTTCGATGTGTTTGTATCAGCTCTAGAAATTTAAGAATCATAAACCCTAGTACGCGTAAATAATCTCGTGCCTTTTGTACATGCATCGGTGCACGCATTTGAATGTAATTGTATTGATAAACTGCTGCTAAACTATGTGTACTAGATCTTATATAATATCTGACCAAATACTTGGGGGAAAAGAAGGCCAAAAGAGCTTTCTATAGACAATGTAAGATGATGAAGAATTTACTCTCTAGTTTAAAGACCAAGAAGAAAAGAGAGAGAAAAACCAAAAAGAGGTTTTCGTTACAGGCCTTTGCCTTTGGCATGCTATTATTAGTGATTTAGATAATTTTAGTAAAAAGAAACAAAAACTAAGGTAATTTAGAATACTTCATTTTTCTTGTTTGTAACATTTCTGGTGATTTATCGTCAATGCGATGCCAATCAAATCTAAAACCTGTTGGACTTTAGATGTAACACAAAGCTAACAAGTTATTGGACGACTGACCGGCAGTAAAGCCTCTTAAGTAATTATATTTAATCTTTTAAAGTACATGATCTGGACCGTGCTCTAATTGAGAATAACAAAAGAGGGAAAATGCTCATAAAAGAACTTGGGGGAAGATGGAGAACCCCCTAAGAACCAACGCATCTCATCCACACCAAGTCGTAAGACTGGTTTTATTGGTTGAAATAATTTAAAATACATGAAGGGGGATCCGAACTTTGAGTGTGAATGGAGGAACACACTGCTCTAACCAATTTGACTTAAAATGTACTTTCAAATAACTCATTTGATTTAAGCCATTTCCTTATGCTAGAAGAAAAATTGGACACGACATTACTCAAAATCACTATAAACAAATTACAATTAACGGAATCACTTTAAAATTTTGATATACTTTGGCGAGAGTTATTTCCGCACTCTCATTCTCACCTTACAAAAACAGAGGTATTTTAGAATACCTCATTTTGATTTCAGTACTCTCTCTTCTTCTCTCTCTCTTCTGCCAGTCTCGAACCCAGGACCAGCTGGTTTGTGAGTGTAGCACAATATCCAGCTGCTACGCGTGAGACCAGCGTTTGTCTTTCTTAAGTAATTCTATTTATACGGCTGAGAGATGATATTTTCTCTTTCAAGTTTTCTTCCTTTTTTGTACGAGAGCTGAATGTTCAATATAAAATGTTGCCTTTGGATTATTAAAATTAAATGTATCACTCATTAATTAATTATTTTGTTTTTTTACAAGATCATGCATTCTAATCATTCTAGGTAGGGCTGGGCACGGTCAGGTTCCACCATCAAATTGGAACCTATATCGAAAAATATCAACAATTCATTTTTGTGCAGTTCCACTTAAATTTATTAGATCATGATGGTTTACGATTCCAACCAAAATCATATATACTTTTTCACTTTTTCGAATCCTCTATTTTCTAAAGAATAAAAAAAAAAAAAAACTCAGAATTTATGGTGATGAGACTTGTTTTAAATCAACTATTGGGCGAGATTGATTCAGTTGTTCATGATGGTTGAATCGTCTTCATCAATGATGCATGCCAAACCTTTTTCAAAATCAAACACAAATAAAACACCATTTCATATTGGAGAAAAAAAAAATACGTTTGTATTTACTTCACTGGTTTGAGTATACCAAAAAAAACCACATGATGGATTCATATTTGTAAACTAGTCTAGTACTACCCAATTAATGCAACATGTAAAGCAACTCAATTTTTCTAATCTGAAACAATAGAAGGCAAAGAACGTTGATCGAACCTTTCACAAGAGTGACCAACTCTGAACTAGCTCCCAATATCAACACCAAAAGCACCTTTACCAACAAGCTGAAATTTACCAAGACTAGAACACCATCAGGCTAGAAAGATGGCTTGTTTATATAAAAAATAAAACAATAAAATTTATATTAAAAGTGATTCGGTTCATTTCCTTTGGTTCTTAGTATTTCCAACCCGAAACCAGAACCGGTTTGAGACGGTCCGGTTTGTCTTTTGTCCCAGTTTTGACTTTTTTGGTCAATGCGGTTTTTTATGGTATTTTCTTACTACTGTTCGACTCGGTTTTCCAGTTCAGCGGTTTTTATGCCCACCTCTAATTCTAGGTTATGAAAAGGGTGATACAAATTGAATAGAAGGGGGCGAACACACTACCGTGATCAATACCATTGTTTGGGCAGGAAATCTCGCGGGGAGGGGTCCCTGGCTCGAGCACATAGCTCCCCGAGGAGTTGGCATTTTGTTGATTGTCGGGCTCCATCTTGCTTAGATGATGCAAGAGGAGGACAACGTTAGTTCTGAAAGGTGCTTTGTGGGGCCTTAGGGTTAGGCCTTAAGACTCGCAATCAAAACTAACTAAGTGCTAAGGCGTGCCACTGCCATCTCTGTATGGCAAATGTAGAACAAGTGTATTGCCGATTACTTGCGCCCCAAGTTATTCTGACTTCTTATTATCAAAGGATTGTCGTAGATGGGTTAAGTATACATTATGTTCTTTTCTGTGTCTTGAGATCAAAGACTTTTGGTTCTTTATCTTGTATGCTTAAAGGGTGGAGATCAAGATTTGATCAAGTAATCAGTTTTAATCACTTTTAATTTTCTTATGACCATAGAACCACTAAGTGAACCAGATTTGAGAACTGATGGAACTTTGGATCATTAAAAGACTAGAAATGACTTGAATATGTATTGGGGAATACATTATAACAATAGATCTATTAATTGAAAGACAAAACAAAGAGAGGCGGGCAAGATTTCACCTTGTCGGGCAAGGTTGAACGTCTTGCAATCTCTTTGTTGTTGTTCTAAAGGGTTACGTATTGAAAGAGGAATGAAAGGTAAATGGGTTTACACAAGAGAATCGATACTACAACATTTGAAGAAGGTAGCAGAGCTTTTACATAGACCAAAGATGTCTTTCTAAAGGAAGTCTAAAGCTAAAAGGGTGCAGAATCTGGACAAAGCACAACTTTATGGATATTTGCTTGACTGAGAGGCAAGTTGTATGTTTGTTTGTTTGATTGGTTGAGTGTCCTTGTCTCTGGACCCTCTTCCCTTATTTATAGGTGAATTAGCCCGACTGTGCTGTTTCTGCTCTTGCTCGAAAGCAACTGGAGGGTAGTGAGTTATCAACATTTTTACATGTTTTGCCACTTGGAAAAGTGCTTTTGGGCCGAGAGTTGGTTGATTTCCATCGGTTATCACTTCCCTTGTAAGCACCTAACCTTTGCATTTAATGGGGAGCCGTCATATTGTCTTGAGATAGGTATCTGGGCTTGACTCTGGGCCTCTGACAAAATCTTCTCTATTGAGCTTTCTTGGGCTTCCTTCCATTTAAGCCCAAAGTTAAATATTAACCCAAACAACCATGATGTAAAAAGAAATAATGAATTCATTTTATTTGACACTGATTATTTCCTAGATATGAGTTTTGGCCATATATTTTGAGACATAAAAACATTAATAATCTATGAAAAAAATTTCTTGATAGAAAAGGAACTCTTACTAAAAACCTCACAGGTTTGGCTTCCCGATCAATTCATTTCATATATGTTTCAACATTCTTAGACATTTGGGATTCAACAACTAAGCTATATTTTTCATATACTTATCTATTCATATTCAAGTGCCAATCAAACCCAAAAACTGCTTGATTGTGCCTACAAAGTTAAAATGAGTTCGTCGTTAAACCTTGTCAGGATATAATATTTCTTAGTTTTTTTTGCCGAGGGGGAGATTTTAATAAGGCTTAAATGTTAAAATGGTCCTTGTGTTTTAGTCATTGAGTCAATTTAGTCCCTGTGTTTTCAATTTGGCCAATTTGGTCCTTGTGTTTTAGTCATTGGGTCAATTTAGTCTCTGTGTTTTCAATTTGGCCAATTTGGTCATTGTGTTTATCTCCGTTAGCCAATTAAGGACATTTTATCCAATTTTTGAAAAAAAAATTATAAATTATTATAAACTTATTTATAAAATTATTTATTTGATTTAAAATATTCAAAAATGAAATAAAATTAAAAATTAAAAAAAAATATTCTCCTCCCAACTCTCCGACCTCCTCCCTAACATTAAAATAAATGGGCCTGATTTAATAATCCGGTGCTTATTTAATACAAGGCTTAAATGTCAAAATAGTCTCTGTGTTATAGCGATATGGCCAATTTAGTCTCCGTGTTTTTTATTTGGCTAATTTAGTCATCGTGTTTGTCTATGTTAGCCAATTAAGGACATTTCATTCAATCTCTTTTAAAAAATTCATAAGAAAAATTATATGAGATATAATTACCCTTTCTCTTTACAAAAAAATGAAAGTCAATGAGAAATAACACATATAAGAGATAAAACTTCCAATCTGAAAAATGATTAAGGTTGTGACATAGAAAAGAGAGGGGGTAATGTTAGGGAAGAGGTCGGAGAGTTGGGAGGAGAATATATATTTTTTAATTTTTAATTTTATTTCATTTTTAAATATTTTAAATCAAATAAATAATTTTATAAATGAGTTTATAATAATTTATAATTTTTTTTTTCAAAAATTGGATAAAATGTCCTTAATTGGCTAACAGAGATAAACACAAGGACCAAATTAGCCAAATTGAAAACACAAGGACTAAATTGACTCAATGACTAAAACACAAGGACCAAATTTGCCAAATTGAAAACACAGGGACTAAATTGACTCAATGACTAAAACACAAGGACCATTTTAACATTTAAGCCTTTTAATAAACACCAAACACACACTTACAAACAAACAAATGCCCAACTTACACCTATAAACAAACAATAAAAAAAGGCCTAAAAACAAAGAAAAAACAGAAACAGAAAGTGAACCCAAAAGCCCAAAAACAACATAAGTTCCAAGAAGCATCCACTACTTTCTCCACTGCCTATCTGAGGAGCATCCAGCCATCCGATTCTCCGACCACCACCGATCATCTCCTCCTCAGACGCCTCCTGCGCACAGCCATAAGCAAGAGATAGTCGGCACCCAAGAGAAAGAAGCAAACAACCTGTGTAAAGCTCAGGGAAATCCCTGAGCGACACTGCCGGAAACGGCAGACACCAAGGAGAATGTGGTGGTGTTGGAAACACCTGAGCCGGTGAAAGCGCCATAACTCTACACACGAACTCGACAGAGAACATGGCTGAAGATTGGAGAAAGGAAGAGCCAGGAAGAGGAATACCCACGGGGTTGAGGAATTGGACAAGCCAGATTGAAAAATTGGGAGAACCAGCAGTAGATGCAAGGAGAAAAGAAGGAAAAGAGGGAAAATAGGACACAACAACCGACCCCAACCGAAGCTAAGGCGGATGTCACCGGAGATGCTTAGATCTGAAAGTATCACAGAAGCAGTAGTGAGAAGGACTCTCACTTCGGAGAGAGGAATTTTTTCTTCTTAATGATGATTGATCATTGCTTTGTCGCAAGAAAGGTTATGGAAAAGGGAAGAGGTCATATTTCTTAGTTTTGCACATGATTTAGGGCCATGCACAACCCCTCTCTAGCTCTAGTTATATTGGTTGCCTACTAATCTCACTCACTGTTAAATCTAAAACTCCATCTCACATGCCTAGCTTCTTCAGGCCCTTGATTTTGGCATGTTCTTATTACTGTTATAATACCAACTCATTTTACTTAATTGCCTTATGTTGGAGATGCTGTTGAAGTTGCGCTCCCAATCTTGAACCCAGTCCATTGGATTGTGAAAACCAACACGTTACACGAGACTGGTATTACGAGGGTGCTAGTCTAGGTTGCACGGACACTCCGACACGCCTCGCACACATCCCAGACACGGCTTGGACATAGTTAATATACGGCTTGGAAATTCAATCTTACCTTGAAACACTGTTCATAAGCACAATGTTGTTCCGGTTTTACCCTATCTTAGTTTCTGTTATTTCAAGTCTGCCACTGCTTGTATATACCAAATATTTGTTTCTCTGTTTCTTCCTCCTGTATTCTCTCTTCCCTTCCGCGAGCAACTCACCATTCCTCCCAACCTCGACTACTGTAAAATGACCACTACACTCCTTCGAATCACTACCAACCCATCCCTCTCACTATTCTTAGTCAAGCTGTCGCCAATTTTGTCGTTGTTTTCGTGTAACCAATAGTTAGAGTTTCTGACATATTTTCCAGTGACCTAATTCATGCCGATCGCTGGCGAATCGGGCCTCTCCGTTACCTGGAAACAACTTCTCTCACTCTCAGGAGATACATGAAGGTATTGCATGTTCAATATTAGTTCATTTTAAGATGAATGGAAGGAAACTGTATAATCTGCATATGAATGCTCTTAGGCATCCTTATGTTCGTGTTCATACCAACAATAGTATTAGGAATCGCATGCTTATGATTTCATATTTATGAAATTAATTTACTCATGTCTTTATCAGATCAATTTACCTTTTTTTTTATTTAGAATTCTTTGTTTAAATTTGCAGGGTTTAGGACAATTTTTCTTTTAAAGTTATGGGTGATATGATTTTTTTTATCTGAATTATTCATTTAATTTCTGATATCTTTTATCAAATCTCCAAATGGACTCATAATTATTAGGCTTGAAACAGATGCTGTAAATCAATTTTGGTGGAGGAGTTGTTCCGGAGCCTGAGGAAGAATAGAGGAATGTTTTTGAAATTTAGGTTTGATCGAAACTTTTCTATAAAATGTCACAATTTTTGAGTTTTAAGCCATTCAAATTGGTTTGTTAAGTAGGTTACCTATTGAGTTTTAAGCCATTCAAATTCACATCTGCTTACATTAATCTATTAAGTAGGTTACTTATTGATTTTTTTTTTGGGATTTTGTGTACAGAGTTCTGTGTTGGAACTAGCAATGCAAGGGCGAGATCTGATCGATTGCACTTGAACAAGGTTTGTTTCTCGAATCACATTCATTAGTTAGATTATTAATGTGCTTCGATAGGGGTTTTCAATATGATTTTGTAATTTCAATTAATAATCACAAGAAATGGAGCAATTGGAAACATGGCTGCAAGTGATAAGCCAGAGTCTTTGTTTTAAATAACTACACTACTTTTGTATTGTATGCATGCGTAAGAAAAATCCAAATCGTAATTGAGGTAGCCATCATAAATGACACCACCCAGCTTTTCAATTCTTAATCTTTCAGAGGAGCAGTTAGGTTTGTGATCTTTAGATAGGTGGTTGTGGAATCCGGTTCTTTTGAACCAGTTTAATGGGTTTTAGTGATTGCATGTGGAGTGGGTTTATGAATTTATTTAGCCTATCTCAAAAGGTCAAGATTAAATTTTCCTTCATTTTCTAAGTAACCAAACAGAAAATTAGCTCTCTCTCCTTTGTTTGGTTTAACTTTACCAAATGATACATTAAAAGTTTCTTAAGTTACTTCAACAATTAAGTGTGAAATAATTGAATACTTGAAAATTGGGTTTCGTTTGATTGTTTGTGCTAATTGAGCTAATCTTTTGCTCTGTAGCAACAAGGAGAAATGAGTCGGCCGGAGGACTCTGTAGGATGATTGTTGTTGTTGCTGCTATAGATATGCTGGCGGATCCTTTGGTGGGAGAGTTAGGCTTGGGTTGAGAAGTGGGATAATCCTCTGCGATGCTATCGATAAAGTTCAAACTGGAGCTGTGCCCAAGGTGACCATGATCCTTTGATCATTTTCCAAATTCTCACATTTGTGGTTATTATTGAATGGTATGCATATGGAAGAAATATGGGAACCATTGAAATGTTGAATACTTTGATTTTGTGTATTTTTTCAAGGAATGGGAGAACCTTTGAATAAGTATGGTTCCTTAATTGAACCTTTGTGTATTTTTTCAAGGAATGGGAGAACCTTTGTGTATTTCTTCTGTAGGTCGACATTATTCATGCTATAAAAAAGCTCCATAGTGATCTTCTAGCTATGGATTATCGGTTTCACTTTATGCATCCGTCCAAGAAATCTGTTGTCAGATAATGCCTGCAGCTCGGGCTTTTCCTTTAGTAAAGCTTATGGATACATTGCAAGACTACTAAGAGAACACATAAAGTTTTAGTACACCTCATGTGTTTAATAAATTCTTTTAGCTTTCATTTGTTTGCAATGAAACTTTTACTATCGTTTTACACTCCTAGAGAATCTCACTATAGCCCTTTTATCTGATTCTGCAGTCAACAAAAAATCTTCATTGAATACATAATGTTTGATGGAGTGACTGATGAAGAGCAACATGCACACCTAAAAGAGCCCTGACCTCAACCTAATTTGTTGCTTAACTTTATTTACGGAAATGAGTAGTACTTTGTTATATAATGAATTTGAAATATTGTTTTTAATATATGTAATTTATTATATTTTAATCGCTATGTCCTAGCCTTCTTCGTGTCCTTGTTTTTTAAGATTTACTGTGTTGCCGTCGTATATATCCTAGCTGAAAGGGCTTCCTTAAACAATTTCAAACCCTACTTTCTTTTACTAATTAAAAACATACCAAAAAGAGAGCTCCAGGTCTTCAACAAAAAAGAGAATAGATGCAAAAGAAGTGGAAAAAAAACAGAGGTATTTTAGAATACCTCATTTGCTTTTAAGGCCTCTACAGAGATGTAGAGAAATGGGAGGAATTGGAGTTGATTGGCCGCCAGTCTCGAACCCAGGACAAACTGGATTTTGAATTAGCACAAAACCAACATGCTTCAAGAGACTGGCGTTAAGGTGGCCAAAGTAATTAATATTGTACGCAAGCCAAGTTCAGCACTCCAATAAAAACACACTCAAAGTACCTAACCGATAAAGGCAGTCTTCTCACGCCTCGCTTTCAAGATATGACTAAAAAGGACTCAATAATTTAGCAACATAGCATCCCTTTGTTTATTTTATGATTACATCTAACTTTTGTGTTAGACTGCTTACGTATCCTAAGATATGATCAAGCCATTCGTAGTACGATATTCATTCATAACGAGGAGAATAAGTACATCATTGAGGATATGGTGCATACAATGAGCCTCGATAAAAACTTTGCCGGGAATTACAACTTGGTCGAAAGGAAAAAGAGTGTTCCGCACCTAAAAAATTATGAACTACTATGCTCAAGCCGGAGATCATGAATTACGTCGGGGTTCTTCAAACCAAATTGCAGAATTCTCCGAAGTCAAGCTCATTCTTGCGAGTTTGTGAGCAATATTGTTCGTCTCCCGTTTGCTAAAATAAATCTCCATCCATGGTATGGATTTCATCACCCTGCGTGTGTCCATAATAATATGCCCAACTGGGGACCTCCTCAGCCCGCTGCAATGCCACCATAACCAGCAGTGCTTCCCCCTCCATTTCCACCGCCATGAGCTTCAGTTCCTGCATGGAAAGGGCCGCGTCTCTGGCTACCACAAATTCTGCCAGCAGCGGGGAAGCAATCCTGCAGTGGTTCTTCAACGCAGCTGCAATAAACTCGCCATATTCATTTCGTACGACCATCCCAACACCTCCCAGACCCCGTTGCTTACCCCAAGCCCCATCGATATTGCACTTGTCACAGCCCATAGCAGGTGCCTTCCATTTTTGCGCGTTACCAGGGCTCGGTTTATGCTTCCACCCGTGCCATTTTTAAAACTCTTGTATGGCCTATTGTGCCTTTATTTATAATAGTAGGAAGGGTAAAACCTTTCCCTTTAGGATTACAAAATTTAATAGGTAATCTAATCCTAATAGGAATATATGATACATTCCTAGATTCCCTAGGATTTACACAATCACATTTCTATTCTAAATATGACTGCAACACATAAGACTTTTTACTTATAAGTGAAAAGGAATATCACTAGACCATGACTTATATTAATAGCATTATCCTTCTAGTACTCCTACAATTTAAAGAGAATACATAAATAAAATCCTAAGGCGACATGGGTTGAGACATTAAAGACGGAAAATAAGCATCACGATTCTTTCCCAAATTAAGACAGTGTAAAAGCGGAAAGAAAATTGTAAACTTCCCAAAACGATTGGAATAATTAATTATTTTTGTTATTATAATACAAAATCCCAACTTTATATAGAATCTGGGCATGTACCGAGCAGCATTCACCTCCCTATAAATTACAACGCATGATTTGCTTCAACTCAGGCCACTGCTTCTCACTCTACAGCGTTCTCTCTCTCTCTCTCTCTCTCTCTCTCTCTCTCTGCCTTTCTGATCTGTTCGTCGGTTTTTGAACTAGCAATCGACCTACAATGAAGATTCGGGGCAAAAACATTCTGCTTGTGTTGTTATGGGCTTTCGCTTTTGCAGGTTTGCTTTGTATTTCTATCATCTTGTTATGAAAAATTGACTTTGAGCTTGAGTAAAGCTTCAGAATGAAGATTAAACGCTTATTGGCACGGTCTCTCATTATCGTTAATTTTGGTGTTAATGTTGAATTCGTTTGGTGGGGCCCATCGACTAAGCCTTCTGGGGAGAATAACTTCCCTATCCCCAATTTTATACAGCTTACACCTAAAAGGCACAATCGAGGCCAAGACACCTATAAGTCGCCCTAAGCAAGGGAAGAATACTGCTATATTGACGCTGATGAGCCATAACTTGTGCCTCAAGGCAAAACAGTGCTGCTATTGTTTGATTCTGCTATCATAGGAGGATTTTTTATTTTGCATTTAAGCGATATCAAAATTATTACCTTGACAACATTACCTATGTATTTTAATTTTATTTCATCACAACATAATACGATGAACAATTAAACAATTGCTTTGTGCTTTACAGGGATTGAAGTAAATTGCTTATCCTATGATTACACAGCCAGTATTGAGGCAAGTTTCCCAACAATTGTTTTGTAAAGTTTACATAGAGATATCAATTAAATCTAACAAATTTGTGACCTCTTTTGTTCCTCTTGTTTACAGTGTTTGGCAAAGCCTCACAAACCACAATATCGTGGAGGAATCATTGTAAACTCGGAACTTAATGATGGCCTGAAAGGATGGTCTGCTTTCGGCAATGCAAAAATACAACACCGATATTCAGAAGGCAACAAATTCATTGTGGCATATGGTAGAAACCAGCCACATGACAGTATTTCTCAGAAGACCTACTTGCATAGAAACAAGCTCTACACCTTCTCTGGTACTTACCCTATCACTCTCTTTTTTACTGATTAATGATATAATTATTAGTTAATTAATAAATCAGTCGATAATTGTACAATATATCTGGTTTGTGTTGGTGCAGCTTGGATACAAGTGAGTAGCGGTAGTGCTCCGGTGACAGCAATTTTCAAGACAAGTAGCGTATTTGTACATGCTGGTGCGATTGTAGCCGAATCCGGTTGCTGGTCCATGCTCAAGGGTGGCCTTACTGTCAATGCCACGGGTCCTGCCGAGCTCTACTTTGAGGTATTTGTTTTAGCTATTTGTACGACATTTACTGATTTTTTTTATGTTACAATGAATTAGTACGTTAATCTCTTATAACTGACAATTGTTAAATTAATAATTCAGAGCAAGAACGCATCTGTTGGAATCTTTGTTGATAGCATCTCCTTACAACCATTCACTGAGAAGCAGTGGTATTCTCATCAACAACAAAGCATTGAGAAGGTGAGTTGAATCAGGCCATATAATTAATCGTTAAACAAGGCTAATTAAGCACAGATTAACTAGCTATACTCTTTTTACAGATTCGTAAGACGAATGTGAGAGTTCAAGCAGTCGATAAGCAAGCAAATCCACTAGAAAATGCAACAATAACCATCCAACAAAAGGCTGCAGGCTTCCCTTTCGGTGTCGCAATCAACAAGAACATCTTAACCAACACGGCCTACCAAAACTGGTTCACTTCAAGGCCCTTCACAGTCACGACATTCGAAGATGAAATGAAATGGTACAGCACGGAGCCTTCTTTGGGCCGCGAGGACTACTCTGCCGCTGATGCCTTGCTTCAGTTTGCAAAACAACACAAGATTGCAGTCCGAGGCCACAACGTGTTCTGGGACGATCCTCATTACCAGCCCAGTTGGCTCAACTCGCTCTCTGGCCAACAATTCTCTGATGCTGCGTACAAGAGGCTCACTTCTGTCATGGGAAGATACAAGGGACAAGTCATTGCTTGGGATGTTTGTAACGAAAATTTGCACTTTAACTTCTTTGAGAGTAAGATGGGTGCAAATGCTTCAGCTGAATTTTACAATTGGGCTAGTAAAGCCGATGGAACAACCACATTGTTTTTGAATGACTACAATACCATTGAGGAGAGTGGAGATCAAGATTCGACGCCGGCTAAGTACCTTCAGAAGCTGCGAGACATACAAGGGTTTCCTGGTAACGAAAATGTGAAGATGGCGATTGGCCTCGAGTCACATTTCAAGACTCCTAACATTCCTTACATAAGATCTTCTATTGATACTCTTGCTGCTGCAAAGGTGCCAATTTGGATTACAGAGTTGGACGTCGAAAGTAGTCCCAATCAGGTAAAATACTGCGCCTTTCCAGTTTCCACCCATTGTATAATTGATTTTGCATTCGATACATTAAATTTTACATGATATCAGGGCGAGCAATTTATTCATGTCACATATGAAGGGAAGTATTGATTATATAAATAAAAATCACAATTTTGTGGATTTGCAAGCTTTTGTTTTTTGGTTGTATATGCAGGCATCATACTTGGAGCAGATTCTTAGGGAAGTGCATGCTCACCCTCAGATTCAAGGCATTGTGATTTGGTCCGCATGGAAACCTTGGGGCTGCTACAGGATGTGTTTGACGGACAACAATTTCAAGAACTTGCCCACCGGTGATGTTGTTGACAAGCTCTCACATGAGTTTGGTTTAACTTCTGACGAAATTTTTGGCACGACAGATGCTAATGGCTTCTTCGAAGCCTCCCTTTTCCAGGGCGATTACGAAGTGAAAATTACTCATCCTTCCGTAAACTCCCCCTTGGTTTGGGGTTTGAATGTGGCAGCATCTGTCGAGTCCCCGCAACAAATGCAGCTTCAAGTTAATGTTTGAGTTTTGTTCACTAGGGAGTTCTGTTCATTTTTGTTTATTAGTAGGATAATGCTAAGAATATCATTTATTTAAATCATAATTTGTAAACCATATAATGTGGTCGGCGATTAATTTTTTTTTTTTAGTTTTTGCTTAAAATTTACTCACGAAAGTGTTTGTTCTCTTTTGTAATGAATGACAAAACATTTGTTCATTACTGAGGCTACCTATGTAGGGACGGCAACGAATCGGTTTGGGGACAGAAATGATATATCCATCTCCATAATCACGAAAATTAACCATATCCATAACTACAAAAATTAACCATATCCATAACCGCAAATTAACAATCGGGTATTATCCATAACCATACCCACCGGATAACGGATTCCCCATCGGTTAACAGTTATATCCATTTTCGTTAATATAAAAAATACATTCGCTCAATTGACGCATGATAATTTAGTAAATATTAATTTCGTCATTAAATATTTGATGTATAAAATGATTTAATTAATGGATCTTGTGGAGCATAAAAATTAAAGCTAAACATTGATAATGTTGGTTGATCTTTGATATCTCCCATAAATACCATTAAATTCTCATAAATTTTGATTCATATCAAAACTTTTGAACTTTGCCACAAAATGCAACTCACACAATGCAATTTTGTATTCTCAAGGTAATGAATTCGGTGAATAATGAATACATACATACATATATATATATATATATATGTACATATATTATATAATACTTTAATATTATATATAATTATAAGAAAAACTAATGAAAATGGTTTGAAAACTTTGAGTTTTAATGATAAGGATAAAGGGTAAAGTGAATAGTACTAGGATTGACTTTTTAGTGTAAAAATATGGGTTTTCATTAAAATGAACAGTACATGGAGCTTTTCGTTAAAGTTCTCATAATAATATTATTTATTATTCAGTTCGGATTCAGGTACAGATATAGAATGGGGACCCCTATAACCGTATCTAAAACCATAACCAAATAATATTCACGGTTTTCCCCATACATAATTTATACCCAAATTTTCATACCTAAATCCAATCTATTCAGACGGTTATTCATGATTATCACGTTTAACGGTTAGAATTGTCATCCTAACCTACGTAAGTACCTAGGGCACTTCTCAAACCAAATGGATTCGGATAGGACTCAAATACAAGGATTTCCAAATTGTTAAGAGATGTACTGTATAAGTATGACGTGATTAGATACTCCGACACAAGACTTTCACCAAATTTGGGGGATAAAATGTGCAAAATAATGTTAATAAAATTGCTACATTTTCTCTTATCAATGCCAATTTCTTACTCTTTGTAAGCACTCTGAAAGGTGCAAAAGAGAGTACAAAAACAGAGGTATTTTAAAATACCTCATTTTGTTTCAACAGTTTTCTTCTTCTTTTTTCTTCTTCTTGTGCCGGTCGAACTGACGACCCCGTGGACCTCATGTGAAACACAAAGCCACTAGGCCACAGAGAGACCGGCAGTGTCTCTGCTTTGCTTTATTCTATTTGTGGAGGAAAATACCAAAAAGGGTGGAATCGTCCCACTTTCCCTTGTGAATTTTGACTCTGTGTCTGTTTTTTTGAAAATTCACAACAGCTTGTAGCAGTGAGTCGCTCGAAGCAATATCTGATGCAGCGAAATACTTACACTGGAGATATAACCTCTACCCATGTCCCGTAATTGATAGAAGTGTTGTTTACCATTGAGATTAGGTTAAGCTTTATGCTTTTAATGATTCCGATGGTTTGGAATACTTAGAAGTCCAAGTAGGGTATTGCAGGATACTCTTAATGAGAAGTCACCTATCTTGAGTGAGGAATATATAGGTTGCTTTTATGAGAATTTTCTTAGGGGCTTAATTCTCTAAAGCACTCATGAAAAATCGGAAATTGTTTAGGGCTGAAATGAACACAACTAAGCAACCATGAAGTGTCTAGAAGGGTATTGTGTGATTACTATTGTCTTGGTTTACACAAACAGCTGAGCAATTTAAGACATCGCGTTTATTGATTAGCTAAGTAAATCCGATAGTAATTCACTACAGAAGGTTCAAAGCTAAAACTACCTATCCCGATTTAGTACTTTTGCAATTGAATTCTCTCTCTAGTGTCTACATTGTAATTCGCATAGTGTTGAGTCAATTTCCATTTGTGTGGGGGATGGTTAGAAAATTTAATAATAATAAATTATTATTATATTGATTTATTAGTTGAACGGAAATTAGAAGTAGTGTCACTTTGGTGGAAATATGTGTCTATTCAAATAAAGAGTTGCATATTTTGATTTTCATAAATAGTCACATGCTTTCACAAAGAAGTACATGAAATTCTATACATAAGGAATCCCCCCTATAATCTCATTTAACAACTTTTGCATTCACATATTCATTCATATAGTGCACTATTAATTGTTAGAGAGTTTGTAGAGTTTCATTGAGTCCATATGAGAGGGTATTCAACACAATCGTGATCCATTGGAGTCTTGTGATTTTGAGTGCTACTATTATAAGAACTTGGTCGTTGTATCTTGGAAGACGATGACCGATCAATATGAACACCAAGGTGGGGTGTAAACTTGTTTTAAGAACAAAATATCTGACATTTGCCTTGACTCTATTTCTAAGTTTTTCTAATCCATTATGTCAGGTTCATTTAACATTGGTTACTCATGTGTATGCATTACTTTGATATATAATTGCATGAATTATTTCTTAATTTTCTAGTGATTTAATATAGCAACTAGACCCTAATTTTTCCAACATTTCCTCCCCATTCTTCCTTGTATGCACCAAATTGGGAGAAGATATTATTAAGGCCCTTTGATTGTGAATCTAAATGTACCCGAGTGAGGATGCTGACCCTTAAACTTTGTTTATTTCATATCAAGAACACATCAGTTGAGTTATGGGTTGTAGCATCTCCTTGCAACCATTCATCGAAAAGCAGTGGAAGCCTCATCAAGATCTAAGCATTACTAATGTGAGTTTACGAACATTAGATATACAAATAGATTAAACGTTAAACATTAACACTTGAACTCAATTAGTAATAAGTTACACACAAATTAATTCCAATGTGAGAATCCAAGCAATTGATACACAAGGGAACCACTGGCAAATGCAACAATCTCCATTCAACACAAATCTCTAAATTTCCCTTTTGGTTGTGCTATCACCAACTACATCCTCAACAACACTGCCTACCAAACCTGGTTTACAATCACAAGTTCACAACTTTTGGAAATGAAATGAAATGGTACAGCACAGAGTATACATCTCAGGGACACGAGGACGATTTGGCAACTGATGCCATGCTTAAGTTTGCAAAACAACTCAACATTGCAGTCCCAAGGCCACAATGTCTTCTGGGACGATCCATACTACCAACTAGGTTAGTCAAATCACTCTCTCGGCTAAAGCTTAGGTTGACTACTTACAAGAGGCTAAATTCCATTATGAATAGATACAAGGGCCAACTCATCGCGTGGGATATCGTTAATGAAAATTTACATTTTAATTTCTCTGAAAGAAGGTTGGAGTTCTTTGTGCACTTCATGTTATCTCTCTTTCACACAATAGTGTGACATATTAATTGGAATTTGACGATTAGAAATTATATGCATAGGAGGCCTCGATGGGTGGAGGTGTTGGGAGCCGTGGTGGTCCTGCAAAATTTGGGACTGGGGTTGGTTCTGGGTGTTGGTGGGTAGGCGCTGCTGTGTTGTTGGGGGTGGTTGTGCGGGTGGATTTTGGGGAAATTGTTCTCTAGCTGGGTTTCTGCACACTTCAACATAGTTGAATATCAGAGTGTACGATGAATAAGACTATAATGATAAGAAAATTATTAAACAAACAAGAATGCCGAAATGGCTACAGAACTCCAAAAGTCTACATTACGTCTAATTTGCTTTTCATACTAAACTATAAGCTATATTTATATAGAATAAAACCTAGAAACCTTAATTAGGATGGACTATTCCCCCCCCCCCCCCAAAAAAAAAAAAAAAAAAACCAAACCATTCCACCCCATCCAATTAGCTGGGCTTAGGTGGAGGCCAGCTAGCTACCCAACCTAGAATGGACTGACCCGGTAACCCGCCCATCTGACATCAGGCTGATGCCAGCATAACGTCAGACAAGGACATAATATTTTTTTTTACGCCAGTCGCTTGGGAAACACGCACTGACACACCCCAACCCCAATATTCCCAAAATACCAGGGTAGGCACCTCACACCCGAGGGTGATGAAGCCATTTTAAACATGCATACAAATAAAATATATGCAATTAGAACGATTATACCAAAGCAGGAACGTGTTTAGAGCATACAACTAATTAAGAATAATATGAAAGAATTATTAGGAAAAGGTACAAACAAGAGAATGATACCTACACTGAGAAGACTCGAGGATACATATGCCGAAGTGTCATGACGCCAGGATCATGTGCCTTTATCCTAACCCCTGAGGGGGCGCAAAAACCGAAAAGGTGAGTGAACCATAATTTATAATAATACTAATAATACGAAGACCGGTTTATTTTAGAACATACTAACCCCCTGTTTTGAAAACACATATATAATACTACATAGTAGGTTTTATAAAAACCATAGCATGCCATGGAAAACATCTATAAACCGTATCCGTGAGTACACAACTAGGGGTATCATAGTCGCCCGAAGGTAGTACCTGTCCATCACCCTAAGGTGAAGCTAAATAACATGTCCATCACCCAAAGGTGAAGGTGTATAAAATAGCATATGACACACCCCGTCCTGAAGGAGGGCATGTTGGCCGTCACGTGAGAGTGACGTAACCATTTACACAGTTCGGAAGCTTTAAAAATACAATTACTAAGATGAAACACCCGAGGGTGAGTCCTACTTTTGTGAATTCTGTCAGAACACCGTTGGATTCCTCGTGGCCACCAAAGCTCTGCTATCTAGAACCTGGAGGGGCGCAAAACAAAGTTAAGTGGGTCAGTAAAACAAAGTTTTTCGAAAACAATTCATTTAAAACATTTCTAACCCCTCGCTGTAAAACCTGTATACTTTCCCAGAAAATAATAAATAATATATAATCAAATATAAGCAAATATCTCAAATCACAATCATTTAACACTTTTCAAAAAAATATGCCCTGCCATGCGTCACTAACATAATATGGATGCATCAATATAAATCAGGTGAAATAATAAATCAACCGGAGACCCTGCAATGGTCCTGTACGGCCGATTCTATAGCTCAATATCCCATCCAGCCGGAGTCACCAGTTGTGACCTGTACGGCCCTGCCGGAGTCACCAATTGTGACCTGTACGGCACTACACTGCACATAAGTCGGAACTACCTATAGTAGTTTGTACGACTGAGATGGTGAAATAATACGCTCTAGTGCTTCTCTCATCAATCATCTGCGCGCATAATCTAAAGTCACCTACTAGTCGGAACCACCTCGGTGGTCTGTACGACTAACATGTCGGAACCCTCTCATGGTCTGTACGACATGCACCTACTTGGATCCAAGGTGAGCGTGCGGTGCGGTGAATAACTGATGCGAAAATTAACTAACGCACAAATTAAACCCTCTTTTTGACAATTGTAGTGTAGATGTAAGTAGGGTATCGTTCTAGGCCGGAGATTAGGAGGGATTGCTAATCTATTCTAAATTAATTTAAAAATATTTAAACAAGACTTAATGACACAAAACTAGACTCACCAAGCTATGTTCACACAAATTTTTGGGATTTTTGGAGTTGATTTGCTATTTAAATTAAATCGTACAAAAACAGTACAGAAACCAATTTTAAATAATACCAATAGATTTTAATTCACAAGTTAAGAAAATGAGTTAGGGGACATGCTATCCACCACCAAATAATCATGCAAGTATGTTACGTTTCATTCAAATCCCTTTTATTTCCGGATGAAGATGCTCAAGTTGGCTCAATGTTAGAACACAACCTATTACTCTTTCTTACGTAGTATGTTAAGAGAATGGTGTTTTCAACTTAACTTAGTTCCTATCATGCAATCTAGAATGGTGTGTTCATAGATTTAACAAGTAGAAATCATTAAGAATAAAAAGAGTTTGAGTCATCACAAGGCATCGTAAGTACTGGTGTTGTCTCACTTATCCTAGAAATCGGTTCACATGTTAACCACAATTAACAATTGCTACTGTAGAATATATGTAGGTCCTCATTTAACAAGGGCAGGCAGACATATATTCATAGCATTAAAATCCTAGATATGCTCACTATGTATGCATCCATAGAAACACATAAAGAATTTATCAATGAGATAAGTAGTGAAACAATTTTCATCATTCCATAAAAGTCATTCAAACAAAATATCACAACAAACTTACAATCATATTCGGGGCTTCAAAACAGCCCCTAACTACTAAAAATTAATTACACATTATTCTTAAATTAAAACATAAAATAAAACATAAGTTTGAGGAAGAATTAACCGAGAGAGGAATTTCTTCCTCTGTCCCCGTGCTGCACAAGGCAGCCCTCCTTTCCTGCCTTCAGTTTCCTCTCCCGTGCGCCAGCTCCGCGTGTCCTCTGTGCGCTCCCGAGGCCTCCACGTTTCCTGCGAGCTTCCGCTGCTCAAAGCAGCCTTTCTATTCGCAAGCTGCAAAGGCAGCTTGCCTTCACCCTCGCTCCCCGCATCTTCCTCGAGCTGCCCAAGGGCAGCGCCCCTTGCTTTCCAATCCTCCTTTTAGCTGCACAGGGCAGCTCCTCCTGCCTCGTCCGTGCCCTCTGTCTCTCGCTCACGCTGCCAAAGGCAGCGTCCTCCCCCCTTTCTCTTCTGTCCAGCTGCCAAGGTTTTTATTCTTCTTTCCTTCTTTTCTTTATTCCTCCACCATTCTTTTCTTTATGCTATCAGTCTCCCTTTCCGTCCCATTAGTCTCCACTCTCTCTTTCTTTTATTTCTGTTTTCTTTTCTTTCTTCCTGTCCGTCAGTCTCTCCACTCCCTTTGTTTTATTTCTTTTCTTTATTCTTTCATCATGCTTGCTGTTTTCTTCCACTTGCCTTCCTTTTCTTCAACAAAACAAACCATATCATCATGACTTTATTATATATATATATATATATATATATATATATATATATATTTTATTTAATTTAAAAACTGATCTACATCTACACGAATTTATTACATAAAATCACACTTATGCTATTTTTATTTTCTTAGCTAGATAAATTCTATAAAACACCAAAACAAAGTAAATAGCACAAAAATATGAGGAAATGACTAACAAAAGACAAGAGAATTTGATGTAAAATATATATAAATATGAGCTTATCAATAACATAAGCACTAATACCATGGGTGCAGATTATGAGCTATCAACATAATTTACCTCATCAACAATTCACATAAATAACATAACTCACCTGATACTCACCTGTGCGTCCACAGCACCAATTCACATATATATATGCATCAATTATCAATTCATATAACTCATATCATTCATATCATGCATGCATGGCATTTTAGAAACATACTTTCATTAAAACTCAATTTCTGGGAAAATTCATAGTATATAGGTATAAATAGAAAGTACTGCCCACTCACCTGGAGTTCGCCCTACAACTCCCTAGCACAATACATCAAAGCGTCATGACGATCGGCGCCTATAACAATAATCAAATCCAACTTCAGAATTCATATCGATAGAATATATAACTTATATAAAACACGTCACTACGTAGTTCGATCCGGAAGATCTGCAACTCAGATTTCCCATCCATAACTTCCAGAGGTCCACAATATACCTATATGACAACATCCTAAAATTTCATTACCATCCAACGGTCGGATCTCCGTCAATTGTCAAAACCAAGTGACGGTTAACATTCCATTTTATGAACTTACAACTCTAATTCCGGAAGATCCGTAAATCGGATTCCCAATCTGTAAGTTCCTATAATCCTCAAATATTACGTATTACAACGTATCAAAGTTCGGTGACGATCCGACGGTTGGATCGTCAATTCACATTTTCACCTAACCACGAATCGAACGAACTTAGGTTCAATCACTTAATTTACGTCCATCAATTATCAAAACTGAACCTAGAGCATTAAACACATGCTAAGAATGACATTGGCGGTCATTGACCATGCGCCGCCGCGGGTGGCGGTTGGCCGCCCCGGCTCGCCGGAAAATCCAACTATTTCCAAAAATTCTCAAAAAATACAGAATTGAAGATCTCAATGAGTAGAGAAACTTTCATACCTGTGGCCAAGGCCAATTCGGTCGGCAAGGCCTCCAATTTCAACAAAACCCGTCGGAAACTCTAGGTTTTGGGTGTGCTCAATCCGTCCTCAAATCAACTTCGCCGTCCCAACCAGTGCTTGGGCTTTGTTCTAGACCTCAAGAGGAAGCTATGGGTGGTGGCAATTGAAAGAAATTGCTTCGGGATTGGGTGAATTTTGAACAAGAAGTCGCGGCACCGGTTACTTGCGGTTTTCTCTATTTTCAAGACCAAATCTCTCCAAATTTGAGATGGAATGGATAGAGGAAGGGTTCTAGAGTGTTTTCCATGAGGTTTCTTGAAGCAATTCGCCAGAAAAAAGGGTGAAAAACGTCGAATTTTGGCATGGGTGCCGCGGGTCACGAACGGGTCGCGGGTTGAAAACCCATTTCTGTTCTTCTTCCTCCGCTTCTCGCCCTCTCTCCTTTCCTCATTTCCTCTTCTCTGATTGGCCAGAAGCTTCTCTCTCTTCTCCCCATTCGCTCTCATCTTCTTCTCCTCCGATTGGGCATTTCTGCCCAGTCTATTCTCTGTTCTTCTTCATCTCACGCACACACACACACACAAAGCCTTCTTCATCTCATCCCAGCCATCCATTATCCTTCATTAAATCTGGGCCGTCCATTTTCATAAAAGAAATTCTAGTTTTAACTAAAATTATAATTCCTTAAAATGCCCAATTTTCAAACGTTAATAACTTCTTCGATATAACTCCAAATCACGAACCGTCTGAGCCCACGCGTCTGTAGCGACGAGTACTACGAGGATATGTCAAGAAAACAAATCTTAGATGGCACGAAACAACGATTAACCTCGAATAATGCGTGTGCCTCAAAGGGCATTTTTGTAAAATCCTTTATTAAAACTTTAAAAACTCTTAAAAATCAGGGACGGGCTGTTACATCATACATCCACACCGACATTAGTCGTGGCTAGTAAATCTGTTTGACAATGCTTTCGGTAATGAAGCTGGGGGTATATAATATATCATATCTCACTTCTCCATCATCTGCGTCTTATGGCCATAGGCATCTATACCTATGGTGTGCGGATGTGTTGTATGATAACCCACTAGGTAGTACCAAAAATATATCTTCAAAACTCGTATCAAAATCTGGAGCTCGCTAGCTCAAACCTCATCTCATAAATCCAAGATAAATCATATTCATAAAATCCATAAAATAGTTCATGTCCGTAAAACTGTAATATAAATCGTATTCGAAAATCATAGAAATCCATATATGCAAATCCAATAATTCAATACCTTTAATAAAACGTAATTTTGATAAATCAAACTATTTCATAAACCATAATTATAAAAGTCCATAAAGCATATTATAAATTATATTCAAATTATCAAATATGGAATGCATGCTAGGCTAACATTTTATAAAAACAAGTAAGTTAAGAAGGGGTCCACTCACAAGTTTTCCATTGCCCAGAAGCCGCTCGAACTATTGAGAATGACGTCGCTTCCCGCCAACGCGCCTAAACACAATTAGAGACCTTTTAGTAAAACTATACCTCAACGATAGAATTTGGGAAAACAGACGGTGAATTTGGATTCGGCAGGTCATAAAACCTAAGGAGGGACCTCGGGTTTTTCTCCCACGCATCGTCGCACGCACCACTGCACGTGGCTACCGGCCGCCCCGACTTGCTGGAAAATCGAACAACTTCAAAAATTCCCAAATTTTATAGGAATGAAGATCTCAATGAGAGGGACAACTTTCATACATGGGCCAAAGTCCAATTCAACTGGGAAACACCCCAAATCGCCCTCGAACCGCAGGAAGCCCTTGAATTGGGTGTTCTTCATTCGACTCCAAACAAGCACTGACGCCTCAACCATTGCTTGGGCTTTGTTCCTGGGGTTAAGGGGAGTCCATTAATGGTGGTAATTGGCTAAGTTAGCTTCACGATCATCAGATTTCCGCCGTGGCACCTCCGGAACCGACGAGTTTCGTTCTTCACGAATTCAAAGCTAAACTCCATAAAATTTGGTTGGAAATGGAAGAGGGGAAGATGATGGTTAGTTTGCAGGGGTGGAGAGGTTTGGATTGTTGGAAAATCGACGATAAAGTATCAGAAAGGTGGTGGTATGGGTCGGGTTCGATGGGGGTATACGGGTCAGCCCGTTTCTCTCTTTTTCTTCCTCTCTCATTTTCCTTCCTTTCCCTCTTTCTGATCCGTTCCATTTCTCTTTCTCTCCCCATTGGCCCAACCTCCTTCATTTTCCCTCATTTTCTCCCCTTCTCTTCCGTCCATCTCTCTCATTTTTCTCCTCCACTCATTATCACAACTGTGCATGTGGCTCAATCAGATTGCTCCCGAAAATCTGGAGCCTTTTAAAGTGAATGTTAAATTTACTAAAATGCCCCTAACTTTAAACGTTAATATTTTCTTCGTTATAACTTTAAATTACATTTCGTTTGTGCCTTCGCATTCGTAGTGACGAGTACTACGAGTATACGCCAAGAAAATGGATCTTACGTGACACGACAAGGCAGTCAGCAAAAGTCAACGTCTTTGCCTCGAAGGGCATTTTTGTAATTTCACATTTTAAAATTATAAAAACCGTAATTTTTGAGGATGAGTCGTTACACGCGCAAGTGGGCGCGCGTTCCTGACAGCGCGTAGAGGGGCGAGCTTGTGCTACATGCGCACTAAGGAACACGGGACTTGGGCCACATGGTGCGGCAACGGCGGTTGGATTTCCAACGGCTAGTTTTCTAGACCGTTGGATTTCCCATGGTAAAAAAATTTTGAATTTGAAATATAACGGCTAGTGACGTGTCCAATTTTGAGCTGTTGGATTTCAATCTTTTTGAAATCCAATGGTCCATATTAATAATTTGAAAAAAAAATATAAAAAAAATTGTTTAAAAATACAGAAAAAAATAATTATTTTTTTAAACGATTGACTAACTTAATAATTTTATTTATTTATTATTTTATAAAAAATTAATAATATTTTAATACGAATTGACTAGGCAATTCAGTTTAAGGGTGAAAATGCACTTAGACAATTACTATTCATTGCAGTCAATTACTATTCATTTGGGTGGATTGAATTGACTCTTGACTATCGGGTTTTTAGGGGTGGAGTTCCTCTAAACTAACAAGCAAACTCAAATAATCATAAAAAACTAAAAATTTCCCAACACCCCCGTCAATCATGGCAGCATAAGACATAAGTTTGCAAACAAGCAGATGTGGATTGGCTCAATTAGGCGGACTGGCGTGCAAACTTGGCTGGACATGACTTGACTTGACTGGCGAACTAGCAAACTGAGAAATAAACATACGAGTGCTCCTGCTACTAAATGGACGAGATTTCCATATCCCAAGTGCACGAACAAACTGAAACAAAATACTATACTCGAGTGGTCACGAGTCCAAGCACTCGAGTGGCGGTTATAAAATAATCCAAAACCAGGGGTGGTTTGGTATGGATCCTAAACCAAAAATGGGATTTCGAATCCCAAATCAAAAAATTTTAGGACGGGAATTTGAAGATCAATCCCGAACCGAAATTTTGGTATTCCCAATTATTGAGATTCCCGAAATGTTTTTGGAATGGATCGGGTCTAGATTTTAGGTTTTGGGATTTTGGGTAGAAATTTGACATTTTTGGGTTGTGGGCTAAAATTTGGGCTTTTGGCTTGAAATTTTGTTGCCTAATTTCATATCAATTGAAATTTATGCTTTTTACCTATTAACAATTTGAAATTTCGTATCAATTCATTTCTTACAAAGTCAAATTTGATGTTCCAAAGTTCCAAACTACTTAATTTCATACTTCTATTACTAATATAGTCTACTATGAAACTATTTAAATTCAACATCATGCAACCAAAATAAATATATATATTTTCGGTTTGGTTCGAGATTTCCAAACCATTGAATATGTAATCCCAACTCCCATACCGAAAAGTTCAGGATCGGTTAAGTATTGATCATGGTTTGGTATTATCGGTTTCAGAATTTTTCGGTATGGGATCAGAATTTTTTTGTTTGGTTTGGAATATTCGGAAAAAATTGACAACCCTATCCAAAACATGCCAACACCAACAATAGAAGATTTCAACAACATGGCGCATTGCCTGTTTGGGCCTCTCAGAAACTCAAAACCTAACAATTTTTCTCCTTGCCTGTGTGGGCTTATCTCACTTTTTTTTTTTCTCTGTTTTTTTTCTTTTCCTTTTTTTTTCTCTGGGCAGTGGTTTTCTCCATAATGCACAAAACAAGTGCACGACAGAGATGGGTACATTGGTGAGCCGGATCTAGTATGTCATGATAGAGACGGGTCAGATGCGGAGGTTAAATTGCATCAAATGCAGCAATGGGTTGAGCAACACGTCGAATTGAATTTGGTGGAGAAGCTGGCGGATCAGGGGTTCAGGTATGCAGGAATCTGGGCGTGGTGTGACTTCTGAGCAAATAGAGAAGATTAAATCCCGAAAGATCAAACTTGCTCTGATACCAAGTTGAATATCAGATCAGAGTGCGCGATGAATAAGACTAAATAATAAGAATATTATGAAAATCCAAATGTTACTTACTCACTGTTTGTCCAAATCTAACAATTTGATGAATAAATTTAGTAACTCTAACATTATTATAGTGAATCCATGAACGATTCTAGTTGAGCTTGGAATGCATGGCATTCTAACAAGCTTAGTTATTTGTTTCTATGGTCAGGCATTGAACTTGGAGCAGCTATTAAGGGAGAGACATGCTCACCCTCACATTCCAGGAATTGTTATGTGCACTGGACCTCGGAAAAGGGATGTTACAGAATGTGCTTAATAGATAACATTAATTTCAAAAACTTGCCCATCATAGTTGCTATAGACAAGTTACTCCATGAAAGGGGATTATTGAAGGGCTTGACTTCGGGCACAACCGACTCTAAGGCCATCTCCAACCGAAGGGTCCAGAGGGCTAGTGGCCGCCACAGAATCTGAAACGGCCAAAGGGCTGGCCGCATACAGCCAGCTAGCCAGCCTGGGCTGGCCAGAAAATCAGAGCAATCTTGTCAGATATAACCGACAAGAGGATATTTAATATAAATATATTCATGTCGGTTATAACCGATATGATTGCTTAAAGAAAATTTTGAATCCAACGGCTAGCTGACGTCAACTAGCCATTATTTTTGAATTTTTTGGTTTACAGTTTTATTTATTTATTTTTATATACAAAATTTTTACCATAACTTCTATTTTTTTCTATAACTTCCTATAACTTCTATTTTACAAAATTTGTTTCCTATGTTTTTTTAAATTCCATTCTTTTCTATAATTTCTATTCCACAAAATTTGTTTTATATTTTTTTATAAATTCTATTTTTTTTTTCTATAACTTCTATTTTACAAAATTTGTTTCATATTTTTTGTAAATTCCATTTTTTCCTATAACTTCTATTTCACAAAATTTGTTTAATATATTTTTTCTAAATTCTATTTTTTTCCCTATAACTTCTATTTTACAAAATTTGTTTCATATTTTTTTTTAATTCTATTTTTTCCTATAACTTCTATTTTACAAAAGTTATTTCATATTTTTTTTTAAATTCTATTTTGTTCCTATAACTTCCTAAGCCATTATACAACATTAAATTAATTTAAGTACCATGAAACAACATTAAACAATATGAAACAACATTAAATAACATTAACCAACATAAAAATTATACAACATAAATAAAACATTTAACAACATGAAACTTAAGCAACATTTTTACAAACATTTAACAACTTAAAACTTAAACGCCTACTCCATGCTTCTTTTGGCCCAAAGATGTGCAACAAGATCCTGTTGTAGGTACTTGTTTGTGGCACGAGAATGTATCATTCTATAGCGCCTCATGTACTCATTTATAGAGATACTACCAGTTCTTGGATTGAAAGGCAAATTAGGTCTATCATATATTTTTGCACGAGCCCTTCTTGACCTATTTGGATCTTCTTGGTCATCATCGGACTCTCCATCAATATACCCATCTCGCTCATCCTCCACTATCATATTGTGTAATATGATGCAAGACATCATGATGGAGTCCAAATTTTCTTGACTCCACCCTATTGCCAGTTCGCTGATGATCTTCCATCGTGTTTGTAGAATACCGAAAGCTTTCTCAACATCTTTCTGGTATGCCTCTTGGTGTAAGGTAAACAACTTTTCCGCGTCATTCCTAGGGTTTGGAATTGCTTGGACAAGTGTCGCCCACTTTGGGTAGATGCCATCTGCCAGGTAATACCCCATATTGTATTGACGGTCGTTGATGTAGTAGTCAAGTTAAGGTGCTTTACCTTTCGTCAGGCGATTGAAGAGGGGTGAACGCCCAAGAACTGTAATGTCATTTTGGGATCCAGGGACTCCAAAGAAAGCATGCCAGATCCATGTGTCATATGAGGCAACCGCCTCTAACACAACAGTTGGCTTTCCCGACCTTCCGCTAAAGCCTCCTTGCCATCTGGTGGGATAGTTCTTCCAATCCCAATGCATGCAGTCTAATGATCCTATCATGCCCGGAAACCCACGGTCTTTAACTTTGCGAAGGAGCAGATTTAGATCTTCTTGATTTGGCTTGCGGAGGTATTCGTCTTTGTAAACCTGAACAATTGTGTTATAGAATTGTTCAAGAGTATCAAGGCATGTAGACTCAGACATACCATGGGTTTCATCCATCAAATCAGTTGGGGAGCCATAGGCCATCATTCGGAGTGCAACAGTAACCTTCTAATAAGGTGAGAAACTAGGGCAGCCTGCTTTGTCCCGCTTCTGTCGAAATTATGGATTGACCTGCTGGACATCACGAAGTAAACGTTCGAAGACATAATGCCTCATCCGGAAGCGACGTCTGAAATCCTCTTCCGTGTACACTAAGTTGGGGTTGAAGTAGTTGTTCATCAGATTGGCATGCGTCATCGCTCTGTTTTGTGGTTTGTAAGAGCGACCAGCAACAGAGCCACCACATTGAGGTTGTTCCTCAGTTGGCTGACATACCATGGCCACAGCCATGGCTGTTGCTCTGTTTTGTTGGTTGCGCCTTACTTGAACTTCTTCATCAGATTCCTCATCTTCTCGTCTCATTTGTACCTATTTTTCTTCCAATTTAGAATTGGATGAGGACCCCTAGTTGGAATCCGAAGAGAATCCAAAGTTGGAATTCATTGCAAACTTGAATTGAAAGAGATTGAATTGAAATAGATTGAATTCAAAGCTGTGTGAATTATAGCCCAATATCCACCTTATTTATAGCAAAAAAAATTCAAATCCAACAGCTAGTTGACGTCAGCATGGCTACTTGACGTCATGCTGACGTCACTTAGCCGTTGGATTTGAATTTAAGTAGTAGTTTTTTAAATAATAAATTATGTTTGGCCCTATGGCCCTTTGGCCCTCGGTTGGAGACGATTTTTTGTGATAGGGCTAAAACGAGCCCTATGGCCTTGGTTGGAGACGGTTTTTTGTGACAGGGCTAAAACGAGCCTTATGGCCTTTTGGCCCTCGGTTGGAGATGAAGGCAAATATGACCCTGTACTAATCATTAAAATATTAATATCTTGGAGGGCCAGAGGGTTAAAACGAGCCCTCTGGCCAGCCCTCAGTTTGGAGATGGCCTAATGGTTTCTTCGAGGCCTCCCTCTCCCATGAAGATCATGAAGTCAAAATCAATCACCCTTTGGTGCTAAATTCCTCTTCGGTTCGGAGATTGAATGCGACACCAACTATTAATGCCTCCCACATCTAACTCTCCTCTTGATTTCTATTTCTCTTGGGATATTTCTTTATTTTCGGTTTTAATTGATCAACAAATGGTGTTAAGTAATTTCAGTTTAACACAATTAAAAACTGAATAACAGCAGAGAGAAGTATGTGACTCCATTCTCGGAAAAGTATTTTTATTTCTTTTATTTTTTTGCTTATTATTTTTCTCTTCTATTATTTGTCATCTTGTTCTTTTACGAAAATTCACTCATGGATTATAATTCTATTTTTCAAATCAGTTGCCATTTTTGGGGTTTTTTTGTCCATTTCTTTTTATCAAAGCCTAGTTTCCCCAAACAGGCCTCTTTGCTTGATGAAAGTAAGGATTGAAAACGGAATGGCAAAAAGTAGTATTCAAATAAGATTTATACTCTTCCAGTAGATGGCTTTATATATCAAATGAAGACTTCTTTTCTCAAAGTCAAAAGCGTTTTGCACCGTTAAGTGGCTTTTCAGAAGAATATGAAGAACCCATCTGGTTCAGGTGTAACAGACCACGTCTGATTCATGACGTTTCTCGAAGGCCTACAGCACATGCAGGTCCGAAAGTGAAGAACTTCGCCACAAAAGTCAAGAAGAAGATGAAGAATTCGAAGACGATGATCATATGGCAGACAAAGAGCCAATTAATAATGAGCCACAAGTAGTAGGGGTCTGATAATATTGTCGTAACCCTTACAAACCCACAAGTGTTTGATTGTTCAATTTGCTATGAACCCTTGACAATCCCTGTCTTTCAATGTGGCAAAAATTGCTACTTAGCCTGCGTTTCCTGCTGCTCCAAAAGTAAAAATAAATGTCTATGCTACTCATGCTCCGGGTCAGTTGGCTTTAATCATTGTCGGGGAATCGAGAAGGCTTTGTAATCAATTGCAAGATCATGCCCAAACGTACATTATGGATGTAAAGAATCTGTGACATACCATCTAAGAAGTGCACATCAAAAGGCTTGTGTGTACTCACCTTGCTCATGTCCCCATCTAGGCTGTACCTATCGCTCTTAAGCCGAGAAGTTATACCCACAATTCAGCAGGGCTCACGAGGGATCCGCTGCAACAAGATTTGAGTATAACCGCAGATTTTCCGTTACATTATATCTTTCTGACACCTTACTTGTTCTCCACGAAAAGAAAGATGGCACATTATTTGTCCTTGCGAACTATCCTACGGAAGATATAGGATATGCGGTGATGGTTACCTGTGTTCAATGCACATTCTTGGAAGGCTTCTACTATGATCTTGTGGCAAAAAGCAATGGAAATTCTCTGATATTAGAGTCTTTGACCAAGAGCATCCCGCGCCAGCAGGTACTTAATGATGATAGCCGGCCTCCTAAAACAGGTTTCCTTTTAATCCCAAGTGATTTTATCAGCTCTGGACGCCAGCTCAAGATGAATCTCTGCATATGGGCATAAAGGGTAACTGTCCTTCATATTGCTTAAAAATAGTTTAAGTATCCTCACGTTTAATTGGCATGGGATTACGATTTCTTGGTACCAGATACCAATGTAATTACAGTTTATGATGTACGGATTTTGTTGTTTTCCTACAATTATTAGTTGGTTATGTTGTTATACATTGCGAGCGAACACACACACACACACACACACACACACATATATATATATATATATTTGTGTGCTTCATCTGAGGGCCAACATGAAGAACTCAGAATTTTGATGAATAAAAACAAACATAACCATTGATGTTGCTAAACATAAGTCTGACAATCGACCCAAAACTAAAGACACAAGTCATACACAGTTAAATGAATATATAGCTGAGAAGTTCAACTTGGAAATTTCTCTAAGTTGTAGGATGTAGAGCAAAAAATAATCCAAAAAATCTAGAAGACAAAAACAAGAATGCCCTCATTACCGTAGCTCAGCAGCCCTAGAGGTCTAAGCGGCTTGACTACCTCAAAGCAGACATTAAAGATATGATTAATTATATTCCCAATTGAAGATAAACTTCATCAAGTAAGGAATCCCTATCACAATAAATCATTGATATGCTTCCATCATCATCCCAAGATATTATTTCCTAATTAATATATTGGGAATATTATTTCCTTATTCATCCAACGGATGACACACAGCGGATATTATTTCCCAAGATATTATTTCTGGCACGACAGATGCTAATGGTTTCTTTTTGAGGCCTCTCTCCCGCATGGTGATTACGAAGTGAAAATCACCCGGCCATCAGTGGAGACCAATTCGTCCTTAGTTCAAACACTGAATGTGGCACCAACTACTGCGTCTCACCAACGTTTGCAGCTCCAACTTTCTGCTTGAGTTTTATTCTATTATGCCTTTTGTTGACGTTTTAGTGCAAGTTTTATGCTCTTGCATTTTGTGTTGTTAATGTTATCTCCTTAATAACTAATTGATTATATTCTTATATACCTTTGTGACTATATATGTTATTAATTACTTTAGATGCGGGTCATCATGGAACCGAAAAAATGTATTCTTAATTTGCTATGGTCGTCATCGCCCTAATACCGAGTGAACCTTTTTAAGATTTAAGAACAGAAAAATTACACCAGCAGCATCACCTTCGACCTCAAGAACAAAAAACACAAATCCATGTCCTTGATTAGAAACTTTCTGTCCATCTGAGTGTGAAAATTTCCGTGTTCTAAGCAAAAAAAATAAAATAAAATAAAAAGGCTAAAAGTTGGAATTACCAGGGCAACCAACAGGTCTCCTTACGCAGGTATGACAACGGAAATTTTGACACATTGATTGACGTCTTGAAAAGGAGAAATAGGCATGCTGATGAAGCTACCATGGTGTTTCTTCTTTTCAAGTTGACTACCTCTCTCTACATTTCACCATAAGGGTTTATGGTGTAGTTGGAGCTTAAGATAATGCCTTACGAAGAACATTAAAGCCCTGGAGTCTGTATATTTTCACAGATCCTTGTTTGCTGTACTAGTGGTACACGAAGCTAGCGTGATGAAAATCCACTTTGAGATAATGGCAAGGCACTTTATCTCCCTGAAAAGTGGGATTTGCATGCCTTAAAAAATAATCCAAAACAATCACGATCTCTCTTACGATTCTCCTGTTAAATTTTAATGGAACTGCTCAACTCAACCCCAAACGTGCAAGTGATCCACTATGAAAACTATGAATTGTTGTGTTCAGTCATGCCAGGTAGTGCTGTATCTTTATTTTTTTTATTTTTTTTGGTCAAAGTCAGGTAGTGCTGTATCATTGCTTAAGTTGTGTATTCAATTGAGATTTTAAACACTCGTGATCGAGTTAAAAATTCAAGGATTTTGAAAGAATTCAATTGATTTCTATAGATTCCATGCATGTGAATATTTCAAGTGAATTCTATTTGGATGTTCAATTGATTTCCATAGATTTCATGTATATGAATATTTCAAGTGAATTCTATTTGGATGTTCAATTGATTTCCATAGATTTCATGTATGTGAATATTTCAAGTAAATTCTATTTGGATTTCAGTAGAGTTTGTGAGAGTTTGAATATTAATAATTTACTTGATTTCTATGGATTCTCATGGATTTTATTGATTCTCATGGATTTTATTTTTGTCCATTAAATGTGAAGAAAATTGAGGTTTTACCATAAAATTAATTGGCTATATAGAGAGTAGCGCAATTACGTATAAGCACATGCAAGGTCCCGTGTTTTTCCGATGTGGGATTGATACTCTCAACACGTCCTTCACATGTGGTGAAGTTTCAAGCCTAGCACTTGTGGCCACTAGGCTTCACACGTAGGACAATTTGTTCTGATACTACGAAAAAAGTTGAAGTTCCACTATAAAATGGAGGGAGTCTTAACGAAATACTCTTGGTACTGTTCACTTTTAATGTTAAGGAGATTTTTACTCTAAAAAGTCACTCCTTGTACTATTCACTTACAACACATTTTTGTCATTTTGGTTAAAACTCAAAGTGTTCAAGTCTTTTTTTTTTAGTTTTTCTTAAAATCAATTGGCTTGATGGAGAGTAACAACATAATTACTTATAAGCACATGCAAGGTCACTTCTCTTTTCGATGTGAAATTGAACTCTCAACAAAATACATATGAAGAGTTAAAATTGTGCCACATCGCCAATACTCTTATTGCACATTACTCAACCCTTTTTCTTTACTTGACCTTCCCTTTGCTTTTCTTCCACAGCTGCATGCTTGCAACTTATCCACCCTCTTCCCCCTCCATCAGAAATCTCATGCTTTGTGTTTGTCAAATGAGAATTGAGCATAAAAAGCTGAGTGGAAAACATATAAAAATTACAACTTTGTGATGTCGTGAAACCACTACACTGCAAAATCAGATGAGGAAAACACATTTGATAAATAAATAAGAGGTAGTAACCCATAACTAAAGTTGAATCTACACTATATATGAACTCTCATAAAATTCAAGGTGAACCAACTTTTTAGACTAAATTTGCAAATTATGTGATATGTTACCAATTAGAAAATAAGCACATTAACTAACATTTGAGTGATAATCCAATCTTTAACAACCACGTCATATGATTTACAAAATATAGTTTAAAAAGATTGTCTCCCTAGCATTACTCTTTTAAAAATCCATTCAAATCAATGTTTTTTCAATACATGTGGACTTTTATAAACTCCTTTAATCTCCGAACTTTCATAAACTTCTTTTTTTTATAGAGTACCAAGTTTTAGACTTTTTCAAATCTTTTAAAATCATTTTTAAGACCTACTTGTTGTAGGCCTATTTGATTGAACGATCTAGGGTTTAGAGAGAGAGAGGGGCTGGCAATATTGAGGGAGAAGAGAGAGTGATTTAATTGTGAGATGTATTTGATTCACCCAATTGTGCCTTTATTTATAGTAGTATGATAGGTACAAACCTTTCCCTTTAGGATTACAACATTTAATAGGTAATCTACTCCTAATAGGAATATAAGATACATTCCCATATCTACTAGGATTTACACAATCACATTCCTATTCTAAATATGATTGCAACACTCCCCCTTAAGTGTGTAAATACTCAACAAACCATCGCATTGGATCTTCAGCATATAAGGTAGAATAGTTGATGAAGTCATCGACACAACGGATGATCACGAGTCTCAAATTTATTTGAAGTATGCATTTGTAGTAAAACTCACGAAACCTCGCTATGGTAAAACCCAAGGCTTGGGAAAAACCCACAGACGAAGGAGACAAGTGAGAAGTATGCATAATGTCTAAAACAAACGTCAAACATGATGAAAATAGTGAACTTAACGGAGTATGATCATCCCAGGATGGGTGCCTCATTAAAACCTCGTTAGGTAGCAAAAACCCAGTGGGAAAATGCTCTTAATCGTAGGAAAAAGAGTACATTAAGATCATGTGAGTATGCTTCTAGATACTCCCCTTAAGCTAGACATAACTTCTAAATAAGAGAACTATAAATGATTGAACTTCCTTGGACGAGCTTTTGAAAAGCAGACTTGGGTAATGACTTAGTGAAAAGATCGACCAGGTTGTCCTGGGAACGGATTTGCTTGACTTCAATGTTCTGGTGCTGTTGCTGCTGGTGTGAGTAAAAGAACTTCAGCGCTATGTGCTTGGTGCTGTCTCCCTTGATGTATCCCTTCTTCAACTGCTCGATACATGTTGTATTGTCTTCAAAGATCGTCGTAGGAAGGTCAACGACTGATGTAAGACCACTAGTGCTTCGAATGTGTCCCATAACTTCTCTTAGCCAAAAGCACTCACACGATGCTTCATGCAGGGCGAGAATCTCGGCATGATTCGACGAAGTCGCAACTAGCATTTCCTGTTGGAAATGTGCCCTAAAACCAATCATATGATGATACTTTACGGACATTTCACATGTTAAACTAATCTAGTTTAATATCAAGGGCAAAGATTATTGTTTAAGCCGTCTCATATAAATGTTATATGCTTAAACGATAAGTCCAAGGAATATATATGATTGGGAGAATGCAATCTAAAGAAGTTAGATTCATGAGACCATTCTTTCGTATACATATCCTAAACGTTCCTGATCATAGGATTGCCAATTGGGCATTGACAGTCCGTTAAGATCAGTAAGTGCTATGTCTTCTCTCAGGGAGAGTGACTAGTCTCGAGTCGTTGGTGCGTGTGACATCAAGACAAGCATGTAGGTGCTCAATAGCGAATGAGTCCACTGAACACGATCAACGAGGAGTTCTCATACTCATGTCACATGAGAACTCATGGTTGGGATAATGCAAAGTAGTCCTTTGACCTGAGGCATCATAGTTGTCTTGTGGTTAAGTCCTTGATCTTTGACTATGTCAAAGTCACTCCATTCGGGGTGTCCACGGCATCGTTGGGGTTAAGCCACTTAGCCATGGAGGCAATTAAATGCGCAACAAGGGATCTCTAACCTTCAAACCGTTTGAGGGAGAATACTCTATGATATGATTGAAAATCTCTTATCAGAGTATGAATGAGATTTAGGAAGGCGTTCCAAATCACATTCAATGTAATCATATAAGCACACGAATCACATTGGATAGTAGACATGAATAAACTATCAAACCAAACAATGTGGTCAAGAGTATTGTATTAGAGAAAGACCGTATTGCATTTGTAATCCAAACTGAATAGGTTCTCCACCTCTTCTGATTAGCTTGGGTAACCATGATATGCTGCTAGGTGTCACTCATGGTTTGTGGAAGCCCTAAACGTGTATAATTACTAAAGGGAGAATTGAAAGTAAGTTTCAATTCACAATCGATTTGAAATGGTTTTAATCGCCCACTGCCTCGCTAAAAGGAACCTAATGGATTGTACACCGTGTAAGGTGGAGATTGAAGAAACAATGGAGATGAGTAAGAATAATTAAATGGTTTAATTATTTATGGCAATGATTAATTAATATGTTAATTAATCAAAGGAATAAGTTCGTTAAAAAGACCACGGGTTAGTTTTGGGCCTCAAGGCCCAATGGGCTTCGAACGTCAAGCCCATTGACTTAAGTTGTATGACAACTTAATTCACAAAGGACCAAAAGCCCAATAAAACCCTTATGGCCGGCCATGTTAGAAAGAAAGGCTTTTTGGTTCTTTCGGTCACTTATTTGAAGGGACTATATAAAGGACTTTATAGCCTAAATTCATTAAGGGTTTTCTTTTGGAGAAAATTGGAGAGAACATGTCTCTCCCTTTCTCTCTAAAGAGGCCGGCCCCCTTGGAGGGATTAGCTAGCAATCCAACTCCTCCAAGGTCACTCATTTCTTTTCCAATCTAACCTTGGTGTAGAGACTTAGAGGTTCTCTATTTTGGGAACTTGGAGAATCCTATTCTTCCATCCAAATCCATAGATTTAAGAAGCAAGGAATGAAGGCCCTCTCTTTGGGTGATTAGCCTTTGCTTATGCAAAGAGGAATCTACAAAGGTATAAATTTCTCAACTCACTTTGATTTGAGTTGAGTCTTGGTTCACCAATCTACTAGGCTTTGAATTTCATGGTTAATGTTTTGTTTTTAAGTGCATATAAGCATGATTCCGCCTTTAATTGTTAATTGCATGCTAATAGATGTTGCTTAAATGAACATGTTTTTCACTAAATATTCCTTCAAGTGGTATCAGAGCCTAGGTCTAGTAGTTGGTGAATCCTTTTGGGTTTTGTAGTTCATAGTTTTGATTTAAAAGTTGTAATATGTTACAAGCTTTATTCTTGTTTCTTTGAATGTAAATTTTGTTAGAAAATTTGCCATCTCAAATGTTGTAGATGTAGTTCATATGAGCATGAATATTTGAGCTAAAATTTGGTGCCATGTTTTTGGGGATTTTCGGCCAAATTCAAAGGGTGGATTTTTGGGTTCTTGTTTGACTTGTTAAAAGTGTTTTAAAGTGACTTTTGGAACCCCTATGTACCCTAGTTTGGTTATGTGTTATTTCCCTAAAGTTTGAGTACATTTGGGATGTTTTTGGGTGAAAAATGTTCATGGATTTTTTTGAGTTTTTTCATGAGTGTTCTTCATTGTTCTTGACATTTTTGCCAAGAACAAAAAGTTTGGTGTTTTGATTCAAAGTTTTGATTTATTTCATAAAGTTTATGTTTTATGATTTTTCAAATGTTTAAATGTTTTAGATATTTATTTAGAAAGGTGTAAGAAATATTGGTGGGTGTGTAAGGATTAATTCCCTTTCACACACACCACTTGCATGACATTTATGTCATGCACCACTTGCATGACTTTATGTCTAAAACTTACAAATCAACACACACACATCACTCCTTTCCCTTCCCAAAACCGGTCCTCCCTCAAGTGGGGTGTTTTTAGGGCTTTTATGCAATTACATAAAGTTTTGGTACTTTTGTGTAATTTGTGGTTTGACCCAAAAGTTTACGTATTTACGTAAAGGCCCAAAATCATTAAAGGTCAAATTGTTTTGTTCCTTTAATGAAGTTTTTGAATTTATTGAAAATTTTGAGTTCTAGTTGTGATTACATGAAGTAGTGGACTTTTGTGTTTTTACAAAATGAGCTCAAAAGTTTAAGTTTTGCAACATAGCCCAAAGGTTGAGGTTATTGCATTATTGGCCCAAATTAGGTTGAGAACAAAATTGTTTTGTCTCTTTAAATGAGAATTGGATTTTCATTTCATTTAGCTCCATTTAAATCAATTTTATGGATACAAAAACCAAATGAAAATGTTGCATTCAATTTAATTAGTTAAAGTGTTAATTAATTAAAGGGTGATTATGAACCTAAGCCTACGATAATTGAGCTATGTGATAGGCCGTTTCAAATTTGTTTGAACCATGGGAATGTGTAGATTAAATTTTGGTTGTAATTTGATTTGATCAAATGTTGTAAAAGAGCTTAAGCTCTTCTTTACTTTAAAGTAATTTGAATTATTCAAATGTTGTAATGAGCATAAGCTCACCTTTACTTTGAAGTACTTCTTTCTTGCTTTATATGATATGCATGAAAATGAAGTAGTTGGGTCCAACGCCCCTAAGACAACACGCCTTAATGTGATTAAACGCGTAACTAAAATCAATCACCATTCCTAGACCGAGATTCAACACTAGGCTCGTGTTGAATCTACACAAAGGTTCATAGTCATCCTAAGGCCCTAAGGCAACTATATAGTCCATCAAATGAATGCAAAGTTTATGTTAGTAGTATCATATACTCTTGCTTTAAAAACCGTTTTATAAGCATAGTGGGAGTATTATATACAACTAAAACCATCACATGGACCAATAGTTGTAATAGGACCAAAATTGTTTTAATAAAGATTAAAATGAATATTTATATGTGATGAGACCTAAAAACCCTCAACCAAACCATTATTAAGTTGACAAGCGTGAGAGTGCTTTGAACACTCTTTCGTGGCCTTCCACCGTGGTGGGCTTCAATCGTTTGTGACTCATACACCGTATTCGTCCAGTTCTGGGGTTGCAAAGTATGTGCTTACATTCAGGAGAAGCCTATACACATATGATGAAGTGAAGGTAGGCAACGAGTGTGGTCAATATGATATTCTTTTGAGGCCATTCTTGAACCCCTACTTTAACTAGCATGGTGGGAATGACTTAACTAAGTGCAATGTGCCAATATGATATTCTTTTGAGGCATCATTCTCTAGAGGCCAAACTAGATGGGTACTTGCAAGAGATGCAAATGAGTAAGCGTACTCTCTCATTATTATTAACGCTAGCCAATATGATTTTCTTCTGAGGTGGGCTTGGTAGTAGTGAGTCTCCCATACCCTACTAAGAGTTTCCTCCAAAACTCTTGAATTCCAATGAGGGATATGGAATTTGCCAAAAATAGTGGGTGGTGCTATTTGATTTAAAGACCCGAATCAAATGGCTTAAAATCAATCAATTTATATTCGTTATGTATTTATTTACCTATATATTTGCAAACGCTATCCAACACTTGACAAATAAAAGCCAAAAGCTTTAGTTTCCGGACTTGGTACTACAAAACCATAGATTGTCTTTAATGGCTTGTAAATGTACCTAAGTAGTCTCATCCTCACAATCTTCCTATTGATAATGTATCATTAGAAGAATATGTTAGAAAAAGTCTATCATAAAGAGGACAACACTTTTAATGTCATAATTCTTCAATTACAAATTGTTGTATGAAGAAATAAGAGTTGCTTTGAACAACCCTTAGTCAATGCAAACACTAGTGCTTGTTTCTTTGTTAAATGAACAAAGAACTTGAGAAGAAAGCACAAGGGCATGGACACTTCATGTGCCATGATTCTTCACTTACAAATTGTTGTATGAAGAAATGAGAGTTGCTTTGAACAACTCTTGAAAGTTTGTAATTATGTTTAGAACATAATGGTTGGTTGACAAAAATAGTCCAACAACATGGACTTATGATGATTTTGAATCATTGAGTGTTGAAGTGATAAACCACTTAACGAAACGGAAACTAGGCTAAGACTTCACCTTTGTGTCCCTATACTTATGGTTCACTAAGTTTATTGTAAACTATGTAGTGAACAATAAACACATGCTCTCCAAAATGTTTGATGTGTATAACACAATTGAAATAAGTTTCAAGAGAGATAGTGGGAGTTTAGGGACCATGACTATTGTAGTCAAAGGAGAAGTCAAATGAAGAAGATAAAATTAACTCCAAGGGAACAAACTTTCTTTATGAAAGGATGGACATTGGAAGGGGTATTTGCAAGAAATGTCTTGCAAATGTCAAGAACACACATTTCGAAGATGTTGTAAATTGTTCTTGAATAGTTCAAAACAGTTGGTTCTTCTACTTGAATGCTTGATTCTGTATTAGTAACTATGTTTTACAATTGTTGTAAAAGTGTGACTAATAAGAAGTAGAAGATATATGAGAGAAGAAAAGGTGCTTCACATTCGGAACGTGAATAAAATATAGATCTCTGCGAAAGCAGATAGTGCTTACTTCCTCATATGAACTACCAAAGAAATTGGAAAAACCAAAGATTGTCTTTACATTCCAATTTTAAGGAACTTAATTCCGTCACTATAGTAGAGATTGATGAATGTTTTGTTTGACAAAACATTGTTCTTTATTAATCAATGATTGGATTATAGTAATCTAATTGATTGTCTCTATAGTAGAGATGATATAGTAGTGTTAACTGTTTAGAATATAATGATGCTTAAAACCCAACAGGTTGCAAGGTAGTGACTAATCCCAACTGAGTTGTGATACCTCTAAAACATAAATTACGAGTTGGTCATAGATGGATGCTTTGGATCGTTAGATCCGGATCCAATACCTTCTTGTTAAAATTGTATAGAGGCGAAATGTTCGAATCTTTATTCTTTTGGAAAGAAGAAAGAATCACAAAGTTGTTGAGGTTAATTCACTTAGATGTTAGTGGCACTTGTCCACAACATAATACTACTCATGTTGGATGACATTCACCGAATATCACTCTCGGTTGGACTATAGTTTATTTTGAATAAACACAAGTCCGAATACTTTGTAAAAGGTTTCAAAGAATTCAAGAAATGTACGTAGATGAGTAAGACGTCTAAAGTATTTACCTCCTTAGATTTGATCCAAGGAAAAGTAACACTTTAGATGAGTTTCCTTGAAAGATATCAAGGAAAATAGCATCATAAGATAATGAATTTCTCCATTAGGAGAAGAACGAACTCGAATAAGATTTAGTTCGTTGGATGTTATCTATTACCCATATATAGGATATATACTTCTAAAACAATATGATTGTCAATTAGAAGATCTTCCAAATTTTTCATAACTCCATAAGATGTAGTTGGAAAGAAAGACAAATCTTAAGCATGTTAAGATTTGGGGTTGTGTGCTAATAAGCAATATTTGTTTGATAACAATCTTGTGGGATATCCTTAAATTAACTTTTGGATATCATTTCTATAAACCAACTAACAAATGTTGTTTTGTTGGGTAGTTCATTGTAAACTTACAATATGATTTGCCTAAGTGCAAATGAATGAGAGATAGAACTCAAAGAATGGGTTCTTTGAGAAACAAGATAGTGATCAACAAAATATAACAACCTAGTTCCTATACCACAAGCTCCAAGGTAGTCGAGAAGGATTTATAAACCGTCTCAGTTGAATGGTTTGAACTTTATAACTATGTCATAGAGTTGCACCTCTTAATTCGAAAGAAATAAGAATGAAAATCCTTATGACTACATTGAGTGTATATACGATATATACTCAAGCAAATGGTAAGGTACCATTTGACCCGAAATAATGAAACCTTCATAGCTAATTGGTAGCTTAAGGTGACTACAATCAAAGAGAATGGTTGACTTTGAAGGAACCATCTTTGACGTAGTCTTAGTTTCAATTAATTCGAAGATTGCTAGCTACAACTAAATGGTGATTCAATATTTGGACATAATATGGGTTTCCGAAACCATTATTAAGATAGTCTTCATAATATATGTCTAAAACTATGAATCACAAGACATGTAAGTTGTAGAGATCCATCCATCATGGATCTCAGCAAGCTAGTGGGAGCTATAAGCATCTTATGAGAAAAGGATCAAATCGTTTGATTTCTCATAAAGATGTAAATGAATCTTTTGTTTACTAGTTTTACAAAAGATTGGTGGGAGTTAATGATGTTCCTAAATTTAAATATATATATGATATATTAATTTTGGAAATGAAAAGAATACTTCTTCGTTAAAGTTATGACTTTAAGCATTCTATAAACGATAGAATGTATATGGGAGACATAGTCTTAAAGTTATGACTTTAAGCATTCTATAAACGATAGAATGTATATGGGAGACATAGTCTTAAAGTTATGACTTTAAGCATTCTATAACGATAGAATGTATATGGGAGACATAGTCTATAAACATAGGATGTAAATCTATAATGATAGATTTCAAGATATAATTGGATTATATCAATCCCTAATAATAGACAAAAGATGCTAGGAAGTTTCTCATATGATGATAAACTTCAATCAGAAGAACAACTCTAGTGAGACTAGGAGGTAGCTATTCTCAAAGGGAACGTACCCTTTGACTCCCAAAGAAATAATGCGTAAATAGAATCCTTTATGCACATGCAGAAAGGTGATTTATGTATTTCATATTGTATGAAAAACGTTGATATGAGTTGTACCTAGAACGGTACAAGATGATATCAATGCAAGCCCAGGATCAGAACCATGGCAACTGTCAAGTGAGTCCTTAAGTATTTAAGAAATACTAAAGAATAGATTCCTCAAAGAATGAGGAAGAATTAGAGTAACGTAATGGAAGCGTAAATGTATTAGATTATGAATCTAATCCATCATTGGATGTTTCTTCATTATGAATGAAGAGATAAACAAATTTCTCTTTATTATGACTAAAGAGATATTTGGATGGAAACATTAAAGTAATGACTTTAGTGTGTTCCATTATGAATGCAAAATATATTGCCATATATAGAAGTTTACAACAATGTTGTTTGGATGGGAAAGTTCATTTATGAACTCTCTATTCGGTTCCAACCAGAAAGTGTATCTAGTGTACTGACACTATGATACTAATGGGGCGATAGCTCAAGCCAGGGAATCAAGGTCTCATCAAGGTCCGAACTCAAATGAGAGACTAAACCACATGATTGAGAATCATGTATAATGGTGACGTCGTGATTCTCAAGGTTGCTTCTATGGATAACATATAGATATCCATTGTCTAGGCCTACTACTCAGCCATTTATGAAATGACTACATAAGAGGTATCATCACTGATGACCAAGCTGATTGGCTCTAGTGCAAGTGGGAGATTGTTGGAAATGTGCCCTAAAACCAATCATATGATGATACTTTACGGACATTTCACATGTTAAACTAATCTAGTTTAATATCAAGGGCAAAAATTATTGTTTAAGCCGTCTCATATAAATGTTATATGCTTAGACGATAAGTCCAAGGAATATATATGATTGGGAGAATGCAATCTAAAGAAGTTAGATTCATGAGACCATTCTTTCGTATACATATCCTAAACGTTCCTGATCATAGGATTGCCAATTGGGCATTGACCGTCCGTTAAGATCAGTACGTGCTATGTCTTCTCTCAGGGAGAGTGACTAGCCTCGAGTCGTTGGTGTGTGTGACATCAAGACAAGCATGTAGGTGCTCAATAGCGAATGAGTACACTGAACACGATCAACGAGGAGTTCTCATACTCATGTCACATGAGAACTCATGGTTGGGATAATGCAAAGTAGTCCTTTGACCTGAGGCATCATAGTTGTCTTGTGGTTAAGTCCTTGATCTTTGACTATGTCAAAGTCACTCCATTCGGGGTGTCCACGGCATCGTTGGGGTTAAGCCACTTAGCCATGGAGGCAATTAAATGCGCAACAAGGGATCTCTAACCTTCAAACCGTTTGAGGGAGAATACTCTATGATATGATTGAAAATCTCTTATCAGAGTATGAATGAGATTTAGGAAGGCGTTCCAAATCACATTCAATGTAATCATATAAGCACACGAATCACATTGGATAGTAGACATGAATAAACTATCAAACCAAACAATGTGGTCAAGAGTATTGTATTAGAGAAAGACCGTATTGCATTTGTAATCCAAACTGAATAGGTTCTCTACCTCTTCTGATTAGCTTGGGTAACCATGATATGCTGCTAGGTGTCACTCATGGTTTGTGGAAGCCCTAAACGTGTATAATCACTAAAGGGAGAATTGAAAGTAAGTTTTAATTCACAATCGATTTGAAATGGTTTTAATCGCCCACTGCCTCGCTAAAAGGAACCTAATGGATCGTACACCGTGTAAGGTAGAGATTGAAGAAACAATGGAGATGAGTAAGAATAATTAAATGGTTTAATTATTTATGGCAAGGATTAATTAATATGTTAATTAATCAAACGAATAAGTTCGTTAAAAATACCACAGGTTAGTTTTGGGCCTCAAGGCCCAATGGGCTTCGAACGTCAAGCCCATTGACTTAAGTTGTATGACAACTTAATTCACAAAGGCCCAAAAGCCCAATAAAACCCTTATGGCCGACCATGTTAGAAAGAAAGGCTTTTTGGTTCTTTAGGTCACTTATTTGAAGGGACTATATAAAGGACTTTATAGCCTAAATTCATTAAGGGTTTTCTTTTGGAGAAAATTGGAGAGAACATGTCTCTCCCTTTCTCTCTAAAGAGGCCGGCCCCCTTGGAGGGATTAGCTAGCAATCCAACTCCTCCAAGGTCATTCATTTCTTCTCCAATCTAACCTTGGTGTAGAGACTTAGAAGTTCTCTATTTTGGGAACTTAGAGAATCCTATTCTTCCATCCAAATCCATAGATTTAAGAAGCAAGGAATGAAGGCCCTCTCTTTGGGTGATTAGCCTTTGCTTATGCAAAGAGGAATCTACAAAGGTATAAATTTCTCAACTCACTTTGATTTGAGTTGAGTCTTGGTTCACCAATCTACTAGGCTTTGAATTTCATGGTTAATGTTTTGTTTTTAAGTGCATATAAGCATGATTCCGCCTTTAATTGTTAATTGCATGCTAATAGATGTTGCTTAAATGAACATGTTTTTCACTAAATATTCCTTCATTTGCTTGGTAGACCTCCAAGATATAGCGGTGTCTCCAATGGTAAAGACATAACTCGTTTGAGAACGTGCCTTATGTGGGTCAAACATATATCCAGCATATGCGTAACCAACAAGGCGAGAATCAATCCGAGGACCATAGGGGGCGGTAACACTCGAAGATTCGTGGGTATAGAACAAGCCCAAATCCGTAGTACCCTTGAGGTAGTGGAAAATGTTTTTAACACCATTCCAGTGCCTGCGTGTGGGCGTATTGCTATATCTTGCCAAAAGATTCATAGTGAATGAGATGTCGGGTCTAGTACAATGAGCCAAGTATAATAAATCCCCAATTGCACTTAGGCAAGGAACTTCGGGTTCCAAACTCTCTTCCTCATCCTCCTTTGGACGGAAAGGATCTCGTTTAGCATCTAGAGTCTGAACGACCATTGGTGTACTCAAAGGCTTCGCTTTATCCTCATTAAAATGATACAAAACCTTTTGGGTGTAGTTCGATTGATGTACTAGGATTCCATCTGAACAATGCTTGATTTCCAGGCCGAGATAGTATCGAGTTTTCCCAAGATCCTTCATCTCAAATTCTGATTCAAGTGTGCAGCAATTTCCTCAAGCTCTGCGGGAGTCCCGATGAAGTTTATGTCATCGACATAAACTGCAACGATTGCAAATCCGGAATGTGACTTCATTATGAACACGCATGGGTATAATTTGTTGTTCACATAACCTTAACTTGTCAAATATTCACTTAGACGGTTATACCACATCCGCCCGGATTGTTTCGAACCATAGAGTGACCTTCTCAACCTGATTGAGAGAGTATTCCATGGTCTAGAACTATTTGAACCAGTCAATAGAAGTCATTCTGGAACTTGCATGTAAATTTCCGTATCTAGATACCCATAGAGATACGCAGTTACCACGTCCATAAGTTGCAGATTCAATTTTTCAAAAACTACTAAACTGATTAGGTAGCGGAACGTTATAACATCCATTACGAGGGAATACGTCTCCTCGTAATCAATCCTAAGGCATTGAGAGAAGCCTTGCACTACGAGGCGTGCTTTGTATCGCGCTATTTCATTCTTCTCATTACGCTTCCTCACGAAAATCCACTTGTAGCCAACGGGCTTCACGCGTGATGGTGTAAGAACGATTGGTCCAAACACTTTACGTTTCGCGAGCGAATTGAGTTCAACCTAGATTGCTTGTTTCCAGTTTGACCAATCAGTTCTACCTCAGCATTCATCGACGAAACGTGGTTCCATGTCATCGCAAAGTATGATGTCAGTAGCTACTGAGTACACGAATGCATCGTCGACGATCATCTTATTCATATTCCAAACATCATCCAATACTGCGTAATTGACCGAAATCTCATGATTCTCGGGAGGCCGGCATGTTTCGTCTGAAGCATCACCGTAATCTAGAATAACCTTATGCGTTAGAACGGATGAGCGAGCAATGGTTAGATTCAAACTAGGGTCACTAGTTGGTGCCATCTTCCTCTTCTGGGGTTGTGAATCATTTGAACCAAGAGATTTGCCACGCTTCAGGGTCGAAGCAGATGATTGGTTACCCGCCAATGTACCTTACCGCGTGGAAGGTGCGGCCTCCCCACCTTTAAGGATGGTTCAACCTTCCCAAGTAAGTTATGGATGTACACGAGGTACATTTATCCCTGCAGGTGCATTTGCATTGGGTATATTTGATATTGTCACCTTTGCTAGATCATTAAAAGCATCTGGCATGCTTTGAGCAATGCTCTGAAGATCTATAATTCGTCGCACCTCAGTTTCAGACTGGGTGGTGCGGGGATCTAAATGAGACATAGTAGGAGCATACCACGACAATTCACGGCGTTCTATGGGAACGTTAGCATGCTCATGTCCCCTATTAACGGGAAGACAATCTCATCAAAATGACAATCAGTAAAATGTGCGGTAAAAAGATCTTCTGCCAAGGGTTCTACATAGTGAACAATTGATGGCGAATCATAACCGACATAGATTCCCATTTTTCTCTGATGACCTATTTTGGTATGTAGCGGCGGTGCTATTGGCATATAAATGACACACCCAAACACCTGTAAATGCGAGACGTCAGGCTCGTATCCAGTGACCAACTGTAACGGTGAATGTGGTTGAGTAGTGGTGGGCCTCAAGAGGACCAACATAGCTGCGTGCAATATTGCATAGCCCCAGGCAGATACCAACAGTTTGATTCTCATAACCAAAGTCTGAGCTATCAATTGAATATGCTTTATGAAAGCTTCTGCCAGGCCATTTTGGGAATGAACATGGGGTACAGGATGTTCCACATCAATCCCTATTGACATGCAATAATCGTCAAAAGTCTGTGATGTAAACTCTTCAGCTTTGTCCAGTTGATTCGACTTAATCGGATAATCAAGGTGGTGAGCCCTAAGCTTAATGATTTGAGCTAGGAGTTTAGCAAAAACGGAGTTGCGTGTGGACAACAGGCAAACACGTGACCATCTTGTCGATGCATCAACCAACACCGTAAAGTATCTAAATGGTTCGCAGGTTGATTGGATAGGTCCACAAATGTCCCCTTAAATCCTCTGAAGAAACTTAGGGGGGTTATGAATAATCTTTGTATATGAGGGTTGAGTATTCTGTTGGAAATGTGCCCTAAAGCCAATCATATGATGATACTTTACGGACATTTCATATGTTAAACTAATCTAGTTTAATATCAAGGGCAAAGATTATTGTTTAAGCCGTCTCATATAAATGTTATATGCTTAAACGATAAAGTCCAAGGAATATGTGATTGAGAGAATACGATCTAAAGAAGTTAGATTCATGAGACCATTCTTTCGTAGACACATCCTAAACGTTCCTGATCATAGGATTGCCAATTAGGCATTGACAGTCCGTTAAGATCAGTACGTGCTGTGTCTTCTCTCAGGGAGAGTGACTAGTCTCGAGTCATTGGTGTGTGTGACATCAAGACAAGTACGTAGGTGCTCAATAGAGAATGAGTTCACTGAACACGATCAACGAAGAGTTCTCATATTCATGTCACATGAGAACTCATGGTTGGGATAATGCAAAGTAGTCATTTGACCTGAGGCATCATAGTTGTCTTGTGGTTAGGTCCTTGATCTTTGATTATGTCAAACGTCACCCATACACGGGTGTCCATGACATCGTTGGGGTTAAGCCACTTAGCTATGGAGGCAATTAAATGCGCAACAAGGGATCTCTAACCTTCAAACCTTTTGAGGGAGAATACTCTATGATATGATTAAGAATCTCTGGCCAGAGTATGAATGAGATTTAGGAAGTCGTTTCAGATCACATTCAAGGTAATCATATAAGCACACGAATCACATTGGATAGTAGACATGAATAAACTATCAAACCAAACAATGTGGTCAAGAGTATTGTATTAGAGAAAGACCGTATTGCATTTGTAATCCTAAACTGAATAGGTTCTCTACCTCTTCTGATTAGCTTGGGTAACCATGATATGCTGCTAGGTGTCACTCATGGTTTGTAGAAGCCCTAAACGTGTATAATCACTAAAGGGAGAATAGAAAGTAAGTTTCAATTCACAATCGATTAGAAAGAGTTTTAATCGCCCACTGCCTCGCTAAAAGGAACCTAATGGATCGTACACCGTGTAAGGTAAAGATTGAAGAAACAACGGAGATGAGTAAGAATAATTAAATGGTTTAATTATTTATGGCAAGGATTAATTAATGTGTTAATTAATCAAACGAAGAAGTTCGTTAAAGACCTCGGGATAGTTTTGGACCTTAAGGCCCAATGGGCTTCAAACGTCAAGTCCATTGACTTAAGTTGTATGACAACTTAATGAATAATGATTCACAAAGGCCCAAACAACCCAAATACACCATAAGGCCGGCCATTTAGAGAAGGGTAGTGAACTTGCTTTAATTACAAGTTTGCCACTCCAATGAATAAAGGTATAAATATGACTTTATAGCCAAAATTCATTTAAGGTTTTCTTTTAGAGAATTGGAGAGAACCTATCTCTCTATTTTCTCTCTAAAGAGGCCGCCCCCCTTGGAGGAATTAGCTAGTAATTTTGCTCCTCCAAGGTCACTCATTTCTTCATCAATCCATCCTTGGTGTGGAGACTTAGAGGTTCTCTATTTTGAGAACTTGGAGAATCATATTCTTCCATCCAAATCCATAGATTTAAGATGCAAGGAATGAAGGCCCTCTCTTTGGGTGATTAGCCTTTGCTTATGCAAAGAGGAATCTACAAAGGTATAAATTTCTCAACTCACTTTGATTTGAGTTGAGTCTTGGTTCACCAATCTACTAGGCTTTGAATTTCATGGTTGATGTTTTGTTTTTAAGTGCATGCTAGCATGATTCCGCCTTTAATTGTTAATTGCATGCTATATGATGTTGCTTAAATGAACATGTGTTTCACAAAATTTCCTTCATATTCAACTTCCCTAAAGAACACGCTTTGCATGGTGGGAGTCCAACATAGGGATGTAACTTATGCCTGTGTGAAGATTTAAGGATACGGCGCATCATGTCACGTCTAGGATGTCCCAAACGGTCATGCCAAAGCAACAAAGAGTCCTAGAACTCATGCATAGGGCCAGTCACACTGTGGGTTTCTATGCTGCGAATGGTTATGATGTACAACCCATTCGGCAGACGTTCCAACTTCTCATGAATACGCTTCTGGCCATATTCGTACGAAATGACACAAAGAAATTCAGAACCATTATCTTAAGTTTGTACCATTGGACAACATGATACATGCCTTTCCGTATCATTTAACCAGGTTGGATGAGCTTGAAAGAGTTGTCAAATGAGCTTTCTTGGGTATTAAGTTAGTAAAATACTGTCGTTCACGCAAGATGGTGTGCGTGATTGCACTGGTCACATGTATAAATATAAGTCCATTCATTCAATTAAGCAATTCAAGAAAATAATATCCATTCAAATAACAATCCATAATTCAAAACAAACCAAAACCAAACAAATTATTCCAAATACTTAGAAAAATTATTCAAAATTAAACCATAAACCTAGAAAAATAGGGGGGTAAGGCCGGCCACTCCTAGTAGGTTTGGCCACTAGGGGTAAACACCCTAAAAACACGTCTAATTTATTCATCCATAAGAGCTTACGTCTCCTGAAAATCTCCATTGACGTAATTGCATCTTCCGGATGATCCACATGTGCAAAGTTAGACTCACGACGGGAATGATACTTGGCAATAGCCTCAGGGGAAGCTCAGTATACGCATGACCAATGATCCATTGATCCACATCGATAACACATGTCCAGTTCAGTAGAAACAGGTTGAACAAGAGCTTTGCCCTTGTTCATGAAGTTTGGGGCTTTAAGGGTGAGTGGTGGACGCTGTTGGATCACATTTCTTCCCTTAGGTGTGACACTCTGTTGATCGTGGGCCCGTGGTGGGGCTTGCTTCCCATTGCCACGGTTACGATGATTATTTCGTCATTTATGGCTGCTAGAATTAATCGTATGCGCTTCAGGCGCGGCGTTCAAGCCAATTGGTCAAGCTTGATGATTCTTCATCAAAAGCTGGTTCTGCTTTTCAGCGAGAAGTAAAACAGAGATCAAATCTGAAAACTTGGTGAATTTTTGTGCCCTATATTGTTGCTGCAGGACAATTTCGGTTACTTCCACTTTACAGAATTTCAATAATGAACGGATTCTATAAACTTTAGAGTTGTATTCATTCACTGACTTAAAGTCCTGGAAGCGAAGATGCTCCCAGTCGTGTGTTGCTTTAGGCATGTGTTGGATCGAAAATAATATTATTAGATCGAAAATATAGCCCCAAAAATATTTGGGCTCGGGTTGGGTGCCTTGAGTAAAAGGCAAGGCCCAAAAGGGCCTCGGGAGTGGGTTGTAGCCCCGGGAGGGGGGGCGGGAGAAACCCCAGCAGCAGCTGGGTTTCAATTTTGGCCTAGGGGATGGCACATCATAAGGCTCAACGAAAGCTGGCCTGTGGGTTTGGCGCGGAAAGCCCAGCCGCATGGGCTAGCTGCAGGTGATGCGTGGAGTGGGCCGCAGGGAGCAAGCCCAACCTTATGGGCTGACGTGGAGGATACGAGTTGTGACGCGGGCCAAGGTGCAGGTTGCAGGCCTGGGCAACACAAAACCCAACAACCATAAAGGTTGCTGGGTGCAGGGGAAAACCCAGCCAATTTGGGCTTGTTGAATGGCACAGGCCATGGTGCAAACAGGAGAAGGGCTTCAGGCCCATCAGATTGACCCCAGGTCGAGGCCTGGTTTCTGCGTGCACAGTGATGGTGCGGTGGGTGTGCCGCACCATGTTTAATTTCCCCTTTTTCGAAATCCCTTAGGGTTGAGGAAACCCTAAATATGCTTCTAATTTAATTTTATACATTGACTCACATATTCCACATAACAATTTAATTGTGCGATGCATGAAACAAATATATATATATATAAAGGAAAATATAAACATATAGGGGTTCATGCCATTGTGCATTTATTTATAGTAGCAGGATAGGTAAAAACCTTTTCCTTTAGGATTACAACATTTAATAGGTAATTTACTCCTAATAAGAATATAAGATACATTACCATATCTACTTAGATTTACACAATCACATTCCTATTCTAAATATGACTGCAACACTACTATTATTTTGCCTATTCATCAAAATGTGAAATCTATTGAGTCATGATTTCTAGCAATTACTTCTTGATTTTCTGACCCAAAAATGTAAGTTTTTCCTCCACAAACTCAAGGACGAAAGTAATTTCTCTCTTTAGACACTCTTTATTTGCCTCATAGGGATCTTGGTTCTTGCTCTTTGAAGTTGGAATTTTTTTCGACGTTTCAATTAATGTGAATTTTTTTCTCCTCCCATATTTCGGTTATGGACATTTAATTATTGTTTGAGCACAATTTGCAGCAGTAATCAGAATGACTAGAATAACCTCTAAAGCTATCAAAAAACCCTCAAAGAGTGAAAGTGACACTCAGAGCAGTAGCCTTGGAGCTTGAATATATAATTGCATACCTTAGATGATGGGTGAATAGAGACATTTACAGCCGTGATTGGAGAGTCTTTGAAAGAATTGCCAACACTAGCTAGTCCGTGTGTAGTTCTGAATCCAAGAGGAAATCTAGTAAGATATCTCCTTACTTTTTAGATCACCCAAATCCATAAACTAGAGACTAATCTGGATTTAGATAAATATATCCTAACTTACTTGTCAAGTAATCAAACTTATTTAACCACACCCACCGTAACTGGACCTCTCAGACCTGAGAGACGTGGCACGTTGGCTCTGACCTGACCAACTTAACCGTTCAGGGCAATCTGACATTCCGTATTAGAATGCCACTTAGCAGTATCTTCAGAATGGACAAGGATTGTCTGCCCTCCACTTCCGGTGCCCTCATCGTGCCCTCCTGTTTGTGTGGTCACGGTTAAGCCACGTCAACATTTTATATTACTATTTATTTTTGTCTTATTATATCTATAAAAAAACAATATAAAATGTTGACGTGGCTTAACCGTGACCACACAAAACAAAAGGGCACAGAAAGGGCACCGGAAGTGGAGGGCAGACAATCCTTGTCCCTTCAAAATAAGTACGTAATCAAACAATCCTTAATAAAAATGATTTTAATATGACTAAAAGCATTTTTGGTAAAAATGTTTTTGAAACCAAGTTCTAATAGAAATGCTTTTAGTGAAGCGTTTTTTGTGAAAGTGTTTTGAAACCAATCATTGATAAAAATGCAAATGAATCCTAAAAAACACTTGAAAAGTACATGAAGTTCAAATGCTTGTGGAACTCAAAAATAATTTCACCAAAAGCGCTTGCAATCACTTTAAAGCCCTTCCAAACGAGCTTCATGATAATCTCCAGCTTTGTGTTGTAGAAATGTCCCTACCGGTAAGTCACATGCTCTTGGTATTTAGGGCATGAAAGTTAATCAAAAAAGCTGTAGGATAAGAGGAAAGACTGCCATTTCCTCTACTAATTCCTATTTTACAAATGTTTACTTATATACAATTTTGAATTCATTAATTAAAACTTCGTGATCGCTTAGTAAGGAAAAAGCAAACAAACATTGAAGAAATGGAGACGGCGACTTCCAATACGACACATCAAAATTTGGATATATTCATCCTAGTGCAGACTCCACTACTAGCTCCAATTAAATCAATGTACTTTTAAAGTTTATAGATCAGAGTTTTTGTTCCCTTGTTAATTAATATTTTTTATTCTTAACAATCACAGGTTCGTAGCACTTTAGATTTAACCTCATTATATGCAAACACTGAAGATAATTCACGGGGTACCATGAAACTCTGCAAATTAAGCAGTCAACTATTGCCATTGTTACCCGTGGTTATTGTCTTTTTATGAACCCAATTTCTCTAATATAAACTCACGCTTATTACATTCCAACGGCACAAAAACAAAACTTTAAAGGAAAGCATCAAGGTAAAATGAGATATTAAAATTGGATATATTTATTTATATTGCAAATCACTTGGCACAAAAAGACATTTAATGGCACACGAGGAGACTTTTAAAAGAAAACCAAAAATTATTATGGAGATTAGCTTTTGAAAGATACCATGCACAACACTCAACTCAATTTACATTATAAATACCCCAATAGCGTCGACGCCACAACCACAAGTCTGGCATTTTGAAGATAGGTTCTTGTGTAGACTGTCATCACAGAGTGCTTTCTTCCTCCACTGCAATATTGTGTGTTTTGTGTCTCCAGTTGCTTCACAATAACATACCTACATCTTTCTTCCCAAAACTATGAAGTAATTAACTTTTATTTCTTGCTAGGAAAGACTGTTGTGTTTTGAAGTGGATCAAGATGTTCACAGAAGCTTGCACCTTATTGCTTTCATGCATCTTTCTGTATTTTGGTATCTCTCTCTCTCCTCGCTCTCTCTCTTATATATATGTAAATTTTTCATGTTATTTTAACAAAAATATATCTTCACCTTGCCAAGAAAAGTGATTAAGCATTAGGATCCTAATTGTTTTTCTTGTTCCTTTGGTTACTGTTAAATCATGCAATGAATGTTTTGCCGTCGTATAAATTCATCTTTCTAAAAGTAAACCTTTTCAACTGTTACAGGGCATGGCACCCATGCATCATCCTACAACTACTCCACAACAACAAAGGCAAGAATCAAACTCCCTTCACAATAATTTCTTTCTTTTGCTTGTATAGGTTTTGTCACTTAATGATCAGATTTATAAATAAATTATATATATATATATATATATATGAATTTATTATACATGACTTGTGAAACATTGTTGAAAATCATTAACTCCTAGCTACAGTGCTTGGTAGAGCCACTAGATGCCCTATATGGAGGAGGGATTATAGTAAATCCAGAATTTAATTACAACATTGAAAGATGGGAGGCTTTTGGACAAGGGAAAATAGAAGAACGGATATCGAAGAAAGGAAACAGGTTCATGGCGGCACACAGTAGAAAACATCCACTAGACAGTTTCTCGCAGAAGGTTTGCGTTGAGAAAGGGAAAATCTATAGCTTTTCTGGTAACTAATTTCATCATCAATTTAAAAGCTATTTTTAATTGGATGTAATGTATATATTGTAGATTTAAGAGTATAGTACTTGTTTCAGCTAGAACTTATGTGATTTATTAATTATTTGTTACATTATTATTTGATTGAGGCAAGTTTTGGAAATTTTCAGCTTCTGTTCAAGTGAGTGAAGGAAGTGAGATAGTAGCTGTTGTTTTCAAGTTTCCCAACCGCGATGCTGTGCGTGGTGGTGATGTAATAGCTGAACATGGGTGTTGGACACTGCTAAAAGGTGGTTTCGTAGCTAATTTCACAAGCCCTGTTGAGATTCTTTTTGAGGTAAGGTAAGGTGACATATATCCATATACATATATATATATATATATATGAATATATGTATATGTATATGTTATGGTTCTTGTAATATTGACAATTCTTCATTTCTATTTTCAAACTATCGATCAAGGAAGAATCACCAGTATCCTACTGATACCACAAGAAATTCAAAATTAAATGAGTTTCTTGACCGATATGCTTTTTTGTATGTATCTTTTTATCTAGAGCAAAAATACATCAGTGGAAATAATGGTGGATAATGTCTCATTGCAACCTTTCACCAAGGAGGAATGGAGATCCCACCAAGACAAAAGCATTAAAGAGGTACCTGGTACACCCAAACACGATGAATCCCTTGTTTTGCGTTATGCATAAGTATAGGGATAGTGTCAATTCGTATTCGCAGGTTGTGTTCATGTCGTGTCATTTGATGAAAATTTTGTTCACTCTAATCCCTGCAGCTGCGAAAAAGTAAGGTGAGGTTCCATGTAACTCAGGCAAGTAAAAATCCTCTCAAAGGTGCTAAAGTCTCCATCAAGCAAGTTAAGTCGCATTTCCCATTTGGATGTGGCATGAACCATTACATCCTCACAAACTCCGATTACCAGAAATGGTTCGCCTCGAGATTTAAATGGACTACTTTCACCAATGAGATGAAATGGTACAGCACTGAGAAAACACGTGGCCAAGAAAACTATACTATTGCAGATAACATGGTCAAATTTGCCCAAAAAAATGGCATTTCTATTAGAGGTCACAATGTCTTCTGGGACGATCCCAAGTACCAGCCCGACTGGGTTAAATCCCTTTCCCCTGAGGAAGTACGAACAGCAGCAGCAAAGCGAATCAATTCAGTTGTTTCTAGATACCAAGGACAACTCATTGCTTGGGATGTAGTGAATGAGAATCTTCATTTTAGTTTCTATGAAGATAACCTCGGCAAGAATGCTTCAGCAGAATTCTATTCCACAGCTCAACAGCTTGATCCTGACACAACTATGTTCATGAATGAGTATAACACCATGGAATATAGTAGTGACGAGAAATCAAGTCCAGCCAACTACAAGAAAAAACTTGAGGAGATCTTATCATATCCCAGAAATGAAAATTTGTCGCTAGGAATAGGGTTGCAAGGTCACTTTGGTTCTGGTCAGCCAAATCTTGCTTACATGAGATCTACTTTAGACATGTTAGGTGCAATCGGACTGCCAATATGGCTTACAGAAGTGGATGTGGAAAAAGACCCGAATCAGGTACGAAAACTGCAATATGTAAAGCAATTTGATGATCAATAAAAGTCCAAAAATAGCAAACTTGGCCCGTGACATTTTCAAGTGCAAGAGTTTATATTAATACACTACTATTTTATTTTTTTTGCAGGCTCAGTATTTGGAAGAGGTACTAAGGGAGGGATATTCTCATCCGGCGGTTCAAGGGATCATCATGTTTGTAGGTCCAGAGATAGCCGGGTTTAATGTGACCACCCTTGTAGATAAGAACTTCAAGAATACACCAGCAGGAGATGTTGTGGATAAGCTGATTGAGGAGTGGAACTCTAACACTCAGGAAATCATAGCAGATGATCAAGGATATATCGATGTTTCTTTGTTCCACGGTGATTATGAGATAACTGCAGAAGGCCGCGTTGCTAATACCTCAGCTACCCTAAGTCTTAGGGTTGCACGAGCTCATGAACCGCAGGCAATTGTTCACGTTCATATTGATACTTGAAACTGAAACACAATGTATACATGAGAAAAATAAATTTCTACAGTATTATCACAAAATCCTGGTGCAACAGCCTACAGAAATTTGTGATAGTTAATAGCAGTTGTTGCCAAAAGTTGAAAATTTGTTGCCTAAGAGTATACGCAACAAATTGCAGTCATTGCCACTTGTTAGATCTTAATAGCTAAATCAATAAAATACATGACTATATATGGACTGACCTGGAGCTGGAGATGCTGAAAGCTTTGGTTGCTTGAACCACAAGGAAATCTAGCCTTTATGTGCCATAGACTCAATGGGGAGTTTGTAAGCTTTGATGCGTATACTATATGTGCAGGGATCCCTTGTATTTATAGTGGCATATATCATAGAGTTCCGTCCATAAAAGAACCCACAATTCACTTGGAAAGCCAATAACTTGATCCACATGCCAACATAGAGTTCTAGACTCCTTGAACCCCTTTAACCTCAGATAATACAATCTAACACACTACTTAAGAGAGGACAGTTGTTAATGTAATCCAACCCCTAAATCCTAGTTAAGTGTCATAATTCTACAATGACTATGAGACCAAACCCTAAGTGAATACATAGTAAAAAGGTGAAGTAAAACTCCAGCACCACTGTCATTGTCTTTACTGCCATATATTAAAACCCCCATAATCTGTAATATATGAGAGCATAAAAAAATTGGGAAGACAAAGAAATTTAAACAAAATAGAGGGAGCATAAATTTGGAAATTTATCAATTTCCACATCATTTAATTTACAAATTTAGTCTACAAATTGAATTTCTCTAGCATTAAATTACTCAGCTATAAATTCATGTAAATTCGGAAACATGTAATCCTAATTGTCTGTCAAAGTTCTTAGCCTAAATAATTCTAAATCCACAATTCTTTTAGTTTATAACGAAGCTACAATGCAACGTTAATTTGTAGAATATGAAAGGAGAAAATTGCACACTTCCTTTTTGAGACGAACTGACTATTGTTAACTAGCTTGGACAAGTGAGAGTAACTTACATGTAATAGATTTATTATCACTGTGATGGTGAATCTGTTTCCAGTAAATATTTCCCCCGAAAAGCATGACGTACAATACAATACCATACTTGTTAATGGCTTACACATTGGGACCGAGCAATTTTATAATATGTTATAGACAGATTATGTCATTTGCCAGCATAGGCCAAGAGAAGGCAACACAAGTTTGCCCTTGCCTTGAATTTGGCAATGGCCGCCAAACCAAATAAACTACACACTCACATCAAATATGAATTTGATATTTGAATTCATCATCATATCCATATATCATGGCCTCATATAACAAGTCCATATCTATTGACCAAAAAAAAATAAATGCAAGTCCGTATATATCTAATTGTGGGTGAGTAAGCAACTTGATAGGCAATGCTGATTACCCCACCCATGGAACCAAAGCGAGAACAATTCAAAAATAAACAAAAATAACAGAAATTCTAATATTTTATTAATCAAAATATACTTCCTATACAAAACGAAAATTACACAATAAATACATAAATTAATGTTACTAACTTGATTACAGAAGGTAGAGGCTAGCGTAAAAGCTATGTCCTTCGAACAATATTTTCGTCCCACTCCTGTGCTTGTGGTTCTATAACGTCTGCTCGACCAGAATTCAACTACCTAATTCTACAATCCGCACTAGATTCTAGAACTCTAGCGAATTTTCTTTTTGTGTGTTTACTCTCTAGAAAATTCGTACAGAAGGAAAGAGCAAGAAAAGATATATTTATTTGGATATTGTGATTGCAGATATATAGGCTGTTTCACACCCTTTCAAATACCTGTTTAGTGTATTTGAAGGTACACAACTCTTTCTAAGAGCTGTGTCTTTTAATCAAAACGTTTTTATTAATAAATTAATTAAAAACTTAATCCGAAAATTAAAATTAATGAATCAGATTAATCCCAAGGCACTTGTCTTGATTAATTAATATTAATTGTATTTAGGCTATATTATACAAGCCTAATCCATAAGGCCCAAGCCTTCAATCCATTTCCAAATGGCTCATGTTGTAATTACTAGACTAAAGCACTAAATCTATATAAAGGCCTTTGGGAATTTTGTTTTCCCCAATGTGGGACAAGAGTCTCAAAACTTCCAACAGCTACCAATTTAAAGCACGTTTAGAAATCACTAATGATGGTTTATTTACATATATATATATTTGTATATACAAACTACATATTGACTACATGCTGCATGTGCAATGCTTAAGCTAAGATTCAGAAAGAAAACAAAAGAGCAGAGAAAACACTTTCATGGCCTAGCTCCTTATAGCTATGAAGCACGACACTGCTGCCATAATAATGGTGATTGCAACAAGGCTTACATCGTCAAAAATGGCCGCGAAACGCATTTCTTGCAGCTCCCAAATAGTCGAAGCGCAGTGACTCAGCCCCGCACAAATCATTACCAAAATAGCCATTTCCTTCTGGTATCACCACAATCACATGCACTGGCATTACAAGTACTACTAGAACTGAATTCTGAGCATTAGACAGGAGGAAATAAAAGGAAAAAAGACCTAGCAGCTATCTCATCCCTAATATTGTTGACATATATAGTAGTGAAGGAAATCTACACACACACACATATATATATATGTGTGTGTGTGTGTGTGTGAGAGAGAGAGAGAGAGAGAGAGAGAGAGAGAGAGAGAGAGAGAGAGAGAGAGAGCTAGCCTAGTGTGTCACAGATTGTACAATAAGTTCTTGGAGTTTTGCTTATAACACAGTTTTCAGCTGCTTCTAGGATGCTTCCTACTATTTTCTGTCACATATATATATATGTGTGTGTGTGTGTGTGAGAGAGAGAGAGAGAGAGAGAGAGAGAGAGAGAGAGAGAGAGAGAGAGAGAGAGAGAGAGCTAGCCTAGTGTGTCACAGATTGTACAATAAGTTCTTGGAGTTTTGCTTATAACACAGTTTTCAGCTGCTTCTAGGATGCTTCCTACTATTTTCTGTGATATAAGATCCACACCAGGATGGGCCCCAGGAAATCATATTTGTCGTCAACTACCGATGATTTAATTTTCTGCATGTAATTTCTTGGCTCTGTATACTAGGCAATAGATGTTGCAATGTTTCTGTTCAGTTTTATATTCGCAAGGATTGAACTCTCATTTTGCATGCGTTGTCGACTTGTGGTTTGGTGTGATCCAAAAGATTTCTGGTTAATTTTCTGCTGTCTAAAGTTAAGTTTTTAAGTAACTAGCTCGAAAGGAAACTTCCGTGATTGAATTTTGTGAACAATTTGTTTTGGGTTTTATCAAATTTTCTCTAAACGTTGGGACTATATTTTGTTAGGCAGCCTAATACCCCATCATATACAAAAACTAAAGAAAGAAAGAAACTTGGCCCAAAATCAAGTGTAGTGGTATTTTAGAATTCATACAGTCGATCTCACTTAGTGGGATAAGGATTTTTTGTTATAATGTGATATCTAAACTACGTTTGAATTTATATGAGGTTCTGGTTCGTACTCGGTTGCGAAGGATGGGCATACTGTGTTGATCAATTGACATAGTTCACATATGTCACATCTAATTTAAGGCATATATTTTTTGTGGAATTAAATTACAAATCCAACTAATATATTACATTCTTCTTGATGGACTAGACTTATTCACATTTATTCACGCGTACACTAGACAATCTTGTTAGGATGCTTTCAATGGCCGCAAATACCAATGCCAATTTATAGGTCCAGATGATTCTAAAACATGAGAGAAAAGAGAAGGTTTTACAGCAGTGTGAGTCCCTCCAACACCATCTCAGAATCCAGAAAAATAAAGACCAAACATTTTGGTTGCTCCAATGGCAGGGGAAAAAAAATATTAATGTCACTTATTAGCCTTTTGCACGCCACCAATTTTGGACTCAAAGTTTGTATTTGCGTCAAGATTTTGAGTTTATAATTGGTGATCACCTTATATAACTTGTACATGTCACTCATTAGCCTTTTACACGCCACCAATTTTGGACTCAAAGTTTGTATTTGGGTCAAAATTGAGTTTATAATTAGTGATCACCTTATATAACTTGTATATAACCAAATTGTAGAGCCTAAAATAAGTCCAAAAATTCTAGAGGTGATATGTGAACTTTTGCTCAAGAAAGACCAAATTGCCCTCATTAAATGGGCAGGCTCCTTAGATACTTCCACAAGCAATTCACACCCCTGAAGGTCCCAGCAGCTGATACTCCCATGCACAGTTCACACCCCTGAAGGTCCCAGCGGCTGAATACGACTGCCCGCATCTCACATGCCCTTGGCAATGAAAAGTCAAAGCATTAAAGATAAGGATTAATTACCCAAATCCTATCTTTAATACACTCCCAATTAAAGATTGACTTCATTCAAGTAATCCCAATTTAAACCAATTAGGGATAATTACTCCATTATCTCAATATATTATTTCTTATTTAATATCTTGAGAATATTTCTCCATAAACCTTGGCCAATAGGATGTCGCCATGTGTAGGGTAAAACCCTAACACTATGGTCGACCCTCTCCTCCTATATATACCCCATATTCTACCAAATTTCGGTAGGTTTTTGCTACCCTAAAAAGCCCTAAACATTTTACTCTTCTCAGAGAAACTAACTTAGGCATCAGAGATCCATTGGCTTAATTCATCCCCACCTTGTGGGCACGTGAGGCTTAGGTCATTGATCAAAGGTGTTGATTGTTTTGCAAGTGCAATTTCGTCAAAGCTAGAGAAGGCATAAATTTGCATTGACAAATTGGTGCTTTCATTGAGAGCTGATTCAAATACACAAAGAAGCCTCTTGCATTTGGTTTCTTAAATTTTCTATTACGTTGAATTTCTCACACGTCGTATCAATTAATTTTCCTAGAAAAGTTTATTGATCAAACCTGGAGAAATGATACAATGATAGGAAATTTAGAAACTATGACGAACAGAACCCCTTACGTATAAGGATTTGGACCGGAGACGATGACATAACCCCATGACGGCGGTTCTCAAGACTCAACACGACGGTGGGAGGAGCCCCACCATCGCGGACCGCACCACCATCGTTGCCTCAACTCAGCAGCCACGACAAGGCCACCAGGCCACATCCCAATCTCCTACACTGCTGCCCATGCAGCGCACAGACCATAAAAATCTTGGGCAGGAGGCCTAGGTTCATGGAAAAGCAGGCCGAGCCTAAGAGGCCCAGACCACTGCAGCCCAAGCTGCGGCAGCTGAAGCCCAAGGCCAACTGCTACACGTGTGAGCCCATCGTGCCCATACACACATCCCAGCCATCCATCTAGGTTGGCCTGCCCTGGGACCTGCTCTGGCGACCCAGCCCGCGACCCAATCCAATTCGAGGCCACCTCCAGCGATCCAGATTCTAACCATCGGTCTGGCGATCGACCCAAGGTTATTTTCACTTCACTTCACTTTTCAAGCTTTGTACCTGCAGTCCACTACACTTCCACCACACATGGATACGCCTATTATCTAGACTCTTCCAATCCAAATGGCGAGCACCACCTGGCTTATCAGGTCACCAATTTGACAAGCGCCCTCGCACAGCAGACCATCTTGGTGAACCAGCTCCTTGAGCACATCAAGATGTAGCGCGCATCAGACGAGGTGTCCCGAAACAGGACATGGACGGAAGAACGTGACTTATTCCAGCGATGTCCCATGAAAGAGCCGATCCGCCAGCCACGAATTGTGCATTCGAGTAGTGTCCACTCTTGTTTAAGCCCTCGAGAAAACGTCTTATCTCGCCTAAGTGCACACAAAAGTGTTATTCCCAACTCGGCTAACGAGTCAGTGTGCATTCGAGGTTGAGTCCATACTCTAATGAGCATTCAAGACATTCTAAGTGAAGCATCCACACGAGGCTATGCCCACAAGGAGATCCTCCTACGAGGCATCGGAGTAGGAAGCCACATGATGAACCGAGGAGAGCACGAGAGCAGTTCAACTCCAGTTCAACTAGCAGCACAGAATGAACCACATGCACTAGACTGCATCATAAACGAGCAGGACATGCCGAATAGCAACGTGGACCAGCAAGTCAACACCGGAGGTAGCCGAAGTCTCCGATGCCCCACCAAGCGTAAATCCAAAATGAAGTACAAAGGTTCATAGCAGAGCAGCTGCGTGGATTCTAGCGCATTGAGACTACTGACGATGCCATTCGTAGAGACGTGGCCAACATGAGCAGGTCACCGTTTACAGATGAGATCGAGCAGACGAAGTCAACGTAGAAGTTTACCTTGCCACATTTCACCTTGTTCAAAGGAGATGAAAATCCGGAAAGACACTTGACGCACTACCAAAGCGCCATGACCCTCTACAGTAACAATGACGCTCTTATATGCAAAATGTTTGCCATGACGCTCCAAGGTAAGACGCAAGACTGGTTCCCCACCTTGCCGCCACGTTCAATCTGAAACTTCATCAAACTTTCTATGGTTTTCAATAAGGAATATTCATCATACCGCTCGATTAAAAAAAAGTCTGACCACATCTTCAACATGAAGAAGAACCCGAAGAAGTCACTCAGCACATACGTCAAGAGGTTCAAGGCAGAAAAGACAAAGATCGTCAGATGCGATGACTGCATTGCAAGCTTATCTTTCCAAAATAGGTTCTTAGCAAATCACCCATTTTTCAAAGAGCTGCTCATGGGCGAGAACTTGACCTTGGCAGATTCTTATGCTTTGGCAGAAAAGCACTCCTTCTAGGATGAGGCCAAGCGCTCCTAGAAGCCGCCTGAGTAGCCGCACAAAAATGCAGAACCAGCTTAGTAGAAGGCGAGTGATAAACCGCTCAATGACCAAAACAAGCCAGAAAGCAGAAGCAGGGACCGATCACCAACTAAAGGAGGCACGGCGCCTAAAACGTACACCAAGTTCTCAGTCCTGATTAACCAGATCTTTCGCGACCTTAAAGACAAGTTGTGGTTCAAGATGCTGCAACTCATGAGAGGGGACACATCCAAGATGGACCAGATGAAGTACTGTGAAATCCACAGAGGTTCAGGGCACGTAAAACGACTGCACCTCAATCCCGATCAACCAGATCTTTCGCAACCTTAAAGACAAGTTGTGGTTCAAGATGCTGCAACTCAAGAGGGGGGACATTTTCAAGATGGACCAGACAAAGTACCGTGAAATCCACAGAGGTTCGGGGCATGTAAAACGACTGCACCACATGGATGAAGTACCTTGAAAAGCTCGTGAAGGAAGTGTTGGAAATGTGCTCTAAAACCAATCATATGATGATACTTTACGGACATTTCACATGTTAAACTAATCTAGTTTAATATCAAGGGCAAAGGTTATTGTTTAAGCCGTCTCATATAAATGTTATATGCTTAAACGATAAGTCCAAGGAATTTGTAATTAGGAGAATGTAATTTAAACAAGTTAGATTCATGAGATCGTTCTCTTTCGTATACATATCCTAAACGTTCCTGATCATATGATTGCCAATTGGGCATTGACAATCCGTTAAGATCAGTACATGTTATGTCTTCTCTTAGGGAGAGTGACTAGTCTCGAGTCATTGGTGTGATTGACACCAAGACAAGCATGTAGGTGCTCAATAGCGAATGAGTCCACTGAACACGATCAACGAGGAGTTCTCATACTCATGTCACATGAGAACTCATAGTTGGGATAATGCAAAGTAGTCATTTGACCTGAGGCATCATAGTTGTCTTGTGGTTAGGTCCTTGATCTTTAACTATGTCAAAGTCACCCCGTTCGAGGGTGTCCACGACATAGTTGGGGTTAAACCACTTAGCCATAGAGGCAAGTAAATGCGCAACAAGGGATCTCTAACCTTCAAACCATTTGAGGGAGAATACTCTATGATATGATTAAGAATCTCTGGCCAGAGTATGAATGAGATTAAGGAAGTCGTTCCAAATCACGTTCAAGGTAATCATATAAGTAAATGAATCACATTGGATAGTAGACATGAATAAACTATCAAACCAAACAATGTGGTCAAGAGTATTGTATTAGAGAAAGACCGTATTGCATTGTAATCCTAAACTAAATAGGTTCTCCACCTCTTCTGATTAGCTTGGGTAACCATGATATGCTGTTAGGTGTCACTCATGGTTTGTGGAAGCCCTAAACGTGTATAATCACTAAAGGGAGAATTGAAAGTAAGTTTCAATTCACAATCGATTTGAAAGAGTTCTAATCGCCCACTGCCTCGCTAAAAGGAGCCTAATGGATTGTACACCGTGTAAGGCAGAGATTGAAGAAACAATGGAGATGAGTAAGAATAATTAAATGGTTTAATTATTTATGGCAAGCATTAATTAATATGTTAATTAATCAAACGAATAAAGTTCGTTAAAAGACCACGGGTTAGTTTTGGGCCTTAAGGCCTAATGGGCTTCGAACGTCAAGCCCATTGACTTAAGTTGTATGACAACTTAATGACAAATAATTCACTAAGGCCTTAAAAGCCCAATGAAACCCTATGGCCGGCCATTTAGAGGAAGGGTAGTGAACTTGCTTTAATTACATGTTTGCCACTCCAATGAATAAATGTATAAATATGACTTTATAGCCAAAATTCATTAAAGGGTTTCTTTTGGAGAAAAGATGAGAACACAAAGCTCTATTTTCTCTCTAAGAGGCCGGCCACCCTAGAGGAATTTAGCTAGCAATCTTACTTCCTCTAGGTCACTCATTTCTTCATCAATCTATCCTTGGTGTGGAGACTTAGAGGTTCTCAATTTTGGGAACTTGGAGAATCTATTCTTCCATCCAAATCCATGGATCTAAGAAGCAAGGAATGAAGGCCATCTCCTTGGGTGATTAGCCTTTGCTTATGCAAAGAGGAATCTACAAAGGTATAAATTTCTCAATTCACTTTGATTTGAGTTGAGTCTTGGTTCACCAATCTACTAGGCTTTGAATTTCATGGTTAATGTTTTGTTTTTTAAGTGCATGCAAGCATGATTCCGCCTTTTAATTGTTAATTGCATGCTATAGATGTTGCTTAAATGAACATGTTTTTCACAAAATTTCCTTCAGGAAGGCAAGTGCGACACCAGTATGTCGATAAGCCAGCTGCTCTGCCAAGGCAAGAAGCAGATGACGAAGTCGAACCCCCAGCCAAGACAATCCGAATCAAATGCATCTTTGTCGAATATGAGCATTTGGGGGCCACCAATAGTTCTAAGAAGAGGAAAATACAGTAGACGAGATCGTCTTTCAGGTTCAAGCCATAGATATTGTACCTGGACCAATCATCGGCTTCACCAAGCATGACATTGAGGGAGTAAACCTTCCCCACGGCAACGCCTTGGTGATTTCTGCTCAACTGGCCCACGCCATCGTTGACAAAATTATGGTGGACAACGGCATCTCAGTCAATATCCTACAATTGTCAGTCATCCATAAGATGGGCCTGGAAAGCACGATCAAATGCAAAACATAGGTCCACAATCACGCTCGATGTAACCAGCCCTCCAATTGTCTCATCGCAAACCTTCATGATTGTTAGTGACCCATCTCCCCATAACAAGATATTAGGCCAACCTAAGCTAGTGAAGATCGAAGCTGTGACCTCAATCGACTATTACAAGATCCAATTTCGCATCCCAGGAAGAGCAGTCGGAGAGATCAAAGGCAACCATGCCATGTCTCGGTAATGCACTGTACAAGTTCTCAAGGAGTTAAATAATAAGTCTTTTGCCTCAGCAGTGTTAGGTGAAGTGCAAAAAGATGATTCTACTCCACCAAGAGATGAGCAACCGGTGAAACTCAATTTTCCCTGTCGTTTGGCTCTGAGACGATCATTCCTCCCAACATCGTGGTGCCGAGCATTAGCATTGTATTGTCGAATTTTGAGCAGAATAAAAAGGAGGTGACCACAAACTTAGACTTGGCAGAGGAAGAGCGTGAGAAAGTTATCACCCGCATTGTGGCCTATCAGCAACAACTCATCTCCAGCTACAACAAGAGGGCGAAGATCCGGCAGTTCCAACCAGAAGACTTAGTCCTCAAAAAAGCCTTCGTAATCGTCCGCCGGGAAGGCTCCAAAAAAATGGCTCCCATCTGGGAAGGTCCGTACAAAATCAGCTGAGTAAGCTGAAATGGCAGCTACACCCTCACCACGACAAAGAAATCGAAAAGTGGCCTCCTACCATTCCTTAGGCCCTGTTCAAGATAAATAAAGTTTGAAGACTCAAGCAGCTCGATGAACAAGACCTCGCATGCTGAGGACAATCAGTTGTTATGCTATTATTGCTTACAAGCAAAGTTAATACATTTCCTTATTTTCAACGAACACTAAAGGAATTACTCGTAAGCATAGGTCGAATGCATAAACAAAATGACCACCTCTGTGACAGCAAAAGACACCTCTACCATTACAAACATGACGTGTGTTATCCCATCATGAAAGGGTAAACTCATCTGAGATATCCAGATGTGGATGGTTTTAAGACTACTCAGTTCCCCCTAAATGCATTGACTACCTACGCCTGACTGCTCCCAAAATTGGCCACAATAGATTTTTCCTAAAAAGACTTAGTTTAATGAAGGATTCAATTCACCGAGAGCCCAGGTCTCTAACCGGAAAATACGCTAAGTGCAGGATCCTTGCCATGAAATAATTTGTGTGACTAGATGCTCCTTCCTTAACGTGCAAGTCTTCATGAACGTAACTTGGCTCTAAAGTGTTGCAATACTAGTTAAGTGACCTGCAGAATTGAGTTACAAATTGTTGCCTTAGAGATCCGTATCGAGCTGCGTGCAGCTTAGAAGATCAAAGGACCAACAGTTCAACAGGATATAGCCTCTGATGCGCGATTTTGCCTACACCTTAAGCCTAAAAGGCCTCCGAGAGCCAAGGACAATGCCTAAGTGGTCACGCAGGCCATTTGCTTCTGTAAGTAAGACGTCCGGCCGATGACTCAACAGCTGGCAGCCTAAGGCAATCTGTAAGAGTTAAAGCTGAAATGTACAACTATAACAGCTACGCGAACTCCTCTACTTTCTATGAGAAACACACGTCCGGTCGCCGGCTCTATAAGTTAAAATTTTCGCAACATGCCCTGGGAAGGCCAAGGCTCGTGCAGCCATTAAAGCTAAAATGTATGATTGTAGTAGCTACGCAGACTCCTCTGCTTTTTATAAGAAGCACGTGTCCGGCAGCCGGCTCTATAAGTTAAAAATTTTGCAATTATGCCCCGAGAGGGCAAAGGCTCGTGCAACCTCTAAACCTGTAATGTACTACCATAACAGCTAAGTGGATTCCTATACTTTCTATAAGAAGCACATGTTCGGCAGTCGGCTCTATAAGTTAAAAGTTTTGCAATTATGCCCCGGGAGGTCCAAGGTTTGTGCAATCGCTAAAGTCGAAATGTACGACTGTAGCAGCTATGCAGACTCATCTACTTTCTATAAGAAGCATGTGTCCGACCACTGAGTCTATAAGTTAAAAATTCTACAACATGTCCCGGGATGGCCAAGGCTCGTGCAGCCGCTAAAGCCAAGATTCATAACTATAGTAGTTACGCGGTCTCGCCAGCTTTCTTCGAAGGCTACAAGTTCAGCCGCCGGCTCTATATGTTAGAAATCTTGCATTTTTTTTCCTCATCCTAGTAAAACTCCTTGAGCATCAAAGCCGAGATTAGAACCTAAGTGACGACGTGGGATCAACTACTTCATTGAGGCAGCTCACCCAGTCGCCCATTCTATAGTAAAGTTTTGTAAAAGACATGGCGAAATAGAAAGATGAAGCAAAGCAAGGAAAACTGTTTATTAAATTTCTAGCTAAGTGATAAACCAGCTCGAAGGCCAACAAAGTTCAAAAAAAGTAGAACAAAAAGGAACAGAAGAAAATTCCTAAGTCTAAGCAAAAAAACTATTCATCGGTAGCTTGCGCAACCACTCGTCCCTTGACTACCACGCCTTCAGCAGCCACACCGCTCTTAGCAGCCAAAGCTTCCATCAGTTCATCCTCAGCCACCCTTACCTGGACTGCCAGACCCTCAGCTGCTCCACCAAAGGCATCCTTAAACGAGAAGTCAAGCAGATCAACTGGAGAAGTGGAGAAAGTCTCGAAGTACTTCTTGGAAAACTCATAGCCAATCTTGTAAAAATCAACCTGATAAGAAGCAAAAGCCACTTCATGACAAACCTTCCCATTCTTCAGCTGCATATTCTCCTCAATAAGCCCAGTATGAGCATCCTGCAGCTAACCTAGTTCATTTTTTAGGTTCTCGCTAGCAGACAGCTCACCTTGCAGATCCACTTCCTTGGATTCAAGCTTACTGGCAACATCCTTAAGACGAGACACTTCAACATGCATGAAGACAAGATTCTCGTCCTTGGCGAAACAAGCAGAGCGTAGCTCTGAATTGACACGCTCAAGGTCATTGACCATCAGTGCAACACAACTAACTTCCTTCACTGTATCTTCCAACATCGCCTGAGTCGCACTAAGCTTAGCCTTCAAATGGATGACCTCTTGATGAACAGTCTCCAACTACATAGAAGTGAGGGCATAAACACCCGACCTCTTCAAAACGGCAAGTTCAGATTTGAGTTTCTCTATCTTTTCAGCAGCCGAGCGAAGCTGAGCCATCAACGCCACTTCGGCCTCCTTAGCACATTCGACAACATCATGATTGATGCACATAGACTCAATTGCTAGGATCAAAGTCTTATGCATTCTAGCAATTAGGGAAGACCTCCTCCAGTAGGTAAGACGTTTTACAATAGAGTTTGAGTAAACTACAACTTTCCCAATGCTATCAAGAAACTTGGCGCATGCATCAACATCCTCAAGTAAGTCAACATTCAGCAGCGCACAAACCTCGGGAAAGTCCCTAGCCTTAATGGATCTCTCATAACTGCCAATGAGAGCAGACTTCTCTTTCTCAGAAGACGAATCAGTCACAACGGAATGAGGAACAAGCCCAAGTGGAACCTTAGCAACAGAATCCACCTTCCCGCTCTTCATAGCGGCGAGCCTCTCAAAAGTTGAACTAGACTTAGCTCCGGACGCACGCTTCTACACAAACCTAGACATCAGGGGCAGCACTGAACCTTTTTGCTGGGCAATCCTCTCAGCAATTGTCGTGACTACCTTCGGAGCAACAGGTTTCACAGGCTAAGTGTAATACCCTGAAAATTTAAATATATGAAATAGATATTCATTATTATGAATATGTGGAGAAAATCGAAAATAAATCGATTTATGGTTATGAAAATTTAATTGAGGAATTTTAAAATTTTGTTTCTGGAAATTATTATAATTTATGTATTTGTATTATTGAGATTTTATTTTATTTCGAGAATTTATATTAATTTATTTGAATTTAGATTTTAATTAAGCTAGTTACAAAGAGTGAAGTTTGGAAATTAATTAATTAAAATTTGTAGACCGTCCGAGGTCACCATTTATATTTTTGAATAGAGCTCGATCTCACGAGTGTGTAGGCACAAACTGTTCATGAAACAAAATTATAACGAAGAAGTTATTAACTATTGGAATTGAGGACAAAATTCATTTTGCCATTTATTTTAGAAGGCTCAAGAAAATCTACAGCAATGGGAGTGCCGCGTGGGTGGCTGAGATGAAAGAGGAAGGAGAGAAAGGGGAGAGATGAGGGATTGGGGCAGCCCAATCTAAAAACAAGGAAATGAGGGGAAAGGAAAGAGAAGAAAGAGAGAGAACCGGATCCCCTATGACCAGTCGACCCGGCCTGGTCAGATTTTCCAATTTTGACCACCGTTGACGACGGAACCGGTTCCAAAATTATCCATTCTTTGAACCTAGTCTTTCCCTCTATCCATTCCACCCCAAAATTTATGAAATTAGTTTGAATTTAGTGAAACCCGCACCTGTGGATGCAAAGGTCCTATATCTTCAATCCGCCATTTTTGAAACAGATTCCTTCGATCTCCACCACCATTGAACTTCCCTTGAGCCCAAGAACAAAGGCCAAACCACCTTAGGGGCGATGGAGCACCGGAAGTGATGGATTGAAACAACCCATTTTTAGGGTTTTCCGGCGGTTCAAGGATGATTTGGGGTGTTTCCCGTCCAAATTGGACTTAGCCACATGTATGAAAATTGCTCTCCTCACTAAGGTCTACTTGTCTGTAAAATTTGGTATTTTTTAGTGTTGGTCGGAATTTGGGGTTTCTGCTTGCCAAAAATCACCACCCACAGCGGCGCGTGGCCAGTGGGCCGATGCTGCCATTTTGTACAAATTTAGATATTCTAAATACGAATTTGGTATCCATTGGAGGTATTCAATCATTAGAACTAATGTTGGATATTTCGTTTATTTGGAATATAATCGGAAATGGATTAAGATTGAATGGTGTACTACGAAAGGCTTGATCCCGTTCAAGGGTAAGTAGGCAGTCTAATAGGAATTAGATGCAGCCTTAAAAAGAACTAAGATAAACCTTTTATCGAAAATTTGAAAGAAGAAAAGGGATTGGGTGTTTAATATAAATTTAACCTTTGTTTGGTCAAATAAATTTAGCTATAGGCTTTGTGAGAAATTAAGAACTTCTTAAATAATTTGAGATAAATTTTTGTTGGGAATTTGAATTATGAAAAGAAATTTGGTGAATAAGATGAAGGTTCATCTTATGTTTTTGGTAAGTAAACTTTGGTTATAGATTTGGAGTGTGATTAATAAATGTACATAAAGAATTGTGTTTAATGGTAGTTAACTAAACAAGAGTTTAGTTTGGGCCTATCATCGATATTATTTTCCGAAATAATTATTTCAGGACAGGGCGTTACAAATGGTATCAGAGCGAATGATCCTACTCTACAAAGTGCAATATTCTCTCTCGAGTTCTTTTTGGTGTGAATTATAATATGCATTGTGGTTGCATTATTTCATAATTTTTGTGAATAAAGTGATATATATGTGTGTGTGTGTGTGATACATATATGATTTGCATTGTGATTGTGGTGCAAATTTCATGGTGGTTATGAAATTTCGGTAGTGGGAATTATGATTTGTATTGATATTGCATTATTCCCTAAGTTCTTTGAATAATGAGGAAGTCATGTGAAATTCTTATATTGTGAATCCCTAAGAAGTGAATTGGGTTAATTGAATGTGAATGAATTCATTTGGATATGAGTATTTGATTAAAGTCTCGGATTAATCTTGAATTGAGTTGATATTATGTTATGCGTTATGAAAATGTTGAATGTTATGATGATTATGAAGTTGTGACAAGTAGATGGAAAAGTCGTATTATACCTATGCAATTGAGAAATGTTGATTTTGGCGAAAAAAAGCCGGTGGATGTTGATTTGGGCGTGATGACCCGTGGAATGGGAGGAATGTTTGATTTGGGCAAAAGGGTATGAGGATGTGGGATTGGGCAAAGTGGCTCGTGAACAATGAATTGGGCAAAATGACCCGAAAAATGTGAAGGAATGGTTGAATGGGCACAGAGACCCAATGTTTCCAAGGAGAAGCTCCATGTGTGGGATGTGAGAGCGAATCATTGAAGCGATTAAAATGTGTGATGTATATTGGCCAGGTATATTACAACTTTTTCCAGTCTACTAGTCACTGATTGGGATAAAAGAAAAAAGAGAGGAAATCACTGTTTTGTCAATGATAATTGTGGCTAGAAATTTTAAAATATTGTGGCCAATGATAATTATGGTTGGAAATTTTAATATTTATTAAAGTCATGATGATTTATCGAATGGGAATGAAATTATACACTGTGGTTATGGTTTGATCATTTTAATTGGAATGGTGAAAAGACCATGAAGATCTTTTCATTTATTATTGGTGGACATGAATGGAAGTATGGAATGAGATTTTGAGTTCGTTTAATATAAATGTTTCTCCAGTTGAGTTTTTGCATTTGATGAAAAGAATTGATGGGGAAAGTTATAATTACAAATTCGATTGGTTGGGTTGCCTCAGTTATGAGTTGTCATTGTTAGATTTGATATTGCTAACAAAACTGATGATGAGCATGTATTCTCGTGGCTATGTGTTTGATGAGGTTTAATTTATCTGCCAATAGAGTTGTAATATATTTAAATTTCTCTTCCTTAGTTGATGAAATGTGAATAGTACTCTGGAAGTGCGAGTCGCTCATTTATTCGATATGTGGCTGTGCTTTGAAGCAATTTAAAAGAGAACCAATTGAAAGAGAGATTTGAAAAAAATAAACAAAAAAACAAAAAACAAAAAAGATAAGGTTTTAAATTTACTATGGGTAATTTAGTTAATTGGGAAAATGAAGGAAATCATAGAATGAGATTTTGATTTCATTCCATGGTAACGGTATTGCAGATCTTATTTCAGTATATAGTGGTGAGTAATTAAGTTTGAAATTCCAATAATTTTAGTTGGAATTTTTTATATCTGATTTGTCAATTCAAATGGTTTGGCTTGAAGTTTTGATATGTACTTAGCCACTGATGATTATGGCTTGAAATTATGATATATATTTGGCCTACGATAGTTATAACTGGAATTTATGATATTTGTTTTTGCCAGTATTGAGTATGGCAAAAATTTTCTGATGTTGGTATCACCTGTGAGTGTGACTAGAAATTATAAGGAAGAATTGTTGTAACAGTGGGGTATAGCTAGTGTTGGTAAATGGTTTACCAATGACTTTGATTATTATGGTAGTATTTACCTAACCAATGGTAGATGCGCTTTGATAATCTAGTATTTATTTTAGGCCATGAGGATTGTGGGTTGATGTGGATATTCATTCTACCAATAAATGTGGCTAGGAATATGAGAATGGGGGTAAGAATCCCAATTATTATTCGTTGGTTTGCTTATTTTTGGAGCCTGAATAAAATCGTAGACTAAGATTATGATTTTATTCACCCTTAAAGGAATGGTGGAATAGTTCTAATTCATTTTTGTAACTTCATGGTTGAAATCTCAGGGACGAGATTTATTTTTATGCGGGGGGGGGGGGGGGGGGTGATTGTAATACCCTGAAATTTTAAATATATAAATTAGATATTCATAGTTATGAATATGTGAAGAAAATCGAAAATAAATCGATTTATGGTTATGACAATTTAATTGAGGAATTTTAAAATTTTGTTTCCGGAAATTATTATAATTTAGATTTTAATTAAACTAGTTACGAAGAGTGAAGTTTGGAAATTAATTAATTAATATTTGTAGACCGTTCGAGGTCACCATTTATATTTTTGAATAGAGCTCGATCGCAGGAGCGCGTAGGCGCAAACCGTTCATGAAACGGAATTATAACGAAGAAGTTATTAACAATTGGAGTTGAGGACAAAATAGTCATTTTCCCATTTATTTTAGAATGCTCCAGAAAATCTGGAGCAATTGGAGTGCCACGCGGGTGGCTGAGATGAAAGGGGAAAGAGAGAAAGGAGAGAGGAAATCGGATCCCCTATGACCTGCCAACACGACCCAGTCTGATTTTCAGATTTCGACCACCGTTAAAGAAGGGATCGGTGCCAAAATGATCCATACTTTGAACCTAGTCTTTCCCTCTATCCACTCCACCCCAAAATTTATGAAATTGGTTTGAATTTGGTGAAACCAACACCGATGGGTGCGAGGGTCCTTTATCTTCAATCTGCCATTTTTGAAACGAATTCCTTCGATCTCCACCACCATTGAACTTACCTTGAACCTAGGAACAAGGGCCAAACCACCTTAGGGGTGGCAGAGCACCGGAAGTGATGGATTGAAACAACCAATTTTTAGGGTTTTCCGGCGGTTTGAGGACGATTTTGGGTGTTTCCCAACCAAATTGGACTTGGCCACAGGTATTAAAATTGCTCCCCTCACTGAGATCTACTTGTCTGTAAAATTTGGTAATTTTTAATGTTGGTCAAAATTTGGGGTTTCCGCTCGCCGGAAACCGCCACCCACGGTGGTGCATGGCCAGTGGGCCAATTTTACCATTTTGTACAAATTTGGATATTCTAAGTACAAATTTGATATCAATTGGAGGTGATTCAATCATTAGAACTAATATTGGATATTTCGTTTATTTGGAATATAATTGGAAATGGATTAAGATTGAATGGTGAACTACGAAAGGCTTGATCCCGTTCAAGGGTACGTAGACAGTCCAACAGGAGTTAGATGCAGCCCTAAAAATAATTAAGATAAACCTTTATCGAAAATTTGAAAGAAGAAAAGGGATTGGGTGTTTAGTATAAATTTAACCTCTGTTTGGTCAAATAAATTTAGCTATAAGTTTTGTGAGAAATTAAGAATTTCTTAAATAATTTGAGATAAATTTTTGTTGGGAACTTGAACTATGAAAAGAAATTTGGTGAATAAGATCAAGGTTCATCTTATGTTTTTGGTAAGTAAACTTTGGTTAAAGATTTGATGTGTGGTTAATAAATGTACATAAAGAATTGTGTTTAATTGTAGTTAATTAAACAAGAGTTTAGTTTGGGCCTATCACCGATATTATTTTCTGAAATAATTATTTCACATGCCCCGCCCTCGAAATATATGTTTTCGGGAGTTAATTATAGTAGGCCTAACTTACAATCATAGTTAATTTATTTCCATTAATCACATTCCTCTAAGTCAATAATTAGAATTCTTACAATCTATCCATATTTTCTTAAATGTCAAAACATATCTTTAAATTAACATTTGAATTCACTATCATTAGTCACTATTCTCCAAATAATTTCCTTCATCCCACGTAATCCATAACCATTAATCATTTACCAAAACATACAATTTCACTTCCTATTTAGAAGCATTTCCATCTCTTAGATCAAAATTCCATCTAAATGTTAATTCTCAATTATTTAATCTCACTTGTTGTATGGCTGCATCTAACGTCTCGTTAGACTGCCTACGTACCCTAAACAGGGATCAAGCCATTCGTAGTTCACATTTCCAAAATTCCAAACTAGTTTAATTTAAGACTAAACTCAATAAACTAATATAAATTCTCGATTCATTCCACATATTCCTGATGATGAATATGTAATTCATGTATTTAAAATTTTCAGGGTGTTACATTCACCCCCCGTTAAAATAAATCTCGTCCCCTAGATCTTAACCATCGAATAACGAAAATGAATTAGAATTATTTCCACCATTCCTTTAATGGTGAATGATATTGTTGATACACAAAATCGGTGAGGAATTTGGTACAACAGAAAGTGTTAAGTTTGTGACCTTCGCTAGATTGCTTCCGTCACTAGTGTGGATAAGTATGTAAATGGATAGGGACAGGGAAGCAAACACAAGATGTACGTGGTTCACCCAGATTGGCTACGTCCACAGAGTAGAGGAGTTCTCAGTAATTGTGAAGGGTTTACACAAGTACATAGGTTTAAGCTCTCCTTTAGTGAGTACTAGTGAATGATTTAGTACAAATGAAATTAGGAAATATTGTGAAAGAATGATCTCTATTTATATAAGAGAGTTTCTAGTTTCATTCTGACATTGACACATGTCGTGTTGTGATTGGCTTCTAATGTTGACACGTGGCGCGCTATGATTGGCTTCTGATGTCGACACGTGTCGCGCTGTAATTGGCCTTCTGGTTGGAGGGAAACTCTTATGGGTCCTTGACAGTATAACGTTGACCGGTGCTCAGTAGTTTCGGGATTGGTCAAGTATGGTACAAATAGTGCTCCCCTAAGTTCCCGAGTGAGGGAAACTCGTCGGTTGGGGACTTGCAAGATCCAAGCCGCTGAGTAATCACGAAACTTCTAAGTACCGAAGTGTGGTATCATCTTCACTTGCCTTATCTGTCTCATAGGTAGATGTGGCATCTTCTCTGGAAGTACTTTTCCTCCATCCAGGGGTGGTATCTTTAACCGGTGGAGATGCACAAGGTAATGTATCAATTTCACTTGAAGCTTACTTGTAGTTTCAGGCTTGGTCAAGCGCGATACAAACCGTGTAGTAGGAGTCCCCCAAGTCGCCGAGCTAGGAGATTTGCCGAAAGAGGTGACAGACAAGGTAAGCAATCAGAGCTCTAAGCAATCAGTCCCAGATCAGAAGTTTAATTTCGAATTCCGGCTGATTGTTCTCATTCTCTCTGTCTTGCAGGCAGCATGAAGGATAAAGAGAAGAAAAATGAGAAGAGATGATATGAGATACTTTTACTTTTGAAGAAGTAACTTTCCACAAGCTTATTCTTGAACTGAGCTGGAGGGTTTTCTGGTTTCCTCCAGAGTATAAGGCCAACTCAAGAATTTGAAGGTCAAAACAAGTCCATCAAATCTAGAGTATGTTCGACCCTGATGATATGGAATACTTTTGTTGTTGACAAAGTAGTGGATGTATCGGCACGTGTTCTGTTACGCTTGTCTCCACATGCTTCCTTGTATCCTTCTCACTTGCCCTATCTGTTCCTCAGGCAGATGTGGTATCTTCTCTGGAAGCATAAGATGTTGAAGATGAGTACTCGAGAGCAATGCCAGGTAAGTAATCAGGCAAGGAGTTCCAGGCAGTCAGCTCCTGACTGGAAGCTTGATTCCAAGTGCTGACTGATTGCTCTCTTTCTCCTTGTCTTGCAGGTAAGAACAAGGGCAAATGAAAAGACAGGGAAAAAGCATGATATGGGATACTCTTGTTTTTTACCCTGATGATATAAGATACTCTTGCTCTGGTGTGGCTGGTTTGCATAGGTATTATTGCTAGGGAAGAAAGCTGAGTATTTCGAGAGGCTTCGTTGGGAGTTCCCTTTCAGATATGAGGAAAGGTTGAGCATTTTTGCAGGTATGCCTGTCCGTGGAGGATGGAGGTCGACATATATAGGAGTCTCCCTAACAACAAGTAGTAATGCTATTACTTTACCCTTCTTAGTCATAGCAATGTAGTAGGAGCTGTAAGCTTCACGTGTTTTAACTTTGTCAGAGCACTTTGAAAAAGTGGTCTGTGGTATCTGGAAAGCTGATGTTGCATGTGAAGATTGCAGACAAGCTTTATCCAAGGAAATATGGCTCTTAAAGTTCTGAGAGCGGTGCCTCTTCGGTTTTCGAACAAGCAATCCTGTCGGGGATCTGGCTCTCGAGATTCGGAGAACGGTGCCTCTTCGATTTTTGAGAAAGCAATCTTGTTGGGAGTCTGGCTCTTGAGATTCGGATAGCGGTGTCTCTTCAATATTTGAGAAAGTAATCATGTTGGGAGTCTGGCTCTCGAGATTCAGAGGGTTGTGCCTCTTCGATTTTTGAGCAAATAATCTTGTTGAGAGTCTGGCTCTCGAGAATCGGAGAGTGGTGCCTCTTCGATTTTTTAGCAAGCAATCTTGTTAGGAGTGTTTTCTCGAATGTGAGTAAAGGTTGGCCATTTTTGCCAGTCTCCCTTGCCACGGAGCACAGAGGTTGACACATATAGGGACTTTCCAGTTATCAAGCAGTGGTGTTGTTCCTTTACCCTTATGGGTAATAGTAGGGTAGTTGGATGATAGGAGCATATTTATGCGACTTAGTTAGCTTGTTCTTGTGCATTTATGTTGTTATTTCTTAGTCAATTTTGTATTTTAAGCTATTTTCGTGTGTTTGTAGGTCCTAATAACAAAGTTGGCAATAAAGTGCATTTTGGAGCAATTTTGGGCTGAAATGGATTGCATGCATATGGAGCAAGTTGGATGGACGTTTTTGGTGTTTTAAAAAGGTTTTCAACATATGCAAAAATCTGAATAATGAAGTTGAAGTGTGGAAGTGTGCAGATACATACACTTAAGGAACAATTTGAAAGGAAAAGAAGTGAAAGATGCCATTTGTTGGATTGCTTTACAAGTTGTATTCACATTTCCAGCAACTACAAACATAATTACAAGCTGAAATGATGCATAGCATGTGTGTGAAAGTATCTAGCAGTAGGTGCATGTGTGAAGAGGTGTAAAGTGGCCAAAAGTTGGTGTTTGCAAGATGAAATGATGCAAAACATGTGTGTGAAAGTTGTCTAACAGCTAGGACATGTGGAAGTGAGCTGGAACACAAGGCAAAGAGTGCAGAAATCCACCCATGTTGTGCACATTCATTGTCCTCTCCATCATTTCTGATTTCATGCACCATTTCATCACTTTAACCTCGACTCCATGCACTCATTGCTGCACCATTCCTTGTCCCCTCCATCATATCAGATTTCATGCACCATTTCATCACTTTAACCTCTACTCCATGCACTCATTGCTGCACCATTCCTTGTCCCCTCCATCATATCAGATTTCATGAACCATTTCATCACTTTAACCTCGACTTCATGCACTCATTACTGCACCATTCCTTCTCCCATCCATCATATCAAATTTCATGCACCATTTCATCACTTTAACCTACACTCCATGCACTCATTACAGCACCATTCCATGTCCTCTTCAATGAATCATTTCAGCACCACTCCATTGAATCATTGCTGCACACACCACTTCATTTTACACCCCCCATGCCGTGCACTCCTCTATAAAATGAAGTGTGTGTAACAGCCAAGGGGGAGGAGATTTGGAGATCTATCAACACAGTCCACCCATCCACCCTTCACCATAACTCACCTATATCCATCCACCACCATAATTTACCACTCATCCATCAAACCACACCTTGTGTCGCAACAAAGAGAAGAAGGAGGACCCTTGGACGTGCTTGCCATTCAAGTTGGATTGTTGGAGCGTTTTTAGGTGTTTTCATTCTTTGTTTTCAATGTTTAAGTTTATGTATCTTTGTTTTGCGAACATGAGGAACTAAACCCTTCTTGGCTAGGGGTGATTTCAAAGCCATGATTATGTGTGCAATATGAGTTGATAAATTCCAGTTATGAGTTCTTGAATCGTGAATGCAATTGGCTTAACTATTTGATTGATAACTTATTTGTATTTGTTGATTAAGGGTTGACACTTAATTGGCATGCATAAATCCGTTGCTAGAATATAAGAAAGTTTCACATAATCGTTACAAACTTATATTTACAAGTAGTGGAGGTCGCTTATAAACAATCACGTTAAGTTTAATTCCTAGCATGAGTGACATGATGTCATAGTTGCAAGTGCTTTGTCAATGCTTATGATTTTCATTGAACGTAATGATCTTTGATTGTATCTTTATTATGATGTCATGTAGGGAACTTTTGAAGAATGTTTTGGGTTGTCGAATGATGTCATCCAATCCAATAATACAAGGAAAATTTGAGGGTTAACTAGTGATGTCACAGTTAATTTGGGGCATTGTCATTCATATTTCGATGAAGGAGTAACTGGAAATTGATTCATTTGCATACATGTCATGTGTGGAGAAAGAGCCTCTAGCTAGCTTATCATCCATCTAATTCAACCAAATTCGTCCAAAATCTGTCTTAAGTTTTAGTTACTTGTTTTTATTTTAAATTCATCCAAAACTCAATCCCCCTTTACTTTAGTGTGTCTAATTAGTTAGAATCTGTTTTAGTTTGTGTTTTTAAGTATTTTGATTCAAGTAAAAGTTAATTTTCGTCCAAAGTCATTCCTAGTGTCTAGTTTAAGTTTATTTGGTTGTTTTAAGCTGTTTTGAGTATTTTAAGTTTGCTTTGAGTCTTGTGAGTCTTGTTAAGTGTTTTTAAGTTTAGTTTTATGTTTTTGAGTCAGTTTAGAGGTTATTAGCAAGCTCTCTTAATCCCCGGTCCAGAACGATCCCTACTTATACATATACTACAATTGTCAAAAGAGAGTTTAATTTGTGTGTTAAGTTAATTTTAGCATCACTGAACCTTCAAAATTTATGTGTCTAAACTTTGTCAGAGATCTTTGGCAAAGTTATATATGGTACCCAAGGAGCTGATGTTACGTGTGGAAACTGGTGCCTCTTCGAAATCCGAAGAGTGGTGTTGTTCCTTGTGGGTAATAGTAGGGTAGCTGGACCTTCAAAATTTTTATGTCTAAACTTTGTCAGAGATCTTTGGCAAAGTTATTTGTGGTACCCGAGAAGCTGGTGTTGCGTGTGGAAAGTGGTGCCTCTTCGAAATCCGGAGAGTGGTACCTCTTCGATTTTTGAACCAACGGCCATGTTGCCCTTTCTTTTATAAGGGCACCAATTATGTGCAAGAAGTACATTCAGAGAGTTATTGCTTGTAGGAATTTTCCCCTTATTTTTGTACTTAAGAGATTTATTGGACCTCATTTTTCCTTCATCATTTCTGAAAATGTTTGACATATCCGACCGTCGTTTTGACTTGAACTTTGGTGAAGAGGCAAATATGTCTCCTCAAGACAACATATGGCACCCATCCTTTTTATCCCCTACTGGTCCTTTTACCGTTGGAGACTCTGTGATGAAGAATGATATGACCGTTGCGGTGGTGGCCAAGAACCTTCTTACTCCCAAAGATAACAGACTACTTTCCAAATAGTTTGATGAGTTGGCTGTTAAGGATTCCCAGGCTTTTAGTGTTCAGTGTGCAGGTTCTGTGCCTAATATGGCCCCACGCCTATTTGCTCGAACCCGCCAAGTTGAATCATTGGCGGCTGAAGTGATACGTCTCAAACATGAGATTAGAGTGCTCAAGCATGAGAATAAACAGTTGCACAGGCTCGCACATGACTATGTTACAAACATGAAGAGGAAGCTTGACCAGATGCAAGAATCTGATGGTCAGATTTTACTTGATCATCAGACGTTTGTGGGTTTGTTCCAAAGGCATTTATTGCCTTCATCTTCTAGGGCTGTACCGCGTAATGAAGCTCCAAATGATCAACCTCCAATGCCTCCTCCTTCTGGGGTTCTGTCCAGTAATGAGGCTCCGAATGATCACCCTCCGGTGCCTTCTCTTTCTGGGTCTATACCGACTGCTGAGACTTCTCCTAAGCAACCTTTGTGAAGGCTCCCTCTTGTTTGTTTATTTTGACTCATGTATATGTATATATTTGTAACTTATCGGAGATATCAATAATAAGTTTTGCTTCATTTCAACGTATTGTGTTAAATACACCAAAACCTTCTTCACTAAGTTCTTTGAATTTTTCCTTTTGTTGAAGCTTGTATGTTGAAGCTTTGTGAGTGAAGCATGTAGGTTGAGGTAGTGTTCCCTTAATTTCCCGAGTGAGGAAAACTTCTCGGTTGGAGACTTGAAAAATCCAAGTCACTGAGTGGTCGTGAGACTTTCGAGTATCAAGGTGCAGTAGCATATGGTAGGAGTCCCCCAAGTCTCCGATCGAGGGAGTTGACGAATGAGGCATTTCCTTTCTAAGTGGTAGCCCAAAACTCCTCATTCATATATATTTGTTATGAAAGTTGTTAGGCCCAAAGAAGAAGAGGCCTAGGCAATTTTTTTTTCTAATTTTTTTTTTTTTACAATTTTTTTTTTCAAATTTTCTTTTTTTTTCAAATTTTCGAATTTTCGAATTTCTAAAAAAAAAATATATATATATATATATATATTTAAGCTTTGTAGGTGAAACTTTGAGGTTGAAGCTTTGTTGGGTACCATAAATTGATTTTGCTTCACACTATCTTGATCATGATAGTGTAAAGCTTTTGTGGGTGAAGCTTTTGTGGGTGAAGCTTTTGTAGGTGAAGCTTTTGTAGGTGAAGCTTTTGTGGTGGGTGAAGCTTTTGTGGGTGAAGCTTTTGTAGGGAAGCTTTTGTGGGTGAAGCTTTTGTAGTGGGTGAAGCTTTTGTTGGTGAAGCTTTTGTCGGTGAAGCTTTTGTAGTGGGTGAAGCTTTTGTTGGTGAAGCTTTTGTTGGTGAAGCTTTTGTGGGTGAAGCTTTTAAGGGTGAAGTTTTTGTAGTGGGTGAAGCTTTTGTAGCTAAAACTATTGTGGATGAAGCTTTTGTTGGTGAAGCTTTTAAGGGTGAAGCTTTTGTAGGTGAAACTATTGTGGGTGAAGCTTTTGTGTTGAAGCTTTGTAGGTGAAGCTTTGTAGTTGAAGTTTTGTAGTTGAAGTTTTGCAGGTGAAGCTTTTGTAGGTGAACCTTTATAGTTGAAGCTTTGTAGGTGATGCTTTGGAGTTGAAGCTTTTGTTGGGTGCCATGAATTGATTTTGCTTCACACTATCTTGATCAAGATAGTGTGAAGCTTTTGAGAATTTGTAATTGTCCTCCATTGATGAAGCTTTGTTGAATTTCCCTTTTTTTTTTTTTCGGAAACTAGAAATTTGAAAATGTGGGAGAGACAATATATACAAATTTTGCTTCCACACTGTTGAGCAAGAGATTGTGATGCAAGCCACACCTTATAGTAGTCGAAGGTTTGGACGAACCATATAAATTGAATTTGTTTCGAACAGTCTTGATCAAGAGTGTGTGAAGCTTTCTACGAGTTGTAGTTGCCTTTCATTTATGAAGCTTTTGTTGGCACCATAAATTGGTTTTGCTTCACACTGTCTTGATCAAGAGTGTGTGAAGCTTTTGAGAATTGTGGTTGCCTTCCTTTGATGAAGCTTTTGTTGGCACCATAAATTGGTTTTGTTTCACACTGTCTTGATCAAGAATGTGTGAAGCTTTTGAGAATTATGGTTGCCCTCCATTGATGAAGCTTTTGTTGGTACCATAAATTGGTTTTGCTTCACATTGTCTTGATCAAGAGTGTGTGAAGCTTTTGAGAATTGTGGTTGAACTCCTTTGATGAAGCTCTTGTTGGCACCATAAATTGGTTTTGCTTCACATTGTCTTGATCAAGAGTGTGTGAAGCTTTTGAGAATTGTGGTTGAACTCCTTTGATGAAGCTCTTGTAAGCACCATAAATTGATTTTGCTTCACACTGTCTTGATCAAGAGTGTGTAAAGCTTTCTACGAGTTATGGTGTTTGCATTGTTACATAGGAGAAATGTCTGAAGCAGATGCAAGTTATACCACTCGTCTTCTGGTAGGTGGAATGAATGGTGAGTTGCTTTCATCACTTGGTTGGTGGTACGAAGATGAGTTCCTTCATCACATTTCATCACCTAGTTGGTGGCACGAGGATGAGTTCCTTCATCACCTGGTTAGTGACATGAATGGCAAGTTGCCAAATGATATTAGAGTGCGGGTTGTAAATTTCATCACCTGGTTGGTGGCGTGAATGAAAGTACGAGTTGTACATTTCATCACCTGGTTGGTGGCATGAAGATGAGTTCCTTCTTTACCTAGTTGGTGGCATGAGTGACAAGTTTCCAAATGATATTAGAGTACGGGTTGTACATTTCATCACCTGGTTGGTGGCATGAAGATGAATTCCTTCTTCACCTGGTTGGTGGCATGAATGGCAAGTTGCCAAATGATATTAGAGTATGGGTTGTACATTTCATCACTTGGTTGGTGGCATGAAGGAGAGTACGGGTTGTACATTTCATCACTTGGTTGGTGGCATGAAGATGGGTTCCTTCTTCACATTTCATCACCTGGTTGGTAAGAATAAGGGCAAGGTGTCTAGGCACATTGTAGCAAGTGTCGAATGACACAAAGTATGTTAAACCCTTTCAAAGCACAGTTGTCTTATGTATGAATGTGTTGGAATGTATGATTGAACGAATATACTGTGAAGCTGTTAGTTTATTTGTATAGTCTTGTTGACATATACTTAGACTTTGTTTCATGTTGGAAGCATTCATGTTGAAGCTTTGAACCCGAGTGTTTCATTGTTAAGAATGTAAGAGGATTATGACCGAGTTGTCTAAATCACCTCTTTATTGAATTCATGCCAAATAGTCTTCGTTACATATGATGCCGAAGGGCTAAAGCTTAACACTTGTACAATGTGAGTTTACTTGTAATAGTACTTCAAGTGAACAAAGTTCCATGGATGGCCAAGGGTCTTGCCATCGGAGCTTCTAAGCTTGTAGAAGCCAGGGCGACTGATGCCAACAACTTCAAACAATCCATCCCAGTTTGGACTAAGTGTTCCTTCACTCGGGACTCTGTCGCAGAGTAATCTTTTCTTCAATACCCAGTCCCCCACTTTGAAAGAACGAGGTTTGACCCTTGAGTCATAGTAGTTGGAGATGCGCTGCTTGTAGGCGACATTCCTTAAGTGAGCCTGGTTTCTGTGTTCCTCGACTATATCTAAGTTGAGGGTAAATTGTTTGTCATTTTCGCTTTGCACGTAGTTCTGGACTTGGAACGTTGCTTACTCAAGCTCAACTGGGACAACTGCCTCTGTACCAAAGGCAAGTGAGAATGGGGTTTCTCCTGTTAATGTCTGATACGAAGTGCAATATGACCAAAGAACTTGGGGTACAAATTCTAGCCAACAACCTTTAGCCTTATCCAAGCTGGTTTTCAAAGTTCGCTTGATTATTTTGTTGATGGCTTCAACTTGTCCATTAGACTATGGATGAGCTGGGGAAGCAAAACATAAGTTGATGTTGAACTTAAACCAGAACATCATGAACTTATTGTTGTCGAACTGTCGCCCGTTGTCAGTGACTATCGCATTGGGAATGCCGAATCTGCAAAGGATGTTCTTCCATACGAAGTCTTCTATTTTTGCCTCAGTAATGGTTGCCAAGGTTCTACTTCAGCCCACTTTGTGAAGTAGTCAACTGCAACGATTGCATAGCAAACCTTGCCCTTCCCTGCAGGCATTGGGCCGATCAAATCAAGTCCCCATTGGGCGAAGGGCCAAGGGCTGATCATAGAAGTGAGCGGCTCGAGAGGGGAGTGAGGAATAGTTACGTAGCGTTGACACTTATCACATGAGCGGGATATTCTGATGGCAACTTGATGGAGTGTTGGTCAGTAATAACCTTGGCGAAAAGCCTTGTGTGCTAGGGATCGAGATCCAGCATGATCTTCACATACTCATTTATGTATTTCCCGAATGACAGTTTTTGCCTCTGCGGGCGTAAGGCATCTTAGGTATGGTAGGTTAAAACCCCGCTTATAGAGTTTGTCATTAATGATCAAGTAACAGTCTGCTTAGCTTAAACTTTGTCAATTGGAAGGGTGCCATGAGGAAGGAATCTATAAATCGGGGTAATCCAACTATCCCCCTGTTGTAAGTTGCACACTTCCACAGCCATGGTGCTTGGTGCTGCCAACAATTCGACCTGAATTTTTCTCCCAATCTTGTCTTCCACCGCTAAGGCAAGTCGAGCCAAAGCATCTGCATGACTGTTTGCCGCTCGAGGAATTTGGGTGATCTGGTAGTGGAAGTGCTTAAGCAACAATTGTGTTTGTGCCAAATATGCTGCCATGGAGCTATCCTTAGCGTCAAAGTTATTGGTGACTTAGTTAACCACCAATTGGGATTCACTGAAGATATCAATTCGTTTAACCCCAAGGTGTTTGGCCAAACGTAAGCCTGCTAGGAGTGCTTTATATTCAGCCTCATTGTTCGACGCCTTGAATTTGAAACGAAGAGCATACTCCATCGCCACTTTGTCAGGGGTCGTAAGGACTAGTCCTGCTCCACAACCCTGTTGGTTGGACGAGCCATCAACATATAAACTCCATGCTGGGGCTGTTGGTTCTATTTTCTGAGCTTCCAAGGGTAATGAAACCACTTCTTTAGGCGTAGAAACAATGTCAACAGGATATGTGAAGTCGGCGATGAAGTCTGCCACTGCTTGGCCCTTCTCAGCTGGCTTTGGTTGGTAGGAGATGTCAAACTCACTCAATGCTATCGCCCATTTGATCATTCACCCGGAAGTGTCAGGACTTTGGAGTATCTGTCGAAGAGGATGATTGGTAAACACGATGATGGAGTGTGCTTGGAAGTAAGGGTGAAGTTTTCGAGCAGACATGAACAATGCTAGAGCCAATTTCTCAATGTTGGAGTATCGCGTCTCCACATCTTGTAAGGCCTTGCTAGCGTAGTAGACAGGCCATTCGACATTACCATCCTTTCAAATGAGAATGGAACTTACTGCTGAAGCCGATACCGACAGATAGATAATAAGAGTGTCACCAACCTCAGGTTTGGAGAGCAGAGGGGCTTGACTTATGTAGTCTTTGAGGTTCTTGAATGCCTCAGCACATTCATCAGTCCATGTAATGTACTTCTTACTTCCCTTAAGTGCTTTAAAGAAAGGAGCACATCTGTCTGTGACCTTAGAGATGAACCTAGTTAAGGCTGCCACCTTACCAGTAAGGCTCTGGATGTCTTTTGAAGTTACCGGTTCCTTCATGTCGATGGTTGCTTTGATCTTCTCGGGATTAGCCTCAATGCCTCGTTGGCTTATCATGAAGCCTAAGAATTTGCCAGAGCCTATGCCGAAGGCACATTTGTTGGGGTTCAACCTCATTCGATACCTCTTCAGAATGGTAAAAGTTTCAGATAGGTTGGTGATGTGTTGGTCAGCATGTTTGCTCTTGACTAGCATATTATCAACATAAACTTCCATGCTCTTCCCAATCTGTTCGGCGAACATTGAATTGTCCAATCTCTGATAAGTCGTTCCTACATTCTTTAGGCCGAATGGCATGACTTTATAAGTCTATCTATGAAGCTCAGGAGTTCACACCCTGCCGTAGAGTCTATAAGTCTGTCTATGAGAGGAAGAGGAAAGCTATCATTCGGGCATCTTTTGTTTAGGTCGGTGTAATCGACACACATTCTCCACAAGACCTTTTGGTGTGAGAGACTTTCCTTGGCCGGATTCTTCTTAACAAGGACAACATTTGCTTCCCACGTTGGATAATTGACTTCGCTGACGAAGCCCATACCTTTGAGTTTTTCAACTTCTGCCTTCATTGCCTTGTACCGTTCAGCGTCATAGGATATTTGCTTCTGTCTCACAGGTTTGGTCTTGGGGTCAATACTTAAGCAATGACATATGATATCGGGAGAGATGTCTGGCACGTCCTCGTATGACCAGGCGAATACCTGTGTTCTCTTGGAAAAATGAGATTAATGCCAACCGAATGGGTGGTGACAAGGTGGTGCCAATCTTCACCATGCTATCCGGATAATCTTTTGATAAAGAAACCTTCTCCAGTTCTTCAGCGGGTTGTGCTTGCTGGGTGAAAGAGTCATCTCGAGGATCGTTGGGTTGACTGTTGCCACCGTGAAGATCCAAGTTGGCTTCGTCCGGGCTGGTCTTTATGACTTGGTCATGTATAGAAAAGGTTTCCTTGGGCACAGGCAGGTGCTGTTGCTTGACCAAAGTGTTGTAACATGACCGTGCACTAAATTGATCTCCTCTTATGTAACCATTGCCATAGGAGGTTGGAAATTTCATCAACAACATATGTGTGGATACCATGGCCTTGAGATCATTGATGCTTGTGCGTCCAAAGATGACATTGTATGTCGTTGGGCAATCAACCACCAGGAAGTTAGTGGTAATGGTAGTTGTGTAAGGGCATGTACCAATGGTGAAAGGTAAGTGTATGCTCCCTAAAGGTTGAATGATATCACCGGAGAAGCTTATCAGAGGAGAAATCAAGCGATCGAGCAAGTGTTCAGCTACATTAAGTGCCTTGAAAGCTTCAGCAAAAATGATATTGACCGAAGCCCCCATGTCTACCAGGATTCGTCGTACTTCAAAGTTGGCTATGTGAGCCTCCACGATCAGTGGGTCGTTGTGAGGGTAGATGATACCTCTTTCTTCATCAGGGTAGAAACATATTGAATCCCAATTAGGCTTTTGATACTTGCCTCCCCTAATGTCTTCCACGTGAAATACTTGGTGGCCAAGCCTTAAAGCTCGTTCGCTATTTTTCATGGCCCTATTGGAAGATTCAGATATGGGTGTGCCACCGCTTATGGAATATATTACATTCACTTGGCGTTGGTTACGGTTATCCCTTGAAGGGTGAAGAAGGAATCGATCAATTTTTCCTTCACGTGCCAAAGCTTCAATATGATCACGAATGGTGATACACTTCTCGCCGTCATTGTTGTTATGCTTGTGGTAGCAGCAAAACGTACACGTGTTCTTCGTGGGCTTGTAACCCGACTGCCTCGGCATTGGCTTCGGTATCAGGTGTGTTATGCTAGGGTAAATCGCCACGCATATGGCGTTCAAATGTGTGTATGTCTCATACCTCGGGGTATGGCCTGTCCTGACACGTGCTTGGCCCACTATGTTAACTGCCTGGGGGAGGGCATTATCGTGGCGATACCCTTAGTTATCGCGATAGTGTCCCTTACTCCTTTTACTAAAATGAGACTGGTGAGGATGGAAATTTTTCCTTTTGCCCTGAGGTTGATATGTCTGTTGACTTGGCGAAGTATTAAGTAAGGCATGGGGAGGCACCGCTGCCGTTTGGAAGGTCGATGTCTTCTCATTTGGTTGGATCTGACTTCCACTCTCTACTTGTTGATAAGGGGTGGCTGTGGGGGGTTTCCCTTGATATGTCCTTGCCTTGGCAGAGGCATGGTTGTAAGCATGTGCCATCACCTCAGAGTAAGTCTTCCAAGTGTTGGCATTGATCATGTACTTGAAGAAACAATCACATAGGCATGCCGTGAAGGCTTTAAGGGCAGTCTTGTCTTCTGCCTCGGCACAACGGGAATACTCATGGCTGAAGCGACTAACATACATACGCAATGACTCGTCTGGCTTCTGGCGAATAGTGTACAAGTCATCCGCATAGTGCAAGTGATCGGTCTGGAAAATGTGTTGAGAAACAAACAGTTTCTTTAATTCCTCAAATGAGTCTACCGTCTTAGGTGAAAGACGACAATACCAGTTTAGAGCTCCGCCAGAAAGGGTGGAGGGGAAGAGAAGACATCGCTCTTCGTTGGTGTGCATCCGGTATGCCATGGTGGACTCAAAGAGGTTAAGATGTTCAATCGGGTACTCATTTCCAGTATAGAGTTGCAAGCTAAGCTTCTGCTTTGTCTTTGCTTGAAAGAGAGTGTTGATGATCCTCCTTGTAAGAGAGCCAGACCTAGGATGGTTCCAATCAGGTATCTCAACTTGTCGTTCGGCCTTCAACTTGTTTACTTCTTTAAGGAGCTGTAGGACAAGAGGGTCCTGAGTGGAGTCATGTACCACTGGAGCTTTCTTTCATAAATTTCCATCTCTTCTTGGAAGTAGGAAGGTTTGATCAAGAGCATGTGATTTTTCCCTTGACTTGCCGTACTGACTTTCAAGGTATGTCTGTCGGAACATCTCTGAGTCCCATATACCTTCGTGTTCCTCTAGGACTTGTTTCCCCTTCCCCAAATTGGTAGTTGGCCTGGGACATAGGAGGGGACCGAGTCTTTCAGAGACCCTTGGGTCATTGATCTTCGAGCTTACATGGATAGGATTGTCTCGACGTTGCTTTAGGAAGTCTCGACAGTCGTGAAAGATGGCTTTCGATCCTTCCACTCTTTCTGTAAGGAGGTGCCTTCCTCCACTCCTCCTGTTTCGGGTCAAAGCAGCTGGGTTAAGAGAAGTCTCATGTTGGTCGCCATTTCGATGAGTAGCTCGCTCCTCAACAGGAATACCCATGTCGAGGGCAAATGACCCTTCGTGTTGGGAGGCACCCAGTTGATGGTTGACTTCCACAGGTGTGATGAGCTCGTGTGTTTTAGTATATCTAGCCTCGTGGAGCATCTCGAATACCTTCTCATACTGCTCTTGGAGGATCTCATTCTTCATCGCTATCTTGTTGTTCTGAGCTTCCAGCTCATCGACTTTAGCCTGAATCTTTTGTTCCTTCCTTCGTTGCTTCGCACCAGGAGCAAGAGGGGTTTCATTCTGTGTGATATGGCTTCCTTCGCTCCCCATGTTAGAAAGGGATGCCTGGTTAAAAGAGAGTGTACGAATGGTGGAAACCAGCTTAACAAAGCTGAAGATAGTGGGAATAAGTGTCGTTCCATAGACGGCGCCAAATATTGATGCACAAAATCAGTGAGGAATTTGGTACAACAGAAAGTGTTAAGTTTGTGACCTTCGCTACATTGCTTCGGTCACTAGTGTGGATATGTATGTAAATGAATAAGGACAGGGAAGCAAACACAAGATGTACGTGGTTCACCCAGGTTGGCTACGTCCACAGAGTAGAGGAGTTCTCATTAATTGTGAAAGGTTTACACAAGTACATAGGTTCAAGCTCTCCTTTAGTGAGTACTAGTGAATGATTTAGTACAAATGACATTAGGAAATATTGTGAGAGAATGATCTCTATTTATAGAAGAGAGTTTCTAGTTTCATTCTGACATTGACACGTGCCGTGTTGTGATTGACTTCTGATGTTGACACGTGTCACGCTATAGTTGGCTTCTGATGTCGACACGTGTCGCGCTGTGATTGGTCTCCTGGTTGGAGGGAAACTCTTATGGGTCCTTGACAGTATAACGTTGACCGGTGCTCAATAGTTTCGGGATTGGTCAAGTATGGTACAAACAGATATCATAATCTCAGTCTACGATTTTATTTAGGCTCCAAAATAAGCATCCAACGAATAATAATTGTGATTCTCACCCACACTCTCAAATTCCCAGCCACATTCATTGGCAAAATAATATCAACCTTAAACCATAATTCTCGTTGGCTAAATAAATACCAAAACATCAAACCACATCAACCATTGGCTAGATATATACTAGCATAATAACCACGATTCACATAAATTCCAGCCATAACCATCTTCGGTCAATTAAATATCAAAATTCTAAGTCATCCATTAGTACATAGTAGAATCTCAAAATTTCAAGCCAAAACTATATAATTGACAAACCGAATATCAAAAATTTCAACCAAATTCATTGGAAATTTTCAATCACACTCACTGGTTAATGGAAGGAAGATTAAAACCAAATTCGCAACACCACTCACATAAATTCTCATTCTATGGTTCCTTCTATTTCCGCAATTAACTAAATTGCCCATAGTAAAAATTTGAAGCCTTTTAAATCTTTCTTTCAATCGTTTTTCTTCTTAATTTTACTTCAAAGTGCAGCCACAAATATAATAAATGTGTGACTCGCACCTTCAGAATACCTTTCATATTTCATCAATTAAAAGGGAAAATTTAAATATGCTAAACTCTATTGGCCACAAAACTAAACCTTGTTTATCGCATGGCCACGAGAATAAGTGCTCGTCATCAATTTGGTTCGCAATAACCAATTCAACAATGAAAATTTATAAATGTGGTAACCAAACCAATCGAAATTATAATTACAAACTTCCCCATCAATTCTAGCTGTAATCGTCAGTGGCTAAGGAATTATCACAATGTCAAACCAAACCACTAAAGGTGACATTAGCAAAAATTCCAACAAAAATCATTGTCACTATAATAGAATAAAGATCCGAAATTTTTCGTTACCATGGAATGAAATCAAAATCTCATTTCTTGATTTCCTTTGTTTCCGCAATTTACTTAATTACTCAAGGCAAAATTTAAAACCTTATCTTTTCTTTTCTTTCTTTTCCTTCCCGTTGTTTTATAAAACAGCATAGGAATCAAATATATATACGTTCTTGAACTCTTTCTATGAGGGCCGCCCACATGGGAGCATGAACTAGACAGAGAGCTCCAAAAGCTATTCAATGACAATTAAACGCTCTAATTATAAAGAAACCAAGGCTTGAAATTAAACATGCCTCAATCAATCAATGATATTGGTTGAACTTGAGAATATGTTCATCTATTGTATTTGAACTTAAGGCATCCATAATCACACACACATGGCATGCGTTTTATTATTAACCATATGTGCAGATAATACGAAATATTTCTCTAACAAAATTCAAAAAATGCACATATAGGCACAATCATATTGATTAGAGCCAATATTCTTCTTTTAAACTAATAGAGGTCCAATTGTTTTCTCGCACATTAACAAAATTAAATGTCAAATTCCAAGTCATGGCTATCATAGCTAACAAAATATCATAATTTCACCCATAATTCGTTAATGGAAAACTAAACTAACAATTTATATTAAAAACTTTTCTAGTCAATTCTTTTCATCCAACAAAAAAACTCAGCTGGGAAATCATTTCTATTAAACGAACTCAAAATTTCATTTCATAATTTCATTCATGTCTACCCACCATTCTAAATATAATGGGCAAATCACAACCACTGTTTATAATTTCATTCCCATTCGGTAAATGATAGGAGCATATTTATACGACTTAGTTAGCTTGTTCTTGTGCATTTACGTTGTGTTTTCTTAGTTAAGTTAGTCTTTTAAGCCACTTTCATGTGTTTTCAGGTTTTAAGGGCAAAGTATGCAAAGAAGTGTATTTTGGAGCCTTTTGGAGCAAAATTGAGCTTGGATTGGATATCACGTGTTTGGAGCAAAAGGAATGGACGAAATTGAAGATTTGAAGATGTGAGGAGTCCTAATTGAAGAAGGATTCCTAATCAACGATGGAGTCCTAATTGAAGATGGATTCCTAGAAGAATGAAGATTCCTACTCAAACAAGGTTTCCTACTTGAAGTAGGAAAGTTAAGCCTAAAGCTTCCTATTTTGGGTTCATCTTTCCTGAACCTGAATGGCCTTAAGTTCTAGCAACATTAAAGGTTCCTAAGCATTGGAAGACACAAAACAAAGGTTCTAAAGCACCTAGGAGTCTTTGCCGCACCTAAGCCCTTCTAGAAACCTTTTTCCTTGCCTTGCAAGGCATTCTAGAAGCCCAATCCATTTCCTACATATCTGCCGCACCTTTTAAGCCTTTTCCCCTTTCGATTTTGATTGTTTAGGCCCTAATCCTTATTTTCTGCTAAGTCCAAGTCCTAACCTGATTTCCCTAGGGTTTTATGTGCCTATATATACTCATATTTCATTCTTGCCACAGAGAGACCCTCCATATTCACCCATTCACGCCAGAAATCATTCTTCCCTCTCTGCCGCAGCCATCCCTCACCATTCTCCATAGTTTCTGACCCAAAACACCCATTGCCGCACCATACACCTATCCTAGCCTTAACCCCATCCTTCTACACCATTCATAACCCCCAAAACCTGACCCCTAAACCTTGTGCCACAACAAAGAGGAAGGAGGGAAGTTCGTAGACGTGCTTGCTGTTTAGTTTGGATCGTTGAAGCGTCTAGGTGTTTTCTTTCTTTTGTTTTCAATGTCTAAATTTGTTTATCTTTGCTTTGTGAGTATGAGGAACTAAACCCCTCTTAGCTAGGGGGCAATTCGAAACCATGTTCATGCTTGCAATATGATTTGATTACTTTCAGTTGTGATTCATAAGTTGTGAATTCAATTTACTTATCCGTTTGAATTAAAACTGATTTGTGTGTGTTGGTTGAGAGTGCACGCTTAATTTTCATGCATAAATCTGATGCTAGGATATAAGGGATTTTCACCTAATCGTTATGAACTTATATTCACAAGTAGTGAAGGTTGTTAGTCACAATCGCATTAAGTAAATTCTTGGCATAAGTTTCATGCAATTCATAGTTACAAGTGCCTTGTCAATGCTTATGATTTTCATATAACTTAATGATTCTTGCTTGTATCTCTATTATGCAATTCATGTAGGGAACTTGTGGGGAATGCTTTGGGTTGTTGTATGCAATCATCCAATTTAATGAAATTAGGAAAATCTGAGGGTTAATTAGTGCAATTCACAGTTAATCTGGGGCGTTGAGAATTCGTAGTTTATTGAAAAGCAACTGGAAATCATTTGTTTGCAAGTGTGTCATGTGTGGAGAAAAACCTTCTAGCTAGCCCATCATCCACCTTATTCCCCAAATTCGTCTAAAATTTGTTTTAGTTTACAACTTGTTTATTTTGTTTTCAAATTCGTCAAAATCAAATCCCCCTTTACTTTGAAGTGTTAGATTAGTTAAAATCTGTTTTGATTTGTGTTTTTAAGTGTCTTGAGTCAAGTTAAAACCTATTTTCATCCAAATAACTCCCCAGAGTCAGTTTAGTGTCTATTTCATTGATTTGTGCTGTTTTGAGTCTTTCTAGTGAGTTTTGAGTCTTGTGAGTTTATATTGAGTCTTTTTTAATCTAGTTTAGTGTTTTAAACTTAGTTTTACATTTTTGAGTCAGTTTCAAATGTTTTAGCAATCCCTCCTAATCCCCGGTTTAGAACGATCCCTACTTGCATCTCTACTACAATTGTCAACAAGAGGGTTTAATTTGTGTGCTTATATAATTCGCATCAGTAAATTACCACATCATCCATAAATATTTAAAATTTCCAACCATAATTATTGGTTATAAGATTTTAAAATTTCTATTCATACTCATCATTAACAGAACATTGATTTCATCATCTTTTCTTTGATTCCTAATAGTGACTAGTAGGTTGGAAAAAATTGTAATATATCTAGCCAATACACATCACACTTTCTTTTTTTCTTTTCTTTTTTCTTTTTTTTTTATCTTTTCTTTTCTTCTTCTTTTTTTTTTCTTTTCACATCTACGGGCCTTTTCCACCCAACTTCACATCCATGGCCTTTTTCGCCCAATTTCACATTCACGGTCCTTTCTCGCCCCATTTCACATTCACGGGCCTTTCTCGCCCAATCTCACATATCCACCCTTATATCCACTGGCCTTTTTGCCTAATTCAATTTCTCAAGTGCCAAGTATAATACAAATTCTCCATCTACTTATCACCACCTCAATCACAATCACCTTAACATTCAACATTTTCATAATGCACAGCCTAATATCGATTCAATTCAAAATTAATCCAAAACTTTAATCAAATGCTCATCTTCGAAGCTATAACATGAATACGATATTTTAAAATTTTCCTACTCCCATTCAATTCAATTCAAAGCATCATAATTCACAATATATGCATTCCACATAATTTCCATCATACTCATAGAACTTATGAAATAATGCAATATAAACGCAAATCACAATTCCCATTAACGAAACTTTCATATTTACCAAGGAAATTGCACCACAATCATAATACAATTAATATATGTATTTCACATATAAAACATGAATGCCACTTTATTCCTAAAAATATGAATTAATGCAACCACAATGCATGTCATAATTCACACCAACAAGACTCAAGAATAGTGCATCTCATAGAATATGATCATTTGCTCTGATACCATTTGTCATGCCTCGCCCCCAAAATATATGTTTTCGGGAGTTAATTATAGTGGGCCCAACTTACAATCATAGTTAATTTATTTCCATTAATCACATTCTGGAGCCATAAGTTGTGCCACGTGTGTGGCTGTGATTGAAGAGAAAAATAAATGATGTATGGTTGTGATTAAAAGAAAATAATAGAAATGAGGAAAATGAGGAAGGAATTGAGGTGGGAGGGACCAATGGGGAGAGGGAACTGGGAGGAGAAAGGAGAGAAAAAGACACGGGGGATCGGGAGTCTGACCTGTGTGACCCGATTGTATAAGTCGGCGGTTCCTCGCCATTTTTTGTCCAATTTTTCGACGAATTGGACCTATAAACCACTCCCAATCATCACCTTGGACCTCTCTCTTCCTATTCCACCAAAAATTTGAGGGAATTTGATGGTATTTTGGTATAAAAATCTTAATGGGTGTCGTGGGAGATTTTGCCCAAAATCCATAAATTGTGAAATGATTTCATACAATTTCCTCCACTAAAACCTTCCCCTAGATGTCAGAAACAAAGCCCAAACAACTAGAGGGGCGGCGGAACACTTGAGATGAAGGATCGAAGTCACCCATTTATAGGGTTTAAGGGGGTTCGAGGCAAATTGGAGCATTTCCAGGCCAAATTGGACTTAGCCACAGGTATAAAGTTTGCTATACTCTTTGAGATCTTCATTTCTGTAATTTTTGAGAATTTTTAGAAATAGTTGAATTTTCTGGCGAGCCGGGGCAGCGGCGAGTGCGACGGCGCACAGTCAGGGAGCCGACATTGTGTTTTTATGTGAATTTTGTTATTCTAATAATGCTTTTGAGACCTAACTGTTGTGGTTTGAATATTAATACAATTGTGGTATATATTGGATTAAATGAATATATTCGGTTTTAGTTTGAATTTTAGAAATGTGAACTACGAATGGCTTGATCCCTGTTTAGGGTACATAGGAAATCTAACTAGACGTTAGATGCAGCCATACAACAAGTGAGATTAAATAATTGAGAATTAACATTTAGATGGATTTTTGATCTAAGAGAAGGAAATGCTTCTAAATAGGAAGTGAAATTGTATGTTTTGGTAAATGATTAATGGTTATGGATTACATGGGATGAAGGAAAATATTTGGAGAATAATGACTAATGATAGTGAATTCAAATGTTAATTTAAAGATATGTTTTAACATTTAAGAAAATATGGATAGATTGTAAGAATTCTAATTATTAACTTAGAGGAATGTGATTAATGGAAATAAATTAACTATGATTGTAAGTTGGGCCTACTATAATTAACTCCCAAAAACATATATTTTGGGGGCGAGGCGAGACAGGGCGTTACACTAAGACTCAACGAGCTTTTTCATCCCCTTGGGAGAAGTTAGATCGGTGACAAGCTTTTCAGCAGCAGACGAGCCCCCGCAAGCAGCAAAAGAAGTCATTGGCTTCTTCTCGGCCGAAGGCTCACAAGCAGGGGAGGAAAATCTCTTATTCCCATCCTTATTGGCAATAAGCTCTACAGTAGCGATGGGGCAAGCAAGTGCCTCATCCTTTATCCTCTTTATCTCTTCATTTGGAAGCAGCTAGCATTTCTCCCGACGAAAATGACTAAGCAGCTAGCGCCACTCACGGTACTTAGTAGAAATGCCTAAGGCGATATACATTTTCTTCATATCCGTCAAAGTTCTTGGAATTGAGCCAAATTCCGAATCTACACAAAGTAAGAATGACGATCAATAAACTGAAGTCATGGAGCAGCTTAACAAAAATTCAAGCAGGCCATGAATGAAGTAGTTACTTTTCATTGATAAAGACAGTCGGAACACGTATATCAAGAGAGAAGTCAGACTCCCACTCTCCACTTACCTCCAAGGTATCTCTCACCCACTCATGATCACCTTTGCAAGAAGCATCAAGCAGCCTATGGCGAGATCTCAACTACCCCACACCTTCCTTGTGGCCGACTTCAAAGAAGTACCATAACTCATTTATGGTCAAGCCAAGATCAATGAACTTACTCAAGTTCGAGAACCCCACAATCGTGCGAACTGCATTCGAGGAACACTAAGCAGGCGTGCATTTCATGGAGAATATCACTTCTTGAAAAAGACGCAGCATGGGAAAAGTAAATCCCAACACGAAGTAATATGGATGGAAATTGATAGCCCTCTTCCTAGCAGTGGCACCCTCGTCGCACGGTTCTGGCTGCTATCGTCTTTCACCCGCTTGACTCGAACCTCTGACGAAATCGCATGCTTGTATGTCTTAAGAAAATCCCGAAACAGCTTATCGGAATTGATCTTGACATGTGCAACCTTGAAGTAGCCCACCTTGCTGGAAGAACCACCTTAACGGTACAAAGGTGGAGGGTATTCGTCACTTTTGAGATTGGAAGAATAAGACATCTCAAAATCTCTGTAAAAAGTAAGAAGAAAAAATTTAGAAGCAGCTCACGAGAAGAGCAAAAAAAAAGCCCCACGGCTTAGCTCACCCACACCACCACAAGAAGGCCCAGCCCTCACTCCCTCTTTCTTCCAGCACGGGCCCAAACCGCAGCAGCCCAGCAGCACACCAGGCCCCATGGCCCGGACCCTTGCCACATCTTTCTCGCGCCCACCAGGGCCCAAGGCCTCCCCGCCCAACCTACCAGCAGGAGAGACTCGGCCCATGCTGGTCTCTTTCTGCCTTCCGCCCACTATAGCAAGCCCTAGCCTACTCTTCTATGCTTGGCCCGCGCCAAGCTCAAACCTAGTTGGGAAACAACTCTACAAGCCCATGCAGCTTGGGATTTCTACACATATTGCCCTTTTCCTACATGTAGCCTAGTAGGTGTGGGGGCATTTGTGGAGCCTAAAATAATCTAAAAAATTCTAGAGGTGACACATGGACTTTTTGCTTAAGAAAGACCAAATTGCTCTTATTAAATGGGCAGGCTCCTCAGATACTACCACACGCAGTTCACACCCTTGAAAGTCCCAGCAGCTGAATACAGCTCACCTGCCATTGGCAAGGAAAAGTCAAAGCATTAAAGATAAGGATTAATTACCCAAATCCTATCTTTAATACATTCCCAATTGAATATTGACTCCATTCAAGTAATTAATCCCAATTTATATAAATTAGAGATAATTACTCCATTATCTCAAGATATTATTTCCTATTTAATATCTAAAGAATATTTGTCCATAAATCTTGGCCAATAGGATGCCTCCATGTGTAGGGTAAAATCCTAACACCATGGTCGACCCTCTCCTCCTATATATACCCCATATTCTACCAAATTTTGGCAAGCTTTTGCTACCCTAAAAAGCTCTAAACACTTTGCTCTTCTCAGAGAAACTAACTTAGGCATCGAAGATCCATTAGCACTTTACTCTTCTCAGATAAACTAACTTAGGCATCGGAGATCCATTAGCCTAACCCCCTCCTCCACCCTCCCTCCCCCCCCCCCCCCCAACCCAAAACCTCATGGGCGCATGAGGCTTAGGTCCTTAATCAAAGGTGATTGATTGTTTTGCAGGTGCATTTTCGTCAAGGCTAGAGACAGCAGAAATTTACATCGACACAAATAATCGAAATAATTTGGGGCTCAATTTTTTTTTTCAACTCTCTCGCATAATTTGAGATGCGTAATGTTACGAGATTTAGATAAGAATCTTCATGAAAAAGGTTTGGCTTTATAATGTCTCCTTTGAATTTATGAAAATATCATCGTACAATTGATAGGAATACCAACATTGTTCTTTGATTATGCATGCAATAATTAAAAAAATGAATTGTATGCATTGTCCACTACAAGTATGGGTAACATGTCAAATTACACATGTTTCATATGCACTAAACGCAACCTTAATATATGGCTCATAAATTTGCCACATGGATAACCCCATCAAAATAAAATAACAGCACCACAACTTCATCCATTTTATACTGAATTGTTTCTTAGATTGCCAACCCAAAAACTTGTAGCTCACAGACTCTCTCCAAGAGATCGAGATTCACATAAAGATCAATCAGGCAATTGCAGTAAGCCTTCCTTACATCCGAACCATTCGAGTTATATTAAAAAGTTGTGATGCTTCGTTCTTGAAGTTTTCACTATTGTCTTGCTTTTACACCAAAGTCTTACCAAATACCCTAGTTTTTCATCAACGCTCTCAATGCAATTGGCAAGCTTGCAAGGTTTCTTTGGTGTCTGAGTCATTTAGGAGACAACCATAGAAACACTCATCTAGTGTTATAGCCGGTTTTAGAATGCAAGCATGCAAAAAACAAGAAAACAAACAAGTAAACTTTGAATACCATTTTGATTTGGTATTCAAATGATTTAGTATTCGAAACCGTAAACAGACATGAATCGAACCAAAACCAATGTGATACGAACCATACAATTTGAATAATAAATTTAAATAGAACTACACCGAACTAAACCGTTGATATTTCCTAATTCTGATTCGAATTTGAAAGTAAAATCGCACCATGCCCAGCCCTAGCCTGGACTCGTCAAATTTCATTAAACCTTCACAAACCAACCACGACGTCGTTTACCACTCCCCAACTTTAATTTTTTCGCACCACAAACCTCACTCCACAAACCAACCACGACGTCGTTTACCCGCTTCCCAGCTTCAAAATTTTCACACCACAAACCTTACTCACTTTCGCAGACGCGCGTGTTTATAACTGACCAAGTCCCCACTGGCCTCCAATAGTTCGAATAGTGTATGTCACTCCTCACAAGGCCCGTGGGATAACAAAGTGAATATTCCTCAATTTATCTTTTACAAAAGTTGTTATAATTTCGTTGATGAAGGAATTCCAAACGCACACGGAGAGAGAGATCAATAAGGATAATTTAAATCGATTGAAACCCTAGAATCGAAAGCGAATTTCAATTGTTTCTTCAATTGGGTGTTTGAGTTTGCTCCTCCTCAATGGGGTTGTGGGAAGCTTTTCTCAATTGGCTGCGAAGGTACAGATATATATTTTTTTTAATATTTCGGTTCTAATTAATTTGTTCTTGTAGTTGTAGCTTTGATGCTGAGAAAGTCTTGGAAATTAGAATATTGGATTGAATTTTATGGAAAAATTTAATCTTTTTTAGTTTTAATAGTGGTGGAGCGGGGGACAATTGATTTTCCCGCTAAACCGAATTTTGTTTTGGCTATTCAGTTTGATTCCGTTAATACTGCATTCTTTTCGAGAGATTTTAGATTTTCTTGGTTTATGTTTGGCTGATGAGAAAAAAGTGGGGAAAAAAAAGATAGAGCTGAAGCTTTGAGTCTCTAAATTTCAATTGTGAAGAACTTTTGAATCTAGACATGATTGACAATTGGATTAATCGAAAACCAATATTTCTGGTTGTTTGTTTTACTTGAAAATCTGTCGATTTTTTTATGAGAGGAGTACCTTTTAGCGTAGAAGTATATTTCGATTCTTTCAGTTCTCTTTGGCCCTCGATCGTGTAGTAATGTAGGTGTATGTGTGTCGATATGTATCGCCCCAGTTCATGCTCGATTCTTGCCAAAGGCGAATTTGAACCACATTATTGCTAGTCATTGTGAGGCTAAGCCCACCCCTGTAGATATATCGTTTGTTCAAAAAAATGGATGTGTTCTGGTGGTGAATTAGCATTATTCAGCGTATGTTCTGCCATATGATTGTTATTTAATTAGCATACTCGCCCGTTTTCTTTGAGTAGCATCTTCTGCTAAAGATTTTAATTTCTTCGGTCCGTGCTTTCGCTTCATGTTTCCTGGATTAGTTTTTGGTGTTTTACGTGCCTGGAATTCGATCAGCTAAGAAGCCACTGAATCTAAAACATAACTTAATGTGTGTATCTAACTGCTTTCTTTACTTATTGTACCAGTCATATTGTTTATTAGTGACCCAATGTATGCATAAAGTTAGACAGACTGATGTCAAAAGTAATTTTAGAGTCTTTCAGTTTAAATGACTTATTAGTATGCTTTCTTTCTCCCCTCCTGTAGCCTCTTTTTCAAGCAAGAAATGGAGCTATCCTTAATAGGCCTTCAAAATGCTGGGAAAACATCGCTTGTAAATGTTATTGCAGTAAGTAAAATATTTGTTTGTTTCTGGTGAAATATATTTTGTAATTCATATGTCCCTGTTTCGTTTTGATGCTGATGGCTTAATTTTGTTTCTTGATGTTATCCTTAGACTGGTGGATATAGTGAAGACATGATCCCGACGGTATGTCATTTTTTCAAGAATTCATTACATGCGTTTAACTCTGTTTCTAGGAAAATTTCTTTCTTCAAATCTTGTCATTGTATTGCCACAATTATCTTTTACGGTTAATCGGTTCTTTAGATATCTTTCATAGGGCATCTCTTTTGTCTACAGGTTGGATTCAATATGAGGAAGGTAACAAAAGGGAATGTCACAATAAAGTTGTGGGATCTTGGTGGTCAGCCAAGGTTTCGAAGCATGTGGGAAAGATATTGCCGTGCAGTTTCCTCTATCGTGTATGTATTCTTTTACATTTTACATTTTGTAGGCGTATCGTTTAGGTGTTCCCTTTTTCTTTTCCAGATACTACTGTAAACATGTGGTTATTGCTGGTCAGATACTAGGATTGTTAGTATTTTCTTTACACATCCAGAAATGTGATAGCCGGTCTTCCATAAGATGTTTTATCTTTTGTAAGCAATTTTCTCCTGTTAAATTTTCGTGACTTTCTTCATTTTGCAGTTATGTTGTCGATGCTGCTGATTATGATAACTTGCCAGTCTCAAGAAGAGAACTTCATGACTTGTTGAGTAAGTCGTCGCTAAATGGTATTCCACTGCTGGTATTAGGTAACAAGATTGACAAAAAGGAAGCTCTATCTAAAGAGGATTTGACAGAAGAGATGTAAGTGAACCTTTTCATACTTTGTGTTAATTTTATATATGAATTGTGTATTGAGCATCGTTTTCTGCCGTGCAGGGATCTGAAGTCCATCACAGACAGAGAAGTTTGTTGCTTCATGATATCCTGCAAGAACTCTACCAACATTGATACGGTCATTGATTGGCTTGTAAAGCATTCGAAGTCAAAAAATTGAGTTCTTTCCTACTCGCACCGATGACATTATTCCATTTAAGAGAGTGTGGATTTCAATCCGTTTTTGAAGTGACTATCGTTGTTTGCTCAGTCTGGTTTGTTGATATCTGACCATCCATCATCGTCTTGTGTTATGTGCTTGGCATGGTGTTGTTTTGGTAAACATGTGTGGGAAGACACTATGATTTGAGTTTATATATGTATAGAATTTGACTCTGTGAATTGTAATGTACAGAATTGAGTTGTTGCATATATTATTTTGGTTAAAAATTTTGAGTGAGATAAAAGTAGTGCAACTCAATAATTAAGAATATATCCTAAACTTTTAGCTAATTACAAATCACCTACACTTCAGCTACCCCAAAAAAACCTTTGATTCAACATTGTCGTCTGAGGTTAGGTCAAATGGTTATTAACAATAATTCTGAAATTTTTAAATCCAAAGATGTCGATTTTGCATTTAATTTCTCAATACTGTATTGTATACCTTTAAATCCAAAGATGCCGATTTTACATGCGTTTAAATCTGTTTCTGAGAGAGAAAAAAAATGTAATGTATACCTTTAAAAAGCTAAGTAAAAACTCTCACTTAGTACTACGATCTAGTGGTATTCCTCTTCATTTGTAAATGAGAAGAGAGGTCTTAGGTTCGATTCTCGTCAAAAACTAATTTGAACTACATTATTGTTTGCCTATTATGAGGTTAAACTCATCCCTCTTCTCTTATTAAAGATAATATCGTTCGTTAAAAAAAAAAAAAGTAAAACTTGAAACCGAGAGATATTTTATGTAGGAATACTGAGAATGAACTCAATAATATCTTCTTAGCCGGCCAGTGTATGCGGGAGTCGAAAATGAAAGTATAATTGTTATTTAGTTTATAATTGAGATTTAACAAGTTTTTTTTTGTACATAGCATTCCTTTAATATAAGTGAGGCTCTAAATTTAAAAAACTAACGTGTTCAATACCAACTACTGCTTATTTATTGTGAGACTTGACGCACTTTGACCTCAATGTAATTGAAGAATACTAGCAACCTTCTCATTTGAACATTCTTGACTCTCCTTTTAATCTTGCAATGTCACTTGATGATTGAAACTATCTACACTGTTTAAAGATCATCTGTGCAAAAAAGTAATTAAATTTAAAATTGTTTAGTCATCTAATGATAATCCAATAATTACGCGAACCATGTTTGTCGCTTAAGTATTGACATTTTGACTAACGGATGTATGAAACTGTCCCAAAATTAACACTTTAGGTATGACTCTGGGATGAAAAAAAATTGATATACTAAATGTTGAAAACCACAAAACATGAGGGTAGTAAACAGTCTTTTGCCCTAATTAAAAATATAATTATAAATACATAATCATGCTCTTCCACCTTACACCATATTTTAATATCTCAAATATTTCAAGCAATCTTTTATTATTATTCCAAATTAAAAAAAGAAACTTACTTTATATTATTTTATAATAATAAATAATAACATTTTAATATAAATTGTCTGGACTACTTACTTTAAAAGTAGAAATATCTTGAATAGTTACTATTCATTACACGCAATTATTATTCAATTTGATGGATTGAATTGAGTATAGTCCATGAGGATTTTATGAGTGAAAATGCTCTAATAGCATCAAGGAATAAATTAAAATAAACTTGACCGTCTCCCGCTTGGAAGGCGAGAAAGATTAAAGAGTAAAGAACGCACACGTGGCGCCAAAGCAAACAGAGTCCAAAGGCCACAGTGGAGAGATTCATTTCTCGGTAAAACCCCTTTTGAGCTCAATACCAACACCACTCAACACCACCAACACCACTCACTCACCAAGCTCGCTCTCTCTCTCTCTCTCTCTCTCTTGCTGGTGTTCCACCTCGTCGCTGTGCATTTCATGAACTCCGGAGATGATGAGAGAAAATCAGTCGTCGGAAAATTCCAAACCGGTAAAACTGAAACTTTCTTCAGGTCAGAAAGGGTGGCTTAATAAGTTATTTGGGTTTCATTTCGTTTCATAACTATATATCTGATTAATTTTTCTCCTTGCTTTTTAATTGGTTAAATATTTCAATTTGGAAAAGTATCTGTTTCTAATATTTACATGCTACTTCATATTTTTAGAGTAAATTTGAGTTCTCTGTTTTAAGCTTCTCCGTTGAGGTCGATGAGGCAAATCAAAAAGTAGGAAAATGAAAAGAAAAGAAAAATCAAATTGAAAACAAGGGGCATTCCGAGAATCGAACTCGGGACCTCTCGCACCCAAAGCGAGAATCATACCACTAGACCAAATGCCCTATAATGATGATTAGAACGTGCAAATAGTTAATTAGCCTGACAAAGGATGCGTCACTATCACGAAGAAGGTGATGCAATTTGCAGTGGAACTATTCAATATAAGTTGTATTTGATTTGGTTGGATATGTTAAGTTGGGTTTTCACATTCTTCAACATAAATAAAGTTTACAATTTTGAATTCGAGGCACTTCTTCGATGGTCCCCGTCCGGCCCGCCTAACGGCATGGGTTGCGGCATCCAATGAGGCTAATCCAGCAGAGTAGAGGAGCGAATTCGACTCACTTTCTTTCATGTGAAATTTGTAAGTTAAGTCTTTTATGAAATTTGTGTACGGATATTTAAAGAAATTATCTGTTTTAAGAATTTGTGTAGAGGCTATTATGTTAGTTGATTAGAAATTGACTCCCCCAATTATGTCACAACTAACATCATGATGAAATTCTAGTAATCGAGTACTTTTAGGCCCATCACCCTACTGTTTTAGTCTTTTTTTCTTTTCTTTTCTTTTTTTGGGTGAACACTGTTTTTGTCTTTGACATTAGCATTTTTAACACCTCTTCGACGGATTTGATAGAATTCAGACACTCAATGAAGTTCAGAGTGTTAAGATGTGGAATTTTAGTTTTACGGAGAAAAGTGAGATTGAAATGAAGTTGATAAAGAATAGATAAATGATAGTTACCTTCTCCTTTATTTTTAAGATTCAATAATATTATTTGATGATGTGAAACGTTTATTTTCTCTGTCATTTTTAAAAAAATCATCTCGACCAAAAATCAACCAAATCGAAATTCGTTTAACTGTTAGATTATGTTGTCATGATTACATTGTTTAATTGAGGAACATGGTTCATCTATTATTGGATAAAACGTCAAATGACTAAATGAATTTGAATCATCAAATGATATAGCCTACCACAGTGGTTGATAGAAGTGTTGTCCTTGCACTATGGCATGGTTCGAACATCGTCAATTATCTAATCTAACATTTAATCTAACAAATCTATCGTTTGATATAAAAAAAAAAAAAATTCATGAACTAATATTGAAGAATCGTAAACATAATTAACACGGTAATTTGAAAGTAAAGTTTGGATGGTGGAGCAACTGAAGGGTGGAGGAAACCAAAGTTTGGTACTTTGAAAGTAAATTGTGATGGATCATGGAATTCTAAGACGGGGCTGGGGAGTTATGGGTGGGTGATTCGAGATTTTGCAAGGTGTTTGCGGAGAGCAGGAGGGGCCGGAAAGAGGCCTTTTAATTCGGCAATCTTGGCGGAAGTGGAGGCCATTTGTGCAGCGCTTGTGTTTTGCAAAAACGAAGGATTTACGAAGGTGGAGATTGAATCGGATGACCAGGTGCTATTGCGAATGATTAACAAGGAGATTGAAGTGGATGCTGATTAGGAATGTCTTCTGTTTGACATTGATTCTTTGGTGAAGCATATTGGAGATGTCAAAATAGGGTTTGTGTTGCGGGGAAGCAACCTGGCTGCTCACACGGTTGCCTTGTTTACTGCCAAAGATGGTGGTCCATTTGTTTGGGACGAGATAGGCTCTGAATTTTTATTTAATATTCTTGCTATGGATGTAAACATTTCGATTAGATTATAAATAAAGCATCTTTTGACAAAAAAAAAAAACATAATTAACACAAGAAGCTGAAAAGATAATTTACAAAAAGAAATGCAGCCTGGCAATATTTTCTCCGCAAAACTACTAAAAATGGTAAAATTAATCTCGAAATTATACGAAAAATAGTAAAAAAGCAGACATGATAAAACATATATAAAGGAAAATGCTAGAAAGGATATTGGATGGAATGGAATTGCTTTAAGTTCGGACAGCATGATTGCCAAATGGCCACAGCCATCCGTTTATCTACAAATTTTGCCTAGGAGTCGCCCGCAACTCCCTCCCACCCACAACTTTTCATCTCCCTCCCCCTCTCCAGTTTCCAATAAATAACTAGGGGAGTGAAAACATAGAAGGATTAAGGAAAACAAAAAACTGGTTAAGGACAACGAAAGCTAGGGTGCTGCAGGCTCTATCTCCCTCTCACTTTTCTCTCACTTGGTCTTCATTTCAAAGGGTTGGTGGTGGTGAGTTGAGGTTGTGGGTTGGAAGCCGTAGGCCATGGCAAGCTTTGCAAGCACCACGCAAAAGTGTACGGCCTGCGAAAAGATAGTGTATCTGGTTGATCGGCTGGCTGCCGATTCCAGAATTTACCACAAGGCCTGCTTCCGATGCCACCACTGCAAGAGTACCCTCAAGGTACATAATTAACTTTTACATGAACTGTTGCTCGTTGTGTTAATTCCATGCATGCACGTATTGTATGCCATCTCTCGCTCCTTTTCACGTTTTCCCTTCTTTTCTAATCAACATTCTGTGGAGTTCAAACCTAAGACAGCATACAATGTTGATACGAAAAATACAATTAGATCAAGAGCTCTAATCAACGATTATTCTTCACTTTTACTTTTATTGCTAACATGTGCTTCAATTAAAATACCTGGAATTACATGGTTTTGCTCAAATTCGAAGCGAAAATCCTGTTGAATTATAAGGAAAATTCAGTAATATTCTCTTTTTTTTTTCTTTGTTTCATTTGCAGCTCATCAACTATTGTTCATTTGAGGGGGTTCTCTACTGCAGGCCTCACTATGATCAACTCTTCAAGCGAACTGGCAGCCTGGACAAGAGTTTTGAAGGTAAAATCTCAAAAACAATTACCTCTGTTAAACTCTTTTATCTTATACATCTTTTTGCTGGGAATTTATACTCTGAAGGAACCTAAAAAAAAACAAAACTTTGTTAATTTTGTTTCAGGAACACCAAAAGTCGTAAAGCCAGCAAGACCTTCTACGGAAAATGAGGTAAAAGATCTCTTTTGCCAAGTGAGATAAAATTGAAGGTTCAGAATACAACTCCTCACTGTATACTCCAGTTATGGGACAGACACCCCTTCTTTGTATATTAAAAAACGTATTTTTGATGTCATTGATAAGTGTCGATACCATTATTATTGCCAACAAAACATGACGACATGTTATGGATGCATTACAGACCGTATCAATTCATGCCCTAAAAAAGTAAAGAACTAACGTCATACACAAAGAATTTATGTCAAGGACTAAAGTGTGTTGCTAATAAGAATTAAATCTGACTCTTGCAGAATGCCAAGTCAGTCTCAAACTTGTTTGCCGGTACCAGAGATAAATGTGTGGGCTGTGAGAAAACTGTTTATCCAATTGAGAAGGTACAAACCTACGTAATTTTTTGCTACCATTATATGAAAGCTCAAATTTTCTTCCATTGATTGCATTCAAACCCTTTTGAACAAAATCTTAAATTATTAAATTAATGTTACTCCAAAGGTTTCCGTCAACGGGACTCCATACCACAAGAGTTGCTTCAAATGCAGCCATGGAGGTTGCACCATAAGCCCATCCAATTACATTGCACATGAAGGAAAGCTCTACTGCAAACACCACCACATCCAACTCTTCAAGGAGAAAGGAAATTACAGCCAGCTCGAGAACGAACGCGAAAAGCTTACAATGACTGAGCAAGCCACTCATATGGAGATTGCTGCTGAATCATGATCACCATCTCTTTCTCCTTGTGTGACTTCCACCATTTATGTCGTTGGTATGTCTTGTTTTGTTTCTTCATCATTATTCATGGGCACTCGGATGTATCGCGAGATTGAATGTATTCGGGTATGAATGGTTTGACGGTTTTTACTGCAGCATTTAAAACATTTGTCAACTCTATTTTTCATATTTTTCTACTTTACCACGTGCTTCAGAAGAACACTGCTTGACTCCTTACATAAGAGAGTTATTCCTCTTTACAACAAATCACCGTCTAACACATGAAAAATATCTCATTTAAATCCCAAAAACAAAATTTTCAACACGGGTCAATTATGATTCATCTGCAAAACAGAATGACTCCATAACTTTTACGTCTCTGGAGTTCATGTCATTTGAGAGCTCCAGAAGTAACAAGACACTGACGCAACTTTCCTGTCAATCACCCAGGCCGGTTAACTCACTCCCGGTAAAGATTGAAACTGGCGGCTACCGTTGTAAGACATTGACGAAGATATTGGTTAATATGTAAAGGCATCATACCATTCTGCCATAAATCTTGGTTCAGCTATTGCTACACCCATACTGTACGTGAACAACAGATGAATACATCCATGTGTGTTCACAGGAGGACTGAAATCCCTAATCACTCAAAAGGAAATCAGATTTACAATGCAACCGGTTACAAATGTACACTGACAAGATGCTGGATGAACCTGTATTTGGCCCTCAACGACTGAGTTTAATTTTCTACTTCTTGAAGAATCGTCAGTGTATCCGACTCTCTCGTTAGCATGAATCTGTTCAAATGTAACAGTTATGCTTTGGCGTCTAACCCGTCATGATGAACCATAACTGAAGTTAAAGTAGATCACTCCTGTTTCGGTTGAGAACCATTTTTGTTCATGTTGTCTTTCAATATTTGCGCTGCAAGTATTAGGAGCTCCACCATCTCAAGTCCAGCAGCATAAACAGAATCTATCTTCTCATGGCTGGGCTCCCCATAAGCATGACCAGGCTCATTGCGGATGCTCTGACCATTGAATTCAACGTCTTCATCTGCTGACCAACTAATCGGTAGGGAGCTGCTAAGTGCAGTCTTCACTAGTTTTGCCTCATTAATAATGTCATTGACAGTTTCTGATAGGCTAGCAAATGTTGTACTTCCAGAAGTCACCGACTCTTTGACCTATAAAGTAGGTTAAGCACAAACACTCAACACATTAATTTCATACGGTAGACCAATGCAAACCCGCTAAACAGACTAGCTTTTGATGAACAGTGTTTCAATGCTAGTGATTGACTAAATAATTAAGAGTGAAAGTTCGCCATATAAAAAACAAAAACATCATAAACTTCCATCAGACCTTTGAAAGGGATAGACGAAGCCTGTGAACTGTAGTAGTCAGATGCTCCATACTTCCCATGCTTTCTTGAAGTGTTGCTATTTCAATTTTCATTCTGAGGAAACAAAAAATGTGGAAGAAAAAGGAATTTGATGTCATATCTACTATCATGTCAGTGGCTAAATCAACGGTGATGCATGTCAAGAACACACATCTACAGTATGTATCATTCAACTCAAATTTACCCAAAATATATTCACAAACCTGGCAAACTCCATGCTATCGGACCTCTGGCCAGATAGATTCCCCTCGACATTTAGGCCACTTGCAGCTTCACGTCCCCTAAAGTCTACATTACCAACCCAACGACTCAAGTACGTTTTCTTCAACAAACTTTTTAGCCTTCCATCCCTTTCATGAGTAACTACTTTCCTATCCCCAATTTCTGCAGGCAAATTTTCTCTATTTCTCTCTTGACCAATTCTCCTGCACATTATCATTGATAGTACTTTCAGTAAGTTAAGCAAAAAATCACTAAAAGGCAACGAAGAAAGTTACCCTCAAGCAAAGGAAAAATTAACAACACATCTATAATGCCAACATTTCTAAAAGTAAGGCAGAAATCTGACTCTTTAAGCTGATGATAATCCTGCTTCAATTGTGCAAACTCCATTAGAGCTTTTACTTTTTCATTGGTAACCTGAACCAAAAAGAAATAATTGGACAGTTCATCAATGAATCCAAAAATTGTACGAAACTTTTAAGGTCGCATCGAACAAGGAAATTCATCTGTGAACCAAAAATATTCATGCAAATAACGAAATATCAAACTACACAATAAGATGGAAGTATCTGGAGGTCACCATTGAAATGCTTGAACATTATGTGGCATAGTGATAACACCAATAGATAATGTTTGTCTAGTATGAAATGAAGATCCCATATTAGAGTGAGTGGTCAAATTAACAACAAAGTTTACAGTTAACACACAAGTATATTACAAACATCCACATGAAATTTCACAATTTGTTAGCTCCGCATAACACAGTACCTATAGTGCAGTCTTTCACAAAAAATTTAATGAGTTACCAGGAAATTGCATACAACATCACTGAGCTAATGAGCAGATCAGTTTAGTTACATTCAGATGACTGGAGAGAAACAAGTAATCTGACAGATGGCACTTCAAAGAAGTTACCTGCAGTAAGTTTCTGTGAAGCTCTTCTATTTTTCTTTCAAGAGCTGCATTCACATTTCTGTCAAGTAAATATCTTTCTTCCTGCTGTGAAAGAAGTAATAGCGTTGACACCTGAAAAATATTTATGGTTAAAGAAAAAGCAACTGCAAATTAGGAACTCAGATTTCAAAAAAAAAGATAAACCAAAAGACCTTGTCTTGCAATGCCTGTGCAAGGGCTTCAGAGTAATCGTTTCCTCTAACTGCCACAAACTCTGACGAGTCAGGACCACTATTCTGCAATCGGTATGGAAGATATCACGAGTGACAAAATGTAGGTGGAAAATTAGATCAATTACATCCTCCGAACTTCTTTTGAGTTCACCAACCACAAAGAAAAAAAACTCTTTCAAGCAGTGCTTGGCTTGGAGTCAATCAGAAAAAAGGAAGCACTACTTCCAATGAAAGTCCACAAAGATGTCTATTGTCAAACATCACTGAGATAGTAAGCAGTTTCCTCTATTAGGGTGCAGTGAACAAACCTTGGATACCAATTGGGGGTCAGCATCAGTAGTTTTATGCCTTTCGAGTCTGGTTGCATAAATTTGCCTCCTATTTTCCTCTATAGCATCAATTACTGATTTGATACTAGCCTTTCCCTCGTTGAGTAAATTCATGATGAGAACTCTATGCTGAGAATGGTAATGATGCAATTCTGCAATCTCATGTTTTATCATTTTATCTGTAAGGATCTGCATGTAAGCCCACCAGATTTACAGTAAGAATGAAATTGAGATTTTTTTTTATAATTCTTTTTTTTTTTTTTTTTTTTTCAGAGAAAGAAAGAAATTGAGATTGAACTAAATGATTTTCGATTTAATTTTTTCAAGCAAGAACTTACCTTTTTCTTTTCCAATTCACCAACTCTCCTCTTTAAATGATTTTCAATTTCCAAGCCCTACATGCCACAAGAAGATCAATTTTTGGAAAATAGACCATAAAAATTAGTGTGCAATGCAAAGCTATTAAGTACGAAGCAAGTTGCTTACCATCCGTAGCCTGTTTTGAAGATTATCTAAAGATTTCCTTGTCCTCTCGAGCTCTTCCTCTAATGCACTCTGTCTGAGGATAAGTTACTCAAGTTGTATACGGGACATAAAATCTTAATCTAGTGACAACCGCAATTTTTTTTTAATAAATTAGGCAAAGTTTTCAAATGCAAGCATGATGTCAATTCAATCTGGAAAACTAAACAAGACGACAATATTCTATTTGATTCACAAGGTTCTCAGAGAGAACAGTCAATCTATACTTGTCGAATATGGTTGCTAATGTTTTTATTTCCTCAGCAAAGAGATGTTTAATATTTGGCAATTCTTAAATTAATCCTTTAGATCTACTGTCTCCAGTAACTCAAACTTAGGTTATCATGAATTTAGAATGTTTGATATCGTTACCCATTTACCCCTTCACGAGAATGAAAAGTAGAGGGTTATGCAAACTTACAATATATTTAGATGTTGAAGCATCATTGAAACTCCACCATTCTGCAGGATCATGCAAAAGGCATGCACATTTTCTGTCCCAACTTGTACTCTCACATCCCTCAGGGCTTTGCTGCCTGATCTCATAAAATTTATCGATTACCTGTTATGAACATAATATCTCCATAAGAACCATGCGAAATCTTTCTCAAAACAAACTAAGTGAAATAGGACAAAAGGAAAAGAACAAAACTGAAGAACAATGGTCAATGTTAACATAGTTCTAGCTATACCTTGAGCACACACACGTCTCCAAAAAACCATGCAATATGCTTTCTATTTGCTAAATATTAGTGGAAAGATAACTTGCTGATTGTTTGGGACTGAAAGTGCAATTAAATGCTAGTATCTGATTCGCCAACTAACATCTTTACATCCTTACGAACATACATCAGATGTTTCTTCATGATTCAGAAGCACGCATTCAGAAAGTCACCATGCTTGATGATTTGAACATTATATATGTAACATGGATAACATAAGGGAGGGAGGAAGAAGAAAGAGAAAGGGAGGGAACCCAGGATCACCTTCTTGAAAGCTTCAATCTTCTCTTCTTGCATTGCTAAATCACTTTTCAGTTTATCATTAAGTTTCTTCTGTTCAGAACAATCTGCAGTTTGTTCTTCTAACCTGTATCACAAAAAAGATGCACATCATCATGAAAGAAGTATGCTTTCACTTGGCTTTATAGCTCAAAACAATTATGGAAATAACGGAAATGCCTAACCACAAGTTCCCGCAATGACAAGTAGATGCCCAACATATAGGATACAGAAAGCCAAGATTAAAGAAAGTAAAAGTATAACATTTCTGTGAGAGATATTATTCTGGTTTTCTTTTCTAACATTTGCTGCTTCTAATCAATTCTCTATTCGTCAATGGCTAATAGATACCTCTTCTCTATATCACATAATTTGTTTGACATGAGCTCCTCTTTTTCCTTAGCCTTCTCAGCCTGTGATAAGCCACATAACATATTTAAAATTTTGATTTTCATAAATACCCCAAGCAAAAAAGTACTTAATAAGTGCCATACATGCAGAAAATAAGCTTAAAATAAAGGACAGCTGCCCTAACCTCCATTATTGAATGATCTCGTTCAGCAAAAGCTGCAGCCACACAGCCCTGGAAAAATTTAAGCTGCTTTTCTGCTTCCACATTCTAGGCAAACAAATTCAATATATAAGACCCAAGAACGCCACCATGAAATTAATTTGCATTCATTATTGAGATGCAAAAGAGCTTTCGTGTAAGAGAGACCTTTGCAACCTCTGCACCATGCAGATCAGCCAACTGGCCCTGAAGGTACAAAGCACACATGTTAGCGTTCATAAGCAGTTACACTATCAAGGGAAGAAAGTTAAAGGTCTCACTTTGATTCTGTAAGCCTCCGAAAGCTCTTCTTGAAGATTCACATTATCTCTGGTGCAAGCAGCTAGCTTCTTTTTCAAGTTTTCAATTTCCTGCTCCAAGCCAGCTGTCCTAATATGACATTAAATTTTAATGCAAAACACATTTATAGTTTTCTTCATCGTAGCACCCCAGGGGCCATGGGTGACAAATTTTCCCTTCCCCGCCTCCACTATAAAGACTGGAAAACAACTTGATCGTATTGACTGGGGACGGAAGTTATACCTTTGAAAATGCATCTTAGTGGCCACAACAAGGTAGCTTGGACCAGCTTGTTGCATACACAGTTGTTCAATGTCTTTGCGCAATTCATCACGCTCTGCACAACATTATAATCCACTTATATTATCTTTCATGTTAGTATAGATTAGACACCAAAATCCAACTCAGGGTCACAAACTGAACAACACGGTATATACAGAAGCGCAACTTATGTGTTTGCAATATACAGGACCGCATAAAACCAACTTCCGAATTAGCGTAGCATAATGAATAGCCAGACCAATTCTATTAAAAACAAAAACAAAAACAAAACCAACAACAACAACAACATAAATTGGAGATTGATGACACAATAAAATTAGCACACACCATTTTCGAGCTGATGAATTCGAGCCAACAACGATTCCTTATCGCTTAAATCTTCATCCATTGTCAGAAACAGAAGCTGAGGTCAAACCTTAAAAGCATCAGGCAATAAACTTACCAATTACCATAACCAACCCATTCGCAGAACATGATTCCCAAGTAAAAAACGACCCAGTTTCACAATTTGGATATTGCAAGCAGCCCACGAACCAAAATTCAACAGAATAAAATGACCAAGATCAATAATTTAATTCAAAAGAATACTTGAACGTAAGAGAAAACAATTGGAATTGAATAATTTTAGATTTAAGGGTTGGAAACAAAGGGAAAGACTTCATCTTTTTGGTGTTACCTGAATATGTAATAGGAACAACGACAACAGCAACGGGAAGAATTCAGATTCAAGGTCGGAGAGGAGAGAGGAGAAGGAGTTTGCTTTCGTTTGCTCGCTGCAAGAACTCAATCTGAAAGAAGGCTGGGGTGGTGGGTGTTTCGTCTCTGTCTTTTATTTTTTATTTAAGACATAATTACTGGGTCTAAATATAAAAATTTGTCTATCGAAAAAAATATATTAGTGTAGAAAGAATGTAGTGTACTGGATTCTGAAATTTGGTGTGATATTTACACACCTTTTTTACTTTTTACACACCCTTTTAATTTTCGGCCGTTATCAGATGAATTTGAGAAGATTAACGGACATAAATTTAACAAATGGTGCGTGAGAATAAAAAAAAGTATGTGGATAGCACACCCTATTTCTTTACTCTAATTTTGGACTGACTATTGGTCAAATTGTGGGCCCCTTCTAAATTTTTCTCTTCGCCAACTATGCTGACGTTTGCTACATTTCCTTCCTAAAATAGTTGTGGATAAAATTGCCAATATTCCTATCAATAGTATTGGTGGCTCGACAGACAAGTGTATATGGAAACTAACGAGTGATGATAACTTTTCTCTGAAGTCTACCTATGTGATGGACCTAGACGCTACTATGAACATCAAGCAGCGATGGAGTTTTATCTGGGAGTTGCATCTTCCTCTTAAAGTGCTCTCATTTCTTTGGCTTGTGTTGCTAGACAAATTATTGACCAATGTTCAACGAGTTAGACAATCCTTCATGTGGCAGAAGTGATGGTGATTTTGAATCAATTATTCACGTCTTTAGAGACTGCTCCTTTGCTGCTAAAGTTTGGAGAAGTTTCCTTGTTCCTGATCAATTTTTTACTAATGCATGTACTACTAATTGGTTCCAAAATAATCTCTCTTTCAAAATATTAGTCTTGGATAATTTGGAATGGAGACTTATTTTTTGCATTACCTGTTGGCTCTATGGCACTGGCGAAACAAAAATATTTTTTAACAGGATTTTTCTCCCTTTAACGATCCCAAATCTGTGATCATTACCCATTTGAAAGATTGGATTCTTGCAAATATGATTTCTTCCGTAAAATCCCTTTGAACACATGCTTTTCTTCATTGGGAACCTCCTCTTGAGGGTTGGGTAAAGCTTAATGTTGATGTCGCAAGGGGGAGGCCAACTTCATTGGTGCTGATGGTGTCCTTAGAAGCTCGTCGAGGGCATGGGTTACTGGTTTTTGTGCTCATCTTGGTCGAGGTGAGATTCTATGTGCTAAAGTTTTGGATGTTTTTATTGGGTTGCAACTTGCATGGAATAATGAAATTAAGAAGATTATGGTAGAATCAAATTTTGCTCTTGCAGTTTCAAATGCAAAAGTGGATAATCACCCTCTAGGAAGTTTAGTATTGAATTGTCGTACCCTTATGCACCAACACTGGTCTGGTGAAATTCATCGTATCTATCATAAAAAGAATTTTGTTGCTGATGATTTAGCTCATTTGGGTTTGTCATGCAGTTTAGGTTCAGTGTTTTCTGAGCAAGCTCCTCATTCTTGTTATTGGTTACCAATTGCAGATATAGCTGGAGTTTCATGACCTCGTGATCTTCTATTGTAATCTTTCTTTTTCTTTCAAGCTTGTGCCCTGTTGTCGTCCAAAAAAAAAAAGAATTTATTCACCATTTTAATATGATATTCAATTGAAATTTTGAGTTCCCTTCTGGAGAAATCCGTAAAAATAGAATTTTGAATTTCTTGATTTTTTTAACAAAGAATTTTGAAAATTTTAAAATTGTAGGCTGTCTTTGTTGTCGGGAGAAAAACTAAGGTCAGTATTCGGAACCGTTGCGATATTCCAACTGTATTTGCCGGCAATCGTCATAATAACATAAATATAAGCTCAAAACGGAGGGGGCAAAAACTATATCATTGAATCAGACTAAACACTACGATCCAGAAGCATATACATCTTGTTGCTATATGAATGAACTAACTCAATCAATGACAGCATGCCCTAAGCCCTCGAGTTAGTAGGGAAGACCCCGCTCTAAACGGGCGGAGAGCGGGGCGGCGCAAGAGTCACCTTCAAAGATAAAAGTGATAGCCGCCTCCTTCTTTCTTTAAGGCCAAGAAAAACAAGGTAAAGAAAAAATAACAAGACAATTACAAAAAACTTTTCTATCCCACTGTGAGTCCTAATTTTCTGCGTTACAATGCAGATTTATGGTTTGCAAAAGGAAATGAACAACTGCCATGAACCAGACGGGTCTCAATACCTACTTTCCTACAATGAAACTAATCAAAATACAAATCACCCATCTCTGTGTAGGTGAATTTGATAACATAATTTACAATTACAATGAAACATGCGCCGGTCCCAAGAAACTTCTGGTTCATTGCTCTTTCATGTTTCGAACTTCAATCAGGGACGATTCATCTGGCATATATTGACAGGAAAGTAAAATCAAATTCAAAAGCTTGGTAGAGATAATGAGACAAAGTTACAATCCAATTACCGTAAACCCTGTTTAGACTAATAACGATGGAGAGGAAATGTTGTGGGCATGTGTGGCTTCATTATAATCATTAAACAAAAAAATAAATGCTGAACTAGAACGACAGCCAGATACATACTCGAGTCCAACAACAAAGTTACATTTCGCGCTTCACACACACACATATATATTACAAGGATCTACAAATACACAATATCTTTGTTGGTTGGAGTGCAGTTACGAAGAGAGAGGTTTTGTGCAAGGAAGGAGACTGAATTGGTTGAGAGAGAGAACAAACAGATGTTGAATTCAGGGGAAACAGAAAAACCAAGTAATGTATAGTCATCATGTTATCTTGCATTCGGCCCAGGTTGCACACGCAATTTTCAATTGTGGAGAATAATTACTGTCTATTGGCTTTTTATCCAAAATTGTTCCTGAAATTTGCATAACTCCTCCATTTGGTCCTGAGATTTGAAATCAATAGAAGTGGTCCCTCAGTTTGTCCACCACCAATCATTTTGGTCATTGCTTGAAAAATCTCCATTAAATAAAGATAAAATGACAAAAATACCCTCAAATTTTGTCAAATCATTTTGGCCCATTGTTTATTAAATTGAGGGTATTTTTGTCATTTGGTCCTTATTTAACATAATTTTTCATGGAATGACCAAAATGATTGACCGTGGACAAACTCTAGGACCACTTCTATTGATTTCAAATCTCAGGAACCAAAGTGATGAATTATGTAAATTTTAGGGACCATTTTGGCTAAAAAGCCTTGTCTTTTTGCCAAAAGCAAGCATAAACTCAAGCCAAGATTATAAACTCACAACTTAAGCATTTCAACTCAAGACAAGACAATAAATTCACTGTAAAAAAGATAATATGCTATGTGAACTTTACCATCTTCGCAACATTTCTTCCTTTAGTGTCTTCATAGCTGCATCTGCAAAAGCTTGTGCTGCTTCTGCATCAGCTTCAGCAGCCTCAGCCTCCCTGGCTGCCTCTTCGGCTTCAGCAATGGCAGCTTCTGCATCTTTCACTGCTTGAGCAGCAGCTAAAGCAGCTTCTTCAGGGGTCATAGTCCTCATCTTCGCAAGCTCCAAATCAATTTGGGCTTTCATCAGGATAGCTTCATCATTGTCAAATTTTAGGGACGCCATGTCTTCCCTCAAAAGGAGACGCCATTGTCTCCCCTCAAAAGGATACGTCGATGAATTTCTTCTTTTTTCATAAAACGCTGGAGTAGGTGCACCTGCATCTGCGCTTTACCTATCAAAACAAAAACCTAAACTAGAAATAAGATCAAACTCCAACAACTCTAATCATATTCAATTCCAGGGTTAACATCTCTTGAGGAATATCATGGCTTCAACTAGTGTCCTTTCTTTTTTTTTTAAAATGAAAATCCCAATTGAAGCACATGAACAAGACGGTATTGTAGACTAAGTAAATTATATATCCAAGTACCAGCAAGCATTAAGTATCATAATATCCTCGATATTTCTCCTTCTAGCAAGAATCAGCATTAGATAAAAAGGCTGTTTTTTTTTCTTACACAGTACACTTCATTCAAAATTTCCATCCAACTTCCGCCGATATCAATATTTTCTTGATTTCCATCAACACTACTTTTACATTGTAAATATTTTCATCAATATCCATATTTAATATCAGAGATAACCAAGTATAAATCATATTTATAAGCAGAATATGACATTACTTTTCCATTTTTTGTCCAATGTGATCAAAGATTCTCAAGCCATAGCCAAACTCTCTTGAAGTTGTGAATCATAAATCATTTCATAACGCTTCATTTACATATGTAAAAGTTGGTTTGGTAGAGTATGGTATCAAATAAGAAGATATGGGTGGCTCACATATGATGATTTCGATAAACCTTTAATACATGGAATAAATTAGAATTTTACACAATTCAATCACCAATATCTTCTTTTGACAAAAAAAAAAAAAAAAATCACCAATATCTTCACTGCATTCAAAGTTTGGGGAACAATAAACCGTCAATATAAAGCCCTTTTTTTTTATCTACCAAATCTAAGAAAAACTAAGGTGAAAATCTCAGTAAATCATTGTACTACCATGTAAAAAATAAATCCAATTATTAGGTGTCAACATGAAAAATGGGACCACGAAACAAGTTAAAAACATAAGAATAAACCGATTGTATCAGAAACCAGCATGTTAAGCCCCCGTTAAACCTATATCATGGAACCGGTACAGAAGCTGAGATTGGACTGAAATGCTTATCTTAAAGCCCTAAACCGTAATAGAAAATCCAATAAGGGGGGGGAGGAGGAGAATTGGGGTAGGCAATAGAAGGAAAGAGAGAATCGAATGCATGGAAAAGAAAAATACTGATTTGGACCTCTGCATCCTTCACCCCAAAGCAAGAGCACTGTGTTCTCTCCCAACTTTGTTTTTTGGCCTTCTCACCAAATCCAACAATGAAAACACGAAGGGGAGGGAGACAACTAGGTATAAAGAGGAAAGGTGGACCGAGAAAAGCAGGAAAACCAAGGAAGTGTTGTACTTTTATGCGCAAACGGAAGCGAATTCTAACAAAGTACCAATATCAACGTCGTAGGTGAAAGCTAAAACAAACAATCTCAAACTAACACAAGAGATTTACGTGGTTCGGCGTAAAGCCTACGTCCACGAGCAAAGCACAGCGAGGAATTTCACTAAACAAATAGAGATTACAAAAGAGTGTTTAAACTCTCACAACCCAAATCCCACAAATTACAAACCCTAAACCAAACGAGTAGAGAACCCAAAACTAACGGAGAAGATTCTCCCAAATTGCTCTCTAACTCACAAACTCACAAATTGACTCTCACCAAATTTGCCAAACAAATGAGCCACACTAAATACACTAACCCTAAGGTCCTATTTATAGTGCATAGGACTTAGGTTACAATAAGAATCCTAATAGGAAATAAATTCAAATCCTAATCAAATAGGTAATTAACAAAATCTCTCCACCAAGGAAACTAACTAAGAAGTCAAAACCAAACCCAAATAGGACACCAAAACCAAATAGGTAACAGAAACCTAATTTATTGCATCATCCTAATTTTGAGCCAAAAACCTAACAGGAAGATAATGTATGACTCAAAACGTAAAATTATTTTTAATTCAAGATGTCCAGATACCGATTTTATTCAAATAAAGAAAAAGTTCGGGAGATTTACAGGAAATACATCACGCAAAACTATTTTTATTGAATTTAGAGAGCATAAGAGAAGAATCTACCTACACTCGTACAAATGGAATGTTAAGCAGTGACCAGATTGCCAGAACCGAGGCAAAAGGCACTACATGGGCCATAGAAAAGTGCAATGTATCAAGTGATCAATCAGATCTCGAATGATTAAATCAGAGAAAATCTAGGATAAAAAAACCAGCAAGACTGTTTAATTAGTTATCTTCTAAACCTCATTAATTAAATCTGGAAATTACCATGTAAGGGAATTTCAATCAGAACAAGTATGAAGTTGCCAATCACCTATGAAAATGTGTTCCCTTCATGTAGAGCGTAAGTTGACAGTTATTAAAAATTATTATTATCATGTGGCACGTGTAGCTCCAGTTAAGGTGAACATATGCTCCCACACCCAAAGTGGCAGTTTGATCACCCATACCCCTTTGGCCCCATTATTGAACTTTCTAGTACTCCAAAAAACACAACTAAGCCAACCACCCTCATCTAAGAATACTTTAGTTTGAACAAATCCACAACTATTTTAGAAGTGTTATATACTGCTAGGCATGCAGCATATTCCCATATGATCCTTGTTTTTGGAGTACCCATTCCAATATGATGACAAACCTCGGAAAACCTAACCTTTTTATGTATGTGCACATCATTTGATTAATTACCGAACAACAATCAAAAACCACATTGCATGCAACAATTCTGACCCTTTAAATCCAACTTGTTTGTAAGTGCATGAAAATAACAACTCCATGCACATTAAGAAGTCTTTAATTGTTTGTTCCACAAAAAGCACATAATCTAACACCAAAAGACCATAAAGCTAAATATATAGAACACAACGTTTATTAGACCACAAAATATATTTACCTTAATCAGTTTACGAAAAAATTAAAAAGAGAACTCAACTAGTGAACTTGTTTACCACAAAATATAATTAGTCCACAGTAAACTACAAATTAACATATAAGATTACTTGTCCCCATTATTTAGCATTTCAAATTATGAAAATTTTTAAAAGAGAACTCAACTAGTGAACTTCTTAATCTTAATGAGTATAACAAACAAAATCTCCTACATGTTAACAAGAGAGATGCAATGCTGGGTCCATTCCATTTTTTATATCTTCATATAGTTCAATCAGTCCTCCAATTTTAAAATGAAGTCACTAATCTCACACAGCTAACCAATCTAAACCCTTCAAAATGTCATGAATAACATTAACAAACAAATCAACCTGCTGAATCGCACAAGACTTATTTGTCTCAAAACTGAACAGAATATTTCAGATGGGCAATATTTAAGTATGAGAATGGCAATGAATTCAAAAGTCAAGAAAACTGTCTAACCTCACAATAGATTTTCTGGGACCAGAAATCTGCTGGGTCTCACTGGAAATTGAAATAGGCTTAGCTTCCATGTTTTCATCATCGCTTTGAGCAACATTACTGAGAGCCATAGAGTTCTAAGTGTTTTCTTAGCCTTCTCTCGAAAGCCCCATCCATTTGCCATGACACTCATATTTCTCCACTTATCCTACCCACGATAGATACAAAATAATGTAAAAATTGATAAAAGCATCAGTGAACTTCATATCTAACATCATGAGTATTATGATAACAAGTAAATAGTGATAAAAGAAACCTTACCTTAAGATCTACATTTGAACGAGTATACAGAACACCACTAAATTCTGGATGTTTAAGTATGGTCCGCCATTTTCCTGCACCATGTTTAAGAACTCCAGGTTTAAGGGCTGATTCTTCTTCTGCCGTCCATTTCTGCTTAGGAGCACCCATAGGGGGTAACACAGAGGAACTCTGCCAGAGAATCAATCTGCAAAGCCTTAGTGATCTATATTAGAGCCTACACCCAAGGAAAAAACTTGACATAAGAAAACACATCAAAAATCAAAAAACGAACATCAGTAAACGTTATAATCAAACAGAAGCAACTGTAAAATTGTATTACAATAAACGCCTTCAAACATGGTTTGTATTTGGATCTAGGATTTGAATTTCAGATCCACATTTGTTTTGATGCATTCGAAATGCAACGATTGTAAAGTATCTTGTTTGAAGGCCAAAACAAACAAATCAACAGTTTCATTCAACATTTAAAAAAATTGACACATTGAAGCTGTATCACAGTTTAGTAAAGTTTCCCCACTACTCCTCAATACTCAAATGTGGACACCAGAAATACCAAATTTTACATAATAAAAACAATAATTTTGTAACTTAATACTCTATTTTAAAATAATAAGATTCATATTCAAACCTAAAAGCATCCACAACAAAATTCAACAGCAGAATGTGAAATTTCATATCCCACAAACAAAACGAACCCTAAATTCCCAATATTTATTCAAAAGGGAAACCCCATACAATTCAATTTCCCAATCAAATATCACAAGTTTGTTCAAATCAAGAATCCAGACAATAAGAATCGAAATTACACGAAGGGAAAGGGGATTAAGGCACAGACAATTACCAGAAATAGTTGTCTAATTCACCGAATTTTGGTTTGAATTCGATTCCAAGTTTAATTTCGACTCGATATTCAGGGGCTCTGAGATTTGATTTGAATTCAGTTCAGAGGGTCCGGCGCGGGGGCGGGGCCGGGCGGGGCGCGAAGGTGAAGGCGTAGGTTGCTGCTCTCTCGCGTCCACCTGGGATTTTTGCGGATCGACACAAAAAATCAGTTTCAGGCCTTGCTGGCCAAGAGTGACAAGCAAGTTCCGTTCTACTTCGATATAGTAGTGACATGTACACAAAGGCCACGCATGCGGAGCTATTTATCTGTTGCCACAAACATTAGGGCATCATAGTTTCCAAGTTTTATTTTCTTTTTCAGCGGATGATGGTGTTTCAAACTTGGTACTCATTTAATCATGTTGAAATATTATTAAACTCTTAATTAATTTTCAATTCAAGCATTTCTTAAATATAAAAAATTAAATTGTAATAAGTTTGTACCCATAAAATTTTATAAAAAATATATGTATCCATTCTTAAATATACCAATTTGTTAAAAATGTACTGACACACCCCGACCCGGAATGTCCATTAGGACTCTGAATCGAGCTGTGTTGGCCGACACCTGAAAGGTGACGAAGCCATAAAGTATAGTGATGTGGAAAATGTGAACAAATTTAAACTTAAAAGTGCCTAAAGACAAGAGTGAGCTGTGAGCGGAATGAACTCATTTCACACTCGATGTCAGAGCATAAGTAAAGTACAATAGTGTGGGTAATGATCATACCCTCAGAGATAGCCACCTATACTGAAATTCACCAAAAATCCTCGTCGATACGAACTTTCATCAGCTAAACCTGGAGGGGTGAAAAACAGAAAACGTGAGTGGACAAAAATAAAGCTTTTTGAAACCATTTCTCTTTCCAAAAATAATAACCCCTCACCGTAAAACCCGTATAATTTCCTAGAAAATAATAATACATACGTATAAAGAAATCAGGCTCAAAAGCAATGAAAACCAAAGTATGTGCCTATGTAAGCTAGGTGATGTATATCAATATAAAATAATATATCAGTCGGAGTCACATAACGTGACCTATACGGCTGAATCTATAGCTCATAACCAATTCTTGCACACGAGTTGGAACCAGTGGTCTGTATGACAGGCTGGCTGTAAATAAATACGCTCAAGTGCTACGATCACGTGAAGGTTGTGCGAAGTATTGCAAGTCACATACGAGTCGGAACCACCTTATGTGGTCTGTACGACAAGCTGGCACCTGCCTTGGATCCAAGGTGAGCGTATGGTGCAAGAGGTGAACGATCACGTGAAGGTTAGGCCCTTGCCTCAGGCGGAGCACTAACACCGGAGGTGCAGGATAATGAGTTCTAAATGCATCTACGCATAACCATACACAACGCAACCACTATCATCATAATGTACTCACCTAAAGCTTACCTGAGCCTCCGCAGCATCATTCCATATTATGCAAAACTATACTAATGCAAATACTAAGATATAATGCATCCTTGACATGGCATTTAATTCATAAATTAATTTAAAAACAGTTTCTGGAAATCGTAAAGCATATATACATATATATAGAAAACAAAAGCCCACTCACCTGGAGTCCACGCTACAACTCCCTAGCACGAATATCGAGGCGTTCCGAACGATCGGCCCCTAGAACAATTATCAAATCACATCTCAGAATTCTTATCGATAGAATATATATAACTTACGTAAAACACATCCCTAAGGACGTTCTAGAATGATTTGAGACCAAAGTCAACCGTCGGTCAACGATCGACGGTAGGCTCTACAACCCTACGTAACTCGATCTGGAAGATCCGCACCTCGGATTTCGGATCAATAGCTTCCAAGGATTCACATTATGCTTTTAAAATTTCATCCTAAAATTTCATTATGATTCAACGGTTAGATCTCCGCCAATTGCAAATTCAAGTGGCGGTCAACGTTTTATTTTACGAACTTACAAATCCAATTCGAGAAGATCCATGCGTTGGATTCCCGATCTGTAAGTTCCCATGATCCTCAAATATTATGTACTACAACATATTAAAGTTTGGTGACGATCCAATGGTTGGATCGTCAATTCATATTTTTACTAAGTAACGCACCTTAATCAAACTAGATTCATAATAATCAAATCACATCATATGGATATCAAATCTGAGATAAATATATCGATTTAACGTAAAATATCATTGGCCGTCCACTGGCCACCGCGACTCGCCAGAAAATTCAATTATTTCTTAAAATTCTCAAACTTCACAGAAATGAAGATCTCAGTGAATGGAGCAACTTTCATACCTGTGACTCAGGCTAATTTGCCCGGGAAAAGCCCCAATTTTGCCACGAACCTCCGGAAACCCTAAAAGGGTGAACTTCGATTCTTCACTTCCGTCGCTCCACTGCCCACAATGTTGATTGGGCTTTGTTCCTAGACACCAAAGACACCTGAAGATGGTGATGGTTGACGGAAGAGCTTGCAAAAACAACAACGATCCACTAAAGAACCCACGGCGCCGTCGGGGTTGATCTTCATAAAACATGGATCCAATCGTGTCTGACTTGGACAGAAATGAAAAGGAAATGACGATGGGTCATTCTCTTGTTAGTGGTTCCTTTGAATCGTCAGAAAAATTGACGGAAATGGCAATGGAATTGTGTAGAAATTCGGGTCAAGGAACCATGTCACGATTTCGAAACGAGTCAAAGGGGAGAGCTCCTGATCGGCTGCTCTCTCCCTTTCTCATTTCCCCTAATTTCTTTTATCCCCTATTCGTCACTCACTTCTCTCTCTTCTCCCCATTTGCCTTCATCTCTCCCTCATTCTCTCCTTAATTTCCTATCCCACTGCCTATCACCATTTTTCTTTAATCTGGGCCACACATGTGGCTCCAACAGATTTTTCTCCAAAAATCTGGAGCATTCTAGAATTTATTAATTTGCAATTTTACCCTCGACTGTAAACGTTAATATCTCATTCGTTATAACTCCAAATTGCGTTCCGTTTGCGCCCACGCATCCGTAGCGATGAGTACTACAAGAATACGCCAAGAAAACGAACTTTACGTGACACGACACGGTAGTCAACAAAAGTCAACATTTTTCCTTGAAGGGCATTTTCATAGCTTCACTTATTAAAATTATATAAACCGTAAAATTGGGAACATGTTGTTACATGTACCCTTTTTTAATATAAAATGTACCCATTTTTTTATAAAAAAAATTCATTCAATCTTTTCTCTAATCCATTTTTTAAACTTATATGGGTACATTATATTTCGTTGATTTGAGAATGTATCCATGTCAAGTTTAATACAAGAAATTTAATAATGTTATTAAGCCTAATATCCTTTTTTTTTGTGCTTTTGAAAAATGTACCCATGTTTTGGTACAATAAATTTTTGGTTAGTTTTGATAAATGTGCACGTGTGTGTGTGTGTGTGTGTGTACACAATATATTGAAGAGTATAATTCATCTTTAATATTTTTAATCCCATAATTATGCCTTTTATTTAAAATCTCATTAATATAAATAACTTCATTTTTAATTTAAAAATATGATAACCTACATAAAAATACATTATTACATTAATATCAGGAACTTCGATAAAAAACTAAAAATCACAAAGGTTTCAGTCAAAGAACATTGGTAGTTAGGGACCGTGACACACCCCGATCCTAAAATCAAGGCATGCTGGCCGTCACGTGAGCGTCACGTAACCATGAGTACGGTGCAGAAGCAAAGATTCAAGACTTACGAAGGAATTAAATCCACTACTAGCAAAATAACAACCAACTAGCATGCTAGAGTGAAATAAAGTGTGAACACACACAACAACAGAGCTTAAGCAACTAGGTGCAGTCAAGTAGGACTATAATTAAGTTACAGCACCCGCATGTGAGTCCTACATTTTTAGGAATCTGTCAGAATGTCGTAGAAGCCCTCGTCAACCACCAACTGCTAACTAGAACCTGGAGGGGCGCAAAACAAAATTGAGTGGGTCAGCAAAATAAAACTTTTCGAAAACCTTTCATTAAAACATTTCTAACCCCTCGCTGTAAAACCTGTATACTTTCCCAGAAAATAGTATAATAGCATATAAATCTTCATAAATCTCAAATCATCATTCTTTATCAAAATCAGAGAAAATGCCATGATATAAATGCTAATAACAGAATATGGGTGCATCAATATAACAGGTGAAATAATGAATCAACCGGAGACCCTGCAGTTGGTCATGTACGGTTAATTCTATAGCTCAATATCCAAACCAAACCGGAGTCAACTCGGTGGCCTGTACGGCATTACTCTGCACATAAATCGGAACTACCTCAGTAGTCTGTACGATAAGGATGGTGTAAGAATACGCTCTAGTGCTTCTCTCATCAATCATCTGTATAATAATCTAAAGTCACCTACTAGTCGGAACCACCTCGGTAGTCTGTACGACTAGCATGTCGGAACCCTATCATGGTCTGTACGACATGCACCTACTTGGATCCAAGGTGAGCGTGCGGTGCGGGTGAATAATATAAGCACCAACACCATGATTGCAGGTTATGAGCTATCCACATAATATACATCATCAACAATGCACATGCATAACATAAAACTCACCTGATACTCACATGTGCGTCCACAACACCAATTCACATATATGCATGCATCAAATATCAATTCAAATATCTCATATCGTTCATATCATTCATATCATGCATGCATGGCATTTTAGAAACATACTTTCATTAAAACTCAATTTCTGGGAAAATTCATAGTATATAGGTATAAATAGAAAGTACTGCCCACTCACTGATAAGTCGATGGGTTGTAACCCCCGTGACGTCCCTGGAAGCGCTCGTCCTCGGGATAGGTGTCACCTATATGTGAAATAACTATAAAAACGTTATTTAAATCACATAACCAATAATTCTTAATAACTTATCATGCGATGCTCAAATTGGGTATATGAATATACCACAGTGACCCACTCGATGTCACGAACGTCGACAAATTTTTAGAATTAATTTTGGGCTTGTCACGCGCCCCCACACGCCAAGGAGGGCACGGGTACAAGCGCCCATCACGCGCATCTCCTACCTTGGCTCGCCGGACTGGTTTTCCGATGGCCGGATTCTGGGCATTTTTCAAATGCCTTGTTCTCCTTCGTTTCTCAACCATTTTCTTCGTATTTTATATCAAAATGAAGCCCTAAGCATGTAGTTTCACGTTACACTACTTTAAGGCTCTAAAAACTACGAAATCTCACCGGAGAAATCCCACGAAAATCGGCCAACTTTGAACGTGGTGATCCCGACGTCCAAAACTTCCAAACGAACGTCCCCGAGCTTCCTTAGGACCTCACTAAGCTCACTATAAGCTTGGATTGTCCTAAAAATCAACCAACACAAAGTTCATGAACAGTGCCAAAATCGGTGCTTGTGATTTCGACGTGAAATCGAAAGATTTCTTACCTGAAATGGGTGTGGTTGAGTTCGTATAGTCCTCACAAGCACGATGGTACCTTCACAACCTTCGATCTGTGCTTGTAGGCTCGACGGTGAGTGTGTCCGTACGGTTTAGAGAAGGAGAGAGTGAGAGAGAACCGTGAGGAAGAGAGAAAGAGAAGGCACGGGGAAAGGGAGAGAGAAGGTGAGGCTTGTCCCGTGTGTGTGTGTTGTGTGGTCCATCCAAAACAATTCCAACTTTGATCCCTAACCACACAAAACATACATACCAATTTTAAATCAACTTATACAATTTTCCAAAAGCTTATGGAAAATGTATATTTAGTCCCAAAAATATATGTCACACACACGTACCTTAGCAAACGTCGAGGGTACTTTCGTCATTTCACGTCCTTAATAAGAAAATCTCGGAACGGGCTGTGACAATCTTCCCTCCTTATAGAATTTCGTCCCCGAAATTCATTTAACCAAACAACCACTTAATACTCATAAAACAACCTCGGATACATCTCTCTCATTCGGTCTTCCGTCTCCCAAGTAGCTTATTCCACTGAGTGGTTCTTCCACAACACTTTCACCAAACTCACCGTCTTATTCCTTAGAACCTTGTCCTTCCAATCCAAGATAGTGATTGGTTCCTCATCATAATTCAAATCTGGATTAATCTCTAAAGGTTGAGGAGGAATCACATGTGAGGGATCTGAAACATAATGTCGAAGCATCGAGACATGAAACACATTATGTACCTTAGATAACTCCGGAGGTAATTCCAATCTGTAAACAACTTCACCAATCCTCTCAGTGATCTCATAAGGTCCTATATATCTAGAACTTAGCTTGCCTCTCTTTCCAAACCGTACTACACCTCTCCAAGGTGACAATTTCAAGAATACCAAATTACCCACATGATAAACTCGATCAGTAGCATGTCTATCTGCTAAACTCTTTTGTCGATCTTGGGCCGCTTTCAGGTTAGCCTTAATCACCTGAACATTTTGAGTAGTCTCATCCACAATCTCTGGGCCCTATAGCACTCTTTCACCAACCTCTGACCAACACAATGGCGTACGACAAGCTCTACCATAGAGTGCCTCAAATGGTGACATCCCAATGCTCGAATGAAAACTATTGTTGTAGGCAAATTCCATCAAATCTAGGCGATCATGCCAAGAATCACCAAACTGCAACATTGAAGATCTCAACATATCCTCCAACGTCTGAATAGTCCTCTCAGATTGTCCATCTGTCTGAGGATGATAAGCAGTGCTATAAAGCAATTTCGTACCAAGAGCTTCCTGAAAAGCTATCCAAAACTTAGAAGTAAACATTGGATCTCGATCAGAAATAATATTCACTGGAACTCCATGATACTTCACAATCTTTGTGATGAACAACTTAGCCAATTTATTCAGAGGATACTTTTCTCTCACTGGAATGAAGTGTGCTGACTTGGTAAGCCGATCTACAATCACCCAAACGCCATCAAATCCATTTTGTGTACGTGGAAGCTTATACACAAAATCCATAGTTATATTTTCCCATTTCCACTGAGGAACGGGAAGTGGTTGCATCGGACCAAAAGGTTTCTTTCTTTCAGCTTTGACTTGCTGGCAAATAATACACCTACTTACATACTCTGCAATTTCCCTCTTCATACCCGGCCAATAATAAAATGGTCGAATGGTATGATACATCTTAGTTCCTCCTGGATGCATCGCATAAGCCGAACAATGTGCTTCATCCAAAATTTCCTTCTTTAATTCCTCATTATTAGGCACATACATCCTGCTCTCTTTCATAAGCATACCATCTGATTCTCGAATCTTGAGGTCTTTCTTTTTCCCTTCACTTCTCAATTGAATCAATTCTTGAACCTCCTCATCAACCAATTGAGCTTCAAGCACACGATCAACCAAAACTGGCTTGACTTGGAAACTAGCAAGAAAAGCTTCTCTTCGCTCTTCTAATTCCAACTTTACTCCCGTTGCTCTCAAATCTGCAAGTAGAGGAACACGGCAAGCATACAAAGCATTAAGTCGACCTTGAGGTTTCCTACTCAGTGCATCAGCTACCGCATTTGCACGACCTGGATGATACTCAATAGTGCAGTCATAATCACTTAGCAACTCCATCCATCTCCGCTGACAAAGATTAAGATCATGTTGAGTATAAAAATACTGAAGACTTTTATGATCTGTGAAGATCTTGCATTTCTCACCATAGAGATAATGCCTCCAAATCTTCAGAGCAAAAACAATGGCTGCCAACTCGAGATCGTGAGTAGGATAATTCCTTTCATGGATCTTCAACTGTCGAGAAGCATAGGCGATTACTCGGTTATGCTGCATCAAAACACATCCCAAACCATTCAAGGAAACATCACTATAAATCTCATAGTTACCACTATCGTCAGGAAGTACCAAAACTGGAGCATGAGTGAGGCAATGTTTCAACTGCTGGAAACTTTGCTCACAATTCTCATCCCAAACAAACTTAGCATCCTTCCTGGTTAACTTCGTTAGTGGTAACGCAATCATAGAGAAATCTTGAACAAACCGTCGATAATAACCTGCTAGACCAAGAAAACTCCGTACCTCAGTGACGGTTCTTGGTTGTTCCCAATTCTCCACTGCTGCTATCTTTTGAGGATCTACTTGAATTCCTTGTGCCGATACTACATGCCCCAAGAATGCCACTTGATTCAACCAAAACTGGCATTTCCTGAACTTGGCATACAACTAATATTCCCTCAATTTCCTTAGTACCAAGTTAAGATGTCGAATATGATCTGCTTTCGACTTAGAGTATACTAGAATATCATCAATAAAAACAATGACAAACCTATCAAGATATTGCTGGAATACTTCATTCATCAACCTCATGAAAGCTGCAGGTGCATTAGTCAATCCAAATGGCATTACCAAAAACTCATAATGTCCATAACGGGTCCTGAAAGCCGTTTTAGGTACGTCCTCATCTTTAATCTTCAACTGATAATAACCAGATCTCAAATCAATCTTAGAGAACACATATGCACCTTTAAGCTGATCAAACAAATCATCAATACGAGGCAATGGATAACGGTTTTTAATCGTTACCCGATTCAATTGCCTGTAATCAATACATAGCCTCAAAGTACCATCTTTCTTCCTTACAAACAATACCGGAGCTCCCCAAGGTGAAGTACTAGGTTGGATGAAACCTTTATTAGTTAATTCCTGTAACTGAATTTTCAACTCTCTCAATTCAGCTGGAGCCATTCTATATGGAGTCAAAGATATAGGATCTGTACCTGGAAGTAAATCAATCGAAAACTCCATATCTCTGTCTGGCGGCAATCCAGGCAAATCCTCTGGAAACACATCAGGATAGTGCATGACTACTCCAACTTCCTCAATACTGTTAAGAGCAACATCATTTAACACCACATGTGCTAAGTATCCTTGACAACCTTTCGATAACAGTTTCTTTGCTCTCATGGCAGAAATAACATCATGTCTCACCCCACTTCTTTCACCCACAAAAGTAACCTCTGGTAGTCCAGGACGAAGAAAAGTAACTGATTTCCCGTAACAATCAATATGGGCACGATTATAATGCAACCAATCTGCCCCTAAAATCACATCAAAATCCACAATATCTAACGGGATAAGATTAGCTGGCATAACTACGCCATCTACCATCATTGGACACCCTGGATAGACACTATCAACATAACATTTGTCTCCTCTAGGCATGGCAAACTCTAAATCAAATCCTAGAGGTGTAGGGTGAGGTTGTGTCATTTGAGCAAACGTATGAGAAATCACAGAATGAGTAGCACCACAATCAATCAAAACTCTAGCAAAGTGGCCAAGGATGTTTAACGTACCCATAATCAAGTCTGGATGGTTCTGAGCATCCTGCAGTGAGATGTGATTCACACGTCCCTGAGCTTGCTGTCTTCCACCACGACCTCTGTTGCCTTGATTACCTCGCCCTTGAGAAGTGCGTCCCTGCCCTGACTGGCTAGCCTGCCTAGACAGTCCTGCACCGCTAGCAGCAACCTCTCTCTGACGGGGCTGATTTCCCTGATGCCACTGAGATCCACTAGCTGGCATGGAAGAATACGAAGAATAACCTCCAGGATCTTGAGAATACTCACTCTGAAAATAGGGATCTTGAGGATACTGATTATGTCCGGAAGCATAGGGAGCAGCATCACCCTGATAGTGGTAAGCACCACCACGACCCGTCTGACCATAGCTGCCCGATCCATAATTCTGCTGAGTCGGTGCTGGAGGTGGCATAGTAGACTGATGAGGTCTCTGCTGAGTCTGGGGACACTGTGCAGCTCTATGTCCCATTTGTCCACAAGTAAAACAACCACCACCACCACCACTTCTCCTAAATTCTCCATGATGCCTGAAGTTACAACGGCGGCATAACGGAGCACCTGAACCACCAGCTCCACTAAAATCTCTCGGCCTCTGAAACATGGGACCACCAGCAAACCTTCCACCTCTCCTCGGACCTGTCACACTGAATCCTCCACTGGAAGAACTCAAGCTCGCTCCACTCCTCTTGAAAGTCTGAGTTTTCCGGGGTTCCTGAGTGAAGACACCTTTACCCCTATCATCTCTCATCTGAGTATCATTTTTCTCTTCATCATCATCACCACTGTTACTGGGAAGGTTATCAGAATCCTCCATCCGAACCAAAATCTCGAAAAACTCATGATAATCGGTGCAAGGAAGTGCACTAGCAAAAGTCCGCCATTTCCTCTTACTTCCCAACTTAAAGCGGTGAAGCATCTCTACCTGATTACCAGCTGTATCAGGATCCTAACGAGATAAGTCTGTAAATTTCCGGTAATACTCGTGAGCCGACATATTCTTCTGTTTCAGATGGGTGAACTCCTGCTTCTTTCGGTCAATATACTCTAGGGGAACAAATCTCTTCTTAAAATTCTCCTTAAATACTGCCCAATCAGCTGCTATCTCAGGTGACATAAACTTAGTCTGGTTTACCCACCAAGCTGCTGGCTCACGCCCCAAAAACCAAGTAATGGTCTCAACCCATCTATTATCTGGAACATTTCCTTGACTTTGCATCACCTGAAAAGTCTTTTCAATATGGTCTAGCCACTTCTCTGCCCTTTCATGACCCTCATTACCCATGAAGCGGTCTAATTTCAGATTATACATGATCTCCAGGGGTGTTCTTTGAGGAGGAGGATGACGGATTACATTCTGAAAGGCATGAGCCATCGCTTCCCCTAATTGAGTTATATCAGGGAAGCTAGACTCAGTAGCACGACGTGGTTCTCTACGAGGCGGCATAATTCTGACAGAAGACACCAAAAGATCAATAGAGCATTAATAATTATACAGGACTGCAACCTAGGATCTGATACCAAACTGACACACCCCGATCCTAAAATTAAGGCATGCTGGCGGTCACGTGAGCGTGACGTAACCATGAGTACGGTGCGGAAGCAAAGATTCAAGACTTACGAAGGAATTAAATCCACTACTAGCAAAATAACAACCAACTAGCATGCTAGAGTGAAATAAAGTGTGAACACACACAACAACAGAGCTTAAGCAACTAGGTGCAGTCAAGTAGGACTATAATTAAGTTACAACACCCGCAGGTGAGTCCTACATTTTTAGGAATCTGTCAGAATGTCGTAGAAGCCCTCGTCAACCACAAACTGCTAACTAGAACCTGGAGGGGCGCAAAACAAAATTGAGTGGGTCAGCAAAACAAAACTTTTCGAAAACCTTTCATTAAAACATTTCTAACCTCTCGCTGTAAAACCTGTATACTTTCCCAGAAAATAGTATAATAGCATATAAATCTTCATAAATCTCAAATCATCATTCTTTATCAAAATCAGAGAAAATGCCATGATATAAATGCTAATAACAGAATATGGGTGCATCAATATAACAGGTGAAATAATGAATCAACCGGAGACCCTGCAGTTGGTCCTGTACGGTTAATTCTATAGCTCAATATCCAAACCAAACCGGAGTCACCTCGGTGACCTGTACGGCATTACTCTGCACATAAATCGGAACTACCTCAGTAGTCTGTATGATAAGGATGGTGTAAGAATACGCTCTAGTGCTTCTCTCATCAATCATCTGTATAATAATCTAAAGTCACCTACTAGTCGGAACCACCTCGGTGGTCTGTACGACTAGCATGTCGGAACCCTATCATGGTCTGTACGACATGCACCTACTTGGATCCAAGGTGAGCGTGCGGTGCGGGTGAATAATATAAGCACTAACACCATGATTGCAGATTATGAGCTATCCACATAATATACATCATCAACAATGCACATGCATAACATAAAACTCACTACTCACTTATGCGTCCACAACACCAATTCACATATATGCATGCATCAAATATCAATTCATATATCTCATATCGTTCATATCATTCATATCATGCATGCATGGCATTTTAGAAACATACTTTCATTAAAACTCAATTTATGGGAAAATTCATAGTATATAGGTATAAATAGAAAGTACTGCCCACTCACTGATAAGTCGATGGGTCGTAACCCCCGTGACGTCCCTGGATGCGCTCGTCCTCGGGATAGGTGTCACCTATATGTGAAATAACTATAAAAACGTTATTTAAATCACATAACCAATAATTCTTAATAACTTCTCATGCGATGCTCAAATTGGGTATATGAATATACCACAGTGACCCACTCGATGTCACGAACGTCGACAAATTTTTAGAATTAATTTTGGGCTTGTCACGCGCCCCCACGCGCCAAGGAGGGCACGGGTACACGCGCCCCCACGCGCATCTCCTACCTCAGCTCGCCGGACTGGTTTTTCTGGTGGCCGGATTCTGGGCATTTTTCAAATGCCTTGTTCTCCTTCGTTTCTCAACCATTTTCTTCGTATTTTATATCAAAATGAAGCCCTAAGCATGTAGTTTCACGTTACACTACTTTAAGGCTCTAAAAACTACGAAATCTCACCGGAGAAATCCCACGAAAACCGGCCAACTTTGAACGTGGTGATCCCGACGTCCAAAACTTCCAAACGAACGTCCCCGAGCTTCCTTAGGACCTCACTAAGCTCACTATAAGCTTGGATTGTCCTAAAAATCAACCAACACAAAGTTCATGAACAGTGCCAAAATCGGTGCTTGTGATTTCGACGTGAAATCGAAAGATTTCTTACCTGAAATGGGTGTGGTTGAGTTTGTATAGTCCTCACAAGCACGATGGTACCTTCACAACCTTCGATCCGTGCTTGTAGGCTCGACGGTGAGTGTGTCCGTACGGTTTAGAGAGGGAGAGAGTGAGAGGGAACCGTGAGGAAGAGAGAGAGAGAAGGCACGGGGAAAGGGAGAGAGAAGGTGAGGCTTGTCCCGTGTGTGTGTGTTGTGTGGTCCATCCAAAACAATTCCAACTTTGATCCCTAACCACACAAAACATACATACCAATTTTAAATCAACTTATACAATTTTCCAAAAGCTTATGGAAAATGTATATTTAGTCCCAAAAATATATGTCACACACAAGTACCTTAGCAAACGTCGAGGGTACTTCCGTCCTTTAACGTCCTTAATAAGAAAATTTCGGGATGGGCTGTGACAGACCGCATCCAAAATGTCCCTTCAAATAATCTGATCTAGTTAGTCTCAAATAAAAACTTCAACTTTTTCTTGTATGCTAGAAACATAAAATTTACAAAACGAAGCAACGAGGACAACTAGATGTTAAGCGACTAGCATTTGGTTTACTAATTAATAATTGTCTTTATGTGGTTAAGATTCTTATATATGTTCGACTTACAGATACAAAAATTGTTTATATACGATGAGTTTGATACCTAGATGTAGTTGGCCATTATAGTGAACAAACTATCTGCAATTCGCCAATTCCCCATGCGTTATGATAATTATTATTTTTATTATTATTATCTTTCATTTCTTCACAAGGTATGAAAAGTATTTTGAGGAACCATAAATTTTTTTTTCTGTTTTTGCTAACATTCAGATGTATTTGATAAGGAATGTATAAATTTGAAATCTTAATCATAAATTTCCAATTATAAGATATAAGGATAAACTCAAACATCTTAGGTTAGTGTCAATCCATTTCACATGATTAATTTGAAGGGAGTTCTAACGAAAAGGGCATGATACTATTCATTTTTAATCAAAAGGACATTTTGTGTATGAAAAGTCCATAATGGATTAGGTTCTTTTCTTTATTTACTCTTGTGCCATTACAGCGGGGTCCACAATGATGTTGACATTTCTATCTTGGAATACATTATTTTACATTATGCTAATTTACAGCCAGCTCTTCAGGCTTCCATAATGTTGTCGATGTTATGCAGCTCTTCTTCTGTCAAATTATTTCAGTACTGTTCATTGCCTTCTACTAGCTCTGCATCTCTTTCTCTATCTTCTTTCACCTTGTAGTACATTTCTGATGTTTCTTCTTTGAAATTTTGAGGCTTCCAATAAGGCTAATGACTGATCATTGTCTTGCTGTAAATATACATCTATTCTTCCTCTACTACTAATACCATATCATACCTAAAATCTTCAAACTCATCTAAGGCATACATTTGGATCCCTATAAATTTTAAAATATCTTTGTATGAAGGAGTCCACATATGTGAGGAGATATGGGATAGTCTAAAGGATTCTTCATTAATCATGTCTATATGCCTAGCTTTCTCCTTATGCATATGTGCATACCAATCTGCAGGACTACTAATAAAACTTATGCAAATTTCTTTCCACCTTTCCAGATAATCTTCTGGTACTTTTATAAGTTTTTCAGGAAATGATTCTAGTTGGGAAATACGGTTAATGAATATTTTATCGAGATAACCAAACTTGAATAGTAAGGCAGGGGTAACTTCTACCATATTATGCTTTTTCTGGTATAGTATACATGTCCATCCTAATGATGAAGCATCTATTTCAACTATCTTGTAACTATCGTCTAATGGTAATGTTAATGGCTTAAGTTTAGTAATTTCTTCTTTTATATTTTGAACTAATTTAATATCTTCACTATTAAAATATTTTTGTCCTGTTTTGTTAGTTTTACTATGTAATACTGCTATTTTTCTTCCTAAATCAGGGATAAAATTTCTTGCATAATTTAACAATCCTAAAAATGCTTGTAACTGTTTCTTATCTTCTAATTTGTCTGGAATTTCTAACACCTTTTTAGCTATATGATCTTGTAATTGTATTGTACCTGACTTGATATACATTCCTAAAAATTCTATATCTTACTTTTCTAATGCTATTTTATTTTTGCTAATCACAATTTCATTATTGATAAATTCTTGTAATACTATCTCTAAATGCTTCCTATGTTCATTTTTATTTTACTATGTACTAAAATATCATCTACATAAACACTACAAAAATTATCATATTTCTTGAAAATTTGATCCATCTTTCTTTGAAATATTGAAGGAGCATTTTTAAGTCCAAATAGCATAACAAGCCACTCAAAATGTCATTCTGGACAAGTAAAAGTTGTCCACTCAATTGATTCTTCTGCTAATCTTATTTGCCAAAAACCTGATTTACAATCAAATTTACTAAAATATTTACTCTCTTGAATTTTATTTATAAGCTCATCCTTATTTGGTAACTTATAACTATCTTCATATGTATTATCATTTAATCTCTTGTAATTATAAACTATTCTAGCCTTACCTCTCTTTAATTTTGAATGTTTTCTCACAATAACTGCTGCGGATCTATGTCTAGACTTAGAGGGTCTAATTACTTTTAAATTTAACAACTTTTTTATTTGTTGCTCAAACTCTTGTTTATCTATTAAACTACAAGGCATATAAGCCGTTTTAATGGTTAAATCTGGGTTAATTATATCTAATTTTGCTAGTATTTTATTTTTACTCCAATGTAACTGTGGGTCTTCTCCTATAATTCTAGTTTGTTCTGCTAATTGTAATAATTCTTCTAAACTCCTTGGTTTACTTAACTGTAATATTTCTATACGGTTTCCTTCTTCTAAAATCGGGTATTCATGTTCAAATATGTTTTCATCAAACTCTTCTACGTTATTATGCTCATCATTTTCTTTTGAGTTTTCTAAATGATAACTATCTTGGCCACTAGACTCATCTATATTTATGTTTTTGTATGCTTCTGCAGTATTACTTTGGTCAGTTATTGTAATGCCTCTTTTGAAAAATGTTATGTTAGGGTTCATAAATAAAAAACCTTGTAAACTTTTCAAAAAGTTTAAACCTAAAATGAATAGATATGATCCTACTGGTGAAACAAATGTTAATGGTAAATTAAATTGTTGTTTTTCTACTTTAATAAACTCATTATTTATACAATGTGTTAAGTAAACTGGTCTCTCATCAAATTGTGTTATTCTCACTGGTTTTGCTAATTTTTGTCTATATTTTTCTGGTACTAACTCTTCTCTTATGACACTCTTTGTACTCCCTGTATCTATTATAGTTGTTGTTTGTATCTTATGTTCTTTTGCTAATTCTATTTCACAATTTATGGTAATTAAAGAACTATTTTTTTAGTTTTTCTATACTGTGAACAATATTTCCTAATATTTCAGTATTTTCTTGTGATTCTGCTGAATTAACTTCTAATAACATATTACTATAACACTTTTTCACATAATATTGAGTATATATTATAATATTTATTTGCAACTAATTTACTACACTTATGACATTTTTCTGGCCAACCTAAATTAATGTATTTATATTCTTCTTCATACTGTTCTTCTATGAATGCACACATATACTCTTCTAGATCACTATTTGTGCTACTTGAATCTTCCGAGTCTGAATGTATCATGTTAATACTCTCTATACTATAAATACTCTCATTATCACTTAAATCATCTAAACTGTATATTGACTGAATATCCTCATCTTCTTCTAATTTAAACAACTCCATCAAATGTACTTTTTCTTTCGACTGTTTACCTAATTTTGGACATTTAGGTCTAATATGTCCAGCTTTTCCACATGAATAACATTTACAACTACTCTTATCTTTTGGTGCTTTATATTTTCTAATCCAAGGTCTGCCACTTCTGTGTTATTATATCTACGAATAAGTGAAGGATGTTCAAGATAACCAAGATAAAACTTTTGCTTCTTCAAAGTACTGATAATTTTTTTGGATATATATGATAATCTTCTCTTTATGCTATTTATAGTTAGGTGTCTGGGACAATAAATACCTGGTGGTTGTGCTTGACAAGGTCTACAAGGACAATAATATATGTTGTTCATACAAAATAAACAAGTGTGATATCAATTGTGTTAATGACTTCCGTCCTCAAGGTACTTTACTATTATAATTATACTATTAAAATGCTAAACTTGGCTATGATACCAAATTCGCAACGCAGGCTCGGTTAAATAGTCGGATGTCCATTATAACAACTAGACATAGAACCTTGCACATGGAACTCGACATGTTTCAGCATGATGGCCACTCACAGTACAAGTATAAGGCCTTAACGGTTGAACTCAAAGGTACTAAGAACTCAAAGGTACTAAGAACTTAGAGGTACCCTGGTTAATGTCCAGTTATTTGTATGGCAAACATTCAACTATAACAGAGTGCTCGAACAAAGTATGATCGTTAGTTTAGCATGTTAATAATATAACTACAATAATGTTTCCCTGTTTTGGACTAGAAGTCTAATTAAACAAATACACTAGAGAAAGAAAAGAAAGCTTACTTAAGACTTGGAGATTGCTTGAATATGTACACTTGAACTTTTATTGATATATAGAATGTTTACAAAGATATTTGTTTACAAGAAAGTGTTTACAAGGAAGTGTTTATAAGGATGCTATGAAGACTACGAATGCTTGAGAGTAAGAAGATGGTGTGAGTGAGTAGGGTGTTGAGATGTTGAGAGGTATTTGAGAGGTTGTGAGGTGTTGAGATATATTGAGCTAGAGGTGTGTGTTTACAATGAATGAAACTTCACTTATATAGACTGAATCAGGATACAATGATATTAAAATTATAAATAAATGGTGTGGACACCTCTTTGGTACTTGTCATTTGTCATTATGCTTCTACTGTTGCTGAAATTGTCAGCACTGTTTCTAAAACGTGGCCTGATGCATGTGAACTTGCTTGTCTCCTTTTGCATGTGAATTTGCTGCATGGTTTGTCTCCTGGTGCCCAACTTTTGCATGTGATATCCCTGAAATGCTCTTTCTCTTAATATACTCATTCCCTTGTCTTCTTTTACATGCCCATATTGGGTATTATTGAATTGTTTTGTCCTTATGATTAAAATGAAACCTTTGAGGGTGTTTTGGTTAGTTTTCCATAATTTGAATGGCATTCAATTGAATCGAATTGATAAGGAATATGTACTTAATCATAAATTCCCAAATATAAGATTAGTGTCAAGTCATTTGACACGATTAATTTGAATGACATTCAACTTAATAGAATTAATAAGAAATGTAAATATAGAATCTTAATCATAAAATTTTAATTATAAGATACAAGAATAAACTCAAACATCTTAGGTTCGCGTCAAGTCATTAACAAGGTTAATTTGAATGACATCAACTGAAATAAATTGATAGGACGAAAACTAGGGCATCCTAAATTTTCAATATTTTCTTTTCTTTTTCAATCAAGGAGAAAAGGGCGATTCGAACTTGGGACTTATTTAACTATTGCTCGTGATCACTTAGAGTCCCTCTTCCATCAATAGGAACTCCCAGCCCGTCCACCACACGCCTAGCTAGCCTTTCCTGCAAGAACATCCACAATGGATCTAGTGCGCTTTTGCAAAAACTCATTGCAATCGAAAATCATTTAGGTATCTAACTGTGATGTGATAAATAGAAACATAGTGTAGTTAATAAAAAAAAATGAAATTTTCACAATAAAAATCAAGTAACAAACCATTTTCGATTTGAGTGAACTCCTACAAGGATGACTTATGATTAGTAATGACCGAAAAATAAACAGTTTGGATTACAAAAAACATTGTGGAGCATGCCAGAGAAAGTAGTTAATGTCATATTAATTAGGTTACTAATTATTGTTTGAGCACTCCTGTGTTATTATCTTTGTATTTCATTTTTTTCACAAGGTATGAAAAGCATTTTGAAAAATTCAAGTATAATTTATAAGGAATGTACAAATATGGAAGCAAATACAATCTTAATCACAAATTTCCAATTATTAATATGAAGATATACTCAAACATCTTAAGTTAGTGTCAAGCCATTTTGCTCGGTTGACTTTAGATGGCATTCAACTAAATTGAATAAAATAGGGCAAAAGCATGTGGTTCATGTTAGATTAGCTTGACATGGACTAAGTAGTAGTATAATTGTGAAACGTTTGATGCAGTACCTAACTAGTTAGAACTAAATTTTTAGTTTTTAGTTTTAATAATGAAAACTTCTACTTTCTTGTCTATAAAACTAAAAATGCACTCTATAAATAAAAAGGAAAGCGAAAATCAGATCTTATGTCAAATACCAAAGAGTCAAAATCCTGAATTCTGAATCTTTCCCATCAAAAAGCTGAGTTTCAACAATATCCTGGGTTTTGAAGTGCAAAAAGTAGAGTTCTCTAGAACATTGTTGTAATCGAGTGCACATTATACAACCAACTTTCCTTGCAAGAACACTTAAGCAAACAGCAAACCATATACCGTCCCAATTTACTCTCTTTTTCATAAAACCATATATTTTGAGTATTTTCCATTAGAATTTCCCAATTTTTAAGACATAGCACTAAACAACCAATGTAAAAGAGATTAAAAGTTGAAGAACAAAAAGTGAAAACAAACAGCAAACCATATACCGTCCCAATTTACTCTCTTTTTCATAAAACCATATATTTTGAGTATTTTCCATTAGAATTTCCCAATTTTTAAGACATAGCACTAAACAACCAATGTAAAAGAGATTAAAAGTTGAAGAACAAAAAGTGAAAACAATGTAGATGCCCAGAACTCGCGGAGATGGGAATTGAAGCTTGGCATCCACGGCGGTCACAAGAGCTTGGCATCCATGATGATCACTGAAGCATTGGGCATCCATGATATCACTGAAGCATTGGGAATTGAAGATTGCAAGAACGAAAGCCCAAAACTTGCGGAGGCGCAAAGCGGGGAGGCGCGGAGGGCAGAGATGGTCTGAGTAGTCCGCTCAATTTTGAGGGTCGTCTCACTAAGACTGTATAGAGAGGCGTTTAGTCTAGGCGAATCCCTCTTAGTCTCATGAAAGCTAGTCTAGTCTAGTGAAAGCTAGTGAGGGAAAACAAACGCACTATCAGATCACTATGGATGCTTGAACGGTGAGCAAATATGGTATCATAATCCATATGTTTCTAATTCATTCTCTAAATAACTCGAATATAAAGCATTTTCCCATGTTCTGGATTGTACTTTATTCTAACCTTGCTCCCTCCTCAGTCCTCAGTCATCTCAGCCGCATATTGATGGGCTGCAGATTAGTGGCTCTACGGAGCTGGGATTTCAGGATCATGTTGTATTCACTTGGTCGATTGAATATGTGCGTGACAATGTCCTTATTTTCGCATGACTGCTCTTTTCTTTGTCTTTTAACTTGTTTCTATGGTGGTGGCGTCTTCTTCGGCACCCGTGGCTGCGACCGGCACGGCTGTGCGGGTGCATGGCTTGATGTTAGGGTTTACGTTCTTTTATATTTTGGGCTGCTGATGTATTTTCTATTTTGCTGTTGGGAACATTTTGTATTGGGGCCTTTTTGGGCTGTTAAAAGATACGCACTCTCATTACCTAAAAAAAAAAAGAAAATTAATGAAAATGGCTTGAAAACTTTGAGTTTTAATGATAAGGACAAAATAAAGGGTAAAGTGAATAGTACCAGGATTAACTTTTTAGTGTAAAAATGTGATTTTTTGTTAAAATGAACAGTATCGGGTGCTTTTCGTTAAAGTTCCCAAAAAAAAAAAAACCTTACTCCCCTTTTTTATTTAATTCCACACATTTCCTTGCTTTTGATGTGAGATTCCATGACAGCCTCCTCAAAGTAAAAGCATTTTTCAAAGCATCACTTGAAACATTCCTCCAGCTCAGAGGAAATATTCCTCCCACCTCTTTCTCATCCCAAAAGCAAAATCCAACCCATCACATCAATAAAACCCAGCAAAGCCAAAAACCTAAAAGCTGCCATAAAACCATAGTTGTCCAATGTCGTACTCCTGTACAGAACTTCCAAATCTCCCTAAACTTCCTACTTTAACCTTCAAACCGAGTACCTCTACACCCCAAAAATAAATTTTTTTGCCATCGTTGATGAGAATTATGTTAGGATCAGCCGCACATGCATGAAGCAATCACAACAAGAAACATACTAAGCACACGGAAGATATAAACCAATGCAACATTTAACAATTCAAGCAGAAGTTCATATTATTTATGAAAATCAGGAAATAAAATTTTGTTCAAAACCGAAAAGGAAAAAATACAAAAACTACACAATGTAACAGATAGAAGAATTTGACAGCCCAAATCAGGGAATCAAATTTTGTTCACAATCCAATCAAATGGACTTTCACTTTCACTTCATAGTTTTGATCCAAAACTCCATTCAAAAGCAAGCATCTAGCAGACAGCAACAGCACAGAGCAGCCAAACTGCAAAATTCATAAAATCGGATAACTAATTAGGGAATGCACCTGCACCTTAAAAAAAAAAGAGAACTTAAAAAAAAAACTCTCGGTACTGTTCACTTTAACGAAAAACCATATTTTTACACTAAAAAATCAATCCTGGTACAATTCACTTTACTCTTTATTTTGTCCTTAATCATTAAAACTCAAAATTTTCGAGTCATTTTTATTAATTTTCCTTAAAAAAATCAGACAATATGGACATTCTATAGGCGTACTCCAGAAGATTATTGTCGTAAGTACAACCTCAAGATCATCAAACATTACCTAAATGACTGGATTGTCCTTGACCCTCATCAAACATTACCTAAATGACTGGATTACCCTTGACCCTGATGACATGAATACTGGACTTAACTACAGTACGCTATTGCGACATTCCAAACGAAAAACATCATCATCCCATTATTATCGTTGAATGAGTTTAAATTCTGAGATTTATGTAAAGGAACTATTATTGGCCCTCCAAAAATCTCATTATACACTCCTCACAAGTGTATTTTTCTTTCCTGATATAAAAAGTTTGGAGTGTAGAATGAAATTTTTGGAGTGCTAATAACAACTCCCTTATGTAATATATAGATAAAAATGACAATAATTAATGGACTGCATTCTTCTAGACAAATACGGCAATGTTATGAATTTCAACCTTCTCGCGTGCATTAGTTTGGAATGCCACGAAGGATAAGGAAGTCCCTGTCCATGACAAAGGGTAACTTGGGAACAAAAGCCATGGGCTCTGGCCAAGACTAGGGAAGAGGATCCGTTTTCCCAGGAATCCCGCGATCGTGACCGTCCATCGTACATTGTACGATCAGTTTTCATTAAGTACTATTTATATTTAATTTTAAATTTTAAAATAATTTCTGATTACACGATGTACGATGAACGGTCACACAAGATCCCTAAGAAAATGATCCAAGGAGGATCCTTTTCCCAAGACTAGGACCATTCATGTGAACCCATCTTTCTAGAAAGTGGAAATTGGAGTATCCCCTGCACTTATGGGACAAGGATTGTCTGCCCTCCTTGTTCCCGTGTCCTCCTAATTGTGTGATCACGGTTAAGTCAAGTCAACATTTTATATTACTATTCATTTTTGTCTTATTATCTCTATAAAAAAACCAATATAAAATGTTGACGTGACTTAAACCGTGACCACACAAAACAGAGGGCACGAGAACAAGGACTGCACTTATTTGCAGGAGTCAGGAGTCAGGACACATAAGGCCCACAAATGCACACACACCCACCCCCCCAAAAAAAAAAAAAAAAAAAAAAACCGTCCACTCACAACACACCCAGAACCGATCCCCAACCACAACCTACGTGATTTGAAAGCATAATCTACACTAATTAGTGGATTGCTAAAAGAGGGAGAGTTCCAAGTTGCAACAGATCTTTACTCAGAGATGCTTGAAAAGGAATTGTGAACACAAGTTTCAAGGAGAAAGATGGGTTGGGGGAGGAGAAGTTGGATTTAATTAACTAAAACCAAGATAATTTAGTTAAAACTTAAGAAGTTCAAATCGCACGAAATTTGTGAATAGGACACATAGATATTTTTAAGGAGTTTCTCCTAAATCCTTGAGTCAAGTATTTCTATTAAAAATATTCAATTTCTGATTGTTACGGAATTCCTATTTTATCCCTCAAGTGACGGAATTAACAAAAATACTACTAGTGCAACAAATAACATAATTCAAGAGCAGGAGAAACTATTAGTAGAGTACAAGAAGAAAAACTAAACTCGTGATATAGATCATGAAGCTTTGCTACAATTTAGCCTTTTTTCTTCTTTGTTTAGTTTTATTTTAATAAATAATAAATAAGCTAGATTATTTTTTCTTCTTAATATTTTATCCCAGCATCCTTCTCAAAAAAAAAATATTTTATCCCAGCATCCGCATTAACACCATTTTGGATCCGATATCTTCCTACTTGAGCGTACTGACAGAAAATCTAACGAGTTATAAAGAAGCAAAGCTCCATAGTTTGGCAAAGTCAAGGACAGATTCTAATGAATTCCTAATTCAGGGACTAGTGCTACAATTTGAGTCATAATTTCAGGACCATCGCTCCAATTTCCTCTTTCAGAAAAGAGTTGTAAGATGTGTTTGACTAAAGGACAACAAACCAGGGACCGAGTTGACTCGGTGCAAAACTCAACAAGACCAAGCCAGATCTGAGTCAAGACTCAAAACTCAGATTCACAAATTTTACAAAGCGAAGTACAGAAAGTAAAAAGGAGGTCAAGAAAGGGAAGGAAATTACATACCAGCCCTCCATGAGGCCACTGCTGTTGTTCTGTTGTTGAGGGGGAGGCTGGGCGTACTGAGGGGCGTAGGGAGGAGGGTACCCTTGGGGGTACCCCTGAGGTGGAGGGTATCCCTGCGGTGGATATCCCGGCGGCGGATATGCGTCTTTGGGATATCCTTCCGGTGGATAACCTATTCCAATTACAATTTACACAAACAAAAGTGGCAGAAATACCAAATCAGAACAAAACCCATGTCACAGAATTCAAAAAATAATCAAACTATCAGGAGATTTTTTACAGATCTAAACAAAATCAAGAAAAAAACCAAACATGCAAAGTCTGCTTACCTTGAGGTGGAGGAACGCCAACAGGGGGCTGCTGCTGGTTGTAGTAGCTCATTGTTGGCGGTGTTCTTGATGGATTGCAATAGCAAACAAATTAAAAAGTCGGAAGAAATAAAAAACCCAGAAAATATCCCAAGTCCCCTTTTTCTTTTGTTTTTGGGTTGTTACTCTTTTGCTTCAGGAATAAGTTGAAAGAAGTTATTTAATGTGGATGTGGAGAGACAGAGAGGTGTGGACAGGCTGTATGTGGGAACGGGTGTTCGTTTTCAGTATTATTTTTTCTTCCGAATAAATAAATTTGGAAGGCAGTAAATCAGGGGGGTGGTTTTACTTGGGGCAAGGAAAGAAAGGGAGGTTTGTTTGTTTTGTGCCCGCCTCCATTCAAATTTTAATTTTAATATTTTTTTAGCAAATCGGCAAAATTTTATTTGGTTGAAGTGTGAAAAAAATTCAGCATTCTAGAACTCTGGAGCATAACTGAGAACCCCTGTGACATTACCTTTTCTATTAAGGAAAAGACTTGTTCTTTTGGAGGAACTCCTTCTCAAGATCGTCGTAGCCAATTCACAAAACTTTATGTTTATGATTAAAACGGTTCGTGATATAAATCATCATTTAAATAATATTTATGTAAAAGTTTAGAGAAAAAAATGAGATCGTTTAATTATCGCAATGTATAAAATAAAAGAAAAATTAACGAAAAGTCAAAAAAAACTTCACTTTTAATGAAAAGCCATTTTAAATGTATAATGAATACTATCAGGAAAATGTATAAATTTGGTTTTTCGTTAAAGGTGAACAGTACCGTGAGTGTTTTGCTAATACTTCCTAAAATAAATGGTCGGTGTCAATAAACCTATTACGAACTGTCTATCCATTGTTTATTATAGTTGAGTGACTAAATGACTTTAGTTTAATGGACTTTTTGCAGAATGATTTATAATATGAACGGTTTCAATCATAAACATGAAGTTTTGTGAATTGGCCACGAGATGTCTTGAGGAGGACTCCTCCTCAATCTTAAGGAGCCAAGCTTCTCTCTTATGTTAATTCAAGAGAGCAAAAGAACAAAAGCCAAAGATTACATACCGAGGTTTGATAATTGCTTAAAAGTGCATTTTAATTCGCATTCATTGTACACATAAAGTGCCTTTGTTTAATAATTAATCGATTTTGTGCTTTAATGCTTACAATTAATTTAAAGGAAAACTAATGAAAAGGGCTTGAAAACTTTGAGTTTTAATGATAAGGATAAAATAAAGGGTAAAGTGAATAGTAACAGTTTGACTTTTTAGTGTAAAAATGTGGTTTTTCGTTAAAGTGAACAGTACCGTGGACTTTTCGTTAAAACTCCCTTAATTTAATAGGTATAAAAGATTGATTTGTATAACTTCTCTCTAAATATTGGTATTTTTTTTGCATGTGCAGGAGCATAAGAGTTGAATGATGAAGATAAATAAGTAAAAGTTGGGAAAGTGGCGGTGCAATCTCGGTAAAAAGTAAGAGGATATTTAAGTTGGGCTAGGAAACAAAAGGGTAAATTACATAGTAGCCCCTCATGTTTGAGGTCTATTACAATCTCATACAACATCTTTAAAACATTTCACTTTCATACCTCACGTACTATTTTATTTCAAAATAATACATCCGTTACATTTAAACGCTGATGTGGCTGCCAAATGTGTGCCACGTGGCAAAATAAATAATTTTTTAATATTTAAAAAAAAAACCGAAATCTTCAACCAAAGAAAAAAAAAAGTTAGAAAACCCAGATCCTATCACCCCACCCTTCCCCCCGGCCGCCCGCCCGCCGAAGCCCCATCCCCTTCACCATCTTCCCCATCTGTTGTCCCTCCTAGCAACCCAAATCCAAAACCACTCCCACCTATCCTCCACATCCTCATCCGCACCCATCCTCCACCTCCTCCATGCACCCATCTTCCCATCTCCCCCACCCTAGCCCAACCTGCAACCCAGAAAAAGAAAAAAAAAAACCCATCTTCATCTTCCCCGACCCCCCTTCCCTGCAACCCACCCCTTTCTTCTCCCTTCCGTCTTCCCCAAACCCACCGTGCACCCATCCTCCACCTCCTCCTCCGCACCCACTACCTGCAACCTTGAAAAGAAAAAAAACAAAAAAAAAACTCATCTCCCTTTCCCTGCAACCCAGATCATGTCTTCCCCAATAGGTGTGGATTTAAGGAGTGGAGTGTATAGAGGAGGGAAGAGGGTGGGTGCGGAGGGTAGGTGCGCGGGTGGGTGCGAGGGTGGGTGCAGAGGAGGACGTGGAGGATGGGTGAGGTGGGTTTGGGGAAGACGGGAGGGGGAAGAAAGGGGTGGGTTGCAAGGAAGGGGGGTCGGGGAAGATGAAGCTGGGTTTTTTTTTCCTTCTTCTTTTGGGTTGCAAGTTGGGTAGGGGAGGGAGGGAGGGAAGACGAAGTTGGGGTTGCGGGGAGGTGTGTTTCAACTTTTGTTTTTGGTTTTTTTTTTTAATATTTATTTATTTAGAAGATTCAGGTTTTTTTTTTAAATAAAAAATTATTTTTTTGCCATGTGGCACACATTTGGCAGCCACGTGGCACAAATGTGGCAGCCACGTTAGCGCTTAACGGATCAATGAATGAAAAATGTAACAGAGGTATTATTTTGAAATAAAATAGTATGTGAGGTATGAAAGTGAAATGTTTTAAAGATATTGTATGGGGTTGTAATAGACCTCAAACTTGAAGAGCTACTATATAATTTACCCAAAACAAAATGCCCAAATTAGATAACTATTGCAATTTACATGCCAAGCAAATAGAGAAGAGGGAATTCATGGCTCGTTTACAAGTCATTTAAAATGACTGAAAGCGTTTTTGGTAAAATTGATTTTGGATTCCAAAAGTACTTAAAATGTTTTTTCAAGATTCACTAGATTTTTACTAAGAATTGGTTTAAAAAACATATTTACCAAAAGTGCTTCCATTCATTTAAAAAGCGCCCCTAGCCTTACAGCGTAAAATCTAGCTGGTAACATTGTAGGGTGAGAAATCAGAGCACGCGGAGAAAATAGGGAGCCAACGATTTTTGATTCTATGATATTTGCCTTCAGCGGGAATTCATGTGCGATTAAAAGAAATGGATTCGGGTCTCCGTGTCCTGGTATCTCTCTTGGGGTTCTAAGACAATTTCCGTACAAGGGCAAATACTTGGTTCCATTTGGAAGCTCTATCCTCTTTGCCTTCTATTTGTTTTCAATTCTTAGAATTCTGTAATTTTCGTTTATGGAGAACTAATCTCCTTAAGCTAAGGTTAGGGGAGAAACCTATACTATGACTATGTCGTTTTAATATTTCAATTCTATTTCGGATTTTCAATGTTAATTTTACATAGTGGATGTTCAAGGAAATTTCTTATTTATTCTATTTTCGGATTGATGAATGTTAGTTATGATTCATAGGTTCAATCATGGTTTTGTTTCAATATTCATGCTATTAGTCAATTGAATAAATTGGCAGATTGGTATGATTTCGACGGAGTAGGTTCTTGATATTTTGTCGTTGTAGGTACAAATTATTTTTGAGATTATTTCTATAAGGAATTGAAAGAGCTTTATGCGTTTTGAACATCTACATTGGAGAGTTAATCATCAAACGCTTTTATATTCGGAAAACTTAATTGCCATATCTTTGGATTGAGACTCTCTTGTTTGTATCTCATTTGAGTTATAAATTGAATCGAAATGGTAGAATTGCATAGTTGCATGTAGGCAGAACCTCGATGCCTTAGTGTTTTTAATTGTTGCATTTTTCTTCTAAAAGTTACATCTCATTCGGTATTGTTTTTTGTTTCTGGTTCGACAAGTTCTGCATTCTTTTTCAATACTCACGGAGGAATAAAACACTCGAATTTCGAGGTTATACTGCTACGCGAAACCTGCACTTGGCTTTAGCAAGCAAGGTCCACCACTAAACCCACACTACAAGAAAACAGGATTTTTGTGGCGACAAACATTCGTCACATAAATATGAAAATTCGTCACATTTGACTATATGTGACGAAATTCTAGCGTCACAATTATCGTCACCTATATAGCGTCACCGATAGTTTACGTGACGAATGTTAGAGTCGCCACATATTTTTCTTTTACGTGGCGCTAATTTTGTCACATAATATGTTTGTAAGTGACGGAATAAGCATCACAAAATAAAAAAGTCAATGACGAATGTTTTTCGTCTCATATCAAACTTATAAGTGATGATTTTATCGTCACCCAATATAATCCCAAAATGATATGATTAACACTAAATGACATTGAAATCGTCACATATTCTTTTGACAATCAATATTGTCTCCACTTAATTAATAGATGTGGTATGCAAAAGGGTTCGATAAAATTAGAAGGAACAATTTAATATAAGTTGTAATTACTTTTCTAAGATGTCGAAGTAGGACTTTTAACGAATCACTCCCGATACTGTTTACTTTTAACGAAAAACCACATTTTTACATTTTCATGGTACTATTCATTACACCTTTATTTGTCATTTTTCATTAAAACTAAAGTTTTTTTTTAGACTTTTCGTTAGTTTTCCTTTTAAAGGGACCATTTCTTGACATGAAAATGAATATATGACACAAATGATGAATATGTTTGAGTTGATCGCAAACATAAGTAACCTAATTTGATAAGAAAAATACGTTTTACTAGTAGTATATGAAGAAAATAATTAGCTTTTTCAATTTATTGTTGGGAGGCTTTGTAGTTTTACAGATTGGATTGGAATTTTACCTTCATAGTGATGATATTCAGGCAGCCTTCTATTAAAAGATGCAACTTTTGTTTGCTAATATTCACGCTTTAGGTTGGAAAACAGATCCAACCAAACCAAACTTGAATAATCTAGTGCTTATATTGCGAGGTAGATTGCGAAAAGCATAGTGACTTAGGGATTTGCTGTGTTTACTGTTGAGAGTTGTCCCACATCGGTGAGAGACAAGGTTTGCTATGTGCTTATATGGTCTTGGGCTACTCCCCATATTGCCAATTGGTTTTATGGTGGAATCCCAATTTCATCATGGTATCAGAGCGGGGTGTCCTCGTGTGAAGCCAAACGGCCACACGCGCTCCACGTCACCTAGTTGTTGTCCACATGTAGGCTTGAAAATCCGTCACACGTGCGAGAGCGTGTTGAGAGTTGTCCCACATCGGTGAGGGACAAGGTTTTCTATGTGCTTATATGGTCTTTGGCTACTCCCCATATTGCCAATTGGTTTTATGGTGGAATCCTAATTTCATCATTTACTTGTCTTATATATTGTGAGACTAAAAAACTAGAGGGCATTGGCCGAAGAAAGGGCCGACGTAAGGACAACGGCTGAAGTTTTGGAAAGTTTCTTTGGCAGAAGAGTAGCATTTTTCTTGGCAGCTACCATGGCCATTACTTCAAAGCCCTTCAAAGTTCAGCCGGCTACGGGGAAGTAAGTGTTAGAATTGACCAAGTATTAAAATAATTAAGGAAAACATACGAAGGGTGGTTTATGGTATAACTTCTTTTGGCTTCAATGTGGCTGATTTCTTTGGCCGCTCTTCAAAGACCTTGGTCAAGGTGTAGTTAACACCAACGCGAAGAGGGCATCTCTGGAAAGAGTGGGACGACACCCCACATCAGGGGAGCATAGCCGAAGTCTGAACTACGTGCACTGGTTGGTGTGCTTGTTATGCGCCTTCTCGCAGTCCTTATTCGATTATGGTTTCTCCCATGTTCGGGCCAATTGGTAGTGAGACGACACAAGAAGAACGGGGCAGCCTTGATGATACCCCAGTTGACGAGCTAAGAAGTTTGGATGATAACCTTTAAAGCTCGACCATCTTAGCTCATAACCAAATGGAAAGTCGCGGATCAATGGGAATGGGCCTTAATTCGGCCGGATCACGACGTCCACCTTGTCATCTCATTCAGAGGTTAGAAGTCTGAGGGAGTTAGGTTAAGGTCTTTAGCAACATAAATGAAGTTCTTCTTTAGTGTTATACTAGTAGATGTATTCTGCCGAATGATCTAGAACCAGAAGTGGCGTCAGCTGAAAGCCCATCGCTTCGTCCCCTTTGAAGGGTGGGCAGTCAAGCCTTAACGATGTGAAGTAGGTTCGTAGCCACAATTGAAAGACCCATAGAGGGCCATGCTAGTGAGGCTTCATCCCTTCAATGTGATGTTGAATAGGCAGTGGAAGAGGTTAGCGAGAATGGCAAGGCTGAGGGCCAATACCTAACAGATTTCCAGTGCTACATATTTTCGATCATGCACTTGTTAGACTTCGAACATAAGATAAACTTGTTGTACCAGTAGAACAAGAAAATCTCATGTTTTTTAGGAATTCGGCGGCTCATTTTTTAAATGCGGTCTTCAATTCCAGATTGTATTGGAAGGAGGGCAGGGTGGCATCAACGGATATGGGGGGTGGGGAAGTGCTAATGATAGCGGTGATGTATAGGATGGTGAAGATAATGGGACCGAGAGGTAGGATCATTATGTTGGTGGCTGGGCTCCAAAAGTTAAGAGCCGCCATCAAAAGCTCTCGGTCCATGTTAATCTTGATGGTCGAGATCTTGATAGCGTCAAAGAGGCTAGGCTCTTTTAGTCATTACCGAAGTGGTGTTCCATTTGGTCAAACCTATGTGGCCCAGGCAGTTGGGGCCGAAGGCCAAGTAACCTAGGGCTTAGTAACTTCCCACTTAGCCCAGTTACCACCTTAGAATAGTAGTTCTCAGGAGGTTTGCCTTCATCAGCGTAACAATGGAGTTTAGGATGGCGTCTTTGTAAAGTGGGTCAAGGAATTAGTAGGTTGCTGATTCTTTATTTGGGAATTTGAAGAACTTGATGGTTTGGCAACCTATGGATTCCTTGGTTTTCTGGAGCTCATAAAAGTTTGTTGGGAGTTATTTGATGAAGCCATTTAGAGATTGCTAGAAAAATAGAGAAGCAAGTTGAGTTTTCTGGAAATTCGAAGGCTTAGATGCAAATGTGCAAAGCTTCTAGGTGAAATATGGAAAGCGTGAGGGAAAGTTTTTCCTGAGGTTTTATAGGCAAGACAATGGGAGGATTTAGGGTTTTATTTTGGAGAATTGAGAAAATCCCAAATAAATCCCCGTAATCATCAAAATATTAAATTTTAAAGCGTCTAAGCCATTTTCACGGCGTCCCACTACACACGGGTATGATGTGTCTCAATTTTTGAGGCATGTCCATTAATGAAGGACGTTTCGATGGCTTGGACGACTAGAGCATGCAGTGCATGAAACGATCGAAGACAAAAGGATACCGTAAGGATTTAACGCGTGTCAAGTTGTGGCAGTCGAGGCATAATAGCGTGGATACAGGAACCAGATGCAATAAACGTTGGTGAGTGGGTGGTTGGAAGAGTTTCGCTTCTTCAAAACCTTCTGGCCAAATGTCCATGGTCAGAGGCGGAGGAACCAAAGGACCATAGTAGTCCTAGGCCTACCTTACCTTTGTTTAAAAAAAAAAATAAATAAATAAAAACCGTCCGGCCCTCTTCCCAGTCCAACTTTTGTTTCAAACCTATATCCTATTTGTAGCATAGTGGCTTATACCATTTCCAGTGCACTTTCCAATCAAATTGGCACCCTTTTCAATATTAAAATAATTAATGTTATACACTTTTACTCAATTGGCTCCCTTTTCAATATTAAAATATTTAATTGATATAAACTTTTACACAATCTGATCACCATCATTCCGTTTCCCAATAATAAAATAAATATTTTTTTTTCGAAAAAAAAATAAAAATTTATTTGAAACATCATATAACTCTCGTTTTCTGTTCTCTCACATTGTCTCACCGGAGCAGCAACTTCGGCGGAGCATGAACTCCAAATCTCCGCAGGTTCTCATCTTTAATTCTTTGCAATTTGTCAATTTTATATAGATTGTCATCTCTATATGTAAATTAATTCAACAAATAATATTTGTTTTGTAGACTAGAAGATTACTTCCATTATTCCAACAAAGAAAAAGAAATTGAAGTTTAGTTAGTTGACCTACAACCCAAAGTATGCATTTTACTCTCAATCCCTCTTGCAATTTTTGTTTCTAAATTACGGTTATTTTCTTACTAAATTGATGTCTTGCAATTTCTTTTAATTAATTGCCTAATTTGTTTTAGTTTGTAAAATTTACTATATATGTTCATATTTCTTATAATTTAAAGTTAGTCAATTTACATTTTCCAGTTTTCAGTTATGGAAAGGTATTTCAAAATAAAATCACAACCTGAGATATTAGAGTCGTCGTCTCCAAAGAGTCCAAAGAACAATGAAAGTAGTTTTGTCAATTTATATACTATGATGTTTTGGTTAATAGTTTTGCAAATACTATCCGTTTAACTTTTTTTCCTAACATTTGTGGGAGACCCCTCCTAAGTCGAAATCTTGGCTCTGCCACTATCCATGGTCGAAGGTTAAGAAGCGAGGCGGCAATGTTTGGGCCTGAAATAACCTATTCTATTATTTACAAAAGCCAAATCAAAATTAATGAACCCTTTATTGAAAAAAATTAAAAATATATAAATTTCAAGGTTATATTTCCAACGAATGCATGAAAATTGAAGAAATATTATTAGGCTATTAGGCTAAAAAAACAAGGGAATATTTATTTTCTTTTATATAAGCGATATTAGGAAGTGGAGAACCAAACACATAATAAGGGAAAACCTATTGAACCTTGAAGAGGAGGAGGAGCAAGAACACCACTGGGAGATTGCTTGTGAGGAGGTTCATCATCGGAGGTGGTTGTTGTTGATGAGGAGGAGGAGGAGGCTGGTGCTGGTAGTGATAACTCATTGTTGGTGTTCTCTAGATCGATTTTGTGGATTAATGAAAATGTAACCTTATGTAATTTTTTTGCTTTTAATGCAAAACGCTAGGAGATGTGTTTTCGTTGGCCAAGGAACCAAAAGAAATTACTCTCCATCAAATAGCAGCTAACAAAATTATGTTTTAGTTTTGACACACTGGATTGTTTAAGGTTAGGAACATGCAAATGGAAGATGTGAAATTTGTATTTGATAGCTTAAGTGAATTTTAACATGCAAATGGGAAAAATCTAAAAATAACTCAAGGTACAAGAGGGTGGCTTTATATGGCCACTTTGTGGCGCTAGTAATCTTGAGAAATGGTATCCGAATTTCACCTAGAGAATGAGAAAGACCTCCTCAAAATGAATTTTGTATTGTCTCCAATATGTTAAACAACTTTATTGTTTGGAACAAAATTGAATAGTTGAGATCATATATTACACTTTCTTCCTCTTCTTCCCTTATTTCGTAATGAACAACATATGAAAAAGTCACACAAATTTTCAGCAAAAAACAGTCACATAACTGTTGCTTACCTCCATACAATTCACATGCTTCACTTCTTAAACTCATAATGTTATAGCATACATAGTTACATACTATTCTTCTTCTTTTTCTTTGTCAATAGCTTTTTTTAGGGCAAAATGCCAAAAGCAATATTTAGAAATGGTTATCCGAATTTCACCTAGAGAATGAGAAAGACCTGTTCAAAATGAATTTTTAACTTTCTCCAATATCTTAAACAACTTTATTGCTCGGAACAAAATCGAATAGTTGAGATCATATATTACACTTTCTTGCTCTTCTTCCTTATTTCGTAATGAACAATATATGTAAAAGTCACACAATTTTTCAGCAAAAAACAGTCACATAATTGTTGTTTACCTCCATACAATTCACATGTCTCACTTCTTAAACTCATAATGTTATTGCATACATACTATTCTTCTTATTTTTCTTTGCCAATTGTTTTTTTTTAGGACAAAATGCCAAAAGCAATCTTGAGGAATGGTATCCAAATTTCACCTAGAGAATGAGAAAGACCTCCTCAAAATGAATTTTTAATTTTCTCAAATATCTAAACAATTTATTACTTGGAACAAAATTGAATAGTTGAGATCATATATTACACTTTCTTCCTCTTCTTCCTTATTTCGTAATGAACAATATATGAAAAAGTTACACAATTTTTCAGCAGAAAACAGTCACATAGTTGTTGTTTACCTCCATACAATTCACATGTCTCACTTCTTTGACTCATAATGTTATTGCATACATAATATTCTTCTTCTTTTTCTTTGTCAATTGCTTTTTGTAAGGGCAAAATGCCAAAAACACTTGCATTAATCAAATCAACACATGAATAACAACATGCCAAAAAAAATTGACTTGAAAAAACCCCTTTGTCAATGTTTATTTTGTTGATGTGATGTCCTCAAAATAAATGGTTAGATTGGCCCAAGTGCTACGTTCTTTCATGTATAAATTGATAATGTTCGTGGCGGTGTCGTCATCTCTGGTATATATTTACCCTTTTGCAGTGCTATGTGTACGTAATACTATATACGCATCAATCCTCTCACTTTCCAACTCATTTTCTACCTTCTTCCGCTCTCTTCTTTTGAATACTATTTTCAACAACCTAATCAATTAAAATACATATGATAAACGATAATTGTCGAGCAGCCATATAGCGTAATCTCTCTTGATGCGCTCGGCTTCCACGAGGTAGCCCTAGTTTGGGATTGAGGTAATTTAAAAAAAAGTAAGTAAAAAAAAAAGTTAGGAGGGTTTTTTATGTTTGGTAAACTATCAAAATCAGCTTTATTTTAAAGTTGTGGATGAATATAAGGTCAAAACCTGAAACTGCAAATAGCAGCTTCCAAAAACCAGCTTATTTCAAAAACAAGGGTGAACACTAAATATTTAATGAATTTTTCAATAATTCCAAAATTGCCCTCCTTTCCTTACACTTCCAGATTGCCTCTCGCATAACCTGAACCAGAAAATTTCAATCCCAGATCTCTCTCGTTCTCTCAGTGATCTCTCTCGTTGTCCAGGCTCGGCATCCTTCCTCAAGTACTCGGACAGCCTGACGGTGGTGGGCATCTCCTTCTGCACCGCCTTCATCTGCTAGGCGATCTCATGGGTTCTCATCGACAGCTCTCCAGCTTTCTTCAAAATCCCCTCTTCTCCTCTTTTGAGAAGGTCACCTGCCTTGCCGGCAAGTAGTCGATCTTCCTGATCTTGATCTTCTCCCTCATCATTTTCTCCAATTCTTCCTACCCCTTCAGAATTCAGAAACAATAATTCAAGTAAAATAAAATAAACCAACCATTTCGAATTTCCACACACACACATATATATATATATAAATGTCCACAAACTCAAAAACTACCTTATATTATTTGGGTTTCTGATAATTTTAAGGATTATTGACCACAAACCCTAGCATTTCAAATCGAAATAAGTAAAACAAAACCCAGATCAACCCACCAACCACAATCAACTGTCCAATATTTCATATCTACCATAAATAGAAGAAGAAGAAAAAAGGAAAACCATACATAAATTAATTACTGGACTTTCCTCTGATTTTTTGTTTACCTTCGTTGGGGTGGTTTCAGGTCTGAAGTTTTGGTCCGACCAGGAAATTTGCAGAGCAGTGAAAGCCAGCAATTTTGGAAAGAGAAGGAGAGAGAGAGAGAGTTGGGCGCTGCTGGTTGTTCAAGAAAGGAAAGGTTGCGAAATTTCTTTCCCATTTATGGAAATTTCCCATTGTGCCTTTTTCTATTTTTTTTGGATATTTTTTTTTGGAAATTAAAGTAATAAAATCAGGGGACCGATCACCACCGTTTAGTTTATATGTGGACCGATCACCACCGTTTAGTTTATTATCGGTTTTATTCTTCCTCAGCCACTGGTTGTGCAGTTGACACGCAATTGCCATTTTTGAATAACCGAAGTTATTCAAAGAGATACAGAGACATACACAAACACACATATGCATGTCTTTGTAAATTGTATGTGTTTGTGTACCATAGTGCATAAAGTGTGGGTTGCTGGTTAAGGTCGGTTTTGTTTGCACCCAATCTCGATTAATGAATGCATTATTTTCAAGTATATTAACAATATTGTACTAATGAATCATATCTATTCAGTTTAAAATATTTCAATTGAAGTAGTTTGTCATACTAATTAATATTTAAGAAAAAGTTTTAAAATATTTTTCTTTTAAAAATAAAGTATATTTAGTAATTCACCTTTATTTATTAAGAAAATTAAATTAATGACATATCTAGTATTATACCCCTTTTGGTCATTTCACACAGTCACAACTGTTTTACATAAAAGTACCAAACACTATAATACTGCACTTTTACAAAAAAGTTTACCAAACATTATGCTGCTTTATTTTACAGCTGCTTATTCTCACAGCACAGTAGAAACAATTTTTTTTTTTTCAAAGCACATCAATACCAAACCAGCCCGTAATGTAGCCAGACATATTTGGTGTCTACGTTGAGACAGCCCGTCAAGGCTCGGCGAACTGTGTCCAGTTCTTAAACTAGGCAAAGGCGCCGCTCAACGTTCATAATCTCTCGTCCCTGGGACCACCTGCGGCCAGGGCAGTTGCTCACACATCTGCGCCAGCAAGATGCGTGTTTCGATCGTCGAAAGAGCTGTGATGATGGTTTGTTCCATCTCAAGGTTCTACCCCCGCAGATGTGTTAGAGTATATAACTAAACCATCAGGATTATGACATTTGTCATAATATCAAAGGTTAGATTACAAGAGTTGGTTAGTCTATCTTGTACGGATAAGAGATATAGTTAGAAGATAAGGATCATGTAATAAGATCTCATCCAATATATGTGGGATTGTATTTGCTCAGAAACATTAAGTGAAATATATGAAAAGATTTCCTTCTCTCTCTAAACTTTGACTTCTCTCTCAAACTATTATCTTCTTCTCTACGCCTCTATCTTTTTCTCTGTAAGTTTCTCAATGATCTTGTACTATGGTTATCATGGTATCAATCGCCCAAACAGCATAATTGCTTCTTCGATTCTGGTTTCTTCTGTTTCCGCTTCATTTCTTGTATCTCTGTGATTTCTCTGTGAAATATGGGCTTTTTCTCGTGCCCATTTCTGTGATCTCGTGTCTGTCACTTCTTGCCTACTAAGTGTTTGTTCTTATTTCTCAGAGAAAAATCTTCACAATGGTCACGGCAAATCAATTGCAAATCTTGCAGTCTCCGATAATTGGGTTAATTTCTTCTGTCTCATCCTCAGTGTCGGTTAAGTTGGATGATTCCAACTATCTTCAATGGCATTTTCAGATGCAATTGATGCTTGAAGGCTATGGGATTATGGACTTTGTTGATGGTACAAATTCATGTCCTTCCCAATTATCATCTCCTGCCTCAAGTGAGTTTGAGGTTACATCCACTGGTTCTAATTCAAGAATCGAATAAGATGCATACAAAGTCTGGAAGATGCATGATAGGGCTCTTATGAAACTCATCACTGCAACACTGTCATCTATTGCCATTTCTTGTGTCAATGGTAGTACCAGTGCTAGAGATTTGTGGGTTCGACTTCAAGAACGGTTCTCGACTGTTAGTAAAACTTCAATCTTTCAACTCAAGTCTGATCTTTAAACTATCAAGAAAGGTGCAGATTCTGTAACCCAATATCTCCAAAGGATTAAAGAAATAAGAGACTACCTTGCTGCAGCAGGGGTTAATTTTGAGGATGAGGACATTGTTATCTTGGCCTTGAATTATTTGTTTTCATAGTACAATACATTCATATGTGTAATTCGTGGAAGGGAAAATGTGATATCTCTTAAAGAATTTCGTGCTCAATTACTTGCAGAGGAAGCCATTATTGAGAGTAGCTAATGTCTGTCATTTCCTACTGCAATGTATGCAAAGAACCATGATTCTAATTCTGGTGCTTCTTCTTCTGGTTCTCAGGGAGGTTTGAATTATGGGTTTCAAAATACAAATGGGTTTCATGGCAATTCTAGTGCTTCTTCTTTTGGATTTCAGGGAGGTTTCAAGTCTAAGTTCAAGGGCAAAGGTAAAAATGGGAATTTTCAAGGACAAAATTTTTATAATCATCAAGGACAAAGATACTATAATTCTAAACCTGTTCTTCATGATTATGCACCTGGCATTCTTGGCAATCCTTCTCAAAGTAATAATGGTGTATCATCTCCTAATGTCATCTACCAATTATGTTCTCAACATGGTCACACTGCTACCACATGTGTTTATAGAAATACTGAATCTTCCTCATCTTCTGAGAATTGCCAAATTTATGATAGGGACAATTATACTGCCAAGACTTGTTTCTATAGAAATAAAAACAAACCTCCTCAATCTCAAATGACAGCAACACACACTACTTTTCTTGGTTATCTGCAGTCTCAGTATGTGAACAATATGCCTTCCATGATGAATATGGTTCCGTCCAACATGTCTCCTATGATGAATATGATGTCTCAAAATGTTTCTCCATCCATCTACTTCTTATGACATGCCCTCCATGCCTTATGCAATGTCCAATCAAGTCTCTCCACAAGTTTGTTGACTGATTATGGAGCAACCAATCATATGACAAATGATCTCAGCAATCTTTCTCTTGCATCTCCATATCCACAAAATGAGATCGTTCAAACTGCAAATGGTGAAGGTTTGCAAGTTTCTCGCATTGGGAATTCACTTCTTAGGCCATCTTTACAGCCTATTAAATTAAATTCAGTTCTTTATGTGCCAAAATTGTCTCATAATTTAATGTCAGTTTATAGAATATGTCTTGACAATAACTGTTGGTTGATCTTTGATGCGTATTGCTTTTGGATTCAGGACAAAGCCACAAGGAGGATCTTGTATAAAAGGCTCTGCAACAACGGACTATATCCAATTCCTTCTTTCCTTACTTTACAATCATGCCAATCACCTCAATTTCAAGCCAATCAAGCTATTGTCTTCCTTAGACATACTGTGAATTCAACCTTATGGCATTGCAGACTAGGTCACCTTTCACATCCCATTACTTCTCTTATACTTAGGAAGTCTAATGTTGCTGTTAAACAAGATGTGTCTCCTATTGTTTGTCAAAGTTGTTTAGAAGGCAAATTTAGTAAACTTCCATTCTCTCCTGCTTCTGCAAAGTCTGTAATACCCTTTGAAATTGTGCATAGTGACTTGTGGGGACCTGCACCCAGTGTATCTGTAAATGGTTTCAAATACTATGTTATCTTTGTTGATGAGTGTACAAGATTTTGGTGGCTTTTTCCATTAATCAATAAATCAGACTTTTGTTCAGTATTTGTCTCTTTTTATTAATTTGTCTTCACTCAATTCTCAGCAAAAATAAAAATATTACAGAGTGATGGAGGGGGGTGAGGGAGAGTACATTGGTAAACCTATGCAATATTTTCTTGCAAAACAAGGCATTTCTCACAATAAATCATGCCCTTATACCCCTGAACAGAACGGTTTGGCTGAGAGAAAACATAAACGCATAGTTGAAACTGCTATAACACTGTTGCAAAATGCCAATTTGCCTTCTACATTCTGGACTTTTGCATGTCAAACAGCCATCTATTTGATAAATAGAATGCCATATCCAATTCTCCTAAGTAAATCACCATTTGAACTTTTGTATTCTGCCATTCCTGAAATTCACCATCTTAGAGTTTTTGGATGTTCTTGCTTTACATTTTTGAAACCCTATAACAGCAACAAATTACAACCTAAGTCTGCAAAATGTTTTTTTTTGGGATATGCGTCCACTTATAAATGTTACATATGTTATGAACTAAACCATGGGAAAAATATACATATCAAGACATGTCATTTTCAATGAAATTGATTTTCCTTATGGATCTTTTAGTTCTAAATCACGGTGTCCAACACAAGCTGGTGTTCCTACCACTTTACCTATTGTGTTCCCTAACTTGCAAAATGTCCTAGTTACACCACCAACAGTTCATCCTTCAACACCACTACCTAATTCATTACCTCCACCACCCATCCCACCACAGTCCATTGATATACAAGGTTCTCCACTTCCTGTGGTATCTGAGTATAGTTCTGAAAGTCTTCCAGTTGTTCTTGAAATTCCACCACTGAATCTACATCCTATGCAAACTCGATCTAAGAGTGGGATTATGAAGAAAAAAGTTCTCTTTGCTTCTGCAAATAGTTCAACAGTGGTAGATTTGACTACTACCGAGCCTGCTACATACAAGTCTGCCTTGAAGGTTCCACTGTGTTTTAATGCAATGCAAGAAGAACTCAATGCTCTTTATTCACAGAAAACATGGAGTTTAGTTTATCTTCCACCTTACAAGAATTTGGTTGGGTGTAAATGGGTGTTTAAAGTTAAGAGGGATGCTGATGGGAATATAGTTAGACACAAAGCTAGGCTAGTTGCCAAGGGCTTTAGTCAAGAAGAGGGGTTGGATTATAGGGAAACTTTTAGCCCCGTTGTAAAACCGACAACTGTCAGATTGATTCTCGCTCTTGCAGCTCAATTAAATTGGCATTTGAGACAACTATATGTGAAGAATGCATTTCTTCATGGCATATTGCAAGATAAGGTTTATATGTCTCAACCTCCAGGATTTATGGATTCTAAACATCTTTACTTGGTTTGTAAATTACATAAGTCTCTCTATGGACTTAAACAAGCTCCAAGGGCTTGGAATGACAGGTTTACTCAGTTTTTGCCATATTTGGGTTTTACAAACACTTATTCTGATTCCTCACTGTTTGTCAAACATGTTGATGGCTCAATTGTGATTCTTCTCCAATATGTGGATGATATTATAATTACTGGGAGTGCCACTTCTGCAATACAACATGTCATTACAGATTTGACTAAGGAATTTGATATAAAGGATCTTGGTTCTCTACATTTTTTCTTGGGTATTCAAATCTCCAGAACTTCAAAGGGTTTATTTTTGTCTCAAGAGAAATATGTTGTTGATCTGTTGAAGAAGACTGAGATGATGGATGCTAAATCTGCAGTAACTCCATGTTTGCCTTACAATAGGCTTCTTAAGGATGATGGACATCCCTTTAATAATCATGCCCTTTATAGAAGTGTTGTTGGTGCTATGCAATATCTTGTTTTTACGAGACCTGACATTGCCTTCTCTGTGCATCAGGTTAGTCAGTTTATGCAAGCACCTATGATATCTCATTTCACTGCAGTAAAACGAATTTTGAGGTATCTTAAAGGGTCTCTGTCACATGAGATTACTTATAGCAGATGTGAGTTGATAATTAAAGCCTTTAGTGATGCTGATTGGGCTGGAGATCCTAATGATCGGAGATCCACTACTGGCTTAGTTGTCTTTCTAGGAAACAACCCCATTTCTTGGTCTTCAAAGAAGCAGCAAACTGTATCTCGATCATCAACCGAAGCTAAGTATAGAGCATTGTCTTCAACAACTGCAAAATTAGATTGGATTCAACATTTGCTTACATTTCTGTAGATCAACATTCCTTATACTCCAGTTATGTTTTGTGATAATATGTCTGCCATTGCACTCTCCTTCAATCCAGTTCAACATCAGAGGACCAAACATATTGAGATCGATGTTCATTTTGTTCGTGAAAGGGTGGCAAGCAAGAAGCTTCTAGTACAATTTGTTTCTTCCTAAGAACAGTTTGCAGATATCCTTACTAAGGGGCTCAGTGCACCTCTTTTCAGTACACATTGTTCCAACCTCATGCTTGGTTTCTCCAAACCTGAGCTTGAGGGGGGATGTTAGAGTATATAACTAAACCATCAGGATTATGACATTTGTCATAATATCAAAGGTTAGATTACAAGAGTTGGTTAGTCTATCTTGTACGGATAAGAGATATAGTTAGAAGATAAGGATCATGTAATAAGATCTCATCCAATATATGTGAGATTGTATTTGCTCAGAAACATTAAGTGAAATATATGAAAAGATTTCCTTCTCTCTCTAAACTTTGACTTCTCTCTCAAACTATTATCTTCTTCTCTACGCCTCTATCTTCTTCTCTATAAGTTTCTCAATGATCTTCTACTATGGTTAACAAGATGGGCGATTTGCGCATCTAGGGCTTGTCGGCCAATCGGAAGGGTAGCCTTCGGTTGCGGCCCAGGCTTCGACGTGAGCTCTGATGTAGGGTTCCCGTTGAGGCCATGGAACGCGGGTCGGGAATAATCGAAAATTGGTCTTTGCCGGCGAAAGTTGGTTTTTCCCCGTAAAAAATTCTTAGCTAAAATTGTAGGCTTACATGGTCATCCAGAAAGCTTATTTTTTTTAGTGCAATTCGAATATCATAAAAATAATTTCATTTGAAATTATATAATTCAACAATTAAATTTCTTAATATTTTTCTTTTGGTTTTTACAACTATCCTCCATGAAGATATGAACTTTGCTCCCCTCTTCAATTTTATTATTTATATTTCTCCTTGGTGTAAAACTTTTTATAAACCTTGTCAAGCGAGTGAGGGCTTTTCCTCAAGCATTAGATCGAGCATATTATTTGCTCACAGTCACAGATAGATATTCCTTCTCCATCTCTTTAATTTCTATCCAAGCTCCTGATTCCTGATCAATAACCTAACAAGGCCAAATTTAATTTATTTAAAAGATTCAAAATAAATAGTACTACACTCCCTTTTTCACTGTCATATGTTTATAGGAAGTGCAATTTGACACTCTAGAAGAATAGACAAAACCTAAATAATAGAGAAATATTTGGCAACTACATTTAGGAGAATAATTTTGTACAGAATATTCTCCGATCAAATAAGACTTCAATCACATTCCTCCCCATAAGCAATCCAACATACAGCAACAGCAAAGAGCAGCCAAGCTGCACCATTTATAAAATTGAAAGAAAAAAAATATTTAGAGAATTCACTTAATTCATCTATCCTCATAAAATACCATCATGCAAAATATAGAGTATCATGCATAAGTTTGTATAAAATGGGTGAGGAAACTGTAAATATTAAGTCACGTAAAATGTCATTGATCGTTAGTTAAGAGCGAACACATTTTCGTATGCGTCCATACAAAGAGAACGAAAAAAAAGAAGAGGCGTAAACATACCAGCCATTCAAACAACCCGTGCTGCTGCTAGTATTGGTTTGCTGATGATGGACAGGTTGGGGGTGATAATGAGGGGGATATCCTGGAGGAGGATGGCCGTGCGTAGGATATCCGGGAGGAGGATAGCCCTGGGGAGGGTATCCTTGGGGAGGATAACCCTGGGGCGGATAACCTGGAGGCGGATAGCCTTGAGGAGGATACCCGTGTGGCGGAGAATTTGGAGGAAGATGCCCACGATGTGGAGAACCCTGAGGAGGATAGCCTGGAGGAGGATAGCCATGAGTTGGAGATTGCCCTTGTGGAGGGAGGTACCCTTGCGGGGGATATGAATGTGGTGGAGGAATGTCCCTGGGATACCCTTCAGGTGGTGGTGGATAACCTATTCCAGTATTTACAAAAGCCAAATCAAAATTAACGAACCCGTTATTGAAATATATAAATGTGAAGGTTATATTTCCAACAAATGCATGCGAATTCAAGGAACAATATGAATATGTACAAGCGATATTAGGGAGAGGAGAATCAAACACCAAATCTTGAGAAACCTATTGAACCTTGAGGAGGAGGAGGAGCAGAAACACCACTGGGAGATTGCTGGTGAGGAGGAACATTATTGGGAGGCTGTGAAGGAGGTTGTTGTTGAGGAGGAGGAGGAGGCTGGTGTTGGTTGTGATCACTCATTGTTGGTGTTCTCTAGATCGATTTTGTTGATTAATGAAAATTTTACCTTATGTAATTTCTTGCTTTTAATGCAAAAAGATAGGAGGTGAGCTTTTGTTGGTCAAGGAACAAAGAGAGATTTATCTCCATCAATATCCAAAATCTAGGGAAGTTTGTTAATTCAAATTAGTCTACAGTAAATAGCGCGCAGCTAACAAAATTCTGTTTTAATTTTGACACGCTGGATTCTTTTAAAGTGAGAACATGCAAATGGAAGATATAAAATTTGTATTTGATGGCTTACATGAGAATTTTAACGCTTTGAAACTGTTTCAATATATAAGTTGTATTGAACTCTTTTAGATTTGCGATCTGAGACTTCACATTCTTCAACAATGATTAACATTATTGTATTGTTGAGAGAGCACTTGTGCATGATGTGGAGAGATTTTTCAGTGTGACCGTCACACGTGGTGTATAAGATGGTACACCACATGTTCCTATATAAATGGTGGGTTATGTGTGTTAAAAGATTAATAACTTAAAAATTAAAATTTTCCACCACTTGCATAAAAACACGTGATGTACCATCTATGTTCCTGTCACAACTAAAAATTTCTCCATGATGTGATGCAAGGTACCGTTTGGTACGTGGGATGAGATGGAACGGAGTGGGACGAGGCGTTCCGTCCCACATTTGGTGCGCCTAAAACGGGTGAAACGCGCTGTTTCACGGGACGAATTTTGGGTGAATTTTCGTTCTGCCTCACCCCCTGGAATGATTCGTTCCACATCCATGAAACACAAAATTATAACCTCTCTGTCTCCTTCTTCTTCCTCCTTGTTTCCATCCGAGGGCATCTTTACTTCCTCTCCATTCCGTCCAGTCTTGTTTCGTCCCGTCCCATTCCGTTTCGTCTCATCCCGTATGCATACCAAACGATACCCAAGTGAACGTCTTTGGAAAAGCTGTCGTAAAGTTATTTTAAAAGGGAGCTTTAAATACATCTCCATTTTTCATAGGAGTGATTTTTACAATTTTTTTTTTTTTTTTCACATTTTGCACCCCTCATCTTAATTCTAGCCCTTAATTATCTTTTGACTTATTCAATCGAATAACTAAAAGAAAAAGTATGTTGAAAGTTAAAATGGATGTGCAAAATTTATTTCTATTTGAAATCGTTGGAGTTATATCCAAACAAATTATATCGTTGAAGAAAAAAAAAACAAATTATATAATAATAAAAAGAAAAGATATAATTTTAGGGAACTTTAACGAAAAACCATATTTTTACACTAAAAAATCAATCATGGTAGTATTCACTTTATCCTTTATTTTGTCATTTTCGTTAAAACTCAAAGTTTTCAAGCCATTTTCATTAGTTTTCCTATAATTTTATTGGTACATATTGTGGGAGCAGTGTTAATCATGTTTTAGTCGTGTTAGTCCTGTATTCGTCGCATTTTATATTTGTGTATCCTTCGAGTCATGATAACATGTCGTGTCTGGAATCGAAAATCTCAAATAGAGATAAATGAGTTTATATTACTGAATAGAGATAAATGAGTTTATGTACATGCTGTGAAGTTTGAACTGCTATTTGGATTCAGTGAGCTGTGAGCTTACTAGCAAATGCTAAATTATTTCATTAAACATGTTAAATAATTAGAGACAAAACGGGTTTATCAATGTGGTTGATGAGTCAATAGCATGTGGGCAGGTGATCACAATCGTACTTGTCCTTTTAAGTTTGATGAAAATTTTCGATTTTCGTTCATTGTACAACTTAATTCTTTGTCAATGGCTCGATTAGAAAAGGAAAAGGAATGAATTGGTATACAACAATATATTAACATGAGAGATAAGAAATTGAATTGGTATCGAACTTGATATTCACAAATTTTTTATTTAACCTAATTAAACATTGATAACTACTATTAAACTGTAGTATTAAGTGTCGGGCTAGAATTTTTCTTTTAACCTAATTAAACATTGATAACTAGAACAAATTTTGAAATTTTAAAATAAAATTTCATAATTACGTAAATAAATAAAAAAGATTAAGGCATGATCTAGTTTGTTCTCACTGCCCTAAAGTGGTGGTTTGGATGAATTTGATTTGATCTATCTATTAAACAGATTTTGACATTTAAACTAATCTAACCAGAAATTAATATGGTGGTGATCATCACCACTACTTTAGGGCAATAAGCAAAAATGCACTTTGTTGAGCAAAAATTGTTACGAGAACAAATAATTCACTAGACACAATTTCACCATCATTCATCTTTACGAAGAGGGTTTCATTAATTTGAGTTTGACCCATTTTAGGCTACGCGCCTATTAATTACAACTCTTCTTTTGGGAAAGGAATACCCTTTGATTCTAACATGAAAAATATGAAATTTGAGGATTGATATGTTTGTTTGATTTTGTGACTGCATCTAGGTCAAACCCTAGATTGCCTACGTACCCTTTTAAGGGATCAAGTCACTCGTAGTTCATGATTTTGGTATTTGGATTTTAGTGAGTGAATGACCCACTAAAAGGATTTTGTGTTTGATCTATCTAGGTGAATTTGGTTGAATGAACCAGGGATTCAATTTGGTGTTTTGGTTTTGCGGTTATGTCTAGAATGTGAAACTAGATTGCCTACGTATCCTTGGCGGAATCAAACCGGCGTAGTTCTAAATGTATTTGTTGGGATTTTGATGCCTTGTGCAGTTTCAGCTCGTGCAAGCAAGGAACACTTGATATTTGATGCAGCTTCGTGCTATTCGGTATTTGATACGGCTTCGTACCATTTGAATGTTGAAGTGGCTTTGTGCTATTTAAAATTTGATGCGGCTTCATGTCATTTGGAATTTGAATAATTAATAGGCAAATGACCCACTAATTAGAATTTGAGTATGACAATCTGGAAGGGTTTTAGAGCCCTTGTATTGATTTCGAATGAATTTGGCTCAAACGAATTTGGAATTTGATTGAATGGGTGGGTGACCCATTGAAGAATTTTCGTGGTTTTGTACTACTAGAATTTGGTTTATTCAATTACCCCCATGATTTGGAGGCAAGCAGCTGCTATTTTGATGTAGTCTAGAATCAGACTAATATTTAACATGGTGCATTTTGGTGGTTTTGGATGTGCTCCTTTTCCCGTCATATTCACTTGATTTTTTTGGGCATGGCCTTGATTTTTTAAAGGGAACTTGATGGTGCTTTGACGTTTCTTGCTGCACTTCTTTTCTCCCCTTTTTTATGTTTGGTGTCGATGAGATCGGGTTGCTCATTTTTTTTCTTCCTTTATTTTCTTTGTCTTGGGAGCTCTGTCAGTTTGTCTCCGTGCCAGTCACTTCGTTGTTGCCTTTTTATTCTAACGATCTCGTGATTGTGATCATGATCGTTCATCGTATATCGTACGATCAATTTTTGTTAGTTACTATTTATATTTAATTTTAAATTTTAAATAATTTCTAACCGCACTATATACGATGAACAGTCATGATCACATGATTCCCAGGATCTCCAAGAAAATGATCCTTGCTGGATCCTTTTGCCGTTTTATCCTTGCACAACAACATAAGTCCCTGCTTTCATATTGTTTAATGGAAATATAAAAGCAAGTGGCAGAACTCCTCTTTTATCAATGCCTTTAGGCATTTATAGAAGGAAAGGAATCCCTCCGGATCCATTCCACCAAATTCACATAATCAATGAATTCGAACCCTTGAAATTTGATTCAACGGCTAAAAGCAAGGAGCATTTTTAAAAGTTATAATAACTTTAACCGTTTGATCAAATTTCAAAGGTCTGAATTCATTGATTATGTGGATTTGGTGGAAGGGATCCGGAGAGGATCCCTTTCCATTATTGAAAGCTTTGCTCTTGCACTTTTGACATTAAGCCTTTACTCAAACAGTGATCTATTTGCTTTGGTTTGGTGAAGCCTTCGACTTACTGTCCTCGATACTTTGGAGGGGAAGAAGATTCTCTCCCTCCTAATCTATCTTCCCTTCTCTCTCCTCCTACTTGAACGGTTACTGTTAAGTCACGTCAACATTTTATATTATTTTTTATAGAGACAATAAGATAAAAAGTAATGTGTGAGAGAATGGGAGGGAAGATGAGAATATGAGGGGAGAGAATTCTACTCCTGTAGCAAAGCTTATTACCTATCTTCTTTCTTCACTTTTTGCTAGCAAGGAAATGGCCTTCCTTTCCATTAGCAATTTAGACAGCAACTGTTACATGGCACACTTTGCACATTAGGAGGGACGGACAACGGGAACGAGTTACTTTCTTTGTCTTCATCCGCTGTAGGCTCATGCTTGCTGCTGCTTTTCCATGTTGCATGTTCATGCTTATTGTTGTTGTAGTGTTTAAAATCTTCAAATTTGGGAAAACGGAGAGTTGGGGTTGCTCTTACTTTGTCTGTTTCTTGGAGGCCACAACATTTTCCAACTTCTTGGGAGAGGTACAACAACTATAAGTTACAAGAAAATACTCACTGAAGGGCTTGCGAATTTGCTTGTTAGGTTCGCGGATTGAAGATGGCGAATTGGCACAATGATGAAGTAGCAATTTTTCGTCTTTGGGCTCTTGACAAATGGGATTCCGTGGCTGCCTTCGAGACTCTGCAACTCTAGGGGCTTGATCACAATGGTGCCGCTGCCGTCATCAGCTTCGGTGCCATATTTTTCTGGCGCACCTGAGCAGCTTGGACATGTTGTAGTGGTTCAGAGGAGTTGGTGCAGCGGTAGTGTAGTGCTAGAGACATCACCATGTCTTAGAAAGAATCTCCGTTAGGTTGCAGGGTGTTGATGACGGCGAAGGTGCAGCGATGGTAGTGCTTTTCTTTGTTGATGCCGCTGTTGGTACTAGGATATTGGCGAAGGATTGCAGAGAAGTTGAAGGTGCCGACAAAGTGGCAGCGGCAGCTGTTGATCCCTTCCTCCATTGACGCGACTTTCTTTTGTTTCTTCTGGCTTTGTGCGACACTGCATCACCAAATCCATCTCCTTCAAGTCGCATAGTGCACACTCTTTTTGGAAGACCACCATTATGCGACATTGCATCATCAAATCCATCTCATTCAAGTCGCATAGTGCACGAGCTCCATCTGGAAGACCACCGGAGACGACGGTTGGAGACGTGGCACGACTGCTACTTCCGTTTGGGCTTCCGTCTGATGTCGGCGGTTGCTGTAGCGTTATGCAAAGAAGGAAAGGTTGTTGTGGGTGCGAACTCGCAGATTGAAGAACGGTTTCAGGAACGGAATGGTTGCTGCAATGTTGCCATTTTGTTGTTGTTGGTTGAGAAGCAAGTTGCATGCTAGGTTATCTGATTGGCAAACGGCTTCCGGATCGACGCGGGAGGCTAGGCAAGGAGCAGGTGGCGGTGGCTGGGCAACGACGACATTGCAACCAAAAGAGAGGAAGTCAGTGACTATCTGGGCAAATGTCCTTGGTGTTTGCTGCGTGTGCATCCGTCATTGCTGTTGCCTTGTTTAAAACGTCCTTACGTTGTTGACGAACCTCGGAACCATCGCTGGGCAACGGCTGCATCACGGCAAGAGCGGAGAACGGTTATTGGAACAATGCAGGTGATGGTGCATGGTGCCGATTTGGGGTTGTTTCTGCATCTGAGAGTGTTGGTGTCTTAGGGGAATTCCCCTTGAGTTCATCTTTGCTGTCGTTGGCCATGAAGAGAGAGGGAAAGAACGGAGCATCAAGAGGTTGCTGCTGCATTTGCCAGGCTGGGGGTACCTACCGAGTGAGGAAGAGAGAGCGAGAGAAAGAGAACTGTTGTGCGAGGCTTTGAAACCTCTCTGAGTACCCAAAGACTTCGGATGGTCGGGGAATCCCTTGCCGTTGGTGATCATGCATGCTTGATTTCTTGACATAAGGATGAGACCGCTATGGGATTAATTCATCTTCTCCTCTTTCTTCTCGGTGGCTGCTAGTAAGTGCTATAAAGCTTTTTGGTTCTTTGGGAAAAGTGAGAGGTAAAAAGGGTTGAGGGTGTCGCAAAGTACCCCTATCTTTATACCCTCTTTTGCAAATATGGGACAAGACCAAAGATAAAGGAACAAAGGAAAATATAATGATAGTTTTTGCCGGACTGAGATCCTCTTCAAATCAGTCCCGTGGGGATCTTGCGTATCCATTGATCACAGTCGTTGGTACAAATCCAATGGCCAAAAAATTTCTTCTCCTGCAATCACCTCGTCCGCTTTATTCCTTCTCCGTTTTGTCTCCCTGAAAGTCCCTCCCTTCACGCCATGTCAGTTCCCTTTCGCCTCTAAAGGTATAATCTTCATTTCATTTCCCTGTTATGCTTTGTTTCGTTGCCAATTAATCAATGAAATTTCCAAAGTTTTGAAATTTTATGAGTGGTTTAAGATTATGAGTTTCCTTCAATTTGTCTGGTAACCAAGGTTTTCTGTCTCCACTCTCCAAGGTTATCTATCTCCCCCCTCTTGATCATTGGGCTGCAGAAATTTGAGTATGTGGAGCAAGAATTTGCAGACATGGGAATAAGCAGCATAAAAAAAGAGGAGACGACCTCGTTTTGCGTGAAACAAATTAAAAAAAAATTTTGACCGTTGGATTTATATCGTGTGGTTGCGATCAATGGATCCGCAAGATCCCTATGGGACTAATCCGGAGGGGATCTTAGTCCTTTTTTACCTTCTCTTAGTTATTATTGCTTTGTATTTCTTTGCCTCTGATTCCTCTTCCTTCTTTTTGTTTAAGCCCTGTTTTCTTATTTTCTTTTTGTGTACCTCTTCATTCTCCACTTGCACTATACTTTTCTGCAGTCTCTTGTTTTTCGGTCCACTTTTTTCTTCACCAAGACAAGTCTTAAAGCAACTTCAGCCCTCTCTAAGAGGCTGGCCCAAAACCTAAAAAATAGGTTGGCACCCAAAACAACCCCTCCACCCCTAAAAATAGGCTAGCCCAAAGTCCAAGTCAGTTTGTTAGCCGGCCAAAAATGGACTAGGTGAGGAACCGGCCTATCTAACGTCAGCAAAGGCCTGCTATTTTTTTTTTCCTTCAAGCACATGAAAAACATGCCCACATGGACGCGGGTTCCCAACAGCCAACCGACGGCGAGCACCGCGTTGCAGGCACACTAAAGGGGCTCAGGATATGGGTCACGTGGCGTGTCTTCGGCCATTGGATTTCCAATGGCTAATTTTATGAATTGTTGGATTTTCAACGGTAAAAAAGTTTTGAATTTTAAACCCAACGGCTAATGATGTGGCAACATTTGGGCCGTCCGATTCCTAGATCAACTGCCTAGGATTTTCGGCCAAAAAACATAAAAAAATTAAAAATTAATTTTTTTTGCAGACATGGGAAGAGAGAAGGGGAAGTAGCAGAAAAAGAGAAAGAAGATGACCTCGTTTTGCGTGAAACAAATTAAAAAAAAATTAAATTTTGATCGTTAGATTTATATCGTGTAGTTGCGATCAATGGATCTGCAAGATCCCTACGTGATTGATCTGGAAAGGATCTCAGTCCTCTTTTACCTTCTCTTAGTTATTCTTGCCTTGTATTTCTTTACGTCTGATTCCTATTCCTTCTTTTTATTTAAGCCCCTTTTTCTTATTTCCTTTCTATGTACCTCATCCTTCTCCACTTACACTGTACTTTTCTGCAGTTTCTTGTTTTTCGATGCACTTTTTTTCTTCACCAAGACAAGTCTTAGAGCAACTCCAGCCTTCTCTAAGAGGCTAGCCCAAAACCTAAAAAAATAGGCTGGCACCCAAAAAAATCTCTCCACCCCTAAAAATAGGCCAGCCTAAAGTCCAAGCCAGTTTGTAAGCCAGCCAAAAATTGACTGAGTGAGGAACCAACCTATCTGATGTTAGCAAATGCTTGATATTTTTTTCCGTCAGGTGCATGGAAAACACGCGCGGGTTCTCGACAACCAACAGACAGCGGGCCCCGCATTGAAGGCGCACTAAAGGGGCGCGTGACATAGGCCACGTGGCGCGCCTTTGGCCGTTGGATTTCCAATGGCTAATTTTATGAATTGTTGGATTTCCAACGGTAAACAAATTTTGAATTTCAAACCCAACGGCTAATGATGTGGCAACATTTGGGCTGTCCAATTCCTAGATCAATGGTCCAGGATTTTCGGCCAAAAAACATAAAAAAAAAATTAAAAAATATGTCAGAATTCTTACCGTTGGTCACGTGTCCAATGTGGGGCTGCTGGATTTCAATCTTTTCAAATCCAACGGTCCAGATTAATTAATTTAATAAAAATGATTAAAAATACAGAAAAATTAAAACAAAAATTTATTATTATTTTTTCTATAAATACCTAACCATCATGTTCTGACACACCCCCAACCCGGAATGTCCACCTGGATTCTGAATCGAGTTGTGCTGGCCATCACCCAAAGGTGACGAAGCCATAAAGTGTAGTGATGTGGAAGATGTGAATTAATTTAAACTAAAAGTGCCTAAGTATAAGAGTGCGCTAGTGAGCAGGAATGAACCCATTTCACACGCAATGTCAGAGCATAAGTAAAGTACAGTAAGGAAGGATGATAATTATACCATCGAAGGTAATCTCCAGTGCCAAGATTTGCCAAGAATCCTCGTCAATACGAAAGCTTAGTTACTAAAACCTGGAGGGGCGAAAAACAAGGGTGAGTGAGCCTAAAAATAAAGCTTTGTAAAAACATTTTCGAAAACATAATAACCCATCGCCGTAAAACAAGTACAGTTTCCAAAATATACATACTACGTATAGTAAGAAAATACTTACCATAGCCTACAAAATTCAAGAATTCAACACGGCACAATATTTTGTAAATAACACATGTCGTCCGTAATCACATAATCTCGTATAAGCAAACATATCATATCAAATACTCATCGACACATGTTGACACACGAGTCCATGCAGAGGTATTCTAACATGAACAAGAGTGGGTGTAATAATGATTTACGCTCTAGTACTACAATCACGTGAAGACTAGCATTATACGTAGCATATACGAGTCCTAATTGCCTATAACAATCTAGGACAAGACTGACACCTACAATGTATCCAAAGTGAGTGTACGGTGCGATGTGCACATACACGTGAAAGATTGGCCCTAGCCCGGGCGAGTACTAACACCAGTGCAGCAAACGATGAGCAGATAACATAAATATAATCATGCCACAGTGATTTGATAACTCTAGTCAACATAACATCATTCATAGCTGTAAATATAATTATGGCATCAATAATAATGCGCATACCTGTGCATCCTGTAGGACATAGCATAACTTCATAATTTCTATCAATGTGCTAAATCTTATAAACGTCACACTAAACTAGGTGTATTGTAGAAACTCTTTATGAAATGTATAAATGGAAACTAACAATTATACACACACACACACACACACACACACACACACACACACACACACACACACACTATATATATAAAAGAAAAGACCCACTCACAATTACTTGCGATGTCACATCCGTTCGAGCTAGGAAGCCGGAGTCTCCGATAGTAATCGCACCTAGGCATAATATTGAGATCCATTAGTAAAACTTAATTAAAATGTTTGAATTTGAAGAAACGGACGGCGGATTCAGAATCAGCACGTCGAAATACGATAAGGATGGGTCATGAGCAATTTTTGTAAAAAGTCAACGGTCAACTATGTTAAAACTTTCAAATTTCACTAAATGGGTGTCAAAAACAGACTCAGGACGTTGAAATTAGCCTAGAAGGGTTTTCGAAAAAGTCAACACAAAAAATATTCTAGAGAATATTCCACAGAATATTCTTAACCCATTTGGTAATTTGGCCAACCGGGTTTAATGGGTCATGGGTTAATGGCCCAACGGTTTGGGTCGAGCTGGCTGGTACGGATCCAAGCTTGGGCATTTTTTTCTCTCTCTTCTTTTTCTCTATTTTTCGTCTCCGGCCGGTTGCTGCTGCAACCGTCGGGATTCTACCCAACTCCGACCACACGAATTCTTAACTAAACCTAGCCTTCCAATATATCAACACGAAGATCCAGGAACAAGGATTTGAATAATACCATTTGTTTCCTCAGTCGTGGTCGGATCTCACAGGAAAATGGCTCGAAGCCGTCGGGTTTTCATTGGAAAACTGGGGAGAGTTTCTACCGAACTGATTTGCACCAAAACTTCGACATTTCTCTCAAATAAACCAAGAATCATGTACAAAATAGTGATCTAAGATGATTGTTGCCGATTTCAAAGCTTACCTTAGCGGGAATTGTCGAAAATCCGCAGTTGGTTCATCAGAGGAACACAGTACAGTGACCTTCATCACTGTCGGGGTTCTAAGGTTTTGGTCTGGGTTCGAGACAAGGAAGAAGGGGACGATGGTGGCGGTGAAGTTTGTAGTAGAGAGTGGTGGTGGTGGTCCGACGAGTTTCACGGAGGGAGGGAGAGTTAGAGTGAGAGAGATAAGGAGAGCTTGAGGGAAGAAAGAGCTGAGAGGGGGAGGTAAGGGATGAAAGAGAGAATCATGGCAGTCGACGGTGGTCCATGATTAGTCTTGATGGTGCTTGCTGTTTCGGCGAGAGTGTGTCATGTGATCTCTGCGTTTGCAGAGAGAGAGAAAAAAAAAGATGACCAATGAGAAAGAGGCCAAGAAAGTGGGAGACACAGAAGAGATGGAGAAATAAAGTGTGGGCCCCACTTGATACACAACTCAAAATCACTAATGAAAATACAGAAAAATATCTCCCATAACGTGAATTTACCAAAACGCCCATCACGCTCCATAGTTTGTAAAATCTTCATCTTTACTCCAAATACGCCAAAATAACAAGTCATACGTCTCTCTAAACAATGGTCAAAATCCTTACCTCTAGGGGCATTTCCGTCAATATTTTCAACCTTACACCTTACACCACATTTCACCTTACACCTTCCACCTTACACCACACACCACATTTCACCTTACACCTTCCACCTTACACCACATTTCAATATTTTCAACACTTTGAGCCAAAGCTTTCATATACTTTTATGTGGATAAAATGGCTACTTGGACGGTCATCGAAGATGTTACGTTGTGTGATTGTTGGGTTCAAATTACTCATGACCCGATTACGAGTAATGAGATGCAGTTGCGAGCACTTTGGAGTAGTATTACTACAATGTTTAGAGGCTTGGAAAAGACACAAGAAGTAGTTAAGGTCTTCAAGGTCGTTCGAAAAAACTCAACAATTCGCTTACTTGTTGGAAAAAATGCCATATCTCATGCTTCCACTAATCTGAGTAGTGGCAGAAGTTTAGCAGATCAGGTGACAATATTTTTATTTATTTATTTGTATTCCACCCACATCAATATTTTTATTTATTTATTTGTATTACACTTGCATTTTATAATATTGTCTTATCCCACATTTTATAGACACTTCAAGCACAAGCATGGTACAATGCGAACAACAAAAACAAATCATTTAACATATGGGAATGTTGGAATGTTGTCAAAGATTGTTCTTGATACAAACTTGTGCCAACCAGTCCAAAAAGTTGTCATGCATGACATCCCTCTACACAGTTTGTCAGAAGCAGACTCGGACCAAAATGAAGGCGATACATTTGAAGTAATGTCGAAGCCAGCTGGTCGGTCCCTCAGACCTCAAGGTAAAAAGGCGGCAAAGAAAAAAGGGAGTTATACCAAGAATGACTACACAAAATATATGGACGAACTTGGTCGCCAAGGTGAACTAACCATGGCGTGGGACGCGGCTAGAGATGAGGCAAAAGCTGCGACTATGCAAGCAATCTTAGCAGCTACCGAGAGACGTGATGTGGCTAATGAAAGACACAGAGAACTACTTAATCGAGAAATGGAGATCCTTAGAGAAAAAATGATGGCTCAAGCAGATCGTGACACTATGAACAAGCCTCTAGTAGGAATGTCTCCGAATTCTAAATATTTTTGGACATCGGAAAAAGATGACGTGGTGCGAATGAGGCGTGCAAGAAACCAGGGAACAAGTGGAGGAGGTTCTAGCACCACATATCCTAGCTACTCTGACTTTATATAATTTCTAATTTATTTTTGTACTTTATGTAATTTTGTTCATTTTTAGTACTTTATATAATTTCTTATTTATTTCTAGTACTTTATGTAATTTCATATTTATTTATAGTACTTTATGTAATTTCTTATTTATTTCTAGTACTTAATGTAATTTCTTATTTATTTATAGTACTTTATATAATTTCTTATTTATTTCTAGTACTTTATGTAATTTCTTATTTATTTCTAGTACTTTATGTAATTTTTTGTTTATTTCTAGTACTTTATGTAATTTCTTATTTATTTCTAGTACTTTATGTAATTTCTTATTTATTTTTAGTACTTTATTTAAACACACCAAATAAAATTACATAAACACACCAAATATAACTTAAAAAAAAACAGACCAAATAAACTAAAAACTTTATTCTTCGACCACAAGCTCCTTTTAAGTTTCTTCACCTTGTTTCAATCCCCACAAATGCTCAATCAAGTCACTTTGACGACTTAAGTGCATGTATGGTCGTTGCATTGAAGTGTACCGTTCAATGATCAATTGATTGTAACTTCCATCCGTTTCCAATGGCTCATGTTGCACGGGATCTTCGATGCGATCATGAGCACAATATATACGTGTTCTGAAATTGTTCATCGTGTCCGGCTCGTATTGATCGATGACATCATAATCATACTCATCTTCCACAATCATGTTGTGGAGAATGATACACTTCATCATGATGGATCGAAGAATCTCTACATCAAACAATCTAGCAGCAGCCCTAACAATCGCCAACGAGCTTGTAGGATAACAAAACAATGCTCCACATCCTTCCTACACCCCTCTGGACATCTTGCAAAGTGTTTTTCCTTTTCACTCTGTGGATGTGGCACTGTTTTGACAAACGATGTCCACCTTGGGTAATTTCCATCTGCTAGGTAGTATCCTTCGTCGTATTTATGTCCATTGACCCAATATATGACTTTTGGTGCTTTTCTTTGCAGCATGTCATCGAACACTAGAGATTGGGCAAGGACATTGAGGTCATTTTGAGCTCTAGAACACCAAAAAAAACATGCCAAATTCATGTATCAAATGATGCCACCACTTATAAAATGATACTTTTGGCTCATTTTTTGTTGACATAAGCTCCTTGCCACGCACTTGGACATTTTTCCAGGTCCAATGCATACAGTCGATGCTTCCAATCATGCCAGGAAAGCCTCACATCTCACCCTTCTTCAAAAGCCTTCGTAGGTCCATTATCGTGGGTTTCCAGAGGTACTCATTGTTGTTGAAGGCTTCAATTGCGGAGCAAAACCTCATCAGGAACTCTAGAACAGTTGATTTTCCCATCATCGTAATCTTATCCACTTGATCTGCAGATGCTCCATATGCAAGCATCCGTAAAGAAACAATAATTTTTTTCTCAGGAAGAAGACTTAGAACATGAAAAACATCCTTTTTTTGCACAAAGTATGGATCATGGTTGCAAATATCAGTCATGATTTTGTTGAACAAACTTTGTTGCATTCTAAAATGACGTCTAAAAATATGATCAGGGAATACATTGTTGGGGATAAAATAATCTTCCAAGAGATCATTACCTTGTCTTTCCCTCTTTCTATCCAAGTTTGTAGCACGTCTGGGTTTGGAGATCTGACCCACAACTTGCATGACAAGACGAGAATGTGAAGCTCTCTGCCTTCTATGTTCATCATCCTCTTCCTCTTCCATTACGAATGCCTCATCTTCACCATCCTCGAGATTGAACGATTCTTCCTGTTTTGCCAACAATTTTTTCTGTTGCTCATCGATTTCATACAATCTCCTTGAAGAAGACATTGTAAGAACTCAAGATTTAAAAACGGTGAAGAAGGATTCTGAGCTAGTTTGAGTTTGGTGTATGAATTAGGATGGATGTAGGGTTTATATGGACAAAAAAAAAGAAAGGATGAGGTTGTGGATAATGTCACATGGCACTATGTGATTGGTTAAAAATCTTATCGAAATCTATTCTAAAAGATTATAAATAGATAGTGACACGTGGTGCGACGAGATTGGTTCAAAATCTTATCGGAAATCTATCCACAAAAATAGTACTTTCGGATAATGGCACGTGGTGTGACAAGATTGGTTAAAAATCTGCTACGAGGTTGGTTCAAAATCTGATCAGAAATCTATCCACAAAAATAGTACTTTCGCATAACGACACGTGGTGTGACAAGATTGGTTAAAATTCCGTGACGGGATTGGTTCAAATCTGATCGAAAATCTATCCACAAAAATAGTACTTTCGGATAATGACACCTGGTGTGACAAGATTGGTTAAAATTTTGAAATTCAAATCCAACGGCTAGTGGCGTGGCACGTTCTGGGCTGACCGATCCTGAGATCAACGGTCCACGATTTTAGATAAAAAAACGAAAAAAAACACAAAACGATAAAAAATATGACCGTTGGCCACGTGTCCATATCTGGGTTGTTGGATTTGATTATTTTTCAAATCCAACGGTTCTAATTAATTAACTTAATAAAAACTAATTAAAATTTATTAAAATTGTTTAAAAATACAGAAAAAAATATTTATTATTATTTTTCTATAAATACCTAACCATCATCTTCCACCTTATACCACATTTCAATATTTTCAACGCTTTCAACCAAAGCTTTCATATACTTTTTTTGTGGAAAAAATGGCTTTGTGGAAGCTCATCAAAGATGTTACATTGTATCAATGTTGGGTTCAAATTACCCATGACCCTCTTACGGGTAATGAGATGGAGTTGCGAGAAATGTGGAGTAGAATTAGTAATAACACGTGACGTGACAAGATTGGTTGAATATCTGATCGAAATCTTAGCTAAATTATTGTAAACAAATAGTGACACATGGTGCATTAGGATTGGTTGAAAATCTTACTGGAAATCTATCCACAAAATAGTACTTTCGGATAATGACACGTGGCGTAACAAGATTGGTTAAAAATCCTATATGAAATTAAAAACTAATTTTTTAAATTATTTTATATAAAAAATTAATAATATTTTAAATGGGCTGGGCGCCAACGCATTTTGTAGGGGTGGAGATACATTTGGCCAATTAACTGTTCATTGGGGTCGGTCACTGTTCATTGGGGTCGGTCACTGTTCATTGAGTGGATTAAATGGGCTGGGTCCCAACGCATTTTTTGGGGGTGAAGTTGCTCTTATATAGACTTTTTGTGACAGGTTTTGGGTCAGAACGTGGGTGTGGGTAGTGGAATTGGAACCACCTCCACTATCTGTTGCAGTTTTTAGAGATAAGAAGAGAAAACTCCCATTTCAGTTTTCTTTCCAGCGTGGAGCAACAACTCTTTTTTCTTTTTCTTTTTTTTTTATTTATTTTATGAGTAATGCTAGGGAGACAAAATTTGTAAACTAAATGATGTGTCACCAATAGGAAATGAGCACGTTTATCAACGTTTAAGTAATAATCCACTCATAAACTTCTATGTCATTTAGTTTACAAAATTTAGTCTACAAATTTAGTCTCCCTAGCATTACTCTTTTTTTATCCACTTATTTTTTTTTCTTTTTATCAGAAAAAGGGCTTTAATCCATATTTGGACTTTAACTACTTGATGTTTGGGCTTTAGTCATCAATGAGGTTTTCTTGAAACGAAGCCCAATTTAATTTTTTTGGGGGATTATTTTTTTATCTCAACACGCTCTTTTGTAAGAAAATATTTCTCACCATCCCACTGATTACCATTGGATGAATTTGACTTAATCTATATATTATACAAATCTTAAAATTGAAACTATTCTAAAGGAAATTAATATGCCCACCCTCACTTTGGGTGGTTAGCAAAAATAAAAAAATAAAAAATAAAACACTCATTTTGTAGCCTTTGTAGTTTAAAAAGGATTTGGATCTTATCCGGATCCAAATTGTGGGGATCCTAGCCATTTATTGTGCATCGTGCGGTTAGAAATTATTTGACTTTTTTTATTTAAAATTAAACACAAATAGTACCTGATGAAAACTGATCGCACTATGTACGATGAACGGTTAGGATGTAGGGATCCCTAGGATCCCTTGAAAATGGATCCGGAGAGGATCCTCTTCCCTAAATACTATCGACTAACGTGCTACTTGAACTAACCTTTTTTTGTTTGACCCAAAAACAAAAAAACAAAACAAAACAAAACTTTTTTCTTGAATTTCTTTTTGTTTAGTTTATCTACAATATTTGTATTTTATAATCTAAACTATATATTAATAGAACTTCCTTTGTAAATAAAAAAACTAATAAAAATACAATTATAACCTTCAATACATAACTGAAAAAAAAATTAGAAAAGAAAAAAAATGTAGGCATTAAAGTAAGTTCGCACAAACAATTTTTTTTTTTTTAAACCTCACAACCATGTGGCCATATCATTACCGTCTAAAGTGATTCTCTCTCCCTTTCTCTTTCTCTCTCCTCAGCTGCCAACACTTTTTTTTTCTTTTTTCTAATGCTTGCCTACCATAAAAAAAAAATATTTGAGAAAAATAAAAATTATATTTCTCACACATGGAGTGTGTGACCTTTACTAGTAACAATTTAAAATTCTTTTTCTCAAATATGCACAAACAAACATCTACATATGTTGCAACCTAATTTTAAAGTTTAGTGATATTTCTCTTGTGACGACCTGTCCCTACTTTTCACTGTAATTTCTTTTCCGTTGGTGTGAGTTGATGATTTTACCCTTTTTAGACAAGAGTGGAATTTGACGTGGACGTAGTTTTTTGCTTTTAGTTTTTTCTTCTTGCTTTCGTACTAAATTAGTACTCATCGCTAAGAACACGTGAGCGCGTGTTAGCCTCAAATCGGATCTGTAATGAAAAAGTTATGCTACGTTAAAGTACGTTAACCATAAGTATTTTTGTACACGCACGTACAAATTACCAGTGCTTGGAACACTGTCAGGAGGACAGATTTTGCAAAATCCATCCCTTCCTTAATTGGTGGATCTCGTTCCCTTCACTAATCAAATCCCTCCAATCCCTCTCCACCACTCACATCTCTTCCCTCTCTTACCTCACCAATCAAAAAGCAACTCTCACTTTCTCTCTCCCCGAACTTTTTTTCTCTCTGCAACAAGGATGAACCACTCTCAAAACTCATCAACGTGACCTTAAAACCATACCTTAAAACTCGTCTCACCACCACGGACACAAATATACCCTTGGATCGTGGTTTGACTGAGTTTTGGACGTCGAACTCGGAAGGTCCGACTGGCTCAGTTTTTCCCCGACGAGTTACGAGCGAGTTACAAATTTTTAGGAAGTCTAAAGGCATCCACTCAATTCCCCAAGGTATTTAGTGAAGGTTTGAAGGAAAAACAACCTCAATCGTACCTTTCAAGCCATTTTAGGCCACCTCCATCCAGTTTTTAGACCTCCAAAAGGCACAATCGCATTCTTCTTTTCATAAGCTTCATTTCCATATAAATTTTGTGAAAAATGGTTAAGAAATGAAGAAGATATGAAGCTTTGAAATTTTACCCAGAAACGGGCGAAAATTTCCAGATCCTGGCAAGTTCAGACGGCGGTGACATGCGAGGACCACCGGAGAAGATGACGGAATATTCTAACGGTGTCAGGTAATGCCGTTAAACTCTGTTAGTTATTTAACGAAATATTCCATAAAACTGACATAGTATTCCTGATGGACATCAAGGCCTTGCCTGCGCGTGGTGGTGCGTATAGCCGTGCCATAACCAGCACGTGGCAACGCGTGTGGCCTCCGATTGACCTTCTGTCAATTTGTGTAGGTCTATGACGTCGAGTAGATCAATTTCGTATATTCAAACCCTATGTTTGAGTTTTCATTTATGTGTTATTAAACTAAGTTAATTAGTAATTTCACATATAGGGGAAACGTATCCCGCGAACGTACGGGGTCAAGCAAGGCTTAGAGGCTTCATTTCGACTACGTAACTGTGAGTGGGTCATTTCTTTTTATAAGTATACGCATACATGCTGGTTTCCAGTTATACTTTGAAAAGAATTTACTACGTATGCCATGCTTAGACTAAAATTACATGAAGTAGCGAAATGACGGAATTTAGGAAATTATTTTGAACCTTATAGGTTCACAGGTATGTGTGAGATGCCATGATTATGTTTTACAGCTATGATTATTTAATGTTACAAGAACTGTTATGTTGTTGTGAAATGCTAAAATAATCCCACGGGATGCACATGTAAGTTACTTTGTTGACTAGAATTATTGAATTGTTATGGCATGATTATATTTATGTTATCTGCTCATCATTGCTGCACCCCGGTGTTAGTACTCGTCCCAGGGCCAAGGTCAGTCCTTCACGTGTATGTTCACATCCGTACCGTTTGCTCGCCTTGGATCCAAGTTAGGCGACAGTCCTGTCGTACATATTGCATTAGGCAATTCCGACTCATATGTGGCCGTGCTTCGACGCCAGCCTTCACGGGATCGTAGTACTATAGCGCATTGATTACACCCAATCCTGTTCGTTTCAAAAATTATCTGTACGAACTCGTGTGTCAGCATAGGTTAATGAACATTCGTTATGATGTGTTTACTGTTTCGAGATTATGTGATTGCGGTCACCTTGTGCTTACCTTGATAGCTGTACTTTATTGATTTTTCTTAAGACTTTGCAGACTATGATAAGTATTTTCTTATATTACGAAGTACGTATATTTTTGGAAACTATACTTGGTTTTACGGCGAGGGGTTATAATGTTTTGAAAAGGTTTTTATAAAACGTTATTTTCTGACCCACTCAACTTTGATTTTCGCCCCTCCAGATTTAGTAGCTGTGCATACGTGTAAACAAGGATTCTGGAAAATCTCAGGAGATGGTTATCTTCAGTGGTATAACCCTCATCCTATTTACTATACTATCTTATGCTTTGACATTATGTGTGAAATAGGTTCAATCCCACTCACCCGCACACTGTTTTGATTAGGCATTTTTAGGTTTAAATTTATTCACATCCTTTGTCCACTACACTACACTACACTTTATGGCTTCGTCACCCTTCAGGTGTCTGCCAGCACAACTCGATTTGGAGTCTAAGTGGACATTCCGGGTCAGGGCGTGTCAGTTTGGTATCATAGCATAAGTTTGGGCAGTATTGCGTTCATCACACGCGTGATGTAAGCATTCTTGGTTCTTAAACCTAATTTTCGAATCTTGGCACCTTGTTGAGCACGAAAAACGTGTTAACTTTCCCTAAGTTTGGGGTACTTTAGACGACTTATCGTCATTTTAGAAAATCGTTTTGGAAATCACCCCTAGACTTTAAACGACGAATCATCCTACCAAGGAATTTCCATTTTACGGAACGAGTTGCTAGCCCCGCAGTCAGGCTAATGCATCAAGAGTTGAGTTTCACCAAGGATTTACCGATAAATACTATCACTTTTCTTCCACCATTTTTACCAACCCTTCGAGTTAGGAAACCATAAATGGTTTTGGTTCTTTGGTAGCACATATTAGTTTACCCTCTCTTGGAATTCCTACAAAGTTTACTTCGTCAAGATCCTAGTAATGTCTTGAACGACAACCTGGTGCTAAAGTGGTAGCACTCGAAGGAAGGTCATTCGAGGGACAATCACTTTTGGTCCCTTATGACACTAATATATTCAAACGTACTAGTGGCCATGCTGGATCTTCAGGAGGATCTTTAGCATGATCTTTTCCAGCCTTGGGACTTTCTAACCAACGTTAATTCCCAGATTTCCTTTTGATGTTGTACTCATCTTTTGATTGAGTATAGGTTTACGAGTATGAGTTGTCATATCTTGGGAGTAACATGAATCCCAAAAACAGTAACCAAATCATCCCAGAATCAACGAACTACTTCACTTGACTAGTTCATTTCCAATCACCCAAAGTTTTCTACCGAACGGGCTCTAACCCGTAATCAACCTACAATGACGCTACTAATTGACGATGTTGTTCGATATCCAGAAATCGTTGACCAATATTTGTGTGGTATGATTTCTGATACCAGACACATATGCTAGTATCTGGGAGTGATACCATTATGCTAAAATGCCGGTTCATAGTTTCAGGGTAACGAACAATATTAAAATATCTTAAGCGCGTTAATTAGCGGCGTTACTAATAGACAGATTTACAGTGGCTACTTGAGTCGAAGAAACTAGGATCGTGGAAACTTAAGAACAAGCTTTGCAATAGAACATTAAAATTTTGGTGGTGTTAACCACACTACCCATTTAGGTAACCGAAACTTTTTTGAACAGTCACTTTTCCGATCACTTTCACAGGCAGACAGTGGAGTCAAAGCTTAAGCAATTTTCCCGTTGTAGGAGCGGAATGAGTTTAAAAGCTCACGAAGACCTTGTAGCGCGTGGCGTAAGGAAAAGAAGCAATATCGTACAATCTGAAGATGTGTACCTTTGACGTCATTCCTCAAAATTCTATTGGAATTATCACTAGTTAGTGAGGTGAGGTACACCTCGATCCATTTTCTGTACTACACCAGTTCTTCCTTGCGTCTTTTCAAACAACACCTACGTAGTTAAGAGAAGACGGCACATAACTCTTATGGAGGGCCCTTGTCGCCTATCTAACCAAACACCTTATCTAGGGAACCTCAAACTTATCCACAAAGGTGAAAGGTCAAACCATAGAGTCATACCTAGACTTCAACAACTCAGTCGGTTGACGCCCGTTAGTCCTACTTCGAGTTGTTGTTTCTCCGATCAACTTTTGGAAACCGAGAGTTCTTTCATAGCCTGACGAACTTCGGAGTAGTCTTACCAATGACTCTCTCCCTAATTTCAGCATAAAAAATCGAGTGTTTGAGAACGCCAACACTCAGCCTTATACCATTTCCTCGAGTAATCATTGTTAAGTTGGTACTTTCTTGGGAGATGTGATCTCGGTAAACGACATTCTTTCTTTTTTCCACAAGGGTTTAGCGGAAGAAGGTTGAAATTCTCACAAAGTGTTGCGAAACTGAGATATCTTTAATCTTGTCAATCTATCGACAAATTGTTGGCAAACTTTTCGGCTACAGTGTTTTTCCTCACTTGACAACTGAAGTGTTGTCTCACCTTACTCCTATTTTACACCTTTTGATAACCCTGTTCATTTCGAAATCCAAGAGAACCCCTTCTTCAAATGTTTCGGCTATGCAGAGACAGCACGACAGGGTATCATTTTTATTTTTCAACGATCAGAATAATTCGAAACGAATCATCTTATTCATGACCTAAAGTCAACAGTCATAATCTTTATTCGAAAGCTGGATGACACTTCTATATGGAGAAACGTGTTTGAAATCTTCACCAACCTCACAAATTTCTCGAGTATACTTTCGCTGGGAAAGGGCTAAATTTCTGACAGCGACGATAGAAGAACTAAACCAACGTCTATGATTGCACTATCGTATATTATCTCGGTTGTGCAAACATATTTACTGCTATAACAACAAAAGACGTATCTACACTTGTACATCTTTAGCTTGTCCTATCCCATTCTAGCTAGGATTCACAAGCTACAATTTGACGATACTTACAAATGATGAAGAATTGTTCAAGTCATTATAATCACTTCTTATGTTTTTGTAGAGATAGGAAAATATCGTTATACACTCCTAGTACGAGTTTCTTGTACATGTAGAGATTTTGGTGATGTATAGTGATTATCAATTGACTTGACAAGTCAATTCACTTTCTGTTGGTTCAAAAGGACAACATTTTCACCTTTTGGTGCTGGAAGGTATTCTAGTTAACCTTGGGTACATGTCTACCCTACTACACTTCGTATTACCTTAAAGCGGGTGCACTGTCTCGAAGAATCGTTGACATTGGAAGTGCAGTCGTGACCATTAATTTCTCAATCACCCAGGAAATACTCAGTTGAACGAATCTTACCATGGTGATTGAATATCTTGAAAACTACTGTTGTAGTTTGACGTTATGCATTCGATCAGTTTTCTCATACCCTAGATTTGATGGACTTGTTTTGATCCTCAAATTCTCGAGTATTCTTTGAGAATCTCGACGTAGTTACTTTTCACTAAGTTCGAGAGAACTTCACTATGAATTTGCTTACTAAGGCGTTGCGGACTATGTAGGCTCGACTACATGGCAGGTGTGCCACTATTGTATCTCATCGTGATGCGAGTTTTACTACCAAGTATTGGGGAAGTCTTCTTGGAGGCCACGTGTAGTAAGTTTTGTCATTGACTACATTTCTTCCTCAGACTAATGGCCATTCTGAGTGAACTACCCGGATCTTCTTGGCATATTGTGTTTATCTGCTATTTAGTGGTAGCATTATCGTATTAGACAGTTATTCTTGTTAGAACTGCTTGTAACTAAGGTTACTATTTTTGGTCTTGGTTGTGACACTGTTGAGACGTAGTATGGAGATTTTTTGCTTAGCACTTGTTTGACTGAGGAGTTTTGCGAACAAGTGTTCAATTGTGAGAGTTCACAATATAGAATTGTTTTATTGCTGTTGTTGCCCAATGGGGTAGTGCATGAGCACGGTAGAGACTTGACCAGATGTTATTTGTGTATTTCCCAATGGGGGGCATGATGGTAATATTGCACCCTCGAGAATTTATTACTTATCGTGACAACGGTAAGTTGTCGGCGTTACGGGCTGCACACTGTAATATCAATAACTTATTCGTTGGCTTCGTTAAGCAAGTAAATAGGTATGTCCTTTTACTTTAGTACTTGCTTATGTGTTTGTTGTATTTTACCTATTTATTACTTGGGCTCGACCCAAGGATATTATGTACTTACTTTCGGAGTACGTGACTCGGGAACGTATGTTCAGTTTTAAATCAGTATAACTACTTTAATCTTATGTTGTTATATATATGTATTTTCAACGGGACATTAGTACATATAAATATTTTCGACGTTTTGTTTTTGTGAAAACTATTATATTATAGTATTGTACTAAAGAAGAAGGAAAGTATGAGTTGGAGGCATGAAAAAGGAATTAATGCACTCTGATCACGACGGAGCGGCATTTTCCCTTTTTTGTACAACCACTCTGACTTGATTTCTTCGTCACGTATATATATTTTATTCTTCCTATCTTTGAGTTTTGTGTAACAAATGATTTTAAATTTCGGGGACGAAATTTTCTTAAGGGGGTAGATTGCGAAGGGGGGTAGATTGTGACGACCCGTCCCTACTTTTCACTGTAATTTCTTTTCCGTTGGTGTGAGTTGACGATTTTACCCTTTTTGGACAAAAGTGGAATCTAATGTGGAAGTGGTTTTCGGCTTTTAGTTTCTTCTTCCTAGTTTCGTATTAAATTAGTACTCGTCGCTACGAACACGTGAGCGCGTGTTAGCCTCGAATCAGATCTGTATCAAAAAAGTTACGCTCCGTTAAAGTACGTTAACCACATGTATTTTTGTACACGCGTGTACAAATTACCAGTGCTTGGAACACTGTCAGGAGGATAGATTTTGTACATTTAAAATTGTGCAAAATCCATCACTTCCTTAATTGGTGGATCCGGTTCCCTTCACCAATCAAATCATTCCAATCTCTCTCCACCACTCACATCTTTTCCCTCTCTTACCTCACCAATCAGAAAACAACTCTTTCTCTCTCTCTCTTCTCTCTCTCCCCGAACTCTCTTTCTCTCTGCAACAAGGATGGACCACTCTCAAACCTCATCAACGTGACCTTAAAACCATACCTTCAAACTCCTCTCACCACCACGAACACAACCATACCTTTGGATCATGGTTTGATCGAGTTTTGGACGTCGAACTCGGAAGGTCTGACTCGGCTCAGTTTTCCCCCGACGAGTTACGAGTGAGTTACAAGTTTTTATGAAGTCTAAAGGCCTTCACTCAACTCCCTGAGGTCTTTAGTGAAGGTTTGAAGGAGAAACAACCTCGAAACACAAGGTTTCGAGAAGTCAAAGTTTCGACCGTACCTTTCGAGCCATTTTCAGGCCATCTCCGTCTAGTTTTTGGACCTCCAAAGAGTACAATCGTGTTCTTCTTTTCATAAGCTTCATTTCCATATAAATTTTGTGAAAAATGGTTGAGCAATGAAGAAGATATGAAGGTTTGAAATTTTACCCAGAAGCCGGCTAAAATTTCCAGATTCCGACGAGTTTAGACGGCGGAGGACAACGGCGATCGGCGAGGACCATCGAAGAAGACGACAGAATAATCTAACGGCGTCAGGTAACGCTGTTAAACTCTGTTAGTTATTTAACGGAATATTCATGACGGACGTCAGGGCCTCGCCTATGCATGGTGGCGCGTATGGCCATGCCTTAGCCTGCGCGTGGTAGCGCGTCCGACCTCCGATTGACCTTTTGTCAATTTGTGTAGGTCCGTGACGTCGAGTAGATCGATTTCGTATATTCAAACCCTATGTTTGAGCAATCTACGGAGGTTTTATTTAAGTTTCCGTTTATGTGTTATTAAACTAAGTTAATTAGTAATTTCACATATAGGGGAAACGTATCCCGAGGATGTACGGGGTCATGCAAGGCTCGGAGGCTTCGTTTCAACTACGTAATTGTGAATGGGTCATATCATTTTATAAGTGTATGCATACTTGCCAGTTTCCAGTTATACTTTGAAAAGAATTTACTACGTATGCCTTGCTTAGACTAAAATGACATGAAGTAGCGAAATGACAGAATTTAGGAAATTATTCTGAACCCAATAGGTTCACAAGTATGCATGAGATGCCATAATTATATTTTACAACTATGATTATTTAATGTTACAAGAACTGTTGTATTGTTGTTAAATGCTAAAATAATCCCACGGGATGTGCAGGTAAGTTACTTTGTTGACTATAATTATTGAATTGTTATGGCATGATTATATTTATGTTATCTACTTCTCATTGATGCACCCTTGTGTTAGTACTTGCCCCAGGGCCAAGGCCAGTCCTTCACGTGTATATTCACATCCGCACCATTCACTCACCTTGGATCCAAGTTAGGTAACAGTCCTGTCGTACATATTGCATTAGGCAATTCCGACTCGTATGTGACCGCGCTTCGGCGCCAGCCTTCATGTGGTCGTAGTACTAGAGCGCATTGATTACACCCAGTCCTGTTCGTTTCAGAAATTATCAGTACGAACTCGTGTGTCAGCATAGGTAGATGAGCATTCATTATGATGTGTTTACTATTTCGAGATTAGGTGATTGCGGTCACCTTGTGCTTACCTTGATAGCTGTACTTTACTGATTTTTTTTTAGACTTTGTAGGCTACGGTAAGTATTTTCTTATATTACGTAGTACGTATATTTTTTGAAACTATACTTGGTTTTACGACGAGGGGTTATAATGTTTTGAAAAGGTTTTTATAAAACGTTATTTTCTGACCCCACTCAACTTTGTTTTTCGCCCCTCTAGGTTTTGTAGCTGTGCTTACGTGTAAACGAGGATTCTGGCAAATCTCAGGAGATGGTTATCTTTAGTGGTATAACCCTCAACCTATTTACTATATTGTCTTATGCTCTGACATCACGTGTGAAATGGGTTCAATCCCGCTTACCCGCGCACTCTTTTGATAAGGCACTTTTAGGTTTAAATTTATTCACATCCATTTTCCACTACACTACACTTTATGGCTTCGTCACTCTCCAGGTATCGGTCAGCACAACTCGATTCGGAGTCCAAGTGGACATTCCACGTCGGAGTGTGTCATCTCTTCATTTGTGAATGAGAATTTTTAGATTCAATTCTCGTCAATTACAAGTTCGAATCAAATTGTTATTGTTTGCCTATTGTGTGACTTAGCTCAAATTTTTTTTATCTCTTGGTGTAAATCATGTATCGTTGTCTATTATAAATTATAAAATAAAAATAATAAACAAAAAAACCGCCTGCACAAGTTGTAGCATGTGAGTTTTTCCATCTCAAGTTTTTATATTTATTTAGTTTATCTCCAAGATTTATATACTAAAATAGTATGTAATTGTCTTTCAAAAAAAAAAAAGTATGTAATTATTTATTTTTTATTCTGAGAAACTCGTACTAGATAATTGGCAGTTGAATATTTTAATTAAGTCTTGAGATGTTTATATTCCGTAGTCTTGTATTAAAAATAGGAGACCAAGTTAGAGGTTGAAAGCGAAAGAATCGTCCTTTTGCATTGGATCATATTCAACCATTTTCAGGGCTTTTATTAATTCTTCCAATTGTTTTATTTTATTTTCTCCTCTCTAATATTGCCAACATATGCCATTTTGCACTTTTATTATGTTGGCAACAAGAACAAACTTGTGATTTGGTAAGGGCCTAAGCTGTGTTAAGTATAAAAAAGGGCATTGCTTTGCCATCTATATCTTTCGTTACATGATTAATCATCCCTCTATAAGGGAAGCGAGGACAAAGAGAACAAGACCGCTTCAATCGTTCAAGGAAATCTAAACCGATTCCTACAAGTGTTTCTTCCAAATTTATTCTTTTGTATTACAATTCCATTGGAATAGCTTTCTAGCCATTTTCAAATACATTAGAAAAATATCAAAGCTCTTAAATAGGCAAGACATAGAAAAGAACTAACTTGAACCAAATCCCCACTCCCTGCTCAATCGTTTAATTAGAAGTCTCAATCAACGGGCAACAATCCATTATGCCGGTCTACTGGTGACAACTAGTAGTACCAGTTTGGTACTGCTGTGATTATAGGCGGGTATCCTTTTTTTTTTTTTTTTTTTTTTGGAAGCAAGATATATCAATATTCGGGCAAAGATGCCAAAGGTTACAGGAAGGCCCACACAAAGGCAAACATCCAACAGCACAGACTAGAAAAAGTAGTATAAGGAGGTTACAAGAAATCCGGACGCCGCACCAAGTGCTAAAGCGTCCCTCCTCACACTACCACAAAAAGCTAATGAGGACAAGGAAGACCATCGTTACACAACACATGAACAAGGGAAGATGGGGGTCTGTTGACCCAAATAAGATCACATACTTCCTTACAACGCCGCGAAGCCAAAAGATCCGCTGCCGAATTTGCCGATCTTGGAACCCAAGACCAGCGGCACTCTTGAAAGGTCCCCCCCAAACTACTGCATTTCGCAATAAAAGGAAAGGCTTCCTAGCTGCCATTCCTTGCTGAATTCTTTAAGTAGGAAATAGAATCAGAAGAATCAGACTCAACCACAATCAAATGCCACCCTCTACTGATCCCCAGGTTGCATCCGTGCATAATGGCCATTGCTTCCACCATTGCCACGCTTGTGGCTTTCACTTTATACCTGCAAGCCGCCAAGAAATTTCCATCCGCATCCCTGGCCACAACTCCCGTAAAGCCCGTCCCGTCCGATGCAACCCAACTGCCATCAACGTTCACCTTCACGAATCCAGAACTCGGTGGAGACCAACTGACCACTCCACCAAAAACATGCGGACAGACCACAAGGGGACGGGGCAGGTTTGTTTTTGCTTCCCTGAAGGCAGAAACCGAAAAACAGATAGCAGCTATAACTTGAGAAGGGTAGATGTGTTGTTTGTTGATATGAAAGTTACACATTGCCTTCCAAATATGCCAGCATGTAAATGCAATATAAGAAAACAAATGATTCCTTGCCTCCTTCGCACCATTCGCTAAATCAAACATTTGAAGCAGCCAACAGGCCCAAGTTGTTATCTCAGCTTGGTTTATCCGTAAATTCAAAGTACCCCCAAACCAAACCACTTCCACCCACGGGCATTCAAGGAATAGGTGAGTGATGGTCTCATTCCTCATTTGGCAGATGGGGCATATAGAAGTTGTGGAGGAGCATCGTTGATATAGATTAGCCATAGTTGCAATCGCTGCGTGTAGGGTTTTCCACATGAAACATCGAATTTTTTGGGGAGCCTCCAGCTGCCAAATACACTTCCACAGAGCCCCGGGAACAGAAGCAGAAGATTGAGAGTTAAGGCTCCTTTGGGGCAGGAGACTTTGATGCGCCCAATGATAGCCAGATTTGACCGAATACATACCTCTCTTCTCAAAAGGCCACACGAGCCTATCCCTTAACGTTGGTTCTCCAAGATGTGTCTCCAAGATCGCATCAAACTCCCCCAACTCCAAGAAAGGTTTCAGAAAATCAATATCCCACTCCTTCGTGACCGGGCAAATTAAATTAATAAGCTAACCATTAAGTTTCTTGACACCTGCACCGAACCCAATGGGGATGGTTTGCCTAATGGGATAGTCGGAAGCCATCTATCGATCCAGACTGGAACATGATTGCCGTTCATAATTTGCCAGTGAGCACCCTTCTTGAGACTATTTCTTCCCACAAGAAGACTCAACCACGCCCAAGAAGCTCTTCCTCCCCGCTTAGCATCCAGGAAAGAGCAATTCGGAAAGTAGCGGGCTTTAAGCACCTTCGCCCATAAAGACATCGGCTCCATTAACAGGCGCCAACATTGCTTCGCTAACAGGGCTTCGTTGAACGATTCAAAGTTCCTTAGTCCCAAACCCCCCACCTCTTTTGGTCGACCCAACTTCTCTCTTGATAACCAATGGATCTTATTCGCACCCTCGGTTTGTCCCCACCAAAAATTGGTGATCATGGCATCCATTTCGTTGCACAGAGTCGTGGGAAATTTAAACAGATTCATTGGGTAAGCTGGAATGGCTTGTGCCACCGCCTTAATGAGAACTTCTATCCCCGCTTGTGAAAAACTTGCTTTCTTCCATCCTTGAAGCTTGCCCAACAACTTTCCTTTGAAATAGGCGAGCCCACATTTCTTTGATCGCCCCCAGATAGTCGGAACACCAAGGTATAAGCCCGGCTCTCCAACTCTCACCATACCGAGGATAGCCGTCAACCTTTGGGCAAAAGTATCAGGAACATTTACACCAAAGTAGACACTCGACTTTTCCTTATTAACTTGTTGTCCCGAAGCCAAGCAGTAATCATCAATCAGCATAATTAATTGTCTACAATTGTCCTCTTCCGCCTTGAGGAAAATAAGAGTGTCATTAGCAAAGAGAATATGGGAAATTGTAGGACCCGATGAGCTCATTTGAATTACATTAATCTGTTTCCTCTCACAACCTTTCTGAATAAGAAGCGAGAGAACCTCACTAACCAAAAGGAAAAGATAAGGAGATAGCGGGTCTCCCTGTCGAAGCCCACGGGAAGGAACGAATTTCTGTCTAGGATGACCATTGAGGAGAATAGCGAAATTCACCGTCGAGATACAACCCAAGATTAAGGTCCTCCATGTACTATCAAACCCCATTTTTTCCATCACTGCTAATAAGAAGTCCCACTCAACCCTATCGTAGGCTTTGTGCATATCCAACTTGACACACAACTCAAACTTGTGTCTCGCTTTCTTAGATTTTAGGAAATGGAACAACTCGTGTGCAATGCCAATATTGTCTTGAATCAATCTGCCAGCTACAAAGGCATTTTGGGTTGGAGAAATTAAAGCCGGCATAAATTGCTTAAGACGATTGGCCAAAACCTTGGAAAGAACCTTATAAAAGTAGTTACACAAGCTTATGGGCCTGAACTGCGATATAGAAACCGGGTTTTGAACTTTCGGAATTAGCACTAAATGAGTAGCATTGATACGCCTTGGGTCCACATGCCCATGCATCATCGCTCCAATAATCTCGTTGACATCCACCGCAAGAATGTCCTAATGGGCCTGGTAGAATATTCCGGGGAATCCGTCTGGGCCTGGAACCTTCAAACCCCCCATTTGCATAGCTGCAATCTTCACATCTTCCGTCGAGACCCGACTCGAGAGGGCTTCATTCATTTCACCTGAAACCATATGATTGACGCAGCTAAGCAGATCTCCCCACTCTCGCTGTCCCGACGAAGTGCTCATCAACAAGCCTTCTCACCTGTGTTGGATTCACCTCCCAGTTTCCATTGTTGTTCTTTAAGGAAACCACACTGTTTTTTCTTCTTCTATGCATGGTGGATTGGTGAAAAAACTTCGTGTTGGCGTCCCTTTCCTTCAACCATTGAACACGAGATCGCTGCTGCCAGTAACACTCCTCCTTAGTGTTTGGTAAACCTCCTAGAATCAGCTTATTTTCACAATTCGGGTGAAAAAAGAAAAAAAGCCAAAAAACGAAAGCAGCAAATGTTGGTTTTGAAAAACTGTGGCTTTTGCTGCGTTTGTGCTTCTGCGCAAATCTATTTTCCGAGAGGAGCTGAGGCCTTTAATAAAGCCAACACCCAAAGTGACCTTAAACAATTAAATAATTTACACATCATGCCCAGATGCTTTATCATCTTGCATCACCTCTACCCATGGCCCCGCCCGACTAACCAAATCGAAAATCCTTTTCCTTTAATCCATCAATTTGATCAAACTTGAATAAGAAAATTATTTTCCATTATAACTATGGCCTTCCCCTTGCCAGCTGAAGTATAAGGGATGTCAATCTTGTTGCCCAACACAAGAAATGGAACAGTTGCAAACTCTTTGATTGATCATCTCAATTCTCAAAGGCTAACTGATATAAAGAGAGAGATATAATTTGTAATTTAAAAAATAAAAAAATTAGTATATCAATATCATATTTTTTTTAGTCATTTAACATAGTCACAACATGTTCATATAGAAGTTTACCAAACATTTGGGCACTGTTTTTCTTTTTTTTTTTTTTTTTTTTTTTTTTTGCTAAAAGCAATCTTACAACAAAATGTACCAAACACATAACTACTTTATTTTACAGTTGTTTCCTCTCACAACAGAAACATTTTTTTTTATAAAAATACAACAATATCAAACTAGCCCGTAGTGTCATGCTCACACAACCAATCATTTGGCCTACTCCAAAGGCTAAATTAATTTCGGGAGCCAATAGTGTGCTCAGAGAGATAGACATTATTGTATACAATAGGTAATACCCAATAATCTCTATCTATTGTTGAAGCTTGATGTACTGATTCCAAGGTTCTCAAAGACGCTAGGCGTTAGTTAGGTGGCGGGTTGAGGCTTAGCGCCTAGGTGGACTAGGCGGATTTAAGTAAATCTATTGTATTTCGTGGAAATAAGTGTCTGTTTATACTTAAAATATATATAATTTCATTATAAACTAGAAAATAGAATGACATATATATTTTGAAGTATTGGAACATAATGAAAATATGGGGAGCAAACATATAATGTGTGTTTATTTAAGTGTTCAATAAGTCTCTTACAATTTATTGGAAAAAATAAAATGAAAAAGGAAAGTTATCTATTTTCTATCTAAGCGAGTTACAACCTAGGCAGGTGTCTAGGCGGGTCTAGGCGAGCTAGGAGGGTACCTAGGCGGTCTAGGCGGGCGCCTCAACAAGTTTAGGTGTCATTTCTTAATTTTCAAACGCCTAGACATTAATTGGGACGGTGACCAGCCGCTTAGCGCCTAGGCGGCGCTAGGCGGGAATTTTTAGAATAATGACTTATTCCACATCTATGTGTATTCAGAAATTGCTTAAAACTAGAGCAAAACAAGATTAAGGTTGCATACCATGTCATTTACAAGACAGCTCTGACAAAAACATCAGGCTTTTTACATTTTTGTCCCACCCAATCCCACGTTGATTTTTTCCGGTCTAAGAGCTATTAACTTGGTCAAGACCAAGGTATTAAATATCGGTAATATCGGAAATATCGGTAGTCCGAAAACACGGAAATATCGATGGAAATATCGAGATAATATCGATATCGATAAAAATTACATGGAAACCACGGAAATTGTAAGAAAAACTTGGAAATTTTTATTGAAACTTTGCAGGATGTTTATTTAGTCAATTATCTATTAGTTGATCACAAAAAATTGGAAGGAAATGCATTGCATGATGGATTTAACTGATTTAAGTTGATTATATAGCGAGCTGGCAAACATTGTGAGTGTAGAAAATATGTAGTAATTAATGAAAGAAGTTTAAACACACCATAATCATTTATATATAATGAATTAGTACAATATTTTACACTTTATACTTTGCATGGTAAGATACATTAGTGACTTAGTACCACATAGAATTCCTATGAGGTTCAAAATTATATATTGACGTAAAATACTATGTCAAGAAAGTTGCCTTACAAGTTAGATGGCTTTATCTTTATGTCTCATTCTACCAATTTTTCATAAAGTAATCCATCAGTTGGTATATTTCTAGTTTAGAAGGGTCACATCTTCGAATAAGGCCTTAATGTAAAACCCATCCCTTTAGTTTATAATTTTACTTTCTAGGTTTTTATTTTTTATTTTTAAAAAAATTATTGTTTTTGGATCTTAATTAGTGATCCCAAGGGGTCCACCCCCTTATTTTTGTCCCCGAGGCTCTCATCTCTCCTCTCTTAGTCCTCTCTTTCTCTCCACTTTCCGATGCTCTCCCTCTCTCTACAACTTTCATTCCTTCTTCGGTTCTTCCCTGAACTCACACACGCACACACCAGCACTCCCTCATCTCCCTCGTTCTTCTTCTCCCTCTGCTAGTGCAGACAAGGATGGTAGCACCATGGAAACCGGTGCAAAAGTTTGGAGAAAACCAAAACCCAGTTTCCGGTGTGGACCGTGGATTCCAAGGCGAAACTCCATCGAGCTCCGACCACGGCATGCCTTGAAAATGGTATAGATCTCTTCCTCTTCCCTTGGGCTTCATTTTCATACCTAGATCGGAGTCTAGGGGGCTGTTTTACAATCGGCCGGAGCTGTAGAAGCTCCGGCGTTCGTCTCCGACGTGCACAGTTCCGAAATTTCGCGATAATATCGCGATATTTTGACGAAACCCCTACGGATACCTATTAAAATATCTATTGCGCGAAAAACCGATAATATCGGCGATATTTCGCCGATATTATCGGCATTTTCTTCCATGGTCAAGACAACCATATTGAAGTTTCTCTCTTGAAACTGTGGTTATTTGTCAACGGACTGAATTTCCCGTTTAACCTTCCCTGATCATGGGGTGGACTGTTTCTTCTTTTCCTTTGCCCTGTCCGTTTTCCTGGCCACGTCCTCGTGCTATTTTGTTCTTTGTATCTGCTTTGGAGCTTTCCCTCCTTCCTTTTATCAATGAGTTACTTTATGACCAAAAAAAAAAAAAGGACCCAAATAAATAGAGGCCTCGAGCTTAATGTCGTTAGTTGGGCTCAGTCATATCCCACATGATCATTCACTATAGAAAATGGGTATTTGTTAACCAAATAGAAAACCGAAAGTGGGTATTGAAGGTTCAATGAGATAGATATGGCAACTAAATTTAGTAAGTGCCTTGAGTTTGTACCGAAAACCAAAACCAAAATATATGTAATTACCAAATCCAAAACTTTATGACTAGATTAAGTGCTTTAAGTTCCTACCCAAAATGCTGAAAAAGTGAATTCTTGTGGTACTTAACAAAGACTTAAGTATATTTCCTGGTAGCTGAAGAATGTCTTGAGTTTCTTGTTAAAGATGGGTTTGGTTTTTGGTAATTAACTTGGAAATGGGATTAAGAATATAGATCACCAACATAAACCCAACTTAAGGAAAGGAGCACAGGTTGGTATACCTTCTTTTTGACTCTGCTCCTTTCTTGCTCCATACATTAAAATCCAACCAATCAAAATTCAGAAATTGCAAAAGTGAAACAAAATTTGGATGGACATTTTACATTTACTTTGGCAAAAACCAACCACTACTCTTCTTGTTTTAAAACAAAACAAGGTCAAAAAGTTACTTGTGTAACCACAACAAGTTGCCCAATGGAAAAGTGCGAACAAAAGCTTTATAAAAAAAGAAAGAGAAAAGGGAGGTCTTGGGTTCAATACTTTATAAACTATGAATTAGCTTGATCATGGAGGGCCACGAGTAGGGTGAAATTTCCAACTAGCCTCTTTCCTGCTCGGCAAGAGTGGATAATCGTGATTCGCCATCAGTTGTCCCCTTTATTTTTTTTTTTTAAGTTACTCTAGTGTAGAGAATATATTTTGGTCACTAAAGAACAAATGAAAAATATATTGCATATACGAGTAGCGATATTCTGATTTAAAAAGTAGTAATATTGTGTAAAGATCATTGTTTAACTCTTTATGTGTGTAACACAAGTCATTTCTTCTCGTCCATGAATGACATTAAAATCATGTCTCTCACACGTACGTACCCATTTGATTTTAGAGAGGTTTTGAATATGGTTGTTTGAATTTAGGCTGATATGGGGAAATTAATATAAACTTTGGACTAACAAAATACTACCAAAAAATGGTTTTATGCACAAAAAGTGCAACTCTAATGCCGATGAAGTTTCATGACTGAAGTCTAATTAAAAATTATGTGACAAAAAAAGGTACTTGGGTTTTGGATTTAGTAAATTCTAGCCGTGTTTAAGAGATAATTTAAACTACATATTAATAGAAGGGAGCTTTATATATAGAGACAAAAACTTTCACTATATTTTGAGGAACTCTACTAGTTTTTAAACATGTCAATGAAAACAAAAACATAAAAACAACTAAAACCCAGCCCAAAAACATAAAAATAATGTTTTAAAATATCATCCATAACCTTAAGGCCTTAAGGTATTAATATAACTCAACCCTCACAACTCCAACAAAATTAATATGTGCCATAAGTTCAACACATCCACGATTATTTCTACAGAATCAATTTTGAAACTATATGTTGAATCAGTTTGTATTATTTACTACTAGAATCAATTCAATCCGTCATCGACCATTTTTGCATAATCAGTTTAACTCGTCCTCGATAATTTTTGCAGAATTTCAACCCGTCTTCGACAATTTTTGCAGTTTTACAAAATCAGTTCAACCCGTCCTCAACCATTTTTTCATAATCAGTTCAACCTGTCCTCGACCATTTTTCCAGAATCTGTTCAAACCGTCATCGACCATTTTTGCAAAATCAGTTCAATTCGTCTTCAACCATTTTGCAGAATAAGTTCAACCCGTCATCGACCATTTTTGCAGAATCAGTTCAACTTGTCCTTTACCATTTTTTTGCAGAATCAATTCAACTCGTCTTTAACCATTTTTGCAGAATTAGTTTGATTTATCCTCGACCATTTTGCATTTCAATCCGTTCTCTACCATTTTGCAAAATTAGTTCAATTCGCCCTCGATTATTTTTGTAGAATCAGTTCAATTCGTCCTCAACCATTTTTGCAGAATCAATTCAACCTCATCCTCGACCATTTTTGCAAAATTAGTTCAACCCGTCTTCGAACATTTTTGCAGAATTAGTTCAACCCGTCTTCGACCAATTCAACCTATTCTCGATCATTTTTGCAGAATCAGTTCAACCCTTAGACTATTTTTGCAGAATCAGTTCAACCCGTCATCGACTATTTTTGCAGAATCAGTTCAAACTATCTTTGATAATTTTTGTAGAATCAGTTCAATCCGTCTTCGAAAATTTTTGCAAAATCAGTTCAAACTATATTCAACCATTTTTGCAGAATCAGTTTCAAATAACTTGACCCCTAGTAAAAATTATTGAGTTAACACAGCTGCGCTAATTTAGGTAAATAGTAAACAAAGAGAGATCCTTAAATCCTGTCGAGTCAATGACGAAAATCTAATTTATATTCCAAGCCAAAATATTGCTACCACCACTATAATACGTCATTAGACTTTTAGATTTCTTCCCCCTCCATAACACTTTATGGAGTTGAATGGTATTATGTATAACATTGAGAAATAATAATAATATTAAAAAATTTAATAAAAAGAAATGGATACTTTAGATGCGGTCCCTAATCCTTAACATTCTTTGATTAAAACCTTAATGGTATTCAAAGTTTGAACAAAGTCCCTTGACTTTGTACACCTCATTATATTACAATTAATATTAATATTTTTGTAGTTTTGACATTAATTGTTTGATATTTTATGAGATTTATAATTCTATAAATTTAAAATCCCTCATTATAATACTATTAGAAATGGTATTATATTTAAAAAACAAAAATATTTAAATATATTCCTTTAGTGTTAAAGACAATAATTTAATTTTACAAAACAAACTATTTTTTATTTTTTGTTTAAGTATCACGTACATGTGATTTTAACGTCTCTAATTTTAAAAATTAAACCTCTTTGTCTCCTCACTCCTACGTTCTCGTTCACTCTCTTTCTTTCTCCTTCAATTAAGAAACAAAAACAAAAGGGTAAATTACATAGTAACCCCTCAGGTTTGAGGTCTATTGCAATCTTATACAACATCTTTAAAACATTTCACTTTCATACCTCAAGTACTATTTTATTTCAATTTCATACAACCGTTACATTTTCCATCCATGGATCTGTTAAATGCTGACGTGGCTGCCACATATATGCTATGCGGCTGCCAAATGTCTGCCACGTGGCAAATAAAATAATTTTTTAATTTTTTTTTTAAAAACCTGTCTGCCACTTTTTTTTTTCTCTTTCTCTTTCTTCTTCTTCTTCTTTTGGGTTCGGTCCTTTTTTTTTATTTTTATTTTTCTTCTTCTTCTTCCTCCTTCTTCTTCTGGGTTGCAGGGGGTTCGATCATTCTTTTTTTTTCTTCTTCTTCTTCCTCCTCCTCCTCTTTCTTCTTCTCTTATTCTTCTTCCTCCTTCTGGTTCGGTCCCTCTTTTTTGTTTTTTTTTTCTTCTTCTTCTTCCTCCTCCTCCTCCTCTTTCTTCTTCTCTTCCTCCTCTTTCTTCTTCTCTTCTGGGTTCAGTCCCTTTCTGTTTTTCTTTTTTTTTTCTTCCTTCTTCTTCTTCTTCCTCCTCCTCCTCTTTCTTCTTCTCTTCCTCCTCTTTCTTCTTCTCTTCTGGGTTCGGTCCCTTTCTTTTTTTTTTCTTCTTCTTCTTCTTCCTCATCCTCCTCTTTCTTCTTCTCTTCCTCCTCTTTCTTCTTCTCTTCTGGGTTCGGTCCATTTTTTTATTTTTTCTTCTTCTTCTTCTTCTTTCTTCTTCTCTTCTTCTTCTCTTCTTCTTCTTCCTCCTTCTTCTTCTGGGTTGCAGGGGTTCGGTCCCTTTTTTTTTTTTTTCGTTTTTCTTTCTTCCAATTTCAGGTTTTCTAAAAAATAATTAAAAAATTATTTTATTTGCCGCGTGATAGACATTTGGCAGCCACATGGCATATATGTGGCAGCCACGTCAGCATTTAACAGATCCATGGATGGAAAATGTAACAGTTGTAAATAAAATAGTACTTGAGGTATGAAAGTGAAATGTTTTAAAGATGTTGTATAAGATTGCAAATAGACCTCAAACCTGAGGGGCTACTATGTAATTTACCCAAAATAAAAAATTACAATAAAAACTTCCAGTAAAAAGGAAATTAATGATTAATTACTGGATTATATGACAATAAAAGTCCAAAAGTCCTCCGACATGGTAATAGGATATGATATACTGCTGCAACGTACAGTTCTTGTCTGTCACTGAGATACGACTCTGATGGTCTCTAGTCGTACAACCCTAGGGCTGCTCTCTCAGGGAAGCGTGCAGGTCACGTGACCAGCAAACACAGAAGTTTGAAGAAAATGAAAAGTTCTTGGCCCTCCAAACAAACTGATTTGGCTCTGCAATTCCGGCTGGTCATATTTCAGAATAGAAAATAATGATTGGGATCATGAAAATATTTTGTGGGAATTGAAAAGCTAATGGGAATTTTTATTGTGTAAATTTGTGTCATTGTCAAATAAATACAAGAAACAAATTAAGACTCGTAATAGAATATATAATGTAAAAATGTATGCATCATACATTACTTGTAAATTGGGTAATACTAGGGATACTAATTGTATTGATTAAATTTATAAATTAAATAGCATGTCACCAATAAGAAATAAGCACGTTAATCAATACTTAAGGAAAATCAACTTCAATATCATTTAGTTTACAAAATTAGTCTCCCTAACATTACTTCTTGTCAATTAGAAGACTAATCACACCCATTGACATTGTTGCAAGAGTTTGATACAACTGATCAAGGTATAACTAAGCTTAGCGATACTCCATTTCTCATTCACAAATATGCATAAATGGCTTACGAAAAGTTTGAAAATAAATATTTTTTTTATATAATATGTTAAACTGTGATAAATATCTATGGCATCTTTACTTAGTAGATTTGAACATGAAATTTCGGGTGCAAGGACGAAAGCTCTTAATCAACGAAGTTACAAATCAGTTGTATTTATTTTAGAGTTAAATATTATTAAAGAGTGAGTGCATACATTTATTTTTAATTACATTCACATTTACCAGTTACATCTCTATCCATTATAAAGATAGGTCCCACATACACAAGATCCGCATGAATGAAATCCAACTTTATTAGAGTGATAGTCAACCAAGTAATTAGTGTAAAATCAGATACAAAAGCATTGGTGTTAGTCTTGAAACTTGAAAGAAAATTGTAACTTGGTAAGTAAGTTGGTGATAAAAATGGTTTTGGGATTTGGATTAAAAGTCATAACGTATGTGCCTAACATCTCTCCCTCTAATTGCTTGTACTTAATGATCATCGACACTCTTGTCACGCTTTCAGGACCGAAACGGACAACAGCGCGCAACACACAGCTCTGAGCAAACAGAGAGAGTGAGAGAGAGAGAGAGAGAGCCTCTGAGTTTTTGAGCTCCCCCTCCCCCTCGAAGGTTCAAGCTTTTTCCTTCCTCTCCCCCATCAACAGCCATGGCTGGCGGCGGAGGAGGCCCCCAAAAGACAGATGACTTCCAGCCTCACCCCATCAAGGACCAGCTTCCCGGTGTCGACTTCTGTGTCACCTCCTCTCCCCCATGGCGTACCCCCTCTCTCTCTCTAACGTGCACACACACACAGAGCACTAACCTGTTTCCATCACATTACATTTACCATGGATCATAGGAGAAAGTTTCCATTTTTTTCTATGATGGTATTTTCACATTTTCTGAGTTTTTGGGCAATGTCAGTTTTGTTTGGTTGCCAAGTAAAAAAATGGGTTGTAAGAAAAGAAAATGGTTTTCCAGAGATTAGTTTGCGTGTGTGAGAAAATAAAATGAAACAAACTCTGATAAAGATGCTTCCTTTATACTAACATGGTATTTGTTCTCTCTCGATAATCGCATGAATTACCCTTTCTGTGTTTCAGTGTTTTCTCTAGAATCTCTTAAAATTTTCTCAGTTTACCCCTCTCTTTTTCTCGTTTTCTTGCATTTTCCGGGAAACCAATCACCCATTAAAGCATTTTGTTTTTGGCTATGATTCCCTGTATTTTATATTCTGTTTTCGTTTTCCCTCCCATTTTTTCTTCGTTTCCTGATAAAAAGTTTGTATTTTGTTGCACTATTTGCTAACACTTGTTTGATTGAATGCAGCTGAAGCCATACTTCTGGGATTCCAGCATTTCCTGGTAATGCTTGGGACCACTGTGTTCATCCCCACATTACTTGTCCCTCTCATGGGTGGTGGCAATGTAAGACCTCCTTATACCCCCAAATTTACAAATAAAATAGTTGTTGCCTTTTTGTTTCCTACTTCTGATTTATTTGCTCGTAGTGTTTATATTTCTAACAGAAATTTCTATGTTTTTTGTGTTAATAGGTGGAGAAGGCTAAAGTGATTGAAACAATCCTCTTTGTTGCTGGGATCAACACACTCTTGCAGACTTGGTTCGGGACTCGGCTTCCAGTGGTCATGGGGGCCTCATATGCCTTCATCATCCCTGTTGTCTCCATTGCCTTGTCCAGGAGGTTCGATGTCTACATAGACCCCCACCGGGTTGGTGTCCCACAATTTTTACATTTTCCTTTTTTCGTGGATTTTAGCTTTCTGTTGGACTCTAGGACAGAATGTGTGGATGGTAAAGAAGGGTTTGCATTAAAATGGCTACAGTTTACTATTTTGTTTTGACATAGAGGGAGTCTAATGCATATGATTTCTGGGGTTTTGAGTTTTTTCATACTTATGCTCATTGTTATCTGCGAATGTTTTCTTTAGAGGTTTAAGGAAACCATGAAAGCAGTGCAAGGAGCAATTGTGATTGCATCTCTCTTGCAGGTGATCTTTGGTTTTCTTGGGTTTGTGAGAATTTTTGGGAGGTAAGCTGCAGCGGCGGTGAAGCCACAGTTAGAATTTCTTGATGTGATTTTGTAGTTATTACTTTGTCTAAGAAAGAACTTGATTATTGATGTGGCTTGATGCAGGTATCTTAGTCCTCTCTCTGCAGTTCCTCTTGTAACGCTTACTGGACTTGGGTTCTTTGCATTTGGTTTCCCTCTGGTAACATTCTGAACCAATCATTGTGTTACTGCTCAGTGCAAATAATTGGTTTGTAAGAAAGAAATTGAAGAGCTCCTGGAAGTTGGAACCTTTAGTGGTCAATTCATGATGTTAAATCTCAAATGTCATTTCTACGAAAAAATATAGTATTTAATCACGGGAGCTTTTAGGCACTACTTTAAACTTGGGTTTGATATTAACTCAGACCTCCTTTAAGCTTCTCTGTCAACTACATGTCGGTATTACTTTGTTTTGATTTTTTTTTTCTTTCTGTTTGATGGTTGCAGCTGGCAAAATGTGTTGAAATTGGATTACCAGCACTGATCCTTGTGGTTTTCATATCACAGGTGGGCAATGTCCTGAATGATCATTTTCATGCAGACATCTTCAATTTAATTTTCAATATCTCATGTTATATTATGTATAGAATGTAAAATATGCATATCTACTCTTACTAATAGTCTGTTCTGATATTTGACCATTGGTACTGCAGTACACGATGAGGTTAAAACCGCCTATATTTGGTCGATTTGCCGTACTGTTTTCAGTTGCGATTGTATGGACATATGCAGAAATTTTGACAGCAGCTGGTGCGTATAAGAAAAGACCTTATGCAACTCAAATTAGTTGCCGTACTGATCGTTCAGGGCTGATTAGCGCTGCTCCTTGGTAAACTTCAACTTCTAGCTAGCATTTGCATTTCATGCAAGAAGCACCTGTACTGACATTTTCAATCGATCATTCATGTTTTTTATTTTGTTTTTTATGTTAGTGCTCAACCATTCATGGCTAATGCTAATGGATTTCTTTCCCCATACGATTGTTCTGTAAGAGAGTTGTCGATAACAGTTTACTTCAGCGGGAAATACTTGTTTGCAATGAAAATTGAGATGTGCAATTATATGACCCCAAATACAGGATACAGTCAATAGAGAAATTTTTGGAGGTGGATTATTTGAAACAATCAAACATGTTCTAGTTATGCACTCTGCAATGATGATCTTCGTGCTTTTCAATATTTCTGAAGAACAATTCCTGTTTTGAGTAACCATGGGATCTTATTATCCTTTTTCTGTTAGAGAAAGCTGTTCTAGTTATACCGTGTTTCCGCAATTATGTTGTGGGTGTTTTCCATGTTCTGAAGAAAACTTCCTGTTTTCAGTTACTATAAGATCAAACTTAAGCCTAATTATCATAGTGCACTTGCTGAGGCACCATAAACAATTACGTCCACTCTTATCTCTTGGTTTCATGCTCCAGAAGTTTACTCCTACATTGCTAGATGCTGGATCATTGTAACGTAATTCATGATTTTAATAAAACAGTATGCCATTCAATAACGTTTTCTCTTCCACCATATGCAGGATAAGGATTCCCTATCCGTTTCAATGGGGGCGTCCTGATTTTAATGCTGGAGATATTTTTGCAATGATGGCTGCGGCTTTCGTTGCCATTATTGAGGTAAGACTTATGAATTTCTTTCTTGTTTCTTTAATGAATTGCCTATTCTAGTTTTGATAATTCAAGACTGAATTTACAAAGGCAGATGTTTATTTTGCATATACACATAAAGTAGACCAGACATCTTTATTACGATTTCTTGAGGAAACTTGTATTAATATGCCTTCATAGATGGCTCTCTTGACGTTTTAAGCGAAGAATAAATATGACATTCTCATCTTAAGCTAATGTTATCTTTTGACTTGAAATATGTTTCTCAGTGAAAGGTTTATAAAATGAAAATACATTCATTCGCGCTGACATATTTTTACTCCCCATTCATTTGGGGCAGTCTACAGGTACATTTATTGCGGCGTCAAGATATGGGAGTGCCACCCCTATACCACCTTCTGTTATCAGCAGAGGTGTTGGCTGGCTGGTAGGAAGTGGTCCGATTGAATTCTAATGTTAATCACATCTTTATAGTTGTGGTAATGAAAAACTTATTTCGTCTTGTAAATTTTCAGGGCGTAAGCACTTTTCTGGATGGAATATTTGGCTCAGTATCTGGCTCCACTGCTTCAGTGTGAGTATTTAACTTAGGGAATTATGATGTCTTTTGTTGTAGAATTATGGAATAAGGACCTGTGCTTCTCTGACTCAATTTTACAGTTTGTCTGCATATAATTCTGAAGAACAATAATATGAATCACTGTTCTGAATCCATATTACAAGTGCCCCATGGTTGCTTAGTTTTAGGCATTGACGGCGTGGGCACCTTAGTTGTAGGCTTGTAGAACTCTGCGTTAACAGAAAACTCATCTAAAGAAGAAAGAAACTATAATCGTTAACTGAAAGAAAAAGAGAAAGCAACTGTGATCTAATGATCCTACCCTAATTTTCCAGTGAAAATGCTGGCCTTCTGGGAATGACACGGGTTGGAAGTCGGAGAGTAATTCAGATAGCAGCAGCCTTTATGCTCTTCTTCTCTGTATTAGGTAGAGTATTCCGTTTTACTCATTCAACAATATAAACTATTCATAACTTTGTTTGCATTATCTAGTATGAGTGTGTCACTAATTATGTCATGCGCAGGAAAATTTGGGGCTTTTCTTGCTTCGATACCAATGCCAATTTTCGCAGCATTGTATTGCGTCCTCTTCGCCTATGTTGGTATGCATTTCGTTCCTAAATCATAATTATGACTATGTATTGTTGATTTTCCACTCTTGAGTTTATGTGGACTGAATACTTAATATATCTCAGTTTAGTGTCTATGCTCCTTCAGAGTTCACATATTAGATTTATATTTTGAAATGTCGATAGTGATATACGTTGAGTGGTGTGCAGCTTCTGCTGGTCTTGGTTTGCTCCAGTTCTGCAACCTAAACAGCTTTAGGACGACGTTCATTGTAGGCTTTTCTATCTTCATGGGTCTTTCGGTGACAGAATACTTTCATGAATACCTCTTGATTTCTGATCGCGGTCCTGTTCACACTCGTTCCATTTGGGTGAGTAGTTTTAATTGCAACTTATCTGCACAGCTTAAAAGTTGTCTTACACATAACTCTCTGCTAACTCATGAATGTTGCTTATTTGAAACTGCAGTTCAACAATATCGTTGAAGTAATTTTCTCGTCTCCAGCAACCGTTGGCATCATTGTCGCTTTGTTCTTGGACTTAACTGTCAGCCGTGGACACAGCACAACTCGGAGAGACAGTGGTAGGCACTGGTGGGAAAAATTTCAGAATTTCAACACAGATACCAGGAGTGAAGAGTTCTACTCACTGCCCTACAACCTCAATAGGCATTTCCCTTCAGTTTGATGCTGAGCAGCGTTCCACTCCATCCGATACTTCTGATCGATGAAAAGCTCTCATAGCGGAAACTAAAAGGAAGAGGATCTTTCGTTTTGATGTCGAGCGTGACGAAGGAAAAAAATGATACGTACCGGAGTGTTTTAGAATGGGGATACCATTCAGTAGTTGAACACACTCTAAGCTTGTAATTATGCTCTTACAGCTGAAAACTTATCATGGAAAACATCTAATTACTGATATTTCAAGAATTTGATATGTTATGAAGAGAACTACTTAATTTATATATTGGAATTGTTAGCTCTTTCTGTTTTGGATTTATTTTCTATGGCATTAGAGATCTATTAATCTGATGCCTTTGCCTTGTTCTGGTGTGAAACATTTACACCAGAACAAGGAAAATGAGAGACTTGCATGAATTGAGGATGTAAGGTGCCGGCGTCTCAAAACCATCATGCGTCACCACGTTTTTCACTTTCCACATGATGTTGCATGATTTGATTGGGAGGCTGTTTACTTAGCGTCCTCATTACATGTATCAGACCCAGGAAGCAAAATAGAATCCAGGTAACCAATTGAGAAGAAGAATCCAAACCCAAAACTAGCGGTGAACTTTGGTATCCAAAAAGAAAAATCAACTATATTTACGTAGAAATCAATATATGCAATTCTTGTTCCAAAGTTGAAAGAGGTTATAAGTTCGAATTCATCTCTCTGTTTTGATAAAGTATTAAAAAAAAAAAAAAAATCACATTCTTGATTCCAGGGGTGAAGTGGTATCCAAGTCACAGGGCCGCTGGTGTCAATTCCGTGTTTCTTGTGGTCAGCAGTTTTGCTTCTTATTGTTGCTGCCAAAGGAGGTGCAGTGAAATTCATTAAAAAAAGGAGGCACAATTGAAATTCATCAAAGCAAGCTCTTTTTTTTTTGTCCTACGTCAATGACTTCTGTCACTTCACTCCAAACTAGTAAGAGTATCTCCAAAGGAGATATCAAATACAATATGTTAAAATTTTATTTGATGGCTGATGTGGTAAATTGAATACAAGTACTAATTTTTTTTTTTTTTCCAAATGTGTCAAATATTTATTTTATTATGTTATTGGACCCAGAATTACATTAACTATTAAAAAATAGGGAGCTTTGTATATAAAAACAAAAGCTTTCACTATATTTCAAAGAACTCCAGTAGTTTTTAAACATGTCAAGAAGAGACAAAAACACAAAAACAACTAAAGCCCAGCCCAAAAACATGGAAACAATGTTTTAAAATACCAACCATACCCCTAAGGATTTAGGGTTGTTAATAAAACTCAACCAAATTAATATGTGCCATAAGCTCAACTCATCATCGACTATTTCTGCAGAATTAGTTTTGAAATTATATGTAGAATCATTTTGTATCCTTTATTACTAGAATCAGTTCAACCTGTCATCGATCATTTTCGCAGAATCAGTTCAATTAATCATTGACTATTTTTGCAGAATCAGTTCAACCTGTTCTCGACTATTTTCGCAGAATCAGTTCAATTAATCATTGACCATTTTTGTAGAATCAGTTCAACCCGTTTTCGACCATTTTTGTATAATCAGTTCAACCCGTTCTTGACCATTTTCACAGAATCAGTTCAATCAATAATCGATAATTTTTGCAGAATTAATTCAACCCGTCTTCGACCATTTTTGCAGAATCAGTTCAATCAATTATCGATCATTTTCTGTAGAATCAGTTCTACCCATCTTCGATCATTTTGCAGAATAAGATCAATCAGTCATCGACCATTTTGCATAATCAGTTCAACCCGTCCTCGATCATTTTCTCAGAATCAGTTCCATCAATCATCGACAATTTTTGTAGAATCAGTTCAACCAGTCATTGACTATTTTTGCAGAATCAGTTCAACCCGTCTTTGACCAATTTTGCAGAATTAGTTCAATTAGTCCTCAATCATTTTTTGTAGAATCAATTCAACCCGTCTTCGACTATTTTGCAGAATCAATTCAACTCATCTTCGACCATTTTGCAGAATTAGTTCAATCAATCCTCAACCATTTCAGTTATCAATCATTTTTGTAGAATTAGTTTCAAATACGTGTAGAATCAGTTTTGTATAATTTTTAGTATAATCAGTTTGTATAATTTTAGACTTTAAGTAGAATTAGTTTGTATATTTTCAATAAAACTACATACATGACAATATTTACAAAAATTCATTGATTCATGTATTGGTTTATCAAGTCGTGGGTGTGTCCAATAAATTTCCATTTACACTGGCTTGCTTCTACCAATTTACAACCAATTATGGATGAGCACATAAATTTTGAACCCAAGGTCCATAGATAAGGGCTAGCATTATAATTTCACTCGTTTTGGCGAGTTAATGACCAAGGCCGGTATCTATCATCGCCTCCAAACTCGGATTTGTTCCCTACAAAAACAAAAAAACACTTTTACTTTGAGTTCATTGCTACCTCTTAAGCATCTGAACCGTTGATAATAACCATTAAAATTGCCATGAACTCTCGTTCATGAGAATTTTAAAACAGAATGCAAATAGATTCTAATTTGTAATGTACACCACGAACATTACAAAGGTTCTCACCTAGAAAGAAGACTTCATTTACTTATACTTCTACTCTTCCGAATAGTGTCTAATTTTAAATAACTGATGCTACAGGCACAAAAAAAAAACCCTTCGGAATAATAACAATAAGGTACATTAACTAGGCTTCTACTTCATACCCCGGAAAACTGAATGCAATTAGGATTAGTCAAATAAGGATATAAAAACAAATTTGAAAACTCAATCAAGTGCTAAATTTAAACACTTTGCATTGAAAACTCAACCCCCACAACCCGTCTAGCAGCAAAAATTTGTTAACCCATATATCAAACAAGCCCAAATAGAAATACACAGAAGCAAAAATCACCGACTTATAAGAAGGTTCTTTAGCAGTTTCATCAATATCCTAGGAAGACTCAACAATACCCATTGAGAAAATTATCTTTCGAACCTATAAAATATAAGATGGTACAAAATCAGAAGCATACCATCCTTCGGTTGAGTGCATAACTTTACAGAATTACTTTCAATAATTAATTAAACAATATTTCAACAATTTTACATGATTAACTTTTACCATTAAAATCGTTATTATCCGTAGCCATCGGTGTACTATGACGCGGAGCAAATCAAGCCGTTCAGCAACGAAGCTCTCGCGACAAAAGAGAAAGGAAGAGGGAGACTAATGAAGACCTTTGTAAGTGCCGCAATGGACCCGCGGCGGAGTGAAACAGTTTCTTTCGATTCGGAAAATAACAATGACGAGGAGCTTGAAAGCGGCAGCAGCGATCTTAGGGATCGTAAGGTTCTGAATTTTTTTGTCAATTAATCTAGGTAAATCTCAATTTACTACCCTCAAGTTTCGTGGTTTTCAACATTTAGTACATGAAGTTTTTTTTTCGTCCTAGAGTCATACCTAAAGTGTTAATTTTGGAACAGTTTCATACATGTTAAGTTTTTCGTTAGAACTTTTATTAACTGATGACGTGGTGCCCATGTGGACAATTACTGGACGTCACGTGTCAATATGGGCTCACTTCAATATTAAAAAAAAAATAAACAAAAACACAAAAAAAAAACATATATATAAATAAATAAAAAATTACCCACCCATCTTCTACCTCCCCCACCCTGTCCCTTCCTTCTTTCCTCTGCAACCCCCACCCTCTCTTCTCTCCTCTGCAACCCCCACCCACCCTCCCTCCCTTCTCTCCTCTGCAACCTGCACCAGCCACCTTGCTCGACGTTTCCCAGAACTGTTTTGTTGTTATGTCCCAAACAAATCATCTTTTTAAATCTAAACCCAAAACCAAAACAATAACACAAAACCAAAATCAAAGATTCAATTTTTATTGTTTTTAGAGAGAGAAAGTTTTAGAGAGAGAGGGAGAGAGGGATGTGGGAGTCAATCTTCCTAACGTTGGTGGCGACGGCCGGAAACAACATTGGCAAAATTCTCCAGAAAAAGGGCATTGTCATTCTTCCTCCTCTCTATTTCAAGCTCAAGGTAGTTACTCCCTCATTTATTTTTTTGGTTTGCCCATTTTCCCCTTTTTTATTATGTGATTGATGTTCGAATCCCAATTTGTAATTTTAGATTTGGATTCCGGGATTCCGATTCCAACTGGGAGATGATAATGATTCGTCCGGGAGCCTGGGCGCGATGGTTGATGAGCTGCAAAGGCTGAAGGTCAAGGAGCTCTGACGCGAGGTCCGCCATCACAACGTTTCGATCATGTAAATTTCACTACCCTTGCAAGAGATCTGAGTGTGAGGGATCGTCGTTTAATGGTCCTCCATGGTTGCGCGCTCGTTCCGTGTTCCCCAGCCATGTTCCTCTCATTTCATCATTTTTTTTCTTTGAAATTAGGGTTTTTGGTTTTATACCAATTAAAATCTCCGAATTCTTTCTTTGACAGTGGATGATAGATGATGATAAATGCAGAGGAGATGGGTGGTACCATTGGTGCGAGGTGTGTGGCGCGGGTTGCAGAGGAGATGAGGGAAGGTGGGTGGTGCGGGTTGCAGAGGAGAGAAGGGAGGGAGGGTGGGTGGGGGTTGCAGATGAGAGAAGAGAGGGTGGGGGTTGCAGAGGAAAGAAGGAAGGGATGGGGTGGGGGGTGGGGGGAGGTAGAAGATGGGTGTGTTTTTTTGTTTTGTTTTGTTTATGTTTTTGTATTTTTTTTAATTTTTTAATATTGAAGTGGGCCCATATTGACACGTGGCGCCCAATAATGATCCACGTGGGCACCATGTCATTAGTTAACAGAAATTCTAACGGAAAACATACAGTTAAAAATGATGAAGATGGAACACTCATCTTTGATGAGCATATAGGACAATGAGTCCCAGATGCAGTCAACACCTTACTCTTTTCCATCGTAGAACATTTCATAAGTACACCCAGCAATGTCACTTCTAGAATTCATGACCAACTTAGCAATCTAAGATGTCCAACCTTAAGTGATTTCAGATGGTACAAAGACGTTTTCATGTCTAGGGTTATGCTTAGAGAAGATAGTAATCAACCATTTTGGAAAGAAAAATTCATCAATGGATTACCAAACCTTTTTGCCCACAAAATTAGAAATGCTTTAGTCAACGATGAAGGTATCATACCATATCATACCCTTACTTATGGAAATATTATTAATATTATCCAGAAGGAAGGATTGAAAATGTGTAAACAAGTAAATAAAGACAAATCAATAGCCAAATATGAATTAGGAACATTTTGTGAACAATACAGATTACCTCCTACAAAAAGAAAAAATCAGAAGCCTACAATAGGTATCCAAATAGATACTCAAATAGGTATTCCAGTAGGAAACATCCCAAATACAACAAATTCAAAAACAAGAATTTTGAAACAAACAAATTTTATGAAAAAACCCAAGTTTGGCAAGTGGAAGAGGAAATCCTCAGGAAAATCCCACTTCAAAAACCAAGAACAAAAGGGAAATTCTATACCGCGACTACGGTGCATGTGGTATGTTTCTAGCAGGCGAGCAAGTTTCTCGCAGGCTACCGGTTGAACTTGAACCGGATTGAGTGACTGCTTCTGTCCATTCGTCGTGCTGCCTACTCTGATGTGAGGTGGAGGATACTTTTTGCGGGCCTAGCCATGAATGAACATTTTTCCTGGAAAGTTGCATGTTGATTATCGAAGTGTGGCCCCAACCGTGAATGTATGCTCGTCCGTAGGCCTAACCAATAGTGCATGCTCATTCGCAAGCTAAGACGAGAGTATATGCTATCTCAGGGGTCCAGTCGGGAGTGTACACTGCCAAAACGCTCAATTCGTGACTGGTTAAGTGGTTGCTTGCCGGGATGCTGCTGGAGAGGTTCGTCGTCTGCTATTGTCCTACTTTGGGACACCTCGTCTGGGGCACGCTGCATCTCGGTACGCTGCAAGATCTGATTCACCAAGGTTGTCTGTTACGCGAAGGTGCTTTTCAACTTTATGAGTTGTCGAGACAAGTGTTGTTCGCCATTTGGGTTGGAAGAGCTTCGACGGTATGCATCTTTTTTAGTAGTGAAAGTGTAATGGACTATGGGAGCAAGATTTGAGTTTGGATATGTCAAATTTATAGAGAAATAGGGTTAAAATAACCCCGGTTCAATCGTCGGTCCAGAAATATAAAGTCATGATGGTTGAACCGGTCTTGGACCAGTTTGGGCTGCTATGAGGGCCACGGGAGTGGGCTAGACCCTGTGTTGGACCGCTGGAGCGGGTTGGATTGTCAGCACGGGTTAGACCGTGGGTGCGGGCTTGGCCACTGGACCGCATAGGCGTTGGGCTCCCCTTGGCACAGCTTGGGCTTGCATGGTGTCCTGGGCCTGCATGTCTTGGGCCACGACCTTGGCAGTTGCAGTTGCAGCTTGGGATGGGCTGTGTTGGGCTCCCTTGTGGCGTAGGCCTGGGCTTGCTGTTGCAAGGTGGCATAGGCCTGGGCTTGCAGCTGCAAGGTGATGCCTTCACCATGGGCTTAGGTCTCTCCGTGAGCTGCCACGGTGGCTGCTACCATGATGGCTGCAGTTGGCATAGCCACGATGGGGCCCCGTGGGGGTGGTGCCACTCCACTCTCCGTCACGTTGAGCCTCGTGGATCGTCGTGTTGGGGCTATGCCTTAATCTCCATCACTTGGTCCAAATCCTTGAACGTAGAAAGTTCTGTGCATTGTGGTTTCCGAATTTCTAGTCATTGTACTTTTCTTTTACGTTTATTCAAAGAACTTTATATAAAAAAAAAATCTAGGAATAATAACGTATGAAAAATCTACGAATGACCGAGAAATAAAAAACTTTGAATGCGAGAGTCTTCTTCAAGCGTGTGAATCAAGACTCTCAATGAAAGCACCAGTTTGTGGATGCAAATTTCCGCCGTCTTCTCATTTGATAAAAATGCACCTGCAAAATAATAACACCTAAGATTATGCCCAAAAACCTCACGTGTCCACGATGAATAGGGGGCTTTGGCTGGAGAATAGTGGCTGGCCATATGTGGTGAAATTATGTGAATAATTGCAAGATATTATGTGAAATAATATCTTGCAACTAACATGGCAATTAATCCTAAATTAAATAGAAAAATTGTTGGTTACATTTTGGATTTGATGAGGAGTGATGAGAGGGATTTGAATAAATATCATTTCGGTCACGTTTAATTCTTCGTTGATTGATACGTTATTGTCCATTGCATGCGCGTGGGAATCCCGATGTGCCTCGAGGGTAATTTTGTTCTTTTAACCCAAAAGTTCACGTGTCACTTCCATAATTTTCTTGATTAATTTTTGCTCCACAACCAACAGATGCCCCAAAACAAATAACTGGAACTTTATTTTTGTCTCTGAATATGAGAGTATCCCATTAGCACACGCTAGTCCATTCTCATCAATATACCCCTGGTTAATGATCATTGGCAATTTGCAGCATGCAAACCCGGCCAGTATTAAAAATCCAAACTCCAATCTTTCCAATATTATTCATCTTCTTGGGCTCACCCTAATCTCTCAGCTTATTTTAATATTTCTACAAGATAATTATTACGGTAATTCAATAGTAATATTTAGAAGAAAAAAAATATTAAAATCTGATTAATTCATCCAAAGGCCTTGATTGCGCGGGCTAAATAGTGCAAAATCGGGTCCAAACAATATCACTAGCTAAAATGTAACATATTTCTTAACTTTCTTAATCCTAAAAAGATAATCATTAGATCGACAAAGAAACAATTTAAACTGAAGTGATCATCATACTATATGTACATGACTAATGATGATCAACTAGATGATAATTAATAACAGTGTAACATGTACATGCTATACGCCTTGTTAGAACACACAACTAGTATGACATATTCAGAGGTAACCTCAAGCCATTTGCATGATTTTAGAATTCAAATGCATCTCATTGAAACGATTGCTAGCCAAAAGGCCAAAGCAAAAATACTAGAGGAAGTTGGCTGTACAGATGCAAAAGCAGGCCAAAGCAAATGCAAAAGGGAAAAGTATTGCAGTGGAGATCAAGAAAATGCCTAATTAGAACATTGAGGAGCCGGAATTTTAGATAGTAGCAAAATAATTTTATTTTTGGTTGAATTTGAAAGACAAATAAATGAAGAAATTTACATATTCTCTGGAGATTAAACTCCAAGATTTAACAAATAATCTTTACAAATATGTGAATTTCTTCATTTGACTTGTCATTCATGAAGAGTAAGGTTATTGGCTATTATCTAAAAGCTACACCACCAGAATGTTCTAACTAGACCCACTTTCATGATCTCCACTTGAATCCATATGTTTTTCTTTGTTTTTGCATTTGTTTGGCCTGGTTTTGCCTCTGTTAGTCACAAAATAAAAACCAAACCACACAGATAAAGCATGCCTACTTAGCCTAATATGATTTTAATTTAAAATTTTAATTTTTCTAGTATTATCATATACATATATATACACACACACATATATTATTGCGTTATTTTTCTGACATTATTTGTCCTCACGTGTGTAAAGAGAAATTGCAAATATGCCTTTTCGGATAGCAATTTTGCATGAAACACTCAAACAGATAAACAAGCTATAGAACATTGAAGATTTAATCAGAAACTATTACTAATGTACTAGGGTTATGTATAGAGATTGAAGTGTCTCTTCGAATGGTGTATATAATCGGCAATATCACTTTTGAAGTCAGCTACATCTCTTCGTCTAGAGTTGTCAAATTTCTGGAAAACATAATGGCCATTAAGTTGACTAGGATGCAAGATCAAAGACCATTATTCAATTACAAAAAGACATCAATATAAGATAACTTTATGTGGAACTTATTCAAACGGTGGCGGTCCAGAAAACTGGATAGTATGTTCTGTCCCCGCACCCCCAGCGCCTCCCATTTCCATCCAGCAAGCTCTTTTCCTCCTCTCCGTTCTCCGGCCTCGCCCCCGCCCCCTGGCGCCCCTCCGCTCACCCGCTTCCTCTTCTTCACTGAATTTTGGGCTACCCACCTTCTGTGGCGTGGATGGCGTCTTTGCCCTTTGCGAGGTATTATCACCTTAATTTGGAGCTAGACCCAGGTTCTTCCTTGCCTTAAGCGTGTTGGGTTGTGGGTGGACTGGATCAGCACTTCCAGTCTGTTCCCATGGTGGTTCCCGCGGCTGAGCAGCCGTATCTGGTCCAATCGACTCCGTAAAGCCGTATTTGGTCAGATCTGTCGGTCTGTGGTTGCTGCAGATCTCTCTATAAGTGGTGAAGTTGCCGGCTGATCGGTGTATTCATTCTTTCTCGTTCTAGATTAGTTAGCTTAGATGAGTTTAGTTATTTGTAGTTTGTGGCGCTTTTGATGTGGTATCGCCTTTTGGTAATGACTTTTGTGTTGTCAGGTATTAGTATTCCGCATCTACCATCTTTGTGGCAGGTTTAGATTGGGACTTGGCTGCTGAAGAATCAGCAGCGCTCCTGCTTACAACCAATCACGGCTGGACACGTGTTTAAATTGTAGATTTTCAATCACAACTTGGACACGTGTCCAGCCGTGATTGGTTGTAAGCAGGAGATGCTGCTGATTCTTTCAACAGTCAAGTTCTATCCGCAGATTTATACCGGTTATTGTCAGTAATTTTTATTCATATGGTAGCCATATAAGAGTTTTACTCTCTTTGTATATTGTACAAATTATCTTCATATCAAAGTCTAGTGGAAACATCTTGTAATTGTGTTGGTTGATCAATGAATCTTGCTATAATTTCTTGGAAAAAAAAGAAAAGAAAAACCACCGCTTCATTTTTCTTCCACCGTCCCATTTCTTTATCACCCATTTCAATATGAGAGTTTTAACGGAAAGCCCACGATACTGTTCACTTTAACGAAAAACCACATTTTTACACTAAAAAGTCAAACCTGGTGCTATTCACTTTACCCTTTATTTTGTCCTTATCATTAAAACTCAAAGTTTTCAAGCTCTTTTCATTAGTTTTCCTTTTCAATATATGCCACTTTATATTATGAAATTGTTCCATAACAATAGGAGACCCATTATGATCTCTGATGGCAAAACCTGTAGCCGCTTGAGATCCCACCATCGAACCATGAAAATTAATTTTGAGCCATAGAGCATGAGGGGCTTTCCACTTAATAATCTAAGAACATCTATGAACAACATCAGAATTATGAATCAATCTTGAGCTTCTATTAGTGTTTTAGTACTCACTACCAGCTGTAGCGGCCACCTTTGGAACTTTGGTAGGGTGGACCTTACAATTACGAAAAATCAAATTGTTTCTATTATTCCATAGTTGCCAACAAATAATAAGGAGAGCCCTTCTAAGATCAAACAACTTCGACTCATCATTAGCTTTCAATTCAGATAACCAATCAATTAAATTCAACCCGGCACCAACAGGATTAGCACCAGAGGATATTCGCCAAACTTCTTGACCATAGTTGCATCTAACAAAAATATGTCACTGATCTTCTTCATCAGTATTACAAAAAGGACAAATAGGATTAGTACTAGGAAAGAATTTATCCAATCTCGCATGTTTGGAGCCTCCCACGAAAGAGAAGCCAACAAAACATTTTTATCTTTTGTGGTATTAAGAGTTTCCACATTTTGTTCAACAACACAGCTGAATGATGTACTCTTTGGTGCTCAACTTGCAACCAAGTTGCAGACTTTACAGTGAATTCACCATTAGTAGATGGACACCAAATAAATTCATCTTGTCTTTCCTGCAAAGGAAGAGGAATACTACAAATCGTTCTAACATTCCAAAATACTAATTAATAATAGTCTTGTTCCAACTGTTGTTAGCAATAAAATAACAAACTCTCAAATTCCAATCAATATTCACTCTTTGGGATTTAGGTAAGAGATGGCAAAGAGGGAAAGGAAAAACCAAGTTATGAGTCCAGAACTAAATGTCTGCGCTAAATTCATTATCACTGATTTGGATTTTTTTTTAAATTTGTTCTAAATACTTGAATCTTCGGTTAATTCATTATTATTAAATTGTTTGATAACTATTTTGTTTTTAGCTTTGATTTTATTTTTATTTTTAAGTTGAAAAACTGAAAATTTCTCAATCTCTTAAGAAAAATAGAAAGATTATCAAATGTGCCTAAGAAAATAAGAACAGCAAATGTATGATATGCACGTTCATGTTTTATTTGGTGAAATACGACCCCTGAAGTCGGCGGGCCTTTGAGGCCACAAGCATGGAGCCCTTGGGTTGCTCTGGTAGGAGCTGCTTTCACAGTCACAAGATCAATCCAATCCAAAGGCTGATTTTTCGACTTCACAAAAATCCGGCCGCAGCCCATGTTATCCACACTCACATACGACTCAACGCTTGCTTCTTCTCTTCAAACGACAATCCAATGAACTCCTTGACCACATCCCTTCATCAAAAACATGTCCCGGCACACCATGGTCCTAGATTATGAACATAACCCAAATTTTAGCACCAATTGCTAGCTCGGCCAACTCTCGGGCCCGGGCCTCAGGCTTATGGGTGGTAGGACCTCTGAGACATAATCGTGTTCAGGGTGGACCCTTTTGAATCTCTCAGGCAAATGTTTGCATCCTCGCCAAGCAAGTTCTTGAACCACGGGCACCCTATATTCTTAATTGACCTTCTTGGTCTAGGTAGCTGGCTTCATGGAAACAATTTTCCCTCAGCTCCTCCATATGATGTTCTGTCTAGCTAGCTTAACTAAGCACTTCCTATTTCTTCTAGCATGGATGTGCAAATGTGCTTAATGATTGAAGGAAACTTCAGGCCTTAAAAGGGATTGCGTAATTGGTTTGCATGCTTACCTTATAAGCAACTAGTGAAAAATTGCCCAACATCTTTCATCGACTTGTTCAGTGCTAATGGAGATTGACTGATTGCATGGGCCATGCGAAAATGAAGCCTTGATTGGGTGCATAGGACCAGGCCAGAGACCTAGAGGCTAACTTGTACTGCATTACAAGTATATTGGACTTGTAAAAACTGGAAAGAGGCCTTATATATAGGTCAACATACTAACATTTCTCGGCCGGAAAACCTAGACAGAACTACTACCGTACTTTTGAGTATTTAACGTGGCTAGCATGGGCACGGTTTGATATCATGTCCCATTTACTGCGATCCACTTCTGAGTCTATACTTATCCCAATATAAATTGCATCTAAACCCACCAAACTCCGTTAAAACTCCCTGCCAATTTAGTCAACTTGTCACGCAAAGCCGGTCTGCGAAGTACGAACTAGTGCTAATTAACAATAGGGTTCTTCCAAGTCACTCTCTTTCAGAGATTTGATTAACTGAAATTCAAAAGGAGTACATATACAAAGATAATGATTCTTTTTTAGGCAAAGGAAAGATGATGATTCATCCAAATATTTGATGCATTCAAGATAAGGTACTTGATAATCATGCTTCTACTACCGTAAAAAGTTAAACAGTTGAGAGCTTGTGGGAATCACTAGCTATCTACACAGTTTATGTCATGTGCTCAGGTACAAGTTCTTAGTTGTTCATATTCTTATGGCCCCTTTGTTGATGCAGACTTCCCACATGGAACTGACCAAACACCTAGTAAGCAGGCCAAGTTCCTGGTGCCACAATATCATCCCTACCATCTTCACCAAAATAGAAATACCCAGTAAATTAATCTCTATCCACCACTTGATTGAATAAATGGTGTCGAACACATACAAAAGGGAATTGTGCAGAGGCCGTGCTGGTTTTACTATATCTAGCTACTCTATATATATACTTCAAGATAATTTTACCAAGTCTATAAGAAGATGATAAGAACAATGATTATAATTCTCATGTCCTCATTACATATTGTAGTCACCATCATCCCTTTTAATACATTTGTACTACTTCTAATAGGTATAGCTAGGTAGCTAGCATCATTTCTTTGAAGGACAAGGATTGTCTGCCCTCCCACTTCCAGTGCCCTCCTGTTTTGTGTGGTCACGGTTAAGCCACGTCAACATTTTATATTGTTTTTTTTATAGAGATAATAAGACAAAAAATGAATAGTAATATAAAATGTTGATGTGGCTTAACCATGACCACACAAACAGGAGGGCACTGGAAGTGGGAGGGCACTGGAAGTGGTAGGGCACCGGAAGTGGGAGGGCAGACAATCCTTGTCCTTCTTTGAATGAATTGAGCTGAACTAAACTAAAATTAAAATTATCAGTTAAACAAAAGAAACAACAGCAAGCAAATTAAGTTGTGAGTGATAATGGGTGAAAAGCTAGCTAAAAGATTCTTCTCCACACATGAAACATATGCATACAAATTGGTCTCTGATTATTTCTTCTATCAACCGTGAATGACAATGACCTAAATTAACTGTAAACAACACTAATTAACTATAAGATTTTTCTAAGCTCGTTAAATCGGACAAAGGAATGCCACTACTTAGAAACAAGAACCAAGGATCTCATATGCTCATACCAATTTCAGAGTCCACATATTGAAACACATAACAATCAAGATAAAGGTCTAAGGGTTGTAATAGGGCTAAGGTGCTAACAAAAAATATTAAGAATAAACAAAAGTTCCTAAAAGATAGTGAGCAAAGTACTGAAATCAACAACATAGCATTCGATCTTAATCACAGTACCCAACTATAAACATAAAAAAAGAGATTCTTACAAACTATAGAGAAAGATTTTAGATTATGAACCGTCCTTCAACTAACAACACTTTACAATTCAAATACTAAGTAAAAACAACTAAAGCTTGAACAATTTATGAATTCTTTTCTTTTTCTTTCTTTTTTTTTCTCCATTTATTTTTCTCTTTTTTTTTCTTTTGAATAGAACAGAAACATAAATTCACAAGATACAAGAGAACAAAATAAACCCCTCCCCACACTTATGCTTCTGCAAATCGTAGATCAAGGAATTCTCAATAAGTAATGCGTTACTATTTTTTAAGAACAAGCGTATGGATATTCCTATACTAGGCTAGGTAGGGATAATGCTAGTTAACAAAGAAAAATAGGCTAAATAAGGATCGAGGGGTTAAACCTACAATACATATGCAAGGGATAAGGTTATTTGGCTCTAGTGATAACTAGACATCTTCATCTTGTTTATATTTGTTATGTGATCAATTAAATGCTTTGAACGGAACATGCATGAGTTCTAGTATTTGGAACTAAAAATATGAAAAAACATTCTAAGTAGCAACCAAACAAAGAAATAATGAGATCATGAAACGACTTTAGAAAACAAAAAAGTTCACAGATTATAACTCTCTGTTGGGGCCAAAAAATGTCACATACAAGCCCAATCATGTCTCAAAGCCCAATCGTTGTGGAAGCGTCACAAGGCAAACTTAAACCCATGCATAAAGTAAGAAATGAAGAGCATGCAAATTTACGATCATGCCACACCAATAAAATAATAGTTTATTGAATGCAAGGCCTATGCAAATTACGCATATTTATCATGCCAAGTCGTATTATATTATTAATACAATAATATTATGATAGAAGTCACGCCATGCATATGCAATGCTTAAATGAGCCCAAGCCACTTAACGGGGCTTGTTGAGTGATTCGTGGTGTGGTTGGTTATGGAAGTTCACTGGGTTATGTGAAATCAGGGTTATAGAAGACTTTGGGCTGCTTGAGGGCCCAAGGATCCCAGCTCATACCCTTTGCCTCTTTCCTTAGCAAGCCAACAGTTAGGACTAAACTAGATTCCAATATTAAATGCACTCTAAGCCCAACAAGTCAGACATTTAATGTTGACTTTCCCCTTCTAGCTTGCACAGACGACCAACGCACGAAAGCCATGAGGCGTGCTACTTGTGAAAGGTTGGCCCAGGAAAGCCGCGCCTCGGGAAGAAGCAGAATGCAGGTTTCAACAATGCATCTACCTTATACCAAAAGGGAAATAGTAGGAGAGCTAGGGAGGAAAGAAGGGGAAAACCAAGCCACAAAAGGAGATCATTTTGAAGCCTAGAGAAGAAACCAAGAGATTCTCTAGCTGGAGGATCTATGCTTCTATAAATACAAAGCATTAGTACGTTGTAAAGGGGGGGAGAACCACGCGAGGGAAGAAGAACGATAATGGCAAGAATGCACCACGCAGGGCAAGCTTCCTCTAAGTGTAGGAAACCGTAGTTCTTTAAAGAGAAGCCTTACTTTCATCCTGAGCCTTCCAATAATCTTCCTAAACTCCTGCAAAACCACCAAAACAATTAGAAACACTAGATTAGTTATTTTGATACCATACAGCCAAGAATAACCTTTGTTTCATGCCTATCTAGTGGGTTTTCAGCTTCCACACCATGCATCATTCGTCCAGTCATAATTTATTATGATTACTTAGTCGTTCTCAGTATTTGTTAGTTTAACAAATACTCCTCAAAGTCGCCAGGATCAGGGTATGAAGCATTGACCAGCGCTCAGGGAAGCACTCCGTCAGCGCCCAGGGAAACACCTCATCAGCGCCTAAGGAAACACATCATCAGTGCTAAGGGAAACATTCCATCAGCACCAAAGGAAGCATCTTATCAACACTAGAAGCACTTCAGCGCTGGAACCACTCAACATAACACCAAACCAAGCATCCAATAGTTGTTGGAAGAAGAACAAAGTATTCCCTAGGACTTGCTTTGCCTTCGAATGTGCTTTGGGCCTAGTCTTCACTAATTCAGAAACGAGGGACATGAAGGTTTTGACTTGTCTCTTTACAACACAAGCCCATCACAACCCTTGACACAAAAACCCCTAACATAAATGGTGACTTCATTGGGGATTAGGTCATTACTCTTGCAGTGGCTCCCAACCACAAATTTCGGATACACAAGCTGCGAAGGAAACTAAAGATAAGAACTTCCTCTTCTCAGTTTCATTTTGGTCACTTCTTTGTCAAAATAACAATACACAAGAATTGCTTATTATTCTTTTTTTTCTTTTTTTTTTGGCGTCTGGTAAAAGCTCATTATCAAGCAAATAAAGTTTTACACGAGAGCCTACATGGGCTTAGGAATGACAAATATGGATTATTGTAGTGGTGGAAAACACCTTGCCAATGACAAACTGCAAGTTCCAACAACATAGGGGCTCCTTGCCTTCATAGGCGTTTGATGCAAAAGCTGCAAAAGTGAATTGAAAACCTCAAGCAAAATGAATTTCGTGACAAGTCCTTTTACTGGCTTTAGAACTCATGGTACTTAGGTGCCAGAAAACTCTAAAGTAAGTTCCCAGATTCGGTTGCATATCCAGTAACTCGGGGGCTCCATGACTATAAAGGAAAAAAGAGGATTCATCATGCTCAGTTCACTTTTCCATAGCAAGATTCGAGGACAAAATCATCCTCCTTTCCCCTGTCATTTTCATTCACATGCTTCGAGTTTCTTTTTGAGACATCGACACCACCATGCCATTGCCCATGCTCGACATTCTGCATGTCATTGCTAAAGTCCAGGCCAACGCTACTAGAGCCTCTGCCTACTACTTTCCACCATCCAAGTTGGATGAGTAACATAATATTTTCTCTTATCACATCTAAGATTAATTAATTGCCTTATCATGCTATCTTAAACTATTATGTTTATGTTTGCCTATATGTTGTTAACTTGTCATGGAACACTACACAAGCATATTGGTTATCCTCCCGAAAAACTCTAGTTACTTCAATTGACTCTACCTACTGCTCAATGCATATCTTAGGAAATCATCCCATTATCCTAATTCAAAAACTCAATTATAAAATGCATAAACAATATTGTACTAGGCAAAGCTAATATTTTGTTCAATATGCTCATGCGTACTTCATTAATTTGTCGTATATATGCTTGCACACATATTTATGTTCGACATGGATATTGTCAGGAAAAATCAAACTTGGAAGCTAGCAACGACTTGAACCATTCCTGATAACATGCACTTAAGGGCTGGATATCTAATGCCTTACATCATTGCCAATTTAAAATCCTCATGCGTAGCCAACGACTTGTCTGAACTCGAAAGGATATTGACAATCGTGCTGTCGGCAACCACCTGCAAGGGAAAATCGTTAATCATACAAACTGAAGGAAGGTAGAGGAGAAGAAAATCACAATGGAAGACAATTACCTTCATAGCACTGCTGCCTAAATTTTCAAGGGCAACTTCCAACCCACCGGAAGAAACACCAGCACCTTCATTTCTTACTGCAACCGAGGAATGTAGAACGTAGCATGCATACCCACATCATCGACGAACATGTCCTCTACATCACCACTGTCTTTTCCACCAGTAGCCTCGAAAAAAGGCTCGGATCACCTTTTCCATCAACAATCTCAACCCCAGAAAATGTCTGAATCGTCTTTTCCACCAAAAGTTGATGTATATTTAAACTAACCTAAATAATAGACTAATTTAAACCAAATTAAACTCGCAAGAGCACGAATCAATTGTTGAAATATATGCATATGCAAGGTCGATCCCATAGGGATTACTTTTAATACCAATTCAACCAGCTAATTACGCGAAACTTAACTTAATTAGGAAACAAATGATTGATTAATTGATTACGAAAAATAATTAAAACTCTAACTTATAATCAAACCAGGAATATGAATAACGAAAACACAACGAATGAAGGTTTAAACAAATTAATATGATGAAAGCTTAAAGTCATGAATCCACCAATAACAATCATATTCCATTTTCTTCAAGCCGAGTACTATCTAATTACCATGCCAATATTTAAGGTTGTTCTTTCTAAAATATGAATTAATCTGTGATCAGGCATCCACTCATGTGTCTATACATGACAACTATACCCTATTGGTTAGGCATACAGTTAAACACATAAAAACCGATTAAGCACTGAAGAATCGTGTCAACCAAGTAAGACTAGTTTGATATTGGTCATCCTCACTAGTTTTTCTACTCTTCTTAATCTTAGTTCCAATAAATCTAATTGATTGATCATCCTCTTAGATTTATCTAATATCTAGAAACAAATTCACCATGATGGCCAGTCACAAGAACATCCGAAACTAGAATAAATTAAACACAAAGATTAAGAATTAAACATGGCATGTAATCAAACAATAATCAACAAGATACTTCGGAAATAATGACGTCATGGTTTCATCATAAACCTTAGAAAAGTAGTTTAGTTACACATGATCATAATAAAAATCACAAAAGAAGTCATGGAAGAAGATAAAACCCGAAAAAGAATGGTAAAAGCACGCTCAGCTTCCCTCCCACACTTTGGACGAATTTTTTTGTCTTAAGCCCCCCTTTGAGATAGCCTAGGGCACTATATTTATTCTATTAAAACCCTAAAAATTCTAGTAGAAACTCTCCTAAAAGAAAACAATTTCTTAAATAATCAATGAAAGAAACTAGGAAAGAATCCTTCTTGGCTTGGGAAACACGCCATCTGACTTGCACACCAAATTTGAGGTCGATTTCTCTTCTGGAAAATTCTGTAAAAATATGGGAAATGTAGCTTTATCTCTTATGTTTCCAAGAATATATTGCACTTTACTAGGAAAAATCGGGAAAGCCTTCAAATCATCATTCTCCTACGGCTGCGCAGTTCTGACGGGAAAACAACTTCTACTGGATTAACTTTGAAAACTGGAACGTTTGGCTTCATGAAAAATTATGAAATGTATACACAACAATCTTCAGCCTCTTAGCTTCCTTTTCCAATTAGCCTTGCATAAAAACTCCTCCGAAAAGTCGAATTATCAACAAAAACGTCCTACGTGTGCAGATTGGCTGAAACTGAGAAAAGGAAAGTAAAAAGGTTCTTTTGAGACCAATTCGTTAACAAAACATAGGGATAAATGATATGAAATAATAACAAATAATGCACTTATCAAATGCCTCAGCCTTGGAAAGGATCTAGATCACCTTTTCCACCAGCAGCCTCATCCCCGTAAAAGGTCTGGATCACGTTTTCCACTAGGAGCCTTAGCCTTAGAAAAGGCCTAGACTGTCTTTTCCACCAACAACCTTAGCCTCAAAAAGGGTCTACATCACCTTTTCCACCAGCTGCCTCACCCTCGGAAAGTGCCAGGGAAATGCCATTATCCCTTGCATCAGAATTAATGCTCGCATTACTATTTTCCACAGACCACTAAGCCTACCATCTAACATTCTACTCCAAATCCATACTTACCTCATTGCCACATAACATATCCTTGAGCCATCATGCTTACCTCCATTGCCTTGGTGATTCCATATACCATTATCCTCTATCCAAAGTTCCTTATATTTTGCCCTTCCAACCACTACATACTCATCTGAATTGCTTGCCATCACCATCATCTATCTAATTCTCATGAAGGAAATCCCATTGCACGTCCTGAAATGTTCCAAGCAGAACAACTCCTTTTCCCAGCCGCCGAAATATTAGTTTCCAGCTAGCACTAGCCTAGTATAACTCCCTGCATGGAACTAATGTTTCATCAAGCATCCAAAAAAAGCCAAAACCCCACGCATCAAGCGAATGCAAAAATTACAACATGTCAAGCCTAACAATGCAAAATCAATGGCAAGCCTAACAATGCAAATCAATGCCAAGCCTAACAATGCAACATCAATGCCAAGCCTAAAAATGCAAAATCAATGCCAAGCCTAACAATGCAAAATCAATGGCAAGCCTAACAATGCAACATCAATGCCAAGTCTAACAATGCAAATCAATGCCAAGCCTAACAATGTAAAATCAATGCCAAGCCTAACAATGCAAATCAATGCCAAGCCTAACAATGCAAAATCAAGCCAAGCAAGGAAAACTTTGAAAACAATCAAGCTAATCAATGCCAAGCAAGTCAAGCCTTCCTAGCACGCTCTGTTTCCCTTAGGAAACTGGCCTAAGCATACCCGCTTTCCCCAGGGAAACTCACCGGCAGAATGCAAAGTGCCATAACCAGCCATTGGAAACAAGCAGAAGCTTAAGCATGTATCTCAAAGCCTGACAGGATTTTACTCAACAAATCCCCACACATGCAAAGTAAATACCAATGTCATTGCAAGGCCATATATACCAAGCATCATGCCAAGTTCAACATCAGAATTCAAAGCCGAAGCAAATGGAAAAATAAAAGTGAGACAAAACGCAGAAGGCCCCATACCCATTGTCTAAGGCAATAACTAGCCCTTCGGAAAGAAAGATGCAGTAAAAGATCATGCGCCGCCAAGAAAATGAAAGTGAAGGTCAAACAAAGTAAACAACTAAGTGACATGCATTGTTAGGAAAAGCAAAAAACTAACCACATCGAGTTACCTTTCCAAATGAACACTGGAAGCATCAACCTGCATTTGATCTACTGCAAGTTGAAGGCAGTTCGCTATCTCCTTTGAACTCTCATGGCACATTTTCTTTAACTTGGACCTCTCATGCTCCAACTCCTTACGTTTGAGCTTGAAGGCATGCTCTATCTCTCTTACTTTGGCAAATTACCCTAAGATGCCTTTATCCTTCTCGAGGCGGAGGCCAAACATCATGTCGTGGAGATTCTCCAATATCGCGACCAATGAGTATACCTAGGCAAGCCACTCATCGAGAAGAAGCAGAATGCATTATTCAACAGTGCAACTACCTTATACCAAAAGGGAAATAGTAGGAAAGCTAGGCTGAAAGAAAGGGGAAGACCAAGCCACAAAATGAGATCCATTTAAAGCTTAGAGAAGAAACTAAGAGATTTTCCAACTATGGCCTAGAAGGATCCCTGCTTCTATAAGTACAAAGCATCAATATGTTGTAAAGAAGGGAGAACCACACGAGGGAAGAAGAACGACAATGGCAAGAATGCACCACGCAGAGCAAGCTTCCTCGAAGTGTAGGAAATCGTAGTTCTTTAGAGAGAAGCCTTGCTTTCATCCTGAGTCTTCCAATAATCTTCCTAACCTCCTGCAAAACCACCAAAAACATTAGAAACCCTAGATTAGCTATTTTGATACCATACAGCCAAGAACAACTTCTCTCTCATGCCAAACTAGTGGGCTTTCAGCTTCCACACCATGCATCATTAACACCTAAGGAAATACTTTATCACCGTTGAGGCAAACACTCTATCAGCATCGAGGGAAACATCTCATCAGCACTAGAAGCACTTCAAAGCTAGAAGCACTCAACATAACACCAAACCAAGCATCCAAGAGCTGCTGGAAAAAGAACAAAGCATTCCCTAGGACTTGATTTTCCTTCGAGATGGTTTGGGCATAGTCTTCGCTAACTCAGAATAGGGAACATGAAGGTTTTGACACGTCTCTTTACTACACAAACCCATCATAGCCTTTGATAGAAAAGCCCCTCAACACTCTCCAAACAAAGCATAGGCACAAGTCTCACAGGGTTGTAACATTGTTTTGAGTGTCTTCTTTCAAGCATGGTACGAAAACTGATTTTTTGGCTTTTTTCTTTTGATTACATGTGAATTCGCAAATGACAACTACAACTAAGATTAACCAAAGAGAATATTAAACCTCCACCCTTGTTTGTAACATTCTTTAACAATCATGCAATTAGAAACCAAATCTTCATCATTGTGTTGGAAGCAAGGAAGAAAATATCGGTAATATCGGAAATATCGGTAGTCCGAAAACACGGAAATATCTGGATAATATCGATATCGATAAAAATTACATGGAAACCACGGAAATTGTAAGAAAAACTTGGAAATTTTTATTGAAACTTTGCAGGATGTTTATTTAGTCAATTATCTATTAGTTTATCACAAAAAATTGGAAGGAAATGCATTGCATGATGGATTTAACATTATCAAGTTGATTATATAGCGAGCTGACAAACATTGTGAGTGTAGAAAATATGTAGTAATTAATGAAAGAAGTCTAAACACACCATAATCATTTATATATAATGAATTAGTACAATATTTTACACTTTATACATTGCATTTTTGGTTCTTCTTTGACAGAATTTGGTCTTCATGTGGAGAAGAAGATAAAGTAAGCAGATTTTTTGGTTCTTCTCTGACAGAATATTTGGTTCTTCTGAGCAAAGTCACTTCCAAATCTTTCATACAAAACCGTGTGCCACACACACACACCCTCAAAGTTTTTTTCTTTCTCTCGGATAACACACACACACACACACATAACCATACACACACACACACACAAAACCATGGTTTCATACAAAACCGTGTGCCAAAACCGTGTGCCACACACACACACACACACACACCCTCAATGTTTTTTTTTCTCTCGGATAACACACACACACACACGCACACGCACACACAATCTCTCGATCCTTCTCCCTCATTCCACACACACACGCACACACACCCTCCCTTTCCTTGTTTTTTCTCCAGTTCTCCCCCCATCTCTTTTCTGCATCTCTCCTTCCCAGAGGAGACAGACAGACACACACCCCACTTCCCCGTGTTTCCCCCTTCCCCAATCCCTCGAACCTTCTCCCTCATTCCTTTCCTTGTTTCTTCTCCCCCCATTTCTGCAACTCTCTTTCCCAGAGCACAGCCACACCACACCCACACGAGGCGGATGATCCATCAAACCCGAGCGGGTTTTGGGATCTGGAGAGAAGGGATTGCGGATTTTGATGGGTCTGAGCGCGGATTGCAGAGAGAGGCGCAGATCTTGGCAGTTGCGACGACGGAGCCTCGGCGATTTTGTCGATAATATCGAAAATATCGCGATATTATCGATAGATATTATCACGAAAACCATTTGGATAGTTATAAAAATATCGGTCCCCTTAAAAACCAATAATATCGGCGATATATCGCCGATATTATCGACATTTTGTTCCTTGGTTGTAAGTACTTAAGACACAAACAAACAACAAATCAATACTTTTTGTTTTTCAAACTTTTTCCAATTTTTTTTTCAATTTTCTTTATTTTTTATTTTAATATGAAAAGAATTAAACACAATTTAAAATATTTGAACAACAACATTATTAGTGATAGGTGATGGAAATTGAAAAAAACTCGAGCAAAGCAATATGTTTTACCCCTTCTCCCAAGTTATACCAAACATTGTCTTCAATGTTTCAAAAATAAAAGTCAAACAAAAACCCAATAAAAGACATACTAGCAAACAAGACTCATAAAATAAGATAACCATGGAAAGTAATCACAATAAAAGAAAAGGGTAAAAGAAAGCAAATCCGGTTATAAAAGCCAAAAAATTATGTTGTCTTCATCTTTGAACACATGGGTTACCTGTCAAGAAGCGTTTTCTTTAACGTCTTCCAGCGAGACGATAACTCTAATCAAACTTCATCAGGGTCTGTAGCATGGAGTGGTATATCCTCCGCAAAATGCTCTTTAAAATTTTCATGTATTGGATCTTTGAGCAGAAGGTGATACTTCAAATGATTAGGTAAGGATTTATGCTAAGACCTAGCTACATCTTCAGAGATTGTATAGAGAGAAAGTAGAAACAGAATACCAAGTACCATTTCATTGATTGTTTATCTTTTGTTACAAACTACTATATGTAGTAAGTTTCCAACTCTTTCCAAAAACCTATTTGAGGATGATAAAACAAAGCTCAAACCTTGCAATTGAAAAAACTTTTTCCAGAATTTACTCATGAACACCGGATCTCTGTCACTCATTATAGATTGTGGTATACCATGTAGTTTGAATATGTTGTCAACAAAAAGTTGAGCAACTAAAAAAGCTGTATATGGATGATTTATTGCAGTGAAATGTGCATACTTAGACAAACGATCCACAACTACCCAAGTCATAGTTTTACCTCTGCATGGTTGAAGACTAATCATAAAGTCCATTGAAATATCATACCATACTTTAGCTGAAATTGGTAGTGGCTACAAGAGTCCAGGTGGAGACAAAGTCTCATATTTATGGGTGGTTTAGGAGTGAGGTGCTTAAAAAAAACACCCATGAAAAAAAAGCTGTGAGGGTTTTAGGTGTTTGGTAAACTGAAAAAAAAAGGGCTTATTTTGGAAGCTGCTGTGAGAATAAGCTGAAATCAAAGGAAAAAGTTGAAGCTGCTATTTGCAGCTTTGGAAAACTGGCTTTTTTTCAAAGCACACGGATCTACATTGCTCCTTTAATGAAAAGACCCATTATGAGACTGCTTTTTTTTCCAAAAGCACTTTTACAAAAAAGTTTACCAAACACTCTGCTGATTTATTTCACAACCGCTTATTCTCACAGCACAGCCGCTTATTCTCACAGCAGCTTTTTTTCAAAGCACAGCAATACCAAACCAGCCCTTATTTTGCTGACATATAGCACAACTAGCCCATCTATTTTTGATGTCTTTCTTCATACCTTCCCAGTAAAATGACCTGGAAATCCTCTTGTAGGTCTTTAAAAAACCTTCATGACCAGCTTAGGACTTGAGTGAAACTCAGCAAAAACCTTATCCCTCAAATAACTCAATGGACTCAACATAATTTTGTTTTTGTACTTTAAGAAACCATTATAAATACTGAACCTCAAAGTGCCAATAGGAGCATCATCAGACTTAGATTGTACCGCCTGCTAACACTACTACAAAAGAGGCTATCACTGGCAAACCAAAAACCGACAAGAACTCCAATTTTTGTCGAAAATTTGATAAAAATCTGACATAAAACTATGCAATGTCGGATTGGAATAGCGACACCATTGCTAGCGTCACGAAAGGGCTTCGATGTAGGTTTATGCGCTTAATCCGCCACGACTCAGCATCGGCTAAAAGCGACACCCACTATGACGTCGGCTAAAAACGACGTGATGTTCTTACATGATGGCGGTCATAACCGACGTCAACTAGCTGCTAACAAATAAAATACTCAATCTATTGTCGGTCCTAACCGAAATTACCCAACATCTCGATAAGTAAAATAATAATCATGCATTCCTACACAGATGGTACATGAGATGCAAACTTCATAGATTCAATTTATTCAAGAATTCAACTGGGGTCTTTGGGTGTAGAATTTCTTGTTAAATGTATTTTATTTCATATAAATAAGGAAGTACAAATAACACATATATAGGAGCTATTAGATAACCAGCTACAAGATTAAGATTAAAAAACTAACAATTACATATAATACTAATCAGAGCTCCATGCTTGCACATAATACTAGCAGCTGCCATGATGCTTTCTCGTGCTTGCCTTTGTCGAAGACCACAGATTTTGTAGCTCCATGCTGCCATATTCTGTAGCTTCCTGCTGCCATGCTTGCCATCAGATCAGTGCTCCAATACTTTACTACTTCAACATTAGGGCTCTAATCTCTATAGATTAAATTCAGGTTTTATACCTTTCAAAAATTATGGATTTGTGATTTCCAGTGTTCTTACTCTTCATATCCAAAATGAACATGCATGAATTTTTATATGGATTTTCGAACTGCTGATCTTACTGAACAAGAACATAAAAGAGGAGCTCAGTGGAGTTTATAGCTTTAGTGAGTCATGCATTAGACTACTTAGCATTCACATATTAATAGCTACATGGAAGGTTGTAAATACATCAAGAGTTCCACTTATTCTTCCTACCTTTTCACCGCCAAATCATCCAATTAGAATAGATTTTGTTGTTATACCTTTAAATGACAAATCTAGAATGGAGACAACTTTGTGGTGGTTTTTCCTTGAGATGCGATTTGGGGCTGTACCAATGGTTGCATCATCTTTTTCTTTTTTTTTATTTTTTTTTTATACAGATCTCAGGTCCCTGCGAAAGAAACAACACAAGCATGAGGAGTTGAATTTTTTTTTTCTTGTATGGTATATTTCAATCCGTGAACCTAAGTGCATGAATCGGCAAGGGAGGGTGAAAAGTTTACCTCTGAGTGCGTCGGCACCAAGATCGGTGCTGCTACCCTTCTAGTGATGCAATAAATCCATGGCTGTGAGGTCTTATGGGTTGATGATGGAAGATTAAGGTTAGGTTTGCAGAAACGGAGGTTAGGGTTTGAGAAAATGTGGAAAGAGGAGCTGCGGTTTTAGGGTGTGCTTGGAAGAAGGGAGAGATAAATAAGGGAGGTTAGCCTCTGGGCTCGAGGTGAAGCCTCTTGAAAGAGGGAGATCGACATCCTCTTTTTCGTTTAAAAATATGGGGGGAAATATCCCGCCCAAAATTTTGTCATGAGAGATAAGTATTTAAAAAAAAATAGAAACACCAACCTGTCGACTACAACCGACAGGAAGTTTTAAAATATTTAAAAAATATTTATTAGCGTCAGGTAGAAGCGACATGAGTTTCGTTTTTACTGACATTAACTTTATGTCGGTTGAAAGCGACACAATTTTCTATTTATACGACACCACCATTAAAAATATTAAAAGCTATGTCGGTTATAAGCGACATAGACAATTTATGTCGCTTATACCCAACAGTAATTCCGACACCATGTAAGAAAGGTGTCGGAAATGTCTTATCCACCAGTATTTTGTATAAAACCGACACCAACCACCGACACAATAAGCCACTTTTGTAGTAGTGTAAGACTTAGCAATTATCCAAGTGCCTTTCTCAATGTGCCTTCTTAAGTCATCCAACCAAGAAAAGTAAGGGTAGGAAATGGCATTGAGTGCATCTGAATTATTAGAATTACCTACATCAGGAAGCATTCTGGATAATGCATCAACAACCTGATTATCACATCCTTTCTTGTACTGTATTTCATAGTCAAAACCAAGTAACTTGGTGACCCATTTTGGTTTATATTAAGAGGAACGTTTTTTCTTCTATTGGTAATGAAGTTATAATGCAGCATTTGTAAAATATGAAAATGTGTCGTGGACAATTGTGACTTGTATTGTTATTTGTTCTATAAATTATGAATGATGAAATTATGGTTTAATTTTTAAGGTTATTATGGAACTATGGTTTAATTTTTAAGGGTATTATATAATTAAAAAATGTATGTGAACTTTTACATGTGACCCTCCAAATAATTTTTCATGGATCCACCACTGATTGAAACCCAAAAAATCATTGTCATTTCCGTCCCAGACCTGCATCGAACTGCTGACACCGTTGCACCACTCGCCTGCCACACCCATAATCAATCCATTTCCTTTTGAATAATCTTCTGTCATTCCTCCATTAGTAGCTTGCAGGTGTGTCTCAAGGGTAGGACTAAGATGGTCATTTCATTATTTCATTTCCATCCCTTCCATTGATCTCCTTTCAGTGGCCACAGTCGCACCACCAAACTTGTTGTCAATGTCTCTTCTTCCTCGCCACGAAAACAAATCAAAATCTTTCAGACCCTCAAATGGTTACATCTTCCTCAAACCCTGCTCCAAAACCCCTATTACATCTTCCAAATTTGGGCCTTTCTCGTGCCCAATTTCACGTCTCCGACTCTCTCGCCTCACCCGCCATCACCGGTGTTGCGGACAAGAACGCCAAGATTAACAAGTACTGCAAAATGGGTAATCTGAAATCCACCATGGAAATGGTGTCGGGGGCTCAAAAATCTGAGCTTGGCTTGGAGGCTTACTACTTCGTTATGGAGCTATGTGTTGGAATGATGTCGATGCAAGACTGAAAAAGGGTTCACTCAATTATCTGTGACAATGGTGTGGAAGCTGATGGGCAACTGGGTGCAAAACTTATGTTTATGTATGTAAGGGATGAAATGGAAATCATGAAATGACCATCTTAGTGTTACTCGTGAGACCCACCTGCAAGCTATCTTCCGAATACCTTACGACCACGGGGACCATTTATCTGATTAGGCCTATATCAAAAGCTTTCTCGCTTTATTTCTCTATATCATTGCATGTCTTATCCTAAAATGAACAGCCATCATCAACCATTATCACAAATATGAGGCTAATCACCTATAAGTTATATCAAAAAAAAGTTTTCAAAGTTTTTGAAATTTTTGTCATAGGTTTTTGTGTTGATCTTAAATTTGGTGTTAAGTATCTCAAATAGTAGTGGCATCGGAGTAGATCTCTCTCCACGCCCACCCTTTGGAACAGATTTTCTATGCTGGATTTCTCGAATGTCATCTCTTATTTTGTCTTGATTTTGAGACCAGAGAAAATAGAAAGGTGGAAAAGGAAAAGGAAGGTGGAAAAAACATTTGGTACCTACAGTTGACTTATCATCATTTAACGGTCAAATTAACAGATTGATTAACGGATGTTTGACATTGTAAAGTTGTAAGTTTTTGTAAGACATTGCAATATTTCAAACTTGTTGTATGAGATTGCAATTGCACTTAAACCTGAGGGTGCAAAATAAAATTCATCCTTACAACTATGAATCACAAATTTAACATTACAATAACTAGTTTCGAAGTCATTCCTCCATGCTAGACTTGGCAATTTGTTACACGACTTGTTAACATGACACGTAAACGATACGAAAATAACGGGTTTCGGTTCAACACGATAACTAATCGGGTCATTATCGGGCCATACGATAAGAACTCGTTAACAACCTTAATAAGTTTACACGAATGTGACATGCGGGTAACTTGTTTCGACATGTTAAGAAAAAAAGTTATTTTGATGATTTTAATTTTTTAAACTACTAAAAAACTTACTATAAAGTACAAAAGTCTTAGCGTATATGTATATGTTGTATATTAAATATGTATTATTGTATTAATATTCTATATAAATTTAAAAAATGTAAGCTTTATTTATTTATTTTTATAGTATACTATAGGCAAAGAGTAAGATTAAAAAAAATTATAAAACACATTAAAAATAAAAGTATCAAGTAATTCAAAAATACCAAACACATTAAAAAAAAAGTATATTAATTAATTTACAAAGTGTGAAAAATGTAAAAAAATATCCAAGGGGTCGTGATCGCATCCTCTATATGGGTACATTATTGTTTGAATTTTTTAAACCATACAAACCCTCATGAATAGTATTTTAAGGGAGTTCAAAATAAATAAAATGCATAATCATTAATGTATACGTCTAAAAATGTGAAAGCATATATAAACGTGCAGGGTTTCTCAACTTTGAAACACAACTCCCTTAATATTGCACATCCTTAAACATTTGGTATTTTATAGTAATGTACTAATGTTTTTCATTGGGCTCTTATTTTGAAGTATGTAATACTTAAAAGACAAATGTATTTTTTTTCTATGTTTTACAGTAATATTTATGTGATAATGTGATATGCATATACTAATTTAGCATTATGTTTTCTATTTTTTTTTTGTCAAATTATGTTTTTCATTTTCATTATTGATTTAAAATATATTTTCTTTAACGTGTAACGAACCATATTATTTGATAATATTAATGGGTTGATTTTGGATAAAGTCATATTACTAACCTTTGGTACCTATTTTTTTCTTCAATCAAGAGAGAGAGAGAGAGAGAGAGAGAGAGAGAGAGAGAGAGAGAGAGAGAGAGAGAGAGAGATCAAATTTAATATTGGAAGGTACAAACTAGTACACTGCCAAATTGGATGGGTTTGAGAGAGAGAGAGAGAGAGAGAGAGATCAAATTTAATATTGGAAGGTACAAACTAGTACACTGCCAAATTGGATGGGTTTGATAGTAACACTTCGAGGTCCCTAATAATGATGAATGGGCTATTAATACTGAGTGATCCAAGGGGGAATGCACATGGCTTTTTAAAGTTTAACCTTCGTACCATATATGTATACATAGGTGTGGTGGCCTTACTGGTTCATGTACTATATTGAACCACTAGGTTTTTCATCCATCACAAGCATGAGCAGTGCTAAGTGTGTATGAACACGCACGTAAATTAATTCTGATCATTAATCAATGCATATATATATTAGGATGTGTTAAACATTCAAGATCACGTTAAATGCGCAAGACAGAGAGAGAGAGAGTGATCGAACATTTCATTCCTTTTCGTACGTTTAGCTCGTTTATATAAAGTTAATAATTATATACAACCTTATATGTGTTAATTATTATCAGATACGTGTTGATGATAGTTTATGCGGTTGTGGATAAGTTTAGCACCTATTCTTGTGCCCCTCTATTTGACCACCACATGCGTAATATACTTTGCTTTGTCTTTAACATTTTTTTGAGAATATTCAATACATAAATAATAAAAGTATTACCAATTAGAGCACATTGTATCAAAATGGGAGGAAGGAAAACAAAAAAATTGAAAGGGAAGATATGAAGGAAGAGTGAAGGAAGTTAACGTTAATTGGAACTTTGGAAGTAGTACCAAAGATAAATATATGTCATCACAAGTGACCAATTTTAAAATGCAGCTTTGAAAGAGCAGTTTAGGTTGGAGTGCGTGTGAACGTGCAGACGTGTGTATATATGCGGGGAATTCTGCATATGCATATGCACACGTGCCCACATGCGTGTGTGAGTCCTTAGAGGTAAAGAGTAAATCTCTCTGCAGAATTTGAGAGAGAGAGAGAGAGAGAGAGAGAGAGAGAGAGAGAGAGAGAGAGAGAGAGAGATGTGAATGTGGATGGTTGCATGTGGATTCAGAAACACCCAGTCAACTGCGCCTTGCCCCAAGAAATTTCTACAGTCTCCACTCATGCAGCCATGCCCTAATTAAACTTTTAATTTGTGCTGAACCTTTTTAATTATTGTGGCTTGATTCTTGAGAGTAAACAATAACTTACAAATACACCTACCTTTTGTCCTGCATTCTTTTGCAGTGTTGTATTTGGTTATGTCTAGATCTAGTCTAAATCTTATGTATTCTAATTACAAGTGAAGTAACATATAGCCAAACTACGCACACGTGAATATATCGTAAAAATTATGGACACATGGGTGATTGTTATTCATCAATTAGTATGAGTCACATGCATGTGCAGTAAAATTCACATAAATCTATGATATATTGTTATTCACGAGTACATGAACGACTGTTTTTAGCATTATTCATCTTTGCAATACAACCAATGAGAAATCTTTCGATAAACCTTAGTAGAATTACTTTCATAACACTCTCGCTAACTCTTACTAACTCTTACTAACTCTTTTGTATGTAGTCAATCACATAGAGGTAGAAAAAGTTGGCTTATATAAGGTAATTTCAAGCGGAAATTAAGGCGCAGTAGATTCCAAGTCAAATTGCCTAAACACAGTAAACCCCAGACATATGCTAACTAATAATATCAGAAAGGAGGAAAGTATCTTGAACTTGAAGAATATGTGAAATTATTAGTTCAATATAACATGCTGATCATATAATTGCGTTGCTTTATATATCTACTAAAACATCTTTACAAGGACCACAAGATTGCTCGAAAAATCTCATACTTAAAAACTCCCATGCCCGATCCAGTCAAGCTAATGTCATCACCACCAACGATGAGAGAGAGAGAGAGAGAGAGAGAGAGAGAGGCAATGACTAGTACTGATATGAAGGGATAGGTGTCCATATACTGGTCGAGGAAGGGGAAATGGACGTGTACCCAGTTATGTTAAGAGGGTACACAGTGCCTAGCTGTCTTAGCATGTGAAGGGATATTGTGCCTCTCTTATTTCATATTTTTCGTTCTTTCCTTCTAGCTATTTCTCTCTTTTAATTTTAATCTCTCTCTCTCTCTCTCTCTCTCATGCACCCACTATCATCCTCCTCCCAACTGGCATTTTTGATTCATTCTCACAAAGAGCTGAATGGGGAAAATAGGTGAGTCAGAGTCGGGACAAAACAAGTCAAATTATTCATCTTTTTCCCTTCTTTTTAAATTCACTCCACACTCTCCTATATGTTTACATAACTTTTGGTGTGTGAAGTCCAAATATAGAGAGACACATTCCACAAGTCCTCCATTGAGATATACCATATATCAATATCTACTTAATTAACTAGACAGAGATTAGAGAGAGAGAGAGGTGTTGATATTCCTCTATATTATTTACCTATATATCTCTCTCTTTGTGTTATATTAAAAGGAATCGAAACCATTTGAGATTATAGTTTGTTAATGGGGGAGAGTAGAAAAATGAATGTGTTTGCCTCAGAATGCAGTAGTGGTTGTGAGTCTGGTTGGACTGTATATTTGGAGCACTCTAATTATCTTTCTCATATTCCAAGTGCTTCACGCAGCAGAGATATGAATGGAAAGAGAAAGTCTGATTTTTGTGATATACAAGTTGATGAGGAGCCGGATGATGAAGAAGAAGATCAATCAATGGTTTCTGATGCATCTTCTGGGCCTCCACATTTCAATAAAAACGAAGTCCACTTTGATGAAAACAACAACAATAATAATAATGGGTGTTCTTATCCTCCTCAAATATCCAAGGATGCAGAAAATTTGAAGATTGGAGGAAAAAGGAAGCAAAGAAATAATATCAAAGGAAAAGGTAGGCGCTCGTGTGGTGATCAACAACAACAGCAATCTTTTTTAGATGACACTGCTAGCTCTCCTGTCTTCAACTACTCCAAGGTAATTAGTATTTAACTAAGAGATTGACTATAATACTTACATGCATTTAATACAATCGTCATCTAACGATTAGATATAATTGAAGTGATTATATGTATTTTACACAATCACCATTTGACCGTCAAAATGGTGATGCATTAAATACATATAAGTATTGTGGCCAAAATTATGTTAAATTTTATCAACATGCACTGATGTATCCATTAATGTGAATGGGTTTTTATCATATTTGATGGGGTCTTGAAATTTTTGCAGAATAACTTCATTGGGTCAAATAATCAAGCTTCTGGAAGCAGTGTTCTGGATTATTCACAAGATTTCTCATCTACACATTTTCAGGTACTTGTTTTCGTTTTTTGCTTAGTTATTGTAAAATTTGTGTTTTTTGGGTTTATGGTTTAAAAAGATTAATAAAAATATTAAGTTCTTGCAGGGGAGATCTGCATACCAAGACCTGCACTTTGGTTTCTTACAATCTAGTAATCCATCTGGAAATAACCAGTGAGTCCTCATTTGTTTTCTTCTTCCTTGAAAAAATCATTACAATTTATGCATTAGTTTACAATACATTGCATTCCTTAATTTCCTTGTGTTCTTTAAACTGAGTGAGCTTCTTTCTTGACATGTAGGTGGTTTCAAGGGTAGTTAGGGAATGGGAACGAGATATAAGGGAAAGGTTAAGGGAAAAGGGAATCTTCATTAGCTTCTGCTCCTTGTATTTCTACTAGCCACCTGATTATATGGCAGCTGCTGCAATAGTTGCTAGCTCTAGTAGAAGGGAATGGTGGGATCTACAGGGATTTGGATCCTCTCCGAGGCAACTGGTCGGGATCCTCCTGACCAGTTGCTTCGGAGAGGATCCAAATCCGGATTTACAGAGGCTGCAAAAGTTGGATGGAATTGGATCTCGAAAGGGATCTTGCATGTTCCTTTTTCTTTTTCATTTCTTTTCTATTTTTCTTTTACCTGTCAATGCAGTGGGAAAGGTAGTGCAAATGAGGTGACCTCTTTTACTTACTATACCTCCCCTACCACCTTTTCAACAAATTAGAAAAGGGCTAAGCTTTTTTATTTAGGCAGTCTATGTGTATCTAATGCAGCACTTAATCTTTTCGAAATAAGCTATGCACACTTATTTTCTTTTTATGTACATTTATGTTATTTTCTATTCATTGATTCTTATTTGCGTTATTCGACTCAAATATCATAAATAAATTAAAGTGTACATGAAAATACAAAGAGTGCGAGAATTATTGTTCTATTTTTTTGTGTATCCTCATGCTATTTTTACCATGCCATTGCAGTGCCTAAAATGTCTCCAAGTTTTCTTATTCCATAACTTAAGGAAAACCAGAACTCAAAAAATGGTTGTTTTCATAACAATTAAATGAGAAAAATTGAGGTTTAATATCGTGAGCAAGGTATTAAATATCGGTAATATCGGAAATATCGGTAGTCCGAAAACACGGAAATATCGATGGAAATATCGGTAAAATATCGATATCGATAAAAATTACATGGAAACCACGGAAATTGTAAGAAAAACTTGGAAATTTTAATTGAAACTTTGCAAGATGTTTATTTAGTCAATTATCTATTAGTTTATCACAAAAAATTGGAAGGAAATGCATTGCATGATGGATTTAACTGATTTAAGTTGATTATATAGCGAGCTGGCAAACATTGTGAGTGTAAAAAATATGTAGTAATTAATGAAAAAAGTTTAAAGACACCACAATCATTATATATAATGAATTAGTTCAATATTTTACACTTTATATATTGCATTTTTTTTTCTCTCAGATAACACACATAGCCTGGATATTTTGAAAGCAGGTTTGGATTTTTTTTTTCTTCTCTCGGATAACACACACACACACCCCACTTCTACACACACACACTTCAAAGTGCACCCCACTTCTACACACACACACGCACAGACACACTGTATCACCCCAACCCCAAATTTTTATATATTTTCGTGGTTCCCCAAATAATTATGAAATTATCGTTTTAGTCCCCTATCTTAACCAAATTTGGACCATTCATCTTGATTTCCAAATTCTCTCAAGCTGCCACATGGCAGCACCCTAGCACCCTCACGTATCTCTCTCTCTCCCCACCCCGTGACCTCTTTCTCCTTCTTTCTTCTCTGCACTCACTCTCCCTCTCTCGAAGACCCTCACTCTTTCACCCTTTGACCCACACCCGAGAGCACCCACGCACACCCTTCGTGGTACTCCGTCGACGGCATCGTCATCACCTTCTACACGCCGTCGTCTCTCTCTCTCTCTTTCTCTGTCTCCCGTCCCTGCGCAACTCGACGAAACCCCAAGAACCTCCGGCGAGTTCTTCATGGGTTATGGTTAGGTAAGCCTCGAACCTCTCTTTCCGTGTTGGTTTGTTGCTTGGATGTGATTATTGAGGTTATTCTGTCCTTTTTACCAAGGATTTAGCACGGAATCGGCCCGGGAATAGGCGCACCCATCTCCGGCGAGACCGTGGGTGTCGAGAGGTTTTCCGACCACCACGAGTCGTTTCACGGCAAATGGAAGGTATAAACGCACTCTTCTCGTCCCGTGCTTTTGTTTGATACCTAGATCGGGGGCAAATGGAAGGTATTATCGATATTTTCTTCCATGACGGTTACCTGGGCTACGAGTCGCTCCGAGTCGCTCAACGATTTGAATCCTTCATCGACTCCGAGTCGCTCAAGGACTCCGCCCCGACTCTCCTCCCAGCGATTTGAATCCTCCGGCGTTCTTCCCCGATTACGACATTTCCGATATTTCGCGATATTTCCATAATATCGCGATATTATCGATAATATAGCGATATTAGGACGAAAACCATTTGGAAACCTAAAAAAATATCGGTCACGAGAAATTCCGATAATATTGGCGATATATCGCCGATATTATCGGCATTTCGTTCCATGATCGTGAGTTCTTACTACTATTTGATTTTGAGTTTCTTTTCCAAATTTGTCAACAGCCATTATTCCCCCACCTAATTCATGTACTTTTTCAGCACAACAAAGAAGATAGATGTTTCCAATAATTAATTAGACCAGCTAAATCAAATAGTAAGGACAAAAATAAAGAATCCACCTATCTCTTTTGGCTAGTACACAAATTACATGATAAAAAAGGCTGAATCATCATCACATTTTGATTAGGTGGGATTTCCTCATCAAATCTGCATTTTAGATAAAGCTTTCAATCAATCTGTCCAGATCGTAAAACCAAAATCTTGGAAAAATATAAAAAATAAAAACTTTAGGTATTAATAAGGACAAGACCCTTGATGTCCCTAAAGTCCAGACAATGCTCCATCCATGCATGAATAATCATATACTTGTGCCCTCAAAAAAATTTTAGGGCTTAGAATGCATATGAAAATCCAGACAGGATGATGTATAGTGTAATGGGTGATGGGCAGTCTAATCAGAGTATAGAATGCATATGAAAATCCAGACAGGATGATGTATAGTGTAATGGGTGATGGGCAGTCTGATCAGAGTACAGAAAAATGAGGGAGGGAAAGGCCAAACTAAAATGTTGGAATATTGATATGCTTTTTTTCCATGATTTTTTTCTCTAAAGGCCAGGAGACCCTGCCTGAGATCTCCCTGACCCAATGGAACACGCCCCCATCTTGTTTAATCTGTGCTTCTTTATCTCATTTGGAAGGATCCCATTTTTCTATTTGTTATTTACTATTTTAAATACTATTTGTTGATGTAATTTTGCACACTCCCAGCTTGTCTGCTGTGAAGCTGTCATTGGACTTTATGTCATGACAATTATGTGTCACTCCTTGGCATTCTTTATTCCCTAAAATCCAATTCCTATTGGAATAAAAACTTTGTTTCTATTCAAAAGTTTGAAAGAGGATAAAGATAAAATGGAACTTGGGAATTTAGGATGTTAAAGTTGTCAAAATTCCAAGTCTTACCCACATGTTGTTTTGGATTTTTAAAATTTGGGGTTTCAGTAATGGGAGTCTTCCATGCAGTCAATCGAAACCCAAAAAGAAAGGAAAGAAACATATAATAAAAGGAAAACTGATGAAAATGACTTGAAAATTTTGAGTTTTAACGATAAAGACAAAATAAAGGGTAAAGTGAATAGTATCATGATTGATTTTTTATTGTAAAAATGTGGTTTTTCGTTAAAGTGAACAGTTTAGGTAGCTTTTCGTTAAAGTTCTCTAATAAAAATAAAAGGAAAACTGATGAAAAGTATTTGAAAACTTTGAGTTTTAAGACAAAATAAAGGGTAAAGTGAATAATACCATGATTGATTTTTTAGTGTAAAAATATGGTTTTTCGTTAAAGTGAACAGTACCGGAAACTTTTCGTTAAAGTTCCCTATAATAAAACAAAGAATGCAGATTGACTGCTTACAGTTAATGAGCTATTCTTGCTTCATTATAAATTACAAACTGACACATACATAAGTGATTATAAAACAACAAAATGAAAAGTTATGCACTTTTGTCAAATTGTAATTTGTCTGTAAGAAGTATCGAGTTCAATTATTATTCTAAAAGAATATCCAGCAATTTAAAGCAATTTAAAGTCAAAGATATATATAGCGATGGCTAGTCATGTTTTGCCTCACTGCATTCCATCATATTGCAGAAAAGCATAAAATAACTGGATAAGAATAAAAAAAGATATGGGGGAAAGCACCATTTGCCCTTCCAACCACCTACAAGACAAAACCTCCAATTCCTGCAAACATATTAGAATAGAGGGGGAAAGGAAACAAGGGAAGGGTTTTGTTGTTTCTTGTTGTGTTGTAACATTGAATCCCAGCTGCCTCCAGTGCCATTTAATTTCGAGTGTTCCCAATTCGTAAGACAGAGTCTCAGCAGCTCTTATCGTCTCTTCCATGGACCTGCATGTCCTGCATGAAAAATTATGAATTAGTCAGAAGGTACCTGCACCTGCAGCTATAGGAGCAATGCAAAGATCTACCTTCTTAGAATTAGAGATCGTGATCGATGTATACAACTCAGATAGAAAGTGAAAGCTTTTCATCGTAGCAAAAGTTCTTAATTATTACACCCAATTATAGGGGTTGAGAAACAAATGTGGTAGATTTACTGCAAATATGTTCGGGGTTCGGCCAATGTAAACTTTACTGTGTACTTGCCCAATACCATATTTTTGAGGCTTTTTAGCCAAAATGGTCTAGGAGATTTGCCCCAACTCCTCAATTTAGTCCATGAAATTTGAAATCAATATAAATGGTACCTAAGATTGTGCACCATCAATATTTTGGTCATTCGGTGAAAATTGTGTTAAATAAGGATCAAAATAACAAAATAACACTTAATATAATAAACAATAGGCCCAAATGATTTGACAAAAATTGAGGGTATTTTAATTATTTTATCCTTATTTTATGGAGATTTTTCAAGGAATGACCAAAATGATTGATTGTGGACAAACTCAGAGACCAATTTTATCAATTTCAAATCTCAGGGACCACAGTAAGAAGTTATGCAAATCTCAGAAACCATTTTAGCTGAAAAGCCTAAAAAATATTCAAATTCAAATTTTTATTCCTTACTATAAAAAAGAAAAAACAAAAACCTAATTTGTACAATCTTAGTATCTTACTCCACACCAAAAATAAGAACTGAGCTTATAAAAAGTATAAAAGAAAATTGCAGTTACCACCGGGACATTTTTTGTGCATTTACCATCAATAATGGAAATATGTTAACAAATCAAACTACGGGAAAGAAGAAAAATTAATTCTAAACTCATATTTTCATCCTATTGACACAAAAGAAAGAATAAGTCTCAAATTGTCAAGACAATTACATAAACTAAAGGGCTACATCTTGTCACGACTTAATTCCTACGAAGTTACAAGAGGTGTGTGTAAAAAGACCTAATCTTGAAAGAAAGCAATCTTGTAAAAGTCTATATTTGGAATTTTACTAAATACAGGAATGATATGAAATAGAAAATGAATAGCAGATAGCTTGGGCCTAATATCGTTGGGGAGGAACTTGTAGCAATAATCCCTCAAATTTAACTTAATTGGAGTAATGGTCACTAAACTAAAAATTCATGATTATTGGTCTCTTAAATCTTCAAAATGTGCAACTATAGTTCTTTTTGTCAACTCCGTTAAAACTTCCATCAAAATAAGTCACGTGCCACACACGTGAGGCTGAATCAAGGGGCAAATATGGAAAAAGAAATGTGCAAAATTGTAGTAATGATCCATCAACTTTAGCCAATTGGAGAAATAGACCCACAACTTCAACCCAATTGGAGCAATGATCCATAAACTTTAACCTAATTGTAGCAATGGTCCTTCCAACATGACTCATTTTGACAGAATTTTGGCAGAGTTGGCGAAAAGGACTATAGCTGCACATTTTGATGAGTTAAGGGACCAATGGTCATGAGTTTTCAATTGAGGGACCATTGCTTCAATGGAGTTAAATTTGAGGGACTATTGTTACAATTTTCTCTATGGTTGGGCTCAATTTAGAACAGTGTTTTGGTTGTGGGCTCTAGTTGAGATTGCCTTTTGTTTGGGAAAAGCCCAATAGTGTGAATACTTTTCAACTAAGGAGTAGTGCAAAGTAAAAAAAAGAAAAACCCAACGATTCTTCCAAGAACGCATGTAAAACTGTTAACAATGAGCCCATCTCCTTCCCTGTCAATCCCTCCCTGCTACAGGTCTCCTGGGATCTTGCTGCATGCACCAAGAACCAGAGGCCCTTTTCCCTTTCTTTGCAGTCAAAGAAGCAGCTTCAGCAAAGACCAAGGACAAACCCACAACTGCAAGGGGTTGAAATTTATTCGGGGGAAGAAGCAGTTGAAGGATCTCAGCACTTGGGGCATTGGAGGCCCTTGCAATTATTTTATCCAAGTATTCGATCAGACCCAACTTGTTTCTGCTATCAGGTGTTGTTCTGCATTTCTTTTCTAGTTATATAATGCAATACGTCCTCTGAATTTGATTGTGGTCTCAAATTCTGAAAGCTGATTTCTGGGTTTTTTTTTATTTTTTTATTTTTTATTTTTTATTTTTTATTTTTTTAATTCTGGATTACAAATACATTTATGCATTTTAATCTGTCTGAAATGGGCCTGTTTGAGATTTTTTATGTAGAAAACACTTTTGTTCATAAGCGCTTTAACTAGTAGTCATTTTATTTGAATAAACACTTTTGTTCATAAGCTCTTTAACTAGTAGTCATTTTATTTGAAGAAGGTTGAATTTTTACTAAAGTGTTACGCTTTGACGTGCTTCTCCAAAAAGCGCTTCTACAAACTAGAAGTACTTTAAAAAAATTCCATCAAACGTAGTGAGAAGCACTGTTAGTTGGCAGAAAGCGGTTTTTGCTTCTACCAGGCCCATTGTCTGTTTAGCATTCCATCTGATCTTCTATTTTGCTTTTCATGAAGACAAAAAATTTTGCAGACAATTTTTTCCGAGTTAACGAGGTAAACTACTAATTTATTACAAACTGGAACCAAATTCAGTAAAATGGTTTGCTTGGTGAAAACTATGCAGATTCTGCCGTGAGCATTCAATCAGGTTCATTGTCATTGGTAAAGGCTCTAACTGTTTGTTTGATGATGTGGGTTTTGATGGTTGTGTAATATTGAACCGGATTGAGTTCTTGGAGAAGAAGGAACCTGGTATATACAGAGTTGGAAGTGGCTTTCGATTTAACCGGTTAGGGGTGCAATGCTCCAATGAAGGATTCACAGGACTCGAGTTTGCTGGAGGAATTCCTGGTACTGTGGGAGGAGCTACTTATATGAATGCTGGAGCAAACGGGCAGGAGACTGCTAATGCTATACGTAGTGTTGAATTTGTAACAATGGATGGGAAGTTTCTTAGATTTAGCAGGACTGATCTCGTTTTCGGGTATAGGTCATCTCCATTTCAAGTTATGGAAGAATTGGCAGCCATCATTGCTGTTACATTTGAACTGCAGCATTCAGGATCAGCAAAGAGAAGGCAGCATGAATACATGGAAAGGTAGTCTAGTTCATCTAGAGAGAGAGAGAGAGAGAGAGAGAGAGAGAGAGAAGTTTTTCCAACGAGGAATGATTTCCGCACACTCCTTTTTATTTATGTCCCCTAATTCTCCTTTGATTTATTGAATCCAAATGCCAGAAATAATCAAGGGTGTGAGATATCACTTTCCCTGCAAGTTTAAACTTCTTATAGAAAAAGGAGGTGATTTGCAGATTCTTATGGGTGTAGTGTGGCTACATTTGCAGGAGAAGAATGTCTCAACCGGTAGGGGAACAAACCGCAGGCTCAGTCTTCCGCAATCCATTGGATATGGGAGTTGCAGCAGCTGAGTTGATTGAGAAAGCCGGGTTGAAAGGTTTTAGAGTGGGAGGGGCAATGGTATCCAAAATGCATGCAAATTTCTTCATAAACTGCGGTGGCTCAACCTCTCAAGACATGCTTCACCTCCTTGCTCTAGTGAAGGAAAAGGTTGATCAGAAATTTGGAGTGCAACTCAAGGAAGAAATCATATACATTCATCCGGAAATAACCGATGTGGACTTAAACAAAGATGGATGACTTGTGAAGACACAACATATGTGTAGTGCTGTTAAAAACATTCATCCAAATAAAAAGGATTGGTGCGACTAAGACATCTATATTCAATCACATATCACCCACAAGCTCCAAAACATCAATATATATTTTACTTATACGCGCGATGTGGAGATTGGGACCCGAGACATCTGTCACAACTGGAAAGAAATGTACAATTATTCAACACCGACACGGCAGGATGGGACTCCGGTCACACATGACCAATCTCAAATTCAAGTTTGTTACATGTAAAACTCAAAATGTCATACAGGATACATTGTGAGTTGAGTTCTGCCAATTCCGGACGCCTAAGATTCCTCAAACTTCGACCCATTCTTCATCGGTTCCTCGACTAGTATTCCAGTTAATGGTCAGGAGCACAAGGTAGGAGGAGGGATCGAACCATTTAGATCCTCCTCCACACCCTGAAACATTATTCTCTTACGAAAATAAAGAACAATGCGAACGTGCATATTTATTGCATGCATATTGGCATTACGTACAGTAAACGAAGAAGCTGTATAGAGTCGTGCTGGCGTAACCAATGGACGTCTACCAAAACACAGCATACACTTCCGTTTTAGGTACGTTCTTGATGATAAACAGCCTGGCCTCACTACTCCAGCAAGCGCTTATGCTTGCACCATCCAATAGCTATCACATATAAGAATATGGTCCCGCCAGTGCTGCCACCGATAGTCCAGAGGAACTCTCGCATCCCTGCTTTCTCTTTATCAAATAGCTCAATTTGGATATTCATGCCGAAGATACCCGCTACAACAACAAAGGCACTCACAACGAGGGTTGCTGTTGTCAACATGACCCCCATTTGCAGGAGATGGTTCTGTTTGTCATCCAACATTATGTTGATGTAATCCTCCGTGTCGTCGACATACTCCCTCAACTGCAAAAAGACAACAATGTAAAATAGAAAAAAATATATACAAAAAATAAAACACTACAAATATTCAAATGAACAAAATACATGAAGAGATTTGTTGATGATAAGAGGAGGAGATTCCATGAATAACAATGAATTACATAAAAAAAAATATTAATCCTTAAACTTCACAAGACATGATCTATATCTTTCATTAGGAAAAATTGTGATCAAACAGGCTAGACAAAGAGTTCACATTATCTATATCTCAATCATAGTCTCTATCGAGAGATACTATCGACGGAGTTAAAACTGTTGCAGAAAAACAGCGATTTCACAGCTAACTGTGAAGAATTTCCCTAAACCAAGGGAAAGCCTAACGCTGATCATGGTTGCAATTCTCATATGCAACAACACCGACCATAAGACAAACAGATGTATATTTACGCTCCTCAGAAGAAATTGATTACAACAGATGAACCTCAACTTAGGAAAACCTTTACTAACCCACCTACTATCTAACCCCAATATTACTAAAATGTCTTTAACCACATCTTTTGTATTTCTTTTTAATTTTACTAGCTTTAATGAGAAAGCGCCCATCCACTGCCATGGGCACTGCTCATGGGAGCAGCCCCCAGATACCAGCAATGGCTGGTGTTGTGAAGATGGGGATCACTGAACTGGCCTCCAGTGCAAGTGTTAGGCTGGCTGCTGGCATCACCATACTCTACGTCACCACTCTCTATTTTAAATTATGTTCACTGACAGATATTTGCACTGAACAAAATTGAGAGGTAAAATGTATTTGCGTACCGTGGATAGCTTGTTTAGTGTACCATCAATCTGCACAAAATATGCCTCCAAAAGCATTTCAAGCTCTTCTACATCGAGGACCTTTCCCATAGCACTATGTGTGGAGCTAGTAGTGGTCACATGGCTGTCCCTTCTAAGATATTGATGCCGGTGGTTATCACTGTTTTGAGGATCACCATCAAAATTCAAGGGATCCCCACCAGCTTCCGTTGAAATTTCAGTAGGACCCCTGATACAATACAATAGGAAAATTAAAGAAGCGAAGAACTGGCATTCCTATAAATTAAAATGAAAATGAGATTATGAGTTGCCTTGCCTGTCATCCATGTCTGATCGTGGAGCTTCAGGATCCATGTCATCTCTCTCACCCAAAGAGGAAGTGGACGAATTTTCAAGATGTTGCTGAACCAACTTGTCAGTTAGATACATTTCCGCCATATCTTCATCATCATCAAGCAAGTGTTCTAGTTCATCCCTCACCTAGAGGCCAACATAATACATAACAAGTTTAGAACTAGCAAGTGATCTAGTTCATGCATTGGTTAATCCACGGCAAAAGTCTGAGACTTAATTTTTTCCATGAAAGGAAAGGGTCTGGATTATCAAATGCTATGCTAACCTTCTGAACACGGCCGGTAATTGCAACCAAGCGACTCTTGATTTGGCGGACGCGTTCCAAATTGAGAGTACTAATCTTTGAAGTGAGCTTATCTAAAGCTGGATGAGCTTCTTGTTCCAATGTCCGTGCCTATTATCAAATCCACAAAAACAAGGAAAACAAGTTAGAAAGGATGGAGCGGATTATTGAATGAGGCAGTCTGGAAAAGGATATTCACTTACTTCATTCTCTAAGACACTGCAAGCAGCCTCAAGGCATGCCTCCAATGCAACAAACTCAAAAGGCAGGACCTTCAAACCATCACGATTATCCTCCAGACCTTGCTTCCCTGTTGCCTCCCCTTCCCCATTTCCACCAGCCGCTCCTCTCACCTGTGCATTTGCCTCTGCTTCTTCCATGCCATACCAATTCGATTCTTCGCCATTGCTCTCCTTCTCACACCCAAAATTAACAACACAAAACCAAAATCACAATTAACAACACAACACAACCCAATAAAAGAAATCACAATTACAATCGTAAAGAACGGTAATTAGACGAAAAATTGAAACTTTTTGAAACCTGGGTTTTTGCGGGTTTGGTGGTGGCTTGGTGGTGGCGCAAAAGCCGCCGCTGAAGCTCCTCAATAAATGGAGTCACAGAAGGGTCTCGGGAATTGAGCAGCAGGACCTCCTGGGCGGTGATGATGGCCTTGATGTGCTCCAAGTTGATCACGATAGCTCGCTCTCGACCCAGAACCGTAGACGGGTATGAAAGAAGCGGGTCCAGGATCCGAAGGTCCCGAGCGGGTAGACCTGTACGCCGCATGATGGCGTGCTTGCCGGCCTCTACCACCTGGGCTTGCCCGCTCGAGTCCAGAAGCAACCATGGCCGCACGCCAAGCCCCTTCTTCCGTAGCCCGCCGGCCACCGACATGCCCAGGCCGGGCATTGTGGGTCGGGTTGCGTCAGGGTCGTCCTCCGCTGGGGCTGTGCCCGACTTTGATGGATGGTTTGTGGGATGAGGGACTCTCATGGCTGTTAGGGATTGGAATTTGCGGGCCGATCTCTCCTCTCTCTCCTATCTCTGTTTTGCTCTTTCTCATAAAGATGAGACACCGTTTTTGTCATGTGTCACATTCCTAGTTGATTACATGCATTCCCTAATCCCTAGTGTACAAGATTCGATGATTTTGGGTTTATAAATGGTAAACAAGATTAATATCCGACTTAATTGCAGGATTGGTTTTTCAATTTTAATTAACAGGATTTTATTAATTTCATTAAATTATTGTAATTAAATAAAGAGAATTGTTATTAGCACTTCAAAAAGTTTATTTTGCACTCCAAACTTTCTATAATAAAAAGAAAAATACATTTGTAATGAGTGTAGAATGAAATTTTTAGAATGCTAATAACAGTTCTTTAAATAAATCCGTGAATATGGCCTATGAATTTACCATAATGTGTGATAATTTATGGAAACTTCACAGATCAAAACTCATGAATTTTTATTTGAAAGACTAAAATTTCAATTGGGCCAACTAATCTCCAAATTGTCTAATATTCTTATATATTTTCTTTCTCTTGGCATAAAAAAAAAAAAAAAAAAAAAAACCTGGGAGCTTACTTTTTTTTTTTTTTTTAGAAATAACGATATTTATTAAACAATTTTAACAATACATCAAATACGTGTACAAGATACAAAATTCAACATTACATAACTGTAAACGCCACAAATCCAAATGACTAAACTAACAACTAAAAAAACCATAACACCAAAATGTAGCATAACCCACATCCGAACTGACAAATCCCAAAACAATCAAAACCCTAAATGAATCCATAACCCCGATCATGACACCCCGAATCGAAAATTTAGTAGCATCGAAGTCGAGGCATGCTAGCCATTACCCAGATGGGTGACGAAGTCATAAATGAATTTATCAACTATTAAAATCTACCGAAAATTTGGCAAAACTTCCCCTAAAATAGGGATAAGTCCAAATTAAAATACCTGGTAGTAATCACATTTACTTCAACTCATCCTTGAAAGACCACACTTCATGGGTCTCCGACTGTCTAATACATGTATAATCATATGTTCAAGCCATAATTGCCAAAATTCAAGTTCTACTAATAAAGCTGAGTAGATAACATACCTGGTAAGAATGTGTTAGAGCTTTGGGAAGAGGCCTCAACGCTAAATACGTCAACTGCAACTGCAACTGATTACGGTGACATAGCATACAGTTTCATACACTAGCCATAGCTAGTTTAAGCTGGATAATATAATCGTGTAATTACTGAGTAATCTCCATGTAATTACAAGTTGAGTATATTGTGTAAGCTAGATGTCATGTATGTAGACAAGCTGATCATGTATCATACACGTGTAAGTTGAATATCATTTTCGTAGACAAGCTGAGTATGTATCATACACGTATAAGATAAATATTATGTCCTTAGACAAGCTGAGTGTGTATCATAAACGTGTAAGCTGGATATCATGTCCATAGACAAGCTGTGTATGTATCATACACGATGTCATGTCTGTAGACAAGCTGATCATGTATCATACACGTGTAAGTTGAATATCATTTTCGTAGACAAGCTGAGTATGTATCATACACGTATAAGCTAAATATTATGTCCTTAGACAAGCTGTGTATGTATCATACACGTGTAAACTGGATATCATGTTCTAGACAAGCTGAGTATGTATCATACACGTGTAAGTTGAATATCATGTACATAGACAAGCTGATTAGGCATCATGCATGTGTAAGTTAAATATCATGTATGTTGACAAGCTGAGTATATATCATACACGTGTAAGCTAAATTATACGATCATATACCATAAGGTCTGGTTCTAATTCATAAAACCGATTTTCCTCGTAAACGTAACTAAAGTCATATTTAGCTAAGCCTCTTTAATATTTGATGTTGCCGACATATTGGATGTGAAGGTCCAATCACCTCTCCAGCTTGCTCCCTCATAAGGGATTTGGATCCTCTCCTAAGCCCAAGGAGAGGATCATCCTGACCAAGCAGTATGGGTTGTTGGATTTTTATCCAATGGCTATAAATAAGGAGGTCCCTTTAAAGTTATATTAATTATAGCCGTTGGATGAAAATCCAACGGTCCACACTTCTTGGTCAGGAGGATCCTCTCCTTGGGCTGAGGAGAGGATCCAAATCCCCCTAACGAGTCTTATCCTTGTCATTCTAGTAAAGTCAGTATCTTAGACCGAAACACAATAAAGTCTCATTTTGGATTGCCAGACATAATTCAAATATTTAATTTTGTATTAATATTATGGTTGTATTTAACTTTCAACTTAAACTGTCTACGTATCTTGTAAAGAAATTAAGCCAGTCGTAGTTCACCATTTAGTTTTATTTCGTCTTTCCAATGGGTGCATTTTTGCTCACCAACATTAACTTTGGTGTATGCTCACCATACACCTTATTAGCTATCATGTGTCCTATCTTTTAACCCTAGTAAACTTGTTAATTAAATATATCTTTTTCAATTTTTGTTTTTAATTTTAAGCATTAAAAATAAAAATAAAAATCCAAACACCTCCAACGTTTCAACTTCTCCAGCCAGTAACCCCATGAACACCCACCTACCCACGGCCAAAGATTCGATGATGATGATGAGAACATTGTTTTTACCTTTTCTTCCACTGTGACTATATGATCGTCGACTCGGTAATCGAAAACCATACAACAACAACCAGAGACAACTACGACGGTTGCACAATTGCAGCCATGAAATTCAATAGCGGCCTCACCTAAAGAACCAGCCCTTTCTCTTTCTTGGCGAGGACATTTCTGTGCACATACAGATTTGAAATTTTTTGCGATTTGGGATATATTTTCTTGGGGAGGACATTTGTTAAGTTTTCTTTATAAAATAAATTAGAGTTACAGTGGAATAAGAGGGATGGCGGATGGCGGAGGGCGGACGACAGAAATGGCTGATTCGCCATGGCTTCTGAACAAGAAGATTGAAAGGGTGGGTGGAGGTTGGCTAGTTGGGGAAGTTGAAAAGCTTATGGGGTTGAGTTTATTTATTTAATCATGTTTAAATTAGTTTTAAAAATTAAAAAAGATGTATTAATTAACAAGTTTACTAGGGTTAGAAGATGGGACACATGACAACTAATAAGGTGTATGGTGAACATACACCAAATTTAGGGCTGGTTTGGTATTGCTGTGCTTTGAAAAAAAATTGTTTCTGCTGTGCTGTGAGAATAAGTAGCCATGAAATAGTGTTTGGTAAATTTTTTTGTAAAAGTGATTTTTGGAAAGAAAACAAAAAGCAGTATTATAGTGTTTGGTAAACTTTTATGTAAAACAGTTGTGACTGTGTGAAATGATAAAAAAAAGTATAATACTAGATGTGTCTTTAATTTAATTTTCTTAACAAATAAAAGATGGGAAATATAATACAATAATTATCTAATATAACTTATTTTATTTATTTATAATTTTTTATTTTAATCTCTCTTTAGAATTCTAGAAGCACTGAGCCCTCGAGCTTCTCACTCTCCCCGACGATGGCGTCCTCAGGCTACTCCTCGACATTGGTAATATTTCAAAACCCAACTCCCCCAATCTTTCAATTCAATTTTTCGTAAAAAAAATCCAAAAGGGGTTTGATTTTATTCACTGAAATGGTGAAAAAAAGTGAGTGAGTGATTGAGGTTTTCACAGCAGGTTGTGGGTCGGGGCTCAGCGGAGACACATTGTCAGAGAGTGGGCATCAGTGGATTGGTTTGGATATTTCCCAGTCGATGCTTGGTATGTGTTTTTATTTTGGGGTTTTGTTTATCGGTTTTGTATATGTTTTCAGCTTCTTGATTGCTTGTTTGTTCTAAATCGAAATTTCATTTCTTTGATGATCGGAGATGTGGCATTGGATTTGATCTGATCATCTCTCTCATCTATTCCGACTGATTCTCACTCGGATTCTGGGTTGAAGAGGGAAGATTGCAAGCATGAATCTTTTTCTCGCTCGGATTCTGGACTGGTTCTTGCTCGGATTATGGGTTGATTCTCGCTCGGATTCTGGGATTCGAACCAATCGGTAAATTTTAAAAAATGGTTTCTCAAAAGGAGGATATGGAAGGAGAATAAGGATGAATGTTGGTGCAATGGTGGTGGTCGGTGTTGAGCAGGAGTCGGCGGGAAGGCTGCGGCCCTACTCTGATGTGATGGGGTGAACGGGTGTGAGAGATTCCACTTTGAGTATCAAAGACAAGGCCTGTCATTTTGTAAAAATGAAGAGGGTGTTATTGGACTTTAGAAAGTTTCATTAAAGTTGACACGCTCCGATCCAGATATTCCCCGAATACTAGGATAAACACGTGTTGACCGACACCTGAGGGTGACGAAAGCTATTTATTGAGTGCAAATGCTGAAAACAAGGGATAGATAAGACTTATAAATATAAAAGAATAAAGAATATGCATTTAAGGAACGTGTTCAGAACATACAACTAACTAGAATACTAAAAGAAATAATATAAAATTGAATGAATAAAAGAATGGGTCCTACATCGAGAGGACTAGAAGATATCGATGCAGAAGTGCCTTGACGCCAGGATTGTATGCCTCGATTCTAAATCCTGAAGGGGGCGCAAAACAAACATGAGTGAGCCAAGTTAATATATACATACATATATATATATATATATATATATATAATAAAACCGTTATCAACATACTAAGCCCTCAAATTTTATGAAAATACATATATCATGATAAACATAGGTTTTCCGAAACCTAGCATGTCGTGCAATGTCTCAAACCATAACTCATATATATAATAATCACTAGTGAATGTCCAATATCCCTCCAGGCCCCATGCCAGCTCCCCGTCTCTGAGCGAACAGTCAGAGGAAAATATCCCTTCAGGCCTCGTTAGCCCGTCCCTGTACTAATAGCCAGAGGAAAACCACTTCAGACCCTATGCCAACACCATAACCGTCGCCCGGGATGGGCCGGAATCTATCCCTTCGTCCCGTAGCGGAATAGGGACCACTAGGTAAGTACAAAACCATTGAACATATATACATTTGAAAAGCAACTTCATAGTATGAAGTCATCCATCATCTATACTATAAAGAGGTGTTGTAAACATGTTCTAAATATCATATCGTCATCCATCAAATATTCTATAAGAACACGGGTTATAGGAAAAATAGTAATAATTCAAAACAGCCTCAGTAAACATGTTATCTCAAAGCGTTTCATAGAACATACTTGTTATATCATGTTTTTCCATGTATGCATTTCTACTATTAAAACATGCATTTTTAGAAGGGGTCCACTCACAGATACTTAGCGCCAAATAGCCATGCAAACTAGCGGAGACAAAACGCCACAATAAATTGCGCCTAAGCACATAAAGGGTACATTTAGTCAAACTCTATTCAAACAACTTAATTTGGGAAAACGGCCATCGAAAACGGGGTTGGGACATCGAAATTAGCCTAGGAAGGGTCCCGAACGGAAACCCAAAAAGTCAAATGGTCAAAGTCAACGTTGACTGTCAAAGTCAAAGGATTCGGGTTGGGTTGGACCGGGTTGGGCCTAAAGGGTTTGGGTCCAATAGGGTTTAGGGTCTAAAGGGTATTGGGCTTGAAAGCCCGGTCCAACTAAAAGGGTTTTGGGTTTGAAAATAAAAATAAATAAAAATTAAATAAAAGGAAACTAGGTTAGGTCTTAAAGGGTTTGGGCTCAGTGATCCGGCCCAAACGCCTGGGTTTGGATTTCAGACTTGGGCTTGGGTAATTGGGTTGGACCTTGGGTTAATGGGTCGGGTTGACCCATTTTCAGGCCAAGGTTTTGGCCGGTTTCTGGGCAAACTTCAAACGCCCATAACTTCTTCGTTACTCAACCAAATCAAGTGATCCAAACATGAAAGTTGTAATACTCGACGAGACGAAGAGATTGATACCTTGAACGCCAGCCAACGCACCGTGGTTTGACCGAAAATTGCCTCGAAAGGGGCGGTGCTCGCTGGAAAATTTGGAAAAGCTACTCCGAGCTATTTTCTATGATTCAAACGTATACACAACTTAAAACAACCTTCGATCTAACCTTAAAACACAACCCAAGGGTTTCGAGAAGCTTACCAACATCGGAAAAATACGAAACACGTCGGAGAAGACGATGAACAGTGATAGCTTCACTGTGGGGCTTCCCGTGCACGACTTGGGGTTTTTGGGGCTCTTCTGTCCAGGTGGAGTTGTGAGATAAGAGAGAGAGAGAGAGTGAGAGAGAGAGAGAGAGAGAAAAATAAAAGATTTTTCGGAAAAATAAAAGAAAAAGGGAAGGAGCCAGGGAACAAATCTGGGGTGGGCCCATTGGGCACACCATTTAAGATCCAAAAAATCATTTTTAAAAGGAAAATATCCCCAAACTTAGTGAAAATACAAAACTACTCTTTTTGTTCCGTAAATTTCGGGACGGGTTATTACAAAAGGTGTATTGTAGCTCTGCATGCTTTGAAAAAAAAGCCAGTTTTCCGAAGCAGCATGTAGCTACTTAAGAGGACAGTAAACTCACAGTTGTGTTAACCATATTACCCATCTAGGTAACAAAAACCTCTTCGACCAGTCATTTTTCCAATCACATCAATAGACAAGTATTAGAATTGAAGTACGAGTTAATTTCCCACTGTAAGAGCGAAATGAGTATTGAGGAAGTTGAAAAAAACCTAATTGTATGTGTCGTAGAGAATGGAAGCAGTATTGTACATCCTGAGGATGTATATCCATGGCGTCATTTCTCAAAATTTTACCTAGGATATCACCAGATTGTGAAATAAGGTACACCATTGACCTATTTTCTAATACAACACTAGATCTCCTTACATCTTTCAAACGACTCCTTTGATATTGAGAAAACTTAGTTGCAGAAACTTACCAATTAGGAATTGACCCAACCGAATACATTATCTAAGGAATCTCAAACCTAGCCACGAAAACATTAGACTGAACGTTAACCAATATTTCGAATTGATGGTTTCTCCAACCAACTTTTAGAGCCCAAGTTTTCTTCCATAACCTAACGAATTCGTAGCAGTCCTATAGACAACCTTCTCCCATATTTCAACCACGAGATCAATTCAATAAACACCGGCAGTCAGCTTTATACCAATTCCTCAAATGTTAGCTTTGTTTAAATTGGTACTTTTTTTGGGAGACGTGATCTCAGCAGACAACATTCTTTTCTTTTCCCCAAAAGGTTGTAGCTAAAGAAAGTGTGACATTCCCACCAATTATTGTGAAATGCGAATTATCCTTGACCTTTCCGATTTTTATCGGCAGTTCGTTAGCGACTTTTTAGTCGTAGCATTTTTCCTACCAAGTTCGTTGAGGAAAATTAGTTTAGTTGAGACGTGGAATATGATTTAAGTTGTGACAAATGAGGTATTGTCTATTTCCTACCCTTGCTCATATACTTTTCGATAACATCGATAATTTCAAAACCCACAGTAATGCTTCTCTGGATGTATTGGTTGCGTACTGATCCAGCATAGCAGAGTATAGCTTATGTTTTCCCAACGGTCAAAATTGTACGAGGTGAACCATCTTACTCATGAACTTGAGTCAATGGTCACCTTCTTTATTTGAAAGGAACTAATTTTTTGACAATGGCGATGGAAAAATCATATCAACATCTATGATTGCACTATCGTGTATTACCCCGGTTGTGCAAACATAGTTACTATTTTACCACAGCAAAAGACATATCTACCCTTGAACACTTTCAGTTTGTCCAAATAGAGATGGGGAAATATCACCATAATTCAGGAGTATTGATAAGACGTTACCTACAAATCATCAAGAAATCTTCGAGTGGTTATAATCACCTCATGTATCCAAATAGAGATGGGGAAATATCACCATAAGCTTATGGTACAAGGTATCTTGTACATGTGGAGATTATGATGATGTTTCAATGATTATCGACCGACTTGACAATTCAGCTCACTTTCTGTTGGTCTAAGGGGACTACATTTTTTTGACCACTCGGTAAAATTTCTCATTCTTGAATTTATCAAATTTGTTGGGGTTTCGATTAACATTTACTCTAACTGTGATTCCATATTCACCTTCTTGTGCTGGAAAGATTTTAAGTCAATCTTACTGCACTTTGTATCATTTTTCTTTAACTGACAGACCGTCTAGGTGAATCGCTCTGACATTGAAATTTTAGTTGTGACCATTAATTCCTCATTCACCTAACAAATACTCTGCTAAATGAATATTTACCATTGATGATTGAATATCCCGTAAGCTACCGTTGTAGCAAAATGTTATGCACTTAATCCAGTTATCTTGTACTCTAGATTTGATGGACATGTTTTGACCTTCAAATTCTTGAGTGTTCTTTTAGCCTTTTCGGCGTAGTATTTCGCTAAACCCGAGAGAAAATTTATAATGAATCTGCTTGCTAAAGTGTTGTGAACTATTTTGTTCGTCTACGTGGTGTGCCTATCACTCTTGTATCTCAATGTGATGTGAGTTTCATTTATAAGTCTTGGAAAACCTTCTTAAAGGCCATGGGTACTAAGTTTTTGTCCAGTACCGCATTGCACCCTCAAACTAATGGCCAATCTGAACGAATTATCCAAACCTTAATGGACATGTTGCGTTTGTTCATTCTATAGTTTTAGCATGGTTACGATAGACACTTATCTCTATTAGAGTTACGTGTAATTGCGGTTACTATTCCAGTGTTGGCTATGGTACCGTTTTCTCTGTTGTATAAAGATTTTTATGCACATTTCATGATTTATAAAAGAGTTTTACGAACATGTAATCAAAGGATTAAGGTTACGATGTAGGAAATTGTGTAATGTTAACGAAGTCGCCCGAGAGGGTAGTATGTGAATGTGATCGAGGCGTTATTCGGATGATTTATGTGTATTTCCCAATGAGGGGTAAGATGGTAATATTGCACCCTTGGGAATTTATTGCTTGCTTATCGAGACAATAATGAGTTGTTGGTATTGCGGGTTGCAGACCGTAATATCGATAACTTATTCGTTAGATTCGTTAAGCAAGTGGATAAGTGGGCATTAGGCTCGTCTACGTTAGTATTTATTTATTTATTTATTGTTTGGGCTTGACCCAAAGATACTACATACATATTCTCGGAGTACATGACGCTACGAGTGAGTAGGTGAAATTTTTCTATGTTCGGTTTTGATTTCGGTACCACTATTTTAACTTTACTTTATTAAATGCGTATTTTGATGTTATGTTATTATATATCTAATTTTGACTTTATATTTTTATAAAGGATTTTAAATTTTAGTATTGTACTGAAGAAGAAGGAAAGTTTGAGTTTAGAGGCATGAAAGAAATAATCCGATCGTGACGGAAAGGCATCATCTTTTATGCAACCACTCTAGCTTAATTTCTTCTTTATATATTTTCTTTCTATCTTTAGTATTTTATGTCTAGCAACTTATTTCAAATTTCGGGGACGAAATTTTTTAAGGTGGGTAGATTGTAACAAACCGTCCCTAATTTTACGATTTGATTAATTTTAAAAGAGTGAATTGATGAAAATGCCCTAGAGCACGAGAATGTTGACTTTTCGTTGATTGTCATTTCGTGACGTGTACGAACTACCATTTTAGTGTATTTGTGTAGTACTCGACGTTACAAACGCGTAGGTGCATGCAGAATCGAAATCGGAGTTATGGTGGAAGTTTTACGGAACTACAAATCCGAGAAATACTTTTGTAAAAAAATTTCCATTTTATATTTTATATATTTCTTATAATTATTTTTTTACTATATTATTATTTTATAATAATATTTGGTGAGATATTTTTAATATTTTCATAATATTTCTGGCCCGTGAGGCACACACCACACTCAAACTTTCCTCTCATCTTTTGCCACATGTCACCCTTTCCCCCACATAACTGGACCATCTTTCTCTTTTCTCTATCTTATCCTGTCTCTCTCACTCTAACTCTCTAATCTCTCTGCAATCACCAGCGCCAAGACACGCCGACGCCACCACGTAGCTCCGACGACGGCATCGAGTTCCCCTCTTCCACATGAACCAGCGCCACCTTAATTCCTTTTCCCTCTCTTCCCTGTCAACCCTAGAGTAATGCAGACGAGGCGGAGTAGCCGTTCTCCGATGAGTTTATGAATTTCCCGACATGGGGTAAACCTCGGGATACTTAAAATTCCTTCACTTTCATTTTGGTGGCTCGATTCTAACCTAGGTTACACATTTTCCGGCAAGGGTCCGGCGACTTTCGAGTCCTTTTCCGGCCAACTCCAGCCACGACCGAGGAATCCAATGGTGTATTTCGATTCCTTGTTTCTTGGGCTTCAATTTGATATATTGGATTACTAGTTTTAGGGGAGAGTTGTGGTTGATCGTAGTCGGGGACTTCTGGTGTTCTTCTTTGTGAAAACTAATGACCTGCAACCGGGTTGACCCGGCCCGTTTCAAAAAAAAAAAAAGAAAAAAAAGGGAAATCTTAACCTGAATTCGGATCCGAACCCGGGATCTGGCCTGACCCATTTCTTAATTAGATTTGGAATATTCTAGAAATATTCCATGGAATATTCCTTGTATTGACTTTTTTAAATTTTCTTAGAAACCCTCCCAGGCTAATTTCGACATCCCGAGTCTGTTGTTGACATCCATTTAGTGAAATTTCGTAGATTTAACGTAGTTGACCGGCTCGGCGTCTTGGTTGACTTTTTGGGGTTGACCGTTACTTTTTGTTGAGTTTTACAAAAATTAATTATGGGATTCCTTAACTATATTTGTTGCCATGAATAGTATTATGTTGACTTGAATTATTGATTTACCATTGCATGATTATAATTATTTTATACGCTCATCTGTGGTACACTGGTGTTAGTACTTGCCCAGGCCAGAGCTAGTCTTCACGTGTATGTTCACATCGCACCGTACGCTCACTTTGGATCCATTGTAGGTGCCAATCCTGTCCTAGATTGCTATGGGCAATTAAGACTCATATGTGACTCACATAGCGCCAGTCTTTATGTGATTGTAGTACTAGAGCGTAAATCATTATTACACCTAGTCTTGTTCATGTCAAAATACCTTTGCATGAACTCGTGTGTCAACATACGTCGATGAGCACCTGATAGTATATGTTCGTTTATTCGAGATATGGTGATTTCTGGAAGTTATATGTTTTATATGCAAATATTGTGAATTACTGCAGAAAGCCACCAAAGAAATGAAAAATAAAATTAGACAAAAACGTTGGAAACTATACTTGTTTTACTGTGAGGGGTTATTACGTTTTGAAAAGGTTTTACAAAGCTTTATTTTTAGGCCCACTCACCCTTGTTTTTCGTCCCTCCAGGTTTTAGTGGCAGAGCTTTCGTGTCGATGAGGATTTCTGGCAAAACGTTGTTATGGGAATACTCCCGATTGTATAATTCCTCTTTTACTTTTACTGTACTTTGCTTATGCTCTAACATCACGTATGAAAATGGTTCATTCCGGCTCACATGTGCACTCTTACATTTAGGCACTTTTAGGTTTAAATTTACTCACTTTTCCACATCACTACACTTTATGGCTTCGTCACCTTCTTGGTGTCGGCCAACACAGCTTGATTCGAAGTCTAGGTGGACATTTCGGGTCGAATTGTGTCAATTAGAAACTTAAAACTCAAAGAGAAGGACGGAATCTCACATGAGATTGAAGGTTAGAGCTTAAAGCTCTCGAATTTAATGGCACTACACTTCACAACGCACCTATGGCACATGCAAGACCATCACCAGGTTCCTTGAGTCCCATTGATCTCAAAAATGCAGGTTTGGAGTTAGATTTGTGAAGGAATTTGGGTGATAGTGAGAGTTCTCTCTCAGTGCTAGAGAGAGAGTGAGTTCAAGGGTGCAAAGAGAGAATACAGAGAGATAGAGAGTTTTCAGCTGAGGGAAAGAGAGGCCGGGAGTTAATGTAAGCCCACTTAAACTCATTTAAGTGAAATTAAAAAATTGCCCTCTCAAGTTATTATAATTACAATTATGCCCTCACAGCTTCAATTTGTATTTCATTATCGACGTTAAACTAACGTACGAGAGTAAGGTTGCGAAACTTCATTAAGATTAGGAGAAACTGCACCAACAATAGATAAATATAGCCAAAATTTGACAAAATCGGGGTAGGACCCGATACATCAAGGTGTATAAGTTGTAGGAGGTGAGAAGTCATGGTCGTTGGAGTATTGAATGGTAATCGACACGCCTTGCCTAACGGACATATGTGGCAATTATGATTAGGAGAAACTGCACCACTAATGGGGATGTGGTATTTGTTTGCCAAAACACAAAAGATAGCATCAGAAATATGACCCAAGCCAGCATGCTAAACATCTCGGGTTGTCCGTTCGCCATAGAACACAAGCTTAGGAGTGATGTTAGAAGCAACTCGAATATAGTAAAGATCGGCATGGTTATGCCCATTAAGAAGTATTTGTCCCGTCCTTTTGTCCTTCACACGAAAACACATACCATCCATCTCAAAATAACAATTATTATCACGACAAAATTGGCGAATCGACAACAAATTCTTTTTTATTGCGGAAACATACAACACATTTTGAAGAGAAAGAGAGCCATGTGAGCCAGAAATGAAGGATTTGACAAAATGAGATACAGGTAAGTGCTCACCGTTTCACACAAACGATGGAATCAGTACCTGTGTAAGGTTGAACTTGAGTAAGGTGAGATGGATCATTAGTAATGTAGTGGGTAGAATCTACGACCCAAGGAATGGAGGAGGGAGAAGCGACAGTGGTGGCTGCGAGGTAGCAAAATTTCCACGTTGCACACATTTCTTGGCTTTATGACCAGGTGTGTCACAAAGTTCACAAGGCTTACCATACTCAAAGTTTAACTGAGGCGGGGGAGATGCTGGTGTGGGAAGCGCAACTATCACTGGTGGGCCCATGATGGATCTGATGAGAAGACCAATGCCTGTGACAGTTGGAATTGGTAGGACGCCAACCACCACCAACACGGCCGTGACCACGACCTGTGCCATCAATGGCGGAGCCAGGAATTTAAGACAATGGGGTCAAAAGTTGAACTTCCATTACTAGACAGGGCATGCCGAAAACGCGGGTCTGACGATCTGGAGGCTGCCAGGCCTTAAATTCACGGTGGTGGGAAGATTTAGCTGGGGGCTGGAGAAGAGGTGATGATGGAGTGATGGCTAACAAATGGAGCAGCAGCTCCTGTTGGACCTTAAACTGCTTCTAGTTCCAAGGATCGACGACAGCAAGTGGAGCTCCAATGGATGAGTTGCTGCTGCATCGAAGAAGAAAGAAGAAAAAAAGGGTTTAGTCCCAACGGCTAGTTTTCAGTTTAAATGCTTTGTATGTGTGTGTGAGAGTGACAAGTGTACACTCCAGATTAGATCGCTTAAAACCCCAATGAAGGGCTAGGATCAAATCTGGAGGAGAATGGGTGTAATATTTGTTTAAGTTCTCTTGTCCCCCAAACTCTTAAAAAATGTTTTGGGAGTTGGCAATGCACCAAACCTTACAAACATTCCTTATTAAATGAAGTGATGGCAGATGCAATTTGCACAGCCTTGTAGTCGTCCAACATCTCTGCATTCTTTGTTCCATTTTTCTGTCAAGTTCTAAACCCCAAGAAACTAATCAAACAAACACAAACAAACTTTATCAGCTCCTTCTTCTTCTTCTTGTTTGGCCACAAGGTTATTGGGGTCAAGGAATCCCATTGCCCCCACCTTGGCTCCGCTCCTGTGTGCCATGTTTATAAGAGCCAACACCATGGTGAGAATTTCGGAAATTGCCGGAGGCACGGTTTGCAGTGAAGGCAGCGCCATTGGACAAGAAAAGAGAGGACATCTTTTGAATGTGATGCTTGATAGGTAATTTACCACACACGCAAAAGGGTTAAAAACTCCTATATTACTTGCAAGAATGACAAGGTTATTGTAGTATAAACGGATCTCGCAAGATCGTTCTCTACAAGGATTATTAAATAATTTGAAGCAAATCAAATTCCAATTAATTATTGTAAAGTAGAAATTGAGATGACTGATTTTATAACCTACTTAAATTAAAACAAATTTAATTAATAAAAATAAACTAATCTGCAATATTAAAGATAAAGAAAAAGAAACAGTTTTTAAAATACCAATTTATAAAAACACTAGGGTTCCACAATCATCTAGCAATCTTATGCATTTTTACCAATTACTTAGGATCTACACATGCCACTTTGAAAGTTAGGTTTTTCTAATATATATCCTACTTGGAACCTCCAACATAGAACATATATCTAACATGCAATCCGTTCGGACGTTCGAATCAAATTTGAACATGAGAAACTCATTATGCTTTATGAAAACCCTTTGAAAAATCATGCAACCCTTAAGACGTGGTGTTCATCTTAAGTGAAATTACAATTATCAACCACAAGAAGCCAACGTCAATTTCAGGGAACCTTCCGACCAAAATTGCATCAAATTACTTTTCTAAAGATCCTAATGGTGATCAGACATTAAGAAAATTAGATAGTTGTAATCACGGTAATTAATAATTCAAAGTGTGCATGCAATCAATCATAAGCAATTAAATAAAAATCACATATTCATGTTAAGGCTAAAGGCTTCTCCCTAGCAAAAAGGAATTAGTTGCACATATTCATAATTGAAATCATAGAAAATATTATTAAGAATAAAAAAGAATGAAAACACCTTAAAGTAGAAAATCTCCAAGAACCCTAACAATTACTTTGTCACCAAAGTTGCATAAAAGAAAACGTAGCCCCAAAACTCCAAACGGCCAAAACCTTAAAATCCCCTCCAAAGTATCGTACAAACCCTAGTCCTTTTTTCCAATTAGAAAACTAAATAATAAAAATAAAATAACTTAGAAAATAGAGTCCTAACTAAGTTAGGAGAATCTGCACAGAAACTGTCCAGCCACGTTTTAGCCTCAAATCTCCTCCAAATCCGGCCCAAAATAGCTTGTTTTAAATATCAGGACGTTCCGAACACATCTCTAGAAGGCCACGAAACCATCCGAGATCATCTTGGGCTCCAAAAACGTAATTCAAGCCCAAAACGTCACTATTCCAGCACCGTGCATCGCTCCTTTATTCTATTGCCAGAAAATAACCGCTGGTGGAAAAATCTGATATTTTGATACGATAAAGCTAAGTGACTCACGAACGTCCTCCAATTTGAACCACTCCAAAATTCGTCCGTTTGATCATGGTTTGCTCCAGAGGAAGTCGGCTGTCCTATATTGAAAATACAATTCAAAGTATCAAAATTCTTCCAAAATATTAACCAAAATATACTAAGAATAGGGTAAAATATATAATATGAAATTGACTCATCAATGCTCCTCTTGAATCAGCAGATCATAATAGTCATCAAAGGAAAGAAAAGAGCGAAGAACCGATGTCTTAAACTCCTTATGTTCTTGACCATGCCCGTCAAGAATGGATTCAATAAGCTCATAGTCTGTGATGCCGGAACTAGCATAGTGAAGAGAATCAGAAAGGCTTCGAGCATGTAGTAACTACTCATGAATAGGTTGCTCGGGATTTTCTTCAGATTTTGGAGTTGGTGTCGAACAGTGCGAATGTGAGTCTTAGAGAGAAGAGAGAGAAGCTTCTCCAAGAGTGACCATGCGTCATAAGCAGTGGTACAAGAAAGCAAGATAGGCTTGATGGAGGAGGAGCAAGTTTGCTTTAATCCAACGAAAGACAAGTTTGTCTTGAGAGTCGGCGAGATTGACAGAGCTGTAGTCGAGCTTTTTGGAGGGTTTAGAATTGCAGGCCACAGTGTTTTCGAGACCATGAATCTCTGAGATCGTCAACTGAGATAATTGTTACGATCCATAGAGTGCTGATCATGTGAGAGATATTGAAGGTAGTGGGAAGGGTTGTGGTGATGGTTGTCATGGTTGAACAAGAATCAGACGAGAGAGCAGCAGAAGATAAGATGTTTGAGGAGGATGTAGTAGAGGCCATAGAGGATCGAAATTGAGTAGTTTAGCTGTTGGTTAAGACTGATACCATGTATAGAATCAGAATATGAAGGCGATGGGAAAACAGAATATGCAGAGAGTAAGTTGTCAAGAAAGAGAGATCTATACTTTGGAGAATAGCTTGATTGATCTTTACTATCTCAATTGGTACAGATATACAAGTATGTACATCATTGACTTTTGTATAGCAATTACAGGTAAAGTAATAATATGATTAATGTAACCCAATTAGTGTTGGAAATTTTGAGTAAAAATTTCATTATCCCACATTGGTCACTACCAAAAGGTTTCCTCACTTTGTAAGGCTTTGTCCTTTATAGAAAGTGATTGGAGTGATTGTTCTTGGAAAATAAAATTGGGCTCACCATTGGGCTCACTTTAATTAATTAATTAATTTTTACCAACAGATGAGTCTGAAGTGTGGTGAAAGAACGCAGAGAGCAAACACCCATCTGAGAAGATGTCTCCCAACAGGTGCATCCCTTCTCCATACTTGTTGCAAACAAGCATAATCATATTATATATACATCCATCTGCATGACATTTAGAACACAGAAAAACATAATTCTCCTTCTACAATCCAAAGCATTCTTATTGAGAGAACCACAAAGAAATTCACCAGAAGTTAAGTTTTCCGATGTTGAAATTTTAAATCTTGGTGAAGCAAACGTCCGTAGAACTGCAAGCACTGAGTAGTGAAGAAAATTTTATTTCAAGGACATTGTGGTACGCAAGCCTCGATTTTCTGTTTATCTGCTTAATTATTATTGCCTTCTGTTTAGCAAAAACATATATACGGGATTTATCTAGCAACTTGTGCGAATGTCACGCTTTCTTCTCCTTTCATTCGTGAAGGGTGGAGGCTATACTTTGCTTGTAGTTTTGATGGCAGTGCATAGCAGCATTATAGCTACTGTTCTTCAATTTAAAGGTCTTGAGATCATTCTATCCGGTGAAACAAATGTATGTAGTCTCCAAAAGGTTCCCCTTCTTTCTCTTGTTCCAATCAAAATTGTTTTTCATAATTTAATTCGGTTGTTTGGATGTCAAAAATGTTTTGATTTCATTAAAATATAGGAACTTGAGGTTCAAGTAGGTTCATAGCATGAAAAAATACGCCTTCAATTTTAGAGTTGAATTTTTTTTATCTTGATTATGATAATTAAAACATAATCTTGTTTTGATTACGAGATTATTAGGTACCCTTATCGTCATTTAATGGGAAGAAACTGTGCCTCTACTTCTCAACAAATTGGTCCAGGCCTTGCAATTACCCCTCAACATTGCAAGAATGTGACTTTATGAAATGCTTAGAGTGGAAGGCAAAGAGTTTAAGATAATCTTTATCTCTTTCGGTTGTGGTGAGGTAAAAAATGAACACTTCAAGTGCATGTCATGGCTGTCATTGAACGGATGCTATTTTTCATAAAAGTTGAGTGACATCTACTGTTGGGTTTTTATTTTCTAAATGGGTGTAAAGATAAATTTATATATTGAATTTGGTTTGTGAGGGTAGTTTAGGTAGTAAGTTGGGTTTAAAGAGATATTGAGAATTTAATTAAAAGTAATATGGGTGTAGAAAGTAAATTGGGTGTAGAAAGAGGTTATATGAGTTCAAATAAAATTTCTCTTTATTAAATTCATGCCACCTATCGTTCCCTATGTTACTACGTAGTACGTACAACGTTGGCCCCGCACAGAGATAATGCCATCCTATATATATATGATGAAATGAGACTTGCAGCAAGTACAGCATCGTCACCATGTTGCCACAAGCACTTCTATGTATGGCTCTTTTGACCACGAATGTTGCATCAACGTCAAACATCATCACCGCCCTACCAGGCTTTCCCGGTAACCTTCCCTTCAAACTTGAAACTGGGTACGTAGGTACTTCTTGTTTCTTTCCAAAACTATTATCTTCTCTACTCTGTAAAAATAAACTTGAGCACTGTCAATTATGTTACTTTAATACGGAAGATGACTATGAAATTATACGAATTTGAATTTGTTATACAAAAGGTACGTAGGAGTAGGCAACATGGATGATGTGCAGCTATTTTATTACTTCATTGAGTCTGAAGGGAGTCCAGAATATGATCCTCTTGTGCTTTGGCTCACTGGAGGTCCCGGTTGTTCTGCGTTTTCTGGCCTCATATATGAAAATTTAGGTACTTGCTTAACAATATTATTTTATATTTTAAGACATTGGTGATATGAAATTAAGGTTGTGAGTGACGTAGGCGAGAAGTCCAGTGCGAAAAAATTGTGATGTCAATTTTTCTGCTTAAATTTTGGTAATGAATCCCACAATCACGAAGAAGACAAGAACATGCCTGTATTGAGTTATAATTAGAATCCTCTTATCTGCCCCCTATAGTTTGGGAAATGTTGATCAAACATTGATGAAATCATCAAGGAGAAATTAGGTTCTCATCCCTATTTTTTCTACTCAATTGATTAAAACCTTATGCATTTTCAATTTTTGATCAAGGTGGGTTTTAATTAACGTCATTAATTATTCAAAAAAAAATATATTTACATGTCAAGATAATTAAATTTTATTTTTGAATATATTCATTTAGTGTTATTTATGGCTAAACTTTTTATCATATATTTATATTTCTAGTTTGTACCCATATTTAGTTTGCAACCTTTTTTAAATTGTATCAGTTTTCTTTTAAATTTTAATTTGTACCCATTTATTAATTTCTTTTTGTCCCTTATTTTTTAAAATTTTATTTGTACTCATAATATTTTTAACCTTTTATTTCTACCTATAATTTATTTATAATGTACCCATTTTTCTTTACAAATGTACCACTTTCTTATATGCAAAATGTATACTTTTTTTTTGTAAGTACCATGTTTTATGCAAAATGTACCCATTTTTTAATGTAAAATCTATTTATTTTTTTAATCTAAAATGTACCATTGATTTTTTTTTATATAAAATGTACCCATTTTTTGTTATATAAGACGTTCCCCTTTTTCGTATTAAATGTATTAATTTGGTATGTAAAATGTACCCACATTTTTATATAAATGTACTCATTTTTTATATGTAAAATGTAGCCAAATTTTATTATATACATGTACTCATATTTTATAAAAATAAAATAAAATCCCTTTTTTTTAATAATCTAGAATGCACCCATAAGCATTTTTTTTTTATCAAAACCCATAAGCAATTTTGAATAATTGAATTGGTAGTGTAAAACAGTTGAGTATTTATTAGTATATTATTGCATCTCTTTTATTATTATGTCATATATGTGGCATGAGAGAAACTTCAATCAAAAACCTAAAATGCATAAGGTTTGAATCTATAACAGTTAAGAACTAGGGACCACAACTAAACTATCCCAATTATCAATCATATATCGACAACATACCAATAAAAATTCTAAAAAACAGACCGTTTCAGAAATTGAAATGTGTAATTTCATTATTTAATCCAATTTCTATATAGTTTGATGAATGAATTTTATTTTCTTGAACTGTGTGGGTTATACGTTTATAAGTAGGAGTTTTGTAATTCAAAGGGTTTAGCCAGGTGTTAATTGAACACATATTACTCCCAAATTTCCAATTGCAACAATTTTGAACATTATTGTCTGGTGCAAGTAATTTTATTCAAAACTTGATTATTGTAAACAACTTTATTTTGTAATCGTTTTTACTTTGTTTTAGGTCCACTATCCTTTGACTACGCAAATTCCATTGGCAACAAGCCAAAGTTCAAGTTGAATCCATACTCATGGACAAAGGTGTGAGACTAATTCAATTGCCTTCAAAATGTGTGTGTTTTTGTATTTGATATCAAATGCTGCAGCTTTGATTTATTCAGGATTTTATAAAAATATTGTCAGTAACCCAAGAATTTTTCAGGTTGCCAACATAATATTTTTAGATGCACCTGTCGGCAGTGGATTCTCATATGCAAAAACTTGGACAGGATACACTAATATGAGTGACACTTTATCAGCAGCACAAACATATGAATTTCTAAGAAAGGTGAGGATATATTTAGCCACCAACATGGAGTATTCATTAATTTGTTTGAGAACATACAAGGTTTTTAGCTACATTCGTGTATTGGTGCAGTGGCTTATGGACCACCCTAAGTTCTTCAACAATCAACTCTATGTTGCTGGCGATTCTTATTCGGGTATAGTTGTTCCTATTATCGTTCAGGAAATATCCGATGGTAAGCTACTTACCATCACCACGTCGGGCATCGTTCTTCCTCTTACATTCGACCTTTAATTAATTCAGTCTCACATGCATATGAGGTATTGGTCTGCAGTTGTTTTGTTTGTTTCTTATGTGTAGGTAATCATGATGACAATGTGCCGCCAATAAATATCAAGGTACATCTTCTGCAACTAGAATATGAATGACTTCTGTTATGCTATTGTTAATTAGTTCCTGATCATATGCCTCGGGGCCTTAACACTATGCTGAACAATATAATGATCTCTATGTTGGATGCAGGGATATGTGCTTGGCAATCCAGCGACAGATTTGGACAAAGATGAGGATTCCAGAATTTTATTTGCTTACCTAAAAGCACTTATATCAGATGAACTATACCAGGTGAAATAGCCTCTTGTTGGTTTCATGTAGAGATTGGATTGTGGCTATTCAGATTAGTCTGAACTACAATTGATCAAAATGTTGGATTTGGCTCTTAAGTTATATCTATAGTTGTCTTAAAAACAACAATGTCTCTCAAGTTACAACGTTTCATAGTTTTGCTAGTCACTTGAAACTAATTGCAACGGAGAGTATATCAATGTGGATCCAAACAACGCATTATGTGTGGATGATCTAGAAATTTACAACGAGGTTAGTGGAAACATAGTAAGGTCCTTGGTTTCTGCAAGTACTTGTCACTTTTAAGTAATCTGAGATCATTATACTGACTTTACATTTGAATTCACAGTGCACTGAAGACATATGCGCTGTACAGATATTGGAACCTTCATGTACTGTAACTTCGCCAAAATCAATGGGATCAATATGGAATCCCGACCATCTCAGTGATAGGGACTCTAAAAATATCCTCCTTACTTCTTCTGCACTTCCTAGGCCATGGTGTCGGGTATATATCTCTCAGCATGCACGCACAAGCGAACACACGTGCACTCTAATCATATCTGCCTTGTTTTAATGTAGGAATACAATTATATCCTCTCTGAAATTTGGGCAAATGACAAAACTGTTCAAGATGCTCTTCATGTTCGGGAGGTAATCAATTAGTTAATTCTAAAAAAATCCTCTTCAGGTTCTCATGACATTTTAGAGGACTTTAATTTTCTGAATTTAAATGACAATTAGGGAAGCATTGAAGAATGGGTGAGATGCAATTACAGCTTACAAGATTCATATATAAAAGATGTTTCCTCTAGTCTTGTATATCATGAGAACCTCATAAAAAAAGGCTATAGAGTTCTTATTTACAGGTAATATATCTGTCCAATTTTCTTTCGTTAGGGAAGTTTTCTAACAGAATCTGACACAATGTGTTTCCGTATATATCGCATGATCGTTGCTTCGGCACTCAAAATTTCTGTTAACAGTGGTGATCATGATATGTTAATTCCATATGTGGGTACTCTTGCTTGGATAGAGTCGCTTAACTTGACTGTTGACAGTCGTTGGAGGCCATGGTTCGTCAGTGGGCAGATTGCAGGGTTGGTGTTGCATTTTCGCTTACGACATAATCTTTGTTCCCCCGTTCATACTGAGTTTAATTATAAATTTAGATTACAATTATCACATGCTTACCACATATAATGTTTTTACCTTTAGATACAGTGTGCAGTACTCACACATAACTAATTACAAGTTGACATTCACGACTATAAAGGCAAGAAGCCAAGAACCTTCATGAACTTAATTTTTCATAGATACTAGAGTTTGCTTGAGCAAAAGCTGACTAAATTTTTCTCTTAATGCAGGGAGCCGGTCACACAGCTCCAGAGTACAAACCTGAAGAGTGTCTTGCTATGATTAATAGGTGGTTTTCATATTACCCTTTGTAGTCAGTAATTCTAATTACGTACCCATCAATTTATAGATCCTCATTTATTTGGAGTAGATTTATAATTTATAATAATGTGTGGAATAAACTATGTGTTGTAAGCTTAGTCATGAGGTGTTCAATCTTCTTTTGCACATTACTAGAGAGAGCTTTGTTTCATCGTTTCATATTGAATTTAAACACTTCAACGCACGCTCTAAACATATCATTTGGGCGTCTAGATAAATTACATTGCCAATTGTCTATAACAAATTGATTGAATTCAGAGTGATTAAGCCACATTGCCTCAAACTTGAAAGAGTTTTTCCTTTTATAGCCAATATTATTACATTGAACTATAATAGGACTAAGGTCCCAGCCAAATATTGGCAAGTTGTGTAAATGAACCTTTTCAAACAGATTTAGCCACTCGAAATAGCAAAATTAAACACGGTCTAACCTTTCAAAAACTACTGAGTTATCTTTATGTTCATTTGTCCAACTGAAAGGAACTCCAGAAGCAGGTATAGAGACAAGATTACCATCACTTGTAAAATTGTTGAAATCAATCATGTACATAGTTATTGTTACATCCAAGTTTAGGATATTGTTAAAATCCCCCAAGAGTAACCAAGGATCGTTATTTGGGTTCAGTGTAAGAATTTTACTCCATAATTCCTATTGTAATTCTTTCTGAGGTTACGCATACACTAAAGTAATCAGATAACTTGTATCACAAACAAGATCATGCAAAGTAGCATTTATACAACGATCAAAAGAGCAGATTATATTGATATTCAAGACATTTAATTCCCAGAACAAACAAAGGCCACCAGCCTTTCGACAACCTACTGCATTAAATTTACAATAAAAAAAAAGCATTATCACATGTAGGTCTAGGCCTTTCGACAACCTACTGCATTATCACGTTCCTCTGCACTTCAACAATACAAAAAAGGTCCAGTTTGTTAACCACACACAAATCTAAATTGTACCACGAAACCAGGTCTAGGCAGACCCCTGTGATTCCATAACATGCTTCTCATCACTTAATTTCGTCAAGACAATGGTTACCTGCTTCTGCAGCAAACTCCTCCCCTATACGTTTTCTTGGACTCAAAAGACCAATAGTTTTCCTACTTGCACTTGGCAGATCCTCTTTAGCACCCTCACTTGAATTCTTGCAGCCACCAGTATCTACTTTCCCATCCCTAATCACTACGTCCTGAGTTCATAAACTTGTTAATCATCATTCATCAACATTCTAAACAGATCATCAGTTTGCATCCAATAGTTCACCAAATCTGCAGAGGAACGTTGCACCAGTCAACCAGACAACAATCCCTCAATTGTTTCCACTCAGCCAAGACCTCCTCCATCATATTAAACTTGCTGATTGTTAGAAAAATATCAACAATCTGTGACAAATTTATATATGCTAATAATAAATGATAATAAGAAAATGTGTTGAATTTGTTCCTAAATCCTAATAAAAATTGAAATCAAACGAAAAAAAAACTTGCAAAAATCGATTCATACTTTAGTTGGAGAATTCAAAACTTCTAAATCACCATCCATCGTTCAAAAAGAGCTTGTTTTTCTCTATGAAAGCGTCTTAGGTTTTAGTTAGAATGAATGTAGGATAAAGATTCCATGATGGTAGGGTTTGATTATTAGATGTGGGTTTATTGATAAATTTTAGTTTATTGTTAATTTCATCTTTTAGCTAGTGGTAATTATACAATAGGGTAAAAAGGATAATTCACATTCAAAGTTTAAGTTAGGTGTCAAGAAAGGTTTTATGGGTTCAAATAAAATTTCTCTTTACTAAAATGTTCGATTTGTCCCGTCTTATACAATAGGGTAAAAAGGATAATTCACATTCAAAGTTTAAGTTAGGTGTCAAGAAAGGTTTTATGGGTTCAAATAAAATTTCTCTTTACTAAAATGTTCGATTTGTCCCGTCGGGCTATTTAAATGGCTATAGTATGTGCATGTGGGCACATAGGCATTTCAGCATTCATGTCCATCATCGTGTGATTCATCACGCTAGATTCAGAATGTGCTGGTGGAATACGGGTCTGAAATTCTTTTCCAATTAATTGATCACCTCGTGGTGATTATTCATACTATATATTAAGATAATTCTCTGTATCAATTACAGAGGTTTAAAATGACGGTTGTAACTTTTAAGTACTAGAAGTTTCTAATATTTATTTTAAAAAGTAAAGAGTATTATAATTTTATTTTGATTTTTAACCCCACTTTCTCTTCCGCGCTTCCAATTTTGTCTCTGTATTGTTTACTACAGTAACTCTGCCCATGTTAATAAAAAAAGGAAAACTAATGAAAAATGTTTGAAAACTTTGAGTTTTAATGATAAGGACAAAATAAAAGGTAAAGTGAATAGCACCATGATTGACTTTTTAGTGTAAAAATATGATTTTTCGTTAAAATAAACAGTACCAAAAACTTTTCGTTAAAGTTCCCAATAAAAAATGCATCATTTTAAGCATGCGTATAAGTTAGTAGTACAATAGTAGGTGAAACATTTGCATCATCATAGACTGACAGATTGACAGATTGACAGAACATTAGTTGGAACCTCGTGATCATCAACGTTAGTTGGAACCTCGTGATCATCAACGTTAGTTGGAACCAAAAGTTCGTATAACTTTATAAGGACCACGCGTCTGTGTAGCCATCAAAACATGTCACAAAATTGATTTGTTTTCGGATCCAACTAATGGTCATCAACCAACAGTTGGTCCAAGCCACCGGCTTTGTGAACACGTGTAACCAACCTTCAGAAGTTAGGGTTCAAAAATGTAAAACTTAAAAGCTTTTTTTTTTTTTGTTTTTTGTTAAATCCCTTAAAATTTGATTTTGATCACACTTTGTCTCTGAAATTCAAAAGTCGTCACTTTACTTCTTGAAATTCAAAATTTACTCCAAATTGCCTTGTTTTCATTAAATTCGTTACACAATCCGTTAAATTTGCTTATGTGGTTTTAAAGCTATGTATATGGCAACATGTGTAGACTACCACCCAATAAAACAAGGAAGTTTTAATGAAACACTTCTGGTATTGTACGCTTTTAACGAAAATAATATTTTTTTCTCTAAAAAGTCATTCATGATATTATTCACTTACAACACCTTTTTGTCATTTTGATTAAAACTCAAGTTTTCAAGGTTATAAAAGGTTATAAAAGGTGCTAGGCGCTAGTTGGGCAGTGAGCAGGGCCTCAGTGCCTAGGAGTCTAGGTAGGACCTAGGTGGATTTTTTTTAATTTTAATTAAGTTTATTATATCACATTAAAAATGTATATTTATACTTGAAAAAATACATAATTGTATTGGAATGCATAAATTGCAAAATAGTTTTGTGGATGCAAATTTTGGTCGTCTTCTCCTTTGACGAAAATGCACCTACAAAATAATAACACCTAAGATTAAGTCCAAAAGCCTCACACGCCCACGATGAACTAGGGGAAGACTTAGAATTCTGAGAAAAATGTGTTTTGGAGTTTGTGGGTAGCAAATGTCTTAACTTTTTGGAGAATAGTGGAGTGGCCGGCCTTATTTGGAGAATAGTGGTCGGCCACATATGGTGAAATTGTGAGTATAATTACAAAATATTATGTGAAATAATATCTTGCAATTAACTTGGCAATTAATCTTAAATTGAATAGCCAAATTGGGAGTTACCTTTGAGTGAGGATTTTATGAGGAGTGATGAGAGGGATTTGAATAAATACCATTTTGATCACCTTTCACTCTTCCTTGATTGAGCCGTTATTGTTTGTTAAATGCGCATGAGAATCACAGTGTGCCTCGAAGGTAATTTTGGCATTTTATACTCAAAAGTCTATGTGTCACCTCCATAATTTACTTTATTATTTTTTGCTCCACAAATGCCCCCACACCTATTGGGCTGCTCACAGGAAAGGGCCAATGGTGTGGAGATCTTCCCTTGCTTTAGGAAACATAAGATTGTTTCTTATTTTGATGTAAATTCCCACATTAATTGGAAATTAGATCCTTCTAAGAAAGGGAAATAAATCACTTCCAAAGTCTATTTAAGTATACATTAAGTATATGATTAAATCAATTCAGAGAGCAATTTATTCTACCATATAAGAGAAAGAAAGCTAGAGGATATTTGTTCCCTATCCCCTAGCAATCTTCTACACTTGCCCATGCAAAGGACCGCATTTCGTTGCTTTCTTCGTCTTCACACCGCACCAAGGTAAGAAAAAATTAAATTTTCCTTGTTTTCGTAATATTTTGGAGCCTTAGGGCTTGAAATTTAGCTCGACGGGGTCGAGAATGTGTGAACAATGGTTGGGAAGCCACGACATGACCGTTGCTATGGGGCTGCTTCATCGGCTCGGTGAAGCGGCGGCTGGCTGAGCCAGGTGCGACTCGGCTTGGGCTGAGTTGACGGGGCGCTGGGACACTAGGTTAGACCTGGCACAGGCCAAACACGTGTGCAATGGGCTGGACCAAGGAGGCGTGGGCCTCCTTCCTTGTTGGGCTTGGGCCCGTATGCAGAGAGAGAATGGAGGCGTGTGAAGCGTTTGGCTAGATTGGGCCAAACAGACTTGCGAGGGCGTCTGCCCTCCTTCCAGCTCAATTGGGCCGAGGGAGAAAGGACTAGCCGTGAGGATGTAAGTTTGAAACGCCTCGAGTTGCTCTTGTACCTTCTTTAGGTATTGCGCCATCTTTGGATGTTTTGTCGTGTACTCCCTAATAGTCTTACTGGTGATTAGCTGGGAATCAGAATAAATTGCAAGCTTTTTCATCGCCAAGAGTGATTGCCTGCTCAAGCATCGAACCATCTAGGGTGACAAGAACCACGCCTACTCCCGAGCCTTTGTAGTTGGAGGTGTTGTTGACATGCAAATGCCAAAAGTCTCCATGGGTGAAGTAGGAGTAGCTATGGCATGCTCGGTTGTCTTGGGGGCGTTGCTGGGTCACTATGTTGCGTTGCCCAGGCTAGGCGTGAATTCTACTATGAATTCCGCCAAGGTTTGGGCCTTTATCGTCGTACGGGGTTAGAAAACTAAGCCGTGTTGGCCAATTTCCAACGCCCATTTCATTACTCGTTGAGAAGCATCTGGACAAGTAGAGGATACTAAGTTCCAACGCCCATTTCATTGATCGTAGAGGATACTAAGTCATGATGATGATTGTATGAGCTTAAAAATATGGTCCGAGCTTCCGAGCCACAATAACTAACGCCAAAATTAATTTCTCTATCTTCGGATATCTGATTTCCACATGTAGAAGAACTTTAGAAGTGTAGAATACCAGCAGTTCGGTCTCCATCTCTTCTTGTATGAGGGCATAACTTATTCCTACTTCTGAAACTACCAAGTAGATGTATAAGTCTTTCGCTGCTTCCTGCTTGGATAGTAAACAAGGTGATGTGAAATACTTCTTCAGATCTTAGAAGGCTCTTTCATACCTATCATCCCATCTGTCTCGTGCTGCCCTTTTTATTGCTTTGAAAAAAGGCTTGCATTGATCGATGGACCACGAAAGGAAACCGTTGAGCGCAGCTGCTCGTCCGATCAAGCTTTAGATCTCCTTCAAGGTAGTTAGAGACTTCATCTCTAGGATTGCTCGGATCTTCTTGGGATGTGCTTCAATTCCTCGTTGGGTTACTAGGTACCCAAAGAATCTGCCTGATGATACTCCGAATGTGCATTTAGCGGGATTGAGTTTCACCTTGTACTTTCTAAGGATGTCAAAAGTTTTTCCAAGTTCCCGATGTGGTCTGATCGCTACTTTCCCTTCACCATGATGTCGTCGACATAGACCTTCATGGTTACTCTAATTTTCTTCTTGAACATCATGTTTACCAATCATTGGTAAGTGGTTTCCGCATTTTTGCGGCCAAAAGGCATGACCTTGTAGCAATAAGTGCCTCGCTCGATCACGAATGCGGTTTTCTTCTTGTCGAGCTCGTGCATGGCTATTTGGTTGTAGCCGGAGTATGCATCCAAGAAACTGAGCAGCTGGTTCCTGGAAGTCGAATCTACAAGTAGATTGATTCGGGGAACTAGATAAGGATCTTTCGGGCAGGCTTTGTTGAGGTCAGTGTAGTATACATAAACCCTCCATTTGCCCTTCTCTTTCTTCATTACTAGCACGACATTGGCAAGCCATGCTGAGAGTGCTACCTCTTTTATGAATTCGGCCTCTAATAGCTTGTCGATTTCCACTTCTATGATGGTCACTTGTTTGGGTGCAAAATGTCTTCTCTTTTGGATTACTAATTTGGCAGCGGGGTCGACATGGAGTTTGTGGCAAGCTATCTTGGGGTCGATGTCGGGCATGTCGGAAGGTGTCCATGCAAAGACTTCACGATTCACCCTAAGGAAAAATGTAAGTTTCTAATTTTCCTTCGGGCTCAGGCATAAGTTGATTCTAGTAGTGTTCTCCGGCTGTTAGGGATCAAGAATGATGTGTTCGGAGTCATTTTCAGGTTTCCATCTTGTCTCGTCTACTAGCGCGTTGATTTAGACACCATATTCTTGATCCATCTGCTGTGATTGCTATTTGGTAGCTTCGTCGTCCCTTTCGACCTCGGTAGCCTCTGTGGGGTAAAGGTCTTATTTTTTGACTCCTTCAGTACTTGCACAATGCATCGCCAAGATGTGGCCTAGTCAGACTTGATTTCTCCGACTTCTCCTCTTAGGATGCGGAATCGTATTTTTTTATACTTGATGAAGGTTATGGCATCCATCTTTATCAGCCAAAGTCGCCCTAGAATCCCATTGTAGGGAGACAAGTTGCTTACTATTGTGAACATCTGCTTTGAGACAACTGGCGGTGTTCTCAAGTCAAGTGTATGTTGCCGATGGCAGTCGAGGTGTGTCCGTTGAATCTGGTGAGTACCTCCGTTCAACATATGATTGTGCTTTTCAGGCCCATCTTCTGAATTACTGAGAGCTGAAGTACGTTAACCACACTTCCGTTGTCAACCATCATTGTGTCGACTATATCGTGGGTTAGTTGGACAGATACCACTAGTGCGTAGAAGTGGGTTCAAAAAACCGAAACCGAAAAAATTGAACCGAACGAAAAAACCAAACCGAATTGAAAAAATCAAACCAAACCAAACTCTTTTGGTTCGGTTCGGTTTTGGTGGTCTAGAAACCGAACCAAACCGAACCGAACCGAAATAATTAAATTAATATTTTTTTAATTTTATTTATTTAATTATTTGATTTTATTATATTAGAATATGATACTTCGGACTGCTGCTTTGGTAGGACTTGTTTGCTTTCCAATTCAAATTGTCTTCTCAGCTTCTCCATCTACAACAAAAATTAGAAATTATACCATTACATGCAATATTTATAGTTTATATCATTAAATGCAACACATATCTCAACTGCACTGCAGTTGATTAGGGAAAGTAAACAGCGTATAAAAGTCTCATGAGTTTATTAAACACTACGAGATCAAAAACAAAATTCAAACTTTCTCACCTATGGCCAAGTATAGTAGCTTCCGTGGCCTAACAATTTTGAAAAGTATATCAATATATTCAAAAATATTGATGAACACCTCTTCAAAATTTGCTGGTGGTAGAAGCTGAACACAAAATGTAGAAATTATATTATGTAACCACATATATGGATAAAAAAAATTCGGACCATAAAGATAAAGAAAATATCAAAAATTGTTACCTAGACAATAATCAAAATAAATAGTATATTATAGAATGTTTATCTTATTGCTAGTGAAGAATACATGTATAGAGAGAGAGAGAGAGAGATTGAGAGAAAGAGAGGAATGAATAAGGTCGTACTCCATCATCATCGTTTAAAAAGAAATCTATTTACAGTTAAACTTTAAACCCAAAATATTTAAAAAAAACCTTTATGTTATAATTCTAGTTGAACTTTAAATGTTTATTTTCATTATCTTTAAGTCTAGTCGGAATATTTATGTTATGATTGTGTTGGATAAGTTAAAATTTAAGATTTCAAATTTTTTTCATTTTTTGAAAAAAAACCGAAACCGAACCGAAAAAAACTGAAAAAAAATTGAAACGAACCGAAATTTTGGTTCGGTTTCGGTTTTGGCAAAAAACAGAACCGATTTGAACCGAACCCACCCCTACTAGTGCGTTGTTATGTGGGAAATCGACGCCCTTGGCATCTTCCTTGGTGAAGCTAACGATAGGTCCAGGTTAGGTGTTGGCTTCCTGGACTTGTGAAACTAGTAGAGCTTGCTGGATCTTCCTCTTTTTGGAGTTATTGGTGGCTTCCTAGTGTTCGGATTCAGCAAAGATGCCATTGATCTGGATTCTTTTGGTTAACGACTCTTTATCGGCGTCTGTGTTCCTTCTAGGCTATGCAATTGGCTTGTCCAAGTATATGTCGACCTTGCCCTCTTTCACCATCTTCTATAGGTAGTTCCTTTAAGTGTAACAATTGTCGATTGTGTGATTGGGACCTCGACGGAATGTGCAGTACTTGGTGTGGTCTAACTTGGAGGTATTTCCCTTTGATTGTTTTGGCAGCTTGAACCATGGTTCGCTCTTGATGTCGCGGAGGATTTGGTGGATCAAGATCAAGAACTTATAGTAGTTCTTAGGCATCGAGCCTTCTTTAATTAGGGATCGGTCCCTGCGCTTGGCCTCATGCCTGCTTTTGTTGTACTGTTTCCCTTCTTCATTTTTTTGAGCTACTGTCGATTCTTTTTTAGGCTACTCGGGTGCTTTGTCTGCTCGCCGAGCCTCTTCCCAAAGTGCATGCTTATTTACCAGAGCAAAAGAGTCTGCCAAAGTTAGATCTTCTTTCATAATCAATTCTTCGAACAACGGTTGATCTGCTAGGAGTTCTTTTTAGAATGCTTCACTAGCTATCGAGTCATTGTATCCGACTATCTTTGCCTTTTCTACTTTGAACCTTTTCACATAACCGCGGAGCAACTCCTTTGGGTTCTTCTTCACGTTGAACAAGTGGTTGAACTTCTTCTTGATCAAGCGATATGATGAATACTCCTTGGTAAAGACCAAAGAAAGCTCATCGAAATTCCAGATAGATTGTGGCGGAAAGGTGTAGAACCAATCTTGCACTTCGCCTTGTAAAGTGGTGGCGAATATCTTGCACATGAGAGCGTTGTTGTTTCGATAGAGGATTATTACTCTTTTTTAGTGTTTAAAGTGTCTCTCTGGGTGTCTATCCCTTTTGAAGAATGTGAAATGTGGCATACTCAACTTGCATGGAGTCTCTGCCTACTCGATCTCGTTCGTGAATGGTGACCTACTTATGTTGGTCATGTCCCGTCTTAGTGCCTCATCAGTGACCATGTTATGTTGGAAATCGCACAATTGCTCAGTCAGGAGCCTCTCTGCTTCTTCCTAAATTTACCTTTGTTAGGGTAGCGGAGTTTTCGGCTGCCTCCGATCATGACCCACTGGTCTAGGCTGTTCTTCCATGGGTTTGGCTTGTCTATGCAATGGCTGCTGTGCATATGATACGTTCTTAATAGGCGAGCGAGTTCCTCGCAGGCTGCCAGTTGAACTTGAGCAGGATTGAGTGACTGTTTCTCATTATCTTTCGTGCTGCCTACTCCGATGTGAGGTGGATGATGCTCCTTGCGGGTCTAGCCGCGAATGAACACTTCACCTAGAGGTTGCTCATGTTGATTATCAGAGTGTGGTTCTAACCGTGAATGTATGCTCATCCGTGGGCCTAATCAAGAGTGCACGTTCCTTCGTGTGCTAAGATGAGAGTATACGCTATCTCGGGGACCCAGTCGGGAACGTATACTACTCAAACGCTCTGTTCGTGAATGGTCAAGTGGCTGCTTGCCTAGAAGATGCTAGAGAGGTTCGTTGTCTACTCTTGTCCAACCTCGAGACACCTCGTCTAGAGCACGCTACATCTCGGTACGCTGCAAGAGCTGATTCACCAAGTTCGTCTGCTGAACAAGGGTGATTATCAGCTATATGACTTGTCGAGACAAGTGTTGTTCGCCATTTGGGTTGGAAGAGCTTGGACAATGTGCGTCTCCTTGAGTAGCAGAAGTGTAATGGACTTCAAGCACGAGATTTGTGTTGGATATGTCAAATCCGAGGAGAAATGAGGTGAAAATACCCTCGGTTCAATTATCTGTCCACAGACGCCTTCGTGGATTGATCTAAGAATCTTTAGGTCGTCAGGATGCGATAGACAGCAGATATGTGGTCTTGAAAAGAATATGCGAACGAGCATGCCATTCCCACTCTATATGCCATTCTTAGATGCTTCGCAGCATACTCCCCTGAGGTTTGATTGGTGATCGGCTAGGAATCAAAATATATCATGAGCTTCTTCACCGTCAGGTCCTTCGCCAATCAGAGACCTGCTATTAGGGCTTTATGCTCTACTTCGTTATTTGACGCTTTGAAGCTTAGAGTGATCACTTGCTCGAGCTTCGAACCGTCTGGAGTAGTAAGAACTAGGCCCGCTCTCCATCCCTAGTAGTTGGATGATCCGTCGACGTGTAAGTGCTAGAAATCTCCTGCAGATAGGGCTGGTGCGGCTACGGTGTGCCTCTAAGGCATTTTTGGGCTGAGTTGCAGCGTCATTCAAGCTTGGGGTGAATTCTGCTAAAAAGTCTTCCAATGCTTAGGCCTTTATTGCCCTGCGGGGTTGGTATGCTAAGTCGTGTTAGCCAAGTTCCAACGCCTACTTCATCACTCGTTGAGAAATGTCTGGACTATTCAAAACTGACCTTAGTGGGTACTGTATCATGACGATGACCGGATATCCTTGAAAATAAGGTCTGAGCTTCCAAGATGTAACAACTAGCGCCAAAATTATCTTTTCAATCTTCGGGTATCTGGTTTCCGGATTGATGAAAGCTTTGGATGTGTAGAATATAGGCAATTGGGCCTCCAATTTTTCTTATATAAGGGCAAAGCTCAATGCTACCTCTGATACCGCCAAATAGATGTACAGGTTCTCTGCTTCTTCCAACTTAGATAGTAATGAAGGTGATGTCAGGTACTACTTCAGGTCTTGAAATGCTTTCTCTCACTCGTTGTTCCATTTATCTCTCTATGCCCTCTTGATTTCCTTGAAGAAGGGCTTGCATCGGTCGGTGGACCAGGAAAGAAAACGATTAAGTGTAGTTGCTTGTTCGGTCAAACTTTGGATCTCCTTCCGAGTCGTGAGAGACTTCATGTCCAGGATTGCTCTGATTTGCCTTGTATGAGCTTCGATTCCTCGCTGGGTTACAAGGTACCTTAAGAACCGACCTAAGAAGATTACAAATGTGCCATTGGCTGGGTTGAGCTTCATTTTGTATTCTCAAAGGATGCCAAAAATCTTTGCCAAGTTGCCAATGTGACCTAAACGCTGTTTGCCTTTCACTATGATATCGTCGATGTAGACCTCCATGGTTACTCTGATCTGCTTCTTAAACATCATGCTAACAAGTCTTTGGTAGGTAGCTCTTGCATTCTTAAGGCCAAAGGGCATGACCTTGTAACAATATATGCCTCGCTCGATCACGAATGTTATTTTCTCATTGTCGGACTCATGCATAACAATCTGATTATAGCCTGAGTACGCGTCTAAGAAGCTGAGCAGTTGGTTTCGACTCCTCATCTCAGGATGCATCATCGAGACATGGCCTGGTTGCCTTTGATCTCTCCAACTACTCATCCCAGGATGCAAAATTGAATTTTCTGATACTCGATCGATGTCACAACTCCAATCTTCACTAGCTAAGGTCAGCCCAGAATCCTGTTATTGGGGGATGGGTCGCTGACGATCATGAAGGTCTACGATAAGACAATTTGAAGGCTGGTTACATCGAGCGTGATTATGCCAATGGCAATTGAGATGTGTCTGTTGAATTTGGTCAAGACCTCTACTTTGCGTTTGATCATGCTTTCCAGGTCCATCTTCTGGATGACTGACAGTTGTATGATATTGAATTAGCTACCATTGTCCACCATAATTAAGTCAACGATGGCGTGGGCCAGTTGAACAGAAATCACCAAGGCGTCGTCGTGGGGAAAATCTACTCCCTCAACGTTCTGCTCGATGAAGCCGACGATTGGTCCAAATGCTTGGATTCGGCAAAAATGTTGTTGATTCGAATTATCTTGGCTGGGGGTTCGGCATTAGCATATGCTTCTCACCTCGACCAGGCAGCTGGTCTGTCGACATACTAGTTGCATTTGCCTTCTTTCACGAGCTTCTTAAGGTACTTCATCCATGTGATGCAGTCATTGGTTGCATGCCCTATACCTTTGTGGAATGCGCAGTACTTCTTCTAGTCCATCTTAGAGGTATCTCCCTTCATGGGCTGCGGCATTTTGAACCATGGCTTGTCCTTGAGGTCGCGAATGATTTGGTTGATTGGGACTGAGAACTTAGTGTACACCTTGGGTGCAGAGCCTCTTTTCGCCAGAGATTGGTCCCTGCATATGCTTCATGTTGAAAAGGTGGTTAGACTTCTTCTTAATCGAGCGGTATGACGAATATTCCTTAGTGAAAACCAAGGAAAGTTCGCTTAAATTCCAGATTGAGCGTGGCGGCAGGGTGTGGAACCACTCTTACGCCTCGCCTTGGAGCGTGAGAGCGTCATTGTTGCCGTAGAGGGTCATGGTGCTTAGGTAGTGCATCAGGTCCCTGTCCGGATCTTTATCTCCTTTGAACAAGGTGAATTGTGGCAAGTAAACTTCCACGGTGGTTGTTTGTTTGATCTCATCTGTAAATGGTGACCTGCTCATGTTGGCTACGTTTATTCGAAGGGCATTGTCGGTGGTCTTAATACGCTGGAATTCACGCAGCTGCTCTGCTACGAGCCTTAGTAATTCCTCTTGGATTTTCCTCTGGTAAAGCAGCGGAGCCTCCGGCTGGCCCCCGTGTTGCGGTGCACATGGTTCATTTTATACTGCTCACCATCACACTTGGCGAGGGCTGCCAATGGAACTCAAGCTGGACTGCTCTCATGCTCTCATTGGTCCTTCATGTGGTTGCCTACTCTGGTGCATCGCAGGAGGATCTCCTTGTGGGCCTAGCCTCGTGTGGATTCTTTGCCTAGAATGTTTTGAGTGTTCGTTGGAGTGTGGACCTAACCTCGAATGCACACTGACTCGTGAGCCGAGTCAAGAATGAAAGTTTCTTTATGCACTAAGACGGGAGAATACGTTTTCCCGAAGGCTTAAACTAGAGGTCACACTACCCGAGTGCGCGGTTCTTGGTGGGTTGAGCGATTGTTTGCCAGAAGGTCGCTTGAATGAATCACGATATCTACCCTTGTTCTACTTTGGGACACCTCGTCTGAGGCGCGCTGTGTCTTGATGCGCTAAAGGAGCTCGTTCACCAAGCTGGTCAAGTCGGCGACCTGCTGGGACAGGTGATGCTAGCTATTTGGATTGGAATAGTCTAGATAATGAGTGTCTCCATGTGTGGTGGTAGTGTAGTGGATTGCAGGTACAAAGCTTGGGCCTTGAGCGGGATTCCTGCATAAAAGTAGGGTGAAATAACCTTGGGTCGATCACGATGTTGGTGGCCGAAATCAGAATCGCCAGAGGTGGCCTCATATTGTATTGGACAGCAGGCCAAGTCGCCGGAACGGGTCGCGAGTCGAGCCAACCTGCCTGGGTCGTCGAAGAATGCACGGGCACACGTTGGGCTCGAGCGTATGGCGGCTGGCCTTGGGCTTGCATTGCGTGCTGGGTCGGCGTTGACTCCTTGCAGGCTTGGGCTCGCCTTGCAGTGGGCTGGGCTTAATTGCAACGAGCTGGACCTGGGCTACTTACCTGTAGGCTGCTCCTACTGGCTGAGCCATCTCTGCTGGGTTCCCGTGGACCTGGGCCTGGGCTTAGAGTGTCTGGGCTCGCTGGATGACAGCTAGGACTGTAGTAGGCTGTGCCTCTTACCCTGGGCCTGTTGTGGCAACTGCCACGTCATAGGCCTTTTGCCCTTGGGCCGTGAACTCCTGTGAATGTGGTGGGCAACTACAGCATGCAGCTGGGCTGCTACTGTTGCAGTGGTCCTTACCGTGGCCTGCAAGGTGGTGGCCGCAATGGTTGTGTGGCTTAATGGTGGTAGGGCTCTTCCCGCCATCACGTTAAGTCTTGAGGATTACAGTTGTGGGGCTACTTCTTTCCTTGCCGAGCAGCCTCTCTTTGCCATTCAAAGTACTACCTCTGCCTTCGTTTCTGCTCTCCGGTCCAAATCCTTGTACGCACAAGGTTTCATTCGCCGTGGTTTCTGAATTTCCTACCATTGTATCATTTCTCTAGGGATTGATCAATTAATTTTTATAGGAATGATTAATTGATATAATGTTTGAGAAATTCAACGTAACAGAAAATTCGAGAAACCAAATGTAATAAGCTTCTTCGAGTATTTGAATCAACTCTCAATGAAAGCACCTTTGTCCTTAGCTTTGACAAAAATGCACCTGCAAAACAATCAACACATTTGATCAAAAACCTAAGCCTCATGCACCCACAAGGTTAGGGGGGGTTTAGTAAGTGTTTAAGACTTCTAGGGGTAGGAATAGCTTACTAAAATTTGGTAGAATTGGGGATATATATATATAGGGGAGAAGGCCGACCATGGTGTTAAGGTTTTGCCCTACACATGACAACATCCTATTAGCCAAGGTTTATGGAGAAATATTCTCAAGATCTTAAATAAGAAATAATATCTTGAGATAATGGAGTAATTATTACTAATTGATTTAAATAGGGATTACTTACTTGAATAGAGTCAATCTTCAATTGAGAATGTATTAAAGATAGGATTTGGGTAATTAATCCTAATCTTTAATGCTTTGACTTTTCCAAGCCAATGGCAGGTGAGCTGTGGCCAGTCTTATTCAGCTGCAGGGACGCTGCGCATGAGAGTATCTGAAGAGTTTGCCCATTTAATGAGGGCAATCTTGTGTTTCTTGAGCAAAAGTTCACGTGTTGTCTCTAAAATTTTTGAAATTATTTTTAGCTCCACAACTGATACAAACTCAAACTCAACAAGACTCTTTGAAGTTGGAGCCCAAAAACAAGAATTCATATATATATTTTTTTTTTAAACGCCCTCAATATTTGATCAGAAATTAAAATCAAAATTGCGAAGAGCCCCGAGGAAGATGAGTTGAATGTAAAATATAAAATCGATTTGGTCGTGGTAATGTTTAATAAATCTCAGAATCGGGGTTTTAAGCTTGGTGGAGAATTTCTTGCTTGAATCGATGAGCTCGGAGTTGCCTTATGAGATTTTCCATCCGCCGATGGGGATTTCCCTGCCAACGGATTTGGGTCATCAAATTTGGGCTTCAAATTGTTAAAAATGGATTGGGTAGACCTAGCATTCGTGTCGTGTTTTTTGTTTTTATGTCGTACCAGATATCTTAACGGACTGTATTGTGTAACACCCATTAAAATAAACGAGTAATATAACTTGACTCGAAATCGATCTATTAATATTAATGAGTAATATGACCCACACGTTACCTATTAAAGAAAATATATTTTAAACCAATAAATAATCAAATGAAAAACATAATACTAAATTAGCATATTACATACCCAAAATAAGAGCGTAATGAAAGAAACATTAGTTCATTACAAAATTTCATAATGTTCAAAGGGTTTGCAAAATGAAAGGAGTTATGTTTCAAGATTAGGCATCCGTGGCTTTGTGTGTATGATCATGGATCGTAAGAGGGGGATAGGATGGGAGTCAACGGTTAAGACCATTGCTACAATTGAGGTCCCTCAATTCATCAAAACGTGTAGTTATGGTTCTTTTCGTCAACTTCTTCACAATTTTGTCACATGAATTATGTTCGAAGGACCATTACTACAATTGGATTAAAATTAAAGGCCCATTGCTACAATTGAGTTCAAGTTAAGAGACCATTTCTCCAATTGGATTAAAGTTGAAAAACCATAGCTGCACGTTTTGATGAATTAAGGGACTAATGATGATGAATTTTTAGTTACGGAACCATTGCTCCAATTAAGTTAAAGAAAATAAGCGGGAGATGATGATTCTTCTTTAATAGAAAGCTTTCAACTCTTAATTTTGCTTAAAACAGTCTATCGGTGTTTAGGTTATTTTTAATTTGGGGTTCAGATATTTTTGTGAGTTGTCGTAGTCGTTTCTGTTTGTATTGTTTCTCCTTGTTTTGTCAAACATAAAATTCAAAGATGTTTTTTTAGGCGAAACGATAACTTTGTTGTACAAAAGAGAGTTGAATACGATAAGATGTTTGCAGAGATGGTATCAAAGGAATATTATCTACAAATTCAATCGTTAAACGTTTTACTGTGACCCAAGATAAAATGTAATTGAAAATGCAAAACTGAATTGGGCAACCATACCTTTTATTGGCATCTAAACGAATAATTTAGAATGGTACAAACCCGATTCTAGCTGAGCCGACTCCTCTCTCATCTGCAGCTCTGTATTTGAAAGGCTGAGTAGCCAAGTATAGAGAAATCGTCAAATACCCACTATTTGAAGATCGAGAATAACCTACATTTACATTGCACATTCTATAGAAAATGAGACAAATTAACATATTTGAGATAAGTATTAAGATGCAAACATTCTCAAGATAAATTAAGCAGAAAAACAAAACGAATCCAATGACAATACAAAAGGAAAAGGAATTAAAGAAAATTTACACTTAAAATATTTCAAATTATTGATTAATCAACCAGACAATGAGTCTCAATGATCTAGTAATACCAGGGACATCATACAGAAATTAAAGTGAACCCCGTAAACTCTCAACTCAACTCCATCCCTCTCCCACCATTGTTTCCAATTCATCTCTCCTTCAAGCTTTTATATTACAAATTTATATACAACAAATTGAACTGTCCATTTCAAATCATACATACATAGGCAGCAAAGCAAAAACTAAACTCCCACCACATGAATTAATCAGTAACTAAATTCTTGGAAACCAGAACAAACCCAATTGAATTTTCATGTGAGTGATTGTAATTGAAAAAAAAAACATATATTTAAGTGCCCAAAATTTAAGCTTTACATCATATTCTGTTCTTTTAACACAAACAATTTTGCGGTCGTTAAGTAGTTTCTGTGGCTTTCGATCAATAGTTGTACTTACATAAAGAAAAAAAAGTAAAATAGTCAAACACAAAAGAAAGAAAGACGGATCAAATTATCAAGAAATCTATGTTAGAGTTGTTAAAATTCACTTTCATCTGTACAATTCAAACTTCTACACATTTATTCCCACACTTTACCAATTGTCTGCTAATTGCCAATATAGCAAGATAATGAATTATGTGAGCGAAAAAAATGATATGCAACTTCAACTTACCATGCCAAAGAAGCTCCATAAGAGTAGTAGCTTCCTCCTTACTTCATGCATCAAATGCATTGCAACCGTAAATCCTGGAAATTATTAAAATCCATCCAATCAAGAGGCAATGTAATAGTTGTGGGAAGGTGATTATGCAACCAAGAATCTAAGGTATACCTGACAAATTTGCGATTCCATTATAATTTCACACAAAAAAAAGATCAAATTTTGATTCAAACAAAACAATCTCATCTATTACAGATCGAACCAACCAAGCCCAACAAATTAACATCAACATGTCAAAACAACCAAGCCCAACAAATTAACGAACTAATTTTTCTTAATCAATAATAGCATATATATTATCAATCAATAATTCACATCGTTAAGGGTTAAACAAATAGATGAAGACTGAAAATTTACTCAATCACATCAACAAATCAAAGCCCTAAAATTTTATCATCCTGAACTGGAAAAATCTGTAAAATCTAAAACTTTTGACTGAAATTTTACTCAAAGCCCTAAATTTTTATCATCCTGAACTAGAAATCACATCAACAAATCAAGGCCCTAAATTTTTATCATCCTGAACTAGAAAAATTTGTAAAATCTAAAAATTTTTGTCGCATCAAAATAATTACAAATTAAACCCCCTATTCTGATAATAAAAACCAAATTAGTAAATTACTCACCTAAAAGCCTTTTTTCAAAGGCAAGCCGGAGTCCCTAATAATCCAAAATCACATCAAATGGAGGAAAATGATATATCAGAATCGGTTACTCATATACTAAAAGAAAATTTTATCCTTAATTTGTCTGCTTATAGAAATGAAAAAAAAATAAATCAAGAAAACCAAGACCAGATACAATTTTGATGCAAAGAAAGCAAAGTTAGAATACCAAGAGCCAGATTATGCTATTAAATCAGACAAAACTGAGATGCAATGGAATATATACAAATCTAATGCAAGAATACAAACCAAAACCCTTACTTTCTGAGAGAAATTGAGAAAGAACATCGTAGAAAGAAAGCAAGAGGAGAGATGTAGCTGGCTCTGGCTGGAATTGTTGACGATGAATGTTTGAGAGAAAAGCTTTACCTTTCACTCGCTTTTGATTCCTGTGCCACAACAGACACATCGCTTGTGACAGTTTCCAAAGGGAATTCCAAATTCAAAATTCAATAATCTAAACCATAATTAACTCACAATTTAGTTCCATCAACATGATAGACATACCTACTGTCAACAGACTAACAAAATTTAAATTTAAATTTAAAGAAAAAATGCAGTAGAATTGTATAATGAGAAATTCTCGAACGTGGATAAATTAATCTTGTGGGATGTGATCAATTGCATTGGGCTGGCAGCAGGCCCCAAAAGTACCTCAAGAGGAAACAAATCAAACACACTGCGTGAGCAATTTGATTTACAAAACAAAATGACATAATTCATATACTTTTACATCATTATACCGTGAGTTATTTACTACTGGTTCTCTGCAATTAAGCTTTTATATGCAACTTAAGAATATATCAACCCAAAAAATCCCCACGAACCCCAAACAAAATAACTAATCATGCCAATCCTAAGAACACAAACCATATCAAAAACAGTGAACCACACACATAAACACAATTGTGTCTACACAGTGGCCATTAATTAAGTTATAATACGCATGAGTAAACCCTAAAAAAAAATAATCAAAGTTACGAACTTTGAGTACAAATCAATCCAGCATGAATTTATACCACACATTCTGGCATAAAAGAAAAAAAAAATCACAACTAATATTTGAAATTAAATTCATCAAAAGCACACAAATTCAGTGAGAAGAGAGAGAGAGAGAGAGAGAGAGAGAGAGAGAGAGATTACTCGGATAGTTCTTTGAAGTAAGGGACGCGTGAGCGCATAACACTCTTAATCTAGGACTGGAGACCGTGCGCCTCCTTCAGAGGGCTCTCGCTATCTTGCGCATCCTCCACCATTACCATGAACTCCCCCTCTCTCTCTCGCCCCCTCCCTAAAATCGGACTCTCTTTGTCAACAAATCCCATAGATTGAAAAATCTAACCCCAAAAACTGTTATCCAGACCCTTCATGAATCACTTCCACAGAAACACGCTGATCATAGTAATTTACTGATCAATTATACCACATCAATTATACCAGTGCATTCATCAAATAAGCATTTCCAAAATACACATTTAGCAGATAAATGTAACCTAAGGCACAAATTCACACGGATAGAAAAAATCAAGTTCCACAACCTACGAAAACAAAGTGGCAACTGAGACATCGTTTGAGGGATTTGAGACTGAGCTTCTTCCATAAACAACATACCTAGAACTCCCCAAGTTTTCAAATGGAAATTAAACATTTAAATGGCTTATAGTAATTTAACAAATTCTTTATTAGTGGAGTAAATAATTTGTAACCACCTATTTCCTGGGAGGAAAAATAAAAAAATTCAATTTTAAAAAAGAAATGTACTTTTTAGTTCAATTTCCACAGCCATAGTAATTTATGTGGACTAAAATTAAGATTAACTAATACATCCCATCAACTGCAACTAAACAACTTATAGTAATTTAATCTGTGTTTGTGGATATGAGAGAGAGAGAAAGAGAGAGAGAGAGAGCTATCTATTATAAAGCCAACCTTCTTTGAATTCACTTCTTGGTCCTCTTGTGGCTTATTACCAAAACTCTCCACTGCATTTGCAGTAATGCCCTCTGCTTCTGCTCCTGCGATAATTATCATTCCGTAAGTAAAAGGTACAAAAATATCAATTATTTAATGGTAGATATTTACTTTAGACTTTTGAAGATCCAATTCATCCTGCATCTTCTCACATCATCTTAATGCTAAAGCCGCAAACCTGTCAGCTCAGCTTCATGTTCGCTCCTCATTGAAGTTATTTTCTATAAAAATGATAAACTGGTTTGTAACGTAAGCATATAACACTCTACTTAAATTAGCAGTTCCAATTCAAACTATTTATTTGAACCTCAGTTCATTTTCAGCTTGCAGTTGGATATGCTTTAGCTCTTCACGGTGTTCGGATTTTAGACTGAGTATCACGTTCTTGGTGATCCAACCTATAAAAATACAAAAAATATTTTACGAAATTTCCAAACAACCAATATAATTAAAAGCTTGCATACAATTTGCTTAATTAACAAATAATGCAGGGCAATTTTCATTTCCAACCAACTGTAAACACAAAGATGTCTGCTTTAACTACCGCTCTATTGAACAGTAAAAAATCCAAAAACTCTGAACTAAATCAAAATAAAAAAATTGGGTAAATTTAACATCATGTTATATCAATGTTTTAAAAAACTCGCCTCGGGGTGTGCCTAGGTAGCCAAGGCATGCCTGAGGCGTTTGATTGGGTGTTCCCAGTACCCTTCAGCGACCCAAATCTTGCTTGAAATTTGAAGTTTTCTGGAAACCTGGTCTGGGTTGCAGCGGTGTCTTCACGAAGAAGACGACCGCGCAAAGAAGAAGAAGGGTTTTTTTTTTCTTCATAAAAACTTGACCCTGAACGACTCCGTTTTGGCCAAGCCTTTTAATGTTTTTAATGACTTGGCCCAAAACGACGTCATTTTGGCCAAGTCTCTTTTTTTTTAATATAGGAACATTTGGTCCCCACATATCAGCAACAAGCAACCCAATCACAGGAGGTCTCCTCCTCCTTCTCCCCTCCCAATCCTATATTTCAACTTTACTCCAATCTCATACCTCAATTTGTTTCAAAATTCTCCACACCACCAAGTTTTTTCGTATTCTAATTAATTGGTCACTGGTAGTTTGGCTACTTGTTTGATTGTTGAAGTTGATTAATTTGTTTTACAAGTATTGTAATATATATATAATTTTAGGTCTCGTCAGGCTTCGCCTCACGCCTCACACCTAGGCGGGGCTATCCATGAAACACCTCGCCTACGCCTTCGCCTTTTAATACATTGCGCTATATGTACCTTCACATATTTGCGAACTCGTAGAGTCATTGGTGAGTCGACTCGGCCTTCTGTTGTGTTTGGCTCATATACTTATGGGTTGGCAACAATTTTGATAGTGTAACTTTCTGAGTGCTACAGGGAAATGGCAGCAGCCACTTTGTGTTTGGCTTTCGGTTGTGGCATGGAAGTTTTGTTTCAAGAGAAGACATGGTGATTGCCACAAGCAAAGTTGGAAGCAAGCAAGTCTTGACTTTGTGTTTGCTTGCACGCAATTGTGCATGTTTTATTTTCTATGCATTAAATGGCAAATGGAGAAAAAGTTGTACTCTATAGGCTAGGTATAGAAAAGGGTGTTGCCGTGTGAACTTAAGATTTTCTTGGTCTTGGTTGTTGGCATAATTGCATGAATATAAGTGAAGGAAATAGTTATGCATTGAGAGTGCATCCGGAGGAGAACACAAAGGAGAGAAAATAGAGAGTGAGAGAGAAACTCTTGGGGTAGAGTGAGGCTCTTGGGAAAATTATGTGAGTGTACAAGGAATTGGGGTTTGGGTTATGTCGAATTAACTCAAGTGTATCTTGTACTAGCTATTCTCATAGTGAAGAGCAATATCTCTCCGGGGAAGTAGGCAGGATTTTGCCGAACCTCGTAATTCTCTCGGTGTCTTTATTTCTTGTATTTTAAACTGTTCAACTGTGGGTTTGTAGTTTGGTGAGATAATCTGAATTTGGTTTTGCACTAACCGGCCAAAGCACAACACCTTCATGCCTGCGTGTAGACTCGTCATCCCTGCGAATTGCAAAGCTCGAGTCACCGAATCAATAGGCGCAAATATATATGGGAAGAGGCATACGTTGAAACATGTGCAACATAGATATATTAAATAGACGCGAAAGCAACCATTAATACACCTGCAAGCAAGAAACTACTCACGGTGCCCTTGGTGCGGATGGACCAACAACCAAAGAGTTTTGAGCTCCTCCCATCTGCATTTCCTTATAATCGTCATGACACACATGATATTACAACCAACAAAATAGCTTAAGCATGTTACAGTGGCAATATAGAATACCCAGATAGACTTAACTTCCACAAAACAATAAGCTATAACTTCCCTACTTCTAACTGCTTATTAGAAATTTCAATTAGAACAAATAATACCTGTGAGGGCAAGGGCATCAGAAGGTCATTCAGAACCACTCAATATTGAATCCTACATACTCCATGCTTATCTAATAATTCAAATCAAAATTTTCATTCCAACCCAACATTCTTCAAATCAATAACTTCAGAAAGCTTATAATTCACAAAAAAAAACAAAAGAAAAACACTAACATTTCAACTCTATAATTTCAGTAACCTTGTGGCTCATGCGAAGTCTTTTACTGCAAAGAAAAACAAAGAGTGAGCACAATTAACGCACAAATTTTCAAACAAAAAAAACTACATTCAACTCAATAATTTCAGAAAGCTTATAATTCACAAAAACCAAAAGAAAAACACTAACAATTTCAACTTTATAATTTCACTAACCTTGTGCCTCATGCGAAGTCTTTTACTGCAAGAAAAAAAAAAAAGAGTGAGCAACAATTAAAACACAAATTTTCAAAAAAATAAAAAAATAACTACATTCAACTCAATAATTTCACAACCCCAAAAATGACAGAAAGTAAAGGCAACGGAGGTACCTCTCGGGGTCGGGAGGAGGGAGTTAGCCATTGGTGGGGGGGAAGAATTCGAGAGATTGTTTGAGGAGTTTGAGACTGAGCTTCTTCCATAAACAATATACCTAGAATTCCCCAAGTTTTCAAATGGAAATTAAACATTTACATAGCTTATATAAAAAACCAAAATATAAAAAATTAATCAAAAGGTTGAGAAAACTCACATCCCAGTAATGCTCATTGCTGATATTAACACCCACTGACAGCAGCCCTTGATTTGTGGAATTCCCACGCCCAACTCCATGACCTCTGTCTCTGCCATCCCTCTCTCCCTCACAACCATACCCACTTTCGACCCACCCCTCAATCCCGACGCCAACCCTTGATTTGACGAGGAAAAATCAATCCAACCCCGCTTTTCGCAAGTCTCACTCCTCCCTCTCCCTTCCCCTCCTTACCAATCCACGCCCATCTCCCTCGTTGTAGCCCTGCAACCCACGTTTTTTGGCAAACGTGTTAGAATCTAGAGAGGTTTTAGTAAGAGAAAATGTAGAGAGAGAGAGAGAAATAATATTGTGTATATTTCCATCGTATCAATAAGATTACACTTACACTATGTTTGGATGAAGAAATTTAAAATTACTAATGAATTTTAAAATGATGGAAATTGAAATGTCGAGATTTTATTTTTTAGAATTTGTGAATTTTCTTGTTTGGTTAACCTAAAAAACAATGGAATTGAATACGGAATTTATTATTTTTAAACTCTCAATCATAAAAATTGGAAAATGACACCTATTTACATGAAATTTAAACTTGGGAATTAGAGGTCTCAAATTCCAAGTTTTTTTTCCATGTGGAAATTCTAAATTTCTATGTTTATGAATCCAAACAAAGAAATTGGTGCATGTCAATTTATAAATTCCGACTTTTACCAAATTCCAAGTTTATTTCCCTCATCCAAACATAATGTTAGGTATATATATACCAGTATTCACATAGAATAACCATCTATCTTAATGACTAAGTAATGTAGTTTGTTATTGTAACAAACTACAACATTATCACTCATTGTTATTTTACCATACTACCCTTAATATCCCCCGTCAAAATGAACTGAGGTAACCGAAGAGAAAGTTTGTCTCTAAGAAGAAGTAACCGGTCCTTGGATAGTGCTTTGGTGCAAATATCTGCAGTTTGATCTTGTGAATAGATGAAATGAACTGTGACAGAGTTGGCCAAAACCTTTTCCCTGATATAATGATAGTCAATCTCCACATGCTTGGTTCGAGCATGGAAGATTGGATTCTTGGCTAGAGAAATAGCAGATATATTGTCACACCAGAGCTTGGGAGGGCATGGAAGAAAAAGACCAATATCAATCAATAAGTTGTAGATCCAAGTCAGTTCAGCAGTTGTGTTGGTCAATGATCGGTACTTTGCTTCAGTTGAGGATCTAGCCACAGTGGGTTGTTTCTTGGCACTCCAACTAATGAGTGAGTTACCAAGAAAAACAAAAAAATCACCTGTAGATCGGCGATCTAATGAACAACCTGCCCAGTCTGCATCAGAGAAGCTATTTATGCAGAGTTGTTGTGAACATTTAGAAAACCACAAACCAAGAGAGAGAGAACCTTTCAAATATCTGAAAATTCTTTTAACAAGCTGAAAATGAGATTGCCGTGGACTATGCATAAACTGACAGATAAGATTAACTGCAAATGATAAGTCAGGGCGAGTCCAAGTCAGGTATTGAAGCCCTTCTACTAAGGATCGGTATTCCTCAGGATTAGGAAGTAATGGGGAAGAGTGATCTAATGTGGATTTGCTCAATGGAGTAGCACAAGGCTTAGCATCATCCATGTGTGCCTTTTTGAGAAGATCTAGGATATATTTAGTCTGTGAAACGAAAATACCCTTGGAAGACCTTTTGACTTCAAGTCCGAGAAAATAGTGAAGTGATCCTAAGTCCTTAACAGGAAATAGAGCACAGAGTTGAGAAATCACAAGTTTGCAAGCTGCAGAATCTGGTCCTGTAACCAGAATATGATCCACATACACTAAGACATACACCACAGAAGTATCTTTCTTAACAAACAATGAATGATCATTTTGAGAACCAGAGAATCCAAGAGAGTGTAACGCAGTTGTCAACTTCTCATACCAGGCTATGGGAACCTGTTTCAGACCATACAAAGACCTATGCAATTTGCAGACATGATGTGGTTTGACAGAATCCGCAAACCCGGGGGGTTGAACCATGTAGACATCTTCAGTGAGATTACCATGCAAAAATGCATTACTCACATCTAACTGATTTAGAAACCAATCAAACTGAGATGCTAAGGTGAGTAGTAGTCGAATAGTGACCGGTTTGGCAACCGGACTGAAGGTTTCATTATAGTCCAGACCTTGTTGCTGATGAAATCCTTTAGCAACAAGTCTGGCTTTGTATCGATCAACCGAGCCATCAGGTTTTCTTTTGATACGGAACACCCACTTACAGCCAACCAGATTTTGAGAGGAATGAGGAGGTACCAAAGACCATGTCCCGGTTTGAAGCAGGGCATTAAACTCCTTCTGCATTGCTTGTCTCCAATGCAAAGACTTGGATGCTTGAAGATAGGTAGAATGTGTAAAATCAGGGGATAAATGAGAGGGAATAGGATGCTTAGTTGCTAAGAGAGCCTTGGGTTTGAAAATGCCCGATTTTGACCGAGTAGTCATGGGATGAATATTTATAGTGGGTTGGATAAATGGTGATATAGTTGAGGAAGTAGGATCTAGAGGTAATATAATAGGTGATAAGGTGTTCGATGTAGGTACAGTATGTGTGGAAGAAGAGGATGAAGGAACATGAGTGGGATTTGTGAAGGTTAAAGATGTAGGTATGGAATGTTGAACAAAAGTAGGGGTAGAAGAAGGTGAAGACACAAGGGCTTGCTGATGAAGAAAAGGAAATGTATGCTCATTAAATATAACATGCCTGGAAATATAGATTTTTCCAGTTTGAGCATCCAAACCTCGATATCCTTTATGATTTAGACTGTAGCCTAAGAAGACACAGGGTTTGCTCTTTGGATCAAATTTGGAAGAAGTGTATGGCTTGAGCCACGGAAAACATCTACAACCAAAGATCTTGAAAGTTGTTTAATCTGGTGGTCTATGAAAAATAGATTCCCGATGAGAAGATTTAACACCTGTGGGCATACGATTAATGAGATATAGAGCTGTGGAAAAAGCTTCAACCCAGTAGATGTGAGGAACCTGAGAAGCTGCAAGAATAGTACGAGCAGTTTCAACCAAATGCCGGTGCTTTCTTTCAGCACATCCATTATGTTCTGGAGTATGAGGACACTACAAGACAGCACCACATTTATCACAGTTAATTCACCACGGACATCAAAGACACGTTGTAGAATATCGAATATTACCACGGACATTTAAAGTCCGTTGTGAGTAAATGGTTTTAACAACGGGCAAAATTGGCCCGTAATAGAACATGTAAGAATAATAACGCGCAAGTAAAGCTCGTTGCAGTTATTTGATATAACCACGAGGGTAGCCCGTTGTTGAAATAAATTTAATCACAGCGCCTTCTTGAAATCAATCACGGTATATGAATGTTGTAGGTTAATTTATTTAATATTACTCTTAAATTTGTTATCAGAACCAACTCTATCTTAAACCCAATCTATATACCAATTCCAGATCTGATACCACCAACCACCCAGTCTCACCCATTCGCTTCCTTCGACAGTTTCTCTGAAATCTCCAAACTACTCATTTCTCTCTCCAAAGCCCCCGCCCCCCTCTTCTTCGAAATTGCAACCATCTTCTATCCGGCGCCCACACAAGAACTCGTCACTGACGCAGAGCCCGCCATAAGCTTTCTCTAGAGAACAACATGTCGGTCGTCGTCCCCATAGCCTCGCCCAGTCGCTGGCTCGACTTGGATGACCAGCCATTCCTCAATTCCAGGATTAGTATGTCTCTCGATTTCTTTGTAAAGATATTAAAATTTAATTCCGTTTATTGAAATGATACCGTGATTATTCTGCAATTAAAGTGTAATTATGAATAAGTATGTTTTTTACAATTCAATTTTGGCTAAATGTGATAAAGATTAAAGCTTTACTTAGTTTTGGTTCAATACGATAAGGTGCAAGAGAAAGGGATATGTTGATAACTAGGAGGCAAGCATGCCTTCTCCAAGCATGACCAAGCATAGAACGAGCAGTGTGAAAATTTTCGGGGTCGAATTGTGCCCTGACAATGTGGCTGTTGCCATGGTATTTTGTTCAAGGTGTCCTAGGCCTTGCAGGGCTTGCTGTCTGTTTTTAACTTTCCATTTAAAAGACGATTTGCATCTCGACCTGGCTAAGGTACATTTACATTCACACTTTCTGTTATTTTTTGGAACTGGTTTGCTTTACATTTGTAGCTGTAGTTATTAAAAGTGGCATTCTTGATGAATTGTGAACTTAAATTGACGTTGGTATGCACTGATTGGTAAAGAATTTGCTTTGACAATGCTGATTAGTATGAAAATGGTGCTAACCGGGGTACGATAATGGGATTCTAGCTTTGAATTATTGATGTGAGACATTGTTTTTCTTTGATAAGTGAATTGTTTGTATAGTTTTGGTTTCTGACAAATTTATATGTGAAGGATCTCCCTCAATTGGTCCCGCTCTCATTTTCAATTTTGATGTCCTCGAAGACTCAAAGATGCTATCTTTGAACCTATTTTTGTTTGTTTTCCCAATTTTTTGGCCTTTTGTAGGCGAACTGCTATTATAGTGACTAATAGAAGTAGAAAGAAGGAACAAGGGGTTGAAATTTGGCTAATTCTGCCAATATAGATGTTTTGCAAATGGCTGGGTTTTGCTAGTTTAAAGGTCTTAATGCTTCTTTTTCTTTTACTATTGCTTTTGTTAATTCAGGGTTATTAAACTTATTACAATTTGCAAGTTACTCTTGAATTATTAAGCTTTCATTTAAAAATAAATAAAACAAGGAAGGAAAAACAATGAATTGAGGTATATTTGATATGTATGCCATTTTGCACTACAGTGAATCGTACAGATCAATTAAATTCTAGGCGGCGAATCTTCACCATTGATGAAATTGTGATTCTATGTTTAACTTCTACAGGTGCGTCCTCTGTATATTTCTATAATTTCAATTTCTGAAATATCTATTGTTTATTAGATTTTACTTTCGATATGGTCACTATTGTTTATGGTTTATAAAAAAATAAAATCTATGTTTATGGTATTGGTTTGGTTAATCTTGTATAGTATATATTTGCAGAATTATACGTAGTGGCTCTATTTAGTTGGTTCATAATCTAATCATGTGTTTATCTTTTCTCAAGGACTCCTCTTATTATAATTTTGTCAAGAGTTCAATTGCAAAGGAATGCATGAGTAGAAAGGTTTAGAGGCAGAAACTCTATTCACTTTTCTTGATTGAGATCAAATGTATATTTCCACCTATACGAGTACCAAGATTTTTTTTCTTGTGATCCATATGCTTATGTCCATGCAAATAGAGAGGCAGCAATTGTTGAGGCTCAAGTATTAGGGGCAATAGTTCACTCTCAAGGTCCTTTGTTTGGAGATGTTCAAAGAAATCTGAAGTCTTCAAGTGTTCTTGTTATTGGAGGCATATTTGATACTTTGTGGATAGTTTGGTATTTCTAGTATAACTCATCGTTAGCTTTAGTGTGCAGTTTGTAATATTTGATTTTGCGATTTGTTTATGTAATTATTATATTGTAGTAAATTTGTTTATATATTAAATGATTTATTATTATTTTTTTTTTATTTTTGGAAATTTTTTTATGACGGTCATTAGCTGTGGTCAATTTGTAATTCACAACGGCTATAATGAATGTGGTGTTAGATCACAATCTACCACGGGCACAATCCGTGTTTATTTCACATTTGACAACGGGCATAGTCCGTGGTAGAAACTAAGACTTTCTATCACATCCAGATTACTAACGGGCACAGTGCCCGTGGTGGATTGCAATCTATCACGGGCATTGACCGTGGTAGATGAGCTTTTTTCTACTAGTGGGACAACTGAGTTGATGAGAAATCCCATGTTCTTGAAAACAATGTGAGAAATTGTGATTGACAAACTCTCCACCAGAATCTGATCTCACTGTAATGATCTTAAATCTCAGACTTGTACTTGAGAGGAAACAACCAAGAATACTTGGTGAAATCATCAACCAAAATGAGGTAATAGCGATATCCATTAACAGAAGCAATGGGTGCAGGACCCCATACATCAGTATGTACTAGTTCAAGAGGCTTGCTTGTGTTACAAGGAACAGAAGTAAATGATTTTCTAGAACATTTGCCTAGAGCACAACTGGAACACACAAACTTATTTATCCTATCGGAGAAAGAAATACTAGTTTGAGATACTAGTTTATGTAGAATTTTGAAAGATGGATGACCCAGCAGTTGATGCCATATATCCTGAGAAGCTTGAGTACTTGCTACATAAGCAGATTCAGTGCCAGCAGTAGAAGGTGCAAGAAATGGATAGAATCCAGCTTTGACAGGACCTTTAAAAAGCTCATTCCCCGAAGTAAGATCCTTCATAGTAAAGTGAAAAGGATATAGATGAATAGAACATCAATTATCAAGAATAAATTGATTTACAGAAATCAAATCTTGTTTCAGATCAGGAACATGTAACACATTGTGCATGGCAAATGTATGATTAGATGTAGTAAGTCTAGAAGAACCAGAATGAGTAATAGGCAAACCTTTGCCATCACCAATATAGACTTGCTCAGAACCATTGTAGGGTTCAGAATTCTGAAGATTGGTAGAGGAATTTGTCATGTGAGAGCTTGCACCAGTATCAAGAAGCCATGTAGGATTTGCAGAAGAGGTACCAGCATGAAATGCAGTCTGAGAATTCTTATTGCCATAACCAGGATTCATCCGATGAAGAAAATCAATAACCTCATGATCAAATTGGCGACAGATTTGACATGAATTTCTTCTATTGAAGTTGTTAAAATTGGAATTGGATCCTCGATTGTACCTCTGATTACCTTGGCGAGAGAAACTCTGACGAGAATTATTGAAAGATCAAGAAATATTAGGGCGATTCTGTGAATTTCTAGGGTTGGAGAAACTGCGATCCATGCCACGGCCTTGTGATGAGTTGGAATTCAAACCTTGTTGGACATAATACACCTGCGAATTTGAGTCACCAAGCGGTGTAGGAAGAATGCATGTGGATGAATTGTAAGCTTGAAACGGTGCCGATGATGAAACTTTCTTGCGACTATTTAGTTGAATCTCCTTGTTGAGCAGTAAGCCATGGAGTTCATCAATGGTAGTTGAACCAAGACGAAATTGAATGGCATCCGTAAAAGAATCAAATTCAGGCGATAATCCATGAAGAGTGATGAAGATAAGTTCCGAATCAGCAACTGGAGCTTCAGCACTTGCGAGAGCGTCTGCAATTCCTTTAATCTGTTGAAGATAAACAGCAGCAGTGGAATCACCTTTGGTGATTGTTCGGAGACGAGATCGCAGTTCATGAATATGAGAATGAGACGCCGTCGCAAGGCAGGACTCCAATTTTGCCCAAAGTTCTCGAGCTGTTGTTACCCCCACAGTGTAGGGAATTAGAGCGTCCGAGAGAGTGGAATTGATCCAGATCAGAATGTTCGGATTATTCTCAAACCAAGCCATATACTGAGAATTGATTGTTGAAGTGCAAAGGCCGGAAGAATCAAGAAGATACTTCGGTGGCGTCACCATTGATCCATCAACAAATCCGGTGAGGTTGTACCGGTGAAAAATTGGTGCAAAGAGAGCACTCCAGGTGAGCCAATTTGTGGTTGTCAATTTGATTGGAACCAGCGATCCAATGTTTTGGATTGTGAAAGAATAACTGACCGAATTAGGGCACAATTTGGGGTTGAAGAATGTGTGAGAGGAGGCTGAGAGATAGAGTCAGAGGAAGGCGAATGAGGTGCCGCCATTGTTTGTGGCTTAGGGTTTTAGAGAGAAAGATCGAGAAATTGCAAAGAAGCAGAAGAGAATGATCGGCGGTGGTCGTTAGACACAAGCGATTGATACCATGTTAGAATCTAGAGAGGTTTTAGTAAGAGAAAATGTAGAGAGAGTAAAATAATATTGTGTATATTTCCATCATATCAATAAGATTACACTTAGGTATATATATACCAGTATTCACATAGAATAACCATCTATCTTAATGACTAGGTAATGTAGTTTGTTATTGTAACAAACTACAACATTATCACTCATTGTTATTTTACAATACTACCCTTAATAAAACGTCCCCTCTCCCTTCCTCTCCCTGATACCTCCCATTCTCTGTCTGTAAATAATCCAGCCCCCTCACTTTCTTGAAACCAACTCTTAAACCTTAGAACGCAGCACTCTCTCTCTCGCAACCCACTCTGAGTGGCACGGATGCAACAACCCTCGCCTTATCTCCCGTCATCTCCTAACCCTAAAATCACGCTCTCCTTATCTCCCTATTTCCCTCTCTTCCCAAATCGAGCATCACCACTCAAGCCCCTTCTCTTTCTCTCCCTCGAATCGTACACCCTCTGTGACTTTGTCTACCTAAGCCGCATGCCTTCCTCTCACCAAATCCCTATCTTCATCCCTCAATCTCTCTCTTATCTCTCTGCTCGCTCGCTCTCTCTTCCGACGGAATGGTCTTACCGAGTCCTACTGCAGCTCACAAAGAAAGGAAATGAGGGTGCGTTTATTGCACCGAACTATCTCGGATTGGACTAGCTTCATGGACTAAGCTGGACTGGCTTAGACTAGACTAAGCTGGACTAACTTCGTGAAGCGTTTGGTGCAGTGTCGAATTAAGAAACAGGATAATTAATAAATTATAATATTATATTAATTTATCTATATCTCTATTAATATTTTATTCTTAATTCTCTCATTTCTTCCTTCTTTTTTCTGAAAACTCTTCCTCTTCTTCGAAACTTAATTCCATACTTTGAGATCAAATCAAAACCAACTTCCTACAATTGCATATCAGATCAAAACCAACTCCCCGCAATTACAGATCAAATCAAAATCAACTCTCGACAATTTTAAATTCCACAATTTGAGATTAAATCAAAACCAATTCCACAATTTGGCTTCTCAGGTTGCTTACCCTATCTTTATCGCTGGCGATCCCAAGCCGTTGTCGTCCCAATCCAAGACCTTTGTCGTCCCAATCCAAGACCTTTGTCGTTTTCGTCGCCGTTGCAGGAACCGGCTTTTTGGCCTCCAATATTCCTTCATCGCCATCTTGTTCCTCACCCATCACTGGGTTCACAAGGATTCCGTGATTTGGGTTTTAACAGCCGTCGTGTTCCTCACCCACCGCTGGGTTCACAAAGATCCCATGATTCGGGTTAGAACAGAGACCATCGGCGGCGACTTGTGCCCACGACGATCGGAGGTGGTGCAGTTATGTAGGTCTTGTTGGAGGAGGAAGAGACGGAAGAGAGCAGAGAAGGAAGACGGTCTTAGCTAGTCCCATCCTTTTCGAGGGCTCTCGCTAAGAACTTCTAGCGAGCCTGTTAGTCCACACGAGTCCCCTTTAGTCTCATTAAACATAATCCCAGTATCTAACAAACACTGGACTATAGTCCAGTCTAAGCCAGTGAGAGTTAAGGAAGCCAAACAAACGCACCCTGAAAGTCTCTAACCCACCCAATCCGTTCGAAACCTTACAAACTAAAATGACCATCGCACCCCTGCCTTTCCACAATTATCAACACGCGGCTTGAAGATCAGCGGCAGAGAGAGTAGTGGCAACCTCGTAAATAAAGTAAAATTCGGACCCAAACATTGTTCATTTGTACAACAATTTCTCCTCATTCTTTAGACTAAGGTAATTGTATATTCGATTGGAGAAAGCCTTGGCCTTTATTTATTTAGAAGGGAATATTCTAAAAAATTTTAATTCATGAGAATTCAAGCTCGAGTGCAAGAAAGTAAACACATTATTCCATTGGCTTAACTCACATCTACCGCTACATAGTACTACAATTTAGTAGTATTCAACTTCACTTGTAAGTGAGAGATCAGAAAATTTGATTCTCACAAAAGGCAAATTTAAACTATATTATTATGACTAGCCCATTACAAGGTTTAGCCTACTCCCCCACTTCCTACGTAAATAATATCGCTTGTTAAAAAAAATAATAAAAAAAACTCACATGTACAAGTCATCATAATCTTTATCAAGCACGAAAAACTATGATATGGGAAAACATAATGTACCAAAATTATGAAAGACGTTACGGTTAAGTATATGTACTTGTAGTTACACAGTAATAGTCATACTTAACTCAATCCTCTCTATCAAACGAGGCCTTAGTGTGGTATAACAGATTAAATAGGAGAATGCCCTAGCCACCTATTGAACATATCAAAACACTCCTTAGGATTGTACTCTGGAGCTGTATGCCCTCCTCCCTGCACAATTGCAACTTGGAATCAATTCTAAGATCAGAAATGGTTAGTGATTTTAATTAGTACATTAATGTACGGATGTTATCGGACATGCCTTTATGGTCGCATATGTCAAATTATACTCTTTATTTGAATGGTAAATTGTGTATCTGCAAAATGAATCAGTGACAAAAGAAAAATGAGAACAAAGGATCAAGAGTTAGTATTAAATATTCCGAAAAAATCACGAAAACAATAAAAACTGAGCTTTATAGGTATAATATACTAACCCTGCAACTTGATGATCAGAAAACCATGGTTTCCAATCATCTTCAAGTGTCAAGTTCAAGGATTCTATCCACGCCAGTGTGCTTACATATGGTATGCTCATATCATGATCACCACTGTAGATAAATTCATGTAACTAAGCTGCCTCTTCAAATTTTTTTCTAATTTTTAAAACGTATAAGGTGTGGTTTTATTGCATTTAGCCCATTCACCTTTTGTTCCCTGTTTGTAATTAATTGTTAATATATATTTTTGTTTGAAATTAGATGGCTGCAAGTTTGTATCTTTTATTTAATTGATTAGAGATAGCATTAGGATATATATACCTCTCGAATGTTGAGAGCTTTACGGACATTTATATCATTCGCCCAAAGAACAGCGTAGCGGATCCTATCTTCCTGCAACACATCTGTCAGTTTGTTACTACTCAATAAAATGAGTCATTTTGCAGTTAATAGAGTCCCTTTTCAGTTAACAGAGAGGGTGGATTCGTATTTGTGACCTCTTCTAGCATTGAAAAGAAGTAATGCTAAACTAAGAGCAAATTACCATACGATGAATATGAGAGAGAGAGAGAGAGAGAGAGAGAGAGATACCCGACACAACTGCAGAGAAGAGGGGAAATCTTTCAAAGTATCCTCAACAGGGAGTGAGATACCTGCCTTCCAATTCTAGTTCATTTCTAACACTGTTAATTATTAAGAATATATTGTATAATATTGTGTTTGTCTAAACTAGGAAAGATTATTCCATGAATTGTGGATCACGTCTTTATAGGATTAGAATTAGGGTTTGATTTTTCTTTTGTATTTGTATATATATGGCTTACACAGCCTCTGTACATATATGAAATATTCAGCCGTATTGCTTCTTCACACATTCTCACATACATCCCAGAACCTACCTAGCTCTTTATTTAATTTGGTATCAAAGCCTAGCAAAGTTCCCCTTCATCAAACCCTAGCAAAATTTCCAACACCATGACAGACAATCCAACATCCAACACCAACACAAACAACAGCCGTAGTATGGATTCATCACATCCATACTACGTTCATCCTTCAGATCACCCTGGCCATATCCTTGTTTCTGAAAAACTGAATGGCACTAACTATTCCTCCTGGAGCAAGTCCATGCTCCATGCCTTACGTGCTAAAAATAAAATCGGGTTTATCGATGGTTCCCTTCAACCCCCTTCGGAAGATAAACAACCAGGAGAATATGCCTTATGGGCACGCTGCAACAGCATGATCCTATCATGGATCTCCAACTCAGTCGAATCTCATCTCTCTAACAGAGTTGTTCATGCCGCATTTGCGTACAAGATTTGGGAAGATTTCAAGCATCAGTTTTCCCAGCAAAACACACCAACAATTTACCAAATCCAGAAACAGATTGCCTCTCTATCTCAAGGATCCATGACTGTCCCAGCATACTTTACTGAACTTAAGCATCTCTGGACCCAACTCGATGCTTATGAAGACCCCGTCATTTGTAACCTGATGGATAAGCATCATGAGCAACGAGAACAGTACCGGATTATGCAATTTCTTATGGGTCTCAACGACGTTCACGACACCGTTCGCACTAGCATCCTCATGATGACACCATTGCCCAATATTCATCAAGCTTATTCCTTTGTCAGCAATCATGAGCAACAACGTCAGTTGACATCAGAACAACGTCAACAATCGCCATCCGATAATTTTTCCCTTGCTGCCGTAGCACAGACCCGCAACTCTACCCAACGCTGTGATCATTGCAACCGAGAGGGACACACCATCGACAATTGCCGTACTCTGAAATACCATTGCAGTTTCTGTGACAAACGGGGCCATACAGATGATAGGTGCAAAATTAAGAATGGCACATGGGTCCCTAACCCTAATGGAGGACACGGCAACAAAAACGGTCGACAGCAACGCGGCCCTTCTTCACGTCCCGTGCATGCTGCTCATGCAGCATAAACCATCTCAGGTCCTCAAGGACCATCCATACCGCAGCCAACATGCCCTCATGCATCCTCCACTACCAATCCGTTGAGTGCACTCTCTGCGGATCAGATTCAACAATTAACTCATGCTCTCTCTTTACTTTCCTCTGGTAATGGGAACGCCTATGCAAATGCCGCAGGTTTGAATTCATTTACTTCCATTAATTCTGCGTTTACTAAACCATGGATCTTGGATAGCGGAGCTACAGATCATATCGTTTCTGATTCTACTTTATTTACCACCACTAAACCTTCACCTATACCCGCTGTTCATTTACCCACTGGTTCTTCCATTCCCATCACTTGCACTGGCACCGTACCATTTAATTCTAACATACCTTTGGCCGATGTTTTGTGTGTTCCATCCTTTAACCTCAATCTCATGTCCGTTAGCAAAGTGACTGACTCTCTCAATTGTTGTGCCATTTTGTTTCCCTCTTTTTGTGTTTTGCAGGACTTGGCTTCAGGGAAGATGATTGGTTCGGGTAAGATGCGTGATGGTCTTTACTACATGTCACCTATTTCACAACCACCGGCCTCTCATCAAGTCTCTAATGCTTCACATATATGGCACCAACGACTTGGACATCCATCCCCTTATCGTCTCAAATTAGCTTCTTCATTGTTATCTCCTCATACGATTTCCTTTGACAATAATTGTAGTGTTTGCCCTTTGGCCAAACAGACAAGACTTCCATTTTCTTTAAGTTCAATATCAACTTCTGCACCATTTGTTTTATTACATTGTGACATATGGGGTCCTTACAAAATTCCCACTCACACTGGGGCTCGTTTCTTTCTCACCATTGTGGACGATTTTAGTCGCTGCACCTGGGTATTTTTAATGTCTCACAAATCTGAAACACAAAATCTTTTAAAGTCTTTTATCACTTTTGCTCACACTCAATTTAATGCCACTGTTAAAGCTATCCGCGTCGACAATGGGTCTGAATTTCTATCCATGAAAGGATATTTTCAATCCACTGGCATCGAACTTCAACGCACTTGCGTTTACACCCCCCAACAGAATGGGGTTGTTGAGCGCAAACATCGTAATATCCTTACAGTGGCCCGTGCTTTACGTTTTCAGTCCAACGTACCCCTCATATTTTGGGGTGATTGCGTACTCACTGCAGTCTACCTCATCAACCGTCTACCTTCACCCTTACTTTCCAACAAATCACCCTTTGAACTCTTGTACAATCGTCCACCATCCCTTGAACATCTACGTGTTTTTGGATGTCTCGCTTATGCTACCACTGTTCATCCTACCCACAAATTTGAACCTAGAGCTCACCGGTGTGTTTTCGTTGGCTATCCCACAGGCCACAAAGGGTATAAGCTCTACAATTTGGAAACAAAAACATTTTTGATCAGTCGTGACGTCAAGTTCCATGAGACTTCCTTCCCATTTTCCAACGAAAACCCACTTCCCACTACCTTTAACCCTCCTACTCCAGACCCTATGTCCTTTTCTCCCATTTCCACTTTATCCCCACACCTTGTTGTCCCTCCCACCATCCCTGCTGACACTGCCCATTCCCAGGCCGACATTTCCTCTCCCACTACCCCACCTATTACCCACCTCCCTGACACTATTCCCGCACCCATACCTCTTTCTTCAGAACCCGTGTCCCACTCTCCTCAAACTGAACCCGTGCCCCATTCTCCTCATCCTGAACCCCCTCCACCTTCCACTGACATTCCCACTTCTTCACTGCCCTTACTCCCTTCTCTTAGGCAATCCACTCGTCCCAAACAACCCCCCACATGGACTAAAGACTACCATATGTCTCACTCCGTCCATCATCATTCTCTGGCGCCAGGTTCTACCCCAGGTACCCGTTATCCCCTCTCTAATTTTCTTTCCAACTCTCGTTTTTCTCCTGCCCATTACTCTTTTTTAGCTAACATTACAGGTCCCTCTGAGCCCACCACCTATGCAGAAGCTATCCTCGATCCGCATTGGCAACAAGCTATGCGCACTGAATTAGATGCCTTACACCAAAATCACACTTGGGACTTGGTTCCCCTTCCTGCTGGTCACAAGCCTATCGGTTCCAAATGGGTTTTCAAAAAGAAGTACAAGTCTGACGGTTCCCTTGATCGTTACAAGGCTCGTGTTGTTTCCAAAGGATACACCCAGGTTGAAGGTGTTGATTACCAAGAAACATTTTCACCCACTGCCAAACTCACCACCCTGCGTTGTCTTCTTACTGTTGCTGCTGCCCCGTACCTGGTTCATCCACCAGTTAGATGTTCAGAATGCCTTTCTTCATGGCACTCTTCTTGAAGAGGTTTACATGGAACCCCCTCCAGGTCTTCGCCGACAGGGGGAGACTCTTGTATGTCTGCTCAACAAGTCCATTTACGGACTCAAACAGGCATCTAGAACCTGGTTCACTACTTTCTCAGAGGCTATTCAAAAGGCCGGATATCATCAATCGAAAGCAGACTATTCCTTGTTCACCAAGGTCCGAGGTACCTCAATCATTGTTGTTCTTATTTATGTTGATGACGTACTTATCACAGGAAATGACCTCCAAGAGATGGAGCAACTCAAAGCTTTTCTTCTTAAACGCTTCCGCATCAAAGACCTTGGCGATCTTAAGTATTTTCTGGGCATTGAGTTCGCACGCTCAGAAAAGGGAATTTTTATGTCACAACGAAAGTATGCACTCGATATTCTACAGGATTCTGGACTACTTAGTGCACGGCCAGATCCTTTTCCAATGGAACAAAACTTAGTACTTACATCCACTGATGGTGCATTGTTGAATGACCCAACCAAATACAGAAGATTAATTGGGAGGTTGATATATCTCACAGTTACTAGACCAGACATTGTTTATCCCGTTCGTACTTTGAGCCAGTTCATGCACGAGCCGCGAAAACCACATTGGGATGCAGCTATGAGGATTCTTAGGTATATTAAAGGCATTCCAGGTCAAGGTTTACTATTTCCAGCGAACAATAATCTAGACTTGAAGGCATTTTGTGATTCTGACTGGGGAAGATGTCGTGCCACAAGAAGATCAGTTACGGGATATTGTGTTTTTCTCGGCAACTTACTCATTTCGTGGAGGTCCAAGAAACAAGATAATGTGTCCAGATCATCAGCTGAGGCGGAATATCGTGCTATGGCAAATACTTGCCTAGAAATAACTTGGCTGCGATATATATTACAAGATTTACGAGTTCCCCAGAAAACTCCTGCTTCATTGTTTTGTGATAATCAAGCAACTTTGTATATTGCAGCAAATCCTGTTTTTCACGAACGTACCAAGCACATTGAGATAAACTGTCACATTGTTCGTGAAAAATTACAAGCTGGAATAATCCGTCCTACATATGTGCCTACACTCTTCCAGTTGGCTGATATATTTACGAAGGCTTTAGGGAAGGATCAATTTATGAAGATTCTTGACAAGTTGGGTGTTCATAATCTTCACTCTCCAACTTGAGGGGGAGTATTAAGAATATATTGTATAATATTGTGTTTGTCTAAACTAGGAAAGATTATTCCATGAATTGTGGATCACGTCTTTATAGGATTAGAATTAGGGTTTGATTTTTCTTTTGTATTTGTATATATATGGCTTACACAGCCTCTGTACATATATGAAATATTCAGCCGTATTGCTTCTTCACACATTCTCACATACATCCCAGAACCTACCTAGCTCTTTATTTAATTTTAATTCGTTATAGTCGTTTGCCTTGGGGCAGAAAGGTGCCAATATGTGTTCGGAATCAAGTCTTCCAGTGCACTGCATACTCAATGATCAAGTGACTTTATATAATAGAAGATTGTTGCTTTTTGTGGTTTTTTTTATTATGTTAAAAGCATACAAAGTTTACACAAATATATAGAGAAGTTTGAGTGAGTTGCAAACTACACTCAACACTCACGACAGCCTGCATGGGGAGCTACGCTAATCTCCTTAAATCATGCAAGTCATCTCTCCTTAAATCATGGAAGACAGCCGGCATAGGGACACTCAACACTAATCTTCCTTGAAATGAGGAGATAAGATCCTTACACAAGATGATAAGATCAAGAAGAAAATAAACGCCTATTAACTAGATAAAACCCTAATGAAGTTGACCTAACCTCTATTACCCAGATAATACCGAGAAACCCTAATCAGGAGTAGTCATAAGTAACCGGAGGTCCTTCCTTCAATACTCCCCCTCAAGCTGGATCCAAAAGGTTGATGGATCCAAGCTTGCCAAGAAGAAGCTGAAATTGATGAGAGGCCAAGGATTTGGTGAATAGGTCCGCAAGTTGATCTGAGCTCCTTACAAAATGCGTTTGGATAACCTGAGATTAAACTTGTGTACGAACATAGGGACAATCGACTTCAATGTGCTTGGTTCTCTCGTGAAAAACTGGGTTGGAAGCAATGTGCATTGCAGCCTGATTGTCACAGAAAAGGGACATGGATTGATGATTGAAAACACCTAAGTCACACAGTAAACCTTTGAGCCAGATTAGTTCACACGCAGTAGATGCCATGGCCTGATATTTTGCCTCAGCACTGGATCTTGCAACGACAGTTTGTTTTTTTTGTTTTCCATGAGACAAGGTTGCCTCCCACAAACGTGCAATATCCCGTTGTAGACTTACGATCAATGGAATTGCCAGCCCAATCTGCATCACAATAACCTGTAATCTGAGTGCTTGCATTGTTCTTCATGATTATACCACGTCCCACATAACCTTTTAGATACCGAAGTATCCTTTTGACTAGGTTAAAGTGCTCCATCGTGAGAGAGTGCATAAATTGGCTAACAATACTGACAGCATAGGTAATGTCGGGCCTTGTGATGGTCAGGTATATCAACTTACCAACCAACCGCTGATAATAGCTTATGTTCGGAAGAGGTTGACCCTCTAAGCTGAGCTTAAGTTTAATGTCGAGAGGTGTAGGGACCGGTTTAGCATCACTCATGTTTGCTTCCTTAAGGAGATCAAGAACATATTTGCGCTGGTTAAGGAAGAAGCCCTTGTGAGAGGTAGCCATTTCGATGCCAAGGAAGTATCTCAGTACACCAAGATCTTTTATTGCAAAGCGTTGCTGAAGAGAATGCTTGAGTTCTTTGATTTCTTCAGGGTTATCTCCGATGATGATCAAGTCATCAACATACACAAGAACAACCAATGTACCAGCGGTGCCTGAGCGTACAAATAAAGAGGAGTCCGCATTGCTTCTTCCAAAACCAACACTGATAAGGACTAAACTAAGCTTAGCATACCAGGCTCTTGGTGATTGTTTAAGACCATAAATTGATTTGTGCAGTTTACACATAACATCCTGTTTATGACTTTGAGAGTGACCCGGTGGTAATCTCATGTAAACGTCTTCTTCAAGCTCACCATGTAAGAAGGCGTTTTTTACATCCATTTGATACATAGGCCACCCTTTGTTGACAGCCACAGACAAGAGTACGCGCACTGTGTTCATCTTTGCAACCGGGACAAAGGTTTCCTTGTAGTCCACATCAAATGTTTGAATGAAGCCCCGGGCCACTAATCGTGCCTTGTGTCTTTCTATAGACCCATCCAAGTTGAATTTAATCTTGTATATCCACCTGCAGCCTACTATCTTTTTTTCCTTTGGGCAGTGGCACAATGCTCCAGGTTTTATGTTGATCGAGTGCATGCAATTCATCCTGCATGGCTCGCTGCCACACCTGAGATTGGTTAGCTTCTTGAAATGATTGAGGCTCTTCATGCGCATATATATTACTCAAATAGGCAGTATAATTAGGTGACAACTTTTGGTAAGAACAGTAGTTGGATAAGGGATGCTTGGGCTTGTACGTAACAAAATCTTGTAGTCTTGCTGGTGGATGCCTCTCACGAGTTGGATTTCGTCGAGGTATGGTAGAAAGAGACTCATTTGAAGATTCTTCAGGACCAATACTGAATAGAGTTTCATCTTCCACAGGCATGTTGCTGTCGTCATGTGGATCCGGTTGATTTGGGGCCACAAGATCTATTGTGTGGGGTTGATCACCCACATTGTTGAGTATCTCAGTCCTTGGCAGTGGAAACATGTCCAAGATAATCTCCCCCTGACTTGTACTATCCAGAGACTTACTGTAATAAGAATTAGTTTCATGAAATTGAACATCCTTTGAAACAATTAATTTCTTAAGTTGTGGATTGTAACACTTGTACCCTTTTTGTGTGGACGAGTAGCCAAGGAAAATGCATTTAGTTGCTCTAGGATCAAGTTTGTCTCGATGTAAGGGCTGAACATGAACAAAACAGATGCATCCAAAGACTTTAAGGTGAGACAAGTCCACCTTTCTGTTCTTGACTATCTCCATTGGAGATTTGAACCCCAAAACCCTACTAGGTAACCTGTTGATCAGGTAAGCTGCTGTCATGACGCTTTGAGACTAAAAACGTTTTGGTACATTCATTTGTAACATCAATGCCCTAGTTTTTTCAAGGAGATCACGGTTTTTCCTCTCGACAACACCATTTTGTTGGGGTGTGCCAACACAACTAGTTTGATGTATGATGCCATTGTTACTCAAATATTGAGTCATGACTTGGGACATGTATTCGGTGCCATTATCAGACCTTAGGGTTTTGATTTGAGAAGAAAAATGATTTTTAACAAGGTTGTGAAAGTCCTTAAACACTTCCATCACCTCACTTTTTGATTTTAACAAATATAACCAGGTGGCTCTTGAATAATCATCAACAAAAGTTATGAAATATTTATAACCATCAAAAGATTCACTTGTTGGTCCCCATATATCAGAGTGTACAAGCTCAAAAAGGTGAAAAACTCTAGACATCGAAGACCCTAGAGGTAGTCTTGTTGCCTTTGACAAATGGCAAGTTTCACAGTGGGTTGATTCTTTGCCTAAGTCAGGAAATAAGGTGGACAAGATAGGTTGAGATGGATGGGCTAGTCGCTGGTGCCACAAGGAGAAAGCTTGAATGGAGGTATGGATGGACTTTGACTTGGCATGGAACCCACAAGAAGAGCTTTTCGATATGTAATCGAGACCATCAATGTAAAACCCCTCACCAATTGTCCTCTTGGTTATACAATCCTGAAAAATGACAGTTTTTGGTGAAAAAATGGCCAAACAATTTAAGGAATTTGTGATTATTCCCACTGAGAGAAGTTGAAATGGAAAAGATGGGACATATAGGGCCATAGACTCTATTTGATCAGATATCAGGTGGATTTTTCCCTTTCCTACAATCCTAGCACCTTTACCATTAGCAACAGATACATGTGAAGGATTATGTAGTTTCTCAAATTTATGTAACTTTGACATTTGATTAGTCATATGGTCTGTGGCACCAGAATCTACAACCCAAAAATCATGTAACTCATTTATTTTAAGAGCAGTTTGGAAATCAGTTACAATACCTTTCAAGTCTGTCTGAGGTACACAATCAGCATCAGCTAAAAAACCTGCAAATTTGCCCATCAATGCAGTAGTACTTCCATCTTCATGATCAATATATCCCTCATCTCTTCCCTTCTTTTGTTGGAGATACGCTGCGAACTCATTTAACAGGGTGGCAGGATTTGCAGCGAATTGTTGATAGGTATCAAAACTGTTGATAGATGAGGATGTTACAGTGTTGGCACGAGGGTGTGCACGACTTGTCTTTGGTGCGGATTTATCCTTCATGAAGTTAGGTTTGAGTTCTGGATGTAGGATCCATCACTTGTCTCTCACATGCCCGATGTTGTCACAATGTAGGCACTTCAAATGAGGGTTTTTCCCTTTATACCTTTTTTCATTTGTCAGGTAAGCCCTAGCTTCTGTCACGTTGGTTTTTATACCATTGTTCATGACTTTTCTCCTTACTTCCTCACGTTGGATAGTTGCACAGACACTAGTGAAGGATGGTAGCTCCGGGTTCATGAGAATGTGACTTCTCAAATCCTCATATTCTGAGCTTAAGCTAGACAATAATTGAAATTTTTTATCTTCTTCAGTTCTTTTAAGAAGCACTGAGGAATCAGTTGTGTGAGGTCTGTACACATCTAACTCATTCCACATGCTTCTCAAAGAACCAAGATGTTGAACAAAGCTTTTACCTTCTTGCTGTATGTTGGAGATATCCTTCTTGAGTTGAAAGATGCGAGCAGCATTATTTTGATTGCCATACATCTCCTTCACGGTGGTCCAAAGAGTGAGAGACGACTCGGAATAACTGAAGATTTCAGCAACCTTCCTTTCCATAGAATTTAACAACCATGACATGACCAGTTGATCTTTACATAGCCACCCTCCATATTCTGAAGAAGAAGCATCTGGTGCAGGTTGACTACCATTGATGAAACAAAGCTTGGATCTTCCACCGAGAGCAAGACTAACAGCCCTTGCCCATGGCAAATAATTAAACTCATTCAATAACACTGAACTGAGTCGTTGGTTTGGATTGATATCCATTTCAGAAGCGCTTATAGATGGAGAAGGAATGATGCTTACATCCTTTGGACTTCCATCTGCCATTGTTTTTGAAAAATAAACACAACAGTTTCGATATACAGAACAGGCTCAGGATGATGCCCGCTCTGATACCATGTTGCTTTTTGTGGTTTTTTTTTATTATGTTAAAAGCATACAAAGTTTACACAAATATATAGAGGAGTTTGAGTGAGTTGCAAACTACACTCAACACTCACGACAGCCTGCATGGGGAGCCACGCTAATCTCCTTAAATCATGCAAGTCATCTCTCCTTAAATCATGGAAGACAGCCGGCATAGGGACACTCAACACTAATCTTCCTTGAAATGAGGAGATAAGATCCTTACACAAGATGATAAGATCAAGAAGAAAATAAACGCCTATTAACTAGATAAAACCCTAATGAAGTTGACCTAACCTCTATTAACCAGATAATACCGAGAAACCCTAATCAGGAGTAGTCATAAGTAACCGGAGGTCCTTCCTTCAATAAAGATCAAAACCATGCAGGGTGTTAGGATTGTGTGTGTGTGTGTGTGTACACATTTGACACTTTACATGATCAGATTGAAAATCAAGAATGTATATGGGGTGTCAAGTTCTGGTCCACATTTAGATTTTCCTTTGAAGATTATCGTTATAAAAACATGAACTAAATATGAAATTATTTAGTCATATACCTAAGAGAGAATAAATAAAACAATCCTTTATTGACAAACAATAATGAATCTTGATAAGCATAATCAAATGATCAACGATTTCTGATTTCTTAAAAAATTTCACACAGGTATTCTGAAAGCTTGAATCATCGAACCACACTTTGAGATGACCCCCAAAATACTTTAATTCTTTGGATATGCAACCATGTTGACACGTACCTCCTGGAAAGCTTGAAGACTGTTGAGGCATAGTTGATTGTTTGGATCTACATCTACGTATTCGCCATTGCAATTCCTTGTAGTTGACTAAAAATAAAGCAATTAAAACTGTTAATTTGTGGAGTGCAACTTGAGTGCACTACTGCATCCGAATCTTATAAGAATGTAGCGACACAGTGCACTCAACACTCGTATAATTGTTATCTATGAGGGTTTATTCCTTTGCTTTTCATAAGTATATTTTTATTCAAACTTTAGATATGATATTGCTATATACTTCTTAGAAGGTACAAAGGGACCTTAAAGCTTAGCACTTGAAACAAAACCAACAGCGATATGCATACCTCGTATATTCTATCTGATATAAGCGCCATACGATGAGCATACTCGATTCTCGAGTTAACATCCCCTTTAACATTTGTAGCTGGATTGCCAATTTTGTATCCCTGAAAACCCATTTTAGATGAAATCAATTTCTAGCACAATGATGTCATGAAATTGACAGTATAAGAAGGAATTTTTCGGGATGTCAGTTTCATCCCTTTGTTTGTTCATAATTGTGTTGAATTTATTCAACTTAAATGTGTTTTATTCATCCCATTACACTTGAAACAGCTGGTTCCCGCGGCAACGCTCGGGCCTAATTTCTAGTTTTTATCTAAATTTCCGAATATCGATTGGTCATGAAAGCAACAAACAATGGGCTAGACTATCAAGAACTTAATACTTCACAATTTATGCAAGCCCAACAGTTCTTCTCGACTGCATAACTTCTCCTTCTTGGATACAAATCAGTCTTCACATTCACTTCATCTTCCCGAAAAGAACAAGCGGTCTCCTCATCAATCCTTCCCATCGTCAACCCAACACTGTAACTCCGCACCCCCATTCCATTCATAGTGTTATTGGGTTGTCTAACAATTGGTTGAGCGATTGGTCTTCTATGCATATCTGAATTACTTGCTGACTTGTTCTTATTATATTTCTCTACACTGTTATTCCTATTTGACGTCGATGTTCTAAGAAGCTGTCTCACGTCCTCATCATTGCTAGAACTCGAAGGATTGATACTGAAGCTTCTGGGAACGTGCGGAACTTGTGAGGCAGTGTAACCGCTCACACCACCACCACCATGACCCACCCTGCCCGCACAATCCTCCACACTTCTCATGTAAAAATTCCTGGCCTTGGTCAAGGTCCTTATGGGTGCACAAATAATGTACATCAGCATGCTTTGCTTGTTTGCTTTGGTAGAGCTCCTCATTTTTGGTAAAATTGTTAAGGGTTGAAAACAAGAGAAGTGATTGATTAAATATTTGAACTGTAGTGAGCTGAGCTGAATGATGAGGGTGAGTTAGTGATGTGTGTTTATAAAGTTTTGGGGGATTTGGGGTTTGGACTTGATTTTTAGAAGTAGGCATTTAGAAGTAGTCTAATTGGGACGGCAATCCACGAAAAAAAATTTCATTTACTATGACGTGGGGACTAAATCAAAATTCTTGAATCAAATGGGACATGTGAAAGGTTCAAATGTGTAAATAGCATAATATAACAGAATGGACCAAAATAAAAAAACAATGTGACAAAAGCATACAATATAATAAAATTAACCATTGAAGATATCAGTGGCTGACATCCATATTTGATTCCAATTCATGGAACCATGTCCACAAGGAAGCGAAACTTTTGGCGGACACAATTGCTAATACTGATTTCAGTTTATAATTTTAATCTTTGGAATAGGTCTTTCTCGTCTGTGGCAAGAATGGCCATGTTTTTCAGTAGGCTAAATAGCCAAAATGGTCTCTGAGATTTGCATAACTCATCACTTTGGTCCCTAATATTTCAAATTGATAAAAGTGGTCCCTGAGATTGTCCAACATCCATCATTCCTGGAGGTCTTTGTCGGAAGTTTGGGTAATTTTCAAAGTTTCGTAACTAAATCATTTCTTAACCAAATTCGAACCATAATATATCAAAATGAAGATAGGAAAGTGTAGAATAAGATTATACTTATTTGGAAGCCCAATGACTGCCAAATATGGCCGGAAAATAGACTCAAATTTGACTGGTCCGAGGGAAAACTGGAAAACTCGCCGGAAACTAGGTAAACTTTAAACGTTCATAACTTCTTCAATACTCAACGAAATCAAGTGATTCAAAAACGAAAATCATACTTCTCGACGAGAAAAAGATAATGGTACCTTCTTAGATGGCTAATTAGCAGTGGTTTGGCCGAAAAAATGGCTTCGAAAGTGGCTAACTTAAGACCAAGACAACCACTTTCGAGCCATTTTCCAGCCAAACCACTGCGATTTAGCCATCGAAAAAGGTACCATTCTCTTTGTCTCATCAAGAAGTATGATTTTCGTTTTGAATCACTTGATTTCGTTGAGTATTGAAGAAGTTATGAACGTTTAAAGTTTACCAGTTTCCGGCGAGTTTTTCAGTTTTCCTTCGGACCAGTCAACTTTGAGGCTATGTTCTGGCTATCTCCGGAAGCCATTGGGCTTCCAAATAGATATAATCTTATTCTAAATTTTCCTATCTTCATTTTGATATATTATGGGTCAAATTTGGTTAAGAAACGATTGAGTTACGAAACTTTGAAAATTGTCCAAACTTCCGGCCAAGAGCTCCGGGACACTTAACGGAGTTTTTAATGGAATGACCAAAATGATGGATGGTGGACAATCTCAGGGAGCACTTTTATCGATTTGAAATGTTAGGGACCAAAGTGATGATTTATGCAAATCTCATGGACCATTTTGGCTATTTAGCATTTTCACTATATTGGGACTAGAAGTGACGACAATCAATCTCTTTAAGCTTTTTATTTTCTCATAAAAAAATATGCATACACACAGAATATATATGCACATGTACATATAGCCTTTATTCAAATGAATCTCTAATCTGGTAAAAATGAGGACTAATTGTGGGGCCATTATATATTCAATTTCAACGATCCGAACAACCTATTTATTGAGAGAAAAACTAATGAATATGGTTTCAATACTTTGAATTTTAACCAAAAACCATATAATAACTTTATTTAATGGTTAGGACAAAGCCTAACATTAAACCAGTCCAATTAAAATGGCTCAAACAATGAGTTTCCAATTCTACCCCTAACGGCAAGTCTTTTGTCTGTCTAATATCCAAATCTCTCGTCCATGCTCTGTCTCCCCTCTCTGTCTCCTCTTCAGTTGCTTAGTCACCCCAACAATGACGGCCTTCGTCATCTCAACCACTCTCAATATCATCAGGTACTACTCTCACACATCTCCTCATTGTCTCCGTCCATTGATGTCTGCATCAGCATCTACAACAACAACGTTGGAGTTCCCTGTCAAGATTCACTAGGAAGAGAGGTCTATGTCCCGTAGTTGATCTTCGGACACCTCCTGATGAGTAGCAACTATGATAATACGGTGAAGAAGACCACCGGTGGACGCAAAGGCTACGACGCCAAGCTTACGAACATATTCTCCACCAAATTCATTATCGAGATGGCAGACGGAATGCGACAGAAGAAGTACAAGCAAGTACAAAATTATGGATTCTCTAATTTACATGATGTTTAATTTGTATTTTAGGATTTTACTGTTTTGTGGAATTTAGGAATTAGGATTTGGTCTTCTATTTTAGGGTTTGGTGTGTATAAAATTGTGTATTTTAGGGTTTCAATGTTTGGTGGAATTGCAGAATTAGGATTTGGTCTTCCATTTGTGATTGTTCATTTGAAAATTGATGTAATTTCGTTTTGTAATATGTGATTTATTGGGGAATTGCATAATTAGGGTTTCAATATTTGAGTAATTTGTGATTGTTCGTTTTATGGACTTAAAAAGTATGTTTATCTTGTGCACCTTAGGCCATCTCCAACTGATTTAGCCAGAGGGCCATAGGGCTAAAAATAGCCCGAAATGACACGAAAACCGTTGCCAACCGAGGGATAGGCCAAAGGGCTCGTGGGCCCCACCGGACAAAAAATGGGAAAACAGGCCAGCAAGCCAGCCCCGGGCCGATCCAATTGTTTGAATGCAATGGCTACCTGGCATCAACATGACGCTAGGTGACCGTTGAATTTGAATTTTTTTTAGGACAAAATTTAAAAAAAATAAAAAAATTCTAATTTTTTTCCTATAACCACCTAAGCCATCAAACAACATTAAACAACACTAAACAACAGTAAACAACATTATTCAATATTAAATAACATTAAACTTAAACAACACAATCTCCACCCTAGTACTACTTGGGGGAGTTATTCAAACTTAAACAACATTAAAAAAACATTTAACAACATAAAAATTAAATGCCTACTCCATGCTTCTTTCGGCCCAAAGATGTGCAACAAGATCCTATTGGAGGTATTTATTTGTAGCACGCGAACGTATCATCTTATAGCGCCTCATGTACTAATTTAAAGAGATATTACCAGTTTTGGATCCAAAGGCAAATTAGGCCCATCATATATTTTTGCACGAGCCCTCCTTGACCTATTTGGATCATCTTGGTCGTCATCAGACTCTCCATCAATATAGCTATCTCGCTCATCCTCCATAATCATGTTGTGTAATATGATGCACGACATCATGATGGAGTTCAATTTATGACACGCCCCAACCCCAATATCCACAAATATCAGGGTAGGCACGTGTTGGCCGACACCCAAGGGTGACGAAGCCATTAAAAACATGAGTACCGATAAAATATGTAATTAGAAAGAGATACACTAGTGTAGAATCGTGTTCAGAGCATACAACTAACCAAGAATCAAGTGAAAGAATTATGATAAGAAGGTACGAACCAAGGAATGGGTCTTACCCAAAGAAGAATTGAATATGCCTAAGCGGAGGTGTCCTGACGCCAGGATTGTGTACCTCGACTTTAACTCCTGAGGGGGCGCAAAATAAAAAAGGTGAGTAGACCAAAGTTTATAATAATAATAATACTAATAATAGGAAAACCATTTTATTTTAGAACATAGTAACCCCCTGTTTTGAAAACATATATAATACTATATAATAGACTTTATGAAACCCTAGCATGCCACGCCAAAACCTTCGTAAACATGTACGTGTAAAACCATGCCCAGTAATGCTGAAAACACCGCCCGAAAGCAAATCCACAAATCTCCTCAATACTGTACTCTCCAGGGGTATCATAGTCGCCCGAAAAAACCCTAGCATGCCACGCCAAAACCTTCGTAAACATGTACGTGTAAAACCATGCCCAATAATGCTGAAAACACCGCCCGAAGGCAAATCCACAAATATCCTCAATACTGTACTCTCTAGGGGGTATCATAGTCGCCCGAAGACAGTACATGTCCATCACCCGAAAGTGAAGTTGAACAACTTGTCCATCACCTGAAGGTGAAGCTGTATAACCTGTACATCACCCAAATGTGAAGCTGGATAACTTGTCCATCACCTGAAGGTAAAGCTGAATAACATGACCATCACCCAAAGGTGAAGCTGTATAAAATAGCATACATCCACACTGACACTAGCCGTGGCTAGTGAAGCTGTTTGTCACTACTTTCGGCAATGAAGCTGGGGGTATATCATATATCATATCTAAATCCTCCTCATCAACTGTTTCCTATGGCCATAAACATCTATACTCGTGGTGTGCGGATGTGCCGTATGATAACCCACTAGATAAGTACCGAAAACATACCTCAAAATCTCATATCCAAACCAAAACTCAAAAACTCCTAAACTCAACTCACAAATCCATGGTAAATCATATTCGTAAATCCATAATAAGTCATATTCGAAATCCATATAAATTCATATAAGCAAATCCAATAATTCAATACCTTTAATAAAACATATTTTGGATAAATCAAACTATTTCGTAAACCATAATTATAAAAGTCCATAAAGCATATTATAAATCATCTTCAAGTCATGAAATATGGAATGCATGCTAGGCTAATATTTTATAAAAACAAGTAAGTTAAGAAGGGGTCCACTCACATATTTTATTGCTCAAGAACTACTCGAACTAGAGAGGATGACATCGCTTCCCGTCAACGCGCCTAAACACAATTAGAGACCTTTTAGTAAAACTATACCTAAACGATAGAATTTGGGAAAACGGACGGCGGATTCAGATTTGGCACGTCAGAAAACCTACGAAAGGACCCCGGGTTCCCCCACACGCTGCCACATGAACTGCTACGAGGCAATGGCCCGGAAGGCCATGCACCGTCGTAGCTAGCGGTTCCCGACGAATGAAAACCTAATTTTCCGACTAACTCTAAAAATTCCTAAATTTTACAGGCAAGTAGATCTCGATGAGAAGAACAACTTTCATACCTGTTCCAAAGTCCAATTCGATCAGAAAACACCCTGATTCACCCTCGATCTCGCCGGAACCCTAGAAATGGGTGATTATTGTTTCATCTCTTCAGATGCTCTGCCGCCCTCAAACTTTTTTGGGGTTTGTTCCTGGCTTGTAGAGGAGTGGTTTGGTGGTGGTAGTGGTGGTCGGAACCTGCAGGATTGGCGGTTCGCACCGTGACCCCTTGGGAACCCACATGTTCCGTTCTCCTCAAATCATGGGTTAAAGGAACTAGGTTTTGGGTGGAAATGGAAGAGGGAAGGCCAATGAGTTGTTTGGTAGGGGTGGAAGGCCGTAAATCAGCAAAAAAAATGGATAGAAAATCGTCAGGAAAAGTCATCGGAACACGGGTCGAGTCGCTGTGTAACGGGTCAAGGGGAAAGGGTTCGGTTTGCTGCTCCCTCAAGTCTCTCATTTCTCTCTTTTCCCTGCTTTCTGATTGGTCACCCTCTCCTTTATTTTCTCTCCCGCGCCTCTCATTGTCTTCCTCTCTCTCCTTATCTCTCAATCCTAGCCACACACATGGCACCAAATCAATGCTCCAACAAAATCTAGAGCCTTCCATTTTTATGGTCAAATGACCATTTTGCCCTCAACTTAGTTCGTTAATAATTCATTCGTTATAGCTCTAAGTTATGTTCCGTTTGCACCCAACAAAAGTCAATGCATTTGCCTCGAAGGGTATTTTCAAAATTTCACATTTTAAAATTATAAAATTCGTAATAATTGGGGACGGGTCGTTACAATCTACCCCCTTAAGAAAATTTCGTCCCCGAAATTTTGAAATAACTAGTTATATGTAAAATACTCGAAATTAGGTAGAAAATGTGTATAAATATATATACAAGGAAAAAAATCAAGTTAGAGCGGCTGCACAAAAGAGAATGTCATTCTGTTGTGATCAGATTGCAATTATTCCTCTTTCATGCCTCCAAGCTCATACCTTCTTCCTTCCTCGATAATATAGTAGTATAATACTTGTATAAAAATAAAAAGTTGCAAATACATATAATTATGCAATAACATAAATTCAAAAATATATATACGTATAAGAAAACAACTTCTAAAATAGATATATAACATAGAATTAAAATGCTTGTACTAAGTTTAAAACCGAAAGTGGAAATAACTCACCCAAAATTTGTAATGGCAAAATTACCTATATAAATAAAATAATGAATTTTCAAAATGTTTGTACGGAAAATCAAAACCAAAAATGAAAATAGGCCTAGCCCAAGCATTCGTCATGTCATGTACTCCGAGAATGATTATGTGTCTTGAGTCGAGTCTTAATCATAGCTAACTCATAACTCCTACCTCCTACCCTAGACGGGCCGACTTGCCCACTTGCTTAGTGAACCCAGCAATTAAGCCATCGATATTACAGTCTGCAGCTTGTAATGCTAATAACTCATCATTGTTTCGATAAGCAAATGTGAAATGTGCCTAGATCATCCCATTCATGCCTCGATCGTGCTCCCGCAATATCCCAGCGCGCACCAATCAAAACTGCTAGAAGTGCCTCAACATCCACGTTCCCACGAACAATAAGATCCTAGAGTGAAGTAGCTGAAAGATGCGCAGAGATGAACACATGTCATATAACATTCCTCTATGACTAACCATAATCGTCGCTCTTCTGGTCGAGAGGTATAAAACTCGAAACCTATAATAGAAGAACCATAAATCTGCCCACTTTCTCCGAATAATGGTTACCGCTTTAAACTATTAATAGAACTAGCCTTACCATCACCATACTCGGAACCCAAGATGGAATTTAATCTCTGTGGATGCATATAAAAGTTGTTTTAGGGTTGGGTGAGAAATACCCTTAAAATATTTAGGCAAAATCATTGGCAAAGAACTACTAGAGTATGATATGATGCCCATGAATTGTAGCAAGATAATAGGATGTGACTATTCATTTATACGTGAAGATAGTGATTGGTGATGTAATCCGCTAACCACTTGCATTATTACTTTCACCAATCCCTTACTAAAAAACAACTTCAACCTCAAAACCACTTGGAACTCTTCCTGGTAAGTCTGGTAAGCGTGTAAAAAGGTTATGCTCTTAATGTTCCTGTCAAAATCGATATGAAACTGGGCACACATTTCAGTCGAGTCGATCTATCATGAATTCCTCACGGATTTAGCAAGAAACCATGTTAGGAAGACTAAAAGAACATTCAAGAATTTGAGGGTTAAAACAAGTCCATTAAGTCTAGAGTACAAGATCTCTGGATTGAATATACAACTTCGATGCTTGAGTACATATACGTACCTAACTTAATTAGGTAACAACAACTTGAAATGGTCGAACCTAACTCTACTTGGATGATAATCTAATGAAACTGACGAATGGGAACTTAGATTTTTCCTTGACCCATAATTCACAACAATTCGTTACAACGGTAGTTCTAGGAATAATAAATCACCAATGGTGAAGATTCGGTCGATAGGGTGCTGATTGGGTGACTCAAGGACTCATGACCTCAACTAAAAACATCAACGTCTAAGTGGTCTTCATGGGCAGTCCGTTTACTTTAGAAATGATACAGAGAATAGAAGAGTGATCCAAGATTGACTAAAACATCTTTTAGTGCCAGGAGGTGAATATGGGATTACGAACAAAGCCAATGCAGACCAAAACGTCAGAGAGTCTGATGATTTCAAAAATGAAGAATTATGCCAAATGACTACTCAGTTCCTTGTCATCTCAGGCCAAGGATAGAAAGGTCGAACTTGAAGACTAGTTAACAAGGTTTATTGATGATTAAACAAGTAACATCACAAAAGTATTCGAGGGTTCTGCATAAGGTGAAAATAGAACTGCTTGAAAAACATTCGATACCTAAGTGTTTTTCTACTGCGATCGTCAGTAACTACAATTGCACAATCGGGGTGGTACGCAATGGTGCAATCGTAGACATTGACGTATCATATTCATCGCCGCTATCAAAGATTTAGCTATTTTCGAGTGAAGATAACTGGGAAGTGTGCGAGCTTAATAACGATCTGATGCCTTTCTTCACGGGGATGTGTCATCGAATTTCCAAGCCAGGATGGTAGCAGATGACTCAAGGTCGTAGATAGGACAGTTCGCATCAGATGATCCCAACCGTTGAAAGGTAAAAGTGTTCACTCGATCATGTTACGTCAGTGCACAACTACACCTTCAGTAAAACATCATTGTCAAATGAAAAATTTATTGATGTCACCGAAGAGTTTAAGAACAATGGTAGGGTAAGGCAACATCACGAACAAAACTGACTCATTTCCTAATTGAAGATGAGAGTTTGGGTTATGGTCAATGAATCAATGACAATTGTCGATAGGAATCGACAAGATTAATGATATTTCGTAATTCACGACCCTCAAGAGGATCATCGATTACTGACTGTCACAACCTTGGATATGGTAAGATTAACTTTTGCTATGCTCATGTCTCCCCAGAAAGGTACGAAGTTCAAGCGAGGTCGACATTTGAGGAATTTGTATAAAGCTGGTTGTAGATGTCTAATAACTAACCTCATGCTTGAAGTAGACAAGGATATTATCAGTGAAACAATCACTAAGAGATTTCCTGAGAGTCCACATGAATTTCCTTAGTGGAAGCAACAAGTCCGATGAAGCTAGCTCACAGATACCTACGAACTTTGCCTAAGACTGGTGTTTCCATAATTTTCTCCAACACGAACTTTGAATGTCATAAGCAATTTCCAAACAGGTATGCCTCTGCCTGCCATTCCTAAGAAAACATGTCGTAGAGAACCATCATCGCCCTTGATCCTTAAATGATCGCAACTAAACTTCATCCCACTAAGTTTTCCTCTAATTCACGTCATTTTATGCATAACTGACACTGCCCGCCATTCCTTGGGAACGCATGTCGCAGAGTAGCGGTCGGATGTTGAAAGTTATTCGTAACCTATGGCGTCAAACTTGAGGCACAATCTCGACACGAATTTCTATTGCTTCGAATAAGATGTGACTAATCAGGCAGAATGAGTGTTGCACAATCATGCCGAAAGACATCAACAAACAAAAGCCGTGACATCCAAATGATATCAAGGCTGACACATTAACCGAGTAAAAGAAGATCCTAAGTATGCTCTGAACAAACCATGCTCTGATACCAAACTGACACGCCCCAACCCCAATATCCCCAAATATCAAGGTAGGCACGTGCTGCCCGACACCCAAGGGTGACGAAGCCATTAAAAATTGCGTACCGATAAAATATGTAATTAGAAAGAGATACACTAGTGCAGAATCGTGTTCAGAGCATAAAACTAACCAAGAATCAAGTGAAAGAATTATGATAGAAAGGCATGAATCGAGGAATGGGTCTTACCTAGAGAAGACTCGAATATGCCTATGCGAAGGTGTCCTGACGTCGGGATTATGTGCCTCGACTCTAACTCTTGAGGGGGTGCAAAACGGAAAAGGTGAGTGGACCAAAGTTTATAATAATAATACTAATAATAGGAAAACCATTTTATTTTAGAACATAGTGACCCTTTGTTTTGGAAACATATATAATACTATATAGTAGACTTTATGAAAACCCTAGCATGCCATGCCAAAACCTTCGTAAACATGTATGTGTAAAACCATGCCCAGTAATGCTGAAAACACCGCTCGAAGGAAAATCCGCAAATCTCCTCAATATTGTACTCTAGGTATCATAGTCGCCCAAAGGCAGTACCTGTCCATCACCCAAATGTAAAGTTGTATAACCTGTCCATCACCCGAATGTGAAGCTGAATGACATGTCCATTACCCAAAGGTGAAGCTATATAAAATAGCATACATCCATACCGACACTAGCCGTGGCTAGTGAACCTAGGGGTATATCATATGTCATATCTTACTCATCCTCATCAACTGTGTCCTATAGCCATAGACATCTATACCCGTTATGTGGGGATGTGCCGTATGATAACCCACTAGATAAGCACTACTACAAAAGGCCTTATAGTGTTAATGGGCGGTGTCGCTTTAATATAATATAGTGGCGAACAAGGCAGTTGCGACACCTACTGAACATGACATTGGATTTACTGTCGCTTATAAGCGTCATAAAATGTCTATGTCGCTTTTAAACCGACGTAAACATTTAATTTTCGCTTATAACCGACATACATTTTAATAATTTTTAAATACTGGTGTCGCTTTAAATAAAACAGTGTCGTTTTTAAGTGACATAAAGTATGGGTGTCGCTTCTAGGCCACACTAATTATTGTTTTTAAATAATTTAAAGCCTGCGTCGGTTCTGAGCGACATAGATTTTAGTTTTTTTTAATATTTTGAAATCCGATGTCAGTTGTAAGCAACAGATTGATGGTCTTTATATACTTTCCCCCGTGTTTTCTTCTTCCTCTCTTGCATCTTTCTTAAGGATGAGTTTATGACGTGGCACGCAACTAGGCTTGGCAAACGGGTCGTGTCTGTCGTTTTTGTGTAACACCTGTTATCTTAACGGGTCATGTCATGTCTCTCCCATTATCTTAACAGGTCAGGTCACTTTCCCCGACCCGTTATGACCCGTTAAGAAAAATATATATTTTTTCTTAAATTTGCACATACCACACATTGCTACATACATATTACTTTAAAACACTAAAATACATTTGTCATTTAAGTACTACATCTACACTCGAAAATAAGAGCCTAATAAACAAACATCCATACACTACTAGTCTATTACAAAATGTTAAATGTGCAAGGATATGCAAAATGAAAGAGTTTTTGTTTTCAAGGTTGTGAAGCATTTCTTAAAAGTTTAAACCTTGCCAACGGAACTCAAAGCTTGCATGTTATTCCTTTTACAAAATCCTCAATTGTCATCGATCATCATGGCATAAGATTTTGTGGTATCCACTTCTGTAAATATTTTAAATTGATGATCAAATTAGTTCATTGTATTCATATAGGATCAAGGAGTGTAGCTGTAAAAAATCATCAAAATCAGAGTTAAAATAACCATTAAATCGTGATTTTTCGTTTATAATCGTCGAAAAGTTTTGTTTCATTATTTGATCTCTGAATGTTTGTTTTTTGTGATTTTTGGCATATGTGATCTCGAAGCATATACAAACAAGTTTGACGGTTGGATCATTGAAATTTGTTTCGTAGAATACGTATCCCATCAAAACGATAGATTCGCTAACTCTTAGAGTTTATTTATACTTTCAATAAGTATTAACATAAGATTTTGTGGTATCCACTAGTGTAAATAATTTAAATTGAAGATCGAATTCATTCATTGTATTCATATAGAGTCAAGGAGTGTAGCTGTAAAAAAACATCAAAATTGGAGTTAAAATAACGTTAAATCGTGAATTTTCGTTTATAACCGTCGAAACGTTTTGTCCCATTACTTGATCTCTGAATGTTTGTTTTTTTTTTGTGATTTTTGGCATATGCGATCTCAAAGCATATACAAACAAGTTTGACGGTTGGATCATTGAAATTAGTTTCGTAGGATGCGTATCCCATCAAAACGATAGATTCACTAAGACTTATAGTTTATTTATACTTTCATTAAGTATATAACATAAGATTTTGTGGTATCCACTAGTTTAAATATTTTAAATTGACGATCGAATTCATTCTGTTGATGCACAAAATCAGTGGGGACTTTGGTACAACATAAAATGTTAAGTTTGTGACCTTCGCTCGATTGCTCCGGTCACTAGTGTGGAGAAGTATGTAAATGGATAGAGACAGGGAAGCAAACAAAAGATGTACGTGGTTCACCCAGATTGGCTACGTCCACGGAGTAGAGGAGTTCTCATTAATTGTGAAGGGTTTACACAAGTACATAGGTTCAAGCTCTCCTTTAATGAGTACAAGTGAATGATTTAGTACAAATGACATTAGGAAATATTGTGGGAGAATGATCTCCTTTTATAGAAGAGTTTTTAGCTTTGTTCTGACATTGACATGTGTCGTGTTGTGATTGGCTTCTGATGTTGACACGTGTCGCGCTGTGATTGGCTTCTAATGTCGACACGTGTCGCATTGTGATTGGCCTCCTGGTTGGAAGGAAACTCTTCTGGGTCATTGACGATATAACGTTGACCGGTGCTCAGTAGTTTCGGGATTGGTCAAGTATGGTACAAACAGTGCTCCCCTAAGTTCCCGAGTGAGGGAAGCTCCTCGGTTGGGGACTTGTAAGATCCAAGCCACTGAGTAATCACAAAACTTCTAAGTGCCGAAGTGTGGTATCGTCTTCACTTGCCTTGTCCGTTGGTGGCTCACGAGGATTGAACGGAGGTTCTGACAAACTATCACAATGTAAGACATCTTTGGGTGTCGTTTAATTAGTACTTGCTTTCTGGACTGAACTTAGGCTACTCTCGCTCTAATTGTGTACTCACACATATTCTAGCACTTGTCTCAATTAGTACTCTTATGAGTTGGTTTTCATTCTCTATTTATCATTATTGCTTCTGCACTATGCACATGGCTACATCACCCTCACGTGATGGCCAGCATGCCCTGATTCGGGTCGGGGTGTGTCACTAAGCCCACCTCATCCCCCATAGCGTAGATAAAAACATTTCTCTTAAGATGTTTTGAACGTATTTAAAAATAGAGAAAATAATATTTAATAAACAATTGATTGAATCACATTATTGGTAGCTCACTGCTAGGTTAAACCCACCCCATCCCCCTTAGTGTAGAAAATAACGTTTGTTAAAAAAAAATCATTTGACAACTAATTGAATCACATTATTATTTATGTGCAAAAGACCTTTTTTTATAAACGGCACTACACACCTCTTGAAATGTTTTGAACGTGTTTAAAAAAAATAATATTTAACAAACAACTGATTGAATCACATTATTGCTAGCTCATTATGATGTATTAATTATTAAAAATAAAAAATTGTACAAAAAAATATTAATTATTAAAAAAACATTGTTTATATGACAAAAATATCCTGCATTAATTTTTTTTTCTCAAATATCCTGCATTATTTGGTATATTATTTTGGACTGCTTTTAATTTTTTTGTCTTGGGCATTTTTGTTCAAAAGTTTTTGGTAAAACCGTGATCCTAAAAGGGACTAGTGGCTTTATATATACAGATATGAATCAAACTCACCAACGAGTCCTTTGAGCAACATCATCCTCCAAGATAATTGATATAGAAATCTCTATGTTTTCATTTTTATTCAAGTCAAAGCTAAGCCTATAAATCTAAACATATTTAGTAGAGTTAATGGAGCTGCGACATTCGAAGTGTTGAATATGAATCTCCTTCCTCCAGTATCACCTGTATCGAAAAAAATATAAAATATTAAAGCAAACAAAATAAGTAGTGATTTTTACACATCTCATTTTACTTCTCACTCGTCCTTTTAATTGTTTAGTAATTTTTTAGGTGGGGTGTTAAAATATGAGAATGAGTTACATGGCACAGGTACACTACGAAAATAGCGTCCTGTACCAATGAAATAAAGACATATGTAAGTATTTGTTCACATATCTTTATTTTATTGACACGGAATGCCAGGTAAAGATATATCCGTATCATTACCATATATATCTTACAAAAACTATTAAATAATTAAAAATGTGTGCGTGAACACAAGTAGGATGAGGCTGGAATAAAGTCAAGCATCTTATATCCGTTCTCCCCTATTGTGAGTGACAACGTGTCAAATTCTCACCAATCACCAATCACCAATCACCAATCAGCCCCAAATGGGTATTCCTGGAATAGCATCCTCTTGAGATGGGATTCAGATGATCAATTAATCGTGTCAATTCATCATATATCGTGCGATTATAAATTATTTTAAATTTTAAATTAAATGTAAATAGTACCTAACGAAAACTTAAAATTTAAAATAATTTCTAACTTTACGATGTATAATGAACGATCACGATTAATTAATCTTCGAATCCTCACAAAGAGGATCCGGAGAGGATCCTTGTCCGATATTCCTAAACCCTAAACTCCGAAACTTCCTCATATTTCAAACCCTAATTGGCTCACTTTTAGAGATTTTTAATATACTCAGAATACGAGGTGATATATTACGTGTCACTGTACAAGTGGTACACCACATGTCACTATACAAGTAAGATATTTATGTTAAAAAATGAATTACTTGAAAAAAAATAAAGCCTTTCCTCAACTTATATAATAATATCTACTATACCACCGGTGTTCCGGCTAGTGAAAATTTCTAGCTCCTCTAACGCTAACTTCGCCGATCAATCAATTTTAGTTACAATTAGTTGGTGTTAACTACGGTTTTTCACTTATTTGCAGCGATGTTGTCAAAGATGACTCATTCGCGAACAAAATTGAAGAAATTCGGGTAAGTCAATTTTTTTCTTTTGAATTTCAAACGATGCAATGCATCCCCTAAATTTCCAATTGATTAATTATCTGTGATATTCCCTTTGCATCCGGATTTGGGTTTTATCTCGTAGTGGATTTCGGGTATAAATTCCCAATAATTTATTTTCATATTTGAAAAATTGTAGAACATTTGAACTTGTAATTAATCTCAAGGGGTGCTCACAGTTGGCTTGAGTTGAGCCGCTACGGTTGCATCTTCCAACTGGATTGGAAGTGTTAGAGGGTTACTGTATGCCTAGAAGAGAATTCTTTTCAAGGCTCATGCCCGAAAATGTTCCGCCCTTGAGTTAAAAAGTAGGATCAATCTGCGTGAACATCTCCTCCCGCGGATTGTAATCTTGCAATTTAAAGCCTACTAATGTTCCGCTCTCTCATTGTGTTAGATTACTGACTTCTTTTTTTATACCTAATTTTCATGATGCAAGGAAAGCTATCCGAGTCCTCTTTGAAAAGAAATATGGAGTTGGATAGAATTAGCAACTTACCAAGTGACGTTTCAGAACAAATTTTGTCATTTTTGCCTATTAAGGAGGCGGTGAAGACAAGTGTTTTATCCAGCAGGTGGAGGTACAAAACGGCTACACTTCCACATCTTGTGTTTGATAATCAGTGTTTTCCGACCAAACCCTTTACAACCTTCGAGCACATTGTTGATCAAGTACTTGTACTTCATGTTGGCCCCATACACACATTCAGGCTTGTCCATGAAATTCCTATAGCAACTGGTCATATGGTTCGATGGATTCTTCATCTATCAAGAAATGCTATCAAGGAGTTCATACTTGATGTTTGGAGAAAGAATCCCTACAAGATGCCTTCATGTTTTTATTCTTGTCAAGATTTGGTTAGTTTGACGTTATATAAATGTTTACTTAAACCGCCGTCCACATTCTAAGGCTTCAGGAGTTTGAAGAACCTTTATCTTCGTGAAGTTACAATTGCCCAAGATGTATTGCAAGCTCTGATTGATTGCTCTTCTCTTCTTGAGAGATTAACTTTGAGAACATGTAGCGGAATTAGCCACCTTAAGATTAATGCACCAAACCTCCAATTCTTTGACTTTGCAGGCTCGTTTGAAAATTTAAATCTTGAGAATATGTTAAATCTTGTTGAAATTTTCATTGATTTGGACTGTGATTCCGTTAGATTGGTTCCTAACAGTTCTAGCCATTTGGTCAAGTTTTTTGTTCACCTGCCACTTGTTCGAAGGATCACAATTCAGAGTGACTTTTTACAGGTAATGAATTGTGTGGTTTCACACTTTAGTTTCATGATGATTTACACGGCCATGGGAATTTGAGCATATTCATTGATTCTTCTGCTTTCTGCTCCCGTATTTGGCTGAAGGCGCCTCGCCAGAAAAGCTTTCCAAACCATGTCTAGGTCTGAATTTTATTTCCATAACCATTGGCTTCTGTTATGCGGACAAAGTCTTAACTGCTCTATGCCTTCTAGGAAGCGCCCCTGCTCTTCAAGAACTAAAAATTCAGGTGAGTTTTATTCTATGGATGCATAAAGTATTCTTGTGCACCACAGAAGTTTGCAGTTTGGAAATCTGTTTTTGTCATAATCTCAAGATTTGATGCTATATACCTTGCGCAGGCCAGTGTTTATGGCGAGGACTCTGAGCAAGAAGTGAACTCTTGGTATGATGACAACCAGAACTGCCAATTCAGCCAACTGCGACTTGTGACAATAACCAAACGTTTCTGGTTTCAAACCTGAACTAGATATCATCAGATTTCTGCTTTCATGTTCACCTGTGCTTGAGAGGATGACCGTTGAGCCTGCTTCTGATGTTGTTTCTTCAAAACTCTTAAAGGAGTTGGTCCAGTTTAGGCATGCCTCACCCCATGCCGAGATAATCTACTTGGGGACTCTCGAATGAATTCCAGCAGAGCTGACAGGACTTTGCTTGCAGAAGAGAATGTGGGTTTGTTTTTTTTTTTAAAGAAAAAAAAAAACAGTTTCTGTGTTGAGACAAGTTTTGAACATTTTTATATCAAGCTTTCCTACTTTTTCGTAGGCCTCCTGAAACATGTTATACAGAAGGGTTTATATTTGAGTTTGCCGAGTTGCTTTCAAGTCCAAGTAAATCAAATTACCCAAGAAACCACCCGTCTCAACGCCAGTCTTGAACTCCAAGCAAAAATTTGGGTAGGATAACGCACACCTTGGTCTAAATGGCATTTCAAGATTTAAGATCCATAGAAGCCAGAATTGCAATGTTATGAAGTACCGATTGAGGTTAAGCTAAAGCTGCATATGACTATTTCCACTCCATGTCATGAAATCATGGCTTCACCATCAACTCACAAGTATGTCTCATTGTTGCCACATCATCAACGATTTTTGTTTTTGTTTTGGGTCAAACCACGTCATAAATTTAGTGAAGGACAAGTGAGTGCATTTTTTATTACCGCCCTCAAGTTTTGATAATGCTCACAACCATATAAAATTGGATGATGTTAAGTATGGTTAACTCAAAAACTTGGTTATAACTTAAAAGTCTTTTTCTTTAAAAAGGGGACCAATTGGTGATTGTGCCACAACAGTCCTCCTTTTGGGGCTGAGAAGACCATATGTCACATCTTGATCCCGACATACGTCCAGGATCGACACGTGACGTCACCAAACACCCGTAACTCAACATACCTCGCCTCCGAAATATGTACAGAGTATAATTCAAGATCCAGATGCATAATAATTTTTCGTACACTTTATGGCTGCATCTAACCTCTTCGTTAGACTGCCTACATACCCTCAATAGGGATCAAGTCATTCGTAGTTCACTCGCTACAACTCGACATATAACACAGTCCATTCAGGCCAAAAAGGCATAACATTCCTCGATCAAACATTTGGACTTGACAAGCATGAAATTATTCGATTCAAGCTACTGTTGACCCTAGAAACTACAAAGCCTACGTGGCGCGCAGGCCGAGTAATCTAAAAGCTAACTACGTCCTTCGGTGAATGCGGGCGTGCCAACTCGTCGGCCGAGCTCGGCCGAGGAGTAAATTTGTTGATGTTGCGTTGGGTCGCGCTGCTGACTTCTGCGTTTTGCGATTGCGGCCGAGAAAGGAACACGTCTCGGCCTCTTGGATTCTCAAACCTGAAGACAAGGTTACTATTATTACGAAGTTCACGAATCCCTGTCGTTGGACTCGGTCACAGTGATGGTATTCGTCAGAGTAAACTCACGCCGAATCGACACCAAAGTGTAAGGACACAAATACTCAAAGCAAATATAAGTCTTTATAGTGAACGTAGTTCGGCCGTCTGAATGCCGAACTCTAAATCCCACTTGAGAGTATCCAATCATAAAACAACTCGGCGTGCAATGCGCCGAGCTCGGTAAATGGTAGCACTTCACTTCGCCGAGAAGGCTGATGAAATGACCTCAATCGATAAGGACTCGGACGTCCTTCTCGACCAAGACTTGGATAGATAACCGACCGTGCCCGCCGCAGTGCTGTTGATGCCAACGGAAGGTACTGCGAGTTCGACCAATTCTACGGTGACAGAGCTATCTATGCCGACTTAAGATATCACCGGTTGCTTCCACAGTGCTGTTGATGCCAACGGAAGATGTGTCAGCGAAAAGAGAAAATAAAAAATCTCAAGGTTGTTGAGAGAGTTTGCGCAGGGCAATTGTGTGTTGAATTCGAGGTCTTTTACTGACGCACAGCTCCCCCTATTTATAGCACTGGACCTTGAGTCACAATCCTACTCGAACTAGGTTTTTTTTTCTTCTCCAGATCATCATCATCTCGACCAGTCCTATCTTGATTAGGATTGTGAACCTAATCCCTTATTGAGTCGGATCCCTTCCGGACTATTAAACTTGCCGAGACTCCTTGTTGTACTAGGACTCGTCTTGCAAATGACCTAGCCGGCCTAGTTTTAGAAGCCCACGATCTGAACGACCCGAGGCTCCCTTGTTGCCAGGCCTTCCGGGCCGAGAATGGTTCTATACTCGGCCCAAATTTACATTTTGGGCCCAAACATTGCCCCCTCGCTTCTGAGGTCCTCGGCCTGAACCCTTTGGCCGAGTTTCGACCTTGAAGAAGCGAATCTAATTCACAGAACCCAAGTACTCTATTTTCAAGGCGCATTTATTGAGCACGATCGCACGATCTTGATCCTGCAAACCTCCGCACCACGTGGTAGCCTGTGACTCGGCCACTTCCTAATAATCACGTCTGAGGCGTGCGGTTACTCGAACCGTCAGGTCATCATGATCTTATGGCTAAACCTAGCCACTTATCTCAATCCTCGAGCCACTTCTCAGCGTGCGGGGCGCCAAAACGTCATTCGCCATTAATCTCGCCGTCACACGCAATCGTGCGCCCCCAAAACCTGAGGCCCCCGGTCTTCTCAACTGCATTCCCTGAATGTTCATCATGATCAGTGATTTCTTCGGTCGATTTTACCCTTTATTTTGAATTTCGAACGATTGCACTTCCTCCCCCAACTCTATAAATACCGGAATTTTCCCATTTGCACTTTACGTTCTCAAACTTTCTGAAATTTCTTGCCATTTCTCTCTAGTGCATCTCTTTCGTTCAGGTCTTCGTTTTCAGATCCCTCAACCCAGAAAACTTTTTACGCCGTGCTTCCTTCCTACAATGGCATCCTTCATTTCTAAGCTTTCCAGAGAATGTGCCCAGCATCAGAAAATACTTGATCGGAGCTCGATCAAAACCATACGGTTTGAGAGTGACATGAGCACTCCCCACCAAATCCTGGGTCCTCTTTTCAAGGCGACAGTGCCGCCGGCCATTACTGGCCTTCTCCAGGAGCACTGCCTAACACCCTTGCTTCAAGGGTTTGAATGGTCGAGATGGGATGCGGCGAAACCCCACGACTCCTGGCCTTCGACGACCACAACCTGGGCAGCCTAGGTTGTGCGAATGGAGAAGCTCTTCGGCGAGAAATGGAAGGCCCTCGGCATCTACGACGCCATCCTCCTCTCGTCCATGGATATCGTTCCCGACAAGGAGATCCTCCAAGCCGCCTTGTGCTTTTGGTGCTCGGCCACCAACACCATGGTGCTTCCTCTTGGTCCCATCGGCCCCACCACTCTAGATGTCACTGCCATTTTGGGCACTTCAGTGACCGAGATCTCTATCGACGCGGCCCTCTCTGGGTACCCGTCGAATATTGACCTGAAGACGCTTTTTGATCGACAGGCCTTTGAGACGTTGAACCGTGAATGCCGAATCCCGTCGAAAGAAGACATTCAGAAGCTTCACAAAAACTTCTTCAATTACAACACCCTCTACCTCCATTTCGCCGGCCGAGGAGAAGAGGACCTGCGAGAAGGGGAACATGAAGCCTTCCTCTTCTACTGGTACAACAAGTACATTTGTTGTACCAAGTCGAACAAGTGCTTGGTCGAGAATATGCCGGTGGCCGAGGCCCTGGCTAGTGGCCATGTCTTGTCACTGAGCTCCAACATTCTCGCCCATCTCTTCCGCTGCCTGGCCGAAACGACCCTGCACAAGATCGACCCACACCAGAACGGTCCCCTCTGGGTCTTCCAGCTCTGGTTACAAGTGTATTTCGCTTCCCTTCGGCCGGCTATAGCCGACTTCTCACCAACAGAGGCACTTGGGCTTCAGCTGGCCTCCCTACCGATACCTCTTCATCAAGCCGAAGAGGTATTTAGGTACTTCTTCGCCCTTGATGACCTTTCCAACGACGAATTCCTGATATGCCGTCGTCGAGACTATCCTTCCTCCATCAGATTGCCTACATCCATGTGGGGCGCGGGGGAAGATGCCGACCTTCGTCAATCCTGGGGGTCGTTTGTGCTCACTCGCGACCTTCCCCTTGGCTGCGATGGGAAACGAGCGGGTTGGGAAGTGTACCATCCCAACTTCCTTGCTCGACAGCTCGGCTATCTCCAAGGCTGCCCGGTCCCCCTTCTCTCATCCCGGACAGTCTTAAGCCGCGGACGTGAACCCCGTTCTTCGGAGAAGGAATGCAGGACCGCTGCGAGGGAGTTTCAAGAGCAATGCCAAAAATTCCGCCTTCGACCGGTCACCCCAGAAACCCTTTGCACCGACACCTTCGGTGAATGGTGGGAAGTTTACATCCAGGAATTCTTTGGTGCTCCGGTCGAAGATGTGATGAACAAACTCTTCGGTGACCGACCTAAGAAAGCCTCGGCCCCCCAAACTCAAGGTAACTGTTCATTTCTCCCCCTTTCCTTCATCTTTGCATATCGATTTGTTTTGCTGATTTGCTTTTACCTTCTCAGGTAATCGGTCAATGAGAAGAGTATGGGCAGTTGCCGCGGCCGAGAAAAAATCGGTCGTGGCTAAGAAAGATAAAACTGTTGGTCGGGCCGTGCTGACCAAACGGCCTCGCCAAGAGGCCGGGCCGGCTGTCGAACCTCAGTCGCCTGCCAAGCGGGTAAAGAAACTGGCAAATAAGGGCGCACGGGAGATCCACGTCATCCCCAGTCATACTACAGGGGCGACGACCCCCAGTGTTTCCCCTCCACCTGCCGTCGGCCATCGCTTGGTCGAGGAGCAACCAGCTCCGGCCGCAGAGATAAATCAGACGCGGCCTGTTTCCTGGGCCGGTACACCAGTTGTACCTCCTTCTGTCGAGGCTGCGCCGATTTTGGAAAAGACGATTTCTGCGGCCGAGGGAGCTTCCCCTGTAAATCCAAAGTCCTCGGTCTTCGTTCTGGATGAGAGCGAAGGGAGCGACGAGGCTCCCCTGGCAACTCGCCCTCATACTCGCCGGCAACCTCCTCCCATATCCGAGATGGCTGTTCAAGCAAGTCCCTCCATGGCTGACCGTGGTAAACGTCCGGTCGATGAACCGGCCATGGTGGCCGAACCTTCCGCTTCTCCCCAGGACCAGGACGTCCCCCCTTCGTCCGAAGCGGCTATCCCGGTCGGCCCGTCCGCAGCCGATCGCGGCAAACGACCGGTCGAGGAGCCAGAGGCAACGACGGAGACGCCCGTTCATCCTCAGGATCAGGACCTCCACATTCCTTCGCAGGAAGCTACTTCGGCCTTCGTAAGTACCCTCTACCGTCTTTCCTTGATTACTTTACTGCCATAAAACTCTAAACCCCAAAAACTGTCAGGTGCCTATACATTCTTTTCATCAAAAGTTCTATGCGCCGAAGGGTGTTATCTATGTCACTTGGCCGAAATGTTGACCCTAGAAACTACAAAGCCTACGTGGCGCGCAGGCCGAGTAATCTAAAAGCTAACTACGTCCTTCGGTGAATGCGGGCGTGCCAACTCGTTGGCCGAGCTCGGCCGAGGAGTAAATTTGTTGATGTTGCGTTGGGTCGCGCTGCTGACTTCTGCGTCTTGCGATTGCGGCCGAGAAAGGAACACGTCTCGGCCTCTTGGATTCTCAAACCTGAAGACAAGGTTACTATTATTACGAAGTTCACGAATCGCTGTCGTTGGACTCGGTCACAGTGATGGTATTCGTCAGAGTAAACTCACGCCGAATCGACACCAAAGTGTAAGGACACAAATACTCAAAGCAAATATAAGTCTTTATAGTGAACGTAGTTCGGCCGTCTGAATGCCGAACTCTAAATCCCACTTGAGAGTATCCAATCATAAAAAAACTCGGCGTGCAATGCGCCGAGCTCGGTAAATGGTAACACTTCACTTCGTCGAGAAGGCTGATGAAATGACCTCAATCGATAAGGACTCGGACGTCCTTCTCGACCAAGACTTGGATAGATAACCGACCGTGCCCGCCGCAGTGCTGTTGATGCCAACGGAAGGTACTGCGAGTTCGACCAATTCTACGGTGACAGAGCTATCTATGCCGACTTAAGATATCACCGGTTGCTTCCACAGTGCTGTTGATGCCAACGGAAGATGTGTCAGCGAAAAGAGAAAATAAAAAATCTCAAGGTTGTTGAGAGAGTTTGCGCAGGGCAATTGTGTGTTGAATTCGAGGTCTTTTACTGACGCACAGCTCCCCCTATTTATAGCACTGGACCTTGAGTCACAATCCTACTCGAACTAGGTTTTTTTTTCTTCTCCGGATCATCATCATCTCGACCAGTCCTATCTTGATTAGGATTGTGAACCTAATCCCTTATTGAGTCGGATCCCTTCCGGACTATTAAACTTGCCGAGACTCTTTGTTGTACTAGGACTCGTCTTGCAAATGACCTAGCCGGCCTAGTTTTAGAAGCCCACGATCTGAACGACCCGAGGCTCCCTTGTTGCCAGGCCTTCCGGGCCGAGAATGGTTCTATACTCGGCCCAAATTTACATTTTGGGCCCAAACAGCTACATAGCAACCCACATAACAATCAAGGTTTCTATTTCATCCATCATATAAATCATTGTCCTTCAACATAAATCGCAATTCATATCATGTGATATATCAAAGAATCAGCAAAGCACAATAGTATCCTCTAGTCGTATTGATCACTTATCTAATCGTATTAATAACAGTCATATTCAACATCATTCCACAATCACCTCAGGTAACCCATTCCATGAGTCAAGGAGATACGATATTAACATTTAATTACGTTAATCAGTCAACCAGATCACATATCAGTGCACAAAATTAAATAAAGGAATTCTACATAATTCCCTGCCTGGATTCCAAATAATAACCTGATAATTCTAATTTATAATCACAATGTCTATTGTGGGTAATTCTCATTCATTCAAGTCTAAGGTTCTAGACTAACCTTATGGCTATGAGTAAGAGCAAGGAATCCAGACCACTCAACGAAATCCAACAGTCTTGGGTTTCAGACCACTCAATGGAACTAAAATACCGAGCTGCTTCTTGTACTTTACACTGACCTGTTATATTCAGTGCCTACATCAAGGGAATGGTGCACTAGCAGATCAGAACTCGGTTAAGCTGCGAAGCTCAGGTGAGTGACAATAATACAAAGTATATGATAATAATAATAAAATCAGCCATCAATCATAGTTTATAAACCTCGAATATAAATCATTCGTAAGGAATCAATGCCAAACCTTTGAAAACTCTGAAAGAGTCACCCAGACATCCAACGGTTCGTCTGAAACAAATCACAACATCTCACAACCCTAATCTCATACAACACAATGAAAAGTAGGGCTAGAGTGACACAGTTCGGCCGAAGCATACATCTTTGAAGCTATCTCAATCCAAATTCAATGAAACCCAAGGTGGATACGATCCCAGACCATCACTCAACTAAATCGCAGAGTATGAGAGATTTCGGACCATCTCTCAACGGAATCCGAGTAGATACGATTCTGGACCATCACTCAACGGAATCGCGGAATATGAGGGATTCCGGACCATCTCTCAACGGAATTCGAGTGGATACGATTCCGGACTATCACTCAACGGAATCGCGGGAGGTTAACAACCATAAGTACAATGGCTCAAGGAAATGAGACAAGCACAAGGTTACTTAATTTACCAACCAAGGGAAATAAGGGACAAATACTAAATGTAGAACGAATCACGAAATGAAACAATATTGAAGCAACAAATCCTCATCCCAATGGTTTAACGATCCACCACTAGCCCTCACATTTCATCACAACATGCCAATCAAACAAATTAAACCATCAAATATATATTTCAAAACACAATCCATCAACAGTTCAAATATCCAAGTCACATAATGTTTCATAAGTAGATCGATGGCAAACTTTATAACAACAATTATTTAGCATAAGACCTATTTTAAGAATCCATGGTGTAACCACAAAGTATATTAGCATGGAAGATTTCAGAGTAATAACCATATCACATAGATTAAAATCACTCACATGAGGTCCACACTAACGCACTCTAGCATGGAATTCAAGGCGTCAAGCTCTATCACCGCCTAAAATAAAGCACAAGTGCACATTTAGATTTCTCTCGATAAATTCACATACCGAAAACTCTCATAAGTCTCCCACAACGACAAATGTATAGTCCATGATCTTACATCACTTGCTCCGTAAGATCCAGCCACTAGATTTTCACTAGTAAGTCCCTACGGTCCTTAAACAATATCTACAATAGCATACTAAAATTTGGTATCAATTCAATGGTAAGATCGTCAATTGCTAGAATATTCAAGTGGCGGACCTTATAAAAAATATACTCAACCAACAACATTTCATAAATCGAATGTCACACATCGGAAAATTCGACTTTTTCCAAAAATTCTCAAATTTTATAAGAATGAAGATCTCAACAAGTAAATTAAGCTTTATACTTGTGGCCGAGTCAAATTTGGTCAGGAAGGCCCTCAAATTGGCTCGCACCCGTTGAAAACCCTTAGGTGGGTGTTCTTCAATAATTCGGCTTCCTTGTTGTTCCAACGCCCCAACCACCAGTTGGGTCTTGTTCCTGAGTCCAAGGGAAGTTGAATGAGGGTGATGGTGAATGGTGATACTCACTGGAACGACGAATCGCCGTCGAGAACTCCCGGGTTCTCCAATGGAGTTCTACCCGAATTAGACCTTAAAAACCTTAAAATTGGCCGGTTTGAAAATGGTTTGGTGGTGCACACGAGTTCACCAAATGGGGGAGAAAGAAAAAATGTCCGCCCTTTCCCTCCTTAGTTCGTCCTTCTTTTATTTTTTATTTTTTTTAACTAACTTAACTTTTAACCCACATGTGGGAATTAAATAATTCCCACAATCTATAGTTCACAACTTCAAACGTCCGTAACTATACCGTTATAATTCGGACTCGCAAACGGCTTTCGCCCTATGTGTTCGTGGGTTCGGGATCTATTTAAAAACACTATTTAAAACTTCAAAAGGTCAACGAAAGATAAAGATTTATTACGAAAATTCAAACCCGATAACTATTCGATTTAATTCCCAAAATTTACGGAATTAAGATTAAGTAATAAAAATAACGTAAACGTGAAATATGAACTTAAATTACGAGATACATAATGAATAGTGAAAGTACTAGTGCTTGACAACTCCGCTAAGAAAACATGTATAACTTATAAAGTCTTCAGGGCTTCTCAGGGACAACACGACGCATTATATATTCACTTCATGAAAGAATTACATGCCTGTGAATAACTTTGACTTATAAAATATTGGATCAGAAGTCATTATTTTGCTTTAATTTAATGATGCATGTGATTTTAGGGGCTAATTAGTTATTAACTCAAAATCATTAGTCGGTCAAATAATCAAAACAGTTGACTTGCTAGCCACGGCAAAAAGCTGCTCTTTCCCATTTTTCTGATGATAAACTCAACCCAACCTGGGAAAGGTTCTATCTATATGCTGCAATTTTTTTTATTTCATTTTTAACTGTTTTATATCCTAAATATTGTATTTTTAACTGTTTTAAATCTTGATTTTTGTATTTGTAACTAACTAAAAACTACAAAATTAAAATGTTCCGATTATACGATATTCCGGAGCATCTAGAGAATATCTGTAGGCTATTCTTTAATTAATGTGCAGCTGCAATCCTTACGTTGGAATTGAACTTGCAAATATTTGAAATTTGGGATGGGTTTACTGTACATTGTAGTAGAACGCAAGCTATTGACCATTAGAACAAGTTTTGTTTATTCGCGTCCACAACATTCTTACCAAGCAAACTTTTGTAGTGAAGCGCACTTCTCACGTGTGATTTGTTTGGTTTTTTATTTTATTTTTTTAACTCCATGGTTTTCCTCATCGTAGATCCACTGAGTCCGGTTATGAGAACTTGAAGCTTTTCCAAACAATTAATATATAATGGAAGAGAATTGTTATTGGTACTTCAAAAATCTTATTTGACACTCCAAACTTTCTACAATTAGAAAAAAAAAAAAAAAAAAAACACCCATGAGGAGTGTAGAATGAGATTTTTGGAGTGCTAATAATAATTCCCTAATAAAATTGTGTTTAACTTAGTGGATACTGCGTAATATATTAATTTGTAGATGGGGTTTTATCGTTGTGGTGAAAATCAATTATGTTTATACGTTCTGTTGCAGGTTTAATCCCTATCAATTTTTTTCCCCTAACAACTAACTACCCAATTCCAAACCACCTCTAAAAGTTTTTCACATAAATGTTGATGCACCACTTATTAGGTTAGTAGTATTCATCTTCACTTGTAAATGATAAGTCTTGGATTTGATTATCACTAAAGACGAATTTGAACTACATTATTATGGCAAGCCCATTATAAGGTTTAACTTACTTCATCACCTCCTTAGTGTAGATATTGTTTGTTAAAAGAAACACATAAATGTTGAAGTAAACCCAACAAGCAGGTGTAAACACCAATTAGCTATTGGTAGTTGTCTTTTTTTTTTATTTTTTCTCTTCTTAAAGTTCAAAGAAGTCCAAGTTCGAATCCCTCCAGGCCCCATATATTTTAGTAGGGGCCCGCAGTAAAATCTTATTTGGAGTATATTACATTACGATTAAGCAATCATCAAATATTCTTTTTTGGTAAATAATCATGAAAGTGTCATCTTTCTGTTTTATGCATTAGCAGATTAGAAATCATTGAACTCATCATTTAACCCATTAACAACTTTCGTCTGTCTCTTTCGAGCTACCGTCGATCCTCCTAAAGGGGTATCGAGTGATGCTCTTTGTCACGTCATTAACTTTCAAAAATTCAGCAGAACAGGCACTAGTAACGATTGCTCATTAGATTTGAAGACAAAACCATAAACCATAAACCATAAACCATAAACCAAACATTGTTCATTTGATTTGAAATCGAAGACAATCCGAAACGGTTACAAAACACAGAATCGGCAGCCAAACCAAAAACTTATACAAAAAATAAAAACTTGACCCAGAAACCAGAAACAACCCAATTCACCAATCACCCTACCTATCTCCAATCCTACCCCCCCCCCCCCCCCCCCTGTTTTTGTTGTTTTTTTTTTTGGTAATGAAGAGATTTACACAAAACAAATACATGGTAAATGATAGAAGCTAGAAATGCAATTATTTGGAATCATTACATGATTAGTTAATTGGAAAATTAAGGAATGGGGCGCTTGCCGGGACGGTCGGCGGCCTTGAGGGTTTTGTCGATGAGCTTGCGTGCCTTTTTGCTGCGAATCTCGACCTTGACGCTGGAGCTTTTGTCCATCTTTATGTACGGCTTCTTCGACTTCTTCTTCAGCGCTCGGACTTTCGATTTGATCGACTCCACCAAGCTCTCCAACTGGTTCGTCATGATGATCTTGATTAATATGACTAACCTTGATTAATTATAAAGTTAATGATGATTCAGTATCGAGAGAGATCTAGGAAGAAGAAGAAGAAGGAGCAGGCGGAGGTGAGCTTTTGTTGCAGGCTTGGGAATTGGAGCTTGATGCAGGCTCTCTCTCTGTGTCTGCTCTCTCTCACTAGGTTTTTTTTCGAGTCAATCTATATGGTGTGCTGTAGAATGGTCTTGGTGTGTCAGATAATCACCGATTTGCCATTCCGTATGACTTTCACTTGTTAGTTTTGGATGCCGATGTGTACAATTATTGGAATTTCCAAGTCCACGCTTTTTTGGTAAGCATTTTATTTTTCAATTAGGATCACATTTTTTTTAGTACATTGATATCTTTTACATTAAGGGGAGGAGAAGTTCAGCTAAGCCACACAATGGGTAACCTAATTTGGTTTTGAATTCACCATTACCGAGATTTGAACCTAAGAAATTTTACTTCAAAGTGAAAAGGAATACCATTAGACCACCATTAAACTGTAGTACAGAGTGACAATTAGGATCACATGTTAATTATGTGAATGTTTTTTTTTTATTTTTAAAAAGTGAACAACTGATGGCTAACCGCAGTTATCCACCCCTTCCAGGCCCGGAGATGATTTGGGGAATTTCACCTTGCCCGTGACCATAATCAAGCATACTCACCAACTCAGAGTATCGACCCTAATTATGTGAATGTTCAATAATGATTGTGGAGGGTTGTACTAGAGGTTTCATGCTTTAATGAATTTCTTTGTACAAAAAAAAAAATTGGGAATTTGGGATTAAGAATGATAATAATTTTTTTAATGGAAAGTGAACATAGCTTAACAAGAAAAGTATTTCTAACTATTAAGGGTGTCAAACCAGGTTGTATGATTTTTTTTTTATTTTTAACAAACCATATCATCTACACTAAAAGAAAGGGGGATAAGCTTAGTCTCACAATAAGCTAGTAATAATGTTATTCAAATTCGTCTTTTGGCGAGAATCGAACCTAAAACATCTCACTTATAAATGAAGAGAAATATCATTATACCGTAATTAATGACTTAAGTTAAAAAGATAGAAAACCAATTAGAGTAGTAGATGACTTTACCTCGATAAGACATTTCTTATAATCAATCTTGTATTTGGTTTACAAGCTTTCCCTTTTGTTATTATAATTTCATATTTAGGCTTTAATAAGATTTATTGTGTATCTTCTTCGTGATTAATGTTTTTTTAATTTAAGAAAAAAAACAATTTGCTTATATTTTGCAGTGGGATAAATTTGATTATAAATTTCAAGCAATGGTTTGAAAATTTGAATAGATAAGTCGTACTGTAGCACCATAAAGTATGATAACATTCTTATCATAAGATTTTAATAATAATAATTATTATATTCTCTAAATAAATTATCTTATTATATTATAATAAGTAACAATTCAAAGATAACAGACTGAAATAATATATGAGAAGAAAAAAAAAAATCTATTTTCAAAGACTTCACTTGATTTTGATGATGAGTGCAGCCATGTTATTTGGTCAATGTACTGGGGGCAGTTTCGTACTTTGGTGTATGAAACGTAGAGTAGTTTTGAGTCCGAAAATATAGCACAGATTTATACACCCAATTCACTTTATTTTAATGTGGCACGCTTTTCTAGAAAAAATTAGTTGGTGAATAGAGTGGTCGAAGAACAATGTTTAACCCCGCAAATAAATTGTAAATACTTGACTGCGTTACCGCACAGGCAGAGAACAATCAAGCTTACTAAACAAATAAATTCAAACATTTCTAGCTGAAAAAAAATAAAAAGCAGAAGAACATTTATAGTTGGGTAGACAAATCTACCATATCTACCATCAACTTTTCGCCAAGTAGGATAGTATAAATTCCTATTGTGGCACATTTTAGAGTAAGATAGGTCAAGTGTTCGATCTTGTTCTCGTGAACAAAAAGAACTCTTTAGAAGAATTACAAAAGCAAGTGTCCTACGCACTGTTAATTAACAATTTTTGGAATATGAGAATGGTACTAATGCTGTGAACAAAGGTCCTATAGTTTATGTTCAAGTTTTACGTATACGAATTGGTTTAGTGGCATTTATCTTTCCGACGTTGAACAATGCCCACCATCGAGGTTGTGCCATAAAGAAAAACAAATCTTACATATGATTTGCAAGTGATTACAATTATCTGAAGTTTAAGGGAGTGTGTTTGAGCCTCGAGCGTTCAATGTAGCATGAATCTGTGCATTAAGGCGGATAAGAAACGTGATGCGGCTGGTGCATATATGAAAAACTTGGATGTGTTGCAATTTGCAAATTAAATTTTCTCTTTCCCCTCTTTCCTATTAGTGACAATTCTGAGGGAAACGAACGTTGAGGCCCTTTTATTTTTATTTTTTGACAGAATGATATTTTGATTTATTAAGTACATGGGTTTACGAGAGCAGTTTGAACTTCAATGAAAGAAAATTAGCACACTGTCTTGGACAAGTAACTTAACGCACACATGCAACCGCTATATTTCTTTCATTGACAAATGAGACATGAAAGACTCCTTATGTTTGTTGCGAACTCTAGTTATAAAAGTCAAGAGTTTTTTGGGGTTTAGGGCAAAGAAATACAAGCAATCGATTTTCTAACAAAAGAATAAATTTAGAAACTGCGAGCACCTAACACCATCATATGAAATGCATCAACCTGCACGGCACCTCCTACAAAATCCTAATGAGAAGAGGCTCTTAAATTCCACTGCTCTACCAATCACTACCTTGTGTTGGCTTGTATGTTTTCATTTCTGAAGTTGACATTTTGAATTATCTGCACAAACAAAAAGAAAAGTCACCGCAAGCTCGGCCAGAATTTTTGACATGGAAATGACGAGGGAAATCAGAGTGAAAATGACCCGAATTCATTGTTTACATGAATCATATATCACTTAGTCCAAGTAGCCATCGTCGACAAATTACTAGTCAATCAAGTAATGAATATGTATAGTGTAAAATGCAAAGCGGTCAGATCAGATGCTTTTCGACAAGCCAGCCAAAGTTTACCCACGAATCATGATATGAGTTGGTGTGACTACCCACAGCGTACACAACTTGAAATATGAACCTGTGACACCTAAAATCCCGCCATACAACCTACAAAGTGTGAACCAACAAATTTTTTCCGTCCTTTGCCACCAAATTTACCCTTTAGGAAACGCGTCCGGGTGTTCAATTTTAAGCTGACTATACTCAAAACTAGGTTTTATGCATTAGTTAGGTTTGTTTAAACTCTACCAATGGCAATATCGTTAATAGTGTTGAGATATCTTATATGTGAGAGAAGAAGAATTTAAATATCCAACTCCATCGCAACAAACATTAAGACCTTTTGTGATAAAATCTAATACATGAAAGATTGTACATGTGGTAATTACCAAGTTTAGGACAATATTAGTGTTCTTGGAAGTGGACTTTTGGTCAGTCTCTTTGATAATTTGACATGATATCAGAGTCAAGGAGTGGGTCCATACTGCCACTTGATGGGTGGGTCCCCTTCGCCCTGTGCGATGATGGTGGGTCTCTTGGCCCCGCATGTAAGGTGAGTCCTCTTGGTTCCATGTGGTTGTTGATGTATTCCACATCGACCGTATATGTGAGAAAAAAAGAGTTTAAATATCCTAACTCCATCCCAACTAACACCAAGACTTTTTATGATAAAACCACACATCTGACGGATTGTGCAGGTGGTAATTACCAAGTTAGAGACAATGACGGATTGTGCATGTGGTAATTACCAAGTTAAGGACAATATTAATGTTGTTGGAAGTCGATCTTTGGTCCATCTCTCTGATAATTTGACAAAAGGCAGTCTGGAAAGACTCTAGTCATGTACCAATAATCAGGTCTGAATCTATATAGGGACTGGGGTCATCCCAGAACCCTCCAAAGATTGGGAAAAACACCCGTGCAGTACCTAGAATGATCACCCTAAACCCTAGAATGAGCTATATGAAGGATTCAATAGGATAAATTATTGTGTAAAATAATAATTAATAACATATTAGATATAAGAGCCACCATTGGCTGGGTTTTATTCGCCGGCGTGTAAAAATTTGAGTTGCAGAACCGGCAAATGAAGAGAAGACGGGTTGTGCACTGCACCCTACTTTTTTCTTTTAATAAAACGTTGCCGTATTGCGTTCTTTCTACCCCTATTTCAAGTTTGGACCCACCATCTTCTATCTAAATAATTATTTTCTATCCCAGTTTTGCGATTCAGCCCCCTCTCTATCCCCTGCAAAAAAAGGAAAATTATATTCACATATCCCAAATTATTTTTTTCACGTCTTTTTAATTTTTTAATATTTTTTATCAAGTGTTAGTGATGTGTAGAAAATATTAAAAAATAAAAAAAATGTGGATTTAGAGTGTGTGAATATAATATCTTTGCAAAAATATTGAATGCTAAATATGTTTCTTAACATTTTAAATTACTAGTATGACTATCTTATAAGAAAGAAAATCTTTCAAGTTACTAGTATTTGTTGTAAACATTCCTAATTTAAGTGTGATTGTGTAAATCCTAGATTAAATTTGATTCTAGTTATCATTTCCTACTGTATCTTGTATTCCTTGGGGATAAAGGAATATCTTCTCTCCTTTACTACTATAAATAAAGGCACAATGTAGGAGGGATAACAACACACACATTCCCCTACAATTCTAAAAACACATCTCTTTCTTTCTTCTCCTTGCCGCCGGCCACCCTAAACTTGTCAAATAAAATAGACCACAACACGTTATCAGCACAAACCTACCGTTGCGCATAGGAATCTGACACTGAAGAATTTTTAGCATCAAACCAGTTCATCCATATCATCACGCAATCAGGTTATTTCAAAACAAAGGTTTTTATCTTGATATTTTTGCAGCCTTGATAGCCTGAACATTCACCATGATGCATGACCCAACTTTAAGTTTTACGAATTTTAGATTCTACATAAATTGTGTATGCATCATAATCATAATTGTTGAATTATGTGAATTTGATATTTGCTATGAATTGAATCAAATATATTTGTATATGCATCACATTGAATTAAATTGAAAAAAATTTGCGATTGGGAAAGCTAGGGTTCTTCGAACCTATGCCTTGCACTACCCCATCCATGATAATGGGCCACACTGTGCAAACCCAACCCAGCCCAGCATCGAACCCAGGCTGCAAGCCTTGAACCGAAATGGTGAGTCTAATGCACCACCATCCCAACCCACGACCTGAAGCCCAGGTCTCCCACATTGATTTTTCTGACGAAACACAACGTACAGTCGTGCAATTTAGATAACCCATCATTCTCGCCAACGATTTCTCAAAATTCCAGAAGAATTTCATGGGTTTTTTTTCGCTCGAATTCAATTGAATTCATTCGGTTCTTCTTCCCCCTGACGTCGAGATCTCTTCTCCATCGACAAACACCTGGTTCTTCAACGAACCATGGTTTGCCCGACCTTGGAAAGCCGCTTGACGTGGCGTCATTGACCAAACCTAGCATTCTTCCCCTACAATCCACACCCAGCACGCGCTGAGCTGCTCTTTTGGGTCAACAACATAGCCCTATGGACTTTGATTGGTCTCAGACCAATCTAAAACCTTTTGGCCCGGCTTCTGTTTTTCCGAGGGAGCCCACTCACCCTTTTGGGCTTAAGGGCCCAATTTCTCTCGGCCTATAAAAAAAAACAAAAAAAAAACAAAATAATTTTTGTTTTGGGCTCGCCTGGAGCAGCCTGTATGTCTTTTTTTCTTTGGGCTTGCCTACAACAACCCAACCCCCTTATCATGTTCTCCCCGTAGGCCTGCAGTCTACACCTGAGACCCAACGCCCAATTTTTTTCGGCCTAGGTCTCATGGACCAAATTTTTTAAGCCACCCGTGAGCTTATTATTTTTCTTTTGGGCCTCGAGCTTTATTTGCCTAATTATTTTAGTCCCAATGGGTTTTATATTTTTCACCCACACTTTAATTTGGCCCGAAGTCCAAATAATTAAATTCAATTATAATTGTAAACCTAAAATTATATTTTTCATGTTCTTGTTGCATATTTATGTATATATTTGTGTTTGCCTGCAGGAATATAAGAACTTGAAGTTCATAATTATTTTGAAACCTGAAGTTTCTTACAAACATGCCTTGTTTGAAAACCTGAAGTTTTCATTTAAAAACATCACCCATGAAAACCCGAAGTTTTTCGTGCAAAATTAAACCAATACATGTCTATTAGAACCTGTATGTTCTACTCCTATGTGAATGGATTGATTTTTCTCCATTACACTAACCACATCTTGTCCATCTATTTTGTGATAGGAATATGTCGAATTTGAACAAACTCGACTTCACCGCTTTAGAGGTCCTTAGAAGGAACTACCTCAAGTGGGTCCAAGATGTGAAACTCTACCTCACTGCAAAGAACTTGCGTCCTACTATTGAATAAGAGACGGACAACCCTGTTGGGGAAGCTGAAAAAGCCATTGCTATGATCTTCATCAGAAGACATATCCATGACGCTCTACAAACTGAGTATCTTGTTGGGGAGGATTGACATGCACTATGGGTCACTTTGACTGATCATTTTGATCACAAAAAGGACATATTCTTGCCTGAAGCAAGACACGACTGGCAGCACTTGCGCTTCCAAGACTTTAAGTCTATGAATGAATATAATTCTGAAGTTTATCGAATCCGATCACTTCTCAAGTTTTGCAACGAAACTTTGATTGAAGAGGATCTTCTAGAGAAAACCTATTCAACATTCTCTGCTTCTAATATTTTGCTGCAGCAACAATATAGAGCTCAGAAGTTCACTAAGTTCTCGGATTTGATCTCTGTTTTACTTCTTGCTGAAAAGCAGAACCAGCTGTTGATGAAGAATCATCAAGCTCGACCTACTAGGGTGACTGCTGTGCCTAAAACACATTATAGCACCAACCAACGCCCAAAACACCAAAAGAGGCGTGGTAGGGGCGGCCAGAAGCCATCCCACCAAGGTTAACAGAGTCAAGGCCCATCTAACGAAGGAAACAAGGCCCAAAAGCGCCCAAACCTCGTTCCCAAGGCCCCGAACTTCAAGAATCAGGGTAAAGCACCTGAAACTATGGATGCGGATATGTGTTATCGTTGTGGTTCAAAAGACCGTTGGTCCCGTGTTTGCCAAGCTCTTAAGAATGTTGTAAATGAATATCATTCTTGTCATAAGAAGTTTGAATCAAACTTCATGCAAGTGGACGAATCGGAGACTAGAAAGATGAAGGTTTCTGACTTTCAAGATGATACCACCCCTATGGAAGATTACAATTGGGGCCGAATTCCACCTAGTGGCCGAACCCCCCTTGTTTTTGGTTGATTTTTGAACAATTTCCCTTTATGTTTGGATTATTTGTTGGTGATTTCTGTTTTGAATATTAAGTTTTAATTATTGACCATCGTTGAATAAATGAAATTATTTTGAATTGATATTTGCTTTTATGAACTTTTATGCATGTGACCGATTCAAAGTTAATTTTTCATTCTAGGTATGACTAGGAGAAAGTTAGTTGTCTAGTAGATAGTGCAACCACACACACAGTTTTGTGTGAACACATCTATTTCACTAACTTCATACCTAAGAATGCACATCTGACAACCCTTTCAGGCCCATCCAACTTGATAGAAGGATACGTACGGTAAGGCCCGTATAATGTTGTCCAATGGTACAATCTTGACCATTTTTGAGGTACTCTATTCTCCACGTTCTAGAAGAACATTGTTGAGTTTCAAGGACATTAGAGATAACAATTACCATGCTAAAACCCACGTAGAAAACGAAGTTGAATTTCTGTGCATAACTTCCTACGAATATGGCTAGAAGCTTATTCTAGAGAAGATGAAGCGTACCCCGAGTGGTCTGTATAATACGACCATACGCCCCATTGAATGCCATTATGTGGCCGACCTTACTACTGGGACTTCACATGAAATTACACTTTAGCATGATCGTTTGGGACATCCTGGATGAATAACGATGTGCCGTATCCTCAAATCTTCATATGGGCATCCACTAACCCGAAGTTTAGGTTCAATCCAAGGAATCGTATGTCAAACATGTTCAACAAGAAAGCTTATTACTAAGCCTTCTTATGACAAGATTCATTCAAATCCTCCCATTTTCCTACAATGGATTCAGGGGGCATTTGTGGACCGATTCACCCTCCATGCAGACCATTTAGATACTTTATGGTTTTGGTTGATGCTTCCACACGTTGGTCACACGTGTGCTTGTTGTCCACAAGGAACATTACATTCTCCAAACTGTTGGCTCAGGTTATCAAGCTCAGGGCTCACCACTCTGATTATCCGATAAAATCTATTCGATTGGATGATGCTGGAGAATTCACATCTAAATTTTTTTATGACTATTGCATATCAGTTGAGGTTGAAGTTGAACATCATGTACCTCATGTTCACACCTAGAAAGGCCTGGCAAAGGCCTTCATTAAGTGTTTACAAATGATTGCTCGATCGTTGGTCATATGTACTAAGCTCCTGATCGCTGCTTGGGGCCATGCAATATTGCACGCAGCAAAGTTGGTCCGCCTGAGGCCTATTGCGACATAACCATTTAGTACCCTTCAGTTGGTTACCGGATACCAACCTGACATATTGCATATGCGAGTTTTTGGTTGAGTGGTATATGTGCCGATCTCACCGCCCATACGTACAAAAATGGGGCCTCAGCGAAGGATGAGAATCTATGTCGGATATGATTGTCCTTTGATTATTCGTTACTTAGAACCTTTGACAGGCGATCTGTTTACCGCTTGTTTCACGGATTGTCGCTTCTATGAGATAGTTTTCCCGTCGTTAGGGGGAGATAAGAACGTCAACGTTCATAAAAAACGACGCGAATTATCGTGGATGACTCCCACTTTGTCTCATTTAGATCCCTGCACAGCTTATTCTGAAACTGAAGTGCATCGCATATTAGATCTCCATAGCATAGCTCAGAGCATGCCAGATGCTTTCATCGACCTAGCGAGTGTGACGAGATCACATATTCTAGCTGCGAATACGCTTGCAAAGATGGACGTACCAAATGTACGATCGACTTCCCTCCTGGAGGCCCAGGACGCCAATTCTGGTGATCCACTTACATTAGCGGCTAGTCGATCATCTGCCCCTACACCAAAGCGTGGCAGACCCCTTGGTTCAAAGGATTCACATCCCCGGAAGAGGAAAACCACAACACAAGGTCCTGAAGAGCCTACCGTGAATTCGACTATCGCTTACTCATTTTACCCAACTCATGAGAAAATTCTAGTTTATGGAAGCGTCCTTAAAGAGACGAATTCTATTCCTAAGAATCGTGAGATTTCAGTCTATTATGCTAGCTTAGATGATGTGTGGCGTAGAAATGAGATGATTGTCGATGATGCATTAACATTTGTAGTAGCTACTGGGATTATGTTAAGCGATGACATTGAACCGTGTTTCGTTGATGAATGTCGATGTAGAACTGATTGGTCAAACTGGAAACAAGCAATCCAAGTCGAACCCGATTCGCTTGCGAAACGTAAGGTGTTTGGACCTGTAGCTCCTACTCCTCCATATGGGAAGCTTGTTGGCTACAAGTGGGTTTTCGTTTGGAAGCGTAATGAGAAGAACAAAATTGTGCGTTACAAAGCTCATCTTGTTGCACAAGGCTTCTCACAATGCCCCGGGATTGACTATGACGAAACTTATTCACCCATTATAGATGTCATTACTTTTCGCTACCTTATCAGTTTGGTAGTTTCTGAAAAACTGGATATGCAGCTGATGGACGTAGTAACCGTGTATCTTTATAGGGATCTTGATACGGAAATTTATATGAAAGTTCCCGAAGAACTTACATTGACTGGTTCAAATATTTCCAAACCTTGAAACACGCTCTCAATTCAGCTGAGGTGTTCACTCTACGGTTTGAAACAATCCGGAAGAATGTGGTATAATTGTCTGAGTGAGTATTTGACTAGTTAGAGATATGTGAATAACGAATTATACCCTTATGTGTTCATTAAGAAGTCACATTCCGGATTTACGATTGTTGCAGTATATGTCGATGACATGAACCTTATCGGAACTCCTGAAGAGCTCGCGAGAATTGCCGCGCACTTGAAGTCAGAATTTGAGATGAAAGATCTAGGTAAGACTCGATGCTGTCTCGGTTTCGAGATAAAGCATTGTTCGGATGGAATCCTAGTACATCAATTGATCTACACCTAAAAGGCGTTGCGCTGCTTTAATGAGGATAAAGTGAAGCTTTCGAGTACTCATGTGGTCGTTCGATCGCTAGATGCAAAACGAGATCCCTTCCGTTTGAAAGGAGGATGATGAAGAGATTTTGGAGCCTGAAGTTCCTTATCTAAGTGCAATAGTGGCTTTATTGTACTTAGCTCAATGCATTAGACCCGACATCTCCTTCGCTGTTAATCTTTTGGCAAGATACAGTAATGCACTTACATGCAAACACTGGACTGGCGTAAAAGATATCTTCCTTTACCTTAAGGGTACTACAGATTTGGGCTTATTCTATACCTACGAATCCTCGAATGATACCGCACCCTATGCTCATTGAGTTGATTCTTGCTTTGTTGGTTATGCCGACGCAGGATACTTATCTGATCCACACAAGGCGCGTTCTCAAACGGGTTATGTCTTTACTGTTGGAGGCACCGCAATCTTATGGAGGTCAACTAAACAAACCTTAGTTGCCACTTCGTCTAACTATGCTGAATTCTCGCCTTACATGAAGCAACTCGAGAATGTTTTTGGTTGAGAGCAGTAACGGGCCATATTCGAAGCTCATGTGATCTTTATCTCCTTGTTGATGTCCTGACGGCGATGTTTGAAGACAACGCAGCATTCATCAAACAGCTCAAGAAGGGTTACATCAAAGGAAACAACATCAAACAAATTGCGCAAAAGTTTTTCTTTTCACATCAACAACAAGAGCATCAGAAGATTGAAGTCACGCAAATTCGTTCACTGGACAATCTGGCCGACCTCTTCACCAAATCACTGCCGAAGTCGACGTTTCAGAAGCTTGTTCAAGGAATTGGTATGCGTAAACTTTATGAGTTGTAACTTTGCTATTTCTCTCTGGAACTGTGTTAAACTTAGGGGGAGTATCTTAAAGATACCTGCTTGATCTTAATGTATTATTTTTCCCTACGATTAGGAGTATTTTTCCTACTGGGTTTTTGCTATCTAACTAAGTTTTAACGAGGCACCCACCTTGGGCTAGTTATATCCCTGATGACTCATCAAGACGTTTCTTTTGACTTTGCATTTCTCACTCATTTTTCCTTAGACTATGGATTTTGTCCCTACTCGGGTTTTTGCCATAGCCTTAGGTTTATTTAGTGAGACTTACTAATTATGCAAGTCCCTACCTTATTGAGAATAAGCATTGTTCCTTAGAATCAGTGCCGATGAGTCGACTTCCTCAACTTCTGCATGATGCTAAATCTACCTTGAGAATTTACACACTCAAGGGGGAATGTTGTAAACATTCCTAGTTTAAGTGTGATTGTGTAAATTCTAGATTAGTTTTGATTTTAGTTATCATTTCCTATTGTATCTTGTATTCCTTGGGGATGAAGGAATATATTCTCTCCTTTACTATTATAAATAAAGGCACAATATAGGAGGGATAACAACACACACATTCCCCTACAATTCTACAAACACATCTCTTTCTCTCTTCTCCTTGCCGCCGGCCACCCTAAACTTGTCAGATAAAATAGACCACAACAGTATCTTAAAAAAAAAAAAGGAACCTTTGATTTACTTGTTCTTAGGAAAGAGCTTTCAAGTTATTGGATATCAAGAAAGATTGACATTGAATATTTTAGCAAGGCCTCTAATCTCTAAAGAACAAAACAAGGCCACTCACATGTACACAAAGTGCTCGATAAATTGTTTTGTTTAAAAAATACAATTTTTTTTTTGCGCGTTGCGTGCTATTTTCGTCTACAAAATTCTGAAATATTTTATACTAGGGCCACTCAAGGTTAGAATCCTGGATTCGCCACTGCCAATAATTCTCCACTTTTGTTTTGTTTTTTCAAAAAAGACAAATAGAAACTACAAACTTCTCGTTAAGTTTGGACAAGAATCTATTAAGCCCAATAATAATATTGTTTTCCATATGAAAAATCAACATTAGTTGTTTCTCAAATGACACTTGAGATTTTACATGCGGATATGATTCCATAGTACGTCTTGTTGATCATTTCTATTAACCACCGGTTCACAACGCAAAAAGAAGCATCTTTATGCTAGTGGTGATTCGTCCATAATCCTACGAGGTGGCTAATGACCATCTCCTCCATTTGCTCGTGTCATGAGAATGGAGAAGGTGGTTATCCCCCGTATTGTTTGCATTCTCATAAACAACGGATGGGGATCCCATCTGGATCCAAATGGTGGGGATCTTAGAGATCCTCATATTCTAATTGTTCATCGTATATCATGCGATCAATTTTCGTTAGGTACTATTTGTGTTTAATTTTAAATAATAATTTCTGACCGTACGATATATGATGAACGACTAGGATGTGAGAATTCCTAAAATCCCACCATTTGGATCCGAATGGGATCCAAATCCATAAACAACTGTCCATCAAAGATCGCCATTGGAATAAAACAAATGATGCGGGGTCCACGGCTCCGCCAAAGCTAATGCAAATCTTTGATGGATATTTGGTCAGCGATCGTAAAAGGTATTGTAGAAGCTGAGGCAGACTTCATACGGATGAAATGCAGCAATTGCAGACATTCTTCCTCGCGAACAATAAACATCTCGAGCTGTCTAAGATTGAGAAGACTGGGAATCGCCATGAGTGATAAGAAGGCCCGCATCCCACCAGGTGAACGTTATTGAAGTTGATTCTTGGTTGATTTCAATCATGAGTAATAGAATGGCCGGAGATTTCAATCATGTCTTTGAGCTTTGTCTTTTAAGCATGTTACTTTCAAGTTGATTTCTGTTAGTTTAATGATATTAGAAGATGTAGATTTCTGTTGGTTTAGATTTCTACCAGTGTGGTATTGCAATAATCTTTGTGGAACACATAAGTTGTAACATACCACTTTTATATCTGTTGAGAATGAGTCTGACATTGATGGGAGGAGATGACTTGCATGTGCTTATAAGAGGTTGGACTAGTCTCCATATTGCCAATTGGTTTTATGGTGGAACCTCAACTTTTTTCTTGGTATCAGAGCAGGTTGTCCCACGAGTGAAGCCAAACGGCTACACATGCTTCACGTCACACTGTTGTGCTGTCCACGTGTTAGGTTTGAAAATTCGCCACATGTGAGGAGACATGTTGAGAATGAGGCCCACATTGATGAGCGGGGTGAACTTGCATGAGCTTATAAAAGGTTGGGCTACTTCCCATATTGCTAATTGGTTTTATGGTAAAACCTCAACTTTCTTCAATATCTACGTGAAGTTGAATTAGTGATGAATGTTCAAAATATGTTATGGATTTTGCAATAACCTTGGTTAGGAACTTGAAAATGTCATTTAACATGATGCAAACGAATCATATTTTACTTGTTGGAAACATTACAAGTTAGAGATGTTAATTTAAAAACTGATATTAATTTGATGTGGTTAGCTAGTTAGAGATGAGAAGTAGTGAAACATTAAGTGAACCTAAGGAGGTTACTTGCATCAGCTTGCTCCTTGTCTCCAACTTTTAACTTTGTTGTTTTTTTTTTTTTTTTTTTTTGAGGAAAAACTTTTGACTTTGTTACTGTGTTTTGCAGGCAAGTGATCGGTTGGTGCAGTTCTCTCAATCTCTAATAGAGTTCATATAACAGTTGGCATTTGAACGTGCTTCATAGTCCATGCTTGAGGCTACATACAAAATCCAATCCTCCTTCAACTATTCAACAAAGAAGGGATGACAAGGACTTTAACTACATAAAATGAGCAGCAGCAGTGGGACTTCATAGTCCTCTGTTTTTTTCTGAAAAATCGTAGCACTCTTCATAGTCTTATGTCCAAGAGTGTTCATAATCTTGTTATGCACAGTTTCAATCTCAAGCTTGGTTACCTATGTTGAGATTGAAAGGGAGTACTAAAATATGTTTTTATTGGAGATTAGTTTATAATTGAACGGTGAAGATTGGTCTAGTTGATGAAAGCTATTAGAAGAGTTTATTAGAAGGTTGTACAATTAGTTATTTATTGAGAGGCTAGTATAAATTAAAAGCTCTTCTTTACTGTAATTTTTTACAACTTAGAAGATATTAATACAAGATTTCATTTCCTTCTAAACCTTCACCTTCTTCTTCTTTGTTTTATTGTAATTTGGATAGTTTCATACATTTTTCATTGTACTAAATATGTAATCTCTTTGAAGTATGTAGTATTTAGTTGAGGGTATTTCAATTAACTAGAGAATCTTAGACTATTATTATACATTTGACGGTATTTTTAGCTACCTTATTTCAATATTTTAAAGCAATTTTGTAAGAATTAAGTATTTAAAATAGGGGCTAGGTAAAGTAAGACAGAGATTATAAGACGAAAAAAAAGTATATGTAACAAATTGACTAATAATTATACCTAATTAAATTCATGAAACATCCAGAAACACGTGTCATTTTACACCGGTTTTATATAAAAGTTTACCATACACTTACCTGATTTTTTTACGACGAATTATTCTCACAGCCTAATAGAAATACTTAAAAATAAAAAAACACAGCAACCCAAACTAGCCCCTAACTGGGCAAAACGAACTCTTCAATTCGAACAAGTTCTCTAGCCACATCCACCATATCTGGTCGGCTTTCAATTCTATCTCGAGTGCATAACAATGCCAGGTTTAGGAAATCATGCAACTGCCGTTGTATTTGCTCATTTTCCCCCACCTCCTCAAAGATTTTTGTATCGACAATCGCCTTGATTTGACCATCACATTCAAGAACATATGAAATCAGTTTCATATTCTCCCGCCTGATTAAATTCCAGAGCTTTTCGTCCCGTCAGGAGTACAAGTAAAAGAACACCAAAGCTGTAAACATGAGTTTTTTTTCTGAAATGCGACCAGACCGCATGCAGGCAGGGTCAAGGTACCCAGGTGGCCCTCCCACAGCATCTTCAACATCCGAAACCGGAGGAGGAATGGTTATAGAGAGCGAGAAGTCCTAAAGTTTGGGAACATAGTCATCATCCAAGAATAGGCAGCTGGGGTTCAGATACCTATGAATGATGGCTCCGGCAAAAGTGGTATGGAGATATGAAACTGCACTAGCAACTTGCTTTGCAATACGCAATCTAATGTTCCATGTCAGTATGATTTGATCTTCAATAGCCCCACTTAAACTTCCATCAGAGTTGAGAACTCCTTTTGCTGAGTATTCATGCACCAGCACTGGTATAGGGAACTCTAAGCAGCAGCCCAAGAGTTTCAAAACATTCTCATGGTTGCTCATCTGTAATGAAATGACAATGTCACGAATAACGCAAGACCTATCCCTATCCTCGTTTGACCAGTTCCGAATGTAGTACTTTGATACAATAATTTATTGGCCATCTAGAAATCCCCGGAACATATCGTAAAATGAAACCTGTTTTACAATGCGAGAAGGGCTGAAGTTGTTAGTTGCCCTGATGAGGTCATCAGCAGAGTAACAATGAATAGGATGAGATTCTCCATCACTAGAAGCAAAGAGATCCTCTAATAACCTTTGTAGATTCTTGTAGTATGACGACTCGATATTGTAAAATAGAGCAAGATTATATTTTGCGGAAGTGAGTTTCTTCTATTGATACAAAGAGATTTATACAAAGAATAATTCTTGACTAAGAAGTAATCTACCCTACTTTCTAGGTATACAGCAGGAAAATAAACTATACAAATCAATTACAAATTTGTTTCCTAAACCAAGCTAAGATATCAAGAATGATATCATTGACTTCTCTACACTCCCCCTCAAGTTGGAGAGTGGATGTCAAGAACTCCCAACTTGTGTATAATGGACGAGAAAGTTTCCTTCCCCAATGCTTTCGTGAATATATCTGCAAGTTGGTGTGAAGAGGGAACAAATCGCGTGACAACAGAACCATCTTGTATTTTATCTCGAATAAAGTGGCAATCCATCTCTATATGTCTAGTCCGCTCATGGAAAACTGGATTGGCAGCAATATGAAGAGTTGATTTGTTGTCACAATGTAATAAGGCCGGTTTTGGATGCAACAAACCCAAGTCCTTTAGAAGGTATCAAAGCCACGATAGTTCACAAGTTCCAGTCATGGCTCTATATTCAGCCTCAGCTGATGACAAAGACACAGTTTTTTGTCTCTTTGATCTCCAAGAGATCAATGAAGAACCCAAAAAAACCACGATACCCTGTGGTTGATCTTCGTGTCGTAGGGCATCCTGCCCAATCTGAATCACAATATGCACTCAAGGTCAAGTCATTTTTAGAAGAGAAAAACAAACCTTGTCTAGAAGTACTCTTTATGTATTTCAAAACTCGGAGAGCTGCTTCCATGTGTGGGCGGCGAGGTTCGTGCATAAATCTACTTAACACATGCATTGAATATGTTATGTCTGGCCTAGTAATCGTTAAATAGATCAATCGACCCACTAACCTCCTATATTGTGCCGAATCTTTAAGCAACTCACCATTGTCTGAAAGCTTAAGATTTTGTTCCATGGGAAACTCAATTGGGCGAGCTTGTCACATCTCGACCCGGGCTCCATCATATACCAGGCCCCACCTCCTCCGTACCACGACATTGTCCACTTTGGGCCCCAACCATGCCCTCACGGTTTTGTTTCTGGGAACTCACGCGAGTAAAACTTCCCAGTGGGTTACCCATCCTGTGATGCTTTGGTCATTTTCTCGCTTAACTTTGGAATTCCTACGGAACTCGAAGCCAGTGAGCTCCCAAAATGCCTCATGCTATATGGAGGTGGGCATGTACATATAAGGCATATATGATCCTCACCCCTGGGCGATATGGGTTCTAACAATCCACCCCCTTAGGGGCCCGACGTCCTCATCTACACAACTTCGGCCAAGGTTTGGCTCTGATACCAAATTGTCACATCCCGACCCAAGCTCCACCACATTCTGGGCCCTATCTCCACCGTAGCATGATATTGTCCGCTTTGGGCCTTGACCACGCCCTCACGGTTTTGTTTCTGGGAACTCATGCGAGCAGAACTTCCCAGTGGGTCACCCATCCTGGGAATGTTCTGGCCCCTTTCTCGGTTAACATTAGAGTTTCTATGGAACCCAAAGCCAGTGAGCTCCCAAAATGCCTGCTATATGGAGGTGGGCATGTACATATAAGGCATAGATGATCCTTACCCCTGGGTGATGTGGGATCTAACAGAGCTCCCAAAAGACCATCATCCTTCAAAATCTCTAAAGCATACTTACGTTGAGAAATGAAAATCCCATTCTTTGATCGTGACACTTTGATGCCCATAAAGTATTTCAAGTCACCAAGGTCCTTGATTTTGAAATGACTATTAAGGAATGTTTTGAGAGCACTAATGGCATCAGGATCATTCCAGTGATCAAAATATCATCAACATAAATCAAGAGTGTTGTAAAAGACTTGCCTCACTACCGTGTGAACAAAGAATAATCAGCCTTTAATTGGACATAACCAACATATTGAATAGCTTCAGAAAACTTGGCAAACCATTGACGAGATGCTTGCTTCAGTCCATATAAAGATTTGTTAAGGTGACATACTAAATTCTACCCCTGTCGCCGGAGACCCGGAGGAGGAAGCATATATATTTCTTCATGAAGGTCACCATGAAGAAACGCATTGTTGACGTCAAGTTGATGGAGAGACCAGTGATAGGAAGCAGCATGAGCTAAGAGGTAGCGAACAATGATCATTTTAGCAGTGGGAGAGAAAGTATCATGAAAGTCAATACCTTCAAGCTGTGTGTAGCCCTTGGCAACCAAACGAGCTTTATAACGCTTTATGGAGCCATCTGAATGAAGCTTGATTTTGTAGACCCAATGACAACCAATGGGAGATTTGCCAACGGGGATGGGGTAAGAGTCCAAGTATGATTACCTTTTAGAGCCTGTAATTCGAAAGCTATGACAGCCTGCCAATGGGGAGAAGTAGCAGCCTCTGCATATGGATTGTTGTGTAGGTGATAGTTGCAAGAAAAGATTATTGTGCAAGTAAGAAGCGATGATAAGTGAGGTAATTAGCAAATGGATAACGTGTACCTGTAGTGGGACTAGACGACGAAGACGACGGAGGATCTAGTTGGGTAAGCTTAAGAGTAGGGCATTCGTAGTCTCGCAACTTTGGAGGCAGAGAAGAGTGACGGCTAGAGTGGTGAAGCACCGGTTCAAGAGGTGCAAGAGGCACGGATGAGGAAGAAAAGGACTCGGAAGGGGCTGCATCAAGATGGAGATTAGAATCTGTAGAAGACTCGGGCGAAAAAATAGCAGCAGGAGATTCCCTAGACACTGGTGGTGGAGAAGGAGGTGAGGGTGAAGAAGGGCACAATAAGGTAATATCTAGAAGTAATGGTGATGGAGGTTCAGGCAAAGAGGGACTTGGTAAGGAAGGAAGGAAGTCAGGAGAGGATGTAGGTGGTGGTGAGTGATAGGTGAAGTAGAGGATGGAGAAGAATGGTAAGGAAAAATATGAAAAACAACATCCTGGATAGTAAAAAATTTATGAGTGGTAAGGTTGTAAAGTTTGTACGCCTTTTGACCAACGGGATACCTAAGGAAGACACATTTGTGAGCTTGGGGGCAAATTTGTGGGAGAGGTGTGTGTTGGTTGCATAAGCAAGACATCCGAAGACTTTAAGGTGGGAAAAAAAAGGTGGTTTTGAGTACAACTGTTCAAAAGGCGTATGAAGGGAAATGATTAAGGTAAAAAGATGACTAATGAGATGGACAGCCGTAAGTACACATTCACCCCCCCCAAAAAAGAGGAAGGTTAGCTTGGAAACGCAAAGCACAAGCAATTTCAAGTATGTGATGATGCTTGCGCTTGACTACCCCATTTTGTTGAGGTGTATAGACATAAGAGTGTTGATAAATAACCCCATGATCTTGGAAGAAACCACGAAAGGAAAAAAATTCTCCACCATTGTCTACTCTTATTTGGTGAATGGATGTATTAAACTGAGTATGAACAAAAGAGAAAAAAAATCCTTGAGGATATGGTTTGTTTCTAATTTGTGTTGCATAAGGAAAATCCATGTGAAACAAGAGTAATCATCTATTATAGTTAAGAAATATTTTGCTCCAGAAGTTGAAGCAATTTTATAAGGACCCCAAATATCACAATGGATCAAATCAAACGGTTTTATAGTAGTAATGGAATTGACAACAAAAGTTAAACGACTTTGCTTGGCTAATAGGTGTTTTGACATGAAATCTAGCCTAGAAGAGGATAAATGACCCAAACGCCGATACCACAACTCCGTAGGTGAGAGAACAAGGTTGTAGACTCGGCGTGAGCTGCCAGATGTGGTGGGAATGAATGCCACCAAATAATAGAGCCCTCCTTGTTGCTTACCCAAACCAATCACCTTCTTCGTCGTCAAGTCCTGCATAATGCACCATGAGGGGAAAAAATTATAGAACAATGCAATCCACTTGTAATTCGACTCACAGACATCAAATCTACTTTGAAAGTTAGCACACACAACACATCTTGCAACAAAAAGGTAGAACTCAAAGGAACAATCTTAGTGGAGATTATGTGAGCTTGTTCTCCACTTGGTAATAAAACCGGCGACAAATTGGTGTTTTGGACACCATCAATGAGTAAATCCGGTGAGGAGGTTATATGGTCTGTTTCACCACTGTAGATTATCCATCGACGTAAAGGCAAAGGAGATTTTGACAAACCTGTCTTCATGGTAGCGGCATTAGCTTTTGGAGGAACGGAGGCATCACCTCATTTATTATTCATTATGTGAAAAATTTGCTGGAATTGGGTGTCAGATAACCCAGATATTACCGATTTCATCTCTTCCAAAGTGGCACATTCTGAAACTTGATTTGCAGAGGAAGAAGAACTACCGTCCTTTTTATAAGGCTTGCTTCCTTTTTTAGGCTTAACTTTGTGAATATGATGCCCCGGTGGATATCCGTGAAGTTGGTAACAAGTATCAATGGTGTGATAGTCATGATCACAATGAGTACAGTGCAAGGGATTGTGACTGGAGGACCCAGATGATTGTGAACCACCTTGTCAAACAGCCAAAGCTGCTGTCTCGGTAACTCCACGTGAGGCAGTAAGAGATCTTTGCTTCTCTTCTTGGGAAATTGAAGCATAGGCCTGACGAACAGTTGGTAAATGATTCATTAGCAAGACTTTCCCTCAAATGGCACTATAGGACTTATTGAGGGCCATAAGAAACTACATTAATTTGTTCCTTTCATTCTGCACTCTACACGTGCAGGAGGTGGGGTCACTGTATGACGCCAGTTCATCCCACAATTTCTTCAACTTTGTGTAATACGCAGCAACAGAGAGTTGATCTTGAGTAAGAGAAGCAATGTCTCGTTTTAACTGGAAAATCCGAAGAGCATTGCTTTGTGAATAACGTTCTTGGAATTCCTCCCAAATTGCATGAGCATCAGTCATGTAAATAATACTATTAGAAATTTCTGAATCAATGGAATTGATGATCCACGCAAGGATCATGTCATTGCATCTCTGCCATGTAGCATGGTCGGCGGGTTTGGTCTTCTCGGAAGGCTGTGCGATAGTACCATCAACAAATCCTAGCTTGTTTTTGGCACTAAGGGAGATCCTCATTGCATGGGACCAGGTAGAGTAATTGTCCCCATTAAGGGGCTTCGAAACCAGCATCATAGAGGGGTGTCCTGAACGATGGATGAACAAAGGGTTTGAAACATCAGCCTTGACATCAACCGCAACACCTTTGGAAAGTTCGTCAGTGGCCATGATGGTTGTCGGAAAAAGGCTATTGAAAAATAGCAAGGGAAAAAAACAGGGCAGCGGCAAGAACTAGGGTTTTGACCTAGCTTTTGATACCATGTAAAATAAATCAAGATTATATTTTGCGGAAGTGAGTTTCTTCTATTGATACAAAGAGATTTATACAAAGAGATTTATACAAAGAAGAATTCTTGACTAAGAAGTAAACTACCCTACTTTCTAGGTATACAGCAGGAAAATAAACTTATACAAATCAATTACAAATTTGTTTCCTAAACTAAGCTAAGATATCAGGAATGATATCGTTGACTTCTCTACAGATATCTCTTTCCTCTTTATAAAAAATGGCAGCTTTGAGAACCTGGCACAAATATATATACATAATGTAACACGAAAAATTCATGAAACTATATATATCTTTCTTACTTGCCATTGTCAACAACGAAAATAAAATGTTGAAATGTTAAAAATCTCATACTTATCTAGTGTGGTACACCTGTTCTGATACCATGCTTGGCTTATAGGTAAATCTTATACTCGTAAACTTGGCTGAACAACAAGAACAAAATTTTCCCCATTTATGTGGTACTAAATACTTTTGGAAGATCTCTCATTCAACGATTTATGTTTTTGAGAAAAGATTACATTTGGATTTAGTACATGAAAAATTTGATTGAGTTCAGGACTTTAAATAACGGTCGATAGCACTTCCTAGACAATAAACAAAAACAGAGAAATTAAATCTGAATATGTTGATAACTTACAGTTGCAGTGATGGAATTTAGCACGATTGTCACAGGATCAAACTCTAATGTCGTTAGACTATTGATTACTATATGGTAATGCCAAGGGAGAAATAGCACACCAAAGGGAAGAAGAGAGTCTGTTTCACATTTGATAATTTGTCTAGAGGAATGAATCCTCCTTATATAGACTTCATCACACCATTTCCATAGAGTTGTGAGACTTCTCTGAATGGTCTTATCCTTTCACGATAAGACACATCACTTATAGAAGGGTATAACTCTTATGATAAGTCATACCTCTTATCACACCCTTTAGTTAAGTGTATATCAGTACACCAATCTTATGGTGCACCTCCAAACATCAAATACACACGTAGTAAAGCCAACATCATCATGATCATATTCCAACATCTCCCACTTGATCTTGATGATGTAAGATCTTGTTGGCTACACGAATTGGATATCATTACAGAGTATCAAATCCTGATCACTCTTGACTTTCCAACTGTAGTTTACAAACATTTGTAAACTGTCTTCAGTCAATGGTTTGGCTTATACGTGCGCACGCTTTGACCACTTTTACTGACCGTGCTTTTACTAGCGACTCCATTTTACTATCGTTCAAGTAAAATGGCACCAATACTCTTTACTAGGAAAATACCATCAGTACCTAGTATTAATGGTGACTTCAGCCAAGTCCAACTTGACCTGCGTTGAAATTTCGATCAAGTACTTCCTCCTAAACCAATCCAGAGGCTTTCATCGATACACCTTATCAATGACTCTACACACTATGTGCCAAGATGTTATACAAATTCAAACTTGATGCCTATAAACGGATTTTCATACAAGAAGATTTGTTATAACTCTGTTACCTCGCTAGTGTTCCTCTATCTTTTATTTGACCAACCAATCAGATAGAGTCACATCAAATTGTTCATTTCAGGCGTCCCCGAAATCCTTCCAATGATGCCCATACCGCAAGCTCCGACTACAACATCTAGATGATTCCAATTTGTAGTCACATAGTCCTTTGAATAACCTTTCAGAGCAATCCTTTGGTCATAGGTTTGGCCACCATCTTACCTGAGGGTGTGTAGTCGACTCTTTCTTCATCCCTCTCCACTATAATTCCATATAGTGATACTTTGCATCAATGTGTTCTCCTTAGGAACTAACAATTCCTAGAAGATGGTGGACTTATTATCATAAAGCACATTGACATAATTCCTAGGAATACAATCCATATATATCAATAAACATTGACCCTATATTGTAGTACTTACCGGCCCATATTATAACACAACTTTGTTTCTTAATCAATCAAGAAGCGACCATTACATTTTTAGTCAAAATTTCCTGCAAAAATGCACTATAATAGAAAAACACATATTACTTAATTCAATGAATTCCATACCTTGAGTTCTTGGTAAACATGTTGACTTCTTGTCAACGTGCTTGATTAAAAACATAATCATATTCTTTGATTATAAAATAAACCATAACGAAGTTTGTTTGGGTCTTCCACTGATTGATTAATCTATTCAAAATTGAAGACTTTAATTGACGTTCGAATCTTGTTGACAACTTCATTTTTCTTTTTCTCCCACTATTCTAATTATTACTATTAGAACCTAGTAGCACATTACTAGCCATATCATTGTCATGATCATTGATTATATCTCTCTCCCACTTGATCATTGACAATGTCTTGGTTTTAAACCATTTCTTGGTTACTAGTGGAACTTTGTGCTTCCGTGGGTTTTATTTGATACATTATTCTTAGTATCATAGTAATTGTACTGTATATTAAATTGAACATTATACATAAAATAAATACTTTAATTGATAGAAAATGTGTACATAATATAATCTTACACCTTAACAAAAATACAATATTCAAAGTATGTAGTAAATATATCATATTTGAAAAGATTCAAAGAATCAATTCCTTGGGCGTATCATTGTTCTTCCTTCGTTTAGGACAATTAACCTTATAATGTTCAAATTCACCACAAAGGAAACAATTATTTTTCTTGCCCTTATTGTGTGTAAACTCTTTCGAGTTTTTCCTTTTGTTATTCTTTTGTGGCATACTTTGTGAACTTTCAGCTAGTAGGAGACAACCATCTCTATTAATCTTGTCATTTTCCTTCCTCCGATTCATTCTAACTTCCTCTATAGCCAACATCGCAGGTAATGTGGTCATGGTTAATTCCTTTTTACCATATGTCAAAGCAGTTACTACATGATCCCAAGACTGTGGTAAACTATTCAAAAGTATAGAGACTTGCATTTCATCAGAAATAGGACGGCCAACATTAGAAAGATCTCTTGCCATAATCTTCACCTTGGTAATATGGTCCACCATGCTATCATTCTCAAACATACGTGTCCCGTTGTACTTCTCAAGAAGTAATTGAATATAAGTTTGAGATTTGGGACCGTACTTGTCTTCAAGAATATCCATGATCTCCTTTGCAGTTGTATATCCCTCATAAAGAGGAATCAATTCATCTTTCATATGGTTGAGAATTATGGCACGAGCCATTTCATTATCCTTCTCCCACTTTGTAAAAGCACGAGAACCCTCAATGGGTGCCTCATCTTGAATTGTATACAGAATTTTCTCGTGAGTAAGAAGATAAGCAACCCTTCTCTTCCATATACGATGATTGACATTATTGAGCCTCTCAATTCTGATCGATTCAAACTTACTAGCCATTTCACAAATTTAATGATACTAACAACAACTACAAACAATAAGGGAAATAGAAACAGAATAATATACTACTAAACTTAATTTAATAAACAATTAACTTACTAAACTAAGTTGATCACGTTTGTCCTGCACACACTTCCCAAAAAGAAGTTACTATCTGGAAAATGAAATGTGTGTTTTCTATATTTGATTTGCAGTGCACAGTTTCCAATTCCTCTTGAATGAAATGTATGTTTGCGATATTTGAGATATTATATATACTAAATATAACCGCTTGGAGGAATTCTAGTAGTTGAAATTGATGGTTTATGTTGACTGAGAATACAGATTTGCAGAAACACAATACTTCTATTCCTCTCAAGTCTGGTTACAGAACTCTCTTCAGTGCATAATCAAGACGACGTTTCGTATTCCTTGTTTGAATGAAAGACAAAACTATAAATCCAATTGCAATTTGAATTAGATCCCCAGCGGAAGCCAACAGACGAAAACGCTGAGACTATCGTCTGCAGTCGATCGTTGTCTGATTCCGTGTATGATAACAGAGAACCAATGCTCGATAGCACTAATGGAATTTAGCATGATTGTCACAGGATCAAACTCTAATGTCGTTAGACTATTGATTACTATGTGGTAATGCCAAGGGAGAAATAGCACACCAAATGGAAGAAGAGAGTCTGTTTCACATTTGATAATTTGTCTAGAGGAATGAATCCTCCTTTTATAGACTTCATCACACCCTTTCCAGAGAGTTGACTTCTCTGAATGGTTTTATTCTTTCATGATAAGACACATCACTTATAGAAAGGTATAACTCTTATGATAAGTCATACCTCTTATCACATCCTTTGGTTAAGTGTATATCAGTACACCAATCTTATGGTGCACCTCCAAACATTAAATACACACGTAGTAAAGCCAACATCATCATGATCATATTCCAACATGCAGGAGTTTTGATGGCATTGTTTCAACATATGATAAGAGTCAGACTGCACCAACTCAGTAGATCGATCGATTTGTCCAGCTGTCCGCTGTCGGATGTCTTGTGCAAGCAGATGAGCAGCGCTTCTACTCCGGCAGTTTCATTTTCTTCTGCAGACGGATGACTAGAATTTTGAAGAAGTGGAAGTTTATTGGTAATGCTTTGCAAAGTCAACGATGCCTGGCCTGCTAAGAAATTACATGGTGCAGTTGGCGGTGGGCCAGGCCAAAGAAATACACATGATAAAGACAACTAATAACTTGCAAAGAAAGAAAGAAGGAACTAGAAAATAGGAGGCTGTGACAAAATCACATACATGATACACTCATCCATCATGCAAGGCAACACACATCAACGGCCTTACAATCTCACCTCGAAAATCCACCTCCAAATTCACCTATCACCCTAAAACCGGCACAATGCGTCATAGAGAAGCAGGCCTGTGCCTGGCACCCCAATCACAATGTGATGAATTTCCTAATGATAATTTGATTGATCGTCTAGAAAACCCTCAAGCACGCCGTAGAGTAAATCCTTTTGTAAAAAGGATCGAAGTTGTTGGTTGCCCTGTTGAGCTTTGCAGTAGAATAAAAAACAAATGGAAATTTGGAGCAAGCCTCTGTCTGAGATTGATTACAATTTTACAGAATGTTGTCGAAAAAAGCTTTGATGCATTAATTTGACTACCTTGTTTTGTTGTTTACTAAACACCAAGTGCGAACCAAAGAACGCCAAATGCAATGATGAAAACCAGAAATTACAAAATTTTGGATGGCATCGTTTTTGCTTTTTGCATCAAAGACAAAAGCGATGCAAGGCCAGATACGGGAATACAGGGAGCTTAACAATTGAACAATGAGTGACCGAAGTTCTATACTAGAAGATAGTTCCGTGGTTGAATCAATACCCTCTGATGTTAACAAATGAGATGGATAACAATGTTAGTAGTATTAACTGGACAAAATAGACCTCAAGTTTTCTGTAATGTACCCAGTTTCCATGTAAGTAGGGTCAGCGTACAGTATGTTCTTTCACATTATCTTCAACATGCAAGTGCTGAGTAACAATATTTGTACACCGCAGAAAACTTCTATCTTTTTCCCATCTTGGAATTATCAAGAAAATATAACAAAACTCTCAATGACCTCTGCTTCTTATGCAAGATTGGGCTCAAACCTTGAGTTTGGACTTTGGGGTGTGATAATTAATATATATGGTGGAGACAAATATAGTTGATCCTTTGACAAAAAGCCTACCAAGAGAACGATCAGATTACAAACATTAGAATTGCCGTTAAACCATGATAACAAATGTAGTGGATTGAAGGTAGCTGGCCAAAACAAATTCTTCAATTCCAATGAGTTCTCTAGCCACATCCACCATGTATGGCCTTCCTTCAATGTCATCTCGAGTGCATAACAATGCCAGTTCAAGGAAATCATGCGACTGCTGTTGTACTTACTCATTTCCCCTCACTTCCTCATAGATTCTCGGATCAACAATTTCCCCAATTCGACCATCACAACCACGAGCATATGGAATTATTTCAATTCCTTCCACCCGCCAAATTTCCCAAGGTGTTCGTCCCGTCCGGAATACAACTAAAAGAACCCCAAAGCTGTAAACATCAGTTTTATTTTATTTTATTTTATTTTTTTCTGAAATGAGACCAGGCCGCATGTAGGCAGGGTCAAGGTACCCTGGTGTCCCTCCCACAGCATCTTCAACATCCGATTCCATAGGAGGAATGGTTGTAGAGTGCGAGAAGCTGTAAAGTTCGGAAATGTAGTCATCATCCAAGAACAGGCAGCTGGGGTTTAGATACTGTTGTTGAGTGTCATTGTAATACCTTTCCCTTGATTTAAGGGAGTAGACTTGCATAAGTTAAGTTTAGATAGGTTGGCAGATAGGTTGGCAGCTTTATTCCTTATTTTTTTATTTTCTTGTTGGCTGCTTGCAGCAGCTTTATTTTCCACTTTCTTCCTACTACTTTCTCCCCATTTCCTGATTTCTTGTCGGCTGCATATAGCAGCTTTCCCTCCCTCTTCTCATATATATCCGGACTCCCTCTTGTACCAACACACATGAAATACATATGAAAACTTTAAACCAGAAATTCTACATGGTATCAGAGCAGGTTTTGTAACCTGTCTCTGGCCATTCTTCCCGCTGCATCTTTCTTTCAATCGTAAGCCATGGCTGAAGAAGATTCAATAAACATTGAGGGTGACATCTCGCATGCCTCTCCTTCAAATTTCTCAGACGTCGAGGTTAACACCAATCAACGTTTGTGTTCAGTTCTCTTGAATGAGTTTAATTATCTCCCTTGGTCTCGAGCTGTGTCACTAGCTCTCGGAGGCAAAGGGAAATTAGGATTTGTAAATGGAAGTGTGGAAGCTCCAGACATCTCATCCCCTTCATACGGTGCATGGCTTTGCAAGGATCAACTTGTCATGTCTTTGCTGCTCAACACCATGGAGAAACATGTTGCTGAGATTTTTAGCTACTACAATTCTTCATGTGAGCTTTGGAAAGCATTGCAAGATATGTATGGAAATCAAAACAACTATGCACGTGTCTTTCAACTTAAGAAGGACATAGCCAGTGCCCAACAAGAAGGGAAAGCATTTGTTCAACATCTTGGAAGCCTCAAAGCCATGTGGAATGAGTTGGATGTATACCTTCCACATACCACAGATCCTATCATTCTCCTTAAACGAGCCGAGGAAGACAAAATCTACCAACTGTTGGGGAGTTTGAACTCCGAGTACGAGGATCTAAGGAGTCACATCTTGATGAGTCAGGAGCTTCCCACGTTCAACAATGTCTGTGCAACTATCCAACGAGAAGAAGCAAGAAAGAAAGTGATGAATGCTGAGCACAACTCGAGATTGACTGAGACTCGTGCATATGCCTCAAACTACAAGACCTCAGAGGCAAAAGTGTACAAGGGTAAAAATACACACCTGAAATGCAAATATTGCAATGGCGTTGGTCATGTGGAAGACAAGTGTTGGGAACTTCATCCTGAACTCAAGCCTAAGTTCAGCAAAGATGGAAAAATGATACCAAGGTCCTCACAACAATTTCAACCTCACTACAAGGCTCAACTTGCCAATGCTCATCCCTCTACTATCTCACAAGGATCCATGGAGTTCACTACCAACCCATTGTCACTTATCAATGAGTTTGCAGCTTACCTTCAAAGTAAGGAACACGAAGGAGGTTCACAAGCTCGAGGCAATGAAAAGAGCAGTCATACAGTCATGTTGGGACAGTTTGCTGGCTTTCTTGCTGGAAATGAGAAAGTCCCAAAGGATGAAGCACCAGGTATACTCAAAGCTTTCACTACTGCCCTATTAACTAGTACTGAAAATGATTGTTGGGTAATTGATTCAGGAGCCACAGATCATATGACAAACAAAGTCACAAATTTGAATCATTTTAAACGTTTTTTAAGTCCCTCACATGTGTTTATTGCAAATGGAAAAAATGTCTTAGTTTTGGGAAAAGGAGAAATAAACTTACTCTCACACAAAACACCTTCCACTGCCTTATATGTACCAACCTTTCCTTTCCAACTTCTGTCAATTGGAAAGATCACAAACACCCTAAATTGCCGTGCCATTTTCTCACCAGATAATGTGATGTTTCAGGATGTTCTCACCATGAAGATGATTGGTGAAGGGGTCTTTATAAATGGACTTTACTACCTGTGCAAGAATACCTGTTTTACTCAGGCCCTTCAAGCTCAATCAAAGTCCGTAGATGAAAACCAACTTTGGCATAAGAGATTAGCTCATCCCTCTGAAGTTATCTTGTCTAAATTATTTCCAAATTTTTGTAAAAATCATGTTACTTGTGATACTTGTCAACTTTCTAAGTTTACTAGACTACCTTTTGGTAATTCAATGTCTAGGACAAGTAAACTCTTTGAAATGGTGCACACCGATGTATGGGGACCAACAACTGAATCAATAGAAGGGTTCAAGTACTTTGTTCTATTTATCGATGACTTCTCTCGAATGAGTTTTGTGTACCTTATGAAATCAAAGAGTGAAGTTCAAACTATTTTCAAAGATTTTCATATGCATGTTAAGACACAATTTCAATCAGACATTAAGGTGTTAAGATCTGATAATGGCACTGAATTTCTATCCAACAACATGCTTCAATACATAAGTTCTCAGGGCATAATACATCAAACCAGCTGTGTAGGGACTCCCCAACAAAATGGAGTAGCCGAGAGAAAAAATAGAGATATCTTGGAGAAGACTCGTGCCCTCATGCTTCATATGCATGTTCCAAAGAAATTTTGGTCATTTGCTATCCTCACTGCCACCTACCTCATCAACCGACTCCCAAGTCGTGTGTTAGGGTTTAAATGTCCCTATGAAGTACTCAAGGGTAGGAAAATTAATTTGACACACCTCAAGGTATTTGGATGTGTTTGCTTTGTTCACATTCAAGCCTTGAACCGTGACAAATTAGATGCCAGGGCAACCAGGTGTGTGTTTGTGGGGTATTCTTCCACCCAAAAGGGATACAAGTGCTACAATCCAACCACTAAGAAATGTGTTGTGTCAAGGGATGTGAAGTTTGAAGAAGATTGTCCTTATTTTACTCACAAGGGAAATACTGCAAGTCAGGGGGATGAACTGTTTGAAATCTTTCCACTTCCTCAGAACATTAATAATCCAGTATTGGAAGAGAGTTCAGTTACTGTGATACCAGATATTGAAGAAATACAAACTGACTCAATCACTGATAGCAGTATCCCGGCCAATGAGAGAGACGAGGAGTCTCATTCTGATAATTCACAATCTCTTACAGAGCCTCAAGGGCTTAGAAGAAATCCTCCTCGAACCAGAAAACCTCTAACTAGACTGCAGGACTATGTTACTTATGCCTCACGGTATCCTATCAGTGAAAACATCAGTCTTGGTGAGTTCTCAACATCTCATGCTACATTTCTCTGTGAAATTGATAAACACAATGAACCTAGAAGCTTTCAAGAGGCTTTTCTCCTCCCACAATGGAAACAAGCCATGGCAGATGAGCTTAGTGCTCTAGAAGAAAATAAAACTTGGAGCTTGGTTCAACTACCACCAGGAAAAAAAGCTGTTGGAAGTCGTTGGATTTACAAGATTAAATTCAAGGCTGATGGTTCTATCGAGAGACACAAGGCCAGGCTTGTTGCTCGAGGTTTCACCCAAACCTTTGGGGTAGATTACAAGGAAACATTTGCTCCTGTGGCCAAGATGAATTCAGTGATGGTTCTACTCTCAGTTGCAATCAATTGTGGGTGGACTCTTTATCAAATGGATGTGAAGAATGCTTTCCTTCAAGGAGAGTTACAAGAAGAAGTGTATATGCAGCCTCCTCCAGGTTTTGATGGTATTAAAGGCAACATGGTTTGTAAGCTACACAAGGCAATTTATGGATTGAAACAATCCCCAAGAGCTTGGTATGCCAAGCTCAGTTCAGTTCTAGAGAAGGCTGGATTCCTACGAAGTAATGCTGATTCCTCATTGTTTGTAAGAACTGGCACCAGTGGGAAATTGGTGTTGCTCATCTATGTAGACGATCTCATCATCACAGGAGATAGTGTTGCTGAAATTGAGGCACTAAAAGTCTCGCTATGCCAAACATTTGCTATCAAAGATCTGGGGAAACTAAAGTATTTTTTGGGCATAGAAATGGCAACCTCTTCAAAGGGGCTATTTCTACATCAACGGAAATATGTATTGGATCTTCTTCAGGAAGCAAAAATGCTTGATTGCAAACCTGCCATCACTCCCGTGGATTCTAAACTAAGGCTCAACACAGATGGAGAAGCCATGCATAATGTGAGTTACTATCAACGATTGGTGGGCAAACTTATATATCTCACCATCACACGTCCGGATATCACATATGCAGTGAGCCTGGTAAGCCAATTTATGCATTCTCCTACAGTTGATCATCTTAACATGGTTAAGAGAGTTATGCGTTATCTCAAGGGTTCGATAGGGCAGGGAATCATCATGCGTAACAACAATTCCACTGCCATCAGTGGCTACACTGATGCATATTGGGCAGGGAATGCTCTTGATAGGAAATCTACCACGGGTTATTGCACGTTTGTTGGTGGAAATCTTGTCACTTGGAAGAGCAAGAAACAACATGTCATTGCTCGCTCTAGTGCAGAGGCTGAATATCGAGCCATGGCAGCCACTGCATGTGAACTTACATGGCTTAAAGGGCTTCTTTCAGACTTAGGGTTTACTAGCACTACTCCTATGTCTCTTATGTGCGATAATCAAGCAGCCATGCACATCGCTGCTAACCCTGTGTTCCATGAAAGAACGAAACACATTGAAGTGGACTGTCATTTTGTTAGAGCTCAAGTGCAAACTCAAGTCATTTAGACCATCTTCACGCGAAGCCATGATCAACTGGCAGATCTCTTTACCAAGGCTCTGACATCTACTCCATTTCATCGTTTTTTGGGCAAGCTTGGCTCGATTAATCTACTCGATCCAGCTTGAGGGGGAGTGTTGTTGAGTGTCATTGTAATACCTTTCCCTTGATTTAAGGGAGTAGACTTGCATAAGTTAAGTTTAGATAGGTTGGCAGATAGGTTGGCAGCTTTATTCCTTATTTTTTTATTTTCTTGTTGGCTGCTTGCAGCAGCTTTATTTTCCACTTTCTTCCTACTACTTTCTCCCCATTTCCTGATTTCTTGTCGGCTGCATATAGCAGCTTTCCCTCCCTCTTCTCATATATATCCGGACTCCCTCTTGTACCAACACACATGAAATACATATGAAAACTTTAAACCAGAAATTCTACAGATACCTATGAATGATGGGTTCGGCAAAAGCGATATGGAGATATGAAACTGCACTAGCAAGCTGCTTTGCAATACGCAATCTAATGTTCCATGGTAGTATGATTTGATCTTCATTATCTCCTCTTAAACTTCCATCATGGTTGAGAACTCCTTTTGCTGCGTATGCATGCACCAGCACTGGTATGGGGAACTCTAAGCCTCAGCCCAAGAGTTTCTAAACATTATCATGGTTGCACATCTGTAATGAAATGATAATGTCACGAATAACGCAAACCTATCCCTATCCTCATTTGACCAGCTCCGAATGTAGTACTTTGATACCATAATTGATCGCCCATCTAGAAATCCCCGTAACATATCGTAGAATTGACCCTGTATTGCAATGCGATGAGATTCTCCCTCACTAGAAGCAAAGAGATCCTCTAATAATGAATAGGATGAGATTCTCCATCACTAGAAGCAAAGAAATCCTCTAATAACTTTTTTGAGATTCTTGTAGTATGACGACTCGATATCTCTTTCCTTCTTTCTAAAAAATGGCAGCTTTGAGAACCTGGCAAAAATATATGTAGACGTATGTAACACACGAAAAATTAATGAAACTATATATACATTTGATACCTGCCATTGCCAACAACGAAAATAAAATGTTGAAATGTTAACAATCTCCTAATTATCTATTGTGGTTCACCTGCTCGGATACCATGCTTAGCCTATGGGTAAAACTTATACTCGTAAACTTGGCTGAACAACAAGGACGAATTAGAGATTGATTTTTTTCCCAATTCATGTGATACTAAATACTTTTGGAAGATCTCTCGTTCAATGATTTATGTTCTCAAATAAAGATTACATTCGGGTTCATCACATGAAAATTTTGATTGAGTTCAGGACTTTAAATAATGGTCGTTAGCACTTCCTAGACCATAAAAAAAAATAGAGGAATTAAATCTGAAATATGCTGATAACTTACAGTTGCAGGAGTTTTGATGGCATTGTTTCAATGTATGATAATATTTAGACTGGACCAACTCACTCGGTAGATCGATTGGTTTCTCCAGCAGTCCACTGTTGGATGACTTGTGCAAGCAGATCAGCAGCGCTTCTACTCCGGCAGTTTCATTTCTTCTGCGGACGGATGACTAGAGTTTTGAAGAATTGAAGTTTATATTGGTAATGCTTTGCAACGTCAACGATGCCTGGCCTGTTAAGAAATTACATGGTGCAGTAGACGGTGGGCCAGCCGAAGAAATAAACATAATAAAAACAACTGGTGACTTGCAAAGAAAGAAAGAAAAAAAGAAGGAACTAGGAAATAGGAGGCTGTGTCAAAATCAGATACATGAAACACTCCTCCATCACGCAACTTAAAACACATCAACGGCCTTACAATCTCACCTTCAAACCCACCTCCAAATTCACATATCACCCGAAAACCGGTGCAATATTTCATAGAAGAAGCAGGGTCATTGACAGTTCCTCTTTCCACCCCAATCCCAATGTGATGAATTTCCTAATGATAATTAATTGATCGTCTAGAAAATAAAAAAAAAACCCTGAAACACGCCGTAGAGTAAATCCTTTTGTATAATGCTAAAAGGATCGAAGCTGTTGGTTGCCCTATTGAGCTCAGTAGAATAAAAAACAAATGGAAATTTGGAGCAAACCTCTGTCTGAGACTGATTACAATTTTACAGAATGTTGTCAAAAATAGTTGTTGGTTGCCCTATTGAGCTCTGCAGTGACTAGTGAGTAGCCGAGGTTCTAAACTAGAATCTATTTCCGCGGTTAATCGATACCCTCTGATGTTAACAAGCGAGATGGATAATAAAGTTTGTTGATTTTGTGTATTAACAAGACAAAATAGACCCCAAGTTTCTTGCTAATGCTTTGCGAGGTCAACAATGATAAAGTTTGTTGATTTTGTGTTTTGATTGAGTGTTTGAACCGGTTTCTTTTGATTAGGATGGCAGAGAAAAAATGGAGAAAACTTGAAGGTTGGATACTGGCTTAGCAAAAAATGCAGCAGCCCTGATTGATTAAGTAATGTGAGATTTTACAAGGGTATGGTGCATTGCCATCACCCATACTTGTTAAAAAGAATGATTGATAAGAGACTTTAACAACCATTTAAGCCTTACTACTCCAGATTACATCCTAACCCTTCATTTGGGGGTTAAGTGATTTAATCTGGAGTGTACACTTGTCACTCACACACTTACTCCCACATTTAAGCAAAACTAGCCGTTGGAGACTAAAACCCTTCATCTTCTTTCTTCTTCTTCGATGCAGACAACACCCTTTGCTCGGGAGCCCCTTGCTGCCTTCGACTCCTCGACTCCAGGAGCTGGTTAGCTTCCAACACTCCCTTCTAAACTGCTTCTGGGAGTCAATCCGAGCAAACCCCTCAGGTAATTGAATCTCTCCTTCGGTAGTGCTTTTGTGAATATGTCTGCGATATGATCTTTTGTGCTGCAATATATTAGCTTGATTGTGTTGTCCTGCAATGCTTCTCTGATGAAATGATATCTTCTCTTGATGTGTTTTGTTCTCTGATGAAATACTGGGTTTTTAGTCATGGCAATTGCAGAGGTGTTGTCACACAAAAGTGGTGCGGCTTCAACCTGCAATTCGCCAAAATCTTTAAGAATGAACCTTAGCCAAATAGCTTGAGCTGTAGCTTCTGATGCACTCACATACTCTGCCTCGGCTGTGGACAGTGTAACACTTTGTTGCTTCACAGAGGCCCACGAAAATACCCCTGATCCGAAAGTGAAAGAATAGCCAGATGTGCTTCTGCTATCATCCTCACTACCCCCCAAGTCACTGTCACAGAATCCAATTAGAATAGATGACTTTCCCATCTCATATTTGATCCCATAATCAAGAGTTCCTTGTACATATCTTAGCACTCTCTTAGCTGTGCCCATATGTATCTTGCTAGGATTTTGCATAAACCTAGAAAGTAGGCTTGCTGAGAACATTAGATCCGGCCTTGTTGCAGTTAGATACAATAGACTGCCAACAATGCTTTTATAGAGACTAGCATCTGCAGGTTCACTTCCATCCTCCTTCTTAAGTTTCTCATTTGCAATTAGGGGTGTAGAAACTGGTTTGCAACCCTTCAAACCAAATTTCTCAAGCAAAGTTTCAACATACTTCTTTTGATGAATAAAGATGCTACTTGCTTCTTGAATTACCCCAATGCCAAGAAAATGATGCAAGAGGCCTAGGTCAGTCATTTCATACCTCTTCATCATCTCTTCATTGAACTCTTCCATCATTGCAGCATCATTTCCAGTGTAGACAACATCATCCACATAGATTGAGACAATGAGTGTCTTATTGTTGCTTTCTGTCTTGGTGTAGAGCGTAGCTTCACTAGGACTTTTCTGAAATCCTTTCTCAGTGAAATAGGAATCAATCTCACTGTACCAAGCTCTTGGAGCTTGTTTTAGGCCATAAAGAGCCTTCCTTAACTTGTACACTTTTTCTGGAAACTCTTGACTTGTGAACCCTTGAGGTTGTTCCACAAACACCTCATCCTCTAGCACTCCATTTAGAAATGCAGATTTAACATCAAATTGATGCAGCTTCCAACCCTTCTTGGCTGCTAGGGCTATCAAGGTCCTTATGGTGTCTAACCTTGCTACTGGAGCAAAGGTTTCATTGAAGTCTACACCAGGCTTCTGTGAGTAACCTTTGGCCACTAACCTGGCCTTGTTCTTTTGCACAGAACCATCTAGATTTAGCTTCACTTTGTACACCCATTTTACACCAATCACAGGCTTGTCACTTGGTCGATTTACAGGTTCCCAAGTGTCATTCTTTTCTATCATTTCAAGCTCTTCCTTCATTGTTTTCTTCCAAGCTTTGTCTTTCTCCGCTTCTTCATATGTTTCTGGTTCTACTACACAGTAATTACATGTAGCATAAATCTCATCCAGGTTTCTCAATCTTACTGGAGTTGAACTAGGAGTTGTTGTCTGTGATTGACTTGATTGTGGACTCATAGTAGCTTGCTGTGGAGTCCCTTGTATGTCACCATTATCTGTGACTTCTTCTTGAACTGAGGTCTTCATAGGCTCCCTTGTTTGCCTTTTGTTTAGGTCAATTTGTAGAGAGACACTGTCTTTTTCCTCTACCATTGTATCCCAGTTCCACATTGAGTCTTCATCAAAGATAACATCCCTTGATAGGATTATCTTCTGAGTCAACACATTATAAACTCTGTATCCTTTCTCACTGGTACCATAGCCTACAAAAACACTCTTGTTACTTGATTTCTCCAACTTGTGCCTTAGTTGGTGAGGGATGAGAGTGTAGCACACTGAGCCAAACACTCTCAGATGCTTCACAGAAGGCTTTATTCCACTGAACACTTCAAATGGAGTCTTCTTTTCCAATGCTTTAGTAGGACACCTATTCAATAGGTACACTGATGTGTTCACAGCTTCACCCCAAAATTTATAAGGCATGTTCTTCTCATGCATCCTAGACTTAGCCATTTCGACTATAGTCCAATTCTTTCTTTCTGCAATCTCATTCTGTTGTGGTGAATATGCCACAGTGAGTTGCTTCTCCAACCCCACATCTTCACAGGATGCATTGAACTTATGTGAGGTGTACTCACCTCCCCTATCACTTCTCAGTCTTTTGATTTGGTATCTACTTTGCAATTCCACCATTGCCTTGAACTTCTTGAATATTGTGAATACCTCAGACTTGAACCTCATGAAATACTTCCAACACATCCGTGAATAGTCATCAATGAAAGTTAGGAAATACTTGTTTCCACTGATTGTTGTTGTTTTCATTAGTCCACACACATCTGAGTGAATCAATTCGAGTGGCTTTGTTGCCCTCCAAGCCTTTCCAGCTTCAAATGAATCTCTGTGATGCTTGCCAAACACACACCCTTCACAGGTTTCATTGCATTGATCCATATTTGGTATACCTTGCACCATTTCATCCTTTTGCAGATTTTGTAAGCTTGTCATGTTTAAATGACTGAGTCTCTTGTGCCATAGCTTCATAGAACTTGTCACACTTGCTTTATTTGCCATTTCTTCTAAGTATTTCAGCACAAGTGGAAAGCTTCTGTTTTTCACTTCCACTTTGGTCACCAAGTTTGATAGGGATCTGTCATCATAGATCTCAACCATAGTTCCCCCAAAGAGTAGGAAATAGCCATGCTCCATCATTTGACCCACACTAAGTAGATTCTCATCCAATCCAGGCACTAGCATCACCTCCCTTATGCATCTTCTTCCCTTCTTGGTGTTAATAACCAGAGTTCCTCTTCCAGTGGCTTTGACAATGTTTCCATCTCCCATTTTCACTTTTCCAGTGAAGTTTGTGTCGATGTCAATGAGTAATGACTCATGTGCAGTCATGTGATTGCTGCAACCACTGTCAATGTACCACACTTCATTGTTTCTCTCCACTTTTGCATTGAAAGCACATAACACATTTGCTTCTTCTTCCACTTGATTTGCACAGTTCACTTGTTGCACATTCTTTGATCTGCAGTCCTTCATAATGTGCCCAAACCTGTTGCATTTGTGGCATCTAGGCTTGTCCTTGAACCAACACTCCCCAAGATGGAATTTATCACAGTGTTTGCATTGTTGCTTGGTTCTTGGACCTGCATTGATGTTGCTGCCTTGGTTAGGTCTTGAGTTATGATACCTTTTTCCTTCCCATTTCTTGTTCTTGCTCTTCCACTGTGGTTTCTGATTGCTTGCACTGGCTTGACTACTAGATCCAACATTGAGTGATTGAAAAGCTTTCTCAGGTGCAGAGTCAGCATGCATCTGGAGCCTTTGATCAAAAGCTCTTAAGGATGTCATCACATCTTGTACACTGAGAGTTTCAGTGTCTTTGGTTTCTTCTATAACACTCACTATTGAATCATAGGGTTTAGTCAAACTAATCAACAGTTTTTGGACAATTCTTTCATTAGGCAGTTCCTCACCATATGTTTTCATCTTGTTTACAACATCAAACAGCCTAGTGAAGTAGTCTTTTAATAGCTCATTTTCTCTCATTCTTGTATACTCAAAATCTCTTATAAGGGACTTAAGTTTTACTTTTCTAACTTTAGTGTCTCCTCTGTACTCTTGCTGTAAAACTTCCCAAGCTCCCTTTGCAGTCTCTTCATTTGCTATCCTCAGAAAAATGGTGTCTGAGACAGCACCTTGAATGATTCCAAGTGCTCTAGCATCCTCCATCTGATTCTGCTTCAGTGTTTTGAGTTGTGTTTCTGTGAGATCCTCCTCTAGAGCATCAATCTCTATCTCAGGTAATTCATACTCGTGTTGAACCATATCCCATAGATCATAGGATTTGAAAATGGTTGTCATTCTTATTCTCCAAAAATCATAATTCTCCCTATCAAAGACTGGAGCTTTTAGCTCACTGCTACTACTGGATCCTTTCATTTCAGGGTACTTTGTTGATTGTTGTTGTAGAAGACACTACGTTGGTGCTCCCAGAAATCTCTATTTGCACAGATTACGCCCAGACTTCTAGCAAAGCTCTGAGGCCATGATAAAGTTTGTTGATTTTGTGTTTTGATTGAGTGTTTGAACCGGTTTCTTTTGATTAGGATGGCAGAGAAAAAATGGAGAAAACTTGGAGGTTGGATACTGGCTTAGCAAAAAAATGCAGCAGCCCTGATTGATTAAGTAAGGTGAGATTTTACAAGGGTATGGTGCATTGCCATCACCCATACTTGTTAAAAAGAATGATTGACAAGAGACTTTAACAACCATTTAAGCCTTACTACTCCAGATTACATCCTAACCCTTCATTTGGGGGTTAAGTGAGTTAATCTGGAGTGTACACTTGTCACTCACACACTTACTCCCACATTTAAACAAAACTAGCCGTTGGAGACTAAAACCCTTCATCTTCTTTCTTCTTCTTCGATGCAGACAACACCCTTTGCTCGGGAGCCCCTTGCTGCCTTCGACTCCTCGACTCCAGGAGCTGGTTAGCTTCCAACAAACAATGCCAGTAAATGATCAGTCCTGTTAAGAAATTTACCTAAAGCTACTGTTTTTCACATTTCATCATCCAACACAAATAGAGGACATAGTCCTTCGCAAACTAAAAGAAAAAAAAAAAAAAGCGTGCCGCCGACCCTCCCCAATGTTTAGATCCAAACCATCAAGCATAAAGAACCCCAATATTTAGATCCAAACAATCAAGCATAAAGAATGATATTAGGCAGACCAAATTTTATACCAAATTTTCAAATGATTTGTCACCAATAGAAAATAAGTACGTTAATCAACACTATCCCACCTCCCTGTTAACAAATTTTCTGCACATATCCTTAGAGCACGGCAGAACGCTTATATATCATTGAAGACTAGTGAGAGCTTAGTTGAACAACATATATCATGTATAAAAAAGACAAGTTGCATAGAGAAGTTTTAGGAACAATGTCACTGTCCAAGAAAATATGGCTAGGTGTTACATATCTACGAATGATGGGGTTAGGAAGGTGATACAGAGCTACATTTAAGTGCATTCACAAGGTGCCTTGCAATACACAATTTAGTTTTCCATGGTAATAAAGATTGATCTTCGTTTGTCACTATTAGAAAAATGCTAATCGAACTTGCCCTGGAACGGTTGAGCACAGAGATACACAGAATGCAAATTAGGTAGGTACAGGTTTCACCATCTGTCTGCTAAACAAATACAAGTAGGGATCTGTATAATGTTGTTGAACCAATATATCCCCTTTTAAGACGACCAATCTGGACAAGTTAATCTAGCAACGCAAGATAGACTTCTCAATTCGTACAAGTTCTTTGGCTACATCAGTCATGCATGGTCTTGATTCCCTTCCGTCCTGGGTGCACAACAATGCCAGTGCTAAGAAAGCTTGCAATTGCTGTTGTGGTTGCTCTTCTGCCCTTACCTCCCTAAGGATATTAGCATCCACATATGAAGTGAGATCTTCTACTGCTGCCGATTTATCGACAACCCCAATTTTTCGTCCCATCAAGAATACAAGTAAAAGCACACCAAAGCTATATTTCTGTAATGTAACCAGTTGCGCTGTAGGTAGGGTCAGCATACCTATATTTGCCTTTCACTACATCTTCAACATGAAATTGCTTAGGAGGAATCGTTATGGATGGTGAAAAGTCGAGAGTTTGGGAGAATAGTCATCGTCCAAGAAAATGCATGTGGGTTTTAGATACCTTTGAATGATGAGCTTGGGAAAGGCGGTATGGAGATATGCAAGTGCATGAGCTACTTGTTGGGGTTTTAAAGAGACTTCACTACTTTGGAGATGTTTATCTCCAAAGAAGAATGTAACGCAGCGGAAATTGATAGGCAAGAGAAAAAAATACACTCAAGGTATAACACACAAAAACTTTTATTCTCACACAAACTAATACAAGAGGAATCACTCAAACACTCTTAGAAGCTATGGATGCTTCTTCTACTAATTCTCTTTTCTTTTAGGGAGAGAGCCTTCTTGTCTCTCTTACTTCTTCTTCTTTCTCTTTTTCTTACTTGCTTGCTTAAACATAACAACATACTCTATTTATAGGCAAGTATAACCAACCATACCAAGTGTGAATACCAAGTGTGAAATCATCCTAGCCATTATTCATGACTCTACTAAAGTAGCCCACCACCATGGACTTTGCTTATGGACACAATGAACACATGCCATTCATGCTAGAATTGTCTAGCATTTTCAATGCATGCACCAACCACTTTTCTAGAAGCAAGATTACCATTCAACATCCCCCCTTAATCTTGTCTTGTGACGCCGATTGAGTTTCTCAGTCTGATAAAGTCTTCTTGTTTGAGTGGCTTGGTGAATATGTCTGCGACTTGGTCTTGAGACTTCACGTACTCAACTTGCACATCCTTTCTTGTAATGCACTCTCTTATGTAGTGATAGCGGGTATCTATGTGCTTGCTCCTGTCATGGAATACTGGATTCTTTGCTAGAGCTATTGCAGACTTATTGTCGACATAAATCTCTGTTGGTTCTTCTTGTGGCATGCTTAATTCTTTCAGCAAGTTTCTCAGCCAGATTGCATGACAAACACATGCGGTAGCAGCTACGAATTCAGCTTCACAGGTAGATAGTGTGACAATCGGTTGCTTCTTCGACATCCATGTGAATGCCGTGTCTCCCATGAAGAACACAAATCCAGTAGTGCTTTTTCTATCGTCGGAATCTCCTGCCCAATCACTGTCGCTATATCCAACAAGTTTGTAGTTATCAGAACTTGAATAGAACATGCCAAAGTTAACAGTACCTTTAAGGTATCGAAGAATTCTTTTGGCGGTCTTCAAGTGTGTAGTTGTGGGATTCTCCATGTAGCGACTGATTAATCTGACGACATACAGAATGTCCGGTCTTGTGCATGTCAAGTAGCGCAAGCTTCCCACTAGACTTTTGAAAAATGTTGGATCGACGCTTTCTCCTTGGTCATGCTTGGTTAGTTTCACTCCACATTCCACTGGCGTGCTTATGGGCTTGCAGTCGTCCATTTTGAACTTTTTCAGTATCTCTTTTGTGTAGCTTTCTTGGGAGATGAAAAAGCCTTCTTCATTTTGCTTGACTTCAATGCCTAGGTAGTATGCCATCAGCCCGATGTCCGTCATCTCGAATTCTTTGGTCATCACTCTTTTGAACTCTTCAAACATGCTTGGATTACTTCCGGTAAAGATTAGATCATCTACATATAAGCACACAATTAGAATATTTCCATCTTTGATTTTGACGTAGAGAGCATGTTCATGAGGGCACTTGGTGAAGTTGTTCTCCTGGAAGTATTTGTCGATGCGACTATTCCATGCTCTTGGCGCTTGTTTTAACCCATAAAGGGCTTTCTTCAGCTTCAGAACTTTGTCTTCACGCCCTTTGATTTCATAGCCTGATGGTTGTTGAATGTAGACTTCTTCTTCAAGCACACCATTTAAGAAGGCGGACTTCACATCCATTTGTTGAATCTTCCATTTGTTTTGAGCTGCCAAAGAAATTAGTAATCGTATAGTTTCCAAACGAGCAACGGGTGCAAATACCTCATCATAGTCGATTCCGGCTCTTTGACTATAGCCCTTCGCCACTAATCTCGCCTTGTATCTTTCGACCTCTCCATTGGCATTCTTCTTTGTCTTATACACCCACTTGACTCCGATGGCTTTGTGTCCTTTCGGAAGAATAGCGAGTTCCCATGTATCATTCTTCTGGATTGCTTCAATTTCTTCATCCATTGCTTTCCTCCACTTAGTATCTTGCACTGCTTCTTGGAAGTCAACTGGTTCACAATCAGCAAAGAGACAGAAAAGTGTAGGATTATCAAATCTTTCAGCTACCTCATAGAGATCTCGTAGATTTCTTGTGCGTGGTACTTCTCTTTCATTTAGACTCCCACTTGACGATGTTGATGCTGGTGAATTTCCATGATTGGTTGATGTTGGTGAAGCAGGTGGAGTAGTGGATTCTTGTTGAACCTCTCTTGCTTGCTCTATCATCCTTTGTTCATTCTCTTCTTCAAATTGAGGAAAAAAGTGAAGATCACCTGCATGTGAGCCAAAATCCCATTCTCCTTCTTCATCAAACGTCACGTCTCGACTGATCACCGTCTTCCCATTGTTTGGATTATACAACTTATAACCTTTTGAATTTGAGTCATAGCCGATAAAGATGAACTTCTCACTTTTGTCGTCGAGTTTGGTTCTCTTCTCGTCTGATACATGTACATGGGCTATGCTTCCAAAAACTCTTAGATGAGAGATACCTGGCTTTCTTCCACTCCATGCTTCTTGCGGAGTCTTTCCCCACACACTTCTTGTTGGAGACCGATTGGATAAGTAGACAGCACATGCTACAGCTTCTGCCCACATCTCCTTAGGCAATCTCTTGCTTTTGAGCATGCTTCGAACCATGTCAAGGATAGTTCGATTTTTTCTTTCTGCTACACCGTTTTGTTGAGGGGATCTTGGAACTGTCAACGGTCGACGAATTCCATGTTCTTCACAGAATTCTTGAAACTCCTTTGAAGTGAATTCTCCTCCTCGATCAGATCTCATGGCTTTGATCTTGCAACCACTCTCATTTTCTACAGCGGCTTTGAACTTCTTGAATGCTCCAAAGACTTCTGATTTCTGCTTCAAGAAATATACCCAGGTTTTTCTTGAAAAATCATCAATGAAGAGAAGGAAATAATTATTTTTACCCAAAGAGCTTGGTTTTATTGGACCGCACACATCAGTATGAATGAGCTCGAGTGGCTTCTGGGCTCTTGTGGTCGACTCCTTTGGAAAGCTTTTCCTGAACTGTTTCCCAAGTAAACATCCTTCGCAAACTTGATCAGGGTGACTGATGCACGGTAAGCCTCTCACCATCTCCTTCTTGGATAATAACTCCAGTCCCCCAAAGTTAAGATGCCCAAAGCGAAGATGCCAAAGCCAGGATATGTCTTTGTAACATGTTTTGAGGCACTTTGCAACATCATTTTGAATATTCATAGGAAACATCCTATTCTTTGACATTTTCACCCTGACTATTAATCTTCCTTGGTCATCTCTAAGAAAAAAGGCTATAATTTTTCATGTGAATATCATAACCCTTTTCTAAAAGTTGACCCAAACTCAAAATATTGCTTTTCATATTGGGCACGTAGTAGACATTTGAAATTAATTGGTGACCGCCATTTTTCAGGGGAATTTGGATGTTACCTTTTCCTTTTACAGGTATTTTGGATTCGTCTCCAAAAGAAACATTGCCACTCACCGATTCATTGAGCTCTACGAACATGCTTCTTCTTCCGCACATGTGGTTGCTGGCGCCGGTGTCAAGATACCATGTATAGTCTTGGTCTCCATCTTTGTTCTTGCATGCTAGTAGCACAACGCCATTCTCTTCTTTCACATAATTGACCTTCTCATCAGGTCTGTTGCTTGGAGCTCTACATTCCCAAGCATAATGCCCAAACTTTTGACAGTTGTAACATTGAACTTGAGATTTTTCATACCTCAAGTTTGAGCGTCCTCTTTCACCACCTTTTGTTGATCTTTCTCCTCTTTCGTAGTTGCTATGGTTGTTGAAGTTCCAACCGCGTCCACGTCCATGTCCACGCCCACGTCCGCGACCTCGGCCACGACTTCTTTCATATTGGCTTCTCTCGTTGTCGAAGCTTTCTTCTTTCTTCTTTGGCTGAACATGCGTCTTGAGGAGCTGCTCATCATTCCCTTGCCTCTTCTTATGTTTCTCTTCATATGCTTGTAGCGAGCCCATTAAATGCTCTATACTGATTTCTTCCAAGTCTTTTGTTTCTTCAATCGTCACGACAATGTGCTCGAATTTGGGGTCCAACGAGCGTAGTATTTTCTCCATAATTCTAACATCTTCTAACTTTTCACCGTTTCTTTTTAATTGATTAGAAACGGCTAAGACTCTTGAGAAATAATCGGAGATTGATTCAGACCCTTTCATTTGTAGAGATTCAAACTCACCTCTTAATACTTGAAGACGAACCTTTTTCACTTGTTCGGCTCCTTTGTAAGAGGTTTGAAGCTTCTCCCATGCTTGCTTGGCAGAGGTTGCACTCGAGACCTTCTCAAAGCCATTATCATCTAATGCTTGGTAGATGAGGTAGAGAGCCTTCTTGTCTCTCTTTCTTGAATCTTTCAAACTCTCCTTCTGGGCTTGGATTAGAGTATCTTCATCTTCTGGCTCGATGTAGCCTTTCTCCACAACTTCCCATACATCATGTGCTCCCAAAAGGGCCTTCATTTTGATACTCCAATTATCGAAGTTGTTGTTGTTGACCACTGGAACTTGGAAGGCAGCCATAGCATTGTTCGCCATGGCTCTGATACCACTTTGTTGGGGTTTTAAAGAGACTTCACTACTTTGGAGATGTTTATCTCCAAAGAAGAATGTAACGCAGCGGAAATTGATAGGCAAGAGAAAAAAATACACTCAAGGTATAACACACAAAAACTTTTATTCTCACACAAACTAATACAAGAGGAATCACTCAAACACTCTTAGAAGCTATGGATGCTTCTTCTACTAATTCTCTTTTCTTTTAGGGAGAGAGCCTTCTTGTCTCTCTTACTTCTTCTTCTTTCTCTTTTTCTTACTTGCTTGCTTAAACATAACAACATACTCTATTTATAGGCAAGTATAACCAACCATACCAAGTGTGAATACCAAGTGTGAAATCATCCTAGCCATTATTCATGACTCTACTAAAGTAGCCCACCACCATGGACTTTGCTTATGGACACAATGAACACATGCCATTCATGCTAGAATTGTCTAGCATTTTCAATGCATGCACCAACCACTTTTCTAGAAGCAAGATTACCATTCAACACTACTTTCATTGCAATTAGCAGTCTAGTTTCCATAGTAATGATCGAGTATCCACCAAACCTCCATGGCAGTCGAGAGCTCCTTTTGCTGCATCTTCATGCACCAGATCTAGTAGAAAGAACTCTAAGCAGCAGCCCGACAATTTCAAAGCATTTTTGTGCGTACTCATCTGCATCGATATGATAATATCACGAATGGCCATGGACCTAGCTTCAACTTCACTGGGCCAATACAAGTACTTCTTAATGATTATTGACCGGTCATATAGAAGACCTCTGAACAGTTTGAAGGATGAATCCTCACTTATAATGAAAGAAGGATCGAAATTGTTGGTTGCCTTGACTAGCTCATCAGCTGAGTAAGTGCGAATAGGACTCGATTTGCCATCACATGAAGCAATGAGATCCTCTAACAAGATGCTTCCATTCTTCAATATATATATATATATATATTACACAGTATAAATTGGTAAAACATAAACACAAGGGATGAATATAAAATAGGGAATTGTAAATAATTAAGCGCTCGCGATTCTCAAGAAATTTTCAATTTTCTTTAGAACTTCAATGAAATCTCAGCTTTCAATTTTTCTTTGCCTCAAATATTTAAGGTTCTCATTACTTTGCGTGTAAAAGAGTTTAAACGAGACTTCAATTAGTAAAAAATCACTGAGGTTGGATTAATATTTAACGTAATGTTGTAATAAACAGAAAATATCAAAAGCAAAATTGATAGGGATTTTTACCACCTACAAAAGTAGGGATAAAAAACACTTAAAAATACTTGCAAGAGTATAAGGTTGTAGTAGTATAGCTGTGACAGTCTGTCCCGAGAAACAATTATCGTTGATGTGAAAAGACTAAAATGCCCTTGGGCGTTGAGATGTCTTGTGCAACATGCCATTGGAAGTGGACTAATATGTTAAATTCCTAAGTTTTTGGGACCAATTGGGACTAAAGGAAATTAGTGGTGATTGGTTGGTTGTTTGTAAACCACACACACACAAAAGTACCACTTTCTCTCTCACCCTCTTGTACTCTCTCTCTCAGACTCACACTCTCTCTCTCTTCTCTCTTGTACGGACGGGACCAAAACCCTTGTAAATGTGATGGATCGAAGTGGAAAAGGGGACCATTGTGTTCATGAAGCTCAGACGAGTTGAATGGTACCATTTTCAGGTAAGAATTCCTTTGAAAACTCGTACAATCCGAACCCCGATTTGAAGTACTATTCATGCTCACGTAAAATGTTTATTTTTAGGGAGTTCTAAGGACATAGGAAGCTTTAGGAGGTCCTAAGGAAGCTCGGAGTGGTTCGTTGGATGAAATTGGACGTTGGGATCGTGAGTTTCAAGCTTGGCCAGATTTTGTGGAATTTCTCCGGCGAGATTCCGTGACTTTTAGAGCTTCAAATTGGTAAGGAAATCTTCTTCAAGTTGTAAGCTTCATTTTGATGCAAATTTCATAGGAAATGGATGAAAATTGAGTGAGATATAGCAATTTGAAAAATTCCTAGTTTTCCGGCGACGGCAACGGTCGCTGAAGTCTGAGGTTGAAGACGACAGAATATTCCGTCAATTCTGACAGAATATTCTGACGCTGTCAGTTAAGTTTAACGAAATCTGTTAGGATTTAACGGAATATTCCCTAACTGCCGTTACTGTTTCCGTTAAGGCTCCCTGCGCGTGGCCGCGTGTCTTGCCGTGCACTCGTCGGCGCGTGGCGGCGTGTGAGTTGATGAAAAATAATTTTAAAAATATGGGGACGATCCTGAGATTATGTAGGTCATTATGTTATATTCATATACCCAATTTGAGCTATGTATGAAAAGTTATTACATAGTTTGGTACATGTGCATTAAAGTGACGTTTATATAGTTGTTTCTCTTTATAGGCGAGACCTATTCGGAGGATGAGCGTAGCCAGGCTAGGCACGGGGGTTATGACCCAGCTACATATCAGTGAGTGGGCAGTTATTTTCAGTATATATATATATCTACTTGACGTTTTTCCCAGAAAACGTATTTAAAAGAAATGTGATTTAAATGCCATGTCATGTATGCCTTATATTTTAGTATATGCATTATCATAATTATGCACATTGTTGCATGGTGCTGTGAATGCCCAGGTAAGCTACAGGTGAGTACATTATGCTGGTAATGGTTATGAGATATGATGATGATGATGTTGAGATGTATATTAGAGCTCATAATCTGCACCCCGGTGTTAGTGCTTCCGCCCAGAGTTAGCGGCATAGTCCTTCACATGATGTTCACCTCCCGCACCACACGCTCATCTTAGATCCAAGTTAGGTGCACAGTCCTGTTGAATAGACCACTATAGGTGGTTCCGACTCGCAGGTGACCCGCGATTTATCGCACAGTTTTCACGTGATCGTAGCACTAGAGCGTACTATTATTTTACACCCAGTTTTGTCGGTCATACCACGTGAGGTGGTTCCGACTCGTGTGCAGTTATGTATATACATGATGAGATATGTGACGTATATACATGATGATTTATATGATGAGATATGAGATTGATGTTGTGATTGAGATGAGCTCTAGATTCCGCCGTATAGATCACGTCAGGTGACTTCGGCTAGCAGTCGGTTATTGTGAATTGCATCACCTGGCTTACTTTTGGTATTTTTATGTTATTGGGCATGGCATACGCATGGCATATATATATATATATATACAAATATGAATCTTGATTTATTGAGCATGATTTGAGTTATATACATATTATTGTATTATATTTTCTGGGAAAGTATCTATATACTTGTTTTACAGCGAGGGGTTAGTATCCTTTCTTATTGGTCTGAAAGTGTAATTATACACTTAGACTCTCACTAGCATCCTTTCTTAACTCGGATTGCTAGTTGCTTGGTTTTAAATTGTTCGTATTCCCTTACTCTTTATCGCTTCCGCTTTGCGCACAAGGCTACGTCACGCTCATGTGATGGCCAACACGTCTCGACTTCGGTCGGGGTATGTCAGTTTGGTATCAGAGCCTAGGTTGCAGTCCTGTATATCTTGAGAATTTTCTAGTGTCTTATGTTAGAACTATAACGCCTCGTAGAGAGCCATATCGTTCAGATGAGCCTAATTTCCCTGATATAGCTCAGTTAGGGGAAACTATTATTAAGGTGATTCAGTCTATTATCCGTCCTTCCCAAAGGACTCATCTTGAGAGTGGTTATAAGTTGAAACTGAATCACTTTATGGAAAAAATGAAGGACCTGAGGGAGCATAGCGATGGCTCAATCATTTGGAAAAGACGTTCCGCGTTATGCAAGTCAAGGGAATCTCCTTTTTGAAAGGTGGATCGAGACAACTACTTGGTTTCTGAGTACTGAATCTGCATTCTGGTAGGGACATGAGGCTTATCAATTGATGCCAGAGGAAATTGCTGATTGAGAATTGTTTAAAGAGTTGTTAAGAAAAGATTTATTCCTCCGGTATATATGAATAGTAAGAAACAAGAGTTTACAAATTTGAGACAAGGAAAGATGACGACGAATGAGCATTATAGAAGGTTTATTGACTTGTCTCGTTACCATTCGGATGTTGCTGCTAATCCGGTTAAGATGTTACGTCATTTTAAGCTAAGTAATAAGAAGAGGAAAAAAATGGGAATCAGAGGAAAGATGACCAAGGTAAAGGCCAGTCATCTCAAGGACCTCGAAAGACTCAGAACTTCAAAAGAAGTGAAGTTAATTCTAGTTCTTCCGGCGGAGGTTTTAGTGCCACTGGTCAGAGGAGAGGTGGTAGATTTACTGGAAGTCCTAGAATTCAGAGGCTGGGTGACTCTGGTAGAAGAAATGTACTTTTGTGCCATAGGTACAATAATAGACACTTTGGAAAGTGTAGGCGAGAAAGTAGTGGATGCTTTACATGTGGATAAATGGGACATAGAGCTGCAAATTGTCCCCAGAATCAGTAGATGCCCCATCAGTCTTCTTTGCCACCACCAGCGCCGATCCAGCAAGTTCCTGGATCCATTAGTTATGGTCAGATGGGCCGTGGTGTGCAGGGGCGAAGTAATCAAGCTAATAGAGGTCGTGGGGGACGACATTAAGCCCAGGGACGTGTTAGTCACATATCACTGTAAGATGCTCAAAATCATTAGGACTTGATTATGGGTACGTTAAACATTTTGGTTACTTTGCTAGAGTTTTGATTGGTTGTGATGCATAAATTTTATGTTATTGACGATGTTGCCAAAGAAAGTAGTGAATGAGCACGATCAAAATGTGCATATGTATTTCTCAATGAGGTTATGTACGGAGGATTTTACAATATATACATGGGGGGTGACTTAATTTTTGTGAAAGTTGGGAAGAAATGGAGAAGGTTGTTGGGCCTTGTGCCGCAGCTTTCTTTTCTTGAAGCTAGTACCCCTTTTGTAGTCACTTTGACCTTCTTGAGCAAGAGGTTTGATTAGGCCTAACCATTTTTGACACGAGCTGAAAATTTGATACGAAGGTAATAGGTTTTCGGATCCATACGATAATCAATCGAATCGTTATCGGGTAATCTGATAAATACATGTTAAGATAACGGGTCGGTCTAGGTATACACGTGAGTAACCCGCTACACTATAACAAGAATATATTAGTTTAATTGTATACCACTGAAAAAAATTATAATTACTAGTTGTAGGATTTAATCTCGAACCGAACTGAAAGTTAAAATATAAATAAATAAATAATATAAATTAATTAATATATTATATATATAAATTAAATTTAGAAAATTAATGACCGTTGGATCGGCCGAGATTAAAGCTGAAATTTTAATCTCGATCGTCCAATGTTTTTCTCAGCCATAAATCAAACTCTCTTTCATTTTGCATATCCTTGCACATTTTATATTTTGTAGTAATGTATCGATGCTTTTTTACTAATGACAAATGTGTTTTTGTGTTTTGATGTAATATTTATGTGGTAATGTGTTATGTAAATTTATTAAAAAAAAATATTCTTAACGGGTCATAACAGGAGAACTATCATTAATAGTCAAAGTTTAACACCCAATTTCATAAATATCACTTTTTACAAAAACTTTCAAATTTAGCAAAAAACTCACTTGAATAGTCCTAAATGCTTACAAAATCCAAAACCCATTTACATAGAAAAGCCAAACACTTGAATAGATCTCCTCTACATCTTTGGATTTGGAATTCTCATTAGCATGTGAATTTCATTTGACTTTATGAAACCAATTGCGATTAATCTGATGTACGAATATCATGAGCAAATTCTTTTGCGTGATTTCAGTTCAGAGAAGGAGCGAAAGCTAATATTTGAAGATTGCTTTCATGCAAAAATTCATGTTTTCTGTAATAAAAGAGTTGGCAATGCTGAGCCTCAAAGATTTACACAAAAAATACAAGTGTCAAATTGTAAAGCCAAACCTAGTGTTTTCTCTCCTCATGAGAGCCTCTCTCTCCGTTTTGTGAGAGTCTTTCTCACTGCTTGTGTGAGCTTTCAAATTTCATCAATTAGTTTAACCGTCGGCGGCTCTCGCCTAGGCAAAGATCGGTTCGAGATACTCCGACGGTGGCTGGGGTAGTAGGCTGCTAGGTTTTTGTTTTTTGTTTTGTTGTTTTGGGCTCAAATTCTTGTTTTGGGTTGGGCTTTCTTTGGTGTGTGGGAGGTCCATCATTATACTTTGTGCTTCACTTGTATTTGAACCGTCTTTTGTATAAATTTGTTCTGTTGGTAATAAAAAGTACCTTTGACCAAAAAAAAAAAAGAAAAAAGAAAAAAGATTTACACAAAATAAACTAAAAAATAGTTATGTGCAAGTACACATACGAAAACTTTCTTGACAAGCGTCAAAGGTAAAACAAAAATTTATTAGTCTTTATCTTAGTGTTGCTGGGATGTCCATACATCTTTGGTGCAAAATTAACCCATCTAGTATTTATTAACACACAGCTTGCTCCTCACAAAATATTCAATCGAATTGGGAAGGACCATCTGCTTTCTCGTGTAACCAGTAATCCAGACTTCTATTCTCCATATACGAATACATTAACAAGCGAACGCCATCAGGCAAACAATAACCTTGCGGGGAAACCAGATTCTTGTGTTGGGCAGTGGATAGTGCCTCAACTTCTGCTTTGAATTCCCTTTCCTCCAAACCTAAGTCTTCTGATAGTTTCTTAACAACTAGCCTAGACCCATTCGCCAAAGTTGCTCTGTAAACCAGACCAAAAACTGTTGACTTTTGTATTTTAGGTAGGATCCCTAATTGATATGTAATCCCATGTAATCCCATGTAATCACTTGTAATTAGTTTTCTTTCCTTTTATGTTAGGGTTGTACACCTATAAGTTCCTCTTATTGAGAAGAATATATCATCATTCAAAGCATTCTCTTCTTGGCATCAGAGCCAAGTCGGAAAAAAAAAAAAGGAAAAAAAACCCTAGCTGCGATAGCGCTGTTGTCATTGCTACCCTATCTGAATTCGAAACGAACAGCGAGCGACGCCGTCGTTGCTGACCCGAATTCGTCGAATCGTTTCACTCTCCGTTGTGTGATACGACATACCAATTGGCCTGTTTGCTTCTGATTTGATCTGAGTCGTGAAGGATTGCACAGATTGCCGCCTAAACGGCTTGTGTTGTTGCACCGTACCCGACTCGAGGTTCGACGACCCACGAACCAGGAATTGTTGTCTGAACCACTAAGCCACAACGAACCCCGACCTGCAGCTGCAATGCTGCAACACCGAGCTTTGATTCGTATTTTGTCAACCGCGAAGAACCCACCATCACCGCTGCTCCATTCCGATTTGAATTGCTGCTATTCTCCTCCCTGGAGTCTTGAACCACCATACCACCGCTGCTGTTTAGGAAGGAAGAAGAAAAGTTGAAGAAAGGAAGAAGGAAAAAAAATTTTGCTGACTGAATCGTGTTTGACTGAAGAATAGAAAAAAAAAAAAAAGCTTGCTGGTTGAAGAAAGGAAAAAAAAAATAAAAGAAAAAAGGAAAAGGGGAATCAAAAGTCCACGTGAGTGAAGACTTGGCTGGTTGAATTAGGCAATATTTTTTTTTTCCTTCTTCGGCCATCCTGATTGCAGCAAAGCTTGGGCTTGATTTATTTGGCTTGGGCTTTATCAATTAGTTACTCACGTGCACCCAGAGCAATGGTAGGCCGGACTTGTGGAACCAATCGTGACCGGTTCAAGTCGTGTGCATTCGTTGCCGAAGCTAAGGTAGATTCTAACCATACAGGTAATGATGGTAAGGCTTTACAAATTTCTGCATCTGTTATGAATAGTACATGGATAATTGACTCTGGTGCTACTGAACATATGACTTGTGATTCTAGACAGGTCCACACCCTAAAACCATCTACCAATACTATAGTTAGTGTTGCCAATGGTAATGTTGTCTCCATTATTGGGGGAGGCGATGTCTCCCTCTCTGATACCCTGAATCTTGACTCCGTACTTGTTGTTCCTTCCCTTGACTATAATTTATTATCTGTTGCTCAAATAACCGTCGCCCTACATTGCCTTGTTATTTTATGGCCTTCCTTTTGTGTTTTTAAGGACATTTGGACTCGTAAGACGATTGGTTATGGTATTCGGAAGGGAAAGCTCTACTACTTGGAGCTGACGTCGAACAGTTCTCGAAATTTGACTCAAGCTCTTGCCATGGAAGGATCTCATGGGGAGAGGGATAAATCTTCGGAGGTTTGGTTATGGCATCGTCGACTTGGACATGCTTCTTTCGGCTATTTACGAAGGTTGTTTCCTAGCCTATTTGTTAACCATGATGTTTCTAGCTTTAAATGTGGTGTTTGTGAAATGGCTAAAAGTCATCGTACTTCATTTCTGCCCAGTATGAATCAAAGTTCAGTTCCATTTATGATAATTCATTCTGATGTTTGGGGTCCATCTAAAACTGCTACATTTGGTGGTGCTCATTGGTTCGTTACTTTTATTGATGACTGCACACGTATGACTTGGGTTTGTTTGATGAAATCCAAAAGTGAAGTTACTTCTTTGTTTCAACAGTTTTACAAAATGGTACAAGTACAATATAAGTCACAAATACAGGTTCTCAGGAGTGATAATGGTGGCGAATATGTTAACTCTGAACTTCGTGCCTTTCTTGATCATCATGGGATTGTTCATCAAACTACATGTCCATATACTCCACAACAAAATGGGGTTGCCGAACGCAAGAACCGTCAGCTTCTGGAGGTTGTTCGTGCATCTTTACTCGAGGCTCGTCTCCCGTTATCCTATTGGGGAGAAGCTTTCACCTCAGCTGCGTATCTCATTAATCGTGTTCCATCCCGATCGGTTGATTTTCAGACACCCCTTCAGGCACTTTCTTCACATGTTGATGCTCCTGCAGTCCCTAATCTTCCACCTCATGTGTTTGGTTGTGTGGCCTTCATTCATCTTCATAAACAACAACGAAGTAAACTTGAACCTTGAGCCTTACGATGTGTGTTTGTGGGGGTATGCATCAAGGCAGAAAGGATACCGTTGTTATCACCCACCAACGAATAAGTTGTTTGTCACTATGGATGTTGCGTTTCATGAGAATGATATGTACTTTGCCAATCCCGAGTCTTCACTTCAGGGGGAGAATCAGAAAGAAGTTTAAACTCTTGATTATACTATTCCAGATATAGATAAAGTGAATGATTTGGATTTAAGTGGTGATGTCTTGGAAATAAGTGGTGATCATTCACACGAAAATAATGATGTGAATGAATTGGAATTAAGTGGTAATGTCTTGGAGACAAGTGGTGATCATTCACATGGAAACAATGTTGAAAGCCTTGAAAGGGATGAGTCGACATCGCCAGATAACTCACTGCCTGATAGCTCACTGCCAGTTTCTTCACCAATGGACAGCCCAGTGTCGCCAGCTACCTCACAGTCGATCTTGAGTCCCAATAACCATAATCAATCGTCTTCGATCCCGGATGCACCACCACCACGTCGCCTCCCTGATTGCGTCAACCGAGGTATTCCTAAACTTACTTATGAAGCCGACCCTAAATGCAAAACTAGGTATCCGGTGAGTAAGCCCAACCCTGAGTCTAATGTGTTATACCCGTTAAGTAATTATGTGTCTACCAGTCACCTGTCAGAATCAAATAAGTCGTTTGTGCATCAATTATCTACTGTATCTATTCCTAACAGTGTGCAGGAGGCTTTAACTGATCCACGTTGGCAAGTAGCAATGAATGAAGAGTTGAAGTCTTTGAAGAAGAATGCTACCTGGGAGATCATAGATTTGCCAGCTGGCAAGAAACCTGTGGGATGCAAATGGGTCTATACTGTGAAATACAAAGCAGATAGGACGGTGGATCGTTTAAAGGCAAGACTGGTAGCAAAAGGATACACTCAAAAATATTGAATCGACTACACAGATACATTTGCACCTGTAGCCAAGATCAACACAGCTCGTGTTTTGTTGTCCTTGGCTGCAAATCTTAATTGGCCCTTACAACAGTTCGATGTGAAGAACGCCTTCTTGCATGGAGACTTGACATAAGAGATTTATATGGATCTTCCACCGGGATGTAATGCTCCAGATAAATACAAAAGAAAGGTGTGCAGGTTGAAGAAATCCTTGTATGGCTTGAAGCAGTCCCCTCGAGCATGGTTCAGAAGATTCACAAAATCTATGAGAGCATTTGGTTACAAACAAAGTAACTCTGATCATACTTTGTTCCTGAAAAGACAGAATGGGAAGCTTACTGCACTTATTGTGTATGTAGACGATATGGTGGTAACAGGTAATGATCCGGAAGAACGTGCGGCCTTGCAAAGATACCTGTCTACAGAATTTGAAATGAAGGACCTTGGATCCCTGAAATATTTTTTAGGGATTGAGTGTTGGAAATATGCCCTGAAAGTCAATCTTTGGAAGAAACATTTCAGGACAATGAATGGATGTATAGATGACTCTTATACATCAAATGGCAAATATACTAATTAGGACTATCTCTATAAATGATATATGTCCTAAATAGTGAATCCATGGACAATGGATCGATTGAAGAAGTAATCTAATAAAGTTAGACTACAGAGACCTTCTTCACATAACCATCATGTCCAAAAGGTTCCTGGTCATAGGATTGTCGGAGGGATACTGACAATGCATAGACCGGTACATACTATGTCCGCTTCAATTAGAAGGATGGGAAGTCTCATCCCATTCGTGTAGTGACACTAAGATAAGTATGTAGGTGCTCATTAATGGAATGAGTTCACTGAACACAATCGAACAAGAGTACTTGCATGTAGGTCTACTCATATGTCAAGCAAGTAACTCTAATGGTTGGAATAATGTAAGTAGTCATTTGACCTGAGGCATCATCGTTGTCTTGTGGTTAAGTACTTGATCTTTGATTATGTCAAAGTCACTCCATCCGCGGGTGTCCACGGCATAGTTGGGGTTAAGTCACTTAGTCATGAAGGCAAGTGAATGCGCAACAAGGGATCTCTAATCCTCGTTATGAGAGGATGAATACTCTAAGATATGATTCGGGAATCTTCGGCCGAAGTATCGAGCGTAATAAAGGAAAGCGTTCCTATACGGCTCAATTGAATCATATAAGAAGGAATAATCACATTAGGGGTTTGACATATTATATCCATACCCTAATAGTGTGATTGAGAGTATTGTTTAGAGAAGGATCGAATTGCATTGTAATTCCAACTGAATAGGTTCTCCGAACAACTTCTACATTAGCTTGGGTAGCCATGATATATGGTTAGATGTCACTCATGGTTTGTGAGTTCTTCTAGATGATTAAATATAGTCGTCAAAGAAGAAGGTAAATTAAAAGAAAGTTTTAATTCACTAAGTGATTGAATTATATATAATCAATTGGATTGGTGTCAATCACCTCACTGCCTTGCTAATTAGAACCTAAAGCGATTGTTCACCAATACACTCTTGTAGTGAGTAATTAATGGATGATGGAAATAATTAATTGGATTAATTAAGTGTTGTGATTAATTAGAAAGTCTAAAGAAATCATAAAAGCGATATAAGATCGTTTTGGGCTTAAAGAAACGTTCGGGTTTAATTGGGCCCATTGGGCCTAAACCCATTGGGATTTTATTCAAGCATTGGATGACTTGAAATAAATAAAAGTCCAAAGCCCAAACAACACAAAGAGGGCCGGCCAAAGAGAGGGAGAGAGAGAGTCAAGTTGTTGACTTGTTTCTTTGTCTTATAAAAGGAACTTTATAGCAAAAGTTTCATTAGGGTTTTTTGAAGTGTTGAAAGAACAAAAGAGAAAAGAAAAATATCTCTCTAACACTCAAAGGGCCGGCCACCAAGGGGGAGTTTTACCTAATCATCTAATCTCTCTTTTGGTTATTCCTTCATCCTTCTCACTACACTAGTGAGTGAGGATCTTTAGAGGTTTTCAATTTTGGAAACTTGAAGAGAACCTAGGAGCACTCATTCTAAACAAAGTGGAGGAGGCAAGGAAGGAGGCTAGGCTCAAGGAGTTCAAGGAACAAAGGGCTTGGAGGTGGTCCATCCTTGGTCTAAGATCTAGATCAAGAGGTATAAAACTACTCCTAAACTTTGTTCTTATATAAATTTGTTTTTGATGCATCTTATATAAACATATGCATCTTGAAGGGGATTTGCATGACTATTGCCTTGATATTATTTGATAACATGCTTCCGTTGCTTTCGTATATAAATTTTGAATTGTATATGCATGCTAGTCATTAGAAATCCCACATGAAATCTCATGAATTTCCCTTCATTGAGGTGTCGAGAAGCAGTTCTGGAATTTTCTTGTCTTAGAGGAAGTATATTATTGATTTGTTGCACGAAACTGGCATGTCAGCTTGTCAGCCAGTAGCTACACCATTAGAAGAAGGATTGAAGCTTAGTGTTGATCCTAATCAAGTACCAGTTGACAAAGGAAGATACCAAAGGTTAGTAAGCCGTTTGATGTATTTGGCACACACAAGAACGGACCTTGCTTATGCCTTGAGTGTAGTGAGTCAATACATGCATGATCCTGGAGAACAACATATGAATGCCGTGATGAGAATATTGCGGTATTTGAAGGGAAGTCCGGGCAAAGGAATTTTGTTTAAGAGGAATAATCACTTTAGTGTTGAAGGTTATACTGATGCAGACTGGGCAGGTTCCATTGATGATAGACGCTCAACATCAGGTTACTTTACGTTTGTTGGGGGTAACTTGGTTACATGGAGAAGTAAGAAACAGAATGTGGTTGCCCGTTCCAGTGTAGAAGCAGAATACAGAGGTATGGCTTTGGGGATTTGTGAAATTTTGTGGCTTAAGCTTCTGTTAAGCGATTTGGGTATACAACATGATCAGCCCATGAAATTATTTTGTGATAATAAAGCTGCTCGTGACATTGCACATAATCCGGTACAACATGATAGAACAAAGCATGTTGAAGTTGATCGGTTCTTCATCAAAGAAAAATTGGAAGGGAAAATAATTGAAGTACCGGCAATAAGAACAGAATATCAGTTGGCAGATATCCTCACAAAAGCTGTTTCGAGTCACAAGTTTTCAAGTTTCTTACACAAGTTGGGCATGAGCGACATATGTGCACCAACTTGAGGGGGAGTGTTGACTTTTGTATTTTAGGTAGGATCCCTAATTGATATGTAATCCCATGTAATCACTTGTAATTAGTTTTCTTTCCTTTTATGTTAGGGTTGTACACCTATAAGTTCCTCTTATTGAGAAGAATATATCATCATTCAAAGCATTCTCTTCTAAAACCTCCACACAATGATGCTTGCTTGATTGAAATTGTCAGTCACCTTCAAGATTTTAGTTATACAAAGGTCCTTGATTTCATTGGTATTGACTAGGAAATCTATGACATCACAAGATGTAGTCGTCTCTCATTTTTCCTAAATTCTGATCTAATAAGGTTTTATTATAGGAAAACTAATGAAAATGGCTTGAAAACTTTGAGTTTTAATGATAAGGACAAAATAAAGGGTAAAGTGAATAGTACCAGGATTGACTTTTTAGTGTAAAAATGTGGTTTTTCGTTAAAGTGAACAGTACCGGTAGCTTTTCGTTAAAGTTCCCTTTTATTATTTGGTTTTAATTTTAAGGATATTTAGATCTATTTAAGTGATGTTTCTGCTATATTCGAAAGATGTTATAAAAATGACATTTATGAAATTAGCTGTTAATTTTTTGCTATGATTGATAAATACTCTCATAACCGCTCGGGTCATTTTATCTGTTGGATAAAATGACCTGACCTGTTAAGAATCTATTAAGATAATGGTTGTGACACGACACGACTCGTTAAAATAACAGGTGCTACACAAAAACTATATAAACACGGAAAACACAACTCATTTGCCAAGCCTAGGTTTGATATGTGGACACAATCAGGAGGGAAATTATATGTATACTAAAAGAGAAAAACAACTGAAACACTGTTTATAGAGCAGTGTGATACCAATTTTTCCCTGCTTGATTTCTTTAATTTTATTTATGCCATATTTTACACGTGTTGGTCATCGGTGCTTCCTTCCTCTTCTGGACTCTTATGCTTAATCTTCTTCTACTAGGGATGGGCAACGGTTATGGTGGGTGGGCAACCGCGGTTATTTACCCATAACCTTTTATGCTCACACCCATATAATCATTTACCTATCGGGTAATTGCCTAAACGATTATACTCATACCCATAACCGTTTATAAATGGTTAACATATCCATAACTGCGTACCTATTTAACCGTAACCCTATACCCATTTTTTAACCTATTTATCCATTTTCTTACCCATTTACCTATTTTTTCAACAGTCTACATTTTTTTTATAACAACTTAAAAATAAAAAAAGTAACATTTGCCATAATTTTGGAACGGGGCTGAACTGGTTCCTTGCTTCCATACTCTACTACTTGCTCCCTCTGCACTCTCGAGAACTTTTGAAAATGGAACATGCGGGCCAACAGAAGCACCTACTGTGATAAGCACTCGTTTTCTCTCACAAAACATTGAGATTGAACAATTTAGGATTTTTAATTTTTTTTAATTTTACATATATTAGAATAAACGGATAAATGAATGCCCGATATAACCACAGATAATACTCATAACCGCCTATTTAAATTTCACGGCTAAACGATTATACACATAACTGTTAGTTTGTCTAAACAGTTATCTATAATCGCAACCTTAAACTTTAAATAGATGGAAACTGCGGTTACCCAGACCCTTGTTATTTTGCCCATTCCTATCTTCTACCAGAAGGTATGAAAATAGCCCTCTTTTTCCATTGAATTCTCTTTCTCTGTCTCACAACCAGCCACACCATCGATTCACTCAAAATTCCAAAAACACTTTATTTTTTTCCATTTCTTTTTTCTCCCTTCTCGCCCTTACCTCTTGCGGTTCACTCCACGACTCACCACTGTGGCCGGTGACAAGTTCGTCGTTTCCGGTGACTACAAACCAACTAAAAACAAACCCTCTTTCACATTCAATCCAACTCTCAAATCTATTTCTAGAAATTCTCAACTGTTTTCGATTATTAAGTTGATGCCTGAAGTCCAGCGAGCTGTTTCCGGCCGAACGCTAGCGATCGGACCTTGCTGTTACAACTAGTTGTTTAACCTTCGTCTCAGAAACCAAAATCATCCGTTGCATGCCTCGATTCGTTACGCTTTAAGGTGAATTGGAGGTAAGTTGTTGTCCAGTTTTTCCTGCAAAAGCTAATACGTTTATGGAAAATTTCTTTGAAAAATCCAGTTTCCGGCGAGATTCCTTAATCCTCAATTCCTAAACCCTAACCAATCTCTTCGACCTTTACTTGGGAGTGATTTCAATTTCACTCCCTCTGCAATTTTTTTTTCTTTCAATTTGTGAATTCAATCTGAAATTATTAATTTTGCTGCTTTTTCTGCAGAGTAGCTGCCAAAAGCCTAAGGATTCAGTTCGAGAAGTTCCATAAGTATGTTTATTTTCTCAAATATTAAATTGGAAAAATCCATTGTTTAAAGAATTTACTGTATGAATTATTCAAGAACAAGTCACAGAAGCATTTACTTGCTAATGAAATTAGTTTCTAATCTAAACCTCAGAGGGGACTCAAAGCTGGAGTTGTTCCCTTCTTGCTATGATCTTTAAAGCTAGGAAGTAGGACTCTTTGTAGCATGAATTGGATAGTTGTATACAAGTTTTTGAGAAAATGGTATTAAGAAACTGATAATTTGGGAGTGAGTAATCATAGGCCGAAAACAAACTGGAATCGTTATTTCTGACAACACTTCTTTATTTCAATTCCAGGTCTTTCCTAGCTTAGAATATTTCTTAAGAACCAGAATGTAGTTTTCGTTTTTAGAATATTCTCATTTAGTTTGCTGAAAATATTTAGGGACCTAAGTTTATATGCTGCTCCCACCACTGTGATGCAGAGCCGATCAAATCTTATGACTAATTAAACTATTGTTTACTTGCAAAGATGTCTTTAACTTTCGATTGGCTTTTGCAGTACGTTGGGGACCAAGCTGAATTTGATATCATTAAGCTCAAGACAAGAATTAGTCCATTTCCATCTCAAAAAGCAGCAGATGACTATTAAACCACCATGCATCAGGTAACCTTCACGCTTAGATTGCATTCAATTGCTATCCAGACAAAAGAACCTACAATAGATCATTACTAAATCGGGGTAGTTTGAAAAGATTTTAGGTCTGGTGGGCTTCTTCGGTTTAGGGAAGAATACCAAGATTTACATTTTTTTTAACTCCCTGTATAAACATGTGCATTTTGTTAGCAGTGTCGAAAACTATTGTATAAAACATTTTGCAGGGGGTTTTGTTGATTATATAACTGAATTTTGGGCATTCAAAGAGTTTGGAAGTTCTGAGATTTATGGTACCGTGCGTCGTATAAGGCTAAGAAGTCACCATTACATCTCTTATCTTAAGAGCCAATATTTAAGTTGGTGAGTAAGCAGTAAAATGAGTGTTGTGCAAGTTAATTAAGTTATGCATATTGATTTTAAGGCTAATATGTGGTGTTATGTATAAGTACACACCACTTATATTCTCTTGAAGAATACATAAGTTTATATAGCAGCATAATGATTGTGAACATTGAAAAATCTCAAGTAACACACACCACTTATATTCTCTCGAAGAATACATAAGTTTATATAGCAGCATAATGATTGTGAACATTGAAAAATCTCAAGTAACTTAAACTATCATGCTAGATGCTAAACTTTTCTAATCTTTGCTTACAAAAGTTGATGACTAGGCAGTGATTTGTATTGAGCACCAGTGATTTGCATCCCTTTTCCCTCCTCCAATAATTTTCAAGATAAAATTGTTGAATTTATTTTTTCTTTCATTGTGTTTCCCTTTTTCAAAAATTAAGATAGAAAGGGAATGCTATGATAATTTGAGGTTTTCGATTTGATATCCATATGTGTACTTTAGCGGGTACAAAAAAGGAGATTTGGTTTTGCAGATATAGTCATTAGTAATGCTTTTATGGTTTTCTTTTATGTTGGGAAAATTGGGATTCCTTTTAAAAGACTTTATTGCTCATATGGTTAGTGACACACCCCGTCCCGAAGGAGGGCATGCTGGCCGTCACGTGAGAGTGACGTAACCATTTACACAGTTCGGAAGCTTTAAAGATACAATTTCTAATGATATACCACCCGAGGGTGAAACCTACATTTATGAATTCTGTCAGAACACCGTTGGTTTCCTCGTGGCCACCAAAGCTCTGCTAACTTGAACCTGGAGGGGCGCAAAACAAAATGAGTGGGTCAGTAAAACAAAGTTTTTCGAAAACATATCATTTAAAACATTTCTAACCCCTCGCTGTAAAACCTGTATACTTTCCCAGAAAATAGCATAATAGCATATAGTTTTTCATAAATCTCAAATCATCATCTTTCTTAAAACCAGAGTGTACGCCAGTAAAAACTTTTAAAAACAGTTTGAATGATGCATCAATGTAACAGGTGAAATAAGAAATCAACCGGAGTCACCTCGGTGACCTGTACGGTCTAACTCTGCACGTCACTCGGAACTACATAAGGTAGTCTGTACGATGACAGGTGTATAATTACGCTCTAGTGCTTCTCTCATCAATCATCAGCGCGCATATCTAAAGTCACCCACCAGTCGGAACCCCTCTAATGGTCGGTACGACTGGCATGTCGGAACCCTCACATGGTCTGTACGACATCCACCTACTTGGATCCAAGGCGAGCGTGCGGTGTGGTGAATACTAATATAAGCACTAACACCTAGGGGCAGGTTATGAGCTTAAACGTTTCAACATCAAATAATTCAATGAATAATGAACTCACCTGACTTACCTGTGCCTCCACAGCACCATGCACATGTATGCATCATATATCAATCATATAATTCATATTATTCATCACATGAATCTCATTCCTATCATGGCATTTCATTCATATCATGCATCTCATTCATGCATGGCATTTTAAAAATCTACTTTCATTAAAAACTCAGTTTCTGGGAAATTCAATAGTATATAGGAAATACAGAAAATATTGCCCACTCACCTGGAGTTCGCCCTACAACTCCCCAGCACAACACATCAAAGCGTCAAGATGATCGGTGCCTAGAACCATAATCAAATCCGATCTCAGAATCATATCCATAAAATATATAACTTATATAAAACACGTCACTACGCAGTTCGATCTGGAAGATCTGCAACTCAGATTTCCAATCCATAACTTCCAGAGGTCCACAATATACCTCTAGGACAACATCCTAAAATTTCATTACCATCCAACGGTCGGATCTCCGTCAATTTCCAAAACCAAGTGACGGTTAACGTTCTATTTTATGAACTTACAACTCCAATTCCGAAAGATCCGTAAATCGGATTCCCGATCCGTAAGTTCCTATACTCCTCAAATATTACGTATTACTACGTATCAAAGTTTGGTGACGATCCAACGGTCGGATCGTCAATTCACATTTTCACCTAACCACGAATCGTAACGAACTTAGGTTCAATTATTCAATTTACGTCCATCAATTATCAAAACTGAACCTAAAGCATTAAACACATACTAAGAATGACATTGGCGGGCCATTGGCCACGCGCCGCCGCACGGGCCGCCGCGGGTGGCGGTTGGCCGCCCCGGCTCGCCGGAAAATCTAACTATTTCCAAAAATTCTCAAAAAATACAGAATTGAAGATCTCAATGAGTAGAGCAACTTTCATACCTGTGGCCAAGGCCAATTTGGCCTGGAAACACTCCAATTTCATCAAACCCGTACAAAACCCTAAATGTGGTGATCTTCAATTCGTCCTCAATTCAACTCCGTTGCTCCAACCAACAATTGGGCATTGTTCTAGGCCTCAAGGGAAGTGTATGAGTAGTGTCAATTGGAAGAAATTGTTTCAGAATTGGGAGAATCGACGCTAGACCCGCCGGAGTCACCATCACCCCATTGGCACGGATTTGACCCAATTCCCATCGAATTTTGAGAGAATGATGAAGGAGAAGAGATGTGGTGATGCTTGCAGGTGGAGATGGGACGAAAATCGCCTGAAAAACGGCTCAAAACCGCCGGAATTCCGTTGGTCGGCGGGTTGGGTGCGCGCGGGTCACGGGTTCCCCAACCCGTTTTCTCTTCTCTCATCCGCTTCTCGCTCTCTCTCCTTTCCTCCTTGCTCTGCTCTGATTGGCCGGCTTCCTCCCTCTCTCCTCTCCCCATTGGCTTCTCCTTCATCTTCTCCGATTGGGCAGCTTTGCCCAATCCTCATTTTCTGTTCTTCCCCTTCTTCTCACGCACACACACACACAAAACCTTATTTCCTATCATCTCAACCATCCATTTCAAATTCCATTAAATCTGGGCCGTACATTTTCATAAAAGAAAATTCCAGATTTAATTAAAATTATAATTCCTAAATGCCCAATTTTCAAAAGTTAATAACTTCTTCGATATAACTCCAAATAACGAACCGTCTGCGCCCACGCGTCTGTAGCGACGAGTACTACGAGGATATGTCAAGAAAACAAATCTTAGATGGCACGACACGACGATCAACCTCGAATAATGTGCGTGCCTCAAAGGGCATTTTTGTAAAATCCTTTATTAAACTTTAAAAATTCTTAAAATTAGGGACGGGCTGTGACAGTTAGGAAGTATTTACAGGAATTTCGCTTTCTTTATCAGACACTAGAAGAATAGTGGAAGCTGAATTTTTGAGGGCTGGCTTATATATGGATGGCTTCCTAATCTGTATAACTACCATGTTTAGCATTATTATCGATTCTTCATTAATCCATTCACGGTAAATCAATTTGAAATTTCATTCATCTCCTACAACCTATTGATTTGTCCATTTTATTATTCAGGTTTGTCGAAAACTTGCTCAAAGAGCATACTGTCAATGTGGTTTGAGCTGGTTGTAAATAGTATCATCTCTTTGTAAATAATACTTTATCGCTCTTGGTCAGATTGTAAATAACACTTTAAAATCTCTCGCAGCGTAAACATTTTATATGTAAAATAATATTACCTTAAACAGTCTTAAAACCTCCAGCATCGTGCGGGGCTCAATTGCTAGTGTCTTCTATTACGTGGACACGTTCATGTGAGAAATGTAGTGTAAACAAGTCTTGTGGATACAATTAATTCCAAACTGAGTCTGATGTTTGTCAACATTTTGCACAATCAAACACTTAAAACTAGACAAGATAACTTTGTAGAGAAGGCAAGAGGAAAGAAAATAACGTTCTTGGCTGGTTATTTTCTGCAGACAAGTTTCCCTGTATATAAAAGATAAAGGTGGCTTTTTGATTAAGCAACCATTCAAACAGACTACTCAAAGTTGGATGCAGTGTTCAACGTGCAAGGGTTAAATGGCGCCCGAATGCATGTTAAACGAGCAACGGTGCTATAAAAACTTCTTTTCGAATGATTCCACTCAAAGAAGTTTGGAAGCGCTGCTGACATCAACTTTACCCAGGACATACAAAAGGCGTATTTTGACCCTATTGGACAGGTGAGGTCAAAAAAGCTAGGACATGAGGGTAGTGACCCGTAGGGTATAAGGCACGTGAGAACTTTAACTGGAAAATCAATGGAAGTAGTGGAAGTTACTGAGAGCCTTTGCAAAGTTTATTCTTTTACCGATATGAGACTCTTTAACCTTCACATCCTCACATGCACTTTCATGTGAGGTGAATTTTCAAACCAAATACGTGGAGAACACAAATTGGATGATGTGGGGCACATGTGATCATTAGGCTTAACATTTGGGTCATCCTGCTCTAATACCATGAAGAAAGTTAAGATTCCACCATAAAACCAATGGGTTATATGAGGAGTAGGCCAACCTATTAGCCCTTGCAAGGTATCTCCTTTCACCGATGCAAGAATCTTTTACCTTCACATCCTCACGCTATTTAGTATGCCATGGTAATAGAAATTTACGTTCATGAATCCTCTTTTATAATGCGAGAAGTATGGAAGGTTGCCCCTGATGAGATCATCAGCAGAGTAACAATGAATAGGATGAGATTGTCCATCATAAGAAGCATAAGATCCTCTAATAATTGGCTTAAATTCTTGTAGAATGGTAACTCAATATCTCTTTCCTGCTTTCTAAAGCACGTGAGAACCTGGTACAAAAATGGCTAACGGATTAAAATCCGATTTGAGATTTAAATTTAAAGCTACATATGAGAATGAAAACAACTTACAACTGCAAATGTTTTGATGGCGTTGTTTTATCTCAAGTGATGCTTGTGCATAGGGGTGGGTTCGGTACGGTTACCGTACCAAAACCCTCGTACCAATTACCGTACCAAACTTTCGGTTTAGTAAAATCTATTACCATTACCATACCAAACTTTCGGTATACCAAAGTTCGGTATTGCCAAATGTTCGGTTGGCATGGTATGGCAATGGTAATTGCCACTTTATTTTAAGACAAAATCTGTTTTTGCTTTGTTCAACATTTCATATTTTGTGCTTTTGTAATAAGACAAAGATATATAAACCAAATGCATAGACGGAAGAAAATTCTCATAACAAGTGCCCAAATGGATTTCGGATTTCCACCTTCAAATGGATTTACAGCCGTATGAAATGTTGATGAATTACTTGAAAATTATAAGCCTAAAACAAAAAATGGAAACATAAAGCAGTACTATAGGTCCACTTCCTCACCTTAGCAGTACCGGTTGATTATTCAACATAAGCATAAAGCACAACTATGGCACTACAATAAGACTCACCTCTTTAACTTAAACCTCACCTTAGCTGCTGATATCTCATAAATTGTAGCCTAAATTCATCTATTATTCATCATTCACAATTCACATACACAATAATTCAAATGATGCATCAAGATTCATAATGAAAATTAAGCTTACAATCCAAATAGAAGTTACAAACCAAAACAAATAGAAGTTAACAATCCAAATAGAAGTTAAAGTTTCAAACTAAATGAAAATTGAAACTAAACTTCAAAAGGTAAAATTCATTGATCAATTCTTCAAGTTTAAGATGTCGAAGCTTTTGGAGGAGACATTGAACTTCTAGAATATTATAAATATATATTATAATTTATAAATATGTGTTATATTATATATTATATTATATTTTCGGTACGGTACGGTAATACCGTGGTAATGGTATCCATTACCAATACCGTACCACGAACTTTCGGTACGGTACAATACCGTACCATTACCGTTGGCACAAAAAATTTGGCACAAAATCGGTATGGCACGGTTGGCAATTCGGTTGGCATGGCAATTTGGCAAAAAAATCCACCCCTACTTGTGCAGCCTCAATTGTAAAAAAGAGAGGGCTTTAACATTGACATTGTCAGAAGGAACTGTTGTAGAGAAAGAGAGGTTACTAAGTATTACGAACTAAGTCATGGTCCAAGAAAATGTGTTAGATCTCAACGAATTATGGGCTTCGGAAAGGCAGTACGGAGATATGTCAATGCATTCACTGGCTGCTTTGCAATGCAGAATTTACTTCTCCATGGCAATAAAGAAAGTTGCAACATCAAAAAATCTCAACGAGTTATGGGCTTAGGTAAGGGCAATATGGAGATATGTCGGCGGAAACCACCGTTTTCGGCCTTAATCTTGACGAGCTCATGGTATATCATGAGTCTTGTTCTGCTCGCGATTCTCTTCAAAAACGACATATTACACGTCCAATTCTGACATCAAAATATTTCTTGTTGCCTTTTCTGTCGCCATACCAATTGAATCCAATATTTCCAACAATAATTCTTATTTTCCAGAATTTGAAATATTTTATTTTCTTTATCTTTATTCATACGAGTTGTCCTACTTCAGTTGAGAAATCCTTTTGCTGTATAATCATGCACAAGAAGCAATGAGATCCTCTAATTATATGCTTCCATTATGCAAGACTGAGCTCTCTCTGTCCTCCGTTTTGATTATCAGAGAAAATTAGTCAAGGCTGTGACAAAGCCACAGACATGATACACAAAGAACCCGACACAATGTAACTTTCATTGAGGAAGAAGCAGAGGTCATTGAGAGTTTTATTATATTTTCAAAATAATTACAAGATGGGAGAAGGATACAAAGTTTTCTGCGGTGTACAACTGTTAAAATTTAAAACAAACTAGAAAACCAGAACTTACAAGATTTTGGATGCCATTGTTTTCACTTTCCTCCTGTGCAGAATCTAGGCTGCTCAGAATTGGTGATTCGGACTGCACAAAGTATCTCCACCCAGTCCGGTGCAGGTTTTATGTACAAGCAGACGTTTACAGCATGAGAAGAAGTTTATTGATATACAAAGTTCTTTTATCAGCTACAAATCCTCAATTACAGAATGAGGACGATCAGATTACAAACATTAGAATTACCGTTAAACCGGTCTCCAATACTTTTGATAACAAATGTAGTGGATTAAAGCTAGCTGGCCAAAACAAATTCTTCAATTCGAATGAGTTCTCTAGCCACATCCACCATGTATGGCCCTTCTTCAATGTCATCTCGAATGCATAACAATGCCAGTTCAAGGAAATCATGCAACTGCTGTTGTACTTGCTCATTCCCCCTCACTTCCTCATAGATTTTCGGATCAACAATTTCCCCAATTCGACCATCACAACCACGAACATATGGAATCATTGGAATTCCTTCCACCCCAAAAAATGCCCAATATTCTCGTCCCGTCAGGAATACAAGTAAAAGCACACCAAAGCTATAAACATCAGTTTTTTCTGTAATGCGATTAGACCACATGTAGACAGGGTCAATGTACCCAATTGTCCCAGTCACATCATCTTCAACATCCGTTTCCATAGGAGGAATGGTTATAGAGAGCGAGAAGTCGTGAAGTTTGGGAACATAGTCATCATCCAAGAACAGGCCGCTGGGTTTCAGATCCCTATGAATGATGGGTCCGGCAAAAGCGGTATGGAGATATGAAACTGCACTAGCAACCTGCTTTGCAATACACAATCTAATGTTCCATGGTAGTATGATTTGATCTTCATTAGCCCCTCTTAAACTTCCATCAGGGTTGAGAACTCCTTTTGCTACGTATTCATGCACTAGCACTGGTATAGGGAACTCTAAGCAGCAGCCCAAGAGTTTCAAAGCATTCTCATGGTTGCTCATCTGTAATGAAATGACAATGTCACGAATAACCCTAGACCTGCGCCTATCCTCATTTGGACCGTTCCCAAAGGGGTACTTTTTAACGATAATTGATCGGCCATCTAGAAATCCCCTGAACATTTCGTAGCATGAATACCTTTCTACAATGCGAGAAGGATGGAAGTTGTTAGTTGCCCTGATGAGGTCATCAGCAGAGTAACAATGAATAGGATGTGATTCGTCATCACCAGAAGCAAAGAGATCCTCTAACAACTTTTTTAGATTCTTGTAGTACGACGACTCCATATATCTTTCCTTCCTTCTAAAAAATGGCAGCCTTGAGAACCTGGCACAAAGAGTATTAATGAAACTGCATATATTTTTGTTACTTGCCATTGCCAACAACGAAAATAAAATGTTGAAATGTAAATAATCTTCTAATTCTCTAGTGCGGTACACCTGCTTTGGTACCATGTGTGGTCCTAAATGCTTTTGGAAGATCTCTCGTGCAACGATTAATGTTCTCAAAAAAAGATTACTTTCAGGTTCAGCACATGAAAATTTTGATTGGGTTAAACTTTATACAACGGTTGAAAGCACCTCGTAGACCTTAAAAGAAAATAGAGGAATTGAATCTGAAATAAGCTGATAACTTACAGTTTCACAAGTTTTGATGGCATTGTTTCAACGTATGATAAGTTAAGACTGCACCAACTCAGTAGATTGATCGATTTGTCCAGCAGTCCGCTGTCGGATGTCTTGTGCAAGCAGATCAGCAGCGCTTCTACACCGGCAGTTTCATTTTCTTCTGCGGACGGATGACTAGAGTTTTGAAGAATTGGAAGTTTATTGGTAATGCTTTGCAAAGTCAACGATGCCTGGCCTGCTAAAAAATTACATGATGCAGTAGGCTGTGGGCCAGGCCGAAGAAATTATACATAATAATGACTACTGGTGACTTGCAAAGAAAGAAAGAAAAAAGAAGGAACTAGGAAATAGGAGGCTGTGACAAAGTCACATACATGATACACTCACCCATCATGCAACGCAAAACACATCACCTGCCTTACAGCCTCACCTTCAAACCCACCTCCAAATTCACATATCACCCGAAAACCGGCACAATGTTTCATAGAAGAAGCAGGGGTCCTTGACAGTTCGTCTGCCTACCACCCCAATCCCAATGTGATGAATTTCCTAATGATAATTGATTGATCGTCTAGAAAACCATGAAACACGTTACGGGAATACAAAAGCTTAACAATTGAACAATGAGTAACCGAAGTTCTAAACTAGAAGCTATTTCCGCGGTTGAATCGATACCCTCTGATGTTAACAAACGAGATGGATAATAAAGCTAGTATTAACAAGGCAGAATAGACCCCAAGTTTCTTGCTAAAGCTTTGCGAGGTAAACGATTCCATTGAATGATCAGCACTGTTAAAAAATTTACCTAAGGCTACTGTTTTTCCCATTTCATTATCCAGCACAAAATGAGGACTTAGTCATTTGCAAAGAAATGAAAAGGAAAAGAGGAGGAAATGAGAAGGCTGTGAAAAAAAATCACATCCTTATAGTTCAAACCCACCACCCAATTCATAGAAGAAGGACATATGGAATCATAAGTTCATTTCCTTTGTTAAGGAAAGAAATGATGATTAACATATAATCAGGGATTGAGATATGCCGACTTTTATATGATCCCTTAACCTTTGTGTAATCTCTTAAATGTAGGAATGTAATTACTTGTATAGGCTCAATTCCAGGATCGGGAATTAATCCCTCCAGTGTATAAAATCCTTGTAACAGTTTGATGTTGAATACAATACAAATTTCACCTTTCTCTACATGGCACCAGAGCAGAAAAGATTCTGGTAACCATCACAAACTTCCGCTCCTCAAACCAAAAACACTAGCCAATCCCAAAACAAGCCATCACCTATGGCAGAAGAACCAAGAGAGCCCTCGACCAAGCTTGAGGCAACCAAATATGACGATCCAAATGACCCTCTATACATACACCATTCAGATTAGCATGGTTCAGTTTTCATCTCCCAGCGACTGAATGAAGAAAACTATGGAACATGGAGTCGTTCCATGACCATGGCTCTCAACACCAAAAGCAAGGAAGGGTTTGTTGATGGCTCAATCCCAAAACCTTCAGAATCCTCCAAAACTGAGTTACAACAGTGGACCGTCTGCAATAATCGTGTCAAATCATGGTTATTGAACTTAATCTCATAAGACATTGGAGCCAGGGTAATCTACAATGATTAGGCTTTAGGAATATAGGCTGAACTCAAAGAACGCTTCTCTCGCGTCAATAACGTCCATCTTTTTCATGTAGAACAAGTTGTCCATGATTGTGTGCAAAGTGGTATGATGATCAGCGCCTACTACACTAAACTCAAAGGTTTAAGGGATGAGCGTGATGCCATATGAAGGAGACTTTCCAATTTCGAGAGAATCAGAAGACTATGAAGTTTCTTATGGGGCTGAATGATGCATACACATCCATTCGTGGCCAGATCCTCCTCATGGATCCACTTCCCTCAGTCAGCAAAGCACACTCACTCATATTACAGGAAGAAAAACAACAAACAGTGTCCTCCACATCAAACAACACAGTTGATGCTATTGCTTTTTCAGTAAAAAGCAACAAAGGAAATTCAAGCAGAAATTTCATGCCACAGAACCCCACATAAAGTGTGATCGATGTGATATGATTGGTCATACTTCAGATTCTTGTCGTTCCCATCTAAAGTGTGAATTTTATGGGAATAAGGGGCATACCATCAAATGCTGCCAGAAGCTCAAGAAAGCAAAAGAAAGAGGTGAGATTCAGGACCAACGGAACTCCAAAGAAAACCATGTCAACACCAAGGAAGATGTGCAGACTCGTTCCAGCCTCATTAGCTTGACAGCCGAGCAGTACCAACATCTCCTGACTCTACTTGGTAACAACAAATCAACATCCATGGCCAACCTCATTGGTGCTTCTTCCACCACCAGTAGTCTCTCAGGTAAATCTTTTCATGGCTTCGCTCTTTGGAAAGACGTAGCTTGGATCTTGGACACAGGAGCAACTGATCATATAGTGTACTCTCCTGCCCTACTTATTACTTGCTCATTAATACAAAATCGAACCATACAATTACCAAATGGCATGAGTGCTACTGTTACACACGTAGGGAGTGTCAAATTCTCTCCCACTTTGACCATTCATAATGTCTTATGTGTTCCTTCGTTCCAATTGAATCTAATATCCGTCGCTAAACTTGTCCAACACTCGGACTACATTGCCTTTTTTGCTAAAAACCTATTTGTGTTATAGGACCAATGCTTGGGGACGATGATTGGGACGAGAACTGAAAGGGGATGACTCTACTATCTCAACATTGTTACTGTGGAGGCTATCTGCAATTTTGTAAGCACGTCCGCTATTTCCTGCCTTTGGCATGAACGCCTTGGGCACCTTTCCAATAAACATTTCCGATTAATGCAAGCATATGTAAAAGACATTCAGTTTTCTGAAATTAATGATTGTTCAGTTTGCCCTTTAGCTAAACATACCCGTTCACCATCCACCATAAGCTCCACAGATGATAAACGACTCACCAAATTTGATGCTTGTGCCTCCCAATGCATATTCCTTGGATACCTTTATGGGAAAAAATGGCATCGTCTTTATGATCTCCAAATTGGAAAAATATTTGTTTCTCGAGGCGTGACCTTTGGCTAGCATATTTTTCCCTACCCTCACTCTTTATCAGACACATCCATTGTCCTACCAAACACCATTTCAACTGAACCAAGTTTAAAACCACCACCTGCCACGACTAGAACCCCACCAAATGAGCCCAACTTAGCACCACTAAATGCCATTGAACCTTCGCCATCGACATCACCACCACCATCTGCAACACACTCCAGTTATGACCATGCGGCCCCAACAATTGTTCCGACAAACTCGCGCCAAACATGCTCCACACAACCACCTCCTCACTTCAAGGATTATCACATCGAGACTCATTTTCCTTCCCGCCCCTCCTAGTCATCACCCTCAGCTCCAATCTTCACATCAGGTAGTCTCTATCCTTTAGCTACTGTAGTCTCCTATGATAAGTTATCATCTCACCATCATGCATTCACCACGATTATATCCATGGAAGTAGAACCTCGTTTGTTTTTGCAGGCTATGCAGCACCCTCACTGGCAGATTTCCATGCATCAAGAAATCGATGCCCTTGAAGCCAAGTGCACCTGGACACTTCAACAGTTACCTCCTAGCAAGAAACCTATTGGTTGTAAGTGGGTTTACAAAATCAAATTTAAACCGGATGGCACAATGGAACGTTGTAAGGCACGTCTAGTGGCCAAAGGGCACAATCAAGTTGAAGGCTTGGATTACAAAAAAAACTTTGCTCCGGTTGCCAAACTTGTTACGGTTTGTCTTTTTCTTGTCATGGCTGCTGCACAACGTTGGCATCTCCACCAACTTGACGTCAATAATGCTTTCTTACATGGAGACCTTGATGAGTTATATGACTCTTCCACCCGGGTTTGGACGAAAGAGGGAGACCCATGTTTGCAAACTACACAAGTCATTGTAAGGCCTTAAGCAATCGTCAAGGCAATGGTTCCTTAAGCTTTTGGTTTCACTCAAAAACTTGGGTTTCCAACAGTCCAAGGCTAACTATTCGTTATTCGTCCGCACCTAAGGTAATTTAATCATCATCATATTAGTTACGTGGATGACATTATTATATCAGGGAATCATTTGGAAGCAATCGAGGTCACAAAATCTTTACTGAAGCAGCAATTTAAGTTAAAAGACATGGGACAATTAAAATACTTCTTGGGGATCGAGGTAGCGAGGTCAAACAAAGGCATTACCATTTCACAAAGAAAATACGCACTGGAGATTCTTGAAGATGTCGGATATCTTGGAGCTAAACCTACATCATGTCCTATGGAAGACAACTTATCTCTCAGCAAAGACGAAGGAGAGTGCATTTCAAATCCCTCCACATACTGACAACTTGTGGGTCGATTGATTTATTTAACCATTACACGACCTGATTTAGTATATCTAGTTCATATATTAAGTCGGTTCATGGACAAGCCTCGGACACCGCACATGGAAGAAACGTACCATGTTCTAAGCTATCTTAAACAAGCTCCAGGACAAGGCTTATTTCTTCCTGCAAATAGCTCCATTCAATTGAAAGCTTTTTGTGACGCAGATTGGGCTAGGTGCTCGAACACTCAACGTTTTGTCACCAGGTATTGCATATTCCTCGGGCACTCATTAGTCTCTTGGAAAACCAAGAAGCAAGCTACTGTATCCTGATCAAGCGTAGAAGCAGAATATAGATCCATGGCTACAACTTGTTGTGAAATCACTTGGCTGAGAGCCATCCTACGAGACTTAAGTATCTCACACCCACAACCTGCAATGCTATACTGTGATAGCCAGGCCGCACTCCACATTGCATCAAATCTTGTTTTCCATGAACGAACCAAGCACATTGAAATTGATTGCCATCTCATTCGAGAGAAAGTCCAAAATGGAACGGTCAAAACGGCTCATGTGTCGACTCAATGACAACCTGCTGACATATTCACCAAGCCACTTGGTATCTCACAGTTTTCAACTTAGCAAATTGGGAATCATAAATATACATTCCAAGTTGAGGGGGAGTGTTAAGGAAACAAATGATGATTAACATATAATCAGGGATTGAGATATGCCGACTTTTATATGATCCCTTAACCTTGGTGTAATCCCTTAATTGTAGGAATGTAATTACTTGTATAGGCTCAATTCCTGGATCGGGAATTAATCCATCCAGTGTATAAAATCCTTGTAACAGTTTGATGTTGAATACAACACTATTTTCACCTTTCTCTACATCATTCTTCCTAATTCATACTCAAAGCTTTTCGTCTCGTCAAGAATACAAGTAAGAGCACACCAGTTTTTTCTGTAATGTAACCAGATTTCATGTAAGAAGAACCAAGGTACCCAAATTTTATTCACCTTATCATCATCAACATGTGATTTCCTAGGAGGAATTTTTATGGAGAGTGAGAAGTTACAGAGTTTGGGAACATAATCATGGTCTAAGAAAATACATGTGGGTTTTAAATCCCGATGAATGTAGTGGATTAAAGCTAGCTGGGCAAAACAAACTTTTCAATTTGAACGAGTTCTCTAACCACATCCCCCATACGTGGGCGGTCTTCAATTTTATCTCGAATGTATAATAATGCGAGGTCTAGAAAAGAATGCCACTGCAGTCGTATGACCTGATTTTCCCCCACCTCCTCAAGAATTTTCGGATCGCCAATCGCCTTGGTTTGATGACGATATTCAAGAACATATGGAATCAAATATTCTCTTCCTTTCACCTGACAAAATTTCACAGCTCGTCATTTGGTTAAGAATATGAGTAAAAGCACGCCAAAGCTATAAACATAATTTTTTTTCTTCTGAAATGCAATTAGACAGCCGGTAGTCAGGGTCACGGTACCCAGCTGTCCCACTCATAGAATTTTCAATATCCCATTCCATCAGAGGAATGATTACGGAGAGTGAGAAGCTGTAGAGTTTGGGAACATAGTTATCGTCCAAGCAAATACATTTGGGTGACAGATTTCTATGAATGATGGGTCCGGGAAAGGTGATATGGAGATAACTACAAGAGAAAGCTGCTTTGCAGTACGCAATCTAATGTTCCATGGTAGTAAGATTTGATCTTCATTAGCACCTCCTAAACTTCCATCAGAGTTGAGAACTTTTGCTGCATATTCATGTACTCTCTGGTACAGGGAACTCTAAACAGCAGCCTAAGAGTTTCAAAAAATTCTCATGGTTGCTCGTCTGCTTTAAAATGACAATGTCACGAATAGCCTGAGATCTAGCTCGATCCTCAATGTGCCAACGACCGATGAAGTACGTCACAATAATAATTAATCGGCCATCTATGTCACGCATGCCCAACTTGTCAAGCAAGTTGGAAAACACACTATTAGACACAACCTTAGTAAGCACATCAACAAGTTGATCTTGAGATCCCACAAAGGGAAAATTAATAATTCCATCATTCAATTTTTCCTTGATGAAATGACGATCAATCTCCACATGTTTTGTTCGATCATGTTGCTTTGGATTATGAGCAATCTCAATAGTAGCCATGTTATCACAATGGAGTTTCATAGCACCCTTGGGTTTACATCCAAGATCTCTCAACAATTTTTTCAACCACAACAACTCACATACACCATGAGACATACCACGAAACTCAACTTCAGCACTTGACTTAGCCACCACTTTTTGTTTCTTGCTTCTCCAAGTAACTAGATTACCACCCACAAAAGTAAAGTATCCAGATGTAGATCGCAGGTCTGTGATTGAATCTGCCCAATCTGCATCTGTATACTCTTCTACATTCAAATGTCCATTCTTGGAGAAAATCAAGCATCTGCTAGGAGCCATATTCAAGTACCTCAAAATATGGATTACTGCATCCACTACTACAAAATCATTTATTAGTGTCACTATGATAACCAACAAAAAACATATATTATTGTCGGAAATTAAGCAAAATCCGATAGAAAATGGATGCAGTGGCAGATATACTAAGCGACAGAATTGCCAGCATCATGAAATTAATTATCCGACATAAAATACTCTAAAACTGACAGAACTTGTGTCAGATATATGCGACAATAAATACAAAACTACCGTCGGATATTATCAATTAATGTCGTTCTTGACCACCAGGAAATTAAAAATATCGTCGGGTTCACATCAACTTCCTGTTGGTCCCAACCGATAGAAAAATTTAAAAAAAATAAAATCTACTATTGTCTGTCGGTCACAACCAATAGAAAAATATTAATAATTAAAAAAAATAGAAAACATTCTTTTTTTTTATTTTAATTTTACATAATGAATAAAAAACAAATTTAATGAGTGAATAAAATAAACAAGGCTCGTAACAAACATAATATGCATTCAAACATAAATTAATCTACAATAATGTCTTTTGAATCTGCCATAACACATAAAGTAGACGTTAAATATAAATTAACCTACAACACAGTCATCTGAATCCGCCATAATACATAACTAGACAAAAAACATTTGGCCGAAGTAGATAGAGTGTCAGACATAGCCATAAGGAAAACCAACAAACTATTCAATAGAACTCGAGCCTTCTGCCGAACCTCCCTGTGCTCCAGAGCCTTCTGTCGATCCTCCCTGTGATCCAAAGCCTTCTGCCAATCCTCCATGTGCTCCCAAATACCTTATCACATCCCCATCAAAACTACCCGACAGCAATCCAAAAAACAAACCTGAGGATAATCCACCATTGAAAACACCTGCAAAAATATGTGAGTCACCGGGAGAAGCCATCTGAGGTCGATATATTGGCATTGGATACTGCAGCTGAAAAGACATATGTTGCATGGGATATGCAGGCCCAGGTGGCTGATAAAGGGCCGAATGCTGTGATGCCTGAGGGCTGAGTGGTGGCCGTTGCAGATGTTGTGGATGAAGCAACATCAATATTTGATGTTGCTGCATCATCATCTGCTAGTTCATCGCCTACTGCTGCTGTGAGGTCTTTGATTTCTCAAGCTCAACCGTTACCACTACCAACTTTCTGGAGGCTTCTTCCTCCCTCCTCCTTAATTCATTGTTCTCAGCTACCACCTTGGCCAATGCACCCCTGGATGATTTCCTGGAAGACCAAGCACCTGAAGAGCTTGCATATAACACCATCTCTGGTATCACCCCATGACCATAACCTCGAACGCTATTTCTAGTCTCAAAACCCATCTGCTCAACATAAATCTGTGTTCTAACCTCAGAGGTGTTCTCTTCTCCAGACTCCACAATTGACTGAATTTGACTCTCCATAGATGTCTTGCAATATAATATTTAAACAAAATAATAAAAGATTATTAAGAGTTGAAATATAGAAATATAAATCAGATTCATAAAAACAGATTCATCAATCCAAACAGAAAGATAAACAAGGTTCATAAAAACACATATTATGTGTTTAAACAAATGCAATATTATTGTTTAAATAATGTGTTAGAACATAGATTCATCAATCCAAATAGAAATAGTCATAATCGAATAGAGTCAAAATCCAAATAGAAATTGTCCAAATAAGAATTAAATACAAATAGTCATAATCTAAATAGAGTTATAAATCATTTACCCTTCTCTGTTGTGACGATTCATCAATCCAAGAGTCATCTTTCCAGGTATGGGTAGCTCGAAAAAAAGAGATGGGATCTGGCTCCTTCCCATGCTTGATCTTCTTTAAATATGTTAAAAGAAAACAACAAATACATATTAACCCCAGATTAATAATACAAAAATAAAAAACACTACATATATTACAAATTAGCAACACATACAAGTTCCTCTCGAACCCGAGCAAATGTTTTTGAACCAGTTGTATGGTTCATCGTTTTTAACTCCCGATTATACTTGCTTTTCTATGCCACCTCCTGAAAAGTAAAAAAGAAAACCTTATAAGACAAACATATTTCAATACCAAATATCAAATCATTAATTTTTTACCTTCGTTTTAGGTGTAATACTCACCACCATCCACACCAGGGGGAGGTTCTAAGCGCTCATGCTCTTGTCTTTTGGTGTAATACTCCGCTTTTAAAAAATTACGGTATTCCTTGTATGCATGATCCGCAACATGGAGAGTCATGTTACGAATCAATGGCATTCTGTCACAATCTTCATCAGGAAAAATGATATTCCCCTATATTCAAAAAAACAAACATGTTAGTACAAATCCGAAATATAGTCTTGAAATATAGAAGTACAAAACGAAAATATATACTTTAATTCTTTCCCACAAAACTTCCTTACCATTTTCAGGAACCAAGCGCCAATCCCTCTTCAATGGAATATGTCTTGGATCCTTAACCTCCGAGGCTATCAATTTCGAAAATTCAGCGGCATTTTCACTAACACATTTCCCTGTCGAATCAAATAGACAAAGTTGTCTCTCTTTCCACTTCGGAATAGCAGCTCCGCGGGTCCTACGTTCATTTTGTTCCTCCATAGAAAAGGGAAGATGAGTAAAAATGGGTAGAAGTGAAAATGGGTAGGAGTAAAAATGGCTGGAAGTGAAAATGGGAAGGAGTGAAAATGGGAAGGATGAGAACATGTGAAGTGAAAATGGGAAAGAAAAGAGGAACGGTTGAAGTAAAAATGGGAAGTAGTTGAGGGCAATAAACGTTGTCGGTTATATCCGACAGAGCTTTTATGTTTCTGTCAGCACTATGCATTTATGTATGTCAGAACAGTACATTTATAGATGTCAAAATAGTGTCGGTTATTATCGACAATAAAGTAAATGGTGTCAGTTATATCCGACAACCTGACTGAAAAGCACCCGCCTATTTAATATGCATGTCAGGTTTGTGTAGGTTATAACCGACAAAAATATCCAAAAACTGCCACAAAATTTTCCTCCTTCGGTTTTTGTGCGCCTTTAATTTTTTTGAATCAAAGTCGCTGGAAATATCCCCCCCAAAATTTTGTTCTGTTCGTGTTCGTTATATTCAACAGGGTAATGAGTGAAAAAAAAAATTAAACCATGTGTTTTTAAATAACATTTTAACTTTTACCACACAAACTAAAATATTTTAAATAAAAGTCACCACACAAATTGAAATATAGTCTAATTAATACTTAAAAAGCATAAAGTAAATAATAAAACTATTCCATTTCATCTTCTGTTAGGTCATCGTCGACATTGACAAAATTAGGGAACTGGGTAGGCAATGGTAATACTTCGTGAAAAGGAGTCTCTTCCACGCCAACCCTTGTATGCAAATTTTCATTGTCAAGTACACAATCATCCAAATCAGGTATGGCATAATCATCAAGTGCATCATTATCCTCCAATACGTCAAACAAATCTCTCGGTTGCATTCGAACAACAACATGCCAATCTTTTTCAATTGTGTCATCCACATAAAATGCTTGTAATGCTTGTGAACCTAATATGAAAGGATCCTCTTTAAATCCCAATTGATTGAAGTTTACTAAAGTAAATCCATATTGATCGGTCTTCATACCTCTTGGATTTTCACTATTAACCCATTCGCACTTAAACAACATCACAGCTCGACCCCTGTCTCCTGCTTCGGTAAGACCACAATATCTAACCTCAAACATGTCTATGACTCTGCCATAACAATTCACTTGCCCAATTGCACCAGGGACATTTGCAGGTACAAAGACACCACAATTTGGATATGCTAATCGTCCACAGATTTTGTACGAAATATGAACCCATGAATAATGTGACTTTTATATTTCGTCACAATCCTACTAGGATAATTGGCTAGCCAACGCAAGTGTTCAGATATCAAGATATCATTAGCATGACATCTTGAATTAATCTGTAATAAGTAAAAGGATAAAATTTGACACGACAAATATAAACACGTCATAATTAAAATGTAAAAAAAAAAAGTAATAATGTGGCTGTTATATTAACTCACATGTTGCTTGAACCATTCTAGAAATTCTTTCTTGCTTAGCTCCTTGATTTGTCGCACAGTCAACCTTGCTCGACGATGTTGATTTTTCAAGAATTCCTCATGTTGCCTAGCCAATCAGGTCCAAATATGCTTAACTAATTTTTCAAAGTAAAGAAAATTGATAAAACATTAAGATGTATGACTAGATGTTCTTACCTTCTAAATGGGTTGACCTCATCACAATTATTTAGAATGTATATGTGGCACTGATCAAGAACATTTAACTCGAGCTCTCAAAAATTGACCATCATATACTCCACATCCAATACCATCTTCATTTCATCCTCTATGAGTGCGACGAGACTCGACATCTCTAAGATACATGAAACAAAAGGACAAGCACTCATCACCAAATATGTTTTAGCAATAGAACCTTCAGGATGACCCTTATTACGAACATAGCGCTTCAGTGTTTGCAAATACCTATAATTATAATACAAAACACAAATTATTATAATTACTAATAAAAATTATCATTATAAATTAACAAATTTTATAAAGATTTGTTAATTACCGTTCAATTGGATACATCCATCTATATTGAACATGCCCTGCAATAGCTGCTTCATCTACCAAGTGAACTGGGAGGTGCATCATTACATCAAAAAATGCAGGCGGTCTTCTCCAATTGACATAATGTCAAGGTAATTCTTGAAACCTTCCTCGGACTCCTTCTTGCTACACAATTGTCTGAAAATTGCACTTAACTCTAATAATATCATAGTAACAGATTTAGGCAAAACCGCACATATTGCAAGCGGGAGTAACTGTTGCATTAAAACATGGCAATTGTGGCTTTTCAATCCATGTATTTTTCATTCATTCATATGCACACATCACGACAAATTTGATGAATATCCATCGGGAACCCGAATAGTAGACAACACTTTACAAAATGCAGTTTTTTCTTCTCTTTTCAACGTGAACAGTGCTGGAGGTCGAAATGTTCTATTTCCTTCTCTACATGGATGTTGTCCATGTCTTATGTTCAAGATTTCAAGATCTGCACGTGCAGCCAATCCATCCTTAGACTTTTTATCTATATCTAACAATGTTCCCACTATATTGTCACATATATTTTTTTCAATATGCATAACATCAAGATTGTGTCTAATCAACATATGCCTCCAATAAGGTAGTTCATAAAAAATAGATTTCTTCTTCCACTGACTCTTACTACTTGTACTGCTCTCAGTTCGTTTTCTGTGTTGCCTAACCAAAGCATCTTTCTTTGGTTTTCCAAAAGTAAATCTTAAAGTACAAAATTCTTCAAGACATTGTAAACCAGTCCACTACCTTGGTGCACTATGATGCTCTCGCCGACCATTAAAAGATGCGGTTTGCCTTCGAAACCTATGATCAACAGGAAGAATGAAGGAAAAATTTGTGAAAACAAGTTCATTTGAGCAACATCTATGCATGCTATTAACAATTAAAAGGCGGAATCATGCTTGTATGCACTCAAAAACAAAACTTAACCCATGAAATTCAAAGCCTAATAGTTAGGTGAACCAAGACTCAACTCAAAAACAAAACTTAACCCATGAAATTCAAAGCCTAGTAGTTAGGTGAACCAAGACTCAACTAAAAAACAAAGTGAGTTGAGAAATCTTATACCTTTGTTGATTCCTCTTTGCATAAGCAAAGGCTAATCACCCAAGGAGAGGGCCTTCATTCCTTGCTTCTTAGCTTCATGGATTTCTTGGAGGAGGATGGTTGAAAGGATTCTCCAAGTTCCCAAAATAAAGAACCTCTAATTTTTCCACACCAAGGAGAGCATTGATGAGGAGATAAGTGACCTAGAGGAAGTAAGATTGCTAGCTAATTTCCTCTAGGGTGGCCGGCCTCTAAGAGAGAAAAGAGAGCTTTGTGTTCTCATCTTTTCTCCAAAAGAAACCCTAATGAAGAAAAGGCTATAAAGTCACATTTATACCTACCTTTATTGGAGTGGCAAACTTGTAATAAGTCCAAAACCCACTCCATTATTATCATGGCCGGCCATTAAGGGTTTATTGGACTTTCAAGCCCTTTGTGTTTTCAAGTTGTCATACAATTTGAGTTAATGGCTTGACATTCAAATCCCATTGGGCCTTGCGGCCCAAAACTAACCCGAGGTCTTTAACGAACATATTCGTTTGATTAATTAGCATATTAATTAATCCTAGCCATAAATATTAAACCATTTAATTATCCTTACTCATCTCCGTTGTTTCTTCAATCTCTACCTTACTCAGTGTACTATCCATTAGGTTCCTTTTAGCGAGGCAGTGGGCATGTGAAATCTCGTTCCCGGATTTCACTGTTATAATCTACGTATTGTTATTATTGAAATTTTATGTTATTTTCGGGAATTTATATTAATTTATTTGAATTTAGATTTTAATTAAACTAGTTACGAAGTTTGAAGTTTGGAAATTTATTTTTTAAAATCCGTAGATCTTTCGAGGTCACAATTTATATTTCTGAATAGAGCTCGATCTCACGAACGCATAGGCGAAAGCCGTTTACGCGTCTGGATTATAACGATATAGTTACGGACGTTTGGAATTGTTTTACTAAACTATAAGTTTTAAATTAATTAGAACTTCCATCATGTGGGAATGGTAACCAATCAAAGTTGGTTGTGGAGGGACCAATAAGAAAAGAAGGAAAAAAAAAAGGAGAGGAGGAGAAGTTGCCTGATGGCAGAGAGGGAAATGAAGAAAGGAGAGGCTCGGGCAAGGGGAAAATGAGAGAGGAAGGTGACTGACGAATGGGGGATGAGAGGAAGGTGACTGACTAATGGGGGATGAGAGAAGGGACAACAGGAGGGAAACGAGTGAGGGAGGGGATCCGGACCCCCTCGACCCAAATGGCTCCTTAAACCCGCGCTCGCAGACCCGGTTTTGGGCATAAAATCCAACGAAATTCCACCCAAATCCCGTCGATTTGAGCTGAGCCACCACCTGGAAACAACTCACCATTGTCCCACCTTCCTTTCTCATCCAAAAATAGAATTGATTGGGCTCGAAATTGGAAGAATCGAAGTCGTCGGCTTCGAGGACACCCGGCAACAATTCGTCGTTTTCTGTGACTCTTCCCGTCGATCTCCACCATTAAACAACTTCCATTGAGCTCAGGAACAATGCCCAATCATTGGTTGGAGCGTCGGAGTAGATTTGAGGACGAATCAAGGAACACCCAATTATAGGGTTCTAGCGAATCAAGGCTGATTTCAAGCTGTTCCCGGCCGAATTGGACTTCAACCTAGGTATGAAAATTTCTCCCCTCACTGAGATCTACTTGTCTGTAAAATTTGAGAATTTTTAAAAATAGTTGAATTTTTCCGACAAGTCGGGGCGGCGGCCTGGCTAGTAGGCCGACAATGTCCTTTTAAGTTGAAATAGATGCGTTGATTTCATAATTGATATCCATATGAAGTGGTTTGATTGTTTGAACTTAGTTTCATTATGATATGTCACTTGATCAAAATTTGAATTGACAATCCAACTGTTGGATCGTCACCAAATTTTACTGCATTACAGAACGTATTATTTGAGGATAGCTGGAATTGACGAATCGGGAATCTGACATACGGATCTTCCTGAATTGGATTTCTAAGTTAGTAAAATTAATTGTTAACCGCCACCTAATCCTAGCAATTGGTGGAGATCCGACCGTCGGATCGCGATGAGCTTTTAGTATGTTGTTTTTTAGCATAATGTGGACCTTAGGAAGTTACGAATCTAGATTATGATGTGCGGATCTTCCGGATTGAATAACCTTTAGATTGTTGACCTTAATAGACCTACCTTATCGACGGTTGACGTCCTAGTTAATGTGCTCTACTCTAGAGTGTCGTTTATCTCTAGTTTGTTGTTGAGGCTTGATGGAGCTTAGTTGGCTCATCACGATGACGTGTCGTTCCCAGTTGACGTGTGTCTCGATATATGTATTAGTGACACCATATTGAGTTATACTTGTTTATTAAATGTGCTTTCCGCTGATGAGAGTAGACATGCACAAAAGCCACACACCCAAACACCTTTGGAGGAAGTTTGGATACAAAAACAGGAGAAACATGCTTTTGTAGCACATTGAACGGTGTCTGAAAATCAAGAACCCTACTTGGAACACGACTTATCAAATACAACCAAAACAGTATGACCCCACAAATGATGAGGAACATATTTAACCAACATCAAGGAGCGATCAACCTCCATTATTTGACGATTCTTCCGTTTAGACCCACAATTTTGTTAGGGTGTAAATGGAGTAGTCGTCTGGTGAATAATACCATGATCACGAAAAAAACATGCCAAAGTGTGATTCACTTATTCTTCTTCATTATCAGACCTGAAGACCTTAACTTTGGCCTGAAACTGAGTAGACACCATTGTAGTAAATTCTTGAAGAAGTAAAGGGACATCACTCTTATTCTTCATCAAGAACACCTAAGTTAATGGAGTACAGTCATCAATAAAAGTAACAAACCAACGAAATCCATTAGAAATAACCTTCACCGGACCCCACATATCAGAATGTATCAAATCAAATGGCAAAGTAGCTTTAGAATCACTTATGGGAAATGAAGCATGATGACTCTTAGTCATGACACATGTTTCACACTTGAACTCTGAATCACTAGAAGTACGAAACAAAGAAGGAAATAGATGCTTCATATAATTGAATGATGGATGTCCCAAACGTCGATGCCACAACCAAATTTGATGTTTGTCATCCACTTTAGCACTTAGAACTTGATTATTATTTGAACCTGAAGCAATAGGATCCTTCATAGTCAAGATGTACAAACCCCTTTTACCATGACCAATTATCTTTTGAGTTTGAATGTCTTTAAAATAACAATACATGGGGTAGAAGTGAGCGGAACAATATAAGGTACCAAGTAGTTTTCCTACCGACAATAAATTGCACTTAACATCAAGAACAGGTAAAGTATGGACCAGTGATAAGGTTGGAGTGAGAGAGATAGTGCCTTCACCCCTCACAGGGGAAGATGCTCCATTTGCACTAGTAATATACGGATCACGAACACGTAACTCATCAAACACTCTAGGGTCACTAGTCACATTATCAGTGGCACCAGTATCAATTATCCATAGATTTGTTCCACCAAGATGCATAACAACACTATGATTGTATTGAGTCATTTAGCTAAAACACGAACAATAAAAGCACAAAAGATACGTAGAGTAATTAAGACAATTTACCAGAACGTTGTAGCAGAATAACTATTTCGGGACTGCAGCAATGCACTGTTCACGACACTGTAGCAATGTACTATAGCATGCCACCATTCTCGGATTGTAGCACGATATTGTTCACCTTTCTTCTTTCTTTTTTTTGGTACGATACTAAAAAAGTGGGCACAAAATTAAGCACAAGGGTCACCAAGAGCGAACTGTTTTGATACCAAGTTGAATTAAACATGGTAAAATACCAAAAATATATATGACAATATTTGATAATTTCCTGTATATTCATTAATCTCCAAAGTGGAGTATATATAGGAGTTACAATTGGTATTATATATATACTTCGTCAAGGTGGGACAACATACTATTATTTACACTTTAACTAATATATAAATATATAACTCGCAATAGTTCCAGCTTTGAGTCCTAACCTTGAGGACAGGGTTGATTTAGAAGGAGAGGGTAATGATAGGATTGTGATTATCTTAATCACAGCTTGAGAGAACAGTAAGCATTTAATTAAGGGGTTTTGGAAGTACAGTCCTTGCAAAAGATTAGAATTTAAAAAATTGCATACTCAATTTAATCCCTTAAAGTGTTCTTTTATTAAAATTTATATTCTATATTTGTTAGCTAGTTGCAGGTTTGAACAAGGAGCTCCGCTCTCTCTCTAGTCTTCCTCTCCACACTTACATACACTATTCCATTGTTGCTAGCTACCTGTAGGTCTGAGCAAGGAGCTGAGAATTTGATCCTAACACAAAATCGGCATGACCGACAGCCTCAGCTACCGAAACAAAGCAAATCCCTTAAGCCCCTCCTCCCCATTCATCTCCTTTAAGTCCATCGGCTTCCTCATCTCCCCAACCACCTTCACATCAACCACCCCATCATCCCCTTTTTCTAAATACCATTCCCGCACGATGGTGAAGACGCGGATTACGCGGCAGGCCTTAGCGCCCGAGTGGTAGAAGCAGCAGAGGTCGCTGAGCTTCATGGACTTGAGAAGCCAGTATTGTTTCTCTACAGCCATCGAATGGGATTGGGATTTTCTTGCCTTCTTTGTTCCTGATTTCCTATTGGAATTTAAAAGGTTTGGTGTGGTGGGTTTTTGGTGTTCTGGCGAGGAAGACATGTGTTTTGGTGCCAAGGGATAGTTGTATGCTGGAATAAAATATGTGGCTTGCCATGTGTCATCTCAAGAATCTCAACGCTGATAAGCTGTTTAACTACACGAAAGTTGTACAATGTTCCAGAATATATAATTTTTTGAATTTTTGAATTTTTAGATGGGAACTGTTATAAGCACTCCAAAAATCTCATTATATATTCTTCACAAATGTATTTTTCTATCTAATTAAAGAAAGTTTTGGAATGCAAAATAAGATTTTAAGAGTACCAATAACAATTCTCTCATTGTATCTTTGATTTAGAATTCAACCGTTCAAAACTCTATTCTATTGAGTACCTCGTAAGTATCTGAAGCGCATTAGGATTGCAAGTTGTGATTGTTGGAGTTTGGTGGTTGAGATTAGAGGCCACATTTGTGTCCCACATCAGCTAGAGGAAGAGCCAATGTAGTGCTTTATAAGTAATGGTAGACACACATATTGTCGAGGCTTTTTGGTAAAACCTTATACATGTTTCTCTCGGGTGGCTAAAGTATTAACAATTGAATTAGTTTTTAAAAGATTTGGGTTTTATACTCCTAAACACCCACAACTTGCATACTTAGAAGCCCAATAGACATGTGTTATAGAAGCCCAATAGACTTGTGTAATAGAAGCCCAACAGACGTGTAATATGAGAAATAATTTGTGCACTATTTTTACTCCTAAACACCCTTGTTTATTATCATTCCTTGAAGTATTGCTTATTTTCGTTCTTTAATTCTCCTTGAATTTATTGGATACAAAATTTAAAAGGGTAATGATAGGGAGACTAAATTTATAGACTAAATGATTTGTCACCCATAGGAATGAACACGTTTATCAATGCTAAAGTAATAATTCAATTAATCATCAACTTCCACATCTTTTGGTTTATAAAATTTTGTTTACAAATTTAATCACCCTAACATTAGCCAATTTAAAAATAAAAAGTACGTTAAAGTAGAAAAGAGTGCAGAAATCAATTTTTATGTGATAAATATTCTGTACACCACAACTTTGAACAAATTTTGTGAAACGTTTCATATTAAAGATAATTAATACTGTGATAACACCCCAACCACCATCGATGAACAGTAGTTGGCGTTGTACATTCCTTTTATATTTTTACTTCTTATAACACAGGAACTTCACAAACAACCATCCATTCAATCAATTGTTCAAATTGATGGTCCGAGCATATTTTGGAGAACCCAGTTGCTCAAATTAATTAACATTTCAAAATTAATGAAGAAAAATATGTTATATAAATCATATTCGATAAACCTGATCAAACATAATCAAGTTTAAATAACAACTCAGACACCAAAAAATCAAACTTGTTCCTGCAGATCCATGAAATGACATAACAACAGTAATCAAACAGGCAAAGCAAGACGACGAAGAGGAGTGGGGTGGGTGGGGCTGTAAGTGCAAAGAGAAGACAGAGAAGCAGACGGGGAATTGAACTGCGCTCCAAGCTGTGGGGTGTTTGCTAGAGGACAATAAAATTTGGTTCTTTTTTTGTTTTAGGGGTTTGGCGAGTTCTTATCTCTGGCATTTACAGGACTGGTTCGTAGTTGGCGACAAGTACTGCAGGTGCTTCGGCGGCAGAAGAGGATCCAGGCGTTGAGGATTTCTTTGTGTTGGGCTCACCTTTTGGGTTGGGCTTTTCTTTTAGAGGTCCTAATGTTGCTTTGTGCTTTGTGTGTTTTTGGGCCCCACTCTTGTATGTATGGTGTGTTGGTAATAAAATGTTACCTATTGATTGAAAAAAAAAAATGCAACAGCCTCAGTGATCATTTTATGTTAGGGCAAATTAGCGGTTTTGATTAAAATTTTGTGAAGTGCCTGCAATAGATTAAGAGTATAGAATAAGTCTCAAGTTCTGTTTGTACCATACTTGATCAATCCCGAAACTACTGAGCACCGGTCAACGTTGTACCGTCAAGGACCCAGAAGAGTTTCCCTCCAACCAGAAGGCCAATCACAGCGCGACACGTGTCGACATCAGAAGCCAATCATAGCGCGACACGTGTCAACATCAGAAGCCAATCACAACACGACACGTGTCAATGTTAGAATGAAACTAGAAACTCTCTTCTATAAATAGAGACCATTCTCTCACAATATTTCCTAATGTCATTTGTACTAAATCATTCACTAGTACTCACAAAAAGAGAGCTTGAACCTATGTACTTGTGTAAACCCTTCACAATTAATAAGAACTCCTCTACTCCGTGGACGTAGCCAATCTGGGTGAACCACGTACATCTTATGTTTGCTTCCCTGTCTCTATCCATTTACATACTTATCCACACTAGTGATCGGAGCAATCTAGCGAATGTCACAAACTTAACACTTTCTGTTGTACCAAAGTCCTCGCTGATTTTGTGCATCAACATTTGGCGCCGTCTGTGGGAACGACACTTATTCCCACTCTCTTCAGCTTTGCCAAGCTGGTTTCCACCATTCGTACACTCTATTTTGACCAGGCATTCCTCTCCAACATGGGGAGCGAAAGAAGCCACAACACACAGAATGACACCCCTCTTGCACTTAGTGCAAAGCAACGAAAGAATGAAGGAAAAAGGGTTGCTCTTCAAGCTAAAGTCGATGAGCTAAAAGCTCATAACTACAAGATAGCAATTAAGATTGAGGTCCTCCAGGAGCAGTATGAGAAACTCTTTGAGACGCTCCACGAAACTAGGCGTACTCAAACATGCAAGCTCGTTGCCCTTGTGGACATCAACCATCATCTGGGTGCCCCCCCAACACGGAGGGTCACCTCCCTTCAACATGGGTATCCCTGATGAGGAGTGAGCTAATCATCAAAACATTGATCAACATGAGACTTCTCTCAACCCAGATGCTTCGACTCGAAGTATAATAAGTAGAGGAAGACACCTCTTTGCAGAAGGGTTGGAATGATCGAAAGCCATTTATCGTGACTGCCGAGACTTTCTAAAGCAACGTCGAGAGAATCCCCTCCACATATGCTTGAAGATCAATGACCCAAGGTTTTCTGAAAGACTCGGTCCCCTCCCACGACCCAGGCCAGCTGTCAATATAAGGAAGGAACGACAGGTCCCAGAGGAACATGAAGGTACGGGGGACTCTGAGGTATTCCGACAGACTCGCCCTAGAAGTCAGTATGGTGAGTCCAAGAAAAAACCACACGCCCTTGCTCAAACTTTCCTACTTCCAAGAGGCGATGGAAACTTACGAAAGAAAATTTCAGTTGTACATGACTCCACTCAGGACCCCCTTGTCCTACAGCTTTTTGAGGAAGTAAACAAGTTGAAGGTCGAACGTCAGGCCGAGATACCTGACTGGAACCAACCCAGGCCTGTCCCTTTCACAAGAAGGATCCTCGACACCCCCTTCAAGCGAAGACAAAACAAAAGCTTGGTTTACAACTCTATACTGGAAGGGAGGACCCAATTGAACACCTTAACCTCTTTAAGTCCACCATGGCATATCGGGTGCACACCGACGAAGAGCGATGTCTTCTCTTCCCCTCCACCCTCTCTGGCGGAGTTCTAAACTGATGACTTGTACACTATTCGCCAGAAGTCGGACAAATCACTACGAGAGTATGCCGGTTGCTTCAGCCATGAGTATTCTCGCTGCGCTGAGGTAGATGACAAAACCGCCCTCAAGGCCTTCATGGCAGGCCTACGTGATTGTGTCTTCAAGTACATGATCAATGCCAACACTTGGAAGACTTACTCTGAGGTGATGGCACAGGCTTACAACCACGCATCCGCCGAAGCAAGGACATACCAAGGGAGCCCCCATATGGTTAACCCCTATCAACAAATGGGAAGTGGAAGTCAAGTTCTACCAAGTGAGGAGATATTGGTCATTCAGACACCCATTGCATCATCTCCTGCCTCATTTAGCTACTCGCTAAGTCACCAAACGTATATGTCTCTTGGTAAGAGGAATAATTTTTACTCTCAGCAAGCTCATTACAACAAGAGGGATAAAAGTTCGTATCAAGACAACCAGAGGTGAACGTACCGTCGACTATTATGACTATAGGGCCAAGCCTCACTCTTTCAAAGTGAAGGACTAGGTATTGAAGGAAATGCTATTTTAAGAAGGCATACACATTACAAATATTTTGACTCTCAACCGCTTGAGATCTTTTGTCACACAAGCCATTCGGCAAATATTTAAAGAAGAGGGAATTCAGACAACTTCTTATAAGTCTTTTGCGTTCCTAGCACTGGAACACTTGGTCTACGCTGACCTACCCTTATACTCCAACTCAGAGCTTCAACATGCGTACTTTGACACAAAGTATGTGATACTAAGTGTTACAACCAACATGGTTCACATATCAAAAGCATGGATTCCTTTATGCATAGCAAGACATTCATAAGCATCACTCATATCAATTAACATAAACATTATACATTCCAACACATTCATACATAAACATCATACATTCCAACACATTCATACATAAACATCATACATTCCAACACATCCATACATAAGCCAATTGTGCTTCAAAAGGGTTCAACATACTTTGTGTCTTCGACACTTGCTACAATGTGCCTCGACACTTTACCCTTATTCTCACAAACCAGGTGATGAAATGTGAAGAAGGAACTCATCTTCATGCCACCAACCAGGTGATGAAATGCACAACCCGTACTCTCCTTCATGCCACCAACCAGGTGATGAAATGTACAACCCGTACTCTAATATCATTTGGCAACTTGCCACTCATGCCACCAACCAGGTGAAGAAGGAACTCATCTTCGTGCCACCAACCAGGTGATGAAATGTACAACCCATACTCTCCTTCATGCCACTAGCCAGGTGATGAAATGTACAACCTGTACTCTAATATCATTTGGCAACTTGCCACTCATGCCACCAACCAGGTGATGAAATGTGATAAAAGGTGATGAAGGAACTCACCTTTGTACCACCAACCAAGTGATGAAAGCCACTCACCATTCATTCCACCTACCAGAAGACGAGTGGTACAACTTGTACATGTGAACTCCTAGCATTCACAAGTAATCAAAAACCTTCAAGCTTGACAACTCAACTAGGGGAGCACTTATGCCCAACAAGAGTTATAGTCACCAACAAAGTCTTATTGCAAGCCAACAACAACTTCAGTGCATGACATACGAAGATCAAGCTATTTAGCCCTCTTGCATCTGCTTCAAACATTTCCCCTCTGTAACAATGCAAACACTACAACTCGTAGAAAGTTTCACACACTCTTGATCAAGACAATGTGAAGCAAAACCAATTTATGGTGCCAACAAGAGCTTCATCAATGGAGGGCAACCATAATTCTCAAAAGCTTCACACACTCTTGATCAAGACAGTGTGAAGCAAAACCAATTTATGGTGCCAACAAGAGCTTCATCAAAGGAGTTCAACCACAATTCTTAAAAGCTTCACACACTCTTGATCAAGATAGTGTGAAGCAAAACCAATTTATGGTGCCAACAAGAGCTTCATCAATGGAGGGCAACCACAATTCTCAAAAGCTTCACACACTCTTGATCAAGACAGTGTGAAGCAAAACCAATTTATGGTGCCAACGAAAGCTTCATCAATGGAGGGCAACTACAATTCTCAAACCTTCGAAACAAATTCAAGACTGTTCGAAGCAAATTCAATTTCTATGGTTCATTCAAACCTTCAACTACTACAAGGTGTGGCTTGCATCACAATCTTTTGCTCAACAGTGTGGAAGAAAAATTTGTATATGTTGTCTCTCCCACATTTTCAAATTTCTAGTTTCCCAAAAAAAAAAAAAAAAAAAAGGGAAATTCAACAAAGCTTCATCAATGGAGGACAACTACAAATTCTCAAAAACTTCACACTATCTTGATCAAGATAGTGTGAAGCAAAATCAATTCATAGTACCCAACAAAAGCTTCACCCATAAAAGCTTCACCAACGAAAGCTTCAACTCCAAAACTTCACCAACAAAAGCTTCATCAATAGAGGACAATTACAAATTCTCAAAAGCTTCACACTATCTTGATCAAGATAGTGTGAAACAATCAATTCATGGTACCCAACAAAAGCTTCAACTCCAAAGCTTCAACACAAAAGCTTCACCAACAAAAGCTTCATCAATGGAGGACAATTACAAATTCTCAAAAGCTTCACACTATCTTGATCAAGATAGTGTGAAGCAAAAATCAATTCATGATACCCAACAAAAGCTTCAACTCCAAAGCTTCACCTACAAAGCTTCAACTCCAAAGTTTCACCTACAAAAGCTTTAACACAAAAGCTTCACCCACAAAAGCTTCAACACAAAACCTTCAACTCCAAAGCTTCACCTACAAAAGCTTGACCTACAAAAGCTTGACCCACAAAAGCTTGACCCACAAAAGCTTCACCTACAAAAGCTTGACCCACAAAAGCTTGACCCATAAAAGCTTCACCTACAAAAGTTTGACCCACAAAAGCTTTACCTACAAAAGTTTCACCCACAAAAGCTTCACCTACAAAGCTTCAACACAAAAGTTTCACCTACAAAAGCTTCACACTATCTTGATCAAGATAGTGTGAAGCAAAATCAATTCATGTTGCCCAACAAAGCTTCAACCTCAAAGCTTCACCTACAAAGCTTCAACACCAAAGTTTCACCTACAAAGCTTTAAAAATATATATATATATATATATATATATATTTTTTTTCAGAAATTCGAAAATTCAAAAATTCAAAAATTCGGAAATTCAAAAAATCGAAAAATCGAAAAAAAAAAATTCGATAAAAAAATTTCGGAAAAAAAAAAACAATTTGCCTAGGCCTCCTCTTCTTTGGGCCTAACAACTTTCATAACAAATATATATGAAGAATGAGTTTTGGGCTACCACTTAAAAAGGAAATGCCTCATTCGTCATCTCCCTCGACCGGAGACTTGGGGGACTCCTACCATATGCTACTGCACCTTGATATTCGGACGTCTCACGACCACTCAGTGACTTGGATTTTTCAATTCTCCAAACGAGAAGTTTTCCTCACTCGGGAAATTAAGGGAGCACTACCTCAACCTACATGCTTCAATCAGAAAGCTTCAACATACAAGCTTCAACAAAAGGAAAAATTTAAAGAACTTAGTGAATAAGGCCTTGGTGTATTTAACACAATACGTTGAAATGAAGCAAAGCTTGTTTATTGATATCTCCGATAAGTTACAAATATGTACATATACATGAATCAAAATAAACAAACAAGTGGGAGCCTTCACAAATGTTGCTCAGAAGAAGTCTTAGCAGTCGGCAGAGCCCCAGAAAGAGGAGGCACTAGAGGGTGATTATTCAGAGCCTCAGTACTAGGCAGAACCCTAGAAGGAGGAGGCACCGAAGATTGATCATTTGGAGCTTCATTACGCGGTATAGCCCCAGAAGACGAAGGCAATAAATGCCTTTGGAACAAACCCACAAACCTCTGATGATCAAGTAAAATCTGACCATCAGATTCCTACAGCTGGTTGAGCTTCCTCTTCATGTTTGTAGCATAGTCATGTGCGAGCCTGTACAACTATTTATTCTCATGCTTGAGCCATCTGATCTTCTGTTTGAGACTTATCACTTCAGCTGCCAATGATTCAACTTGGCGGGTTCGAGCAAATAGGCGTTGGGCCATATTAGACACAGAACCTACACACTAAACACTGAGAGCCAGAGAATCCTTAACAGCCAACTCATTAGACCGTTTGGAAAGTAGTCTGTTATCTTTGGGAGTGAGAAGGTTCCCGGCCACCACTGCAGCGGTCATATCATTCTTCATCACAGAGTCCCCAACGGTAAAAGGACCAGTAGAGGATAAGAAGGATGGGCGCCATATGTTGTCTTGAGAAGGCATGACTGCCGCTTCACCAAAGTTCAAGTCAAAACGACGGTCGGATGGGCCAGACATTCTCAGAAATGATGAAGGAGAAATAAGGTGCAATAAATCTCTGAAGTAAGGGGAAAATTCTTACAAGCAATAACTCTCTGAATGTACTTCTTGCACACAATTGGTGTCATTATAAAAGAAAGGGCAACAGGGCCGTTGGTTCAAAAATCGAAAAGGCACCACTCTCCGGATTTTGAAAAGGCACCACTTTCCACACGCAACATCAGCTCATCGGGTACCACAGATAACTTTGCCAAAGATCTCTGACAAAGTTTAGACACATAAATTTTGAAGGTCCAGCTACCCTACTATTACCCACAAGGGTAAAGGAACATCAACACTGCTTGATAACTAGAAAGTCCCAATGTGTGTCAACCCCCGTGCTCTGTGGCAAGGCAGACTGGCAAAAATGCTTAACCTTTACTCACATTCAAGAAAACACTCCCAACAAGATTGCTTGCTCAAAAATCGAAGAGGCACCACTCTCCGAATCTCGAGAGCCAGACTCCCAACATGATTACTTTCTCAAAAATCGAAGAGACACTGCTCTCCAAATCTCAAGAGTCATACTCCCAACAGGATTGCTTTCTCAAAAATCGAAGAGGCACCATTCTCCGAATCTCGAGAGCCAGATCCCCGACAGGATTGCTTGTTCTAAAACCGAAGAGGCACCGCTCTCTGAACTTCGAGAGCCAAATTTCCTTGGATAAAGCTTGTCTGCAATCTTCACACGCAACATCAGCTTTCCAGATACCACAGACCATTTTTTCAAAGCGCTCTGATAAAGTTAAAACATGTGAAGCTTGCAGCTCCCACTACATTGCTATGACCAAGAAAGGTAAAGGAATAGCATTACTACTTGTTGTTATGGAGACTCCTATATATGTCGACCTCCATCCTCCACGGACAGGCAGACCTGCAAAAATGCTCAACCCTTCCTCATATCTGAGAGGGCACTCCCAACGAAGCCTCTCGAAATACTCAGCTTTCTTCCCCCCCCAATAATACCTATGCAAACCAGCCACACCAGAGCAAGAGTATCTCATATCACCAGGGTCAAAAGCAAGAGTATCCCATATCATGCTTTTTCCCTGTCTTTTCCTTTGCCTTTGTTCTTACCTGCAAGACAAGGACAAAGAGAGCAATCAGTCAGCACTTGGAATCAAGCTTCCAGTCAGGAACTGACTGCCTGGAACCCCTTGCCTGATTACTTACCTGGCATTGCTCTCGAGTACTCATCTTCAACATCTTATGCTTCCAGAAAAGATACCACATCTGCCAGTGGAACAGATAGGGCAAGTGAGAAGGATACAAGGAAGCATGTGGAGACAAGCGCAACAGAATACGTGCCGATTCATCTATTACTTCTACAACAGCAAAAGTATCCCATATCATCAAGGTTGAACACACTCTTGATTTAATGGATTTGTTTTGACCCTCAAATTCTTGAGTCAGCCTTATACTCTGGAGGAAACCAAAAAAACCTCCAGCCCAGTTCAAGAATAAGCCTGTGGAAAGTTAGTTCTTCAAAAACAAAAGTATCTCATATCATCTCTTCTCCATTTGCTTCTCCTTATCCTTGTTGCTGTTTACGACACAAGGAGAAATAGAACAATCAACCGGAAGCCGAAGTAACCTCCGATCCAGGTTGCTTGCTTGGAAGTCTGATTGCTTACCTTGTCTGTTACCTCTTTCGGCAAATCTCCTAGCTCGGCGACTTGGGGGACTCCTACTATAGGGTTTTGTATCGCACTTGACCAAGCCTGAAACTACAAGTAAGCTTTAAGTGAAATTGATACATTACTTTGTGTATCTTCATCAGTTAAAGATACCACCCCTGGATGGAGGAAAAGTACTTCCAGAAAAGATGCCACATCTACGTATGAGACAGATAAGGCAAGTGAAAATGATACCACACTTCGGTACTTAGAAGTTTCGTGATTACTCAATGGCTTGGATCTTGCAAGTCCCCAACCGAGGAGCTTCCCTCACTCGGGAACTTAGGGGAGCACTGTTTGTACCATACTTGACCAATCCCGAAACTACTGAGCACCGGTCAACATTGTACCGTCAAGGACCCAGAAGAGTTTCCCTCCAACCAGGAGGCCAATCACAGCGCGACACGTGTCGACATCAGAAGCCAATCATAGCGCGACATGTGTCAACATCAGAAGCCAATCACAACACGACACGTGTCAATGTCAGAATGAAACTAGAAACTATTTTCTATAAATAGAGCTCATTCTCTCACAATATTTCCTAATGTCATTTGTACTAAATCATTCACTGGTACTGACAAAAGGAGAACTTGAACCTATGTACTTGTGTAAACCCTTCACAATTAATGAGAACTCCTCTACTCCGTGGACGTAGCCAATCTGGGTGAACCACGTACATCTTGTGTTTGCTTCCCTGTCTCTATCCGTTTACATACTTATCCACACTAGTGATAGGAGCAATCTAGCGAATGTCACAAACTTAACACTTTCTGTTGTACCAAAATCCTCGCTGATTTTGTGCATCAACAAGTTCAAAACAACTTCGTTTTGAAAAGAAATATGGGGCATATTTGCTAGACTGTGAGGTGACATAATATTTGTTTGAAGCCGAATTAAATTGTGTATCTAGCTATAGCGTTAGCTCATTGTTGCGATGCTGCCAAATCAACTACTGATGATTTAAGCACAACTACACAAGTGTGTCCGCCGGTTGCAGTAGGCAGTTGAACGTTGATTATTAAATGCTAGAATTCTCTAAATAATGATATCACAGAAACTGCTATTTAATTTCATTGACCCAAACCCCATATATAAATAATGGGAAATTGCTAGCAGAATTTTGTAACGTTAGCTTGTAACTAAATAAGATTTAGAAGTACGGGCGGTAAGTTAAGTTGGTGAAAAATTTATTATAGCTTCATATTAAGGTCAAATTAAACACGTCTTAATCCTTCAGGTTATCAAAACACACCCGACTCTAAATACGTAGGTGGCAAATCAACCTTCAAAGATAGCCAGCATAGCCATGCATATAACATTTATGGTTGACCATTAATTAATATTGGTGACAACAGATCACACATAGGTATCCTCTCATGCTTTGATTTGTTGCAAGAATTGAATAGAGGAGAACTCTAGAAATGTAATGGCTCACGTTGCTGCAGCCATGTATACCACAAAACTAGGTTATCCAATTCTGATCACATATTTCACATGCATGCATGGATATTTTTGTATACGTAACACTCAACGCAGTAATACCTTTACTATTTTCAACCAGATTATTGGGGTAGGGCATGCATGGATATATGACTCTTGATAGTGATCAATCGAGTTTATGGGGGGCATTGGATCACATCCTAGCTAATACTGAGGGCATGCATTTATATCATAGCCTCTAAAGGTCAAATGAGACGTACGTGTACTTGATATATGTAAGCTAGTAAAGTAAAAAACCAACCATATTGTGTGTGGTTCAAATTTTGGCATTAAGATGAGAGCGATTAGAGTGATGCGTTGGAATAAGGTCAGTTTAAAATATACAAACCTACGGTTTGCTTCGAAGATTTATTTATAAGGGAGAACGAAAGCAAAATGTTTTAAAATGCTTAGATTTATTAACGTATAATGATTGTGAGAAATACGAAAATGATTATGACCATGAGAACGGAGAGAGGAGTTGAAGCTGTGGATACAAATATGCTTTTAGAAACTAAAGTTCATGAAATATCAACAATATCATTCTTTAGAAATCGAATTTGGATGATAGCAGTGTATACAAATATGCTTTTAGAAATCACTGCTAGAAAGCACATATGCAATAATGATAGAAATTGTGACAATTTCAATCCTCAAGTCGGTCCAAGATGTACATAAAGGAAGAACTTTTACAAAGTTTGGTTGACTCGGAAAAGAAGGGATTCCCAGCAAAAGAACAGTCTTATCTCGTGTGCTTTTGTATCAACTAATGGAGAAAAGATTTGTCTATCCTGGTTGTATGCAACAGCTGAGTCTTTTCTCTCGTGTAGGTGGAGATAACACAGATTCAAATCATTCAATCATCACATACAATAGACCGATACATCTCAGATTTTATTTGATGTTAGGGCTAGATTAGCCGTCATATTGTCATACAATGTTATTAATTTACTTAAAATATAACACGTGTATGTATACTTTATCTAAATTTATATATTAATCATACACAGATTAATGTTAATGTAGCACCATACATGTAACAATATTATCGTCACAGACAAGAATTTTTCCGCCAAATGATATCTATTACTATGAAATTCACTTGATAAAACTTTTTTTTTCTTTGTTTTTTTCTGGCTGGATAATATCAGTCATGATAAGATGGTCAGCACAATGTCCTTGTAACATTCCACTATTGTAGTATGCACGCTTGTCACTCCTCTATACAACCTCATCATGTTTGATCTTGTCTTTATGTCATCGGATCAAGATACAATTAAAATACAAAATTGTGCTTAATCATTCGTGCTACAAGCTAGCAATCTCATGATCTACATCGATTACTTGTCGACAATATGATATATGTCTCCAAATTATTAGGATTAAGGTGCACTCCTTATTATATATATGTCCAGTACATATTGTTAAAGTTTTTGTTTAATTAAGTAACAACTTTATTGTCTCCATCTCTAAATGTATTTTTTTATATAATTAACAATATGTTTATATTAAGAGTGTGAATGAATAAATTAATATTGAACTCGCTATTTACGAAATTTGAAATAAAAAATTTCACTTACAACTAAAGATAAATATCACTAGATCGGAGTACCAAAGGAATCCAAATGTATAAAGTTACATGTAACATTTATAGATCAAACCTCCATCTCTGGTAAAGGTAATTTGGTAACATCTTAATTTGTGATGACCCGAGTCAATGTAGTTCAAATAGTTTCATTATTAGTTTTAACCCTGAATATGTAATTAATTATTAGTTAAGATTTACTCATATAGGAGAATTGTAAAGACTTTTACACTTTTTTTTTTGAACAAACGATATTATTTACATTAAAAGAGAGAGGGTGGGCTTAGCCTCTCACAATGACCTAGCAATAATGTGATTAAAATTCGTCTTTTGCAAGAATCGAACCTAAGACCTCTCACTTACAAAAGAAGAAGAATACCACTTGACCGTGACACTAAGTGGCGACTATATACTGTTTGGATAAGGGAAATAAACATGAAATTTTGACAAAAGTTAGAATTTATAAATTGACATGCGCCAATTCCCTTGTTTGGATTTATAAACATAGAAATTTAGAATTTCCATGTGGAAAAAAAACTTGCGTTTGAGACCTCTAATTCTCAAGTTTAAATTTCATGTAAATATGTGTCATTTCCAATTTGAGAGTTTAAAAATAATAAATTTTGTATTCAAATTCAATTGTTCTTTTAAGTTAACCAAACAAAAAAAATTGGGAAAGAAATGAACCGAAAATTGAAGAACTACTCCACAACTCTATATATCATTTATACACCGGCTAGTACACAGAAAATTTCCTAAAATAAATTGGTAAATTAAGTATAGAAATATCAACTAAATCAATTAAGAATACATGATGCATAATTGCATATGAAGAAAAATTAATTTATGGATTGTGCTTCTGTGTATAGATGTAATCAATGTGAGCCGCAAGAGTTCTTCTCATCAGGCACTCATCTTCTCCAACTCCATCACAACTTTCCTCCACCATGGCTTTTTCTACCTCAACATCCTTCAACTACATTAATAAAACACAAATTAGCAAATTTTACCACAAGGTTAGCTAGTTTATAATCTGATTTTGGAAGAAATAACTTATAATTAGTGAAATAATTACCTCAGGTTGAACTTTCACTGCACTGACATCAGAAGAAGAAGAAGAAAGCAACGGCCGCGCCGTCATGCCGGATAATGCAAGGAAGAGGAGGAGGGCAACCACACAGAGGCTGGTGAGCTTGGACGACATGTTTGATTAAAACAATGAGATGTGAGCTAGCTAGCTGTATTAGATTGTAAGCAGAGACTGTATGGAGGACTATATATAGAAGTTGAAGAGCATGAGAAGGGCAAATGTGGAATTTTGAAAATGAATCGGATGACTCGTTTCTGCCTACTACTAGCCGTTGACCATTTCTAGAAGGCTAGCTAGCCGCAATTGTATTTAAGTAATGTTAGGACAATGCTTCCGCAACGGCATTTCGAATGGGGATGTCATAATCCCATTCGACTTGGCAGATTTCTTTTAAAAAAACAATATTATTTACACTCAGGGGTATGAGAGTGGGTTAAGCCTTATAATGAACTAAAAATAATGTGGTTCAAATTCGTTTTGGTGATAATCGAACCTAAGACCTCTCTTATAAGTGAAGATTATCACTAGACCGTAGTACTAAGTGACATAAAAAATATTTTGCTCATTTGATATTTTAACTATAGATTAACTAAATCACATTTTTTTTTATACTAGAGAGAGTATGACGTAGGAAATCTACTATTTCGGATACACGAATAAATATTCTTAACCATTTTAACCACAAATTCCTTCAAACTGTATAAAACTTAACATTTAACGATAAAGTATCCATTTGCACAACCAAAAACCTCCTAAACCAAAGATATTGTTTACGTATCACCTTTGCCACATTGTAAATTTTGTTTTTGGTCAATAGCCACATTGTAAATTTAAGTGTTCTACACATATGTCATTAACTCGTTACAAGTTGAACATATTTTTTGTGTCACAATAATATTATATAATCACAATTGATTGTGGATGATTATTTTGTTTTGAGTTAAAAAAATTTTGAGTTTAAATTTCATGTGCGACAATTATTTAATAAACATTGAAGTGCAATCTCGTATTTGATTCGATCACTGTCGGCGATGAGATCTATCAATTTGCTACGAATTGTTTATTCTGTCTTTCTTTCATCCCCATCTCTAAAATCCAAACCATGCAAATGCTAATCAAATAATTAACACTTTTTATTGGAGTCAAAACAATTAATTAGTTAATTATAATTAACACCTGCATGTGAATGTGAACACAGGATTATTCTCCGCGGGTGTATTTTTTGGTCACGGACCGACAGATTTAACATACACGTTCGTTGACAAAGTTGAAGGCACACGTAAGCAAATAGTGTAAGCATGCACGTATGTTCCAAGAACCATGCATATAAAATCTTGGTTTTATCTAAAATTAGAGTAATTTAATGATATTAAAAATCGGATTAGTCCAAAACTGCACATGTGTATACGAATATTCTGTCCCCTCCAATGTCACCTGAAAACTTCACGGGTGATGAATATTTAGTTGAATAAATCACCAATAGGTATTGCAGGATGTAATTAAGAATGTTCTATTTAATTAACTATTAAAAAACACACACAAAGTGGGAAAGAGAAAAACTATTGAAAAATGTTTGGATTCTTACAAGGTGATATGAACACATTACAATTAGAAAAATTGTTTGTGTTTTTTTTTTTTTAACAAACGATATTATGTACATTAAGGGGGTGGGAGAGTTGACTAAGCCTCACAATGGATTAGCAATAATGTGATTCAAATTTGCATTTGATAAGAATCGAACCTAAAATATCTCATTAATTACAAGTGAAGATGAATACTACTAGATCATAATACTAAGTGGCAGAAAAAATTGTTTGGGTTCTTACTCCATTTTAATGAAGTTTTTGGTTTTTACCGCTCATTCTGAACCTTATTAGTTTCAATGCTCAGCAACCTCATTTTGGAGTTTAGAGTTATTGTATGCTTGTCACGTAACGAGAAAGATATAAATGACTTGTCAACAGTCATAAGCAGATGATAATAAGCTATGTGGGATTTTTCTGATTAATCTTCTTATATGCTAAAACGTAGACCATTCTTTTGGAATTAATTATTAATTGTTGGGTGTTGGTAGGGTTGGGTGGCTTAAAAGTATAAAGAGAATAGGTAAGAATGTAGGCGTGACAATTGGGAATGAAAAGAAACTTCTTTTCGTCACCCCTTACAAAGCTTGCATATTCTACACTAAATTAATCTTAACTACGAAAAAAAGCAATTTAAATTTGGATGCTAAAAGAATAGTACACTGCCCTAGCTAACTTGACTTAATCCAGGTATGCAGTACAAAAAGGCCAAGAAAAGTTAAAATCTTCCAAACAAAAGAAAATTTCATTTGAATAATCTTCAGATAGTTCGAATTTCATTATAATCTTCCAAATGACAGAAATTGAATAAAAAAACATTGAACGAAATCCTACCAATTTCTATTAAGTTAGAAAAACAGAGTACGACATGTTTCAAATATCATTTCTTCCATTTGTATTATTTGCAATCTACATGATTTCCGCATCACTATGACTAGAAAGCTAATATGCTCCCCAAGACAGGAAACTGAAGGCAACGGTTCATCAAGTTAGCCGCAACAAACTTGTTTTTCAGCGACTCGCAACAAGCTTTTCATTGAAGTAGGTCGCTTCAACAGACGAAAAGAAGTCCCACACCAACTTCAAATGCTAAAAGCCACAGAAGTGGCGGTTCTCCGTAGAAAAACCAAATGGAGGTGATTCTTCTCAGACCCGGCCACCCCCGAGAAACAAAAGACTACCGGAAAAAGAAGCAACCTCTGTATTGTGTAAACAATGAAACCCTTGGAAGGGCACACAAAAGAAACAAATATGCTCAAGCTCAAGAAGACAAGGAAGAGACCGGAAAAATAGTTTAACAGAAAGCCTGTTAATGGTTAAAACTAGATGGAAGTAGTGCAGCATGATGCAGCTAATTCTTCGTAAAAGAAAAAGGAAATAGCTCTTTTCGAACTAAATATATAGCGCTGGAAGTTCAAAGATTGTAAGGAAAACATATATTTCACAATATTAAGAAAAGTTTAAACATGGGTATAAGCAAGTTGGAGGATGAAACAACTACCGACTTTCCCCAACATTGCCAAATTCCCCGTCTTCTAGATCCTCGCGATCACCACTTCTACGAGAACCATTCCGGTGATCTCTTTTATGTCTTCTATGTCTGCTTTCGGAATCTGATTCAGGACCAGGTTCCTGCGGTGACATCACGATTGGAAATGAGATAAACTTTACATCAATGTTTAGATAATAAATCAAATGAAGAGTCACAATTATTTCTCAACATACCCGTCTTGATTTCTTGTGGTCACTGCTAGATCTGTGAGATTTTCTAGACCGATCATTCTCATTTCCATTCCCATGATCTTCATCACTATGATGCCGCTTCCTATGTCTCCTATTATCGTCATGTCCTGACCTCTTTTTCTCTTTGGACTCATGAATATCCATTGCATCAGCTATTTCATTGTCTGCTCCATCTTTCTTGTTGTGTTCCCCGTTTTCTCGTTCATATTCCACCTCTTTTTCCCTTCTTGGCTTCGCCCTTCTTTTGTCTCTTTCTTCTCTCTCCTTTTCCTTCCTTGCCTAGAGGGTGTAAAATAAAAGGAATTCAAATTCAAGGTTTCATTCCACATCGAATAGTGAATAAAAGCTTAAACATCAAACAGATACGGATTTACAAATAATGTGATCCAGCTAATTAGTACCTTTTCCTCCTTTCTTTTTCTCTCCTCTTTTGCTTGTTCTTTCAGTTGCATTACATGCTTTTCAAATATCTCCTTGCAGAAGTTCTCGTCGCCAATGCCACTACACATGCATCTAACATAATCAGGGAAGAGGATAGTATTTGTTGAAGACTAACAAACCTAAAACAAACGGATCCAGTGATAAGAAATATGCCGAACTTAACTTTCCCGTTATAATTTAATTTCAGTTTCTTCAAAATTTTGTTTATTTTCCAAATTTTCTTCTTTACGGCCCTAAACATCAGGCCAGACAATAGAGATCTCTCAGATATTAAACTTTAGGCCCAAAAGTGATTGTTAAAGCAGATACATTATGAGTCAGAAAATTGTGCTTCAAATTAACCATAGTTGGTCACCACATAAAATCAAGGGTGAACTGCCAATTTAGTCCCTGAATTAGCACCTCTGTGAAAATTAGGTCCCTAAACTATTTTTTCAGAAAAATCAGTCCTTGAATTAAAAAAATCTGCCAATTACATCCCTAATATTATATTCGAAGCTATTATATTCAATTTTCCGTCAATTTCAGTCACATCACTTGCATGTGATACACATTAGAGGGTAGTTTGCTAGTTTTTCAAAAAGTAATAGTGTATGGAGTTAACTTTGGAGGGTAAATTAGTAGTTTTTCATAAGAAATAGTGTAAGTTAACTTTGGAGGGTAGATTAGACGTTAGATCCGCAACCTATATGAAATGTTAAAGGTTTATAGGGGAAAAAATGACGATATTACACTCTAAAGTGTGTTGATTGACTTAAGTTGACGAAAAATTGGATAAAATAGCTTTGAATATAATAGTAGGGATGAAATAACAATATTTAATGAATTTAGGGACTTATTTTCCCAAAAAAAATAATTCAGGGACCTAATTTTCACTGAGGTGATAATTCAAGGACTAAATCTACACTTCACCTAAAATTAACATACCAAAAACACTATTATAGCACAAAACATAGTTGGAAGGTGATTCAAGTTGTTACGTGTAATAAGCTATACCTGTACTCTTGACTAATTTCAAGAAGTGGTTTGTAGTCCTCCCACTTAGAAGATGGAGTTATCTCCTGCAGCAAATAATGAATCAGAAAGATGACAAGATTTCAAACCAAAAACTAGAAGATAATATTGAAATATATTCTACTGGTGCCAATTGCCAAACCATTAGGAAAATAACAAAATCATAAATACCAGAAATTGGAACACAGCATGCCACACCTTGATAGAAGATAAAAGATGAGAGAAGTCCTCTGCAAGACGTTTAAGCTTTTTAGCTTCTTTCTCCTCCTTTTCCCGCATTCGTTCCAGTAACTCATTGAAAACTAGCTGCAAGGCAGTTGAAAATCACATAAGATCATTGCAGCACATTTACCAAAACAAAGCACTTATTGTAGGATGAAACGAAAAAAATAAAAACAATGGATCATTAAAAATTAAATTGTCAACAGAGAAGAGACTTTTCTTGCACGGAAACTTCGCCACTCTGGTTGACACTTCAAACATCAATATGAAAGAATATAGTTGCACATAGTGATGTTTTGCTATGTGTTATATTCCTTGAAACTTCTTGAATGCTTATAAGTTATATCTACCTCATCCTAAAGCAGTGAAAAGTTCATCTAAAATTCATCCGTGACAACTTGACTGGCAAAGACTGAAAATTTGGAACAATGGCATTGATTTAGTTTAAGAATGCATATGGTAGCTTCATCACGACTAAGGAATTATATCTGAGGTTGAGTAAATGTAGCAACCTTCTTTGCAATATGTTCTTGGATGCTTTTTTGAAAAATTGGTACAGTGGTTACTGAAGTGTAGGCACGATTTTAAAAATTAACAAGCAAATACATTGTTATCTATAACTGAGATGTTGACCAGTGTTTGTCCATGGTGGTTTCCACAAATCATTAACTTTAGTTATTTAGATGATTCTTAAGAGCAATGACCCACACGATGAAAGTTAATATCCGTAAGAGAAATTCTAAGGTCCGGTGACCAAACTACATGCCCATCCAACCACCCAACCAATGTATTTTGGTTCCCAAAAACCCCGTGTGGTCCTACATCTGTGTGTGCTACCGTATCTAGTAGCCGAAGGAAGAATCTCTCCCATTGACTTCTCAAGTTTAAATATCATAATATTTGTTTGAAGTCTAAATGTACCTTTAAGTTGGCATCTGATATCGGTGGAGAGCCAATATCATTTGATAAAACAGTTTTGAAGTCTTCAAACTTCCAAGTTGATGCAAGCACGACCTAAAAGCAACCACACATTAGATATCTAATGACAGTAGAAAATATAAACAAGAAAAATCTGACCAATCAAACCTTTCCCAATTTCACGGCATCTTTTATTCGAGTTTTGTCCTCCTGATACTGTAAAAGAAATAGGCAAGATTTCTAGTTTGTAAGCAACTAAGAACTTAACTAAAGATTCAAGAAAAAACAGTAAGAAGCCTTACTCATCCGTTTAAAAAAGAATGCTTAACTACAACTTTTTTAATATTGTTACAGGAAAAGAAAGAAGAAATTTTTGCTGAAATGTAATTACAGAATCAAATTAAAGGGACCCAAACATGGAAACTTGAACCAAATAGATTCATAGGGAAAGGTGACGAATTGTCATTGGAGGACAGATTTATAGATCCTGTTTCATTTTAAGAAATATAAAAAAGGCAAGGTATAGTTTAGTTACTTGTTTCGTTAGTTCCTCAACAACATCATCGAACAAATCTTTTGGAGTAGCACCGGAGGCGTTTGATGCAACTGCCAGATATGCAGGTAGGTCTTTAACCTAAAGAGGACAGAAGAAAAGGGGAAAAAAAGGAAGTTCAAAACATGAGATAACAACATGATAGCAGCTAAATTAAGTGTAGCTGGAAAAAAAATTATGTTTTCATCACAATTTTGAATTTTTTCAAAGGAAAAAACGATACAGATACAGGGAAAAAGGTATACTAACCTTCATGCAGTAATCACGCCACTGAGTTTTGAATGTAAGAGTGCCTTCCGTGAGATGTTCTTCCATTAATTTGCGGAACTCATCGCGGTTTTTACGTTCTGCCTTTCTCAATTCTTCCTGTTCTCCAAGAAAACCCAGATAAAAAAAAATTGTCCATTTGAACATAAACATATAGACCAATGTCAGCACAGTCAAACAATAAAGAACCTTCTGTATCCTCTTCTGCTCCTCCTCTTCCTTTTGTAGATCCAGCAAATATTCCTGTGAACGACATTTTACAATAATCTTCAACATCCAGTTGGAAGTATAACTAGATAAATGAGAAGCATTACCTGGAAAATTTCCAAACGATCAATTTTTTCAAGACGTGAACATCTTTCATCAGCCTCTAAGCGATCTTGAACTTTTCTCCACTGGATGTTTGCCTAAATGAGAAGGTGATGCCAAGATCCATAAGTTTTAATGGCAAAAGAACGCCACGAATACAAAAGAACCATGCTAAAAGAGAACCTTGATGAAATCACAAGATTCCAAGAATCTCCTGTATTCCAATACATTGCGCTTACGCTCCTCCTGTGCTTTTGCTCGTTCCTGTTCCAAATTCAGTTTAACAGCAATAAGAGCATATTTACTTAGAATCTATGATCATCAAAGCACCAAATGATAATGGGCATCAAATGTCAATTTAAAGTACTTCCACACTAAGTTAATAGATACTATCACAATGAGGACGAATGGAAAAAATGGCAAGGTTAAATTTGTCACACCTAATTTATGAGGTCACTCATCTAAAGCTCTGTTTGTCGGCTAAGAATAGCCATTCAAAAATCAAGCTTTAAAATGAGCAAATCTCAATATATCCATGCCTTTATCTGTACATAAATACATGCTTACAAATATACACACTGGAAAGTGGAAACACACACAAATGCACACTAAGTCTTAAGGAGGTCAACTCCGGTACAATAGTTAGACAAGCAAGGATTCCTCAGCAGCATCCCAGCCTTAAGTTGCTCAATGCCAATGTACGTTTTGCAACTAAGGGGTGTAAACATCCACAACATGCATATAAATGTTACATATACAGGAGAAAAACTAAGGTGGCAGATAATTACTTTCTTTTGTAGTTCCTCAATATAGTCTTCAAACATCTCCCTGCGATCTCTATCCCGTTCAACAGCTTTGAAACGTTCATCATTTTCGAATATGCTCTCTACTTTTCTGTATGATAATTTAACCATCAGTCTTATACATACATATAGGTATCAAACTGTCTATTAACCACACATTGGAAACAGAAGAATATTGATACAAGGAAAGACAGACCCCCATCTTGCAGATGATGTTAACTCTGAGCATTCCTGCAAGGAATTCAAGCCACGAATAAAAAAATGAGACAAAGCATATAATTTCTATGTAGAGAAGAAGAATTTGAGGGGAGCAGATAACAACGTACTTCCAGCATTGTTTTGAATTCATCCCGTGCCTTTTTCTGTTTGATACGCCTCTCCTCAGCCTCCTGCTTTTTCCTTTGTACCAAGAACTGAAGCATAATAACAACATTAGTGATTATTTAGAGGTATATAGATATACAGTGAATCGTTAGCAGCACCAATTATATACCCTAACAGTGATTGAAACAATACACATCTACAACTTAATAAGAATACCAGACAGGACGGTCAGGATTTAATGGTAACCTCAGTGCAAAAAAAACAAATCCATGGATCTAGTACTTGAGAGTTGACCACTACATACCAAAGTCTAGAAGATTGACACAATACCACATCCCCTTCACAGGAACTCACTTTCATGAAACCACTACTAGGTATATTTATTAATTTCCTTGATACGAGTGCACACAACAATGTGAAGATTTACCTCATTAAAAGCTTGCTTCCGCTCTCCAAGCGTTTTGAGAGCACCATATCTCTTGTCATTAATTATCACTCTCATGGCCTGCTAATTTTCAGGATTATATCATGAACTTTTAACATATATTAGCTAAAAAACTGAGAGCATATATGGAAATAATTGAATTACCCGATCCCAAGTCCAATCAGAACCAATATTTGTAGACTCAAGGAGCGCTTTAAATGCATTTTTGGCCTCCTGAAAAAGAAAGCAGAAGGTAAATAATAAGGGTATTGCCATGAAAGTAACAATGACAAAGACTGAAATGCATCCAAATTTGAGAAAGCAACAATGAAAGAGAACAGTGTCTCAAAATTTGAAATTTATTTGTACCAGTTTATTTTCATATGGTATGGGTTCCCGATCAACTGATTTTTCTTCTGCGGCAATATCATTAATCTTCTTTCCCGTTGCATCATCCTTAGCTTCCTGCAACACCTCGCTGTATAAGTTGCTAGAAAAGTATGTCAGGAATTCAAAAACTAAAGAAGAAACCTAAGAAATACCTCATTCTCCTGAGCAGGAACTCCATCAGCAGAACTATCAAAATCCTGAGCTGATATTTCCCTACAAATCGGGCGCAAGAAAAGTCAGATTCTCGGAATACATGCCAAATATACCTCCAAATGCAGAAGAAAATTTCATAAAAAAACAAGTTAATGACAGTACATTGGTTCTGCACCAGTATCGTTGATTGTGACAGCAGCTTCAGTACTTCCCATAACAGAGGCAGATGGTGCAACAGGTGTCTGAACTTCACTGGGATTTTCTTTCAAGGGAGAATCCACAACAGGTGAGGCAGATGTTCTCGATGGTACAGCAGTTTGAACATCACCAGTGGCAACAACTGGTGCCACCAAAACAGGGCTTGATTTTACTTGAGCAGTACCGATTGAAGTATCAGCTTCAGCTACAGAGGGAGAAACAGTGACTGTGGCATGATGATCACCAATCGTTTCCTGTTGTATTTCCTTCACAGACGCCTTTTCTACTAGCTCTCGAGCCAACTTTAATAAATAAATAAAAACATATTTTTTAGAGGACTAGTGGAGAAAATTAAAAAAACTGAAAAACTATAAAAGGTTGAGGGAATGATGAGTGGCATAAGCGAATGGGTTGGAACAAAAACCTTAAGTTCCTCAGGCATAGTCCATCTTGATTCTTTGGTGACCTTGTTGTAGTAATACCTGCAACATTTGCATGTAGGATGAAGTAAGCAAATGCAATTGTGAACTTGCGTTCATGACTTTCTCAATGCAAAAATACCAATTACTCACTTTCTTCCATCAGGACTGGTAAACTCCTTCCAGTTTGTTGATGCATCTGCCCTCTGTCCCAGTGAAGATACTAAATAAGTCGAATCTCTATCTTAAATAACACTTTCTCCCAAAACAAGAATGCTAGAGAAAGGAAGGGCAGGAATAAAACAATAAGAACCAAAGTTCTTACAGCAAAAGCATAAACAGCACAACGAAGAAGACACGTGACGATGACTCTCTCTCTCTCTCTCACGCACACAAAGGCGTACACGTATTGAAGAAGACATTAATCAGCACATTTCAGTAAAAATATACAAGAAAGAGCCAATGGAGAAGATGAAATTCGAAAACCAAATGATATTAAGTCTAAAATAGTTCTAGTTTTCTTCCTAACATAAAAGCATGCAGACAAAAGTTGCTTAAGGTCAACAATGGATGAATTTCACCTGAAACTGTCTAATAATACCCATAACTCCCTCCATTGCCCCTAGAACTAAAAGCTAATACAAATTTTAAAAATGGTGGGGGGATTTTGACTGGTGGGTGTGGCTAGGGGTTGATGTTCCTTATTACTTTACTAATATTATCCAAATGAAATTTTAAAGTTTAAATAATTAAAAAAAAATATATTGATTTTAGATCAATTAATGAATATTTTAATATGTTCTAACTGTAAACAGACAAAATGGACTAAGATTGTTTATGTTTGGCAGCACTTAACAAATTGTTAACATAGTGACAAAAAAGGTCTTTAACCCTTACCAACTTGCAACATCAACTTATGCAAAGGCCATTCTAATATAGAATCCCAATGATAAAAGTCGCCAAAGCTATTGAAATAATCAGCCATTGCAACCTTCTTATCCTCTATGGCACTAAAGATTACACACGACTTGAAGGACAAACCCCAAACGATATGAGGCCAAACCCTTCAAACTACAAGGAAGATGGTAAATTTTTTTAAAAACTCAAATAAGATATCTTTTATACTATAATGAGGGATGAGTAGCTATCAGAGCCAGATTTTTGAAACTGGAAACACAATATATGCATGTATAAAAGAAAGATTATGCTTATGCAAGTTATGGGGTCAGTTTTCGAGTTTCTTATCAGTGTAAATGTGAAAAATGATAATTTATTCAAATAGTATGCACTAAGAATTAAACATACAACATATCACGCCAATATCATTGTAAAATCAAATAATGCAAATGACAGAATTTACATTCAAGCTACATAGTAGGTAGAGCAAGCAACAAAGACCCACAGCATATCCTACCTCTCAATAGATTGGCACGGCATGTACCTGTAAGCATCTTTAAAACTATGGACATTGCCCAATGCATAAATGGATGAAGAATAAATTGAAAAAAATCTTAAAAAGGAATTAAATGACCATTAACACTGTTTCTAGGACTAATGCAAATAGAAAACAGCAGAAAACAAAACTCATAAAACCTTGGAAGCCCTTACCAAAAGAGAATACCTTCGAATTACATCAAACACTAAATGATTAAGAATAATATTAGCAATATGACAAGAAGTAAAGATGCAAGTCATTTACCAGAACATGTATACCAAACATAAAAGATTAGGTAAGATAATACAATTACCATGAAACTCAGATAACAATTATGGAGAGACTCATTTTGTGTATTCTTTTAAATTTACTAACTACATGTCGGTGGCCTAAAATTCTAAATCCTGTCAAGTAATTCCAAACCAAAACAGCATTCTGTACGTACTAAATATTCCCCTTACAAAAGCTGTAGGATTTTCCAGAACAACAAATTTTCCATTAACGCTTCCCCTTTTTTTGAACTCTTGGGATATAAGACAATAGTTGGCCTGCATCCTAAGAGATTAAACTTTTCCGGATAGTGGTTGATACCAAAGTATTGAGTTTTAAGTTTAAACCCTTGGGACTGCATGATAAGCTCATATTTATATATACTTTACATCAAATTCACTTGTCTTTTCTTAGTTAGTTCCTTATTGTTTTGAGCTATTTACTTTGTTTTTGTGTTTTCTAGGATTTGTCAAGCAAAGAAAAGAAAAATAGCACAAGTTGGATATTAAGTAACAAATTCGTCAAAACTGCCTGTGCAGGTCAGCTGACTTTGGAAGCAAGTTGCGAACAGCTTAAAATGAATTAGAGAATGAGCCTTATATGCTTGGAAAGCTACGGATGTCTATTTTCTGGAGCATTTCGCGGATTGTTAATAGCATTTTTGTAGAAGAAGTTATGGCCATTTTAACACTGAAAGGTTCACAAGAGACTGGGCAGTTTGTAACTGCAATGAAAGCAATAAACCCAATAAATCTAGCAGCCAAAACTGATGCAGCCAAGAACAAGCCAGCTGATACCTATTCAAATATCAGAGGAAATGAAAATAAAGATGAGGATTAAGTGGGAGTAATTGGCATAAAGGCTACCCAAAGAGTTACAATTGTTTTACCATTTCCTCTCACTTATTGTCATCACTAATTGGCTGTTAGTGGGGTGAGTTATGGAGCAGAAATGATGCAGCAAGAATTGGTTTAAAAGCAGCGTTGGGGAAGGAAGGAAATAGAGGAGGAGGCCTCGGTCGATTTCTTTCGGTTCTATCTTCTCAAACTCATGTCTTTCTTTTGGTTTTATTTGATAATAATGTGTAACTAAATTTTTAGTAGTTGGGGGCTGTTTTGAAGCCCCGAATATGATTGCAATTTTGTTATGACATTTTGTTTGAATTACTTTTATGAATGGATGAAAATTGGTTCACTACTTGTCTCATTGATGAATTCTTTATTTGTTTTCTATGGATGCATACGTAGTAAGCATATCTAGGATTCTAACGCTATGAATATGTGTGTGCCTGCCCTTGTTGAATGAGGACCTACATATGTTCTAGAGTAGTACTTGTTAATTGCGATTAACATGTGAACCAATTTCTAGGATAAGTAAGACAACGCCAGTACTTACGATGCCTTGTGATGACTCAAACTCTTTTCGTTCTTAATGATTTCTACTTGTTAAATCTATGAACACGCCATTCTAGATTGCATGCTAGGGACTAAGTTAAGTTGAAAACGCCATTCTCTTAACATACTACGTAAGAAATAGTAATAGGTTGAGTTTAGCATTGAGCCAACTTGAGCATCTTCATCCGGAAATAAAAGGAATTTGAATGAAACATAACATGTTTGCATGATTATTTGGTGGTGGATAGCAATTCCCCTAACTCGTTTTTCTTAATTTATGAACTATTTAAAATTTGTTTCTGTCCTGTTTTTGTTCAATTTAATTTAAATAGCAAATCAACTCCAAAAATCCCAAAAATTTGTGTGAGTGTAGCTATGTGTGTCTAGTGTTGTCATATAAAATTTTGTAGACTTTAGATAAGCGTAAGTTAGTCTAATAATTATTTTTCGGTGGCTGGTCAGTATGGACAGCAGCCCAGTTTTTGTGACGTTTTAAGTAGTTAGTTAAAACAATCTTCTGCAGGAAAGACCCTTATTTTCATATGCTACAATTGACAAATCTTAGCTTTAATAAGGAAAATCAATAGGACATTTGTGTGCTACTTTGTGGTGTGCTTTTAATCCTATCACTGCAACCTCTCAATTTATGAGTTCCACATGTTGGTTTCTCCACTGGTCAAGACAGGCCCACGTGTGAGGGGGAGTGTGAATATAAAAAATAAAAAAAAAAAAGACATCCTAACAGTATAAACTTATGAGAATAGTAACCAACAGAATTTTTGGGAACTTAGCACCATAGTTGATCCAATTAAAATAAATAAAGTTGCAAAAAATGACTTATTGCAATGAGTCAATGTAAGCAGAAAAGCTTAATAATTAATGGTCCAACCAGGCCCTCGACATTGGTAACCTTGCAATAAAATTACAAATCGTGGGTGCCTGCTTGAGAGGAACTCCAGTAATGAGCTAAAGTTTCACCAGACTTCATAAAAGTTTGCATTCAGTGTACAAAAATGAAAGACATTTCACTCACAAGTAACTTGATAAATCAAACCCAGTAAGAATAGCACCAACACGGAAAGGAAACACACAGACAAGCTCACAATTTCACGGAAATGAAAACTGTCGATTGATATCACTAAAAATTTAAAAAAGGACACCAGGAAAAGCAAGTTAGTTGCATGACTCACCTCCATTGGTGTCATCAGTTCCAAAGGCTTCTCCCAAGTAGATAATGCTGTCCTCCTGTTGTAATAAAATCTGAAGAGTTCATACAGCAAAGAATATATTCAATTAGCAAGAGTGACCCTTGAAAAGTGCAGATCAGCCAAGAAATCACTAAAGCACAACATTCTAACAAAACAAAGAGTACAATACAAATATGTGGAAAAGTAGGACTAATTACTTTCTTCCATCAGCAGATGTATGCTCTCTCCACTCTGCTGCAGCCCCTCCGGCCGGGGGAGGTCGAACACCTGTTTCCTGAAATTTTAAAGGATAATGAACATTAGCAATAAATGATCATAGATAACTGAGAAGCATGACAACTAGGCTCCAAGCTGAAGAATTCTTACTGGAGCAATGGAGGTGGTTACAGCAGGCCGTTCACTGGCTTGCTGCAGAGGTGTAACTTGTCCCTCGGATGAAACACTGGTTGCATGCGATTGAGATATAGACTGATACTGGGTGGAGTCATTGAAACTTCTTGGTATTTGACCATAAGAAGAAGTTGCAAACTGCATAAGTGCAAGTTATGAATTCAAGGCGGCCTAAGGAATTTCAAGTAAACCAAAAGGTCAACCAAGAACACTCATGAAACTCACAGTATATGATGAAGGGACAGCTGCTCGTGGGCCACCAAAGTTAGGCATGACGTTATTTGGAGCTTGTGAATTAGGCTGAGGTAGAGGCAACTCAGATGCAAAATTCCTGTTAGGCTGAGCAACGGGCAATGGAATTGCCTGTGATGGAGGCATACCATGACCTGGCTGACCAGACCTTGGAGGTAGATGCTGCATTGGTTGTGAAAACTGGGGTTGGTGATTTGGGGGAGGCAGCCTAACATTCATCAATGGAGCCCTGCCAGCATGCTGAAAATTTTGAGAAGCCACAGGAATGAACTCCTGCGAATGTGGTGTCGGAACTACTGGGCGGAACTGTAGCATAAAATTAAATTGAAAGGGATTATTTTAATTATAACAACTAATATTGTACAGGTGACACAAATATTCGTCAAGAAGAAATGAGTTACTTGAAAAGACATGGGTGGCAGACTTCGAGGAGGATCAACAGCACCAACCATAGGAGGCCGAAGAGGCTATACAAGGAAAAGAAAATGGAGAAGTTAATTAGCAAAGCATAATTGGCCACATCTATTTTTATAATTTTTTTCTTTTATGGAATCCAAAGCTTTCATCCTTTTTGAAAGTTACATGTATTTTTCAAAAGAAATTCAAGTACAGGAAAAAGTATAACCAGTAAAATTATGAAAGGTAAATGGGTGGGTTTTTTTGTAAAAAGAAACAAATTATATTAAGAACAGAGGAAAATGCGGAAAGGAAGGCAGTAGTCAAGAAGACCATGGAGGAAAATCAAATTATTAAATATATCGGAAAATGGAACTTAGTCACTTCACATGCATAAGAACCTATGAAGATATAAGAAAAGCCTTGATGCATGAAGCTAAGATGCCATGAGTGCCTTAAGCTATATGGAATGTAGATAAAAAGTAATGGCCTCAAAAGAATCCGAAAAGATCACCCTTCATCCCTAAGTGGCGGGAAATATAGATTAAAGAAACATACACACTGAGCATCAAAGAAAAACAAAAAAAATTGTTTTAAAATCTAGGTGGTTTACAAATTACCTGTAGACCTGAAAATTGAGGGTTATTGGCCATTTCACTAAGCTACAAGCCTCTGAAAGCAACTGCAAAGACAACAAACATCATTAGAATCTTACAGAATCAAGGGAGCATGCTAGGATGGACGCTTCAAATTATCAAGTACTTATCGTCCGCAATCCACGTAATGGAAATTACACCAAACATACTGTCGTATATGATTTGATCCAGTCTGCAAAGAAAACTGAAACCTAAACTTTGTGGCATTGAGGGGTGCAGATTCAGAAAGATGTTCGTTAAATGATCATTGCTAAGAAGAGATATTAAGACTAAACTACATTCTAGAGGCAATGCACAGAAAGATGAAACAAGAAAAAGAAGGGTAAAGGTAGATTACTACCAAATTATAATTTGATAGCAGGAATTCCTCTATGACGGTTGATATGCGCAACAAAGACTTAATAAGCACTGCACCAAAGAGTGCTCCAATTCAAGTTCAAGGAATCAAATCTGCAACAAAAAACAAAAAACAGAGTAACCCAGAAAGTTATGAAACAAATCCTAAGTAACCATTTTTATCTTGCAGTTCGGAGACTGCGAACTATTTTAAAAAAATTAATTGCTAACTGAAAAATACAATTTTATACTGCGTTACAAGAACAGATTTTGAAAACTCAATAAAATAAAAAAAGGATTAAATTCTCAGAAAAGCCAAATACAAAGATATTTTCCAGAAAGCAAAATGTAGGCTGTGACACTGCCACCACCAAATCCAAAACCAACCCAGAATGTCAATCCAATCAAATTAAAATCCCTAAAGTTTCAAATTTAAGAATCCCAATTAAACAAAAACTGACCTAATTAATTGGATATCCCAACGAGGACAATTGAAGCCGGAGATACATACAGTATCTACATATATATGTTGGAAACTGCAATAGAATTTTGATTCATCCGACAGCAATGGAATTTAAACGTGGTAATAATCACAAAGATAATAAAAATTACGATGAAATTTGATGGAAAATCGTACCAGCTCAGTGATGAAAGCTGTGAGGTGAAGCACGTGAGAACTTGGAAGCCTCCGAGCGTAATCGATCTCGCCCGTCGCAGCTTTTTATTTTTCATTTTTTTTTATTTGGTCTGAATTTTGCAGCTTTAACTAAAACGGAAAATTTCAACTTAGTCCTCGGTAACTTTGCGGTTTATGATGCGGCGGCCCCTCTTATTGCGGTAAATTTTATTTTGGTGCATATATTGTTGTAAGATTTTAATTAAACCGTTTTGACTGTGGCACACGTGAATTAGACTAGTTGTTGTCAATAGCGTCATTCCGTCCTCTCTTCTCTCTTTGAAATTTGATACAGTGAATGCTTATGTCTTTTTATACTTAAGTTTGAATTTTTTTTTTTGTAGATTTAGTAGTTTAGAATGAAATACTGTCGGATAAAATGACGTTTTTCTTTGTGTTTTTCAGGTGGTTACGAACATAACTATAAGTTGCAACAACCATCGGGTATATGTGAATTCTTTTTTTTTTCTCCCCATTTTGGAGAATCCAAATAATAAGATGAATTGTTTGATGATGTATATCAAAAGAATATTCTTACTAGTGACTTAAAAGACATTTTATTTTATTAAGGAAGATAGTCAATATTAGAGTCAACTAACTGCCCGAATATGTGATTTAAGAGAGATCTAATTTTGACTTTGAATTAAAAAAATGTTTAAGATTTATAGATCTTGGAATACAAGTAAAACTTTCATTGGCCAAAAAAATAGATATAAGACTCGAGGGTGCAAAAATGTGGGTTGAAAAACTTCAACTTTAGAACAAGATTAGTGCTTTTGAAAAAAAGTACGATATTCATTTATTGGAAAATAATAAGTACAAATAGGAGGATAGTGTACATATAAGGGCCTCGATAAAAACCTATTAGGGATTTCAACCTGGACCAGAGAAAAAGAAGGTCCTGCACAAATAGCTTAAATAGCTATCTATCCTCAAATAAGCAGTAAAATATAATTTGCTAAAATATTATCTATTCTAAAATTGAAGGGGGGACGGCACTGTAGTGGCCTCATTCTTTGCCACTCGATTTCACCCTATTTACAACAATACCGGCTGAATTGCATGGGTTGGGAGGGTAATTCTCAAAATTTCAGAGGGTAATTTTGTCCATATGGCTTATCAGGGAGCCACTCGATTTCACGCTATTTACAAACAAAACCGTGAGGTTTGGGCTGGTATTGGGGCTGGATTGGAAGGGCAATTCTGTCCTGTGTGTTTGAGACGGATTGGGGTGGGTTTGGGTTTGCTGGCATTCAGTGAGGGTTTAGGGGATAGGAGGCCATGCCTCCGATAGAGAGAGAGAGAGAGAGAGAGAGAGATAGCGAGCGATAGAGAGAGAGAGGGAGGGGGAGAGGGAGGGGGAGAGGGAGAGATTAGGATGTCAGTGCCCCAATGTTTGATATGGTGACTGGGTGGGTGACAGTGAAAGAAAGAGGATGGGTCGTCCGGATTACGGGGAGAGAAACAGAGAGGGAAGGGTGGGGATGGTGAACAGGCCCAAGCATGGTCCCTCAGTCCGGGATTCACTCCCGATCATCCATGCCCTGTTGCATGTTCAGATAAGTGTCTTTTTCATTTGGATTTTGAACTAAAATCTTAATTTTTTATTATTTCTTGCATTTGTATCTGTTGGCATTTTTAGTACGTTAGGTCAGGTTTTGGGGATTCATCTTTCTATTTATTCCCTTATTTGTTTCATTTTCTTTCTTTTGGGATTCATCTCTCTGTTCTGTCTGTTTGTTCTTTTGTTTTAAGGTCAGTTTATTTTTATTTTTATTTTTTTTTTGGGTTTTCAGTTTGTTAATCTGTGATTCTGTGTTTAGATTTTTCTTTCGTAGATTAAATCGTTAATGGGTATTGGTTGTTGAAATATTTTCTTTTTGGGGAGAATTTGTGTTTGGTTGCCGGATTTGATTTGGTTTTTGCTTTCAGGAAAACCGGGGTTCGAATTTTGGGGTTTTTGATGTGGGTTTGGTTTGTTTGATGTTCTTCTTCAGGTGCTTCTTGGGGATGTTGGAGTTGGGAAATCAAGTCTGGTGTTGCCCTTTGTAAAAGGACAATTCGTTGAATTTCAGGTTTGTTCTATATCTTTCAAAGGAAGCATTTTCTTTTTTATCCATACCTCTACTTTTATAGTATGTTATTACAGGAATCAATTGCCACCCTTGGTGGTATATTCTTTACAACAAATTCGAAGCAGCGAATAAAATCGCACTTGCTATTTGTTCTGTCAACTGGACTAATAGTGTAGAACTATAGAAATATCTGGTGAAAGCAATGAAGAAATCACTATGATTGATCTTCAAAGAAGCTCTAATAAGTTACAAGAGAGAAGCTAGAGAGAGAAGTCTACACTTCCCTTTCGAAGAGAGATAATTTATTTTTTCATTACTTGAACTGGATTATTTCCATACATCAACTAATGCAGCTCATCAACAACTAAACACTATTAATTAACTTTAGTACAACTGAATGATTTAATTGTCTAACTTAATCATGGCTGAGTTGGCACTTGATTGAGCTCTAGACTGATATAGTAATCTGGTACAATAGAGCCGATGCTAACATCTGGTTCTGCCTAGACTCTAAACCACATTTTTAGTCGTTATATATGTGTGTACACATCACTTCAAGTAGATTTTTACTTACTTTTGGGCTTTTAAATTCATTTTTTATCTGCATTACTTTATGTACACATTATACATTTGACATGAAAGACTATTAAATAACATTTTTCTTTCTCCAGTGGTGGATATGGTAATTCCATGAGAGCTTTCTATGTTCATTGTCTTTATGCTGACTCACACTCATTGGTGTAACATCTTATTTGCAGGGCTATTGTGATTTTCTCACAGAGGAAAAGTTGCTGCAAGCAGTAGAAGTTGGGCAGGTTGTTACTTCTTTTGAGTATGTGGTCTATGTGTTGCACGAGTTGTATTATTTGCTGTGTTCTGTAATTTTTTTATGATGTTTGCTGTTCTAAACTTTTGAACTCTTTTTTGGATTAATCTTTGTTATTTTTGTTTTTGGGGTATCTGATATGCCAAGGTTGCCAAATCTTGGTTGTACTTTTTTCCAAGGCAATGGCACCTTTGAAACTTTGAATTCTTGAGTTTATACAAATTTTAATTCTCATTAGTTAATGCTTAATATTTGGCCTTTTGTTTTGAGATTAGAATGAAATCATTCTATTTTTTGGTTGTATTTTTAAGTGAGGTTTGGGATATGTTATACGTTTGGCCTATGTGAGTGACACTCTGCCTGAGGTTTAATTAGCTCATCAAATCTCTTTAACCTCCTTAGTTATTATCTATTCTAACATTGAAGGGGGGACGGCACTGTAGCTGCCTCATTCTTTGCCACTCGATTTCACCCTATTTACAACAATACCGGCCGAATTGCATGGGTTGGGAGGGTAATTCTCAAAATTTCAGAGGGTAATTTTGTCCATATGGCTTATCAGGGAGCCACTCGATTTCACGCTATTTACAACAAAACTGTGAGGTTTGGCCTGGGATTGGGGCTGGGTTGCAAGGGCAATTTTGTCCTGTGCGTTTGAGACGGATTGGGGTGAGTTTGGGTTTCCTGTCATTCAGTGAGGGTTTCGGGGATGGGAGGCCATGCCTCCGATAGAGAGAGAGAGAGAGAGAGAGAGAAAGACAGAGAGAGAGAGACAGAGAGAGGGAGAGGGAGGAGTGAGGATCTCAGCACCATTGCTGCAGATCCTCGATTTCATAAGTGGGAGAGATGTTTGTAGATTTTTTTTCCCATTTTTTGAGGGACGGATGGACAGGGAGAGAGAGAGAGGGAGGATTGGGGTGCGTTTTTTGGGGTTAACGGGCTACCCCACGGGGTTGGTGAGCAGAGGATGTCTTGGGGAGGTATGGGAGAGGAGAGGGTTTTCAGTTTTGTCATCTGATTCAACAGGTAAAACACTATTCAGAAATCATTATTTTTTGTTTGTTTCCCATTTGCTTTGTTAAAACTATGATTGACATTTTTTTGTTTCGGCAAAATTGTAATGGATGTTTATAGCCTGTTTAGTTGGGTGTTAGGAAGATAAGTCTGTTTGGTGCACTGTTTTGTACACTGTTAGCGTAAGGTCGTGTCTTTTAAACTTGGGGTGTTGCATTGTGCTCATTTCTGTTTTCTTCATGCTTTGCTGCTGTTTCCTTCTCAACAAGTTGAATTCAGGTTCCTTTTCTGCTTTTCATCCTTTGAATATCCCTCTGATCATGTGCATTTCACTGTTTTGGAGCATTGCAAAATAAATACAATACACAATCAAATTAGGAAAAGATAAAGGAACATGCTTGATGACTGATTGGTTTATGGATTAGTAGTATTATTTGTGGTGTAGATCATGGTTTTCAGGTCTTTTACAATTTTAGTGGTTGTGCTTAAGGGTAGATGATGATGAGGTAGGATGGAGATAGTTTTTAGAGAATGCTGGATATACATTCGTTAGAGTACATTCAAGTAGTTTGTGTTCCTGTGAGGTATTTGGTATTCCTCATAGTTTCGTTCTTGACCATATTCCTTCTCGAATCTTCATTGATAAAATGTTTCCTTGAGCATCTTCTTTAAATTTGTCTTTTATATTTGATCCAGTTATGATTTTCCCTACCTTTGTGTATTTATAACTGGAAGAAGTGATTTTTCTAATTGTGATAATTGTGCCCCATGTTTTGTTGAGGACTTTGATATTCTAATTTCTTCTTGATAATACATCATTTTTGTAAGCGTATACGGGTACTTATTTTTCAGGATTGTTTAAAGATCACATGCTTTACTGAATCTGAAAATAGTAATCACTGAAAGCTTTGACCCCTTCAAAGGCCTATGGAACTGAAAGTATTTCTTTGTGGTTAATTACTGATAGAAGTTTAAATTGGGAAAAGAACATGCAAGTGGATTACTGGTTTATCATGAATATGATTTTCAATTTGTTGGTGCTACAACAAAAACGTGTCCTTAACTGTAAGAGGAATCCTACTTTGTGACTTTGGTTACCGATTTATGATGAATATGATTTTCTTAGCTTATTATCAGGACAATGTTAATTTCACTTGATTATTTCACATTTTCCAGGTCAATCTTTGATTTTGAGTCTTTCCGAAAGCTGCTATCATCTCCAAAATCCTTATTCTGGTATGTAGATAGCTGCTAAGTGCTGCAACTCACTAAGTTTGGCCACATGCCTTCATTGTAGCATATGCCCTTTGTGACAAGTAAGCATTATAATTCCACTTTGTGGATTGATATTAAGTTGGGTTATGGAATAATATAAGGTCGTGTCATGGTTGAACATTTCTACATTCTTTATAGCTAGGGTTATTTTTTTTCTTTGTGAAATTTTGACCTCTTGCTTTTCAGTTAAGAAGCCCGATTATTGTTGCAATTTTATGGCGTGTCACTAATAAATATTTGTACATTATTTTGATTGACTAATTTTCCAGGAAAATGGCTTTTGTGAATTGTGGTTAGACAGAGTATTTGAATTTTTTTTCCTGTTGAAAATTGCAGGGCACAGTTAATAATTACTTTAGTTTGATTTAGTATTGTGCTTTAGAGTGAAGTTTGAGTGTTGATATATGTGTGAGTAGAGTTGTAAAACAGAGAGAGAAAATGAACTTTAAACAGATGAAGGAAACAAAATTTGAGCAAAAACTTCCAATCTTTAAAACTGTGAGGCTTTTCAGTAGGTGTGTTTTGTAAAAAGGTTTTAATCTTTCTTAGAAATGTAGCTTTCTCAGTTATGCAATGCTTTTAATAGGTGTATTTTTATCTTTTGTGATTGCTGATTTAATTTGGGTTTTGTTAATAGTTTAATTTGGAGTTTAATTGAAGGTTTAATTCAGGTTTGTAGTTGGGGATTAATTGAGGGTTTAACTTTACTTAGCTTAAATTGCAGAATGTGGCTTTAAATTTGAAAGTGTCTTGGTTGCTAACGGATCTGCTTTCTTTGCAGATTACAGAAATTTGGATTGTTTGAGGAAGAAGTTGGTTTCATGCTGTTTTGAGGTATATAATTATACGCCATCATTTTTGTTCAAAGCCTACTTAGCTATCTACCTTTTTTTATTTATATTTGTGAAGCTTTCATGGTTAGATTTTAAATATATAATTCAATTTTTGTCGTTTGAGCTTATATTGGAATTGAGTTTCTTTCTATTTAGTGTGCGTATCAGTATTTGCCCATTTATGTCAGGGTTGAGATGACTAGGCATCCATTTGGTCGTTTTACGTTAGAATGGAACTTGGCAATAGATTAGGTTGCAAGATAAATTTCTAAAGTTCTACTAGCTTGGGTACAAATTATTTTTTAGAAATCAAACATGCAAAATTTCTATGCATGTTTTGAAATTGGTTGTAGGAAGTGGGCTTCCAAGTCTTAACAATTATGGAGACTATGAAATCAGGGTAACCAATTAGGGGTAACTATATATTTCAAAAACGCAGATTTTACACACACACACACACACACATACACACACACACATTCTGTCAAGAATCAGTTTTGATTGGCACAGATGAAGATGAACAATAAGAGGGTTTTCTATTCAAATTTACTTTTTGTAATTTTAGGGGTTTTGATCATACATGTGTATTTAATTTGGTTTTGTTTTCAGTTTCAAGAGACTCTGGTTTTTCTTTTTTTGGGCCTTTTCTTTGCAGCCTAGAAAGCCCTCTGTGCTCAAGGTAAACAATTTCAACTTTTTACTTCTAAAGCGTTGCTCTTATTTAGCGGTAGGTATTCCATTGTATACAATAATATGTTTTGTGTTATGGTAGGAACCCTGTTTCCCCTTTTTGTCTTTCTGTGCACTCAGAAAACAAGCCACCCTAATTGAAGCTTTCTATCTTCAGATCACCAGCAATAATCTCATCAAGGTCCCAGGAGGAATCACGAGGATTCACTGCCGAATTGGTATGTACTTATGCTTTTGCAAAAAGCCCTTTTCTTGCCATTTTTCTGTTTTAGAATTGGGACCAAAATGATTATGAGTGATTTTGAAAAACACTGAGATAGAAAAAATGGCTATCAAGCAAGCAGGTTGTGAGTATTCAAACATGTAATTTTCAGTCAAATGAAATAGTTGGCACCACAAGCTTTTAAGTAGGGAGGGATGTTTGATTATATATTTTTTGGTTTTTATTTTTTCTCCTCAGTTGTTATTTTCCTTTTACTGTATATTGTATCTTCTGTTTGCGAATGCCTCTGTTTTTTTACTTGCTGAGAATGCCTGTCAGGGGTGGCTCAACAGGACCGGGAAATCTGGAGAGGGGCGAAGGGTTAGGAGAGGGGGGATTGGGCATGTAGCATCAGGGCTAGGTTACCAAGATGGTGTTTGGGTGGGTTTGACAGTGGGTCATATGGGGGACGGTGGTGATGCACTCCGAACTCACAAAGGTGCACAAACATTACGAGTGCATCACCATAAAAAAAAATTCATATTTAATTGTTATACCCTTCACAGTAAATAATTTCCACATCAGAGTTTTTTGAAACTGAGAAGACACCGGAAACACGATTCGCATAGCAGACTAGCTTATAGATGATATAATAGTCGGATAACAAAGTTCTCAACTGAAGGTTCAGAGAGACTCATTTCTATGTCCAATTATGAAGCATCTTTTGATTTTTATTGATATAAAGACCTTTTCTTTCTCCAATTATGCCTCTGTCAACACTTTTTGGTTTAAATGCACTCAATAAGTACTCACATTTATCTGATAGACCAGATGAAAAAAGAGGAAAATGGATTATATATGCACGAAGGGCACCACAACAAATTGTTTTGGAATTTGAGTTTGGATTGGAATTTAATTTCGATATACAAAAGCACTCACCTTAAACACAGAGGAATCAGATGCTTGAGTTAAACAATTAGCTGATCACAAATTGGTAGGGGTTTAATTTGAAGAAATGGCATTTAACACTTTTAATTGACTGAATGCTGAAAATCTCCCTTATGCACCAAATTGGATTCATAAACAGAATCTCATTTTCATGTTCTGTTTTCGTTCGGTTAACAGAGGAACTGCAATTTCAATGGATATCATTTTTGTTGCTCTTCCATATATTTTGGTCATTTAGCAAGAATTTTTTAGATTTCCTCTTTTAAATTTGAAAGTGTCTAAGTTGCTAACGGATCTACTTTCTTTGCAGATTACAGAGATTTGGATCATTTGAGGAAGAAGTTGGTTCCATGCCGTTTTGAGGTATATAATTATACGCCTTCATCTTTGTTCAAAGGCTATTTAGCTATCTACCTTTTTTTAAAAAAATTTTTTTTATATATTTGTGAAGCTTTCATGCTTAGATTTTAAATATATAATTCAATTTTTGTCGTTTGAGCTTATATTGGAACTGAGTTTCTTTCAATTTAGTGTGCATATCAGTATTTGTCCATTTATGTCACGATTGAGATAACTAAGCATCCATTTGGTCGTTTTACCTTAGAATGGAACTGGGCTTCTTTCTATTTTGTGCACGTATATGTATCTCTCTATTTATGCAAAGCTTGAGATAGCTTAGCATGTATTTGTAACAAACCCTGTTCCAATTGAATGATTGCTGTATTTGTTCCAAACGCCATTTGAATTGGATGATTGGTTTATTTGTTCTAAACCCCATTAGAATTGTATTTGCTTGGATGGGCTATTAGTATAGGGATAGTTAGATTAGGAATTTTGTTTTGCCATTTTGTGATTGAGATCTAATTACAGGTTTTGTGTTGCATGTTTCCGTGTTTCGGTGTCTGTCCTGTCTGTGTGGTTAGTTTGGGCTGTTTTTAGATTCTTAAATGGTGCTGCTTGATATTGTTTGTAAGGTTATTTTTACGGGTTTTGGGGGGGGGGGGGGGGGCAGAGATGCTGTGGCAAATAAACTTTGAGTTGTGGAAAAAAAAAAAAAAAAACTCTCCCACAGGCTATTTATGTCACCGAAACTGCAGAGGCAAAATATGTGTGGAGTGCTTCTTCCTTCTCTAACTTATGGAAACAAGCACACTACATCTTTGTTGCTTTGAACATATATGCTTGAAAGATTAGCTGCTAAAACAAAAACAACCTACTTTTTCACCTTTCACTCATCTATCCTTTATATTCGTTCATGATTTTGTTAATTTTTTTTTTTTCAAGTTGCATGTGTCTAATCCGTGTACTTAAGATTCGTGCATTCAACTCCCGCAGCAATGCGCGGGCATTTTTGCTAGTAATTTGCTAAAATAGAAAATCATGCAGAGTTTTCGTCCAACAATACAATCCATTAGAAGATCTGGTCGCCCGCCAATCCAAGTCTTCTCACCAGTTCGTCCAAGATGAGCGGCAACATTGGCCTCGCGACGAATCCAGCTAACCTAGGCATGCGAGAAATCCAATAGGTATGCACGGAGATCGTTGATGATAGGTCCAAGCACCGAGCAATCCTCTCCTTGCATATTCATCACAGCATCAGTCAGGCTTGAGTCACCTTCAAAAATCACCTCTACACTGCATCCAACAGTAGCCTGCGCAAGAAACACTGCTTTCCTAGCCGCTGTAAGTTCGGCCTGTGATGAGTCAATATTATATTATATATATTATTCTATTTTTTGTATGTTTTGGTAATTATTTTGGTAGAATTTTGATACTTTGTTTTATATTTTCAATATAGGACATTCAACTTCTTCTGAAGCAAAACATGATCAAACAGGCGAACTTTAAAGTGATTCAAATTGGAGGACGTTCGTGAGTTGCTTTAGCTTGATTCTATCAAAATATCAGATTTTTCCACCAAGCGGTTATTTTTTTGCAAGGAAATAAAGATGCAATGCATGATACTGGAAAGTGACGTTTTTGGGCTTAATTGTGTTTTTGGAGCCTAAAATGACATCTGATGGGTTTGTGGCTTTCTGGAGAAGTGTTTAGAATAGTCCAATCTTTAAATCCAGTTATTTTAGGCCGGTTTTGGAGTGATATGGGTCCAGAACGTGGCTGTGCAGATTTTGAGCAGATTATCCTAGTCAATTTAGGATTATGTTTCCTAATTTATTTTAATTTATTTGGTTTCCTAGTTTTATTCTAAGTCATTTTCTAGAAAGGATTGGATTTTCTAGGTTGTATAAATAAGCCATTGTGGCCTTCTTCTTTACGCAATATTAGAGAGAGAAATTTGGCTGAAGCTTAGAGATTTTCAGACTTTATTTTACAAGGTGTTTTCATTTGTTTTCTAGTTTAATAAAATTCTTTTGATTTTATTATGAATATGCGTAATTAACCTTCTTTTGCTAGGACGATGCCTTGAGCATTAGCATGAATATGCAGTTTTTATTTAATTGCTTATGATATTATGCATGCATACTTTGAATTATTAATCACTATGTTTGAACTGTCTTTGTGTCTTAATGCTTCGCGACCATTAGGATGTTTAGATAAGTAATCGGCTGCAATTCGGTCGGATTACTACCGGAGGATTGAGTATTGCTTCTTGTGATTGATAATTGTAATTTCACCTAGGGCGGATGCCACGTCTTACGAGTTGCATGGTTTTTTCAAAGAGTTTTCACAAAGCGTAATGAGTTATGCATGTTTGTATTTGATCTGAATATCACAGACGGATTGCATATTTGATATACGTTTAAGCTTGAATACCACGAGTAGAATATGCATTAAACCTAACCTTCAAAGCTGCATGGGTAATTCATAAATAATTAGTAAATCTACATATATAGGATTGTTAAGGAAATTGTGGAATCCTAGTGCTTTTCCAAATTTATTTCTCAAAACCATTTCTTTTTTATCTGATTTCTTCTTAATTGGCTACTAGTTGTTTTTCCTAAATTACTTTTATTAAATTCATTTTTATTTATTTAAATTCAAAATCAACCTTTTCCAATCTTTGTTTTTAAATAATTAACTAAGATTTTGGTTTTGCATAAATTGTTTTAAATAATCTTTGTGGAATGACCTTGCATAACCATTTTTACTACAACTACCTTGTTCTCTTGCAAGTATTTTGTGTGATTTTAACCTCTCTTTGTGCAGGTCCTAAAAAAATCATATCAGCCTACATTGCCGAGCCCACGGTGGTGGCACTCCCCGACATCACTGCAATGAATTCCCCTTTGCAATCACGAATTATTACCCCAATGCCACCGATTCTTTATCGTTCATCCCATGCACCATCGAAATTACATTTTACCTATCTGTCAGTTGGTCGAGTCCATTTTTGCGACGTTGCGATCCCATTCTTCTTCTTTGGTGAATGCCAACGGTGATGCAAGCAACCATTCTTCGGCTCGAATGGAGATATCATGAGGCAAAGCTTGAACACCCTTCCATAGCATATGTCATTCCGCGCTCGCCAAATACTTCATAACGTTATCAACACCAAGTCAAAAGCATGTTTAGGTACTATTTGTGCTAGCTGGGCCAACCACTCCAACAGAGATTGATTATTATTATTATGAACTCTCAATCCCAGAGTCGAGAACCACATCACAGCCACCATGGAGCAATCCCTCAACACATGCCCTATAGTCTCCGACTTCCCGGAACAGAACAAGCAATTAGTTTCAGTAGTGATCCTCTTTTTGGCGAGGTTCGATCTAGTTGGCAGCGCATCTAAACAACCTCTCCAAGTAGAGATTTTAACTTTTCCTGGAATGCAAGCATTCCATAGTTTCTTCCAGAGCACCGATTCATGGTTTTGCAAGCTCGTTCCGTTGTTGTTCTAATCATCTCCACCTCTATTCTCACCAAGTGATAAGCACTTTTGACAGAGAAGGCTCCATTCTTTTCATAGTGCCAGATAATTTTGTCAACCGTAACTCGTTCACTTAGGGGGATAAATTTTATGGTTTCCACTTCCTCCGGGCTAAACAAATTGCCAAGAATTCTAGGTTCCAGCAACGTGTTTCCTCCACAAATAAATTACTCACTGTGGCAATGCTATGCCAATTCGCTGGAGGTGGCGAGATTATTCTGAAAAAATTATCCCGAGGCACCCAATTATCGCCCCATATTTTGATGGATGAACTGTCCCCTACTTGCCAACGCAAGCCCCACAAGATTACTGAGCGGGCTGCTGCAATACTCCTCCACACAAAGGAGAATTAGAATTCACTTTTGCACTCAGAAAATCTGTGTTAGGGAAATACCGAGCTTTGATAGGCGAAAAGCTAAAGAAGAAGGCTGAGAAACAAACCTCCAAGCTTGCTTAGCCAAAAGAGCTAAATTGAAGGCATATAAATCGCGAAAACCCAATCCTCCTCCATTCTTCGGTTTCCATAACTTTCTCCAATTAATCTAATGAATCTTCCTCTTTCTTGGATCCCCACTCCACCAAAATTTGGCTATCAACATGTTTAGTTCCTCGCAGAATGTTTTTGGGAGTAAGAGACATTGCATAGTGTAAGTAGGCATTGCTTGGGCTACCGTCTTCACCAATAATTCCTTCCCCTTACTCCTAAGCAAACCGCCACGCCAACCTTGCATCTTTTTCCACAAACGATTTTTAACATATGCAAAGGTTGATTTCCTTGATTGTTTCACAAACACCGGCAAGCCCAGATATTTATCATGAAATTGTACTTTTTGAACTCCAAGACAACTTGCTAAGAATTGTTTGATCAACATCAGTGAGGTTACAACTAAATGCTACACAACTCTTATTAAAGTTAACGGATTGTCCCGACATTAATTCGTAAGTACGCAGCAAGGTTTTGATGTTCTGGCATTTCTCCGAAGTACCTCGGTGCATTTTTGCACACCGACACACCATGAATGAGCCCGAGTTCTTTTCCATTACGTAACAACACGGACAAACCTTCGACACATATGACAAACAAGTCAGGAGATAAGGGGCAACCCTGTCGAATCCCCCTCTTAGGAGAAACAAGCCCCATCTGCTCGCCATTAACTTTGAAGGAATCTGTAACCGTTGAGATACACAACATTACCATACGAATCCAATTCTCATTAAAGCCCAGACACCTCATCATTTCCTCCAAAAAATTCCATTCCAAACGATCATAAGCTTTACTAATGTCAAGTTTCAGAGCCATAATACTGTTCCAACCGGATTTTCGTTTATGCATGGAGTAAGCAATTTCCCCCGCCACCAAGGTATTATCCGAGATTAACCTTCCTGGAACAAAGGCACTCTGCATCAGAGAGATAATCCTTGGCAAAATCCTCTTAAGTTTATTGGTGATCACCTTAGCCACAATTTTGTAGATAACGTTGCATAGACTTAATGGACTAAGTTGTGTCATTTCCTTATCTCGAACTTTGGGAATCAATGTTATATGAGTGTAGTTGATTTTCCATAGCATACATCCTGAATGTAACATTGAGCGCACTCCATTACAAATATCAGTCCCTACAACCTCCCAATGTTTTTGGCAAAAACCTGGAGGCATGCCATCGAGCCCAGGGGCCTCTATGGGATGCATTTGGAATAGGGAAAATTTGATTTCTTCATCGACAAATGGCTGACTGAGCTCTTCATTCATATCCATGGTGACTCACAGCTCAATGTGCTTTAACACCTCATCTAGATGTTCACCACCATTAGACTCGAAAAGCTTCGTAAAGTAATCTACAACCACCTTTTCCATACCCGATTTATTGTCATGCCAGTCTCCGTTTTCGTTTTTCAGTCCATACAAACCATTCCGTCGTTGTCGACGCGTGGCTTTTTGGTGGAAATACTTTGTATTTCTATCGCCAAGCTTCATCCAATTCTCCCTTGATCTTTGGCGCCAATAAATTTTTTCTTGCTTAAGCAAGGAGTTTAATCTTGCAACTAGCTCTCTCTTCTGTCCAATCGTAACCTCTGTAAAAGGTTGACCGAGAAAGGAGGTAAGCTTGTTCTCTATTTCATCAATTTCTTTAAACCCCTGCCAAGTATTTTGACGGGCCCACTTAGCCAAATTCAATCTTGTTTCTTTGATTTCCTCCGTAACCTGGAACATAGGAACACCCTCGACCACTTTAGCCCATCCTTGTTTTATTGCTTCCCGACACCCATTCTGTGAAGTCCACTGTTGTTCATAATGAAATTGTCTCCGGCATTTCAATGGTCTCCGTCCACCCTTATTGTAACCTTGAGAAATAGTGGTGTGTGAGCAGAAGAAGACTTCTTTACATGAGTAACCTTGTAGGAGGGAAATAGTTCCAGCCACGCACAATTGGCCAAAGCCCTATCGAGTCGCACCTTTATCCCTCCACCCTTATTGTAAACCATGTGAATTTATTACCACCATAGCTCAGGTCAATAAGTTGACATCTCTCAATTACATTCCGGAACCCTCCATTCGCCTATCTCGATGCAGATTACCACCTTCTTGTTCATCAGCTTTAAGAATTTCGTTGAAAACACAATACACACGCAAGGCCTGTCGGAGTTGTCATGAAGATGATCTAGTAGCTGCCATGATTTAGCCCTATCGCTGACACGAAGATAGCCATAAAAGAAAGTGACCCTCCAATTGGACTCATCTCCCACGCCACGCCACCCACCTCCATATCTATATGATTCAAGGAGTATGACCGTAAACTCAAATTTTCATGTTCTTTCCATATCACACTTAATCCCCCCCTCCGATTATCCTCTACTGGCAACCGGGAAAACAAAATCAAACTGCAATTGTACTTTGAATCTTTCCATTTGAGCCACGCTGCTCTTAGTCTCACAAAGAAAGACAATGTTGGGATCTTTATTGGATATCAACTTTTTAAGCGCATGAACTACTCAGGGGTTCCCAATCCCCCGACAGTTCCAACTGATACAACTCATTGCGAGCGGCGGGGCTGACCTTCGGCAGCCGCCGCCTATAAATCGAAAGACCCTCCATTCAAATCAAGTCTACGTCTTGAAACACAGGTGGGAAAACCAAAATATTCATCACGATTTGCACGCTTACCCAACTCAGGGAAAGGTTCACAAGCACGTGCATGAGAACTAGCCAAACCCCTCGAACCACCCGCTCTTCTTACGTTCGATGATAGGCATAAGATTAAATGGGTCAGGTCCCAAAGAGAATTCCTAATAGCCCAAAGGGCTAATATTACTTTCTTGGACCATCAGCCTCTGCAAACTAGAGGATGTCGATGACCCCAGACTCAAGAACACATTGGCTCATTCCACTACTGCTATGAGGGACCCCTGCCACCTCATCATGAATCCGTGTCTCCAAGCATGGATCTGTTAGGGGCTGGTTTTTAATATTGACACCAAATAAGGTTAATTCTTGCTGAGTAGTAGTGAATATGTCATTATAATGCATTGACCTATCATCAATCTGCATAGCGGGAACCCCGAGATGATTGTCATTAGATCCCACGGGAATAAGGCTAACTGGACCGCCATAATAAGGAATTACAGCCATACAATCAAATCCCATATCCTCCTCGGACGCAGCTGCATTTAAATCTGGCAGATTTGGACGAGGTTGACTTTCCTGATTCACATTTGACAGATTGTTCATTCCCCCTTCATCCGTCGCATTAACTTCGTGGTCAACTCTCTGGTCACCAACGTGTCGACAGCTCTCTGGTGAACCTTCCGACATCTCCTCATCGTCATGGAGTGGCGCTGCCATCTTCCAGCCTGGGGATGGATTTAAACCGAACCGTCTCCCTTGAATTTTGCGATAATCCAAACTAATCACATCATTCTAGAACCAACGACCGTATGGTTTCGCTAGATCATCATCATTGCGCCCTCGAAAATGCGAGCACTGCTCCTCAACGTGATCTACCATCCCACAAATTAAGCATGTTAGGGGTAATTTCTCACAATACTACAAAAGAGGTTATCACTGGCGAAGCAAAAACCGACAAGAACTCCAATTTCAGTCGGAAAGTTGATCAAAATCCGACATAAAACCATGCAATGTCGGATTGGAATAGCGACACCATTGCTAGCATCACAAAAGGGCTTCGATGTCGGTTTGTTTGCTTAATCTGCCACGAATCCGCGTCGGTTAAAAGCGACACTGAACTCTACGTTAATTAAAAGCGACACTGAACTCTACGTCAATTAAAAGCGACATGCTCTTCTGACATGATGGCGGTCATAACCAACATCAAGTCGCAATTAAAATATAAAGTATTCAACCCACTGTCGGTTTAACCAACATAGTGTTAAAATTAAACAAATAAAATATTCCGGATGTAATACAATATGCAAGCTACAACCGACAATAGCTAACAATTAAATAAATAAAATATGCAATCTACTAACGGTCTTAACCGACACCACCTATGTTAATAATAAATATATAAACAAATTTGTCTCCGTTTTCGTTTTCAATTAATAGTAATTAAAAAAATTTATATAAAAAAATTAATAAATTTCATGTATAGGCCAAAACAAACATTAATAAAAATTATTAACAATAAAAATAGTGCCAAAATATACAAATATTTTATATCCAACATTCCACATAATATACAAAAACTCATCCGTCATAGCAAACACTAAATCCGACATTACAAATATAACAACTGATTATGCTGGTTGTTTGATTGTTCAACCTTAACCTCTAGGTCCGCCAATCGTTTAGCATTCGCTTCATCCTTCCTTCTCAACTCATTGTTTTCAGTCATCAGCAGTGCCATTGAACTCCTAGATGATCTTCTGGAGGAATTTGAAGTAGAAGATGAAGAAGATGCATAGGACACCATATCAGGAGTCACCCCATGACCATATCCTCTGACTCTATTATGATTCTCAGGACCCATCGTATTGACATAAACTCGGGTCCTAAGTTCATCATTATCCTCTTGGCCTGACTCAATCAAAGTTTGAAGATTGCTCTCAATTGTTGCCTTGCAATACAATTTTTAAAATTAAAATTCAACAATCATAAAACAGAAAAATTAACTATAGATAATAAAAATTAATAACAATGAAATACTAACACGAAAAAAATCAATTACCCCTATGCGCTGAGATGTTTCATCAATCCAAGTTTTATCTTTTCGTGTATGACATTCATGAAAAAAAGTAACAGGATTTGCCTCCTTCCCATGCTTTTTTTGCTTTATTTATATGTCAACGAAAAAACAAACAATTTTAAGCAAACTTCATATTAAAAATAAAATTTCTAACAACTATATATTAAATTTCAAATTAGTAACATTTCTCAAAAATGTACAACCCATACAAATTCTTGATGCACCCTTGCAAAAGATTTTGAACCGGTTGTATGGTTCATTGCTTTCAACAGCCGATTAATCCTATTTTTTTTAGCAACCTCCTGAAAAATAAGAGAATTTATTAGACAAATTTAAAGTTATAACAAAATAAATCATATAACGATTACCCTTGTTTTTTCTCTATTCCAGTATGCCACCAACTCAACCTATTGTGCAGGATTCACATCACGACAAGGGTGGCTGCGCACCTCAATTGCTCTATTAGTATAATACTTTTTTTTTAAACTTATTTCTATACTCTTTGTGCGCATGCTCTGCAACCTGAAGCTTCATGTGACGGATCACAGACATTTTTTACTATATCTTCATCATCAAAAAAAATATTTCCCTACTTCCATAAAAAAAATCAAGCTAATTAATTATTATTATAATCATTGACCTATTCTTCTATTTTCAAGTTAAAAAAAAATATCTATACCTTTATTCTATTCTAGAAAACTTCCTTCTCTTCTTCCTTAATCTTAAGATCAGCTACATATTTCCTTTGATTTAGGAACAATCCTTTTGGAAGAAGTAGCCATTTCTATGCCAAGAAAATACCTTAGCATCCCAAGGTCTTTGATGGTGTTGAACAATAAAATATATACAATATATAAAAAAATAAAGTCCATACAAATTGGGTCAAACTACAAGGCAAAAAAAAAAAATGTAATCTAGCCTAAAAAATGAGGATGGGCTTTACATACAAATCAACATCCATAAATAAATAAAATAATATATGAAGTTTCTTCCTACAAAAGGGGGAAGAAACATGCAAAACAGGAGCTCCCCATTTTCTGCAACAAAAGGACGTGGAAGACTGGGATAGTCAGTGAGGGAAGTTGAGAGAAAGTGGCGGAAGACACAGCCTCTATCTCCCCCACGTAAAAGCTCCAGAGCCTTCCTAAGATATCTATAAATAGGCATAAGTTGCAGTGAGAAAGAGAGACACAAAGAGAGGAGGCGATACTCTGCAGAAAATAAGAGAAACTTTGAGAGAAAATACCAAAAGCAACAAAGTGCTACCAGAAAAGAGAAAAGGGGTTCAACCATTCATGCTTTCGAGTCAAGATCCAAAAGTAGAAAATTCATCACCAGGTATGAAACAAGTTCTTTTAATTTATTTCTTTCTTGTTTAATGTTGTGTTGCAGACAAAAGTGAAAAAAGAGGGCGTAATCAACTACCCAGAGTCTATAACCTTCAGTTTATACAAGAAAGTTGCAACGTTTAAAATAGAAATGAAGAAGAGGATATGGACTCCCCACTGACAGCAGTAGAAATAATCTCCAAAATCCCATGAATTTCTTCGGGGTGGCCTAAACCACCCCGTGAAGTTCCAATCAAATCTAAGAGATCCGTTTTCACCGTCCATGCCAAGAAAGAAGGAGGCATTGGTGTCACGACAAGCAATAGATTTGATAAAGAAAGAGCAAGTTTTGACTCCAAATATCGATGACAACCTGTTCTTCATTCAATCAACAACGGTGCAGAAGCGTGCTGACGAAAGCAGAACACTATGCTCCAAGAAGGTGGTACGTTGCTGATGTCCTAGACTTTAAAGATTACTCCAGAGAAGGAAAAGGAAGAAGACTTTAAAGATTACTGCAGAGAAGGAAAAGGAAGAAAAGTCTTCTAGATAACATGAATGCCATTCATGTGGTTATCATGTTAGGTAAAGTTAAAGAAGGTTGAAAACAACAAAGGATCATTCTAAAGGCCATCTGTCAAAAATCAAGCTAAGGAAGCAGATATAAGAAGCCAAGTTTTATATGGAAAGTCATTCTTTGAAGTCCAATGAGAAAATAGGCGCATTTATGGACCAAAAGAAGCCAAGATGCAACTCCAGAGGAAATAAATTGTTCTGTTAGTAATTCTTTGGTGTTTTCTTTGCTACTCACGGGTACAAGACATAGAGGATGCCTTTGCATAAAATTCCATAAAAACCCACTTGGGATAAGAATCCAAGGAAAAGGAGAAATTGGAAAAGATGGTGTCTCCCTTTATATTTGTAAAGTTCCAGCAAAGTATATTGGGATGATGTTTGCATAGTATTTCAAAGGTGGACCAAAGTCAAAGCATGAGACTTTACCAAAAAAGAAAGTTAAAGCATGGGTCCAAAATACTGACCAAAAGCATTGAAATGAAACTGACAGATGCTACAAGACAAAAGAAAAGAAAGAAAATTTGCCAATCTCTAAATAAGTAGCGAGAAGGTATTTGCTTCTCTGCCACGTGAAGTTGGACTTGAAAGAGTTCAAGCTATCCCAAGTTTACAGGGAAGGAAAAGCCTGCTGTCAAATTTCTCAAATTAATTAGGGAAACCCATTCACATGGCAACCTTTATTAACACCCAAAGACCTGGTAGACAAATCAAAACTACAAGAAGATTTTGGGAAAAGCATCAGTTTGCATAAGTGTCAATAAGAAAGAACAACCAAGTATGATCAAGTTACCATGAGCATGGCTATCATAAAGCCATTCACGTGGCATTCAAATAAGAAAGGCCATAGTGCCCATCTCTTTTCTGATTAAGCATAGAAGGCAGCACATGGACGGGAGCAAAAAAAAAAAGAAAAAAAAGGAGGGCGTCTAATGTCTACTAACCAAATCAGTCACAAGACTCTCTACAGAGAAGCGGAGATATCGGAAATTGATAATTAAACATTAACGCATCAAGACTCATTCAAGTATGGCAATCATGAAGAATGTCTTACTACAAAATTTTAGAGTACAATCCTCCCCTTTGGAGCCATAAATCAACACTTGTTATCAACAAACTTAAGGCTGCAAATCAGAAAGGAAGAAATTGACATTAAGTCAAGGTGGAAGCAGTGTTCAACACCGAATGGAAAATGATTCGCACTAACCAATCACACTCAGCAAACACTTTTCCTCTAGATATTCCAAAGAAAAGAAAAAACGACTCTCCATAAAGAGGACACAAAGACTCTTCTCCCCTATACATCAGAAGCTACAAAATCTAGAATACAGAAAATGAAAATGGAGTCACCTGCTTGTTACTTTCTTCTCCCTTTTTGCTTTTAATTTTTCGATCCACAAAAGAAGTACAAGCAGGAGAACAATGCAGCAGAAAAATGAAAGCTTGTGGCCTGCACAAAAAAGGCCTTTGCAATTTAAGGGGGGGAAATGATGGTAAATTGAAGAAATTTGAAAAGGATCTGAGCTCTAACAAACCTTACCCATCCTCACTTGGAAATCAACGGTTACCCAATCCAAATAGAAGTTCGAAATATACGAAATCCACGGGAGCCCAAGTATATCGGAATTGATTCTTGCTTCTAGAGGAAAACCATCGTGTATTAGAGCCAAGAAAAATAGGAATTTCTGAAAGCCATCTCGTGAAGGGGGGCGTAAATAAAGTCTGCACCTCACACCTCACGTGGAGAAGAAGAGAGGTTGTTGAACCTGGAAGCTTTAAAGTCATATATATAAAAAAAGTAAAGCTTGCTGTCAAAAGATTGGGTCAAATGGTTTCAAAGTCCCATTTTAAATGGGGTTGAAAGTTCAAAAGAAGAATATAAAAAAAAGGGGAGAAAAGAAAGTACAAAAAGACAAGTCAAAGCACCATCAAGTTCCCTTATAAAAATGTGAAAGTGACGTGGTCCTAAAACCTTGCCAGATTGTCATACTCAAATTCTAATTAATGGGTCATTTACCTATTAATTATTCAAATCCCAAACAGCATAAAGCCGTATTAAATATCAAGTGGTATAAAACCGCTAAATTCCACACACACATATTCCCTGGTTTATACTCAATCATATGCATTGAAAAATGTAAACGAGGAACGCAACGGATTAATTTCATGGTCATCTCCAGTGGCGAAGCCAGGAATTGACGGGGGGAGGGGCGAAGTTAAAAGATTGCAAGGTTCAAAAGAATTGCTTCACGATATTTAGGTGGATAATCAAGCATTCGACGTTTATGTTCAGGGTCTACAGGAAGATTAGCCAATATTTCATCAATAGCAATAAAGATACAACCAATAATTTAATTAATCAATAGCAATAAAGATACAAATTATTCAATAAATAAATATTCAAACATATGAATAATTGTATACATTATGCAATAATTCAATTAATTAATCAATAATCAAGAATTCAAATTTTAATCTTCACCCTAAAAAATAATTTCATAATTTCATATCAATAATCATAGAATCATATCAATAATTAATAACTATATTAGTGCATTACCATATGATTCTATACTAATTAAACAAAATTCGTATTAAATAATTAATTATGGTTAGGGAATATAAATTAGGAAAACTAATGAAAAAAATGCTTGAAAACTTTGAGTTTTAATGATAAGGACAAAATAAAGGGTAAAATAAATAGTACCAGGTTTAACTTTTTAGTATAAAAATTTGATTTTTTGTTAAAATAAATAGTACATTGAGCTTTTCGTTAAAATTCTCTTATAAATTTAGGGTTTAAAAAATTTACTTCTGAAGGCTGAAAGCCAACGGCACAGCGGCTGGAGAGTAGCTGGTGGCGATCGAAAAAAGCCAATGGAAACAGGAATTAAAAAATTTTCCGTCTGGGATTTTGGGGGGCAGAGCAGCTTTGCTCTCTGTCTCTGATTGGATGGGATGGGAAAGGTTGAAAAAGAAAAGGGGGACTGACACACGGGACTGAAAAAGAAAAGTGAGAGGGAATGGAGGACACGCAGTCCCCTTATATATATTTTATATATATATTGTTTTCAAACATACGAAACGCCCCGTTTGTTTAAGTTTTTTTATTTATATTTTTTACCAGGACCAAAACGACGTCGTTTTGGCCTGGATTTTTTTTTTGAAAAAACGCAATCTGCTGCTGCACGCAGCAGAAACAGATCGATGGAGGAGGGGCTGAAAGCCTGAACCAGTCTGGTTTTCCGACGAGAGAAAGGGCTAAACTAGAGTTCCAGTTGTTTTTTCCGGCGAGGGGAGTGGCGACCGCCACTCCTCGCCCTCACGTGGCTTCGCCACTGGTCATCTCCAAATCATGACGGAAGTCTCGAAAGCAAAGCTCGAAGCCCACCGTTGCACTAACGCACAAAGTTGACCAGGTCGACATTAATTAATAATTAATTGTAGTTTAAATAATTATTGATTATTAATTAAGCAATTAATTAATTATTTTATCACTTGTGTAGGAGGCCAACAAAGCTTCGACACATAGGATACAACTACAACTTTTAGAAAGCTTCTCACACTCTTGATCAAGAGTGTGTGAAGCAACATCAATATATGGAGTGATTGAAGCTTGAAAAAACTTCTACCTTTCAAGCTAAGTGTCCCCAGAAAAAAACTTCAACCACTCAAGCTATGTGCCTAAAGGAAAAAGCTTCAACCACTCAAGCTATGTGCCTAAAGGAAAAAGCTTGAACCACTCACGATATGTGCCCAAAGGAAAAAGCTTCAACCACTCAACCTATGTGCCTAAAGGAAAAAGCTTCAACCACTCAAGCTATGTATCCAAAGGAAAAAGCTTCAACCACTCACGATATGTGCCCAAAGGAAAAAGCTTCAACCACTCAAGCTATGCGCCTAAAGGAAAAAGTTTCAACCACTTAAACTATGTGTCCAAAGGAAAAGAGAAAGCTTCAGCCACTCAAGCTATGTGCCCAAAGGAAAAAGTTTTAACCACTAAAGCTATATGTCCAAAGGTAAAAGCTTTAGCCACTGAAGCTATGTGCCCAAAGGAAAAAACTTCAACCTTTCAAGCCATTTGTCCAAAGGAAAATGCTTCAACCACTCAAGTTATATACACAAAGGAAAATGCTTCAACCACTGAAGTTGTATACACAAAGGAAAAAATTTCAACCAAATTTTCTTTGCTCAACAAAAAAAAGAAAGAAGGAATTGGGCTTAAGAAAAAAAAAAATATGTACTTGGGCTACATCCAAAAAAAAAGAAGAAAGAATTTTTAAAGTATTTTTCTTCAATGACTCGGGAAATATAAGACACCTCCTTCGGTAATCCTCCTTGATAAGAGACTTGGGGGACTCCCATTATATGCTAATACACTTTAGTACTCGAAAGTTTCATGAGTACTCAACAACTTGGGTTTTGCAAGTCCCTATTAGAGAAGCTTTCCTCACTCGGGAACTTGGGGGAGCACTGTTTGTTCCATACTTCTCTACCAACGAAACTACTAAGCATCGGTCAACTCCATACCTTCAAGGGCCCACTGAAGAGTTCATGTGGAGGTACCCTTGCTGAAGCACATGAGTTTCTCTCCAATCAACAGACCAATCACAACACTACACGCGTCAAAATAAAAATAAAACTCCTAGAGTCCCACATCAACCACGGATGGAGCCAAAGACTCTCCTTAACTATACAAGGAAACCGTTCTTGTACAATTAATTGCTATTGCCATTATTGTGCTTAAACTTGTCATTGAACTCACTAATGATGATTAGGCTTAAACTTATGTCTTGTGTAAAATCTTCACTATTAATGAGGAATCCTCTACGCTCGTGGACATAACCTAATTTAAGGTGAACCATGTACATCTTGTGTTGCTTCCCTACCTCTATATCTTTACATATTATCCTCACCAGGTGATCGGAGCAACCTTGCAAAGGTTTCAAACTTGACACTTTACGTCGTTCCAAAGTCTCACTGATTTTGTGCATCAATATTTATAAATAGTTTTTTACAAGCAATTGAGCCCGCGCGATGCCGTGAGTTTTAAAACTATGTTAAACAGGTGGAATATATTAAAATCTATTAGAATCCTTATGTTCAACAAAGAATAAAAAATAGATGTTTGTAATACATAGGAAAAGTTTTAAAACTCTTTAATTCTTCTTTCTAAGTAAATTTGACAAATACGAACGATCCAATCTTCGACCAATTCAAGCGTTTACTTTTTCTTTTCTTCTATCAAATTTGTCATGTCACCCAAGGTCATATGCAAAGCCAACTAACTGAAAACATTTGTGTTAAGTTGTGCAAAACGTTGAGTATGCTTTAATTGAAAAAATAATCACTAATACAATTAGGCAAGAAGGGGAAGGAGATAATCTTGAGGAGCTAGAAATATTTTGACTTCAACAAGAAGATATTGACAAGGTTTTACATACGTACCCGCAAGCTCCAAGCTGTGGTATCAACTCCAAAAAAAAAAAAAAAACAAAAAATCGTCCCAAACAATATTAGAGAAATATTTTAGTCCATCTTAAACTTTGATTTGTGGCCTTGCTTATTTTTGTACTTATTAACAATTACTACTATGTCGAGGCGAGTTTCCTTATTCCAAGACCAAGAAAAATGATAACTTATTACAATGTGGTATTTATTCCTGAACCCAAATTGGTACCAGAATTGTTTATGACTATAAATAAGTTATTGTTATAAACTTCTTATTTAAGTGTGATTGTATAAATCTTTTATTAGATTTGATTTTAGTTATTCTTCCCTATTAGGACTTGTAGTCCTTGGAGGAGAAGGATTTCATCCCTTTCTTATTACTATAACTAAAGGCACCGCGTAAGGGGAATAACACATCTTCTACACAACCCTACAAACACATCTCTCTCTCTCTATATTTTCTCTGTGCCGCCGGTCCCCTCTCTTTGTTAGTTAAATATAGGCCACAACACGTTATCAGCACGCTCCTACTGCTGCGCTTAGGAATCTGACGTGCAATTTTTCTGCATCAAACTAGTTCATCAATATCATCATGCTATCAAATTCCTTCAAAACGGTTTTTAGCTCGATATTTTTGCAGCCCTGAAAGCATGAACATTCACAATAATGCATGACCCAACTTTAAGTTTTTCGAATTTTAGATTCTACATAAATTGTGCATGCATTATATTCATAATTGTTGAGTTATGTGAATTGATATTGACATGAATTGCATCATATATATGTCCATGCATTAAATTATATGTTGAATATGCATCAAATTTCATTAATTTTATAATCTGGAATTGAATTAAAATAATTTTTTTTTGGGTTTCGTTGAAACCTAACCATGTCACATGGCCCACCCCATTCCCCTAGTTGAGAAACCCAATCCTAGAGCCACGGCTCTAGGCCCAAACCCTAAACCCGACGCCCAAACGGCGTCACATCTCCTACACCATCGAGTAGCATGGCCTGCAACCATGCTTAGCCACCACGGCTACCCCACTAGACAACCTGAAGTTGTCACTGACGAGTCTTGACCGAGATTCGTTTGAATCTTATTGGTTTTTCTTTCGAAATCCTGATTTAATTTTTAGGGTTCCTAAACACAAAGTTGAGAGCTTTTAATTTCCGTTCCAATTTTTGGGTTGCCGTTGAACCCACGACCTTCACCATGATTTTTTTGCACCACAACATGACCGCCAGAAGCGGTGGCGCCGGTTTTCTTCTCCGGCGAGTTTACCTAGCTCATGCTGGGGTGTCTGGATCAAAAAGCCAAGCCTATTTAGGCTTGGACTATCTCTTGGCAAACATCAGCCCTTTGGGCTTCAGCGCTTCTCTTAGCCCAACACCGGCCTATTGGCCACGATGTTCCCACCGCACTGGATCCCAGCCGCTGTGCTAGTATATATGTGTCTGTATCACACACAGTGGCACCCTTATTTGGGCCATAGCCATCTGGGCCTGCATTTGCAGCCCGCGTTTGTGCATATGGGCTTCTTACTCAAAGCCCTTCCCACGAATGACTCCAGCCCAATTGGGCTTTGGTGTCTTTGTGTTCGCAACCTAACAGAACCCCTGTAGGGCTTTCGGGGTTTCCTGCACCTAACCGCACCAGATCTCAGCTTGTAGCTTGTGATTCGGTGCACCTGGCTCGATCAGGCGCCTCGAGAACTGCTTGTAGCCGAGCCGAGCCCAACCCATCCTAATTTTTGGACTTGGGCCTCACATTTCAAATTACTCTGCCCACCCGTGGGTTTTGGCCTATTATTTTGGGCCCCGAGTTTAAATGCTTATTTGTTTAGGCCCTATGGGTTTTTATATTTTTTTTCACCCAACCTTTAATTTTGGCCCGAAGTCCAAATAATTAATTCAATTATTATCATAGGCCCCGAAGACCTACTTGTATATATTTGTTGTATATTTCCGTATATATATGTGTTTGTTTGCAGGTACTATGAACCTGAAGTTCATAAACTTTTAGCAAAAAAAAAATTAATTGAATGAATATAAGTTTTCAAACTTTAATGCATATGACCGGTTCAATTAATTTTATTCTAGGTATGACTAGTGGGAAAGTTAGTTGACTGGCAGATAGTACAACCACGCATACCGTTTTGCATGAACGCATCTATTTCACTAACTTTTTACCTAAGAATGCACCTTTGACAACCCTCTTAGGTCCATCTAGCTTGATCGAAGGATACGAAAAGGCCCGTATAATGATGTCCAATGGCACTACTTTAACCATTCAAGAGGCACTTTATTCTCCACGTTCCAAAAGAACGTTGTTGAGCATTAAAGATATTCGAGACAATAATTAAACAATAATTACCACGTTGAAACCTATGTAGAAAACGAAGTTGAATTTTTGTGCTTAACTTCCTTCGAATATGGCCAGAAGCATATTCTAGAGAAGATGGAGCGTATCCCTAGTGGTATTTATACTACGACCATACGCCCTATAGAAAGCCACTATGTGGCAGGCTCTACCTCTGGGACTGCGCACAAATTACACTTTTGCATGATCGTTTGAGACACCCTGGATGAACAGTGATGCGCCGTATCCTCAAATCATTACACGGGCATCCATTAACCTGAAGTTTAGGTTCGATTCAAGGAATCACATGTCAAACCTGCCCTATGTGAAAACTTATTATTAAGCCTTCTTATGACAAGATTCGTTCGAATCCTCATATTTATCTATAAAGGATTCAGGGGGATATTTGTGGACCGATTCACCCTCCCTGCGGACCATTTAGATATTTTATGACAAGATTCGTTCGAATCCTCATATTTATCTATAAAGGATTCAGGGGGATATTTGTGGACCGATTCACCCTCCCTGCGGACCATTTAGATATTTTATGGTATTGGTTGACGCTTCCACACATTGGTCACACATGTGCTTGTTGTCCACAAGAAACGATGCCTTCTCCACACTGGTGGCTTAGATTAACAAGCTCAGGGCTCACCACCCTGATTATCCAATCAAAACTATTTGATTGGCTAATGTTGAAGAATTCATATCTAATACTTTTGATGACTATTGCATGTCGGTTGAGGTTGAAGCTGAACACCCATGTAAGCCCTGAAATTTAATTTACTATTATTTTTTTAATTTCAAATAGGATTTTCAGCCCAATTTTTATTTTACACTCAGCCCAACTTTTTTTTTTTGTGTGTAGGTCTATTGTTATAACCCACCAAACAAAAGACAAAGACTCTCTTTTTCTAATTTTCGAATCAGCAAGGAGAAATTGTTTCTTCCCTTCTTGTTCTTATCCTTTCCTAAATATCTTTTTCCAATACTCTATTTTGCTAGCTAGTGTAGGCTATGTAACTAGGAGGTGGAGGGTTTTTAGAAAACGGTGGAAACCATAAACAGAAGGTGGAGGAGCTAGGGGTGTGGTGGAGAGTCTATGGCTGCAGGTGGTTGTCCATGGTGGGTTTAGGTTGCTTTGTAAGTAGTCTATATAGCTGAGTAATCTAAGATATGAAGTAGGTGGTGGAAGGTCTAGGTTTAGGTTTCAATCATCACCTTTTCCCCTATAAATAGTGACACTTCGAATAGGAATTTTAATAGCAAGTTTTCTTTTAGTTTATAGAGAGAGTTTGAGTGAGAACCCTGAAGAAAAAAGGAGGTTTAAATTTGCAGAGGAAGGCTTAAGGACTTGATGGTGCCTTAAAGCTTGGGAAAGCTAAGGAAAAAGATTTTAGCTTGTCTGGAGTCGAGGTAGGGGTTTCTTGGGGAACTTATCACCATCGGGGTATTTGTCTTGTTTAAGCTTTGTGAAATATGTGTTATACTTGATATTTCTCTGTAATTGATATAATTGTGTATTTTGAAATATGATTTTTATTATTGTTGATAATGTGGATATTGTGATGATGATGGTGATTATATGCATATGTCATTGCATATTATAATGGATGGATTTTAGTGGTTTCGAGATTGGGATATGGAAATGGAAATATTCTTTTGTGCGGTTGAGTTCGACTCTCGTAGAGACCAGCAAGGGTGGCAAAAGTGAAATTATAGAAATGGTATCAGAGCCACTCTGCCATTCGGTACGAATATACTAGCGAGGGCACCGAGTTGCCCTTAAGTGGGGTGGATTGTGAGATCCCACATCAACCAATGGAAAAATGGTGATGTGCTTTATATGTACACACTCCCTTCTTTGTAGCATGAGGTCTTTTGGGGACTCACTGGCTTCAGATTTTGTAAGAACTTCGAAGTTAAGCGAGTTTGGGCAAGAGCGGTCCTAGGATGGGTGACCCACTAGGAAGTTCTCGTGCCGAGTTCCCAGAAATAAAACTGTGAGGGAATGGTAAACCCAAAACAGAAAATATCTTGTTACGGTGGAGCCGGTCTGGGATGTGACAATCCAGTACCCCATGTTTATACCCACAACGGCTGGGCAGAGGCGTTCATTAAGTGCTTACAAATGATTGCTCGATTATTGGTTATACTTACCAAGGTCCCAATCATTGCTTGGGCACATGCAATAATTCACGCAACCATGTTAGTCCGCCTAAAGCCTGTTGCGACCTAACCATATAGCGCCCTTCAGTTGTTTACCAGATATCAACTCGACATATCTCATCTGCGCATTTTTAGTTGTGCAGTCTATGTGCCGATTTCGCCGCCCTTACATACAAAAATGAGGCCTCAGCGAATGATGGGAATCTATGTCAGATATGATTCTCCTTCAATCATTCGTTACTTAGAACTTTTGACAGGCGATTTGTTTACCTCTCGTTTCACGGATTGTCACTTCTATAAGACAGTATTCCCGTCGTTAGGGGAGATAAGAACGTCAACGTTCCGAAGAACGGTTCGAATTATCATGGACGACTCCCACTTTGTCTCATTTAGATCCTCGCACTGCTCAGTCTAAGACTGAAATGCAGCGCTTATTAGATATTGAGAGCGTAGTTCAGAACATGCCAGATGCTTTCACTGATCTAGCGCGAGTGATAAGATCACATATTCCAACTGCGAATGTGCCTGCAAAGATAAATGTACCAAATGTATGATGAACTTCCCTCATGAGGGCCCGGGATGCCAATTTGACCGATCCACGTACATTAGCGGTTATCCAATCATCTTCCCTTGCACATAAGTATGGCAGACCACTTGGTTCAAAGGATTCACACCCCTAGAAGAGGAAACCCATGACATAAGCCCCTGAAGAGCCTACCGTGAATCCGACTGTCGCCTACTCATTCTATCCAACTCATGCGGAAATTTTAGATTACGGAAGCATCTTTGAAGAGACAAATCCACCTCTCGAGAATAATGAGATTTCGGTCCATTATGCTAGCTTGTATGATGTTTGGTATAGAAATGAGATGATTGTCGATGATGCATTAACATATGCAGTAACTACTGAGATCCTGTTGAACGATGACATTGAACCCCGTTCCATTGATGAAAGTCGACGTAGAACTGATTGGTCAAACTGGAAACAAGCAATCTAAGTCGAGCTTGATTCGCTTGCGAAACGTAAGGTGTTTGGACCTGTAGCTTTTCTCCTCCATAAGTGAAGCCCGTTGGCTACAAGTGGGTTTTCGTTCGAAATCATAATAAGAAGAACGAAATTGTGCGTTACAAAGCTCGTCTTGTTGCGCAAGGCTTCTCACAATGCCCCGGGATTGACTATGACAAAACTTATTCACCTGTTATGGATGTGATTACTTTTTCCTACCTTATCAGTTTGGTAGGTTCCAAAAAATTGAGTAAACAACTGATAGACGTAGTAACTGCGTATCTCTATGGGGATCTTGATATAGATATTTATATGAAAGTTTTTGAAGAATTTACATTAACTAGATCAAATATTTCCAAACCCCGGCACACACTCTCAATTCGGTTGAGGCGTTCACTTTACGGTTTGAAGCAATCCTGAAGATTGTGGTATAACCGTCTGAGTGAGTATTTGACTAGTCAGGGATATGTGAACAATGAACTATGCCCTTGTGTGTTCATTAAGAAGTCACATTATGGTTTTGCAATTGATGCACACATGAAGTAGGAGTTTGAGATGAAAGATCTAGAAAAGACTCGATACTGTCTCGGTCTCGAGATAGAGCATCGTTTGGATGAAATCTTAGTACATCAATCGAACTACACCTAGAAGGTGTTGGGCCGCTTTGACGATAATAAAACGAACCCTTTGAGTACTCCTATGGTCGTTCGATCGCTAGATGCAAAACGAGATCCATTCCGTTCAATGAAGAGATTTTGGAGCCTGAAGTTCCTTATCTAAGTGCGATATGTGCTTTATTGTACTTGGCTTAATGCATTAGACCTGACATGTTCTTCGCTGTTAATCTTTTGGCATGATACAATAATGCACCAACACCTAGATACTGGACTCGTGTTAAAGACATCTTCCGCTACATTAAGGGTACCACTGATTTGGGCTTGTTCTATCCTACAGATCCTTGAGTGATGTCGCAGCCTCTTATCTAGAGTCGATTCTCGCCTTGTTGGTTATGCCGACGCATGATACTTATCTAATCCGCACAAGGCGCGTTCTCAAACTAGTTATGTCTTTACCGTTGAAGGCACTGCAATCTCTTAGAGGTCAACTAAAAATACCTTAATTGCCACTTCGTCTAACAATGCTGAAATTCTCACAGTACATGATCTACATGATGTCGAATCTACTTGAGTAACTCAAGGTAGAGTGTTATAAACTTCTTATTTAAGTGTGATTGTGTAAATCCTATATTAGATTTGATTCTAGTTATTCTTCCTTATTAGGACTTGTATTCCTTGGAGGAGAAGGATTTCTTCCCACCCTTATTATTATAAATAAAGGCACTGTGTAGGGGGAATAACACATCCTCTATACAACACTACAAACACACCTCTCTTTATATTTTCTCTGTGCCTCCGACCCTCTCTCCCTGTCAGTTCAATATAGGCTACAACAATTATTCCTTTATAGAGAGAGGTTTTATTGTAGCATTCACAACTCTTATAGCTTTTTATTGAATTATTGAATCTCAAAGAATACTTACATTATTGAAAGGAAATAAAAATGCAGAAGGAATTGAAATACAAATACATAACAAGGAAAATTATCCACTTTAATGTTTATAATGAACAATAACTTTCTTTTAATTTCTTCAATTCTTCTTAAGCAAATTTTTGAACCAGTGTGCTGAGGTTTTGAGTGTCTTTTCATCCCATCATTATAATCCACGTAGTTTAAACCAAATCGAACGGTGTATCCAGAATTCCATTCAAAGTCGTCCAACAATGTCAATGGAAAGTGTCCCTTCACTTTCGCATGAGCTAGTACATGTTACAATGTGTTACAATGTGCCTCGACAACTCGTCATTATTCTCACCCACTTGGTAATGAAGGAACTTAACTTTGTATCACTAACCAGGTGATGAAAGGTACAACTCGTACTCTAATAAATAATTTTTCCTTTGGCAACTTACCACCCTTTCCACCAACTAGGTAATGAAGGAACTCACCTTTGTAGCATTAACTAGGTGATGAAAAGTACAACCAGTACTTCACTCTTTTCACTAACCAGGTAATTAAGGAACTCACCTTGTATCACCAGCCAAGTGATGAAGGGTACTACCCGTACTCTAATAAATAATTTTATCATTCAACAATAGCGATGTTTCAATAAGCCAACAAAGGCTTCTGTGAATGTGTAATACTTTGACAAGTTTGAAGCTTTATTAACCTAGAAAGCTACATATCGTATATAAAGGCTAAGCTTTTACAAGACTATTTGACATCAACATGTGAAGCGGTCACTTGCAAAACTTTTCAGCCCTCTTACATCTGCTTAAAATATTTTTTTCTTTAACAATGCAAACACTACAACCCCAATGTGGGTTCTGAAGGCCACTACTGGGAGTGAAGGATTATTTTGTGAAAACATGTTCATTTGAATAACATCTATAGCATGCAATTAACAATTAAAAGGCGGAATCATGCTTGCATGCATTCAAAAACAAAACATTACCCATGAAATTCAAAGCCTAGTAGATTGGTGAACCAAGACTCAACTCAAAACAAAGTGAGTTGAAATTTATACCTTTGTAGATTCCTCTTTGCATAAGCAAAGGCTAATCACCCAAAGAGAGGGCCTTCATTCCTTGCATCTAAAATCTATGGATTTGGATGGATGAAAAGGTTTCTCCAAGTTCCCAAAATTGAGAACCTCTAAGTCTCCTCACCAAGGTTAGATTGGAGAAGAAATGAGTGACCTTGGAGTAGTGGGATTGCTAGATGCACCCTCCAAGGGGGCCGGCCTCCTAGAGAGAAAAGGAGAGACATGTTCTCTCCAATTTTCTCCAAAAGAACCCCTAATGAATTTAGGCTATAAAGTTCTTTATATAGTCCCTTCAAATAAGTGACCTAAAGAACCAAAAGCCCATTCTCTCTAACATGGCCGGCCATAAGGGTTTTATTGGGCTTTTGGGCCTTTGTGAATTAAGTTGTCATACAACTTAAGTCAATGGGCTTGACGTTCAAAGCCCATTGGGCCTTGAGGCCCAAAACTAACCCGTGGTCTTTTAACGAACTTTATTCGTTTGATTAATTAACATATTAATTAATCGTTGCCATAAATAATTAAACCATTTAATTATTCTTACTCATCTCCATTGTTTCTTCAATCTTCACCTTACACGGTGTACGATCCATTAGGTTCCTTTTAGCGAGGCAGTGGGCGATTAAAACCATTTCACATCGATTGTGAATTGAAACTTACTTTCAATTCTCCCTTTAGTGATTACACACGTTTAGGGCTTCCACAAACCATGAGTGACACCTAGCAGCATATCATGGTTACCCAAGCTAATCAGAAGAGGTGGAGAGCCTATTCAGTTTAGGATTACAATGCAATACGGTCTTTCTCTAATACAATACTCTTGACCACATTGTTTGGTTTGATAGTTTATTCATGTCTACTATCCAATGTGATTCGTGTGCTTATATGATTACCTTGAATGTGATTTGGAACGACTTCCTAAATCTCATTCGTACTTTGGCCAAAGATTCTTAATCATATCATAGAGTATTCTCCCTCAAACGGTTTGAAGGTTAAAGATCCCTTGTTGCGCATTCACTTTCCTCCATGACTAAGTGGCTTAACCCCAACGATGCCGTGGACACCCTCCAAATGGAGTGACTTTGACATAATCAAAGATTAAGGACTTAACCACAAGACAACTGTGATGCCTCAGGTCAAAGGACTACTTTGCATTATCCCAACCATGAGTTCTCATGTGACATGAATATGAGAACTCTTCGTTGATCGTGTTCAGTGAACTCATTCTCTATTGAGCACCTACGTACTTGTCTTGATGTCACACACACCAATGACTCGAGACTAGTCACTCTCCCTTAGAGAAGACACAACACGTACTGATCTTAACGGACTGTCAATGCCCAATTGGCAATCCTATGATCAGGAACGTTTAGGATGTGTCTACGAAAGAATGGTCTCATGAATCTAACTTCTTTAGATCGTATTCTCCCAATCACATATTCCTTGGACTTATCGTTTAAGCATATAACATTTATATGAGACGGCTCAAACAATAATCTTTGCCCTTTATATTTAAACTAGATTAGTTTAACATGTGAAATGTCCGTAAAGTATCATCATATGATTGGTTTTAGGGCACATTTCCAACAGGGAGGTCAATCAATTTATATAGCTTCCAGAAGGCTTCAAGCAACACATAGGCTTCAACTCTACAATGACTTAATTTGCACCATGCAGTATGAAATGTTATTAACATCTCATTCAACTGTACCAGAAGGTCAAACATTGTAGCTTCAATAAATTAGTTGGGTTGCCATGGATATGGTTTGAAGGAAACTCATTTATAGGCTTTCTAAAAGCCTCAGGCATTTTCTACTCCAACATTTACAAGAACTTCGGAGTCGCAAGCTTCGATAACCTATATAGCCACCTTGACAACATGCAAGTATTATATCTTAGCTCTACTTACCAGCGATGGTAAATGGAAACTTCGGTGGGTAATGCACGATAGTGTCCAAGGAAAAATCATATTGTGCCAATTCTCTAACTCTTCAACAACGTGAGAATGACCCAACAAAAAATTGCTTCGCACATTCTTGATCAAGACTGTGCAAAGAAAAATCAATATATGGAGTGGTTGAAGCTTGAAAAAACTTCTACCTTTCAAGGTAAGTGTCCACAAAAATAAACTTCAACCACTCAAGCTATGTGCCTAAAGGAAAAAGCTTCAACCACTCATGCTATGTGTCCAAAAGAAAAAAGCTTCAACCACTCAAGATATGTGCCCAAAGGAAAAAGCTTCAACCACTCAAGGTATGTATCCAAAGGAAAAAGCTTCAGCCACTCAAGCTATGTGCCCAAAGGAAAAAGCTTCAACAACTCAAACTATGTGTCCAAAGGAAAAAGCTTTAGCCACCCAAGCTATGCACCCATGTGTCCAAAGGAAAAAGCTTTAGCCACCCAAGCTATGCACCCTAAGGAAAAAGCTTCAGCCACTCAAGCTATGTGTCTAAAGGAAACAGTTTCAGCCACTCAAGCTATGTGCCCAAAGGAAAAAACTTCAACCATTCAAGCCATTTGTCCAAACGAAAAAGCTTCAACCACTCAAGTTATATACACAAATGAAAATATTTCAACCAAATTTTCTTTTCTCAACAAAAAAAGAAAGAAGGAATTGGCCTTAAGAAAAAAAATATATATGTACTTGGGCTACATCCAAAAAAATGAGGAAATAATTTTTAAAGTCTTTTTTCTTCAATGACTCGGGAAATATAAGACACCTCCATTGGTAATCCTCATCGTTAGGAGACTTGGGGGACTCCCATTATATGCTAATACACTTTAGTACTTGAAAGTTTCATGAGTACTCACCAATTTGGGTTTTGCAAGTCCCCAACTGAGAAGCTTTCCTCACTCGTGAACTTGGGGGACCACTGTTTGTTCCATACTTCACCACCCCCGAAACTACTAAGCACCGGTCAACTTCATACCTTTAAGGACCCACTGAAGAGTTCATGTGGAGGCACCCTAGCCGAAGCACATTAGTTTTTCTCCAATCAAGAGACCAATCACAACACGACACGCGTCAACCTAAAAATAAAACTCCTAGAGTCCCACATCATTCGCGGACGGGAGCGAAAGACCCTCATCAACTATACAAGGAGAACTCACTAATGATGATTATACTCAAACTTATGTCTTGTGTAAAATCTTCACTATTATGAGGACTCCTCTACCCTTGTGGACGTAGCCCAATTTAAGGTGAACCACATACATCTTGTGTTGCTTCCCTACCTCTATCTCTTTACATATTATCCTCACTAGGTGATGGAGCAACCTTGCGATGGTTACAAACTTGACACTTTACGTTGTTCCAAAGTCTCACTGAATTTGTGCATCAACATTTGTAAATAGTTTCTTACAAGCAATTGAGCCCACGCGATGCCATTAGTTTTAAAACTGTGTTAAATAGGTGGAATATATTAAAATATATTAGCATCCTTATGTTCAACAAAGAATAAAAAATAGATGTTTGTAATATATAGCAAAAGTTTTAAAACTCTTTAACTCTTCTAAGTAAATTTGACAAATACGTACAATCCAATCTTCGACCAATTCAAGCGTATACTTTTTCTTTACTTCTATCAAATTTGTCATGTCACCCAATGTCATATTCAAAGCCAGCTAACTGAAAACATTTGTGTTAAGTTGTGCAAAAAATTGAGTACGCTTTAATTGAAAAAATAATCACTTATACAATTAGGCAAGAAGGGGAAGGAGATAATCATGAGGAGTTAGAAATATTTTGACTTCAACAAGAAGATATTGACAAGGTTTTATATATGTACCTGCAAGCTCCAAGCTGTGGTATCAACTCCCCAAAAAAAAAAAAAAGGGTCCCAAACAATAGTATGGAAATGTTTTAGTCCATCTTAAACTTTTTTTTTGTGGCCTTGCTTATTATTGTACTTATTAACAATTACTACTATGTTGAGGTGAGTTTCTTTACAACAGGACCAAGAAAAATAATAACTTATTACAATGTGGTATTTATTCCTGGACCCAAACTGGGACCAAAACTATTTATAACTATAAATAAGTTATTCCTTTATATAGAGAGGTTTTATTGTAGCATTCACAACTCTTATAGCTTTTTATTGAATTATTGAATCTCAAAGAATACTTACATTATTGAAAGGAAATACAATGAAGAAGGAATTGAAATACAAATACATAAAAAGGAAAATTATCCACTTAAATGTTTATAATCAACATTAAATTTCTTTTAATTTCTTCAATTCTTCTTAAGCAAATTTTTGAACCAATGTGCTGAGAGTTTTGGATGTCTTTTCAGCCCATCATTATAATCCACGTAGTTTAAACCAAATCGGACGGTGTATCCAGAATTCCATTCAAAGTCGTCCAACAATGTCCATGGAAAGTATCCCTTTACTTTCGCACCATTTCTGCACACACATACACAAATGTTCAAATGGATTAGGTCAATATAATGATTAAATAACAATAACTTAAGAAGGCTAGGCAGTATATAGCCTTAATTAATTTGTTAATAACTACTTACTTGATCGCCGCTTGAAGGTAACACAGGTGACGGTAGTGGTAGTCAATTCTACTGGTATCATGAAGAGCCTCGTCAATTGATAGTTCTGGATTATTCAACTCTGATACACCTACATACATATTATTGCACAAAAAAATTAAATTTAGTTTTTTCCTCTAAAAATATAAAAAAAACGTTCAGTTTCATTTTACATCATTATAAATATGTGAAACTTTTGCAATTAATCAAGGCTTAAAAGTATGTATTATATACCATTCTCAGTAATATAAATGAGTGGATCATTATATTTTTCCTTTGTGTAGAGCACAAGATCGTGAATTCCTTTTGGATATACATATGACCAATCTGAAGCAGTCTGCAACACCATTTCAAGATAATATGTAAATGTTGGGGAAAAAAACTAATCCTCCAAATGCAAATAGCTCAAAATGATAAATTTGATGTATACCTGTGGACCAATAAGTACTCCATTAAGCTCAGCTGCCACAATATTTACAAACATTAGATTACAATTGGTGTAAATATTAGAATATAATTAATGTAATTAAGAAGTTAAACTAGGTCAAGAAGAACAAAGAACTTAAGCTATTCTAAGTAAGTTTCCTTTGGCACTCACTTGTAAGATCAGCTCGAGGATCTGTTACGAAGCTTGCCTGTAGTGAATTGTTCTTAGGTGTACTAGTTGTGTATCTAGCAGTATAATAATTTATTCCAAGAAAATCAAATTATCCGTTTAGCAACTTGGATTGTTCTTTTGTAAATTTTGGCAATCTTTTTCCAACAATTGATCGCATGGTGTGTGGATAGTCACCACTTGTTAATGGGTCCAAAAACCTACAAGAAAATTCCAAATTTTAGCCTAATTATAGCATTATATATAAAGAGTACTGCTAGCTAGGTAGTATCAATGTTACAAGTCATAAGTAAACATGTAATTGGGTTTATGTATAATTTAATAAGACACTTGCCATCCAAACGTAAAATCCAAAGATCGTGAGGCAGCATCTTTATCTTGCTTTGACTCCGAAGCAGGCTCAAACCAGTATGACACCAATGTTATCCCTATCAAGCCTTTTTGAGATGCCTACACAAAAATATGAATTTTGGTTGAATAAATAGGAGTTATAGAAAAAGATACAACCTTTCGATTATCTTACTACTGAGAGTATTCCCTCTTGTATTACAACTCAATAATAATGATTCATATAGAATTCTCGATTAGGAGCCAATAATCTGACCCAAAAAACAAAAAATTAAAAAAAATAAAAATAAAAATAAAAAACAGTTATTGAACCTGATATCTATTCTTGTACAATTCTACAGCTGCTCCATGAGCAAGAAGAATGTGGTGTGTCACCAAGTATGGTTCAATGGCTGAATCTCCACCGGTGCAGTTTAGGTTTTGCCAAGAAGAGCAGCGTCCCGGTGCTAGAGTCCCAACAGCATAACCCATGCTACTAAAAGTATATGGCTCATTTACCGTGAACCAATGCTTGACTCGATCACCAAATTCCTTATAACAAAGTTCTGCATAGTCTTTAAAATGATCGCTGTAGATACAAATTTATGTTACGTATATCAGTATGTATTTTATCAAATTATCAATGAGAAAATAAATTATGTTCACTTACACAATACGAGGGCTTAAGAAACCACCATATTCATCTTCTAAAGCTTGGGGAACATCCCAATGAAAGAGTGTTACAAACGGCTTTAAACCTATAATACATGATCAGTAAAATCAAATTATATGTATTTTATCAAATTATCAATGAGAAAATAAATTATGTTCACTTACACAATACGAGGGCTTAAGAAACCACCATATTCATCTTCTAAAGCTTGGGGAACATCCCAATAAAAGAGTGTTACAAACGGCTTTAAACCTATAATACATGATCAGTAAAATCAAATTAAAAGTCTGATTGAAGGATGTTCTAAAAATTCATGTAGTAATTGTTTAAGGTAGGATAATTAACCATTGCGTAGGAGTTCATTGATGAGATTGTTGTAATAATCAATTCCCTTCTTGTTTACACCACCACTTAACGTTCCATCTAATTAGAACAAAAATAACAAGAAAAAAAAGGGTTACCCAATAGATAACTTGATCACATTAGTTTAGTTAAAAGTATATAAAGAGAATAATTTTCTTGTAGGAAAAATAATTCTTATGCACAATATTGACATTGGTCCCAACAAAAAATGAGGACGTGGAGCAACTTACTTGGTAATAATCTAGACCATGAAATAGATAATCTGTAAGCATCCAACTCCATATCTTTCATAATCCCCACATCTTCCTAGAATGACAAAAGTTTAAAATTAAATATTCAGGATCTCATTATATATTGTTTTTTTTTTTTTTGTGTGTGTAAAGGCTCCAATTTAATATGTTAACATGTGCCCTTCAAGTATAAAGGGTCAAGAGACAAAGTTATGAGGTTTTAGACCTTATAGCGGTGCTATTGATCTATAGCGATGTCTCCGTTACTGCCATCAACGATATTTTCTGCAGTTATTCAAAAACATAATGGTGAAATCCATATCATGTGCAAAGTACTTTATTTGCGTGCACACTGATGAAGTATATACATATATTGTACATATCACATGACCACGTACTATTGGTCTCCCAACAAAGTGCATGGTTATTAGAGAGGTTGGAGTTTACTTGTTCTCACGAAGAAAAGAATGAGGTGCTATTTATACTTCTTTGAAATGAAGTAGCAAAAATTTTCATATTACCAATTGATTAAATCACAGACCTGGATGTTTGTGGGTGTAGGTATCCCATATGCTTGGTCCTCTTCCATCTTCTTTTACTGCACCTTCATACTGAAATATACACACATGCATATACGTAAGAGTACTACTACACACGCAAGGAAGATGACAACATTATAATTCATGCATGGATGCTAACTGCATGTATAAAATACACCAAAAATATGGTAAATAAACCCAGAAGATATATACATATATATATATATAATACATATATATACTGACCTGGTAAGATGCGGAACCTGTGCCAAATATGAACCCTGGTTCAAAACTGTTGCGATTGAGAAATTCGCAATGAACAGGTGGATCCGTATTAGTTGCTTTGCTATTTGTCAATGCAAAGCCAATGAGTAGCAGCACACCAAAGAGCAAAGATCGTGAATATTTCATTGCCATAACTTGGGAGTTTTGATATCGCTAGAGATAATTAAGTCATCTCCTCCTGGAATATTGCATGGGGTTTATATAGAGAAAGGGAGGAAGGGATATGGTGTCTACGTACTAGCTCATGAGAATAGTGAAGGGTTAAAATTTGTAAACAAAATTGGCTTTGAAAGTTCTAGTTTAAAGATCAAGTCATGGTCTGTAGTTTAAAATAAAGCACGTTTCATGTAACCAAAAGTTGCGTATGTATGTAAAAGAACGGATAATCCTTGCGTTCCACCTATGAGGAATGCACATATTCTACAAATTTTATATTGTGATTGTTCAGTTTCTTAATCTTTATTTGAAGATCATTTAAACAAAACGAATTATTTGAATTTGAGATCGTTTAGTCATTTAAATATATGAACCTAATAGACAGTGTTGATACTAACTAAGTAAAAGATTTAAAATGAACTATTCATTTTATTGATATATTTGGATAACTAAACAGTCTTCAATTTGAATAGTTTTTTGTATATATGATATTCAAATTAAGATTAAAAAATTAATAACTTATACTATATATATCAAAATACATTATTTATTAAAAAAAAAGTTATTCCTTGAGTTGAGAAGTAAGATAATGTACACAACTGTTCGATCAATCTCATCTTAATTTGAAATGATCAATCCTTGAGTTACCCTTGAGTTTTCCAGCAAAATAAAATGTTAACTGCGTTAGGAAACAAAGAGTCATTTATCTGCATGTTTATATTATGTCTGTCCAACTGTTGAAGGCATAACTTTTGAAGTTGAATATGGAAGATTAGCTACAGAGACTTGTCAAACAATAGAAAATTATTTGACCCAACAAAAAAGTAGAAATTTATGACCAGAATTCTTTACGTATGTACATAACCGATAAAGATGAAGAATTTAATCTTGATCTTTTTCTTCTTGTTAGAGTTTTAGTATTGAATTGGTAAACCCAATGGTTTTGTGAAATTGTCTTTCCACTCTAATTAAGAGGGCATCGAAATAGCTAGGTTCTCAAGTTGGCTATTTTGCTCCTAAAGATTGTGAAAGGATTCTATTGGGGTGGCTTTTTCGAAGGTTTGGACACCCTTCAAAGTACAAGAATGAGAATAGTAAAGGGTTAAAATTTGTAAACAAAATTGGATTGAAAGTCCTAGTTTAAAGTCCAAGTCATGGTCTGTAATTTAAAAGAAAGCACGTTTCATGTACCCAAAAGTTGTGTATGTACGTAAAAGAATGGATAATCCTTGCGTTCCACCTATGAGGAATGCACATATTCTACAAATTTTATATTGTGATCGTTCAGTTTCTTAATCTTTATTTGAAGATCATTTAAACAAAAAGAATTATTTGAATATGAGATTGTTTAGTCATTTAAATATATGAACCCAATCGACAGTGTAGACACTAAGTAAAACATTTGTAACGAACTATTCATTTTATTGATACATTTGGATGACTAAACAGTTTTCAATTTGAATAGTTTTTTTTTGTATATATGATATTCAAATTAAGATTAAGAAATTAATAACTTATGCTACAAAAATATATTATTTATAAAAAAAAAATTATTCCTTGAGTTGAAAAGTAAGATAATGTACACAACAGTTCGATCGATCTCATCTTAATTTGCAATGATCAATCCTTGAGTTACCCTTGAGTTTTCCTGCAAAAGAAAATGTTTTCTGTATTCGGAAACAAAGAGTCATTTATCTGCATGTTTATATTATGTCTGTCCAACTGTTGAAGGCATAACTTTTGAAGTTGAATATGGACGATTAGCTACAGAGACTTATTCAAATAATAGAAAATTATTTGACCCAACAAAAAAGTAGACATTTATGACCAGAATTCTTTACGTAAGTACATAATCGATAAAGATGAAGAATTTAATCTTGATCTTTTTCTTCTTGGTAGAGTTTTAAAATTGAATCCGTAAACCCAGTGGTTTTGTGAAATTGTCTTTCCACGGTAATTAAGAAGGCATCGAAATAGCTAGGTTCTCAAATTGGCTATTTCGCTCCTAAAGATTGTGAAAGGATACCATTGGGGTGGCTTCTTCTTGGTAGTACAAGAAATTGATTGGCTGTTTTAAGAGACTGGTTTTTTATTAGCTTACATCTATTTATTTTGATTTAATAGTTTTGATTTATATATATTTTTACAATTCAAAAACACAAAAGTTTGACCCCCCCTCTAATTTTTCTAATTTTGTTCTTTATTTGAATTTTTGGGACTTATATTGAATTTTAATGTGTCTCACAACCTGAAGGAATTGGGAGGGGGGTTCATTTCATTTTTGGATATAGAATGAATAGGTTTAGGAGATGAGAGAATTAAGGATACCCACCTGTTGACCATAAAAACTACTAAGCCTACGTGGCGCGCAGACCGAGTAATCTATAAGCTAACTACGTCCTTCGGTGAATGCGGGGCGTGCCAACTCGTCGGCCGATCTCGGCCGAGGAGTAAATTTGTTGATGTTGCGTTGGGTGCGCGGCTGACTTCTGCGTCTCGCGCTTGCGACCGAGGAAGGAACACGTCACGACCTCTTGGGTTCTCGAACCTGAAGACAAGGCTACTATTCTTACGAAGTTCACGAATCGCCGTTGTTGGATTCGGTCACAGTGATGGTATTAGTCAGAGTAAACTCACGCCGAATCGACACCAAAGTGTAAGGGCACAAATACTCAAAGTAGATATAAGTCTTAATAATGAACGTGGTTCGGCCGTCTGAATGCCGAACTCTGAATCCTACTTGAGAGTATCCAATCATAAAATAACTCGGCGTGCAATGCGCCGAGCTCAGTAAGTTGTAACACCTCACTTCGCCGAGAAGGCTAATGAGATGACCTCGACCAATAAGGATTTGGAAATCCTTCTTGACCGAGACTTGGATAGGTAACCAACAGTCCTCACCGCAGTGCTGTTGATGCCAACGGAAGATGCTACGAGATCGGCTGATTCTACGGTGACAGAGCTATCTATGCCGACTGAAGATATCACCGGTTGCTTTCACAGTGCTGTTGATGCCAACGGAAGATGTGTCAGCGAAAAGAGAAAATAAGAAATCTCAAAGTTGTTGAGAGAGTTTGCGCAGGGCAGATATGTGTTGAATTGGAGGGGGCTTCAATGATGCACATCCTCCTATATTTATAGCATTGGATACCTTTAAGGTCGAGTTAAAACCCTACTCGGATTAGGTCTTCTTCTCCTGATCAAACACCAACTCGACCAGTCCTATTTTTACTATAATTGTGAACCTAGTCCTTTATTGAGCCGGATTGACTTCCGGGTTATTAATCTTGCCGAGACTCCTTATTGCGCCAGGACTCGACTTGTCTCACAGCATGACCTAACCGACCTAGGTTTGGAAGCCCATGAACTAAACGATCCATGGTATCCTTGTCGCAAGGCCTTCCGGGCCGATAATGATTCTATTCTCGGCCCAAACTAATATTTTGGGCCCAAACACCACCAGAAAGACAAATCCAATCCATAATGATGTGCCGGAAAATAGAACATTTTTGTTACCCGACTAATCCTCATGAGAAGCAAATGCAATAGGTACACTAATCAGTAAGATTAAAGAAGTAGCAATTAATGCAAAAACAGCCAATAAGAAAGCAATAGTCATGTTTCTAATCCTCCAATCTACCAACAAAAGAATTATACCATTTGATCCCTTTATCAGCCAAAAAATTGTACGTCTTATATACTGTTTTTGGACAACCCTCTCAACAACTAAGAGATCCATTCAAGGAACAAGGGGACTAGTTGAAGTAGGAATCCTCCCAATATTGGGAGGATCCATACTTCAATTGAGATGATGACAAATCATTTCACCTTTTTAGTTGGAACTTTAGGCGGTTCTCGAAAAAAGATAGCGAAAAAAATTATTCCTAGAGTTGAGACTAAAAGGAATGTATAAACCAATGCTTCCATAGATTCGATCATGGTTTACAATTATAGCTTCCATACCTGTTTATTTGGTATCGTCTCTCGGATAAATAAAGAACAAGAGTCAAAGAAAAGGCAATGATTCAAATCATGATTTATCTGGTACCCCATCTAAAAATCACTAAAAGAAAAAAAAAATGAAAAGTAACAAGTAACAAAGCATACTGTATCAGACTACTTGTCTTCTTGTAGTTGGATCTGCAAGTTTTTGGAATGCTCCAAATTCCAGTTGAGCATCTAAATCTGGATCAATACCAGCAAAGGCATCTCGAAACAAGGTTCTAGCTCCATGCCAAATGGATTTATTTTTTGTCCCATAATCCCCCACTACTATATATATCGTGAAATGTGGCATCTGTTTGTATTTTTTTTTAAGCATAACATAATATAGCGTATTTGTATTTTTTATAATATAAAATATTCTTCCTTTAAGCATTCCTCAGCTCTAATTTATAGAATTTCCTTTTATCTATTTCTTCCTCTTCATCGAACGATATATCTTTCAATACAATAGTTATATGACAAGTGGATCTTTTCATAGGATAACCCCGTCCTCGAGCCAGGGGCTTTAATTTTTTCACAGTTGCGTGTTACAGTTAACACCAGCCACAAGGACCACTCTTGTATTATAACTAATATAAGTTAAAATTAGGTGATGCAATAAAATAAAGAAGGGAGTGACGTTGAATTAAGAAAAATGATTGAAGAATTGTTATTTTATATGTTAATAGGTTATTTATCATTGTCATATTCCCCAAAGTTTATGTTTTGGATTGTTTAAATTGTTCGAGTTAACGTAGCTATGATCTTGTCAGTTTTGGCTCATAATGTATGGATTCGAAGGGAACAACGAGATTTACAAAAGTAAATAAGCACATGGGGATTTGGCAAAGTAATCACGTCTAAATAGATAAAATATAGATTTAAGAGCTTTAGGAAAATTTGATATTTGTTGTTTGTACCATACTTCGTCACTCTCGAAACTACCGAGTATCGGTCAACTCTGTACCTTCAAGGGCCCACTGAAGAGTTCATGTGGAGGCACCCTTGCCGAAGAACATGAGTTCCTCTCTAATCAAGAGACTAATCACAAAACGACACATGTCCTCATCTATAAAAGGAGACTGTTCTCCTGCAATTAATTTCTAATACCATTATTATACTTAAACTCGTCATTAGAACTCACTAATAATGATTATGCTTAAACCTATGTATTGTGTAAACTCTTCACTATTAATAAGAACTAATATACCTTCGTGGACGTAACCTAACTTAGGTTGAACAACGTACATCTTGTGTTTGCTTCCCTACCTCTATCCTTTTACATATTATCCTCACTAGGTAACCGGAGCAACCTTGGGAAGGTCATAAACTTGTCACTTTGCGTTGTTCCAAAGTCTTAACTGATTTTGTGTATCAACATTTGGAACCGTTTGTGGGAACGACACTGATTGCTACTCTCACCAGCTTTGTCAGACTAGTTTCTATAGTGCGTACATTGTCATTTGATAAGGCATCCCTCTCCAACATGGGGAGTGAAGGACGGCACAGCATGCAGAAAAACACACCTTGCATGCCTAGCGTGAGGCAGCGGATGAGGGAAAGGAACAAGCTTGTTTTTCAAACTAAAGTCGAAGAGGTTAGAACTAATAATAAAATAAAAAGATGCCGATAAGGAATGAGATTCTCCAAGAACAGTATGAGAAGCTCACGAGGCTATACAGACTCAGTCTCAAGAGCCATCGCCCTCTTGACTGCGGATCAACACATAGGTACCCACCAACGCGAAGTTTCACATGTCTTTAACACGTGCATTCTTAATGAGGAGCGGCTTTCTACCCAAGATATTGATCAACACGAGACTTCTCTCAACCCAGCTGCTTCAAACCGAAGCAAGATAAGTGGAAGAAGACATCTCTTTGCAAAAGGAATGGAATGATAAAAAACTGGTTATCGCGACTGTCATGACCTCTTGAGGCATCGTCGAGAAAAACCTGTCCACATAGACTCAAGGATCATTGGCCCAAGGGTCATAGAAGGAATTAGTCACTTACCACAACCAAGGTCAACTACTAACCTATGAAGAAACGACAAGACTTAGAGGGACAAGAAGGTCTTTGAGACTCAGGGAACTTCCAACAGGAATTTCCTTGAAGCTAGTATGGTGAATCCAAAAAAAGTCACATACTCTTGACTAAACTTCTCCACTTCTAAGAAATGATGGAAACTTACGAAGGAGGGTTCCAATAGTGCCTGACTCCACTCAGGATCCCCTTATCCTGCAACTTTTAGAGGAAGTGAACAAACTAGAGGCCAAACGTCATGCTAAGGTACCTGATTGGAATCAGCCGAGGCCAGGCTCTCTGACAAGAAGGATCTTTGGCACCCCTCTACAAGGAGAAAGAAAACAGAAGCTTGGTTTGCTATTGTAAATTTGGAGGGAAGATCCAATTGAGCATATCTATCTCTTTGAATCCACCATGGTATACCGAGGCATAGTAATGAAGAACTATGTCTCATTTTCCCCTTCATTATATCTATGGGAGCTCTCAATTAGTATTGTCGTCTTCAACCTGATACAATAGATTCTTTCGCTAAGCTTAAGAGACTTTTTGTGGTGCAACGCATCTTCTAGGCTGATTGCTTACACTCCGCTGAAGATTTATACACCATTCGTCAAAAGTCACACTAGTCATTGCGTGAATATGCCTGTAGCTTCAGCTAGGGGTGGTTCGATATGGGATATCGACCAAAACCTTAGTCCCGATTCCCAAACCGAAATTTTTGGTATTCCTAATTTCAAGATCGATCCCAAACCAAATTTTTGAGAATCTCAATTTTCGAGAATCCCGAAATAGTTTCAGTATTTCGGGACAATCGGGAATCCCAAAATATTTTTGGGCTTTTTGGCTTTTGGGCTATAATATTTGGCTGTGCAGTGTGCATTATATGAACTCCACAAGAACTGACATAACATATAGGAGGACCCAATTAAAGAAAATAATTGTTCTAAAATGCAATATGCCACATGAAATGCAACTTTGTAAGGATTGTGAAAGTAGCAAAACGCCACCTACTAGAGGAATGACAACTTCATTGTATTAGTGTAGTCTTCTTCCATCCCCAACATAATCGACCCATAGACCTCAAATTTTAAACGTTCGTAAACAAGCAACCGTTTATAACTCAAGAGGCTTAAATACAGAAGGTTCACAAGGACCAATAAGTACAAACCATACAGTATTTGACAACTATGCCCACATCTTGTACAACAATCTGGGGGACAAACAATTCTAATCCATATGCCTATGTCAATGTTTCCTGATTACTTTATCCCAAGCAATGAACAAAATATATTATGACTAGGTTAAAAGAACAAACATCGAACATAAGTTCTAATCATAAGTTCCTGATTACTTCATCTGAGAAATTTACCTGTTGGTAAATAAAACTCCAGCACAGAAGCTGCAGAAGCAAAGCACAAGAGCCCAGTTCCTTTGGACCTTCACCAATCTGCAAAAACCCAAGAACCATTGGATCAATTAAATAGAATCTGTGAAACCAAACAAACCCTAATCTAGAATTCGAAAATTAAGTTTCAAAAACCCTAAAATTACAAACCCTAATCTAGAATTCGTAAATTAAATTTCACAAACCCTAAATTAAATTTCAAACCCTAAATTAATTCCCATATTTATTTACCTATGTCTGAATCTGAGAGAGAGAGAGTCGCGATAGAGAGAATCGCGAGAGAGAGACCGATGGTGGCTATGGCTCTGTGTCGTGAAGGAAGGGTTCACCATAGGAGAGAGACATCGGTGGATGATCCATGTGGTGGTGGGCCGGTGACTGGCTGGCCGAAGTTGGATTTGAGACAGAAAGGAAGAGGAGAAACCTCTCTCGATGGCTGAGGTGCTGAGCTGAGAGACTGAGTGAGTGAGAAATGAAATCGAAAGTTCAAAACGACACTCGAGTCCTCGACAGGGAGAAAGCCTAACAAGGAATGGACAACATAGATTAATTTGAAACAATCCAATGGTTCAAATTAACTCTACCTATAATTAAAAAAAATAATATATATTAATATCTGTGTGTGTGTCTATATATATATATATATAAAATAATTAAAAAAAATATTTTCAGTTCGGTATGGGAATACCGAAATATTAGGAAGACAATCCCGATTCCCATACCAAAATTTCGATATTTTTTCGGGATAGCATACAGAAAATTTTGGGAAAATCGGTTTGGGACATTTGGTTTAGGATCGGTATTTTTTCGGTTTGGTTCGGGATTTTTGGGAATTTTTTCCACCCTTAGCTTCAGCCACAAGTATTCTTTTTATGCTAAGGTAGATTACAAAACAGCACTTAGGGCCTTCACAATAGGTGTCAACATACACTTTTTCCCTTCGTCGTGTGTTACAATGTGCCTCGACAACTTGTCATTATTCTCACCCACTTGGTAATGGAGGAACTCACCTTCGTATTGTTAACTATTCTAAAAAATCTCTAAATACAGAACAAAGAAAAAGCTTTCGAAGAGAAGATGAGAGAGTATGAAGTTTTACATATATTTCTGGATGGCTATAAATGGCTGTTTACATTTGGTTTTATAGAGCTAAATTGATGAGCTAAATTACAATAGTACTCTCTTACAATTCTAACCAATCTTATCCTTATGACGACTTACCAACACATTTCAACTAACTATATTCTTCATTACTAAGTAACCATGTCATCACTAATGACTATGGTTAATACTCCCCCCTCAAGCTAAGCAGCCAGAGCTTAGATTGTTACCCAGACACTATTAACACCACTAAGTCTCTGATGTATTTGTACCAACATTGAGATTATGGCAGTGTTTACTAAAAATTGGACTGTGAAGTCCTTTGGTGAAGACATCAGCTACCTGTTCTTTAATAGGAATGTATTGTACTGTTATATCTCCTTTCTGTACTCGTTCTCACACAAAATGATAATCTGTGTCGAGATGTTTAATTTTGGAGTGAAACACTGGATTCGAACACAAGGCTAATGTTGACAGATTAACATAATGTAAATGTGGTGGAACTAGAAGAAATTGATAGAGATATTTTAATAAAGAACGAATCCAAAAAAATCAGCTGCACAATGAGCCAACGCCTTATATTCTGCCTCTGTAGAGTTACGAGATACTGTGGATTATCGTTTAGATTGCCACGAAATTGGATGAATACCAATATAAACCACATAACCCGTTATAGATCTTCATGTATTTATATCTGCAGCCCAATCAGAGTCAGAATAAGCTGAAATTGTAAAGTCAGGTGACTTCGTATACCTTAAACCACAATGGATTGTGCCCTTCAAGTACCGCAAAATCCTTTTGACTAAATGCATATGGAGCTCAGATGGTTGTGTCATATATTGACAAACAACATTAACAGCATGAGCTATATCGGGTCGTGTGCAGGTCAGATACTGAAGGGCCCCTACGAGGCTTCTGTATTGTGTTGGATCATCCACATGACTTCCTTCAAACATAAGAACTTGAGAATGAGGCTTCAAATGAGTTGAAGCAGGTTTGCAGGACTCCATACCTGCTTTCTTCAATAACTCTGTGGTATATTTCGATTGATTAACAAATATAGACCTATATGCTTGATATTGAATTTGAAGACCTAAAAAATATGTCAACTGCCCCATATCTTTTAAGTCAAAAACTTCTGCTAGGTGAGAGATAACAGATTGGATTTTTGTTAGACTTGAGCCTGTCAATATTATGTCATCCACATATAATAGCATGATAACCTCATCACCATCATCTTCTTTCACAAATAGACTTGTGTCAGCCATTGAGGTTTTAAACCTCAGAGAAGGTAGGAAGCTAGTTAACTTTGAATTCCAAGCTCGTGGAGCCTGTTTGAGACCATAAAGAGATTTGACATGCCTGCAAACGTGTGTTGGGTGCTTAGGATCCACAAAACCTTGTGGTTGGTTCATATAGACCTCCTCCTCCAATTCTCCATGTAAAAAACCATTTTTCACGTCTAACTGTCTTAAACTCCAGTTGTTTTGAACTGTCAATGCAAGAATTAGTCTCACTGTAGTGTGTCAAACTACTGGACTAAAGGTCTCAGAGTAGTCTAAGCCCTGTTCTTGACTATAACCTTGGGCTACCAACACTGACTATAACCTTGGGATACCTTAGGTGCTGACCCTCCAAACTTCGGTGAATGTCCATGGATACCTTAAGTGTTGCCCTTTTGAAGATTAGAGTTGGCTTCATAGTTGCCCTCAAACCGACTTCAGGCTTACCAAAACCCAATAATTGTCCATGAATACTTTGGGTGCTGCCCCTTGCATACATTAACATGTCTTTAGTATGCATTTTCAAATGACTTCAGGCCTACCAAGACTTGATGAAATGGCGATTTGCATGCTATTTCTGGTATAAAAAATTTGCGCGCTACGCTCGCTATTTTTACTGACCCCCTAATATTATTTCCTAGATCTGCCACTGGCTACTAACCTCGCCTTATACCTTGCAACTGTCCCATCCAAATTTCTTTTGACCTTATATACCCATTTACTACCAATAATAGTTCTGTTATCTGGAAGAGGAACTAATCTCCAAGTCCCTTGAACTAATAATGCATCAAACTCTTCTTGCATGGCATTCTGCCATTGCACTATTGTAGAAGCTGCTTTAAAATTCTTAGGTTCTGTCACTTCAGTTATATCAGCAATAAAATAGAATCCACCATTCATACAATTGAAATCTGTAGAACCACTAGACTCATGGAAATGTAATGATTGTAACTCTGGTAGAGCAGCAATAAATGATGAGTAATCTTGCCTTGTAATAGCTCCTGTCTTCAACCGAGTTTGAATACCATTATGTATATTGGAAGTGATAGTGTGAGAATGAGGTGGAGAAATAGAAGAATTACCTGGAGTTGTGCAAAATCAAGGATATGAAGCAAAAAAGGTGTATCAGTTGAGGAGGAAAGAGTATTGCCTATTAGAGATGCTAAACTTTGAATCTAACCACGTATATCTTGATGAACTGTAGTTGGTGAGACATTGAGATTGTGAGAAGTGCTAGTAGATCCCTCAGTATGCACAGAAACACTCCCAGGCTGACTGAAGGATGAGGCTGAATGAGAATGGTCACTTGAAGTATCTACATTCTCATGATGAACATTCTGTGTTTGAACCAGAACTGGAACAATAACTGACCTAACCCTAGGAGTTGAAGAATGTGAATCCACATAATATGGATAAGCATTTTGTTGGGAATCTTGAATGTAGGGGAACACCATTTCATCAAATAAAACATGCCTTGAAATAACACATTTTCTGGTTTTAGGATTATAGCAAATAACACCTTTATATCCCATTGAATACCCCAAGAAAACACATCTTTCAAACCTTGATTGAAGTTTACTGCTGTTATATGGTCTTAACCATGGATATACAGCAGTACCAAAGATTCTTAGAGATTTCAAGTCAGGTGATTTGGTATACAACAGTTGATAAGGAGATTCAAATGATAAAGACTTACAGACGATTCTATTAATCAGAAATACTGAGTGTGCACATGTATAATACCATAATTCAGCAGATAATCCAGTAGCAATAAGCAAAGTAATACCTGTATCCACCACATGCCTATGTTTCCTTTCTACTAATCCAGTTTTCTATGGTGTGTATGGACAGGCAATCATGTGTTCAATCCCTTTTGAATCAAGAAACCCTTTAAAAGCAAAACTGGTGTATTCTCCTCCTCCATCAGTTTGTAAACATTTAATTGCAGTCCCAAATTGAGTGTGAACAAAATTATAAAATCTTATAAACACAGTAAATGTATCAGATTTATTGCACAATGGGAAGATCCAAGTATACTTTGTGTATTCATTAACAAACTGTACATAGTATCTATGCCCGTCAATGGATTTTACAGGAGATGGTCCCTATCTAAGTGAACCTTTTGAAATGGTACAGAACACTTATCATTTCGAGCTGGAAATGAAACTCTTGACATCTTGCCTTTTATACAATGAGAACATAGACTACGAGTACTATCTATATCTATACTTATATTTGACTTTTTTCAACATAACAACCATTATTTCATGTGTTGGATGTCCTAATCTCTGATGCCACATTTTTGACTTGACCAATTGTCCCAAGAAAGCTGAATTCTACACTGTAGACTGTACTCTTCTTGCTCATTTGACAACTGGGATTTGAAACAACTCCTTAGGCTTACTCTTTCTGTGATACAAGACCTCCTTTGTCTTCTTGTCCTGCACAAAAAACTCACTCTCATCACAAATAAACCAACTATGGTTATCAGCACAGAGTTGTTGCACATATAGAAGACTTCTTGCAATTTTTGGCAAATGTAATACGTTATTAAGAATCAATTAATGAGAGTTATGTTTAAGTGTAGTAGAACCGATATTGTCAATGGTTAAACCTGTTCCATTGCCAATATTAATTTTCTCAGAACCTTCAAAATGAGTGACTTGATTCAGGGCATTCACATCTGCAGTGATATGGTGAGAAGCTTCAGTGTCAACGATCCAAGAGTCTTGTTGACCATATTGAGGTGTTTGCTTTACAGCCATAACATTCATTGTTGGTGGTGGAGGAGCACCTTGAAAGGCATAATTGGTCCTGTGAAAGCATTCAAGTGCAGAATGCCCTTTTTTCCCACAAATCTGACACTCAAGCAAGAACCCTGTGGATGGTGCACTTGAATTTCGATGGAAACAATTGACAGTCGTATGACCCCTTTTATTGCAGATTTGACATTCGATTACCACAGTATGCCTGGTTTCAATATTACCAGACCATATGCTAGAACCATTCTGCCTTGAATTCCTAGATTAAAACCAGAAGAACTACCTGAGTTGAACTGTTTACCTTTATACCCACCATTTTGCTTTCCGTAATTTGAACCATTGAACAACTTCTATGCAAAATTCTGTTTTGATCCCCCAAAGTTTGATCCATTCCCCATGAAATCAAAACCATACAACGGCTCAAAGGATGGTGGCTGCTGTGATAATGGGAATGGCTGTTGTTGATGCTAAGGTATAGGAAATTGTTGTTGTGGAAATTGTGACTGTTGTGGTAATTGAAATTGTGGGTGTTGGTACTAAGGCATTGAAAATTGTTGTTGAATTATACCACCAGTTGTTGCAGGAATATGACAATGGCCCAAGTGATTAGAACCCGATGCATTAGATAAATTCGGTATTGTAGATGAGCCTTGAGTGTATAGAGTAGCCATGCTTTGTGACAATACATTTAGCTCCCCTTCAATCTCCTTTTTAGCACCTAACAACTGAGCCCGAAACTCCTTCAAAGTAATAGTAGATTCTTTGGCAAGAACAATTGTTCGAATTATGGCATAGTCCTTAGGTAACTCAGCAAGTTCATCAATTATAACATCATTATCAGATACAAACTCTCCTGCAACATTTAATTGATCTCTTATGTTCTTTAGTCTCAATAGATACTTTTCTATGGAATATGCTCCTTTTTGAATGGTATGCAACTCTATTTTCAGATGATTAACCTTGGACTTAAACACACATTCAAACCGATCGACAAGATTGGACCAAGCTTCAAATGCAGTTTTGCAACCAAGAACATACTCAATAGCATCATCAGAAAGAGTAGCTAATAATAGACTAAGTAATGCCATATCAATCGATTCCCATTTAACATATTCTTTATTCTTTACTAAGTAATGCCATATCAATCAAAATGCCCAAACATTTTATATCCTTTTAGAACTGACTTGA